>JASWHV010000010.1:76908400-79308400 GCA_030760725.1 Neostapfia colusana | reverse complement strand
TGGACAACCGAGCAATGCACTTAAGTAGAACCCATGGCCTAATGGAGGAGCTATGCAAGGCAACCGTGGACAGCAGAACTATGCTTGTGGCAATGTGAATCACGTCTCCGCTGAGGAAACACAACAAGCTGAGGATATCGTGATTGGTATGTTTCTCGCCAACTCCAACCCTCCACTGTTTTATTTGATTCCGGAGCATCGCATTCATTCATCTCATCCAAATATGTTGCCAAGTGTAACCTGCCATATCTCACATGAAACAAACTATGTTGATTAATTCTCCCGGTGGAGAGATGAGGACTAATATAGTATGTCCGAAAGTAAGTGTTAAAATAAGGGGGTAGACTTTCTTGTCAACCTTATTGTATTGGATTCCCAAGGGATTGACATAATACTTGGAATGGACTGGTTAAGCAAGCACAACGGAGTGATTCAATGTGTTCAGAGGATCGTGCAGTTAACGAGTGAGCACGGTACTCGTATTGAGTTTGTGGCAGCCCAACCTGCAACCGAGAAGGCAGTGCTGAACTACACCAAAGAAGCGACATTGGAAAATATTCCGGTGGTTCGAGAATATTCAGATGTGTTCCAGGAAGAACTTCCAAGTATGACACCTGACCGGGACATTGAATTTGCCATTGATTTAGTACCCGGAACTGAACCTATAGCGAAGAGGCCATATAGGATGCCTGCTAATGAATTAGTGGAGCTCAAGAAGCAAATGAGCAGCTAGATAAGGGTTTTATATGCCCAAGCCCGTCACCGCGGGGAGCCCCCGTGCTCTTCGTAGACAAGAAAGATGGGACCCAAAGGATGTGTGTGGATTATAGGTCTCTCAACAAGGTGACAATCAAGAATAAATACCCGCTGCCCTGCATAGAGGACCTATTCGATCAAATGAAAGGTGCCCGAATTTTCTCCAAGATTGATCTTCGGTCGGGATACTTCCTGCTGAAGATTAAGCCCTCCAACATACCCAAAACTGCATTTCAAACACAGTATGGTTCGTATGAATATATCGTTGTCATTTGGGTTGATGAATGCACCTGCATATTTTATGTACCTCATGAATAAGGTCTTCATGAAGTACTTGGACAAGTTCGTCGTGGTTTTCATTGACGACATCATGGTGTATTCAAAGAGCGAGGAAGAACACAAAGAACACTTGAGGTTGATGTTGCAGAAACTGCGAGAGCATCAATTGTATGCCAAGATCAGCAAGTGCCAATTTTGGCTAAAGGAGATATCATTGCTAGGCCACATCATATCCGAAGGAGGAGTATCGGTTGACCCCAAAAAAGTGAGGGATGTTTTCAAATGGAACCAACCGCAGAATGTGAGGGATATTCGTAGTTTCCTTGGGATGGCTGGATACTACTGTCAGTTCATCAAGGATTTCTCCAAAATAGTGAATCCTATGACTGAATTGCTGATGAAAGGGAAAGCATTTCAGTGGACACAAGTGTGTCAAGACAGCTTTGAGGAGCTAAAGAAGAGATTAACAACAGCACCGGTTTTGGTATTGTCGGACGTGAGCAAGAGTTTCGATATATATTGTGACGCATCATGTGACACCCTCATTTCTGGTTTCTGCATGTATTCATGATTCATGAAGAGAAAACATTTTAAAGGAAGTAGGAACAGAGAAAAATATCAAAAGGTAGCCAATAAGAGCTGAATCCAGTTCACCGAGAGCACCGAAGACAACTTCCGTGGCCCGCTGGCCACGTGGCGTGTTCGGAGCTCATCCCTGCGGAGTGGGAAGATGTCCGCCGCTAAACTGGCTACGTGGCAGGATTGGGGCTCATCTCCGCTAAGGGGGAGAGGTCCGACCCTGTGGGATACGTGTTGCCCCCGGAGCTAGCCTCTGCGGAAGAAGCAAAGGCAGTTCCGCAGGACACATGTCACCTTTGGAGCTAGTCACCACGGAAATCAGAGGACCAGTCGCGCAGGATACGTGTCGATCTCGGAGCTCACCACCGAGAGGTATGGTTCTATTGGACACGTGTCACCACCGGAGCCTATCTCTGGGAGGTCTGACACTGTTGGACATGTGTCTACCTCAGAGCACGTCTCTGAGGAAAAAGGAAAGTCCGGCGCTACTTGACGCGTGGCATTCATGGAGCTCACCTCCGAAGAGAGCGAGGTCCGGAATGGATACGTGGCACACCCGGAGCCACCTCCGGAGAGAGGGAAGGTCCGACACTGACACGAGGCATGCGCGGAGCCACCTCCGAATAGAGAGGAGGCCCCGACCGCCAGGATACGTGGCACATGCGGAGCTCGCCTCCAAAGAAGAATGGAGGTCTCGCTCGCTTGACACGCGGCACAACCGGAGCTCGTCTCTGCGGAAAAGGAGAGACCAGGCCCAGTGGACACGTGGAGCTTCCGGAGCTCATCACCGAGGAAGTAACGAGTTCTGGAGTGGTGTTGGATTCTGTACGCGTAGAAATACCGGTACGGAGGAGAAACCGACCTGAATTCAACAATGTTACCGCACCAAATCAACTAAAGATAAGATGTTAGGATTCAACAACGATCTGAATAGGACTCTTATTCAGAAGACAATCAGATTAGGACTCTTCTTCTCCCGATTATAAATAGACCCTAGAACCTCTGGCCAAAACCACGAACTTCTTTTCCAACTCCTGAGCCGACGAATCAGAGCCCTAGCCCCAACTCGCTGAGTAAGCCATCGCCGGAGATCAGCGAGGAAGATTTCCGGACGAGAGCCCCAATGATCTGTCTGATCAGAGAAGAACCCCGAGACCGAGAAGAACGTAAGGTACGTCTCCAATGCCACCTTACGACATTGTTGTGTTTTTCTTTGCATCTGTTCTTCAATTCCTTTCGAACAGAAGCTTTCTCGTAGACAGATCACTTGTTGATCGGGTTGATCTAAAGACAAGGTCATCGCCACGTCCACATCTGATCTGAACACCTTTGTTCATCATAAAACCATGCAAGAACACGTACAAACCGACCTAATAAAACTAAACTGCGTTATAGGATAGCATTCATACGCATCATCGCATCTAGTTAAAGTTTGTGCATGATATTGATTGTTATGAATCTTGTATGTGCGTGATCCTGTATAGAAGGACAAGCTCAGGGAGCTGTCTACGACGAGCTGCAACAACAAGGTTTCGAGATCCAAGAGCCACCAGAACCGCAAGAACAAGGCAAGTGCTCCTTGACCATATTGATCCTATGTTTTGGGAAAAACTGTTTTGTTTTGCGAAAAGGTGTGTGTGCTAAGTCAAACATGATGGGAAACCCTTTTATAGGAGTTTACTAGCTTTGGTTAAACCACCCTTGTTGCCAGGGATGTTTATGAGTCGGGTATGGATTTTACTTTTATGCTTCGCTGAGTCCATGGGATTGGGAAGCGAGATAGATGTGTCTAGCTAACTGCACTCGTAATGATAATGAGAAACTGATGTTGTTAATGAACATGGATCAGAGGGAGATCTAGGCAAGCCTGGGTTTGTGAATGAGGTAGCATGAGATGGTGGTTTACTTGCCGTAGATCTAAGGACCGGTTCATGCATGCACATGCCAGGATAACAGTGCCACCACAAGGCCAAGTATGGGTGCGGCTTAGCTGAGTAATTAGGTAAGTTGCTAGATTGTTATGGACTGTGGAAGGCGAGGGGAATGGGAGTCGAGTAAGGACTGCCCTGGGAACTGCATGGCACAAGAGGGGGCCTGTGGGTGGGAGAATTGGAGATTCTAGCCTGTCGGTGAAACCTTAGTGAGTCCATACATCTAGTGGCCCCTTTGTAAAGGCTATTTTGTGATCTCTTGGCCATACACCGACGGTTGTGTACTGGTATAATGGAGGTTCTGCAGTCACCGACGGGTGACGAAATCACAAACTTGTGGGTAAAGAGGTGCAAACTCTGCAGAGTCTAAAACTATCATGATAGCGAGCTTACGGTCACGAGCGCCTGGCCAACTGCCATGATTAGTTGGGATGGTTATTGGATATGGTTATTGGTTATGGTTTTGGATGGTTTGGTTATGGTTTGGTTTTGGGACTGTTGAGTCCTGGTGATAAGATGGGTTGCATGACTGTTGAGTCATGGCAACAAGGTTGGTCTCGGTGGGAGACAAAAGTTGTTTATGAGATGAAATGGTAGCGAATACGGGATGGTATTCGTGAGATGGTAGAGAATACGAGGAGGTATCTGTGAGCAAGAATGAGGTTGATTGATGTCTTGATGGGACATGGAAGGTAATGAACATAATGGAGGTATGAATGGTATTTTAATACATGTTGGGATTACATTCACCTAAATATAAGTTGTTGTTTTATCGTGTTTTTGATAAATAACTTTGCTTTTTTTGCAATGAGCCTTTTTATACCTACCTTGCTATGAGCTTCATATAATATTTTCCCGCACTTGCTGAGTACATCATTGTACTCAAACTTGCATTATTATTTCATCATCAGCAACAGGAGAAGATTTCTATGAGGACCGAGTGGAGCATTAGGCGTGTGATCTGTTCTCAACCTTGCCTGTGGGAATGGAGTAGAGATGGAGCCACTGCTGCCTAGAATTGCTTCCGCATTAGTTAGAAGACTTCCGCTGCATAGAAATAAAGACTTCCGCTGTGAGCATGAGTCCAAGACTCATGAGACATTGTAATGAACTCTGTTATTCGTGGTTATATGTATTCTGAATTCAGTTTGTGGAACATATGTGTATGTGTGATAAACATCCTCGGCACACATATGCATTAGTTCTCGGTTCCCTGCGTTTTCCACAGAATTGAGGGCGTCACTGATTGGTATCAGAGCCACGATTGACAATGGGTTACACGCCTAAATAGGAAACACAGATTGGTATCAAAAGCCACAGATAGGGGTAGATTACACACCTAGATACAATCACAAATTGGTATCAGACACAGATTGGTAGCTAAGCCACGCTGACCATAGGGTGCAAGCCTAGGGTGCTTGGATTGGCCTTAAAACTACCTTGACATAGGAAGCCATCCTTGAATAGGAGTTGTGTGAGCCCTTGTGATGATTGTTTGTGAATTGTGTGCTTAGTGTAGGTTGTAGGACGTCTCAAAACGTTGTCCACATCCACACGTAAGTAGAAAGAGGTGTGAGATGTTTCGGCACTTGTTCACATCCTCATATGGGCTAATATATATAGTCCAACTCACCTTGATGCATATAGTTGAGGGAATCTACCTAACCTTCTAACATTCTATTCTATTTCGATCTCTCTCACAGATGGTGAGAGGAAACGCCGGCCGAAGGAACGTCCGTGACAACCAAGAGGATGGTCACGAGGAAGTTCCTGTTAACCTCGGAGCTGGTGAAAACCACCTGGAACGGTTGATGGCCATGCAGAACCAACTTATGCAAACCATGATCCAAACTTTGGGTCAGTTGCAGGCCAACAACAACAACCCCGTTCCGGCACCACCGCCACCACCACCACCGGCTCATAACAGGTTGGGAGAGTTCATAAGGACTCGACCACCCACCTTCGCTCAAGCTAACGACCCCATGTAGGCCGACGACTGGTTAAAATCCATGGAGAGGAAGCTTGCCATAGTGCAGTTCAATGACCGAGAGAAGGTCCTCTTTGCATCGCACCAACTTATGGGAGCTGCCGCTGATTGATGGGATGCCCTAAGCAATGCTCATGTCGACCCGGAAGCAATCACTTGGACTGAGTTCAAGGAAAGTTTCTGCTCTCATTACATCCCTGCTGGTGTAATGATGCTAAGAGATAGGAGTTCGAAGGTCTCCACCAAGGACAGAGAAGTGTGAATGAGTATCTCAACAAGTTCACACAACTGTCCCGGTATGTCCACGAAGATGTCAACTCAGACCAGAGGAAGCAATATCATTCATGAGAGGGTTGAACAATGAGATCCAGGTTCAGCTCCTCAACAATGACTATGCAAGCTTTCAGAAGCTGGTTGACAAGGCTATAGTGGTTGAAAGCAAGATCCGAGAGATCGAGCGAGAGTGCAAGAGGAAGATGCCATACCAGCCTCAAGGGAGCAATGTACGACCTCGCTACATGCCCCCGGCCGCACCGCAGTATGGATCAACCATTCCTGCATACCGCCCTAGTCAGCCACCACAGCAACGACCCGTTGCACCAGCACCTCGTGTGCCCATGCCTCCTGTGCCCCGACCTAACGTGGGAGCTCCTGTTCAAAACCCCCGCCCCAACGTACCTGCTGCCGTAGGCAACAGGGCATGCTTTGCATGCGGGGAAATAGGACACTTCGCGAACTAGTGCCCGAGGAGAGGTCCTGGACAGCAAGTCAACGTGCCCAAACAGAACCCGCGACCGAACAGAGGGGACAGTCAAGGAAACCGTGGACAGCAGAACTATGTTCGCGGTAACGTGAACCATGTCTCTGCTGAAGAAGCACAACAGTCTGAGGACGTCGTAATTGGTATGTTCCTTGCCAACTCCAACCCAGCCACCATCTTATTTGATTCTGGAGCATCACATTCCTTCATATCATCCAAGTATGTTGCCAAGCATAATCTACCCGTATACCACTTAAATGTGCTATGTTAGTTAATTCTCCCGGAGGAGAAATGAGGACTAATATAGTATGTCCGAAAGTAAGCCTTAAAATAAGGGGGGTAGATTTTCTTGCCAACCTTATTGTCTTGGATTCCCAAGGGATTCATATAATACTCGGGATGGATTGGTTAAGCAAGCACAACAGGGTAATCCAATGTGCTGAAAGAAGCGTGCAGTTAACAAATGAGCACGACATCCGTGTCGAGTTTGAGTCAGCCCAACAAACCACTGAGAAGGCAATCTTGAACCACGTCAAAAGAGCAACATTGGACAGCATTCCAGTGGTTCAAGAATTCTCGGACGTGTTTCCAGAGGAGCTTTCAGGTATGCCACCTGACCGGGACATTGAGTTTACCATTGATTTGGTAGCCAGAACTGCACCCATAGCAAAGAGACCCTATAGGATGTCTGTCAATGAACTAGTAGAACTCAAGAAGCAAATTCAAGAGCAGTTGGAGAAGGGTTTTATACGTCCAAGCTCGTCACCATGGGAGCTCCTGTGCTCTTCGTAGACAAGAAGGATGGGACCCAAAGGATGTGCGTGGACTATAGGTCCCTCAACGAGGTGACAATCAAGAACAAATACCCTGTGCCCCATATAGAGGACCTATTCGACCAAATGAAAGGAGCCCGAGTGTTCTCCAAGATTGATCTTCGGTCGGGATATTTCCAGCTGAAGATTAAGCCCTCCGATATACCCAGGACTGCCTTTCGAACACGGTATGGTTCGTATGAATATACCGTCATGTCTTTTAGGTTAACAAATGCACCCGCATACTTAATGTACCTCATGAACAAGGTTTTCATGGAGCACTTGTATAAGTTCGTCGTGGTTTTCATCGATGACATTATGGTGTATTCAAAAAGTGAGGAGGAGCATGAAGAACATTTGAAATTGACCTTGCAGAAAATGCGTGAGCATCAATTGTATGCCAAGCTTAACAAGAGTCAATTTTGGCTAAAGGAGATATCGTTCCTAGGCCACATTATCTCCGAAGAAGGGGTATCGGTTGATCCCGGAAAAGTGAGAGATGTCATGAAGTGGGACCAACCGCAAAACGTGAGGGATATTCAGAGTTTTCTTGGGATGGCTGGACACTACCGAAGATTCATCAAAGACTTCTCTAAGATAGCAAAACCTATGACGGAGTTGCTAAAGAAGGGAAAAGCCTTTCGATGGACACCAGCATGCCAAAAAAGTTTTGAGGAACTCAAGAAAAGGCAAACCACAGGGCCGGTTTTGGTATTGCCGGACGTAAGCAAGAGCTTTGACATATATTGTGACACCTCCAGACAGGGGCTCGGATGTGTGCTCATGCAATAAGGACAAGTGGTAGCCTATGCCTCACGACAATTAAAGAAACACGAGCTTAATTATCCTACGCATGACTTGGAGCTAGCAGCAGTAGTGCATGCATTGAAGATTTGGAGACATTATATCCTTGGTCATCGATGTGAGATCTATACGGATCATAAAAGTCTCAAGTACATATTTACCTAAACGGACTTGAATTTGAGACAACATCGATGGTTGGAATTCATCAAGGATTACGATGTTGGAATCAACTACCACCCCGGGAACGCCAATGTAGTAGCTGATGCATTGAGCCGGAAGGGAGCATGCCACCAACTCACGGTTCGGGAGCTACCACCCGAACTACGTAAGGAGTTCGAACGGTTACACCTCGGATTCTTGAACAACATGGAAATGATGGAGATCCACTCTTTGTTGGAGCAAGAGATAGGAGATGGCCAAGCAACAGATGAGGAGATCAAGGAGATCAAGGAAAGGATCCGACAAGGAATAGAGAAGGATTTCAAAGAATATGAGAAGGGTACGCTTTGGCTAGGAAAAAGGATTTGTGTGCCTAACGTGAAGCACCTCCGTGACATGATATTGAAGGAGGTACATGATTCACCCTATTCCATACATCCCGGAAGTACCAAAATGTACAAGGACTTGAAGACTTGTTATTGGTGGGATGGTATGAAAAGGGATATAGCCGAATACGTTGCCCTATGCGACACATGCCAACGGGTGAAGGGAACATCAAAGACCCGCTGGATTGTTGCAACCCTTGAAGGTGCCCGAGTGGAAGTGGGACGACATCAGTATGGATTTCATCGTCGGATTGCCACGTACCCAGTCGGGTTATGACTCCATCTGGGTTATCGTGGACCGATTGATGAAAACCGCCCATTTTCTCCCTATAAGGGCCAAGTACAACGTTGCACAATTAGCCGAGTTGTACATGGAGCAGATCGTGTGCCGTCATGGAGTCCCGAGGAGGATAGTCTCAGATCGAGGTTCTCAGTTTACCTCTAGATTTTGGAGGAAGCTGCAGAAAGCTATGGGCACACGACTGGATTTTAGCTCCGCCTATCACCCACAAACCGATGGGCAAACCGAAAGGACAAACCAAATTCTGGAGGACATGTTGAGAGCTTGCGCCTTGAAATGTGGGCGTAGTTGGGATAGGAGTTTACCGTACGCTGAATTCTCCTATAACAACAGCTATCAAGCTACTTGAAGATGTCGCCTTTCGAAGCATTGTATGGTAGACGGTGTAGAACGCCGCTGTTCTGGAACGAGACTGGAGAAAACCAGGTATTTTGACCCAAAGTGCTACAAGAAGCTGAAAAGCATGTCCAAACAATACGGGAGAACTTAAAGGCTCCTCAATCACGACAGAAAGGCTATGCGGACAATAGGCGAAGAAAGTTGACCTTCGAAGTAGGAGACTTCGTATACCTTAAGGTATCGCCTATCCATGGCCAACGACGTTTCAATGTCAAAGGCAAGCTAGAACCCCGCTACATCGGACCATTTAAGATTGTGGACAAGCGAGGAAAAGTAGCCTATCAACTTGAGCTTCCAACAAAACTCTCCGACATACATGACGTATTTCATGTATCCCAGCTCAAGAAGTGCTTGAGAGTACCGGAGGAGCGATTACAAATAGAAGAGCTTGAACTTCAAGAAGACCTGACTTATACGGAGCACCCTGTCCAAATTTTGGACGTAAAGGAAAGGGTCACCAGGAACAAAGTAACCTGATGGTGCAAGGTACAGCCATCACACCGAAGCTGAAGCCACATGGGAGCGTGAAGAAGACATCAAGGCAGAATTTCCCCATCTATTCTGTACCAACGAATCTCGAGGGCGAGATTCAATTTAAGGGGGGTAGATTTGTGACACCCTCATTTCTGGTTTCTGCATGTATTCATGATTCATGAAGAGAAAACATTTTAAAGGAAGTAGGAACAGAGAAAAATATCAAAAGGTAGCCAATAAGAGCCAAATCCAGTTCACCGAGAGTGCCGAAGACAACTTCCGCGGCCCGCTGGCCACGTGGCATGTTCGGAGCTCATCCCTATGGAGTGGGAAGAGGTCCGCCGCTAAACTAGCTACGTGGCAGGCTCGGAGCTCATCTCCGCTAAGGGGGAGAGGTCCGACCCTGTGGGATACGTGTTGCCCCTGTTGCTAGCCTCTGCGGAAGAAGCAAAGACAGTCCGCAGGACACATGTCACCTTCGGAGCTAGTCACCACGGAAATCAGAGGATCAGTCGCGCGGGATACGTGTCGATGTCGGAGCTCACCTCTGAGAGGTCCGGTTCTATTGGACACGTGTCACCACCGGAGTGTAACACCCCAAATTTTGATTCAAAACTCTAAACCATGTTCAGGGGGGAATTTAAGAATTTTTGGACGTGTTGCATGTTTTGCAAAAATTCAAATTGGAATTCAAATTATACTCAAAACAGAAAAGAAATGGAAAAAGAAAAAGAGAAACGGGAAAAAAACCTGCTAGTGGGCCGAAACCCGCCAGCCGGCCCAGTTTCCCCGCGCCAGCCCGCCCCCGCGCGCCCGCGCTGTCTCTCACAGATGGGTGGGACCCACCTGTCATCCCTAACCCCGAGCGTCTGCGGCCCGGACTTTTCCCCCCGAGCGCGCGCGATCTTAACCGATTGGAAACCGCGTCCCTCAGCCCGAATTCCGGTCCCAGAAGAATCAAACTCGATCACAACTGACCCACCGCCCTCCCCCGACTATAAAAACCCCAGCCCCGATCGGTTTTTCCCACGCGATCGCCGATTTTTACTCCGGTGAGCACCGAGACTTCGCCGGTGAATTCTGGCCGATCTAAGCTCGGAAACTCTGATCTAACTCGCTGGTCTTGATCCACCGCCTCCAGGGAGCTCTGCAGGTGCAGAAAACTCGGGGACTTATGGTGTAAACACAGCGCCGACGAGCTTCGCCGTGGTTTTGCCTCGGACCTCGCCGCCGATCACTTTCCAGGACCCCCGAGCTCAAGAAAACCCCCGAGGTGAGATCCCCGACCTCCCCTCTACCGATCTATGCCATAAGATCACAGTTTTAGGCAGAATTCTCGAGGATCCGAAACTTTCCGGCGAGATCGCCGCTTCCCGCCGCCGTGCGCCGCCGGCAGCGCCGCCCGCGCTCGATCAGAGCGACGTGGCCGCTTGTGCGCCGTTTATTTTAAATCGCACGGTAGACTTTAAATCCCCGCGTACCGGTTCGATGTTATAATCTCAGCCGTCGGTTTAAAATCGGACGGTCCACGTCAGCCCCGCGTTATAAAGACTGGAATTCTTACGTGCTACCCCCTGGGGTTCTCTGGAATTGAGAGCTAGCCCCGGAAACTTCAGATCTAGCCCCTGGAACTCCAGAAAATCATGTAAATTCATTTAAAAATCAGTTTTAGCCCCTGGACTTAATAAAAATTAGGAAAAACACCTCTGATAAGTGTAGCTAGACCCCTGGAAATTATGAAAATAATATTATAGACCCTGTAATGGGTGAGTTCATTATTTTAGCCCTGTTTAGTATTTAATTTAGGAAATTGAATATGTAACTAGTGTTTAAAAATTAAAAAGTAGGGACAAACATAATTGTCAAAGTTAATTAAAAACTTTCTCAGTACTTAGGAAACTTTGGAGTAAGATAAAAATATATTTTTGGGCTGAAATGAATCTGTTTCATTGATTATTCACATTTATTAGTATAGGGACACATTTTTAAGTAAAGAATAGCTCTAGAAAAATAGGGAAAATAATTATGAAATAGTTTACATCAGAGTCCAAGGTCAAAATATGTTATTCAATTATTTAAGACCAAAACCTATACTGTTTAGATGATGTGTATTACTAATTTCATAATAAAATACACAATTATACATAGGAATATAAATCTGAAAATATAGCAACTAGTAAATGATAAATGGAGTCTTTAAAAATTCAAAGAGTTCAGTTTAGGGTTGATAGAAATTATGAAGGCACATATGGAGAAGAAAAATACTTTTCTTACATACTTGGTAGTTTAATATAAGGAATTTATTTAAAACTGAAACACACACACACACATACATATATATATATATATATATAGTATGTAAGTATAAATAGGAACACCAAAGTAGGAATCATACACATATAAATAAAAGTGTGTGCAAGCCACAGATCAACACACAAAGTAACCACAACACATATAATGGTGAATGAATTTCATAAATATGAAATGTGTGGTTTGTATGAAGTAGAAGTGTGAACTATGTCTTATGATTGTTGTTTTTCTTTTGCTATGTGTGATGGTATGAAGTAGAACCTGTTCAAGAGCAAGTTATTCCTTTCCAAGATCAGGACTACCCATTTCAAGAGCAGCAAGCAGGAGACAAGTGTCCTTGACCACTTTGATCCTATGCTAGGATGTGTAGATAGAATTATTTGCATTGTCAAATGAAATATGAAACCCATGCTAGGAAAGTTTCCCTAGAATTGCATTACCTTGTTTCCTTGTAGCTTGGGTTGGGATTTATTTTGTCATGTCATTTATTTACATGCATATGCTTAGCCATGCTTAGAATGGGATATTTGGGATATGAGATCATCAGTTTATTGTACCATACTCTTGAATGAGCTATTGTGAGTTATATAGAGGTAGGGATCAAGGCAAGTTGGATGTTTTGGTTGTGTGCTGGGTGCACGAGACTTGGGTTTGTGTTTAGTACTTGCCTGGATCCTAAGGACCGGTTCATGGAGCATGTAACCCGGCTTTACAGTGCCAACCACATGCTGAGATGGGGCAGCTTGGCCAATTAATTAGGTGTATCCCCGGCGTAGTATGGGTGTGTTGGATGGTGCGGGGAGTAGGTGTCAGCTGGACTACCATATGAACCGCAAGGCTCAAGAGGGGGCCACTGCAGCGGGGTTGGAGCCTCTTGTATGCTGTTAGGGGTGAAACCTCAGTGGGCCCACGCTCATCGGGAATCCCTTTGTAAATGCTTCGTAGTGATCTCCTGGCTACACACCTGGGAAGTGTGAATGTGGATCGTAGCCACTGGCATAATGGAGGTTCTTTTAGTCCACCTGGCAACGGGGGATGAAATCACTACATGTGGGTACAGTGGTACAAACTCTGCAGAGTCAAAACTGTCTTGACAGCCGTGCTCACGGTTAAGAGCGGCCTGGACTTATTCATGATTAGAGGATTGATGGTTTTGGAAGTTAAGCGGGGAGCTTAACATTGGAAATGATGTTATGGTTATTGGATTATGATAATGGGTTGGGAGATTGGGACCATTTCACCTGTGTAGTAATGTAGGTGCTTAATAAGCTAAGGTGATAGGTATTAATTGCGTAGTGCTTTTACCCTGAGTTCAACCTCTCCTTGTTCTAGCCATGCATGATATAATTTTCCCACACTTGCTGAGTACCATTGGTACTCAACCTTGCATATTTGTTGGTTTATATTGCTGCTCAGGTCAAGATAATGAGGTGGTGTATAATGACCAAGATTTTGGACCCGAGGAAGGTTTTTAGGTTCATGAAGACCCCGGGCAACGCCTGTGATGGAGCCCTAAAGAATAATATTCCGCTGCTAGTTTATTTACTTGTGATGAAGCATTAGTGTCCATTGAGACATTTGCGATGTAAGACTTATTTATATTCGACACCTGGCTTGTAATAAATGATGCTTCACTATTTGTCATCACATGTATGAGAAAATGATCCTGGCATACATGTGATATTCACTTGGTTGTTCTTCGGAAAAACCGGGTGTGACAGAGGTGGTATCAGAGCCAAAGTTGCCCGTAGGAACGTGGACCTAGGTAGAAATGGACGTATTTAAGGGCCCTATTTTCTTAAAAACTATTTTCCAAGGTGTGGGTGGAAAAGTGTTATTAAAGGAGTCATTTTCTTCATCTTACCCCAACTTTCATTCAAAATAGGATTTTTGTTTGTGAATTTATCTAACCTAATTTTAAATTCTTTTGTTTTAGATGGTTCGCATGATTCGCACCGCTCGTAAGTCCACAGGAGGGAGAGTTCCCGTAGTTGCCCTTGCCGAAAGAGAGGAGAGTCGTCCAGTGACGTACCTTTCCTACGGATTGGCAGTAGGAGATTTGTTGCGCCGTCTTCGACGTATGCTCGAAGCCGCCGGCAATACGGGCAAGCTAATCATCCACTATAACTCCACCAGGACCATCCGTGAGAAGAGGGAAGAATGGAGTTTGGAGATGAGGATTATACACGAGAATCAGCTGCTTAAGATTCACCACTCTCCAGCTTGTCGAGCAACACAAGTTGACGCGGAGAAAGATGTCACCTGGGAGGCCATCACCTGCCAGAGTCACATCTATCGTCGCCACTTGGACAAAACTGAGTACATGTATGTCCTCCAACGTGAGAGTGGTACCACGGAGTACAAGTACCCACCGGTGCAGCAAGGGACTTCCCATGAGCACATGGACTTGTGCTTGGAGGATGCTGCTATGCTCAGCACTCGACTGCAGGAGTGTCAACAAGAGCTTCAGGATGTCCGAGACACCCTGAAGGAAACGGAGGCGTTGCTGCGAGCCTGCTTAAAGGCGAGAGAAAGAGGAGATGGGAATGAACTGTGTGTCACCGTGAATGATACATGGACTCCTGACTCCCCGGATCGCCGAGCAATCAGGTGTCGTCGCACTTCTCCACCAGCAGCCTCCCCACCCAAAGCACAGTCAGAAGGTAGCCGAAATGAGGAGGAAGATCCCGAGGAGCCAGCTCAAGAGGACGAGTAGTGTAGAGTCTTTCCCCTAGCTAGCAAGAGGTCGAGTAGTCGAGTCGTTACGTAGTTAATGGTGTGATGATGCTTGGTGTGTGACGTGAGTTGTGGAAGCCATGAGCAATTGTCCACAGCCTCGTCTTCAGATTGTTTTGCTTTGGTGTGTGAACCGACAGGAAATAATAGTGCATTCATTTGGTGTGAGATATGAACCCTCGTAAAAGTATAACAAAGCCCCAACACTTCAAAGTACAAACAAATGGAAGTAGTAAGATGATACTAAATGGTATCAAGTTAACATTTGTTGATTCTGCCAGATGGCCGGAAGAGGAAAAGGACGTGCTGCCAACCCCGCCAACAACAATGATGAGGCATGCAACCCTCATCTTTCGGGAAGCCAGGACAGGGGTGGTCGCCGTGAAGAAGTTGATCCTCTCCACCAAATGTTGGAGAATCAAAATCAGCTCATCCAGAACTTGACTCAAGTGGTGGCAAACTTGCATCAAGTTCCACCTCCACAAGCTGCACCACGCCAACCAAGGTTGAGTGAGTTTCTAGGAACTCAACCTCCAAAGTTTGCAAGTGCTGCTGAACCTCTGGAGGCAGACGATTGGCTGAAGACCATTGAAAGTAAGATGAGGATAATACAATGCCAAGGGTATGAGAGGGTGCTGTTTGCCTCTCATCAATTGCATGGACCTGCTGCTGATTGGTGGACCGCCTACGTGGCCGCCCATCATGACCCTGAGAACATCACTTGGGAAGAGTTCAAGCGTAGCTTCCGCAACCATTACATCCCAAGAGGTGAACTCAAAAACAAGAGGAAGGAATTTTTGGGACTGCAGCAGGGAAACATGACTGTGAGGGAATACCTCACTAAATTTACTCAACTATCCCGTTATGCTCCACGAGACATAGAGACTGATGAGCAGAAACAAGATTGTTTCGTGGAAGGACTTACCGCAGAGATGCAGTGTGCAATGTCCTCCAATGAGTATGAAAGCTTTCAAAAGATGGTGGACAGAGCATTTGTGGTGGAAAGGAAGCTAAAGGCCCTGGAAAATGAGAATAAGAGGAAGGCGGGGTGGTCACATCAGGCCTCAGGGAGCAACACCCGCCCACGTATGATGCAGCAACCTACGGGGCAGACAAGCCGTGCTGCGGTACCCTATTCAGCACCAAGAGGGTACAACCCAAACTACAGGCCACCCGCAGCATCAGCACAGCCACAACGTCAGTTTGTACAGCAGCCTCGCCCCGCATATCCACCTCGACCAGCAGTACAAGGACCCCCAAACCAACCCCAAGACAACAAGGGCCAAGCAACTAAGATTGGGGTGCAATGTTTTAGCTGTGGTGAAGTGGGGCACTACGCCCATAAATGCCCAAAGAAGAAGCCTGCGCCGCCACAACAGCAGAATGTATTGAGAGGACGGGTGAACCATGTCACTATGGAGGAAGCACAAGAGGCACCCGACGTGGTAGTTGGTAAGTTTCCTGCCAATTTACACCTTGCAACTCTGCTGTTTGATTCTGGTGCTACCCACTCATTCATTGCTCAAGGGTTTGTTAAGAAACATGACCTAGCAACCACACAAATGAACCATATGCTAGCCGTAAACTCTCCAGGTGGAGAAATAAGGACAAGACAAGTGTGTCCCAAAGTGAGCCTAGACATTAATGGGGTAGTATTTACTGCTAACCTCATAGTGATAGATTCACAAGGGATATATATTATTTTGGGTATGGATTTGTTGACCAAACATAAAGGAATCATCCATTGTTCGACCAGAACGGTGGAACTAACTCACCCCAGTGGTACCAGAGTAAAGTTCATAACAATACACGAGCCTAGGAGGGACATTAAATTAAATCAAGTGGAGGTGAAAGTTGAGGAAATCAGGACTATCAGGGAATATCCAGATGTTTTTCCGGAGGAATTGCCAGGTATGCCTCCCGACCGTGACGTGGAATTCGCAATTCAGCTAGTACCGGGAACAGCCCCGATATACAAGAGACCTTATCGAATGGACTCCAAGCAGCTAGAAGAGCTCAAGGATCATTTGAGAGAATTGACGGAGAAGGGGTATATTCGCCCTAGTTCCTCACCATGGGGAGCTCCGGTGATATTTGTGCCCAAGAAAGACGGAACCCAAAGGTTATGCGTGGATTACCGTGCCTTGAATGAGGTAACCATCAAAAACAAGTACCCATTACCCCGCATTGAAGACTTGTTTGATCAGTTGAGGGGAGCTTGTGTGTTCTCGAAAATTGATCTCAGGTCGGGGTACCACCAACTCAAGATAAGGCAATCAGATATTCCCAAGACAGCTTTCGTATCTCGGTACGGACTGTATGAATACACTGTCATGCCTTTTGGGCTAACCAATGCCCCGGCATATTTCATGTACCTCATGAACAAGGTATTCATGGAATATCTGGACAAATTTGTGGTGGTTTTCATAGATGATATTCTCGTCTTCTCCAAAAATGAAGAAGAACATGAGAAACATCTAAGGTTGGTGTTACAGAGGCTGAGAGAACACCAACTATATGCCAAGTTGAGCAAGTGTGAGTTTTGGCTGAAGAGAGTTCCCTTTTTAGGACATATAATCTCGGAGGGAGGAATCTCCGTAGATCCCGCCAAAGTCGAGGATATCCAGAAGTGGAAGACCCCTAAAATGTCGGGGAAGTTCGAAGCTTTTTGGGATTGGCTGGATACTATCGACGGTTTATTGAGGGATTCTCCAAGATCTCGAGACCTCTCACCAAACTGTTGGAAAAGGGAATCACATTCACCTGGACGCCACAGTGCGATACGAGCTTTCAGGAGCTAAAGAAGAGATTGACAACAGCCCCAGTGTTGGTTATGCCAGATATGCAGAAGAATTTCACAGTGTACTGCGATGCCTCTGGAAATGGGTTGGGATGTGTTCTCATGCAAGAAGGACATGTCGTGGCATATGC
Organism: Neostapfia colusana; assembly: GCA_030760725.1. Classification (NCBI taxonomy): domain Eukaryota; kingdom Viridiplantae; phylum Streptophyta; class Magnoliopsida; order Poales; family Poaceae; genus Neostapfia; species Neostapfia colusana. The sequence continues at coordinate 79,290,796 of JASWHV010000010.1, read as the reverse complement.
ATCCCGGCAGCTTCGGAAGCACGAGAAGAACTATCCTACACATGACCTAGAACTAGCTGCAGTGGTACACGCGTTGAAAATTTGGCGGCACTATTTGATGGGGAAGAGGACAGAGATATATACGGATCATAAGAGTTTGAAGTACATATTCACACAGCCAGATCTCAACCTCAGACAAAGGAGATGGTTAGAGCTAATCAATGACTTTGATGTGGGCATCAACTATCATCCCGGGAAAGCAAACGTCGTGGCCGATGCTTTGAGTCGGAAAGTGCAGGTCAATAAGTTGAGCTTGAAGGACATGCCCGCAGAATTGAAGGACGAAGTTATAAGGCTCAATCTATGTCTAGTAAATACTGGTGAAGCCATCGCCATGGAAGTGGACTCCACACTCGAGCAAGACATACGCGAGGGCCAAAAGAATGATGAGAAGATACAAGAGATCAGACAGCTCATTAAGGAAAATAAAGCTCCTGGTTTTAGAGAGGATGAACAAGGAACGGTGTGGCACGGGAAAAGGATCTGTGTGCCAGAAGTAAAGGAGATCCGTGAATTAATTTTGAAGGAGGCTCACGATTCTGACTATTCCATTCATCCTGGGAGTACGAAGATGTACCAGGACCTCAAAAGCAGGTATTGGTGGTATGGCATGAAGCGAGATGTCGCGGAACATGTTGCCCTATGTGACACATGTCAGTTGGTGAAAGCAGAACATCAACGACCCGCGGGATTGCTGCAACCACTCAAAGTGCCTGAATGGAAGTGGGAAGAAATCAGCATGGATTTTGTCGTGGGATTGCCTAGGACCCAATCCGGGTATGATTCAATATGGGTCATTATTGATCGGCTAACCAAGGTAGCTCATTTCATCCCCGTGAAAGAAAGCTACAGCGGATCCAAATTGGCAGAATTGTACATGTCAAGGATCGTGTGTTACCATGGAGTGCCAAAGAAGATTGTGTCGGATCGAGGGACACAGTTCACCTCGAGGTTTTGGCAAAAGTTGCATGAAACCATGGGAACCCATCTGAATTTTAGCTCTGCCTATCATCCCCAAACTGACGGGCAGACGGAGAGAACCAATCAGATCCTTGAAGATATGTTAAGGGCATGTGCACTCAAAAACAATAGGAGTTGGGACAAGAACTTACCGTATGCGGAGTTTTCCTATAACAACAGCTATCAAGCTAGTATGAAAATGTCACCGTTTGAAGCTTTGTATGGAAGGAAGTGCAGAACTCCTCTATTTTGGAACCAAACAGGAGAAAGTAAAGTGTTTGGTCCAGAAGTGCTACAAGAAGCCGAAGCGAAGGTGAGGGAGATTCGCAACAACTTGAGTATAGCACAAACACGCCAGAAGAGTTATGCTGATGTACGAAGAAGAGAACTCGTTTTCAACGTGGGAGACTATGTTTATCTCAAGGTGTCCCCTATCAGAGGACTTCGTCGGTTCAAGGTGAAAGGGAAGTTGTCACCTCGATACATCGGACCCTTTCAAGTTTTGGAAAGAAAAGGCGAAGTGGCGAACCAACTAGAGTTACCGGTTCATCTATCGGACGTGCACGATGTATTTCATGTGTCACAACTCAAGAAATGTCTGAGGACGCCTGAAGAGGTGTTACCCATGAATGAAGTGGATGTAGCTGAGGATTTGTCTTATGCCGAGCAACCATACAAGATTTTGGAGACGACGGAACGCCTCACCCGAAACAAGAGAATCCGAATGTGCAAGGTGCAATGGAAGCATCACTCAGAAGAGGAAGCCACCTGGGAACAGGAAGATGAGCTAAAGGCACAATTTCCGGAATTGTTCTCTTAGAAACACCAATCTCGAGGACGAGATTTCTTTTACGGGGGGTAGAGCTGTAACACCCCAAATTTTGATTCAAAACTCTAAACCATGTTCAGGGGGGAATTTAAAAATTTTTGGACGTGTTGCATGTTTTGCAAAAATTCAAATTCAAACTGGAATTCAAATTATACTCAAAACAGAAAAGAAATGGAAAAAGAAAAAGAGAAACGGGAAAAAAACCGGCCAGTGGGCCGAAACCCGCCAGCCGGCCCAGTTTCCCCGCGCCAGCCCGCCCCCGCGCGCCCGCGCTGTCTCTCACAGACGGGTGGGACCCACCTGTCATCCCTAACCCCGAGCGTCTGCGGCCCGGACTTTTCCCCCCGAGCGCGCGCGATCTTAACCGATTGGAAACCACGTCCCTCAGCCCGAATTCCGGTCCCAGAAGAATCAAACTCGATCACAACTGACCCACCGCCCTCCCCCGACTATAAAAACCCCAGCCCCGATCGGTTTTTCCCACGCGATCGCCGATTTTTACTCCGGTGAGCACCGAGACTTCGCCGGTGAATTCTGGCCGATCTAGGCTCGGAAACTCTGATCTAACTCGCTGGTCTTGATCCACCGCCTCCGGGGAGCTCTGCAGGTGCAGAAAACTCGGAGACTTACGGTGTAAACACAGCGCCGACGAGCTTCGCCGTGGTTTTGCCTCGGACCTCGCCGCCGATCACTTTCCAGGACCCCCTAGCTCAAGAAAACCCCCGAGGTGAGATCCCCGACCTCCCCTCTACCGATCTATGCCATAAGATCACAGTTTTAGGCAGAATTCTCGAGGATCCGAAACTTTCCGGCGAGATCGCCGCTTCCCGCCGCCGTGCGCCGCCGGCAGCGCCGCCCGCGCTCGATCAGAGCGACGTGGCCGCTTGTGCGCCGTTTATTTTAAATCGCACGGTAGACTTTAAATCCCCGCGTACCGGTTCGATGTTATAATCTCAGCCGTCGGTTTAAAATCGGACGGTCCACGTCAGCCCCGCGTTATAAAGACTGGAATTCTTACGTGCTACCCCCTGGGGTTCTCTGGAATTGAGAGCTAGCCCCGGAAACTTCAGATCTAGCCCCTGGAACTCCAGAAAATCATGTAAATTCATTTAAAAATCAGTTTTAGCCCCTGGACTTAATAAAAATTAGGAAAAACACCTCTGATAAGTGTAGCTAGACCCCTGGAAATTATGAAAATAATATTATAGACCCTGTAATGGGTGAGTTCATTATTTTTGCCCTGTTTAGTATTTAATTTAGGAAATTGAATATGTAACTAGTGTTTAAAAATTAAAAAGTAGGGACAAACATAATTGTCAAAGTTAATTAAAAACTTTCTCAGTACTTAGGAAACTTTGGAGTAAGATAAAAATATATTTTTGGGCTGAAATGAATCTGTTTCATTGATTATTCACATTTATTAGTATAGGGACACATTTTTAAGTAAAGAATAGCTCTAGAAAAATAGGGAAAATAATTATGAAATAGTTTACATCAGAGGCCAAGGTCAAAATATGTTATTCAATTATTTAAGACCAAAACCTATACTGTTTAGATGATGTGTATTACTAATTTCATAATAAAATACACAATTATACATAGGAATATAAATCTGAAAATATAGCAACTAGTAAATGATAAATGGAGTCTTTAAAAATTCAAAGAGTTCAGTTTAGGGTTGATAGAAATTATGAAGGCACATATGGAGAAGAAAAATACTTTTCTTACATACTTGGTAGTTTAATATAAGGAATTTATTTAAAACTGAAACACATATATATATATATATATATATAGTATGTAAGTATAAATAGGAACACCAAAGTAGGAATCATACACATATAAATAAAAGTGTGTGCAAGCCACAGATCAACACACAAAGTAACCACAACACATATAATGGTGAATGAATTTCATAAATATGAAATGTGTGGTTTGTATGAAGTAGAAGTGTGAACTATGTCTTATGATTGTTGTTTTTCTTTTGCTATGTGTGATGGTATGAAGTAGAACCTGTTCAAGAGCAAGTTATTCCTTTCCAAGTTCAGGACTACCCATTTCAAGAGCAGCAAGCAGGAGGCAAGTGTCCTTGACCACTTTGATCCTATGCTAGGATGTGTAGATAGAATTATTTGCATTGTCAAATGAAATATGAAACCCATGCTAGGAAAGTTTCCCTAGAATTGCATTACCTTGTTTCCTTGTAGCTTGGGTTGGGATTTATTTTGTCATGTCATTTATTTACATGCATATGCTTAGCCATGCTTAGAATGGGATATTTGGGATATGAGATCATCAGTTTATTGTACCATACTCTTGAATGAGCTATTGTGAGTTATGTAGAGGTAGGGATCAATGCAAGTTGGATGTTTTGGTTGTGTGCTGGGTGCACGAGACTTGGGTTTGTGTTTAGTACTTGCCTGGATCCTAAGGACCGGTTCATGGAGCATGTAACCCGGCTTTACAGTGCCAACCACATGCTGAGATGGGGCAGCTTGGCCAATTAATTAGGTGTATCCCCGGCGTAGTATGGGTGTGTTGGATGGTGCGGGGAGTAGGTGTCAGCTGGACTACCATATGAACCGCAAGGCTCAAGAGGGGGCCACTGCAGCGGGGTTGGAGCCTCTTCTATGCTGTTAGGGGTGAAACCTCAGTGGGCCCACGCTCGTCGGGAATCCATTTGTAAAGGCTTCGTAGTGATCTCCTGGCTACACACCTGGGAAGTGTGAATGTGGATCGTAGCCACTGGCATAATGGAGGTTCTTTTAGTCCACCCGGCAACGGGGGATGAAATCACTACATGTGGGTACAGTGGTACAAACTCTGCAGAGTCAAAACTGTCTTGACAGCCGTGCTCACGGTTAAGAGCGGCCTGGACTTATTCATGATTAGAGGATTGATGGTTTTAGAAGTTAAGCGGGGAGCTTAACATTGGAAATGATGTTATGGTTATTGGATTATGATAATGGGTTGGGAGATTGGGACCATTTCACCTGTGTAGTAATGTAGGTGCTTAATAAGCTAAGGTGATAGGTATTAATTGCGTAGTGCTTTTACCCTGAGTTCAACCTCTCCTTTTTCTAGCCATGCATGATATAATTTTCCCACACTTGCTGAGTACCATTGGTACTCAACCTTGCATATTTGTTGGTTTATATTGCTGCTCAGGTCAAGATAATGAGGTGGTGTATAATGACCAAGATTTTGGACCCGAGGAAGGTTTTTAGGTTCGTGAAGACCCCCGGGCAACGCCTGTGATGGAGCCCTAAAGAATAATATTCCGCTGCTAGTTTATTTACTTGTGATGAAGCATTAGTGTCCATTGAGACATTTGCGATGTAAGACTTATTTATATTCGACACCTGGCTTGTAATAAATGATGCTTCACTATTTGTCATCACATGTATGAGAAAATGATCCTGGCATACATGTGATATTCACTTGGTTGTTCTTCGGAAAAACCGGGTGTGACACGGAGCCTATCTCCGGGAGGTCTGACACTGTTGGACACGTGTCTACCTCGGAGCACGTATCTGAGGAAAAAGGAAAGTCCGGCGCTACTTGACGCGTGGCATTCACGGAGCTCACCTCCGAAGAGAGGGAGGTCCGGAATGGATACGTGGCACACCCAGAGCCACCTCCGGAGAGAGGGAAGGTCCGGCACTGACATGAGGCGTGCGCGGAGCCACCTCCGAATAGAGAGGAGGCCCCGACCGCCAGGATACGTGGCGCACACGGAGCTCGCCTCCAAAAAAGAAGGGAGGTCTCGCTCGCTTGACACGCGGCACAACCGGAGCTCGTCTCTGCGGAAAAGGAGAGACCAGGCCCAGTGGACACGTGGAGCTTCCGGAGCTCATTACCGAGGAAGTAACAAGTTCTGGAGCGGTTTTGGATTCTGTACGCGTAGAAATACCAGTACGGAGGAGAAAACGACCTGAATTCAACAATGTTACCACATCAAAACAACTAAAGATAAGATGATAGGATTCAACAACGAACTGAATAGGACTCTTATTCGGAAGACAATCAGACTAGGACTCTTCTTCTCCTGATTATAAATAGAACCCAGAACCTCTGGCCAAAACCACGAACTTCTTTTCCAACTCCTGAGCCGACGACTTAGAGCCCTAGCCCCAACTCGCCGAGTAAGCCATCGCCGGAGATCAGCGAGGAAGATTGTCGGACGAGAGCCCCAACGATCTGTCTGATCAGAGAAGAACCCCGAGACCGAGAAGAACGTAAGGTAGGTATCCAATGCCACCTTACGACATCGTTGTGTTTTTTTGCATCTGTTCTTCGATTCCTTTCGAACAGAAGCTTTCTCATGGACAGATCACTTGTTGATCGGGTTGATCTAAAGACAAGGTCATCGCCACGTCCACATCTGATCCGAACACCTCTGTTCATCATAAAACCATGCAAGAACACGTACAAACCGACCTAATAAAACTAAACTGCATTATAGGATAGCATGCATACGCATCATCGCATCTAGTTAAAGTTTGTGCATGATATTGATTATTATGAATCTTGTATGTGCGTGATCCTGTATAGAAGGACAAGCTCAGGGAGCTGTCTACGACGAGCTGCAACAACAAGGTTTCGAGATCCAAGAGCCACCAGAACCGCAAGAACATGGCAAGTGCTCCTTGACCATAGTGATCCTATGTTTTGGGAAAAACTGTTTTATTTTGCGAAAAGGTGTGTGTGCTAAGTCAAACATGATGGGAACCCTTTTATAGGAGTTTACTAGCTTTGGTTAAACCACCCTTGTCGCCAGTGATGTTTATGAGTCGGGTATGGATTTTACTTTTATGCTTCGCTGAGTCCATGGGATTGGGAAGCGAGACAGATGTGTCTAGCTAACTGCACTCATAATGATAATGAGAAACTGATGTTGTTAATGAACATGGATCGGAGGGAGATCTAGGCAAGCCTGGGTTTGTGAATGAGGTAGCATGAGATGGTGGTTTACTTGCCGTAGATCTAAGGACCGGTTCATGCATGCACATGCCAGGATAACAGTGCCACCACAAGGCCAAGTATGGGTGCGGCTTAGCTGAGTAATTAGGTAAGTTGCTAGATTGTTAGACCGTGGACTGCGCGGGGAATGGGAGTCGAGTGAGGACTGTCCAGGGAACTGCATGGCACAAGAGGGGTCCTGTGGGTGGGGGAATTGGAGATTCTAGCCTGCCGGTGAAACCTTAGTGAGTCCATACATCTAGTGGCCCCTTTGTAAAGGCTATTTTGTGATCTCTTGGTCATACACCGACGGTTGTGTACTGGTATAATGGAGGTTCTGCAGTCGCCGACGGGTGAAGAAATCACAAACTTGTGGGTAAAGAGGTGCAAACTCTGCAGAGTCTAAAACTATCATGATAGCCGAGCTTACGGTCACGAGCGCCTGGCCAACTGCCATGATTAGTTGGGATGGTTATTGGATATGGTTATTGGTTATGGTTTTGGATGGTTTGGCTATGGTTTGGTTTTGGGACAGTTGAGTCCGGGTGATAAGATGGGTTGCATGACTGTTGAGCTTCATATCATATTTTCCCGCACTTGCTGAGTACATCATTGTACTCAAACTTGCATTATTATTTGATCATCAGCAACAGGAGAAGATTTCTATGAGGACCAAGTGGAGCATTAGGCGTGTGATTTGTTCTCAACCTTGCTTGTGGGAATGGAGTAGAGATGGAGCCACTGCTGCCTAGAATTGCTTCCGCATTAGTTAAATCGCTTCCGCATTAGTTAGAAGGCTTCCGCTGCATAGAAATAAAGACTTCCATTGTGAGCATGAGTCCAGGACTCATGAAACATTGTAATAAACTCTGTTATTCGTGGTTATATATATTCTGAATTCAGTTTGTGGAACATATGTGTATGTGTGATAAACATCCTGGGCACTCATATGCATTAGTTCTCGGTTCCGTGGGTTTTCCACAGAATTGAGGGCGTCACGTCAAGACAAGGGCTTGAATGTGTGCTTATGCAAGAAGGCCAAGTGGTAGCCTATGCATCGAGGCAATTAAATAAACATGAGCTGAATTACCCCACACATGACCTGGAGCTTGCAGCCGTGGTACATGACTTAAAGATTTGGAGGCATTGCATCCTTGGTCACTGATGTGAGATCTATACGGATCACAAAAGTCTCAAGTATATATTCACGCAAACAGATCTGAATTTGAGGCAACGTCGATGGTTGGAACTCATCAAGGATTATGATGTTGGAATCAACTACCACCCTGGAAAGGCCAATGTAGTAGCTGATGCGTTGAGCCGAAAGGGAGCATGTAACCAACTCACAGTTCGGGAGCTGCCACCCGAGCTGCGTAAGGAGTTCGAACGGTTACATCTCGGGTTCTTCAACGAGATGGAGGTGATCGAACTGAACTCAATGGTGGAACAAGAGATACGAGATAGCCAAGCAACGGATGAGTAAATCAAGGAAAGAATCCGACAAGGCATACAGAAGGATTTCAAGGCAGACGGAAATGGCACACTTTGGTTAGGGAAGAGGATTTGTGTGCCTAACGTGAAGCACATCCGCGGCGCAATATTAAAGGAGGTACATGACTCACCTTATTCCATACACCCCGGCTGTACAAAGATATACAAGGACCTGAAAACTTGCTATTGGTGGGATGGCATGAAACGGATATTGCTGAATATGTTGCCCTATGCGACACGTGCCAATGAGTGAAGGCCAAACACCAAAGACCCGCTAGATTATTGCAGCCACTAAAAATACCGGAGTAGAAGTGGGAAGACATCAGCATGGATTTCATAGTCGGATTGCCGCGTACTCAGTACGGCTATGACTCCATTTGCGTTATCATGGACCGATTGACAAAAACAGCCCACTTCCTTCCTGTTAGAGCTAAGTACACCGTCGCACAATTAGCCGAGCTGTATATGGAGCAAATCGTGTGTCGCCATGGTGTTCCGAAGAGGATAATTTCAGATCGAGGTTCTCAATTTACCTCTAGGTTCTGGAAGAAGCTGCATGAAGCTATGGGTACACGGCTGAATTTCAGCTCCGCATATCACCCGCAAGACGATGGGCAAACCGAGAGGACAAATCAAATTTTTGAATACATGTTGAGAGCTTGTGCCTTGAAACATGGGCGTAGTTGTGATAAGAGCTTGCCATATGCTGAATTCTCATACAACAACAGTTATCAAGCCAGCTTGAAGATGTCACCTTTCGAAGCATTGTATGGTAGACAGTGTAGAACACCGCTGTTCTGGAATGAGACCGGAGAAAGCCAAGTATTCGGACCCGAAGTGCTGCAAGATGCCAAAAAGCAAGTCCAGAAGATACATGAAAACTTGAAGGCCGCTCAGTCACGTCAAAAGGGTTATGCGGACAATAGGCGAAGAAGATTGACCTTCGAAGTTGGAGACTTCATGTATCTTAAGGTGTCGCCTATCCGAGGACAACGACGGTTCAACGTCAAAGGCAAGTTAGCACCTAGCTACATCAGGCCATTCAATATTTTGGGCAAACGAGGAGAGGTAGCCTATCAACTAGAGTTGCCAACGCACCTCTCCGACGTGCACAACGTGTTTCATGTATCCCAACTCAAGAAGTGCTTAAGAGTACCGGAAGAACAAGTATCGATGGATGAGCTAGAGCTTCAAGAGGATCTGACCTACGCGGAACACCCCGTCAAAATCATTGACGTGAAGGAAAGGGTCACGAGGAACAAAGTAATCCATTGGTGCAAGGTACAACGGAGCCATCACACGGAAGCCGAAACTACATGGGAACGTGAGGAAGATCTCAAGGCGGAATTCCCTCATCTTTTCTCCACTCTATCGAATCTTGAGGGTGAGATTCATTTTTAGGGGGTTAGGTTTGTAACACCCTCAATTTCACCACCATGCATTGCATACATTTTTCATATAGAAAAGCATTTAAAAAGAAGAAGAATGAAGAGAGGAATATAGAAGCAAATAAAATAATAAAAGGGAATAGAAATGGAAAATAATGAAAATAAATAGGAAAGGAAAAGAAATAAAAATAAAAATAAATAAAATAAAAAATAGCCAAATTGGGCCACCACAAATTTTCCCCAAATTCTCCTCTCCACTAATTTCCCAAAATTTTCCCAATTTTCCTGATTTTCCCCAAATTCCCCAAAATTCCCCTAGGAGGAATTTCCCCCACATTTGGGGGGATTTTCCCCAAATTGGCCGCAGCCCATTAGGGGGGGGTGACACGACCCCACGGTCTTGTCGAGCCAGGATCACGCTGAGGGGTGCTGCGTTGCACAGCACCGGATAACACACATCAAAGGTACAAGCGGAAGCAAAACTTTTCTTACATAAAGTGCTTTATGAACATTTTTACATCAAAATAGGACCAGTCTACACTCACGGGCGTAGACTACGCGTCAAGTTCACGTTCAGCCCGTGAACGTGTCCTTGCTAGCACACACGCACACTAACACGGCGGCGTGCATGACTCCCACTCGACGGGGTTCCCCTCCTGGGGTTCCGTCTCCTCTTCGGGAGTCCCTTCCTCATAAAACCTTGCAAAAGCTTCAAACACAAGGAGTGAGCACGAAGGCTCAGCAAGACTGACCCGTCTCTCCTAAACATGGGACTTCTACATGAGGGGTGATGGGTACATGAGATAAAAACAAGTTGCAAAGGACTCGCCTAATTAGTGGAACCTTACTTTCAAGTTTTAGCAGCAGGTTGTGGAGAACCTTACGCTAAGGCACATGAGAGAGCCGCAATCAAACAAGAAACACATTTCTCTCATGTACTTTGCCCAAAGTTGAAAAGAACTTTAGTTAGCTCTAAACTATAACAAATCATTAGCAATCAAAGTCCATCTTTCAATCAGCAAAATTTTAACATGTAACTAGCCTGTTCTTTCTACGTCACGGTACAGTGAACAAGTGGTACTCACTGACCGCGAGGGACGGTGATTATAATCGATTTACACCTGCAAGGTTACCCGAACAACCCATCATGTACGCCCGTACTCGATGTTGCCTACAGCAACCATCACTGACGCCGTACGCAACCAGCTTTTACCCGTCAGCCGAATATTGAACCAGTCCCATCGTCCCGAGCAAGAGGTCTCTGCACGCGCATCTCAGTGCCGCCAGCCGATTTACACCTCAATCTCTAAACCTACCCTCTGAACGACGGGCAATGCCTCAATACCCAGCTACCCGAGTTACATCAGTTTCCCGGTTTCCATATAGCCGGTAGGTCTTCGGTACTGTTCTAGCTTGTTCAACAGGCCCGCACACGGCTCGGTCCTCAATCGACACAAGCGGAACTATAGCACACAGGCCCCAAAGTCCTGCTCCCCTTACTCTCCGCTCGGTCTCATTTTTCTTGGCATGTGTATCGTGTGCTATATCTACCCGAGTTGAGTGCCTCTAGCCTATGCTCGCGAGTAGTTCCAACTACTCGACTTGTACCGAATCCTACTCTAACTTAGCTTTGCAGTAGCTAACGGGGTTTGCAATCCTAAACCCAACCCATGGTTTTCTTGGCTATGCAATTGGGTTTTCAAACAAGACTCTAATGCAAGGAAATAAGTGATACTCAAAGAAAATGCTCAAAACAATAAAAATTTGTAAATAAGTTAATGCAAACTGGAGCTTGCCTGCTTTGTAGGGTGGTAGTATATATAATAGAAGTTAGTGATCTTCAATCCCTTGATCTTACAGAACTTGTTCAACTGAACCACACGTCAATGGATGGCTCCGTCGATGTCCTTCATCGTGAACCCTATCGACATGTATATGCATAGTATTTTATAATGTAATTCACAGGCTTAGAGATTAAAACTTCTTAAGAACAGAGGCTGTGTAGAGATCGTAGGATGAAGTGGTTGCCCCTGTTGTGCAAAGAATTCAAATAAACTAAATCTACCTTAGATGTTTCATTACTTCTCTAGCCAAGTGTCTAGGGACATATAGAATGAGCTCTAATGATTTGGACAGAACTAAAGATCCTGATCTCCAATGACTTCGAAATTTTTACAGGAAGTCATATATTACACAGGGACTTAGCTTGCTAAATTTCAGCTAAAGTGTAAGAAATTGTGTCTCGCACAAATTTTCACCCCAACCCTATGTTGTTCTTCACACCCAATAGAATGGAGAACAAGGACAGGGAGACTCAAGGCTCAATTTGAGATGAAAATTTGCATGTGAGTTCCTGGTCACATGAAAATGCTCTGGACCAAAAATGAACACTTTTCATTGAGGATTTTATTCAGAATAATTCCCTAAGCAATTAAGTACAAAGAAATTAATTCTGAATTAACTCACATGTTCATGCCCAACTTAGTGAACTAAGATTTCAATTATAGTTCATAGAGTCTGCATAAATTTTCCTAGGATTTTTAGAGCTAAGGATTGCCCAGAATTGAATTTCCAAGTTTTGGAAATTCTTTGGAAATGTTTCTGTATTCATTTGAACCTAGCAACTTAAAATCTGAACTTTTCCTGATCAAATCAACTCAAAATGAGCTGAAACTTTTGCAGGGGTCTAGTAACACCCTAAAGAATATTCTGACAAAATTGGAGGATTTTTGGATAAACCAAGCTCCCTCAAAAATTATTTTGCTGGGAAGTTTAAAGAATTTTCCAGAATTAAATAAGGACTGCCATACAAATTGGGTTTCATATTTGGATAGAGTTTGTCAACCTGAATCTAACCCAATTTGAATCACTAAATTTGGAGGTTTCTACACAAGGATATGAGCTTCACATGAATTGGGAAAAATCTGAAAATGAGCTCTGTTCTATTTTCCAATTTTCAGAGACATAAGGAATTAACACCACATTTGACCAAGCAAATGAGGTCCAATGCCTTGGAAATTTTTGCTGGAGTTCAAGTATTTGTGGAAGTACCTCCTGCCCAAATTTGGGAATTTTCTAACACATAGAACTCCTGGAATAATTCCCACAAGATTCTCCTTATATGCATTAATGTGCCAAATCCAGGGATTTTCATAAATATTGGTCTGCATCCCTGGATAGTACTCTTTGATAGGAATCCAACAAAATTTGTTTCACTATTTTGTGACATTCCTACACAAAGTTGTGGCTCTTCAAAGGTTGAACTGGAAACTGAAAACCCTAAAATGTTTAAAACGCTGACAGTGGGTCCCACCCGTCAGCCTTCTTCTTCAACCTCGCGCCAGAGGCCCGAGCGGCGGCGTCCTCTGGTGAGGTTTGCTGGAATCCAGTTTCCAGTCGCCTCCCGACCTCAAGTTTGCCGCCCCTCATAACTTTCGGTGCTGAACTCAGTTAGAGGGTCGCCGGCGGCCGAGGTTCGCCGGAAACTAGCCCGCACCGATTACAGAGAAGATTAGAACTCCGGCGAGGTCGGGTTCCATCGTTTCTTCACCAAATGACCATCTCTCAGGCTCTAGATCATCAGGGGGACTGGTAGAAGCTGGACATGGAATCTAACATCGGTGAAACAGCTGGCAACCTAGGGTTCCACGGAGACCCGAGGCGTTCTTCCATGGCGGCCCGAAAAACCGCAAGCACTCGATCGTTTCTGGATCGTTTAGCCCGATTCTTGGTCAAGAGGGAGCGCTAGGATGTGAGGAAGATGTTTGCAAGATTGCTAGGGCAGTAGTTACCCAAGCAACTCGAATTCCGGGGTAGACCGAGTTCTACCCGGATACACCACGTTTCGGGAGAACTGGAAATTCTCCTCACTCGGCTGATGGATCGTTGTACGGTTTGCAGCTACATGAGCTAGGGAAGATGACACACCTTTCTTGTGTAGAGGGGAAACGGTGAAATGGTCTGTAGCTCGGTATCCACGGTGAGCCGATCGGGATTCTGCCGTGAGTTCCGGTTCTTGGCGCCAAACCTCAAGTCAGGCCGGGTAGCAGCGCCCAGCTCCGAGGTGCGACGGGGAACAGCTTGTGTGAGTCCTTGCGCGCCTCTTCCGTGTCGGGAACCCGAGCGGCTGAGGCGTGAGGGTGGCCGACGATCGGGAGTACCGAGGGCGGCCGGGACTGTCGTGTGATCGTGGGGCGAGTTACTGAGGCGAGAACGAAGAGGAGTAAGCGAACTTCTTCGTGGAGTTGATCAGATCGGCACGGGCCACAAGCAGGAGCTGGTGCTGGGGAAAGGCGGCAACGCCGGGCGCCGGCGTGCTGTCGGGCGCACGCTCGTCCGAGGGAAAAACAGAGGCGGTGCCCTGTGTTGAGAGGCTGACAGATGGGGTCCACATCTCCCAAATTTTTCCCTCACTGTGCTTTAAGATTCCCTCCTAAACATTGTCCAAATCTCACCAAATTTGGAGGAGAGTCCAAACATAATGTGAGAAATTTGAATATGAAATCTGATTTCAAAATTGAGCACATTTGGCTCAGTTTCCAAATTCAAATTTGAATTTGAATGTGCTCACAAATACTGCTCCAAATAAATGGTAGATAAGCTCCAAAATTCTCCAAACTTGGAACTTAAACTCTTGAACACTTGAGGAATGCATTGGTGAATTCACTCGAATGCATTTAGACAATCTGATCATGAATCCTTTTAAATGATTCAAGTTTGTGTTTAAATCTCCCTCACCTTCTATTCACATAGGGTGTACACATGAATGAGATTGGTGGAGTGCATTTCTTTCCTCATGTCAACTTGTGTTAAGCATGGGCTAAAGGAGATTTTCAACTCCCTCATATGACCATTTTTGGGGTTCACTATTTTATGTGATACATGATCAAGAAATTCCCATGCCTTAACTTTGTTTTACAAGTTGAAATCAAACTCTCCCAAATTATCTCCACAGTTTGCAAATAAGGAAATGCTATTATGTGGAGTCAAAAACTTAACTGCCTTTGAATAACGGGGCACAATTCATCCAACCTCAAATAGGTATTTGAATTCATTGTACATTTAGGTCCATTTGGAAGAATGGGTAGCAAATATCTTCAAAAGTTCATGAGACTGTGCCTACCCCCCTACTTTGGACCTGAGGAATTCAAATATGAACTCTGATCTTTGATTTTGCTGCTTCAAATGAGATTTTTGATACAACAGTTTGAAAACCATTGTGTTAATATCGTTTGAATTTTGAGTGGAACCAACTTGCTCCAAAATCTGAATTTAGCTCTCTTACACATATGGATACTTCCCTACTTGGTTTCAAATTCCTTTTTGTTCCATGTTTTCAAAGAACCATTGAACTTGTGTGGAGGGAGCTTTCATGTGTATTATCACATGTCAAAAAGTTTAAACAAGTCCCATTTTTTGTACATATGAACTAACTTTGTGCAAACATAATTTTCTTTGTGTTCATATTTTTGGGACCTTTACATTCCTCCCCCCTTAAAAGAATCTCATCCCGAGATTATAAGGTAAAAATGAGAGGGAGGATGGTGGAAAACTCATGGGATGTGTGACGTCAAAGGTCAGGATGATTGGCGCGAAGAAATCCTTCGCTCTCCCATGTCACTCCAACCTTGGAGTAACAACTCCATGAAACTTTATAGAACCACAACGTATGGTGGCGTGTGGTTCGGTCCTTTATGTCGATGATCTGAACCAGTCCCTCCTGAGGTGTGAGACCTGATTTCAGTTCCTCGATGTTGCCTAGCTGAGTGGTGATTAAACACTTGAGACACTTCCTCAGCTGAGAATTATGGAAGATGTCATACACACCGGGGAATATTGTTGGTAATTCCAGCCGGTATGCAACGGAGCCACATCTTTCCAAAACCTGGAATGGACCGATGAATCGGGGCGAATAGAAACTTTGACAAGTGGCCCCGTCTAAAAATTTCCTTCCTAAATTCTGGGTTACGGGGTACGACGATTCTGTCCTTAAACCACAGGATGTCGTCTCCATCTTTCCGAAAATTTTGCAGCTCCCCACTGTCTATATGCTTCCGCAATTGTGACAAGCCCTTGTCCTATTCCTGGGCTGCCACCCTTTATTCACGGATGGTGGGGACAAAAGCTAAATTGTAGAGAGCTCTAGGGGGAACCACACGTACTGGTGGCTCGCTCTCTTCCAACGGAGTGATGGTTAGATTATGAACGTGTGACTTGCGACTCAGCGCATCCGCCACCACGTTTGCTTGCCGGGGTGATAATGGATCTCTATTTCGTAATC
The DNA here is from genome assembly GCA_030760725.1 of Neostapfia colusana. Taxonomy (NCBI): domain Eukaryota; kingdom Viridiplantae; phylum Streptophyta; class Magnoliopsida; order Poales; family Poaceae; genus Neostapfia; species Neostapfia colusana. The sequence goes on along the minus strand of JASWHV010000010.1, from coordinate 79,274,847 downwards.
CTTTATCAACTCTAACCATCTTTTGTGCCTCATGTTCCACTCCTTCTGAGTGGATATGTACTTGAGGCTTTCATGGTCGGTATATAAATGTACGAGGTTACCAATAGGTAGTGCCTCACATCTTGAGTGCGAGTACAATGGCAGTGAGTTCTAAGTCATGAGTCGGGTAGTGTTGCTCATGATCCCTGAGTTGCTGTGATCCATACACGACCACACTTCGTTCTTGCATCAGCCCACATCCTAGCCCAATGCCGGATGCATCGCAGTACACATCGAACGGTTTTGTTGTGTCTGGCTGCGCCAAAACCGGTGCTGATGTCAGGTGCTTTACTAAAGCCTTGAATGCCTCTTCACATGCAGGACTCCAAACATATTTGGTAGCCTTTTTTAGCAGCTATGTCATAGGCTTGGCAATCGTCGAGAAGTTCAGGATGAACTTCCGATAATGTCCCACGAGTCCGAGGACACTCCGTACCTCGTGAACAGTTCTCGGGGACTTTCAATGCAGCACTTGTGCGACCTTACTCGGGCCTACAGCGATGCCCTTCGCTGAGATGATATGCCCGAGAAAAAGTACTTTTGATATCTAGAATTCAAACTTGCTGAATTTCGCGTATAGCTTGTGATCCCGCAGCCGTTGCAAGACAATACGCAGATGCTTCTTGTGATCTTCCTCCGACTTGGAATATACCAGTATGTCGTCGATGAAGACCACGACAAACTTTTCCAACTCTGGCATGAATGCCGAGTTCATCAAATACATGAACTGAGCTAGAGCGTTGGTGAGACCAAGGACCATAACAAGGTACTCGTAAAGCCCGTATCTTGTCAAAAATATGTCTTTGGAATAGCCTTAGCCCGTATCTCAATCTGATGGTACCCGGATGTTAAGTCTATCTGGAAAAATATCCTTGCCTTGACCAACTGATCAAACAATATGTCGATCTGTGGTAACGGGTACTAGTTCTTGATGGTCGCAGTGTTAAGCAGACGAGCACTACACAAAGTTGTAGTGTTTCGTGCTTCTCCTTTGTAAACAATGCTGAATAACCCCAAGGTAACGACCCAGTCGTATAAAACCTTTGCTCATAGGGTTATTTAGCGGTGTCTTCCACTCTGCCCATCCATTGGGTGCCATTTTGTACGTCCTTCGCAAACTCGGTGGTGTTCCCGGCGCAAGTTCAATATTGAACTCTACGTCCTGTTCGGGCGGTATGCCCGGTAAACAATTGGGGAACACCTCCTGAAATTTACGTACCACCGGACTGCCCTCTATCTAAACAGCTTCCGAGTGGTCCAATATCGCAATCTGTTGCCGACTGACGCCCAGAACTAATGTATGAAGACCGTGCCGAGGGGAATTTGAGCATTAACGGTTTAAAACTGATGTTGTAACCCGTTTTGTGGCAATTCAACCACGACACCCCCAAAATAATGTCGATCTTCAGATCCCAAGAATAAGGAGGTTTGTTTGTTATAGTCTAACCCGCAAACAAAGAGATGCTCAGAAAACAACATCACTTCTTGTAATGCTGCCCCGGCGAAGATATGAGGTATTACCTCTTTGTAAAAGTGGTTTGGAGCTGATGTTGAGCCACAAAAGATGGACTAACAAAGCTAGGTGTGGCACCTAACTCCAAGAGAATTAATATCGGTAGCCGATTCAGAGAAACATCTCTGCTAACACGGCATCTCCTTCTGGAACATCATCACTCACTGTGTAGTGAATGTTGCCCCTTGTCTGCAGATATAGTTACGGATCTGATCATTGAAAGTATGATGATCCGCAACCTTGAATTTCCTCCATACAATACCTAGCATAATGGCCCATCCGACCACAAGTAGAGCACGGATGTCTCTCCGGCTCTTCTCTAACTTGTGGTTGGAGCTAGATACATATAGCTGCAGCGATGGAGTACAAATCATCGTCTGATGCTGCTGCTCTGGAGGTGATGCAAGTTGTGGTACTTGACCAGCAATCAACCTCTAAGGAGTTAATCGTACAGGGGCCTTCATTTCACTGAATGGCGTTCGGAACACTAACCGGTACTTTTGGGGCACATAACTTGTACTAGCCTTCACGATATCACTCATTTTCCTCCTTTGTACAGAACAGACCTTGATGCACTAAATCTACACTTTGATCCAGTTAGAAGTATTTTCATCACTCAAGTTGTATACCAAAGTTAAAGTTAACTCCAATATCTTTCCAACGAGTATTCACATGCTTCCATATCACTTCTGGATCAAGAGTTATGATTTTTTTCAAAGTTGACAGAATTCCTGGATAAAATTTGCCAACATCTCCTTTGTATGTGGCTGGTTTTATCACAGTTGTATATGCAAATACAATAGGAATCTGAACAAACTTTGAACTACAACAATGATGCTTATCTAATAACCTTTCCAACGGTATATCATATGATCCTTAAGGATTTTTCTACAGAATGTTATAAGTATTTTACAGAAACATCCAGGGAGTTTTGCATCTGTCCTGTTTTCTGAACAGTTTGAATTCAACTGGACATTCAACCAATTTGGCGTGTGATGTTGCTCTGGAGTTCTACAAAGAAGTTGTATAACAATTAAAAACCTTTCCAGAACTGTATCATACACCTCCATTGGGTCAATCTTTTCAGAGTTATGCTCTATTTACAGAGAGTTTACAGAGAGCGTCTGCTCTACCCTGTTTTCTGGACAGTTTCAACTCTACTGCATTTTTTGATTGGTTAAGGGTTGAAACACCTCTGTACCTCAACAGAAAAGATGTAAAGCTCTTCCAATGCTTTCCAGAAATGTATCATATGACCCCAACCTCGAAAGAACTCAACCTCTAACCACTGATTAACTTCAGCCTTCAATCAACTGAAAACAGGAGAGTCTGTCCTTAGTCTCCTATAAGTTGAAAACTTATTAACTTTGAATATCCTGATTAAGGGGAGGAATTCAATCAATTTTTAATGCTTTGGATCAAAACTTTCAAGTTTTATAATGAAGTTGCTCCTTTAATGGAGTGTGACATCGTTGCGTCGCCAAATCATGTCGGTACTACGTCCTCACAAAGAAAAACCTATACCGGACTTAGCCGGCTTCGTTAGTTAAGTGGCACTAAACGTCTCTCGCACACGGATACTACACGTCTACCGTTTGGGGTTATACTACCTGCAGATAGCTCACACAATCGTCAGACTCGGCTGCACACCGAGCCCGGTATCCATACAGTTCGTACACCCGGCCGTCATCACTCGCCCGGGTGTTCTCAAGCCAAACACGCCTTGATTTACGTGTTCACGTTTCGGACCACATGACGGGGTCTCCCAAATTGCACCACGCGCGCCAGGGACAGACGTCGCTCGAATACCCCAAACGACATGAAGAGTCGTAGAGGATATTAAAGTGGGTCGGGTTACCTGCCACCCGTGGGGCTCCACCCTTCAGCTTGTGCGCACTGGTGGACAGCGCTTACGTGCACCCCCCAAGACATAAACGTCCCGAGATACACGATTTTCCAACATAGACAAATAGGTTAGTATGCCACCTTCTATACACTAATAACATCCCTATATGGGCTACTAACTCGTTCCTCACTGATTTTTGAAAAAGATGAACTTTATAGTGCGTTAAGCCTCAAGCGAGCTCTGATACCAACGCTGACACGACCCCACGGTCTTGTCAAGCCAGGATCACGCTGAGGGGTGCTTCGTTGCACAGCACCAGATAACACACATCAAAGGTACAAGCGGAAGCAAAACTTTTATTACATAAAGTGGTTTATGAACATTTTTACATCAAAATAGGTCCAGCCTACACTCACGGGCGTGGACTACGCGTCAAGTTCGCGTTCAGCCCATGAACGTGTCCTTGCTAGCACACACGCACACTAACACGGTGGTGTGCACGACTCCCACTCGACGGGGTTCCCCTCCTGGGGTTCCGTCTCCTCTTCGGGAGTCCCTTCCTCATAGAACCCTGCAAAAGCTTCAAACACAAGCAGTGAGCACGAAGGCTCAGCAAGACTGACCCGTCTCTCCTAAACATGGGACTTCTACATGAGGGGTGATGGGTACATGAGATAAAAACAAGTTGCAAAGGACTCGCCTAATTAGTGGAACCTTACTTTCAAGTTTTAGCAGCAGGTTGTGGAGAACCTTACGCTAAGGCACATGAGAGAGCCGCAATCAAACAAGAAACACATTTCTCTCATGTACTTTGCCCAAAGTTGAAAAGAACTTTAGTTAGCTCTAAACTACAACAAATCATTAACAATCAAAGTCCATCTTTCAATCAACAACATTTTAACATGTAACTAGCCTGTTCTTTCTACGTCATGGTACAGTGAACAAGTGGTACTCACTGACCGTGAGGGATGGTGATTATAATCGATTTACACCTGCAGGGTTACCCGAACAACCCGTCACGTACGCCCGTACTCGATGTTGCCTACAGCAACCATCACTGACACCGTACGCAACCACCTTTCACCCGTCAACCGAATATTGAACCGGTCCCATCGTCCCGAGCAAGAGGTCTCTGCACGCGCATCTCAGTGCTGCCAGGCGATTTACACCTCAATCTCTAAACCTACCCTCTGAACAACGGGCAATGCCTCAATACCCAGCTACCCGAGTTACATCAGTTTCCCGGTTTCCATATAGCCGGTAGGTCTTCGGTACTGTTCTAGCTTGTTCAACAGGCCCGCACACGGCTCGGTCCTCAATCGACACAAGCGGAGCTATAGCACACAGGCCCCAAAGTCCTGCTGCCCTTACTCTCCGCTCGGTCTCATTTTTCTTGGAATGTGTATCATGTGCTATATCTACCCGAGTTGAGTGCCTCTAGCCTATGCTCGCGAGTAGTTCCAACTACTCGACTTGTACCGAATCCTACTCTAACTTAGCTTTGCAGTAGCTAACGGGGTTTGCAATCCTAAACCCAACCCATGGTTTTCTTGGCTATGCAATTGGGTTTGCAAACAAGAATCTAATGCAAGGAAATAAGTGATACTGAAAAAAAAATGCTCAAAACAATAAAAATTTGTAAATAAGTTAATGCAAACCGGAGCTTGCCTGCTTTGTAGGGTGGTAGTATATATAATAGAAGTTAGTGATCTTCAATCCCTTAATCTTTCTGAACTTGTTCAACTGATCCACACGTCAAGGGATGGCTCCATCGGTGTCCTTCATCGTGAACCATATCGACATGTATATGCATAGTATTTTATAATGTAATTCACAGGCTTAGAGATTAAAACTTCTTAAGAACAGACGCTTTGTAGAGATCCTAGGATGAAGTGGTTGCCCCTGTTGTGCAAAGAATTCAAAGAAACTAAATCTACCTTAGATGTTTCATTACTTCTCTAGCCAAGTGTCTAGGGACATATAGAATGAGCTCTAATGATTTGGACATAACTAAAGATCCTGATCTCCAATGACTTCAAAATTTTTACAGGAAGTCATATATTACACAGGGACTTAGCTTGCTAAATTGCAGCTAAAGTCAAAGAAATTGTGTCTCGCACAAATTTTCACCCCAACCCTATGTTGTTCTTCACATCCAATAGAATGGAGAACAAGGACAGGGAGACTCAAGGCTCAATTTGAGATGAAAATTTGCATGTGAGTTCCTGGTCGCATGAAAATGCTCTGGACCAAAAATGAACACTTTTCATTGAGGGTTTTATTCAGAATAATGCCCTAAGCAATTAAGTACAAAGAAATTAATTCTGAATTAACTCACATGTTCATGCCCAACTTAGTGAACTAAAATTTCACTTATAGTTCATAGAGTCTGCGTAAATTATCCTAGGATTTTTAGAGCTAAGAATTGCCCAGAATTGAATTTCCAAGTTTTGGAAATTCTCTGGAAATGTTTCTGTATTCATTTGAACCTAGCAACTTAAAATCTGAACTTTTCCTGATCAAATAAACTCAAAATGAGCTGAAACTTTTGCAGGGGTCTATTAACACCCTAAAGAATATTCTGGCAAAATTGGAGGATTTTTGGATAAACCAAGCTCCCTCAAAAATTCTTTTGCTGGGAAGCTTTAAAGAATTTTCCAGAATTTAATAAGGACTGTCATACAAATTGGGTTGCATATTTGGATAGAGTTTGTCAACCTGAATCTAACACAATTTGAATCACTAAATTTGGAGGTTTCTACACAAGGATATGAGCTTCACATGAATTGGGAAAAATCTGAAAATGAGCTCTGTTCTATTTTCCAATTTTCAGAGACATAAGGAATTAACACCACATTTGACCAAGCAAATGAGGTCCAATGCCTCTGAAATTTTTGCTGGAGTTCAAGTATTTTTGGAAGTACCTCCTTCCCAAATTTGGGAATTTCCAACATATAGAACTCCTGGAATAATTCCCACAAGATTCTCCTTACATGAATTAATGAGCCAAATCCAGGGATTTTCATAAATATTGGTCTGCATCCCTGGATAGTACTCTTTGAGAGGAATCCAACAAAATTTGTTACACAATTTTTGGACATTCCTACACAATGTTGTGGCTCTTCAAAGGTTGAACTGGAAACTGAAAACCCTAAAATGTTTAAAATGCTGACAGTGGGTCCCACCCGTGGGCCGTCTTCTTCAACCTCGCGCCAGCGGCCCAAGCGGTGGCGTCCTCCGGCGAGGTTCGCCGGAATCCAGTTTCCAGTCGCCTCCCGACCTCAAGTTCGCCGCCCCTCATAACTTTCGGTGCTGAACTCAGTTAGAGGGTCGTCGGCGGCCGAGGTTCGCCGGAAACTAGCCCGCACCGATCACAGAGAAGATTAGAACTCCGGCGAGGTCGGGTTCCATTGTTTCTTCACCAAATGACCATCTCTTGGGCTCTAGAGCATCAGGGGGACTGGTAGAAGCTGGACATGGACTCTAACATCGGTGAAACGGCCGGCGACCTAGGGTTCCACGAAGACCCGAGGCGTTCTTCCATGGCGGCCCGAAAAACCGCAAGCACTCGGTCGTTTCTGGATCGTTTAGCCCGATTCTTGGTCGAGAGGGAGCGCTAGGATGTGAGGAAGATGTTTGCAATCTTGCTAGGGCAGTAGTTACCCGAGCAACTCGAATTCCGGGGTAGACCAAGTTCTACCCGGATACACCACGTTTCGGGAGAACTGGAAATTCTCCTCACTCGGCTGATGGATCGTTGTACGGTTTGCAGCTACATGAGCTAGGGAAGATGACACACCTTTCTTGTGTAGAGGGGGAACGGTGAAATGGTCTGTAGCTCGGTATCCACGGTGAGCCGATCGGGATTCTGCCGTGAGTTCCGGTTCTTGGCGCCAAACCTCAAGTCAGGCCGGGTAGCAGCGCCCAGCTCCGAGGTGCGACGGGGAACAGCTTGTGAGAGTCCTTGCGCGCCTCTTCCGTGTTGGGAACCCGAGCGGCTGAGGCGCGAGGGTCGCCGGCGATCGGGAATACCGAGGGCGGCCGGGACTGTCATGTGATCGTGGGGCGAGTTACTGAGGCGAGAACGAAGAGGAGTAAGCGAACTTCTTTGGTGCTCCCTCGGTGGAGTTGATCAGGTCGGCACGGGCAGCAAGCAGGAGCTGGCACTGGGGAAAGGCGGCAACGCCGGGCTTTGGCACGCTGTCGGGCGCGCGCTCGTCCGAGGGAAAAACAGAGGCGGTGCCCTATGTTGAGAGGCTGACAGATGGGGTCCACATCTCCCAAATTTTTCCCTCACTGTGCTTTAAGATTCCCACCTAAACATTGTCCAAATCTCACCAAATTTGAAGGAGAGGCCAAACATAATGTCAGAAATTTGAATATGAAATCTGATTTCAAAATTGAGCACATTTGGCTCAGTTTCCAAATTCAAATTTGAATTTGAATGTGCTCACAAATACTGCTCCAAATAAATGGTAGATGAGCTCCAAAATTCTCCAAACTTGGAACTTAAACTCTTGAACACTTGAGGAATGCATTGGTGAATTCACTCGAATGCATTTAGACAATCTGATCATGAATCCTTTTAAATGATTCAAATTTGTGTTTAAATCTCCCTCACCTTCTATTCACATAGGGTGTACACATGAATGAGATTGGTGGAGTGCATTTCTTTCCTCATGTCAACTTGTGTTAAGCATGGGCTAAAGGAGATTTTCAACTCCCTCATATGACCATTTTTGGGGTTCATTATTTCATGTGATACATGATCAAGAAATTCCCATGCCTTAACTTTGTTTTACAAGTTGAAATCAAACTCTCCCAAATTATCTCCACAGTTTGCAAATAAGGAAATGCTATTATGTGGAGTCAAAAACTGAACTGCCTTTGAATAACGGGGCACAATTCATCCAACTTCAAATAGGTATTTGAATTCATTGTACATTTAGGTCCATTTGGAAGAATGGGTAGCAAATATCTTCAAAAGTACATGAGACTGTGCCTACCCCCCTACTTTGGACCTGAGGAATTCAAATATGAATTCTGATCTTTGATTTGGCTGCTGCAAATGAGATTTTTGATACAACAGTTTGAAAACCATTGTGTTAATCTCGTTTAAATTTTGAGTGGAACCAACTTGCCCAAAATCTGAATTTACCTCTCGTACACATATGGATACTTCCCTACTTGGTTTCAAATTCCTTTTTGTTCCATGTTTTCAAATAACCATTGAACTTGTGTGGAGGGGGCTTTCATGTGTATTATCACATGTGAAAAAGTTTAAACAAGTCCCATTTTTCCAACATATGAACTAACTTTATGCAAACATAATTCTCTTTGTGTTCATATTTTTGGGACATTTACATTCCTCCCCCCTTAAAAGAATCTCGTCCCGAGATTATAAGGTAAAAATGAGAGGTAGGATGGTGGAAAACTCATAGGATGTGTGACGTCAAAGGTCGGGATGATTGGTGCGAAGAAATCCTTCGCTCTCCCATGTCGCTCCAACCTTGGAGTAATAACTCCATGAAACTTTATAGAACCACAACGTATGGTGGCGTGTGGTTCGGTCCTTTATGTCGATGATCTGAACCAGTCCCTCCTGAGGTGTGAGACCTGGTTTCAGTTCCTCGATGTTCCCTAGCTGAGTGGTGATTAAACACTTGAGACACTTCCTCAGCTGAGAATTATGGATGATGTCATACACACCGGGGAATATTGTTGGTAATTCCAGCCGGTATGCAACGGAGCCACATCTTTCCAAAACCTGGAATGGACCGATGAATCGGGGCGAATAGAAACTTTGACAAGTGGCCCCATCCAAAAATTTCCTTCCTAAATTCCGGGTTACGGGGTACGGCGATTCTGTCCTTAAACCACAGGATGTCGTCTCCGTCTTTCTGAAAATTTTGCAGCTCCTCACTGTCTATAAGCTTCCGCAATTGTGACATGCCCTTGTCCTATTCCTGGGCTGCCACCCTTTATTCACGGATGGTGGGGACAAAAGCTAAATTGTAGAGAGCTCTAGGGGGAACCACACGTACTGGTGGCTCGCTCTCTTCCAACGGAGTGATGGTTAGATTATGAACGTGTAACTTGCGACTCAGCGCATCCGCCACCACGTTTGCTTGCCGGGATGATAATGGATCTCTATTTCGTAATCCTTTATCAACTCTAACCATCTTTTCTGCCTTATGTTCCACTCCTTCTGAGTGGATATGTACTTGAGGCTTTCTTGGTCGGTATATAAATGTACGATGTTACCAATAGGTAGTGCCTCACATCTTGAGTGCGAGTACAATGGCGTGAGTTCTAAGTCATGAGTCGGGTAGTGTTGCTCATGATCCCTGAGTTTCCGTGATCCATACACGACCACACTTCGTTCTTACATCAGCCCACATCCTAGCCCAATGACGGATGCATCGCAGTACACATCGAACGGTTTTGTTGTGTCTGGCTGCGCCAAAATCGGTGCTGATGTCAGGTGCTTGACTAAAGCCTTAAATGCCGCTTCACATGCTGGACTCCAAACATATTTGGTAGCCTTTTTTAGCAGCTCTGTCATAGGCTTGGCAATCTTCGAGAAGTTCAGGATGAACTTCCGATAATGTCCCACGAGTCCGAGGACACTCCGTACCTCGTGAACAGTTCTCGGGGACTTTCAATGCAGCACTTGTGCGACCTTACTCGGGCCTACAGCGATGCCCTTCGCTGAGATGATATGCCCGAGAAAAAGTACTTTTGATATCTAGAATTCGCACTTGCTGAATTTCACGTATAGCTTGTGATCCCGCAGCCATTGCAAGACTATACGCAGATGCTTCTTGTGATCTTCCTCCAACTTGGAATATACCAGTATGTCGTCGATGAAGACCACGACAAACTTTTCCATCTCCGGCATGAATACCGAGTTCATCAAATACATGAACTGAGCTGGAGCGTTGGTTAGACCAAGGAACATAACAAGGTACTCGTAAAGCCCGTATCTTGTCGAAAAGATGTCTTTGGAATAGCCTTAGCCCGTATCTCAATCTGATGGTACCTGGATCTTAAGTCTATCTGGAAAAAGATCCTTGCATTGACCAACTGATCAAACAATATGTCGATCTGTGGTAACGGGTACTAGTTCTTGATGGTCGCAGTGTTAAGCAGACGAGCACTACACAAAGTTGTAGTGTTTCGTGCTTCTCCTTTGTAAACAATGCTGAATAACCCCAAGGTAACGACCCAGTCGTATAAAACCTTTGCTCATAGGGTTATTTAGTGGTGTCTTCCACTCTGCCCATCTATTGGGTGCCATTTTGTACGGCCTTCGCAAACTCGGTGGTGTTCCCGGCGCAAGTTCAATATTGAACTCTACGTCCTGTTCGGGCTGTATGCACGATAAGCAATTGGGAAACACCTCCTGAAATTTATGTACCACCGGACTGCCCTCTATCTAAACAGCTTCCGAGTGGTCCAATATCGCAATCTGTTGCCGACTGACGCCCAGAACTAATGTATGAAGACCGTGCCGAGGGGAGTTTGAGCATTAACGGTTTAAAACTGATGTTGTAACCCATTTTGTGGCAATTCAACCATGACACCCCCAAAATAATGTCGATGTTCAGACCCCAAGAATAAGGAGGTTTGTGGGTTATAGTCTAACCCGCAAACAAAGAGATGCTCGGAAAACAACATCACTTCTTGTAATGCTGCCCCGGCAAAGATATGAGGTATTACCTCTTTGTAAAAGTGGTTTGGAGCTGATGTTGAACCACAAAAGATGGACTAAAAAAGCTAGGTGTGGCACCTAAATCCAAGAGAATTAATACCGGTAGCCGATTCAGAGAAACATCTCTGCTAACACGGCTTCTCCTTCTGGAATATCATCACTCACTGTGTAGTGAATGTTGCCCCTTGTCTGCCCTCTTTTCTGCAGATATAGTTACGGATCTGATCATTGAAAGTATGATGATCCGCAACCTTGAATTTCCTCCATAAAATATCTAGCATAATGGCCCATCTGACCACAAGTAGAGCACTGATGTCTCTCCGGCTCTTCTCTAACTTGTGGTTGGAGCTAGATACATATAGCTGCAGTGATGGAGTACAAACCACCGTCTGATGCTGCTGCTCTGGAGGTGGTGCAAGTTGTGGTACTTGACCAGCAATCAACCTCTAAGGAGTTAACCGTACAGGGGCCTTCATTTCACTGAATGGCGTTCGGAACACCAACCGGTACTTTTGGGGCACATAACTTGTACTAGCCTGCACGATATCACTCATTTTCCTCCTTTGTACAGAACAGACCTTGATGCACTAAATCTACACATTGATCCAGTTAGAAGCACTTTCATCACTCAATTTGTATTCCAAAGTTAAAGTTAACTCCAATATCTTTCCAACGAGTATTCACATGCTTCCATATTACTTCTGGATCAAGAGTTATGATTTTTTTCAAAGTTGACAGAATTCCTGGATAAAATTTGCCAACATCTCCTTTGTATGTGGCTGGTTTTATCACAGTTGTATATGCCAATACAATAGGAATCTGAACAAACTTTGAACTACAACAATGTTTCTTATCTCATAAACTTTCCAATGGTATATCATATGATCCTTAAGGATTTTTCTACAGAATGTTATAAGTGTTTTACAGAAACATCCAGGGAGATTTGCATCTCTCCTGTTTTCTGAACAGTTTGCATTCAACTAGACATTCAACCAATTTGGCGTGTGATGTTGCTCTGGAGTTCTACAAAGAAGTTGTAGAGCAATTAAAAACATTTCCAGAACTGTATCATAAACCTCCATTGGGTCAATCTTTTCAGAGTTATGCTCTATTTACAGAGAGTTTACAGAGAGCGTTTGCTCTACCCTGTTTTCTGGACAGTTTCAACTCTACTGCATTTTTCGATTGGTTAAGGGTTGAAACATCTCTGTACCTCAACAGAAAAGTTGTAAAGCTCTTCCAATGCTTTCCAGAAATGTATCATATGACCCTAACCTCGAAAGAACACAACCTCTAACCACTGATTAACTTCAGCCTTCAATCAGCTGAAAACAGGCGAGTCTGTCCTTAGTCTCCTATAAGTTGAAAACTTATTAACTTTGAATATCCTGATTAAGGGGAGGAATTACATCAAGTTTTAGTGCTTTGGATCAAAACTTTCAAGTTTTATAATGAAGTTGTTCCTTTAATGGAGTGTGACGTCGATGCGTCACCAGATCATGTCAGTACTACGTCCTCACAAAGAAAAACCTATACCGGACTTAGCCGGCTTCGTTAGTTCAGTGGCACTAAACGTCTATCGCACACGGATACTACACGTCTACTGTTTCATGGTTAGACTACCTGCAGATAGCTCACACAATCGTCAGACTCGGCTGCACACCGAGCCCGGTATCCATACAGTTCGTACACCCGACCGTCATCACTCGCCCGGGTGTTCTGAAGCCAAACACGCCTTTAGTTACGTGTTCACGTTTCTGACCACATGACGGGGTCTCCCAAATTGCCCCACGCATGCCAGGGACAGACGTTGCTCGAATACCCCAAATGACATGAAGAGTCGTAGAGGATATTAAAGCGGGTCGGGTTACCTGCCACCCGTGGGGCTCCACCCTTCAGCTTGTGCGCACTGGTGGACAGCGCTTACGTGCACCCCCCAAGACATAAACGCCCCGAGATACACGATTTTCTGACATAGACAAATAGGTTAGTATGCCACCTTCTATACACTAATAACATCCTTATATGGGCTACTAACCCGTTCCTCACTGGATTTTTGAAAAAGATGACCTTTATAGTGCGTTAAGCATCAAGCGAGCTCTGATACCAACGCTGACACGACCCCATGGTCTTGTCGAGCCAGGATCACACTGAGGGGTGCTGCATTGCACAGAATCGGATAGCACACATCAAAGGTACAAGCGGAAGCAAAAAATTTATTACATAAAGTGGTTTATGAACATTTTTACATCAAAATAGGTCCAGTCTACACTCACGGGCGTAGACTATGCGTCAAGTTCACGTTCAGCCCGTGAACGTGTCCTTGCTAGCACACACGAACACTAACATGGCGGCGTGCACGACTCCCACTCGACGGGGTTCCCCTCCTGGGGCTCCGTCTCCTCTTCGGGAGTCCCTTCCTCATAGAACCCTGCAAAAGCTTCAAACACAAGCAGTGAGCACGAAGGCTCAGCAAGACTGACCCGTCTCTCCTAAACATGGGACTTCTACATGAGGGGTGATGGGTACATGAGATAAAAACAAGTTGCAAAGGACTCGCCTAATTAGTGGAACCTTACTTTCAAGTTTTAGCAGCAGGTTGTGGAGAACCTTACGCTAAGGCACATGAGAGAGCCGCAATCAAACAAGAAACACATTTCTCTCATGCACTTTGCCCAAAGTTGAAAAGAACTTTAGTTAGCTCTAAACTACAACAAATCATTAACAATCAAAGTCCATCTTACAATCAGCAACATTTTAACATGTCACTAGCATGTTCTTTCTACGTCACGGTTCAGTGAACAAGTGGTACTCACTGACCGCGAGGGACGGTGATTATAATCGATTTACACCTGCAGGGTTAACCGAACAACCCGTCACGTACACCCGTACTCGATGTTGCCTACAGCAACCATCACTGACGCCGTACGCAACCACCTTTCACCCGTCAGCCCAATATTGAACCGGTCTCATCGTCCCGAGCAAGAGGTCTCTGCACGCGCATCTCAGTGCCACCAGCCGATTTACACCTCAAGCTCTCAACCTATCCTCTGAACGACGGGCAATGCCTCAATACCCAGCTACCCGAGTTACATCAGTTTCCCGGTTTCCATATAGCTGGTAGGTCTTCGGTACTGTTCTAGCTTGTTCAACAGGCCTGCACACGGCTCGGTCCTCAATCGACAAAAGCGGAGCTATAGCACACAGGCCCCAAAGTCCTGCTGCCCTTACTCTCCGCTCGGTCTCATTTTTCTTGCCATGTGTATCATGTGCTATATCTACCCGAGTCGAGTGCCTCTAGCCTATGCTCGCGAGTAGTTCCAACTACTCGACTTGTACCGAATCCTACTCTAACTTAGCTTTGCAGTAGCTAACGGGGTTTGCAATTCTAAACCCAACCCATGGTTTTCTTGGCTTTGCAATTGGGTTTCAAACAAGACTCTAATGCAAGGAAATAAGTGATACTCAAAGAAAATGCTCAAAACAATAAAAATTTGTAAATAAGTTAATGCAAACCGGAGCTTGCCTGCTTTGTAGGGTGGTAGTATATATAATAGAAGTTAGTGATCTTCAATCCATTGATCTTTCTCAACTTGTTCAACTGATCCACTCGTCAAGGGATGGCTCCGTCGATGTCCTTCATCGTGAACCCTATCGACATGTATATGCATAGTATTTTATAATGTAAATTCACAGGCTTAGAGATTAAAACTTCTTAAGAACAGAGGCTGTGTAGAGATCCTAGGATGAAGTGGTTGCCCCTGTTGTGCAAAGAATTCAAAGAGACTAAATCTACCTTAGATGTTTCATTACTTCTCTAGCCAAGTGTCTAGGGACATATAGAATGAGCTCTAATGATTTGGACATAACTAAAGATCCTGATCTCCAATGACTTCGAAATTTTTACAGGAAGTCATATATTACACAGGGACTTAGCTTGCTAAATTGCAGCTAAAGTGAAAGAAATTGTGTCTCGCACAAATTTTCACCCCAACCCTATGTTGTTCTTCACATCCAATAGAATGGAGAACAAGGACAGGGAGGCTCAAGGCTCAATTTGAGATGAAAATTTGCATGTGAGTTACTGGTCACATGAAAATGCTCTGGACCAAAAATGAACACTTTTCATTGAGGGTTTTATTCAGAATAATGCCCTAAGCAATTAAGCACAAAGAAATTAATTCTGAATTAACTCACATGTTCATGCCAAACTTAGTGAACTAAAATTTCACTTATAGTTCATAGAGTCTGCATAAATTTTCCTAGGATTTTTAGAGCTAAGGATTGCCCAGAATTGAATTTCCAAGTTTTGGAAATTCTCTGGAAATGTTTCTGTATTCATTTGAACCCAGCAACTTAAAATCTGAACTTTTCCTGATCAAATCAAATCAAAATGAGCTGAAACTTTTGCAGGGGTCTAGTAACACCCTAAAGAATATTCTGGCAAAATTGGAGGATATTTGGATAAACCAAGCTCCCTCAAAAATTCTTTTGCTGGGAAGCTTTAAAGAATTTTCCAGAATTAAATAAGGACTGTCATACAAATTGGGTTGCATATTTGGATATAGTTTGTCAACCTGAATCTAACCCAATTTGAATCACTAAATTTGGAGGTTTCTACACAAGGATATGAGCTTCACATGAATTGGGAAAATCTGAAAATGAGCTCTGTTCTATTTTCCAATTTTCAGAGACATAAGGGATTAACACCACATTTGACCAAGCAAATGAGGTCCAATGCCTCTGAAACTTTTGCTGGAGTTCAAGTATTTTTGGAAGTACCTCCTGCCCAAATTTGGGAATTTTCCAACACATAGAACTCCTGGAATAATTCCCACAAGATTCTCCTTACATGAATTAGTGAGCCAAACCCAGGGATTTTCATAAATATTGGTCTGCATCCCTGGATAGTACTCTTTGAGTGGAATCCAACAAAATTTGTTTCACAATTTTTGGACATTCCTACACAAAGTTGTGGCTCTTCAAAGGTTGAACTGGAAACTGAAAACCCTAAAATGTTTAAAACGCTGACAGTGGGTCCCACCCGTCAGCCTTCTTCTTCAACCTCGCGCCAGAGGCCCGAGCGGCGGCGTCCTCCGGCGAGGTTCGCTGGAATCCAGTTTCCAGTCGCCTCCCGACCTCAAGTTCGTCGCCCCCCATAACTTTCGGTGCTGAACTCAGTTAGAGGGTCGCCGGCGGCCGAGGTTCGCCGGAAACTAGCCCGCACCGATCACAGAGAAGATTAGAACTCTGGCGAGGTTGGGTTCCATCGTTTCTTCACCAAATGACCATCTCTCGGGCTCTAGAGCATCAGGGGGACTGGTAGAAGCTGGACATAGACTCTAACATCGGTGAAACGGCCGGCAACCTAGGGTTCCACGGAGACCCGAGGCATTCTTCCATGGTGGCCCGAAAAACCGCAAGCACTCGGTCGTTTATGGATCATTTAGCCTGATTCTTGGTCGAGAGGGAGCGCTAGGATGTGAGGAAGATGTTTGCAAGCTTGCTAGGGCAGCAGTTACCCGAGCAACTCGATTTTCGGGGTAGACCGAGTTCTACCCGGATACACCACGTTTCGGGAGAACTGGAAATTCTCCTCACTCGGCTGATGGATCGTTGTACGGTTTGCAGCTACACGAGCTAGGGAAGATGACACACCTTTCTTGTGTAGAGGGGGAATGGTGAAATGGTCTGTAGCTCGGTATCCACGGTGAGCCGATCGGGATTCCGCCGTGAGTTCTGGTTCTTGGCGCCAAACCTCAAGTCAGGCCGGGTAGCATCGCCCAGCTCCGAGGTGCGATGGGGAACAGCTTGTGCAAGTCCTTGCGCGCCTCTTCCATGTCGGGAACCCGAGCGGCTGAAGCGTGAGGGTGGCCGGCGATCGGGAGTACCGAGGGCGGCCGGGACTGTCGTGTGATCGTGGGGCGAGTTACTGAGGCGAGAACGAAGAGGAGTAAGTGAACTTCTTCGGTGCTCCCTCGGTAGAGTTGATAAGGTCGGCACGGGCAGTAAGCAGGAGCTGGTGCTGGGGAAAGGAGGCAACGCCGGGCGCCGGCGCGCTGTCGGGCGCGCGCTCGTCCGAGGGAAAAACAGAGGCGGTGCCCTGTGTTGAGAGGCTGACAGATGGTGTCCACATCTCCCAAATTTTTCCCTCACTGTGCTTTAAGATTCCCACCTAAACATTGTCCAAATCTCACCAAATTTGGAGGAGAGGCCAAACATAATGTGAGAAATTTGAATATGAAATCTGATTTCAAAATTGAGCACATTTGGCTCAGTTTCCAAATTCAAATTTGAATTTGAATGTGCTCACAAATACTCCTCCAAATAAATGGTAGATGAGCTCCAAAATTCTCCAAACTTGGAACTTAAACTCTTGAACACTTGAGGAATGCATTGGTGAATTCACTCGAATGTATTTAGACAATCTGATCATGAATCCTTTTAAATGATTCAAATTTGTGTTTAAATCTCCCTCACCTTCTATTCACGTAGGGTGTACACATGGATGAGATTGGTGGAGTGCATTTCTTTCCTCGTGTCAACTTGTGTTAAGCATGGGCTAAAGGAGATTTTCAACTCCCTCATATGACCATTTTTGGAGTTCATTATTTCATGTGATACATGATCAATAAATTCCCATGCCTTAACTTTGTTTTACAAGTTGAAATCAAACTCTCCCAAATTATCTCCACAGTTTGCAAATAAGGAAATGCTATTATGTGGAGTCAAAAACTGAACTGCCTTTGAATAACAGGGCACAATTCATCCAACTTCAAATAGGTATTTGAATTCATTGTACATTTAGGTCCATTTGGAAGAATGGGTAGCAAATATCTTCAAAAGTTCATGAGACTGTGCCTACCCCCCTACTTTGGACCTGAGGAATTCAAATATGAACTCTGATCTTTTATTTGGCTGCTGCAAATGAGATTTTTGATACAACAGTTTGAAAACCATTGTGTTAATCTCGTTTGAATTTTGAGTGGAACCAACTTGCTCCAAAATCTGAATTTAGCTCTCTTACACATATGGATACTTCCCTACTTGGTTTAAAATTCCTTTTCGTTCCATGTTTTCAAATAATAATTGAACTTGTGTGGAGGGAGCTTTCATGTGTATTATCACATGTGAAAAAGTTTAAACAAGTCCCATTTTTCCTACATATGAACTAACTTTGTGCAAACATAATTTTCTTTGTGTTCATATTTTTTGGGACCTTTACAGGGGGAAACCCTAATCCCCCACCTCTAGGACTCTTTTGTCTCCCCCAACCCTAGAACTCTTTTGTATCCCCCACCTCTAGGACTCTTTTGTCTCCCCCACCTCTAGGACTCTTTAGTCCCTCACCTCTAGGACTCTTGACCATATTGATCCTATGTTTTTGAAACTGTTTTTCTTGCGAAAACTCGTATGCTTGTGTCAATTTGATGGGACACCCTTTTATAGGAGTTTACTAGTTTTGCTAACCATCCTTGTCGCCGGGAAAGTTTATAAGTCGGATATGGTCGTTTTTTCCTGGTTGCTTCGGTTAACTTACGGGACACGGGAAGCTGAAATAAAACTTGTTTAGCTACTGCACTCATATGAATAATGATGATGAGAACCTGATGATGTTAATGAGCATGGAATAGGGGAGATCTAGGCGAGCTTGGTTCGTCGATGTTGCTGAATGAGATGGTGGTTTGCTTGCCGTAGATCTAATGACCGGTTCATGTGAGAACATGCCAGGAAAATAGTGCTACCACAAGGCCAAATATGGGTGCGGCTTAGCTGACTAATTAGGCGTGTTGCTAGCTTGTTATGGGCCATTGGATGGCACGGGGAATGGGAGTCGAGGAGGACTGCCCTGGGAACTGCATGGCAGACGAGGGGGCCCATGGGTGGGAGAATGGAGATTCGAGCCTGCCGGCGAAACCTCAGTGGGTCCGTACATTCTAGTAGCCCCTTTGTAAAGGATATTTTTTGACCTCTTGGCCATACACCGACGGTTGTGTACTGGTATAATGGAGGTTCTTTCTAATCGCCGATGGGTGAAGAAATAACAAACTTGTGGGTAAAGTGGTGCCACCTCTGCAGAGTGTAAAACTATCATCATACCCGTGCTTCCGGTTACAGCACCTGGCCAACTTCCATGATTAGAGGCAAAACTTGGGATGTTTATTAGGGTATGGTCATTGGAATTGGTTTTGGGACTGTTTTGGGTCATGACAATGAGTTTCGTTTCGGTTATATGAAAATGAGATGGTTACTAATATTTATGAGTATGAGATGAACTTGAGAAAGATTAATGGCTGGTTGAGACTTGATAAATAGTGAATTATGGTGAAGGAATGTTGCTGAATTACCTTTTTATGATGGGATTAAACTGACTTAGAAATAGTTGCTGTTTTTACCATATTTGTGAAATAAAATTTGCTTGCTGCAATGAACTTTTTTATTCCCTACATTGTTGTAAGCTACATGTCATACTTTTCCCGCACTTGCTGAGCATGACATGTACTCACCCTTGCATTCTCACATATACATCAGCTACAGGAGAAGAGTACTTCGAGGAACATGTGGAGTACTAGGCGTGCGCACTACCGTCAACATGCCTGTGGAGTCGGAGCGGAGCCCCATCGTCCTTAGTGATTTTCCGCTGTCGTTTAGAGTCTTCCGCTGCTAAATAAGTTGGATATTCATGAGTGAGACATTGAGTCGTTGTAATAAAGTACTTAAACACTATTTGTACATGGTTATATTCTGAATTCAGTTTGTGGAATACATGTGTATGTGTGATGAACATCCTAGGCACACATATGCATTCACTTGGTTCGTTTTCGGAATCGGGTGTCACACCCCCCCCCCTCACCATGTGGCCTTTGTTCTCCTCTTGCATGATGAAAGTCTCAACTTCCAGGAACTTTTGCCCACCAGATGCTTTCTCATTGGTAGCAGTCTTCGTCCACTTCTGCGAGATGTTCGTGTGTGTGCGGCCTTCGGTGAGGCTCTCTGGGCATCCCTCTCCTTGACAGCCTCGGATAGAGGCACAAGCCATCCTGATGGTGTGCCGGTGGCCAGGGAGGCCATCGGGGACAAGGTCCCCGACTCGCAGTGAGTCCGTACGCCAGCGTCACGTGGGCCATGTCCTCTAGGCGCCTTGCTGATACCGGAGAAGGTAAGGTCCAGAGTGATCAAGCCTTCCTCCAGGTACTGTTGTGGACAACAAAATCTGTCATAGATGGCGCTTGGCACACGAGACACTGGATGTTACTGTTGCCTTGGTCCAGCGTGCATTGCTGCCATCCTCGGTCTAATAGCAGGTGACCATCTCACTGTGCAGAGATCGGCTTGGGGGACAACCAAGCAGGCCACAGAACAGGAGACTACTCGACTTGTAGCTGCTGAGTTCCTTAGTTGTATTGTATCCCCTTTTGTATGCCAGAACTCCGTTATTAATGAAAGTACCTTTGTTTCAAGTCTTTCATTATCCTGTGTTGTCGATAAAGACTTCGGACCCTTAGCAGCGCAAGGGTCCGGGATGACTTAGCCAACGTGGGTAGCTCTTTTGCTGTGTCTCGAGCTTGTTCCTCCGGGTCCTTAGCGGTGTAAGGACCCAGGGCGCTCCGCTAGTGTGGCTACCATTCCTTCTAGATCCTCAGCAGCGCAAGGATTTGAAGGAAATTCGGCCCTTGTCTCCAGCTCCTTCTAGGGGGGACACATGGCAGCTCTGGACTTTTCCTTAGAAGGGAGACTCTGCCCGGAGCCCGGGGCATGTGTCAGCTCCGGTGCCGTCCTCAGCAGGGAGGTGGCTTGGAGCCCGGGGCACGTGCTAGCACTGGAGCCGTCCTCAGCGGGGAGGCGGCTCGGAGCCTAGGGACACACGGTAGCTTCGGACTTCACCACCGGGAAGGCCTGGACTGAAGCCCGAGGTATGTATCAGCACCGGAGCCATCCTCATCCGGGAGGCGACTTGGAGCCTAGGGACACGTGGTAGCTCCGAACTTCACCTGGCAGGGAGGCTTTGGACCGGAGCCCTGTGGCCTGCACTAACACTAGAATAAAGGGGTAATTGTGCCGTGTAGTTGTATTTTCCTTGTTCGCTAGCCTCATTATGGCTTATGGTCCCTTGCTAAGCTACGGGACCTAGGCATTTCGGTGTAGTAGAGTTCGAACCATGGTTACCATCCTTCCTAGGGTGGTGTGCCATCCGGACCTCCAGCACTTGGATGATGCACTGAGGAGGCAGAGTGTGCACTCTTAGGGTACAGGACCAGGCTAAGCAGGCTACACACCCTGGACCTCCCGCTGGCATGGCACTCCGAAGGGGGGGCGGCCTTTTGGCGCCACGGGACCTGAGCAGGAAGGTAACCAAGGGGTCCGGAGACAACATAGGAGCCTAAAGCGTTTCCGCCTTGTAGATGGACAGCATAACTCCGGCCAAGAGCGAGACAGAGAAACACAACTATGTACACGTCGAGAGGCATGCAAAAATATACACAAGCTTGAAAGGAAAGCTGCAAAAATGTAGACGTGCATAAGGTAGGGCGAGAGAGAGCGCACAGGTTCAGGACGACTTAGCTGACATGGGTAGCTCTCGGCCCTTGTCTTCAGCTTGTCGTAGCTGGCGCTCTGAGTCCTCTGCTCTCTGCTGCAGTGGTCTGACGTCCTGCCCGCGTGGTTCACCGTGACGGCCCCTTGGTAGGAGTGGGACCTGTGTTGGGGTGCACCTACCACTGGATCAGGCAGGTCGTCAGCATGGGGCCCCCTGGGAGGTCCGGGATGCGAAGGACCTGTGCGGACCTGCAGACATGGCAGAGAGAGGGAGTAGTCGTACTCTCTGGTCTCTCTTCCTTGTTTGGTAGCTTCACTGTGCCTTACGGTCCTCAGCTGAGCTACAGGGCTTGGGTAATTTGATGTGGGTCGTCCAGGATATGGTTAAAGCCTTGCTCAGGGGTATGGGCCGTCCGGTTCCCCGGTACTGAGCTGTAGCGTTGGCGAGGCAGGATGTGCATGCTAAGGATACGGAACCAGACATAGCAGGCTCACACCCTGGACCTCCCGCTGGCGTAAGGCTTTCAGGAGAGGGCCATTCGGTGCCATAGGGCCCCCAAGCAATGAGACAACCACAGGACCGCGGGTATGTCACAAGTACCTCAAGCAGACCCGCCTGCAGAAGGATAGCACAGCTCTTGTTATGGCTGAACATAGGATAAAGTGTCTGGCCGCATGGCCGGAGCAGTATGGAAAGAAAGCAAAAAAAGAGCATAAGGGCAATGTCTGGGGTCCGGTTTCTTATCTTGTAAGAGGGTGAGCCCTTGGTGTGTTCTAGGGTAGGGAGGTCTCGACCTCCTACACCAGTGTAAGAGGGTTTTTTTCTTGTCGCACGACGGAGGGGGTACGTCTGGTTAGGCGTGGAGCGTCTTGCGTTGCTCGCTGTGGTCAGAGTCGGAGCTCTCTCCTTGGTCATAGATGACCTTCAACACCCGCTTGGCGTCTTGGAACTCCATCTACTGGTCGTTGCTGACCTCCGGGTCGGCCTTTTGCTTGTCATCCCGCTGGCGGAAGGGTGTGCCATCCTGGCGCTGCTGTTGGAGCTCTCGGAGGCGCTCCGCTAGCTTCTTAATCTCCCGGCACTCGCTGGCAATGTGCCATTTGGTGTTGTCGGACGGTTGTCGCGGGCGCTTGTCGGTGTGTGGCCCCCGGCCCCCTGCAGCTTCTACTGCTGCTGCAGTGTGGGCTCCGGCCAGCGGCTTTTCCTTGCCGCTGGTCTTCTTCTTCTAGCCTCCAGATCCCTCCCTGGCGGACTCACTCCCCTTGCCAGGTGGTGTGTGCCAGTTGCAGCCCTCCGCGGCCCTGGCACACTTGTCCGCCAAGCTGAAAAGCTCGGAGATGTCCTGCACATCGTGAGTGGCTAACTTCTCGAGCATCTTCTTGTCATGGATGCCTGGTCGGAAGGCGACGACGATGGAGGTGTTGGAGATGCGAGGGATGGTGTTCCTAACCTGAGAGAAACACTAGATGAAGAAGCGCAGCGACTCTCCTAGTTGCTATTGCGGGGCGTGGAGATCTGCCTCCATGCTCGGTCGGGTGTAGGAACTCCCGAAGTTGGCCGTGAACTGACGGCACAACTCTTCCCAGGAGGTTATAGACACCTGTGGCAAGTTCATGATCTATGACCGGGTTGACCCGATCAAGGCCACGGTGAAGTAGTTGGCCATGATGGCTTCATCCCCTCCTGCAGCTAGGATGGCGGTGGAGTAGTTCTGCAGGAACTCGACGGGATTGACCGTACCGTCGAACTTCTCCGGCAAGTGCGGCCAGAACTTGCGTGGCCACACCATCATACAAAGGTGCAGAGCCAGAGCCATGCAGTCTCCCACTGACTGGGGAGGCGGGGCTCTAGCCCGCGTAGATGGGGTGCATGGCACCAAGGTACCATACTCCTCCTCGAGGTTGCAACGCCGCTCGCGCTGTCGCTCGATGGTGACTCGCCATCTTCTTTCTGACTGCACCGGAGGTCCATCTCGACCCTGAGGTCTGCGGTGGGGAGCCTGGACGTCACCGTCAAGTGGGTTGCTACCGTCCTGTAATCCCTCGTTAGGGTACAGGCCGGCAGCTGTACCGTCTCTGGCCACTGTTGAAAGTTTCCTAGAGGGGGGTGAATAGGGGGAAAATCTGAAATACGGCTTAATAAAATGATTAGTTCACAGATTCCGGACTAGTCCGGTCACTGGATTTTAACTCAATAAGAAAAGGACACAATATTAATCCCATGGTTCAGCTCCGCAAAGAAGCCTACGTCCACGTTGAGGAGTCCACTAAGGACTAGGTTGCTCTCAACCTTTTCCTCACCAAGCCACCACCAAGGTCGGCTTGTTTTCCACTATATCACAAATGCTTCACAATATATCGTGGGGCAACTCACAACTTGAGGCTCCCACGAGAACTCAGCTCAAAGCACTTACAGACCAATTCTCTTCAACATCACACTTCTCACTCAATGCTAGAGAATCAACCAAGAGCTCTATGGTGCACACTCCCCTTCTTCTCCTTTTTCCCAAAACTCACAAACCCTAAAGAATCACACTTAGGGTTCCAAGAGCTTGAAGAGAGGGGACTAGAAAAGCTCTAGCAAGGCTATTTCGTTGTTAGGGTGCTTGTCCTTTGCTTTGAGGCCTGGGCAACCCCTTTTTATAGAGGTCCCGGGAACTAGCCGTTGCCAACTGCCAAACCTCGGACTAGTCCGCCCTTTGACCCCGGACTAGTCCGGCCTGCGGGGACCAAAGACATCACTCTTCACCTACCAAACGGTCGAATTCTACCAACTAAACATTCAGATTCTACCAACTAAACGGTCACATACAATGGACTAGTCCGGTCCACAACGGACTAGTCTGATCTCACACAGAATCTATTGTTCCGGTTGAGAACGGACAAGTCTGGTCCACTGGCTAGTCCGACCTCCATGGGCGGACAAGTCTGGCCATCCAAGACTTAGTCCCTACAGCCACTTCCTAGTTCTAAACGGACTAGTCCGACACACTGAGGACTAGTCCGATCTCACACAGAACCTCGTGTTCCGGTTGGAAACGGACTAGTCTGAACCTACGGTCTAGTCCGACCTTAAAGAGCGAACTAGTCCGGTCATCCAGGACTTAGCTCCTGAAGGGTTCAGATACTCTCTCAACGGACTAGTCCGTCCCCAAACAGACAAGTCCGAACTCACACAGAAATTCTTGTTCCATTCTACATCGGATCAGTCCGATGTATCGGACTAGTCCGGCCCCCAGCCCGGACAAGTCCGGCCCTATTCCCAGGGCTTATCCCAAATCTTCACTCCACTCAACCTAAACTCAGACTATGAGCTCTTAGATAATTCTCAGCACTTTACTCTATGATCATACTCATACTCAAAGGCTAAACTCAACACAAAAGAATTAAAAACCCTAAATTCTATTCTTCTTGTGCATTTGCCTTTTTGTCCTCTTTTCCTTTTTGAGTGTATCCATCTTCGTAAATTTCTTAATCACCTGTACTCACATTTGCAATGCTCATTAGTCCCTTAAGTGTTGTCATTAATCATCAAAACCCACGGGGAATTAGCCTAGATGCACTTTCATTCTCCCCCTTTTTGGTGATTTGATGACAACGCTTGAGGTTTTGATAAAATTGTGAATGAGTTAGATTTCATAACACACACGTGTATAAGAAGCTCCCCCTAAATGTGTGCATGAATGATTTGCAATAAAGGCTATGCACGAGAGTGAGCTCTATGGGAGATTTATTAGAGTAGTGTGTTATGGTGGGGTGCCTACGTGTGATGCAAATGTTGAGATGTAATAATTAAGTGTGAAACATGCATTTCAAATTGAAATCAGATATCATCACACATACGAGTACCATAGTATAAAGTTATTACAACCCAAATAGCAAAATATGAAAGTGTAGCAACATTACAACTTAAGAGAGTGACATAGATACTCATTACTCTCCCTCAATATCTCCCCCTTTGATATCAAGACACCAAAAAGGAAAAGAATAGAGCCTAAATCTAGTCGTCATCGCTCTCACTCTCCTCCTCGCAATCTTTGTTGCTTTGGGTTGCTTCTTCATCGTCCTCCTCATCATCTTGGTCTTCCTCTTCTTCCTCGATGGAAGGAGCAGCACTAGAGGAATCACCCCCAAGGAATGCAGCCTCAGCTGCCATGAGATCGGGGAAGGTTGTGATTTCCTCGTCGTCGGAGGCCTCCGGAGACATAGCAATGTCCGCCTTCTCACAGAGCTTCCTTAAGTACTTTTCTTTCCTTTTAGCCATTTTCTGCGTCTTGACTTCCACTTTGCGGCAAGATGTGAAGATAGACTTTAAGAATTTGAGGATGGCACTGGAGGAGTCTTCGGAAGAGGAAGAGGCAGGAGCGGCTGGAGGAGGAGGTGCATCGGGGACACTCCTCCTAGAAGCTCCACCAAGCTTTGGCACAAAAGGAGGGATTTGAGGGTGAAGGGGTCTATGCTTGACATCCTTCACAAACTCCAGTCCGACACTTTCTCAATGAGGCACATGATAAAAGGAGCATACCCACATGAGCGATTGGGGTGTGGGATATGTTGAAGATGTCATTGTAGATGTAGTCAAACACATTGAACTTTTCATCTTCACAGATTAGCATCAACAAATGGCGGAGGTGGCACTAGATAATTCCAGCACCCCCGTCCTTAGGTGCTAAAGTTTTTCTCAAGATCCTATTAAGCACGCTAAAGAAAGGACGGAGGATTTTGGTTGTAGGAGGGTTATAAAAGCCAACCTCATATATGAACTCCATCTCCCCCAAGTGTATCGCCGTGAGGTTGTGAATGGTCAGCTCATAGTTCAAAAATACCTCGAGGCCAAGGATCCATGCAAACTCACTGTAGAGGATGGAGTATTGGACTCCGTCCGTCATCCATGAAACCTTTCTATCTCCCAAGGTGGAGAAATAGCATGTGGTGTAGAACTGAGCGACCACTTCTGTGTTCCAATCATATTGGAAAGCTAGAATATCCTTCAAACCATGATGCTCAGCGGCTTGAATAAATGCACTGAAGGCTTGATGGTTTTTCTTCTCCATATACGGCCAATCAACCCACTGAGCATCAGCAACCGGTGTCTTCATCTTCAAATAGACTAGGCGATAGTAATCTCAGTGGAAGTCACACCGAAAGCAATGATCCGGTGTGGCCTTCTCATACTTGTAGGGATCCTTTTCCCTGAGCCTTCTTGCCTTTTCAGAGCCTTTCCCATGAAAGATGTTGCCTGAAAGCTCTGGTTGTCGGTTGGGATTGTTCATGGGTGGTGTCTTGACCAACGGTCCAATGGGACCCCGTGGGGGAGCACTTGACCCCACGGGACGCTCTCGAGTGACAATTCCCCCACTAGCAGGCGCCCTTCTCCTTGGTTCTGCCTTATTGACGGGCACCTTCTGAACCGGAGCTTTCCCTTTTCTCTTTGCCCCTTCTACTTCATTCATGGGTCTCTTGCCTTTGTCATCTGCTTGGCCCCTTTCCTTTTCACCTAAGGAAACTATCATTTTCCTCCGACTAGAGCGCTCTTCTTCAGCTTGAGCTTGAGCTGCCTCTCTTTCGTGCGGCTTCTTGGTTCGAGCTTCACGACGAGCGAGCTCTTGCACAAGTGCAGCGTCCTCCTCCTCACGACGGCGATAAAGCACTTGTCGAGCTGCTTCGCGCTCTGGATTTGAGAGGGGTGGAGAGTTGTCATTTTGAGACATGCTGGAAGAACGAACGAGCAAGGATATGAGTTGAAAACAAAAGACTATCGCGACAGAGGTGCAGCAAAAACACTAAGTTAGGGGTTAACTGTGACACCCGGTTCCGAAAATTGAACCAAGTGAATGCATATGTGTGCCCAGGATGTTCATCACACGTACACATGTATTCCACAAACTGAATTCAGAATATAACCACGTATGAATAATGTATAAGTACTTTATTACATCGACTCACTGTCTCACTCATGAATGTCTATCTTATTCTTGCAGCGGAAGTCTCTAAACGACGGCGGAAATAACTAAACAGCAGGCTCCAATCTTCGTCTCCACAGGCATGTTGACGGTAGTTCGCACGCCTAGTACTCCACGTGGTCCTCGAAGTGCCCATCTCCTATAGCTGATGTTTATGTGGTAATGCAAGGGTGAGTACATGTCGTACTCGGCAAGTGCGGGAAAAGTATGACACGTAGCTTACAACAAGGTATGGAATAAAAAGGCTCATTGCAGCAAGCAAATTTTTATTTTATAAACATGGTAAAAACAGCAACTATTTCTAGGTGAAATTTATCCCATCATAATCAAATAATTCAGCAACATTCTCCCATTATAATTCATCATTTATCAAGTCTCATCCATCCATTAATCTTTCTCAAGTTCATCTCATGCTCATAAATATTCATAATCATCTCATATTCATATAGACAAAACCAAACTCATTGTCATGACTCAAAACAGTCCTGAAACCAATCTCAATGACTATACCATAACCATACCGAATAACCATCCTAAGTTTTCCCTCTAATCATGTGAGCTGGCCAGGTGCTTGTGACCGGAAGCATGGCTATCATGATAGTTTTACACTCTGCAAAGGTGGCACCACTTTACCCACAAGTTCGTGATTTCGTTACCTGTCGGAGACTGCAGAACCTCTATTATACCAGTACACAACCGTTGGTGTATGGCCAAGAGATCACAAAATAGCCTTTACAAAGGGGCTACTAGATGTACGGACCCACTGAGGTTGCACCGGCAGGCTCGAATCACCATTCTCCCACCCACGGGCCCCCTCTTGTGCCATGCAGTTCCCAGGGCAGTCCTCCTCGACTCCCATTCCCCGCCCCTTCCACGGTCCATAACAAGCTAGCAACACACCTAGTTAGTCAGCTAAGCTGCACCCATATCTGGCCTTGTGGTGGCACTGTTTTCTAAGCATGTGCTGACATGAACCGGTCCTTAGATCTACGGCAAGTAAACCACCATCTCATTCAACAACATCCACGAACCAAGCTTGCCTAGATCTCCCCGATTCCATGCTCATTAACATCATGAAGTTCTCATCATCATTATTCATATGAGTGTAGTAGCTAACCATGTTTTGATTCAGCTTCCCATATCCCGTTAATTAAGCGAAGCAGAAAGGACAAACGACCATACCTGACTCATCAACTTTCCCGGCGACAAGGATGGTTAACAAAACTAGTAAACTCCTATAAAAGGGTGTCCCATCAAGTTGACTCAAGCATACGAGCTTTTGCAAACAAAACAGTTTCAAAACATGGGATCAATATGGTCAATGGACACTTGCTTTGCTTCCGTGGTTCTTGTTGTTCGAGCGTCTCGAAGTCTTTGTGCTGTAGATCCTCGTAGATGGCCTCTTGAGCTTGTCCTTCTACTCACGACCACGCACATACAAAATTTACAGCAATCAATCATCATGCACAAACTTTACTCAAGATGCAATGGGGTAGATGAATGCAAATCCTATGGTGCAGTTTTATTAATCCAGTTTGTACGTGTTCTTGCATGTTTTAATGGGCTTTCATAGGGTTTTATGATGAACAAGGGTGTAGGGATCAAGTGTGGACGTGGTGATGATCTTGACTCAAGATCTAGATCAATTCTACCATCAAAAATTGATCAAAACACGATCTGTCCACATGTAAAAGTTTCTGCTCGAAGGGGGCAAAGGAAACGGGTGCGTAGAAACAGCGGCGATGTCGTAAGATGGGTAATGAAGACCTGCCTCACTTCCTTTTGGTGGCAGGGCCTTCCTCCTAGCAATGGCTGCAGTGGGGAATTTTTCTATGGAAGATTAGGGCAGGACAGATCATCGGGCTTCTTCTCCTGCGACGGCAGGGCTCGACGGCAGCCAAATTCTGGCAAGGGGAGGGGGGGACTTGGCGACTTGGCAGCAAGGAAGAGGGCTTGGCAGCAGGGGGGACGACCAAAAGAGAGAGGGGTCGGCCAAGGGGGTGGGGGTTATATTTATAAGGGGGGAAAGGAGAGTCCTACTCCAATTGGATCTCAAATAAGAGTTCTATTCAAATTTTTTTTGGATCTTAACAAACTTATCTCTTGTGGTGCGGCAGCCTTGAGGATTTTATCCCCAAAATGTGGGGAAAATTTCCTTTTTTGGGTATTGGGGAATTTAGAAATTTTGGGGGAAATTCGGAGAAATTTGGGAATGGCTCATTTCAGCTATCTTTTACCCATTCCTCACCATTTCTATGTCACTTGCTCCATTTCTACATTGCCCTCTCCATTTCTATGTCCCATTCTCCATTTCTACATTCCCCTCTCCATTTCTATGTCCCATTCTCCATTTCTACATTCCCCTCTCCATTTCTATGTCCCATTCTCCATTTCCATTGCCCTTCTCCATTTCTATGCCCCATTCTCCATTTCTATATATCCTTCTCCATTTCTGTGGTTTTTCCTCCATTTCTATGGTTCCTTCCTCCATTTCTATGGTTCTTTCTCCATTTCTATGGTTCTTTTCTCCATTTCTATGGTTCTTTCTCCATTTCTATAGTTCTTTCTCCATTTCTATAGTTCTTTCTCCATTTCTACTTCTTTTATAATGTTTCTCTACATGAAAAATGTATGCAATGCATGGAAATGAATTTGAGGGTGTTACAAACCTACCCCCCTTAAACTGAATCTCGCCCTCAAGATTCGATAGAGTGGAGAATAGATGAGGGAATTCTGCATTGAGATCTTCCTCACGCTCCCATGTAGTTTTGGCTTCCGTATGATGGCTCCACTGTACCTTGCACCAACGGATCACTTTATTCCTCGTGACCCTTTCTTCACGTCCAAAATTTTGACGGGGTGCTCCGCGTAGATCAGATCCTCTTGAAGCTCGAGCTCATCCATCGGTACTTGTTCTTCCGGTACTCTTAAGCACTTCTTGAGTTGGGATACGTGAAATACGTCGTGCACGTTGGAGAGGTGCGTTGGCAGCTCTAGTTGATAGGCTACTTCTCCTCGCTTGACCAAAATCTTGAATGGCCCGATGTAGCGAGGTGCTAATTTGCCTTTGACGTTGAACCGTCGTTGGCCTCGGATAGGAGATACCTTAAGATACACGGAGTCTCCTACTTCGAAGGTCAATCTCCTTCGCCTATTGTCTGCATAACCTTTTTGTCGTGACTGAGCAGCCTTCAAGTTTTCTCGTATTGTTTGGACTTGCTTCTCAGCGTCTTGCAGCACTTCGGGTCCAAACACTTGGCTCTATCCGGTCTCATTCCAGAACAGTGGCGTTCTACACCTTGTACCATACGATGCTTGGATGACATCTTCAAGCTGGCTTGGTAGCTGTTATTGTACGAGAATTCAGCATATGGCAAGCTCCTATCCCAACTACGCCCATGTTTCAAGCGCAAGCTCTCAACATGTCTTCCAAAATCTGATTTGTCCTCTCAGTTTGCCCGTCGGTTTGCGGGTGATAAGCGGAGCTGAAATTCAGTCGTGTACCATGGCTTCATGCAGCTGCTTCCATAACCTAGAGGTAAATTGAGAACCCCGATCTGAAACTATCCTTTTCGGAACTCCATGGCGACACACGATTTTCTCCATATACAGCTCGGCTAGTTGTGCGACACGGTATGTGGTTCTAACAGGAAGCAAATGGGCTGTTTTCGTCAACTGGTCCACAATAACCCAAATGGAGTCGTAGCCAGACCGAGTACGTGGCAATTCGACAATGAAATCCATGTTGATGTCTTCCCACTTCCACTCAGGTACTTTCAATGGCTGCAACAATCCAGCGAGTTTTTGATATTCGGCCTTCACTCATTGGCACGTGTCGCATAAGGCAACATATTCAGCTATGTCCCTTTTTATACCATCCCACCAATGGCATGTTTTCAGGTCCTTGTACATCTTTGTACAACCGGGATGTATGGAATAAGGTGAGTCATGTGCCTACTTTAATATCGTGTCACGGATGTGCTTCACGTTAGGCACACAAATCCTTTTCCCTAACCAAAGCGTGCCTTTCTCGTCTTCCTTGAAATCCTTTTCTATGCCTTGTCGGATTCTTTCCTTGATTTCCTTGATTTCCTCATCCGTCGCTTGGCCATCTCGTATCTCTTGTTCCAGCGAGGAGTTTAGTTCTATCACTTCCATCTCATTCAAGAATCCGAGATGTAACTGTTCGAACTCCTTGAGCAGCTCAGGCGGCAGCTCCCGAACCGTGAGTTGGTGACATGCTCCCTTTCGGCTCAACGCATCAGCTACTACATTGGCCTTTCCGGGGTGATAGTTGATTCCAATATCATAATCCTTGATGAGTTCCAACCATCGACGTTGCCTAAAATTCAGATCCGTTTGCGTGAATATATACTTGAGGCTTTTGTGATCCGTATAGATCTCACATCGGTGGCTAAGGATATAATGCCTCCAAATCCTCAAGGCATGTACCACGGCTGCAAGTTCCAAGTCATGTGTGGGGTAATTCAGCTCATGTTTCTTTAGTTGTCTCGACGCATAGGCTACCACTTGTCCTTCTTGCATGAGTACACATCCAAGCTATTGTCTTGATGCGTCACAATATATGTCAAATCTTTTGCTCATGTCTGGCAATACCAAAACTGGCGCTGTGGTTAGTCTCTTCTTGAGCTCCTCAAAGCTTTATTGGCACACTGGTGTCCACTGAAATGCTTTTCCCTTCATTAGCAATTCAGTCATAGGCTTCGCTATTTTGGAGAAATAAAGGATGAACCGGCGGTAGTATTTCAGCCATCCCAAGAAAACTCTGAATATCTCTTACATTCTGCGGTTGATTCCACTTCAGAACATCTCTCACTTTTCCCGGATCAACCGACACTCCTCCTTCGGATAATGTGGCCTAGGAACGATATCTCCTTTAGCCAAAATTGACACTTGCTGAACTTAGCATACAACTGATGCTCTCGCAGTTTCTGCAACGTCAACATCAAGTGTTCTTCATGTTCTTCCTCGCTCTTTGAATACACCATGATATCGTCGATGAAAACCACGACAAACTTGTCTATTGTCACACCCGGTTTTTCCGAAGAACAACCAAGTGAATATCACATGTATGCTAGGATCATTTTCTCATACATGTGATGACAAATAGTGAAACATCATTTATTACAAGCCAGGTGTCGAATATAAATAAGTCTTACATAGCAAATGTCTCGATGGACAATAATAAGTTCATCACAAGTAAATAAACTAGCAGCGGAATAATTATTCTTGTGGGCTCCGTCACAGGCGTTGCCCGTGGGACTCCATGAACCTAGAAACCTTCTTCGGGTCCAAAGTCTTGATCATTAAACACCACATTCTTCTCTTGACCTGAGCAGCAATTTAAACCAACAAATATGCAAGGTTGAGTACCGATGGTACTCAGCAAGTGTGGGAAAGTTATGTCATTCATGGCTAGAACAAGGGGAGATTGAACTCAGGGTTAAAGCACTACGCAATTAATACCTATCACCTTAGCTTATTAAGCACCTACCTTACTATACCGGTGAAATGGTCTCAATTTCTCATCCCATAATCATAATCAAATAACCATAACATCATTTCCAATGTTAAGCTCCCCGCTTAACATTCACACCCTCCAAGGCCATCATACTCTAATCATGAATAAGTCCAAGCCACAATTGACCGTGAGCACGGCTGTCATGACAGTTTTGACTCTGCAGAGTTTGCACCACTGTACCAACATGTAGTGATTTCATCCCCCATTGCCGGGTGGACTAAAAGAACCTCCATTATGCCAGTGGCTACGACCACATTCACACTTCCCAGGTGTGTAGCCAGGAGATCACTACGAAGCCTTTACAAAGGGATTCCCGATGAGCGTGGGCCCACTGAGGTTTCACCCCTAACAGCATACAAGAGGCTCCAACCCCGCTGCAGTGGCCCCCTCTTGAGCCTTGCGGTTCATATGGTAGTCCAGCTGACACCTACTCCCCGCACCATCCAACACACCCATACTACGCCGGGGATACACCTAATTAATTGGCCAAGCTGCCCCATCTCAGCATGTGGTTGGCACCGTAAAGCCAGGTTACATGCTCCATGAACCAGTCCTTAGGATCCAGGCAAGTACTAAACACAAACCCGAGTCTCGTGCACCCAGCACCAACCAAAACATCCAACTTGCCTTGATCCCTACCTCTACATAACTCACAATATCTCATTCAAGAGTATGGTAAAATAAACTGATGATCTCATATCTCAAATATCCCAGTCTAAGCATGGCTAAGCATAAGCATGTAAATAAATGACATGAAAAAATAAATCCCAACCCAAGCTACAAGGAAACAAGATAATGCAATTCTAGGGAAACTTCCTAGCATGGGTTTCATATTTCATTTGACAATGCAAATAATTCTATCTACACACCCTAGCATAGGATCAAAGTGGTCAAGGACACTTGCCTCCTTCCTGCTGCTCTTGGAATGGGTAGTCCTGATCTTGGAAAGGAAGAACTTGCTCTGGAGCAGGTTCTACTCATACCATCACACATAGCAAAAGAAAACAACAAGTCATAAGACATAGTTCACACTTCCACTTCATACAAAGCACACACTCACATTTATGAAAGCCATTCACAATTCTATGTGTTGTGGTTACTCTATGTGTGTTGATTTTTGGCTTACATGCACTTTTAAACATGTGTATATGATTTCTGCTTTTGTATTCACATTTATGTTTGCATACTATATATATGAGTTTCCAATTTAAATAAATTCCTTATATTCAATTACTACACCTTTTAGCTACCAAGTATGCATGAAAGGTATTTTCCTACTCCATATGTGTCTTCAGTCCTTCTACCAACCCTAAACTGAATTCTTTGGATTTTGGAAACTTCATTTATCATTTTCTAGTTATTCATACCTAGTTTGCTATATTTTCAGATTTATTTCCTATGCCTAAATGTGAACTTTATTATAAAAATAGTAAGACACCTCATCTAAACAGAATAGGTTTTGGGTCTAAAATATATAATAATATATTTTTGAACTTCTCCTCTGATGTGAACTATTTTACATTTATTTTACTAATTTTCAGAATTATTCTCTACTTAAAAATGTGTCCCTATAACTAATAAATGTGAATAATCAATTAAACAGATTCATTTCAGCCAAAAATCTATTTTTATCTCACTCCAAAGTTTTCCAAGTACTAGGAAAGTTTTTAATTTGAATTTGCAATGTGTTTGTCCCATCTTTTAAATTTTAAATACTAAACACATATTCAAATTCCTAAATTTAATATCACATAGGGTTAAAAAGGTAAACTCACCCTACTACAGGGTCTATTATATTATTTTAAGAATTTTCAGGGGTCTAACTACACATAACAGAGGGGTTTTCCTAATTTTTATTAAGTCCAGGGGCTAAAACTGATTTTTAAATGAATTTACATGATTTTCTGAAGTTCCAGGGGCTAGATCAGAAGTTTCCGGGGCTAGCTCGTATTTTCCGAGAACCCCAGGGGGTAGCGCGTAAGAATTCCGGCCTTTATAACGCGGGGCTGACGTGGACCGTCCGATTTAAAACAGACGGCTGAGATTATAACGTCGAACCGGTACGCGGGAATTTAAATTCTACCGTGCGATTTAAAATAGACGGCGCACAAGCGGCCACGTCGCTCTGATCGAGCGCGGGCGGCGCTGCCCGGCGGCGCACGGCGGCGGGAGGCGGCGATCTCGCCGGAGAGTTTCGGATCTTCGTCAATTCTTCCTAAAACTGTGATTTTATGGCATAGATCGGTGGAGGGGAGGTCGGGGATCTCACCTCGGGGGTTTTCTTGAGCTCGGAGGTCCTAGAAAGCGATCGGCGACGAGGTCCGAGGTGAATTCACGGCGAGGCTCGTCAGTGCTGTGTTTGAACGGCAAACCACCGAGTATTCTGCACCTGCAAGGTTCCCCGGAGGCGGTGGATCGTGGGGGAAACACGGGACGATGCCGGGGTTTTTATAGACGGGGGAGGACGGCGTGTTAGTTTAGATCGAGTTGGAGTCCTTCGGAACCAGAATTCGGCGGAAATCCGGTCGGTTAAGATCGCGCGCGCGCGGGGGAAACAGTCCCGGGTTCGGACGGGCGGGGGTTAGGGATGACAGGTGGGTCCCGCCTGTCTGCGAGAGGGGGCGCGGGCGCGCGGCTGCGGGCTGGCGCGGGAGTTGGGTTGGCCGGCTGGTGGGTTTCGGCCCACTGGCCGGGAAGATTTTTTTTCTTTTTCTTTTTCTTTTTCATTTCTGTTTTGAGTTTAATTTGAATTCCAGTTTGAATTTGAATTTTTGCAACACATGCAATACGTCCAAAAATTTTTAAATTCCCCTCTTGACAGGATTTTGGGGTATTACAGCTCTACCCCCCTTAAAAGAAATCTCGTCCTCGAGATTGGTGGTTCTAAGAAAACAATTCCGGAAATTGTGCCTTAAGCTCATCTTCTCGCTCCCAGGTGGGTTCCTCCTCTGAGTGATGCTTCCACTGCACCTTGCACATCCGGATTCTTTTATTTCTTGTGAGGCGTTCCATTGTCTCCAAAATCTTGAATGGTTGCTCGGCATAAGACAGATCCTCCGCTACGTCTCATTCATAGGTAACACCTCTTCAGGCGTTCTCAGACATTTCTTGAGCTGTGACACATGGAATACATCGTGCACATCCGATAGGCGAGCCGGTAATTCTAGTTGATACGCCACTTCGCCTTTCCTCTCCAGAACTTGAAAGGGTCCGATGTATCGAGGTGACAACTTCCCTTTCACCATGAATCGACGAAGTCCTCGGATAGGGGACACCTTGAGATAGACATAGTCTCCCACGTTGAAAACGAGCTCCTCTCCTCCGTACATCGGCATAGCTCTTTTGTCGTGTCTGTGCTATCCTCAAGTTGTTGCGAATTTCCCTCACTTTCGCCCCGGCTTCTTGTAGTACTTCGGGACCAAACACTTTACTTTTCCCCGTTTGGTTCCAAAACAGGGGAGTTCTGCACTTCCTCCCATACAAAGCTTCGAACGGTGACATCTTCATACTAGCCTGATAGCTGTTGTTATAGGAGAATTCCGCATACGGTAAGTTCTTATCCCAACTCCAATTGTTTTTGAGTGCACATGCCCTCAGCATATCCTCAAGAATCTGATAGGTTCTTTCCGTCTGCTCGTCAGTTTGGGGATGATAGGCAGAGCTAAAATTCAGATGGGTTCCCATGGTTTCGTGCAACTTCTGCCAGAACCTCGAGGTGAACTGTGTCCCTCGATCCGACACTATCTTCTTCGGCACTCCATGGTAACACACGATCCTTGACATGTACAACTCCGCCAATTTGGATCCGCTGTAGCTTTCCTTCACGGGGATGAAGTGAGCTACCTTGGTTAGCCTGTCGATGATGACCCATATTGAATCATATCCGGATTGGGTCCTAGGCAATCCCACTATGAAATCCATGCCGATTTCTTCCCATTTCCATTCAGGAACTTTGAGTGGTTGCAATAATCCCGCGGGTCGTTGATGTTCTGCTTTTACCAACTGACATGTGTCACATAGGGCAACATGTTCCGCGATATCTCGCTTCATGTCATACCACCAATACCTGCTCTTGAGGTCCTGGTACATCTTCGCACTCCCAGGATGAATGGAATAGTCAGAATCGTGAGCCTCCTTCAAAATCAATTCACGGATCTTCTTTACTTCTGGCACACAGATTCTTTTCCCGTGCCACACCGTTCCCTGTTCATCCTCTCTGAAACCAGGGGCTTTATTTTCCTTGATGAGTTGCCTGATTTCTTGTATCTTCTCGTCATTCTTTTGACCCTCGCGTATTTCTCGCTCTAGTGTGGAGTCCACTTCCATGGCGATCGCTCCACCACTATCCACAAGGCATAGATTGAGCCTTATAACCTCATCCTTCAATTCTGCAGGCATGTCCTTCAAGCTCAACTTATTGACCTGCACTTTCCGACTTAAAGCATCTGCCACGACGTTTGCTTTCCCAGGATGGTAGTTGTGCCCACATCAAAGTCATTGATTAGCTCTAACCATCTCCTTTGTCTGAGGTTGAGATCTGGCTGTGTGAAAATGTACTTCAAACTCTTATGATCAGTATATATCTCTGTCTTCTTCCCCATCAAGTAGTGCCGCCAAATTTTCAACGCGTGTACCACTGCGGCTAGTTCTAGGTCATGGGTAGGATAATTCTTCTCATGCTTCCTGAGCTGCCGGGATGCATAAGCCACGACATGCCCTTCTTGCATGAGAACACATCCCAACCCGTTTCCAGAGGCATCGCAGTACACCGTAAAGTTCTTCTGCATATCTGGCATAACTAGCACTGGGGCTGTTGTCAATCTTTTCTTTAACTCCTGAAAACTCGTCTCGCACTGCGGCGTCCATGTGAATGTGATTCCCTTCTCCAACAGTTTGGTGAGGGGTCTCTAGATCTTAGAGAATCCCTCAATGAACTGTCGATAGTATCCAGCCAATCCCAAGAAACTTTGAACTTCCCCAACATTTTCAGGGGTCTTCCACTTCTGTATATCCTCGATTTTGGCGGGATCCACGAAGATTCCTCCCTCCGAGATTATATGTCCTAAGAAGGGAACCCTCTTCAGCCAAAACTCACACTTGCTCAACTTGGCATACAGTTGGTGTTCTCTCAGCCTCTGCAACACCAACCTTAGATGTTTCTCATGTTCTTCTTCATCTTTGGAGAAGACGAGAATGTCATCTATGAAAACCACCACAAATTTGTCCAGATATTCCATGAATACCTTGTTCATGAGATACATGAAATATGCCGGGGCATTAGTTAGCCCGAAAGGCATGACAGTGTATTCATACAGTCCGTACCGAGATACGAAAGCTGTCTTGGGAATATCAGATTGCCTTATCTTAAGTTGGTGGTATCCCGACCTGAGATCAATTTTCGAGAACACACAAGCTCCCCTCAACTGATCAAACAAGTCTTCAATGCGGGGTAATGGGTACTTGTTCTTGATGGTTACCTCATTCAACGCACGTTAGTCCACGCATAACGTTTGGGTTCCGTCCTTCTTGGGCACAAATATCACTCGAGCTCCCCATGGTGAGGAACTAGGACGAATATACCCCTTCTCCGTCAATTCTCTCAAATGATCCTTGAGTTCTCCCAGCTGCTTGGAGTCCATTCGATAAGGTCTCTTGTATATCGGGGTTGTTCCAGGCACTAGCTCAATTGCGAATTCCACTTCACGATCAGGAGGCATACCTGACAACTCCTCCGGAAAAACATCTGGATATTCCCTGATGGTCCTGATCTCCTCCACTTGATTTAATTTAATATCCCTCCTAGGCTCTTGTATTGTTATGAACTTTACTCTTGTGCCACTAGGGTGAGTTAGTTCCACCGTTCTTGTCGAACAATGGATGATTCCCTTATGTTTGGTCAACCAATCCATACCCAAAATAATATCTATCCCTTGTGAGTCTATCACTATGAGGTTAGCAGTAAATACTACCCCATTAATGTCTAGGTTCACCTTGGGACACACTTGTCTTGTCCTTATTTCTCCACCTGGAGAGTTTACTGCTAGCATATGGTTCATTTGTGTTGTTGCTAGGTCATGCTCTTAACAAACCCTTGGGCAATGAACGAGTGGGTAGCACCAGAATCAAACAACAGGGTTGCAATGTGTAAATTGGAAGGAAACTTACCAACTACCACGTCGGGTGCCTCTTGCGCTTCCTCCATGGTGACGTGGTTCACCCGTCCTCTCATTACATTCTGCTGTTGTGGCTGCGTGGGCTTCTTCTTTGGGCACTTATGGGCGTAGTGCCCCACTTCACCACAGTTAAAGCATTGCACCCCAACCTTAGGTGTCTGGCCTTTGTTGTCTTGGGGTTGGTTTGGAGGTCCTTGTACTGCTGGTCGAGGTGGATATGCGGGGCGAGGCTGCTGTACGAACTGACGTTGTGGCTGTATTGGTGCTGCCGGAAGCCTGTAGTTAGGGTTGTACCCTCTTGGTGCTGAGTAGGGTACCGCAGCACGGTTCGTCTGCCCTGCGGGTTGCTGCATCAGACGTGGGCGGGTGTTGCTCCCTGAGGCTTGATGTGACCACCCGACCTTCCTCTTGTTCTCATTTTCCAAGGCCTTCCACGAAACAATCCTGTTTCTGCTCATCAGTCTCTATGTCCCGTGGGGCATAACGGGAGAGTTGAGTAAATTTAGTGAGGTATTCCCTCACAGTCATGTTACCTTGCTACAACCCCAAGAACTCCTTCCTCTTGTTTTTTAGTTCACCCCTTGGTATGTAATGGTTGCGGAAGCTACGCTTGAACTCTTCCCAAGTGATGTTCTCAGGGTCATGATGGGCGGCCACGTAGGCGGTCCACCAATTAGCAGCA
The DNA here is from genome assembly GCA_030760725.1 of Neostapfia colusana. Taxonomy (NCBI): domain Eukaryota; kingdom Viridiplantae; phylum Streptophyta; class Magnoliopsida; order Poales; family Poaceae; genus Neostapfia; species Neostapfia colusana. Next base: position 79,234,839 of record JASWHV010000010.1, on the reverse strand, counting down.
GGTCCATGCAATTGATGAGAGGCAAACAGCACCCTCTCATACCCTTGGCACTGTATGATCCTCATCTTGCTCTCAATGGTCTTTAGCCAATCATCTGCCTCCAGAGGTTCAGCAGCACTTGCAAACTTTGGAGGTTGAGTTCCTAGAAACTCACTCAACCTTGGTTGGCGTGGTGCAGCTTGTGGAGGTGGAACCTGATGCAAGTTGGCCACCACTTGAGTCAAGTTCTGGATGAGCTGATTTTGATTCTCCAGCATTTGGTGGAGGGGATCAACTCCTTCATGGCGTCCACCCCTGTCTTGGCCTCCAGAAAGATGAGGGTTACAGGCCTCATCGTTGTTGTTGGCGGGGTTGGCAGCACGACCTTTTCCTCTTCCGACCATCTAGCATGATCAACCAAATGTTAATTTAAAGCATTATGTATTATCTTACTACTTTCACTTGTTTGTACTTTGAAGTGTTGAGGCTTTGTTATACTTTTCTGAGGGTTCATGTCTCACACAAAAATAAATGAACTATTATTTCATGTGGGTTCACACACCAAAGCAAAACAATCTGAAGACGAGGCTGTGGACAATTGCTCATGGCTTCCACAACTCACGTCACACACCAAGCATTAACACACCATTAACTAAGATAACGATTCGACTACTCGACATTCTGCTAAACTAAGGGAAGGACTCTACATTACTCGTATCACTGAGCTGGCTCCTCAGGATCTTCCTCATTATTGTGGCTGCCTTCTGACTCTGCTTTGGGTGGGGAGGCTGCCGGTGGAGAAGTGCGACGACGCCTGATTGCCCGGCGATCTGGGGAGTCAGGAGTCCATGTATCATTCACGGTGACACACAGTTCATTCCCATCTCCTCTTTCTCTCGCCCTTAAGCAGGCTCGAAGCAACCCCTCGGTTTCCTTCAGGGTGTCCCGAATATCCTGAAGCTCCTACTGACACTCCTGCAGTCGAGTGCTGAGCATAGTAGCATCCTCCAAGCACAAGTCCATGTGCTCATGGGAAGTCCCTTGCTGCACTGGTGGGTACTTATACTCCGTTGTACCACTCTCGTGCTGGAGGACATACATGTACTCAGTCCTGTCCAGGTGTCGACGATAGATATGACTCTGGCAGGTGATGGCCTCCCAGGTGACATCCTTCTTCGCATCGACCTGTGTCGCTCAACAAGCTGGAGAGCGGTGGATATTAAGCAGCTGATTTTCATGGATAATCCTCATCTCTGAACTCCATTCTTCCCTCTTCTCACGAATGGTCCTGGTGGAGCTATAGTGTATGATTAGCTTGCCCGTATTGCCGGCGGCTTGGAGCATACGTCGAAGACGGCGCAACAAGCCTCCTACTGCCAATCCGTAGGAAAGGTACGTCACCGGACGGCTCTCCTCTCTTTGGGCAAGGGCAACTACGGGAACTCTCCCTCCTGTGGACTTGCGAGCGGTGCGAATCATGCGAACCATCTAAAATAGAAAGCATTTAAACTTAGGTTAGATAAACTTTTAAACAAAAATCCTATTTTGAATGAAAGTTGGGGTAAGATGAAGAAAGTGACTCATTAAATAACACTTTTCAACACACACCTTGTTAAATAGTTTTTAAGAAAATAGGGCCCTTAAATACGTCCATTTCTACCTAGGTCCACGTTCCTACGGGCAACCTTGGCTCTGATACCACTTCTGTCACACCCGGTTTTTCCGAAGAACAACCAAGTGAATATCACATGTATGCCAGGATCATTTTCTCATACATGTGATGACAAATAGTGAAGCATCATTTATTTTAAGCCAGGTGTCGAATATAAATAAGTCTTACATAGCAAATGTCTTGATGGACAATAATAAGTTCATCACAAGTAAATAAACTAGCAGCGGAATAATTATTCTTGTGGGCTCCGTCACAGGCATTGCCCAGGGGACTCCATGAACCTAGAAACCTTCTTCGGGTCCAAAGTCTTGATCATTAAACACCACATTATTCTCTTGACCTGAGCAGCAATTTAAACCAACAAATATGCAAGGTTGAGTACCGATGGTACTCAGCAAGTGTGGGAAAGTTATGTCATGCATGGCTAGAACAAGGGGAGATTGAACTCAGGGTTAAAGCACTACGCAATTAATACCTATCACCTTAGCTTATTAAGCACCTACCTTACTACACCGGTGAAATGGTCCCAATTTCCCATCCCATCATCATAATCAAATAACCATAACATCATTTCCAATGTTAAGCTCCCCACTTAACATTCACACCCTCCAAGGCCATCATACTCTAATCATGAATAAGTCCAAGCCGCTCTTGACCGTGAGCACGGCTGTCATGACAGTTTTGACTCTGCAAAGTTTGCACCACTGTACTCACATGTAGTGATTTCATCCCCCGTTGCCGGGTGGACTAAAAGAACCTCCATTATGCTAGTGGCTACGAACCACATTCACACTTCCCTGGTGTGTAGCCAGGAGATCACTACGAAGCCTTTACAAAGGGATTCCCGACGAGCGTGGACCCACTGAGGTTTCACCCCTAACAGCATACAAGAGGCTCCAACCCCGCTGCAGTGGCCCCCTCTTGAGCCTTGCGGTTCATATGGTAGTCCAGATGACACCTACTCCCCGCACCATCCAACACACCCATACTACGCCGGGGATACACCTAATTAATTGGCCAAGCTGCCCCATCTCAGCATGTGGTTGGCACGGTAAAGCCATGTTACATGCTCCATGAACCGGTCCTTAGGATCCAGGCAAGTACTAAACACAAACCCGAGTCTCGTGCACCCAGCACCAACCAAAACATCCAACTTGCCTTGATCCCTAGCTCTACATAACTCACAATATCTCATTCAAGAGTATGGTAAAATAAACTGATGATCTCATATCCCAAATATCCCATTCTAAGCATGGCTAAGCATAAGCATGTAAATAAATTACATGACAAAATAAATCCCAACCCAAGCTACAAGGAAACAAGATAATGCAATTCTAGGGAAACTTCCTAGCATGGGTTTCATATCTCATTTGACAATGCAAATAATTCTATCTACTCACCCTAGCATAGGATCAAAGTGGTCAAGGACACTTGCCTCCTTCATGCTGCTCTTGGAATGGGTAGTCCTGATCTTGGAAAGGAAGAACTTGCTCTGGAGCAGGTTCTACTCATACCATCACACATAGCAAAAGAAAACAACAAGTCATAAGACATAGTTCACACTTCCACTTGATACAAAGCACACACTCACATTTATGAAAGCCATTCACAATTCTATGTGTTGTGGTTACTCTATGTGTGTTGATTTTTGGCTTACATGCACTTTTAAACATGTGTATATGATTTCTGATTTTGTATTCACATTTATGTTTGCATACTATATATATGGGTTTCCAATTTAAATAAATTCCTTATATTCAATTACTACACCTTTTAGCTACCAAGTATGCATGAAAGGTATTTTCCTACTCCATATGTGTCTTCAGTCCTTCTACCAACCCTGAACTGAATTCTTTGGATTTTGGAAACTTCATTTATCATTTTCTAGTTATTCATACCTAGTTTGCTATATTTTCAGATTTATTTCCTATGCCTAAATGTGAACTTTATTATAAAAATAGTAAGACACCTCATCTAAACAGAATAGGTTTTGGGTCTAAAATATATAATAATATATTTTTGAACTTCTCCTCTGATGTGAACTATTTTACATTTATTTTACTAATTTTCAGAACTATTCTCTACTTAAAAATATATCCCTATAACTAATAAATGTGAATAATCAATTAAACAGATTCATTTCAGCCAAAAATCTATTTTTATCTCACTCCAAAGTTTTCCAAGTACTAGGAAAGTTTTTAATTTGAATTTGCAATGTGTTTGTCCCATCTTTTAAATTTTAAATACTAAACACATATTCAAATTCCTAAATTTAATATCACATAGGGTTAAAAAGTTAAACTCACCCCACTACAGGGTCTATTATATTATTTTAAGAATTTCCAGGGGTCTAACTACACATAACAGAGGGTTTTTCCTAATTTTTATTAAGTCCAGGGGCTAAAACTGATTTTTAAATGAATTTACATGATTTTCTGAAGTTCCAGGGGCTAGATCAGAAGTTTCCGGGGCAAGCTCGTATTTTCCGAGAACCCCAGGGGGTAGCACGTAAGAATTCCGGCCTTTATAACGCGGGGCTGACATGGACCGTCCGATTTAAAACAGACGGCTGAGATTATAACGTCGAACCGGTACGCGGGAATTTAAATTCTACCGTGCGATTTAAAATAGACGGCACACAAGCGGCCATGTCGCTCTGATCGAGCGCGGGCGGCGCTGCCCGGCGGCGCACGGCGGAGGGAGGCGGCGATCTCGCCGGAGAGTTTTGGATCTTCGTCAATTCTTCCTAAAACTATGATTTTATGGCATAGATCGGTGGAGGGGAGGTCGGGGATCTCACCTCGGGGGTTTTCTTGAGCTCGGAGATCCTGGAAAGCGATCGGCGACAAGGTCCGAGGTGAATTCACGGCGAGGCTCATCGGTGCTGTGTTTGAACCGCAAACCACCGAGTTTTCTGCACCTGCGAGGTTCCCCGGAGGCGGTGGATCAAGACCAGCGAGTTAGGTCAGAATTCCCGAGCGTAGATCGAGCAGAATTCGCCGGAGAAGCTCAGGTTCTCACCGGAAGGAAAATCGGCGGATCGTGGGGGAAACACGGGACGATGCCGGGGTTTTTATACACGGGGGAGGGCGGCGTGTTAGTTTAGATCGAGTTGGAGTCCTCCAGAACCAGAATTCGGCGGAAATCCGGTCGGTTAAGATCGCGCGCGCGGGGGAAACAGTCCCGGGTTCGGACGGGCGGGGGTTAGGGATGACAGGTGGGTCCCACCTGTCTGCGAGAGGGGGCGTGGGCGCGCGGCTGCGGGCTGGCGCGGGAGTTGGGTGGGCCGGCTGGTGGGTTTCGGCCCACTGGCCGGGAAGATTTGTTTTTTTCTTTTTCTTTTTCTTTTTTATTTCTGTTTTGAGTTTAATTTGAATTCCAGTTTGAATTTGAATTTTTGCAACACATGCAATACATCCAAAAATTTTTAAATTCCCCTCTTGACAGGATTTTGGGATATTACATCCATGTACTCCATGAAGACCTTATTCATGAGGTACATAAAGTATGCGGGTGCATTCGTTAACCCAAAAGACATAACGGTATATTCATACGAACCATACCGTGTTCGAAATGCAGTCTTGGGTATGTCGGAGGGCTTAATCTTCAGCTGGAAGTATCCCGACCGAAGATCAATCTTGGAGAAAATTTGAGCACCTTTCATTTGGTCGAACAGGTCCTCTATACGGGGCAGCGGGTATTTATTCTTGATTGTCATCTCATTGAGAGACCTCACACATCCTTTGGGTCCCATCCTTCTTGTCTACAAAGAGCACGGGGGCTCCCCATGGTGAAGAGCTTGGGCGTATAAAACCCTTTTCTAGCTGCTCCTGATTTTGCTTCTTAAACTGCACTAGTTCATTAGCGGGCATCCTATACGGCCTTTTCGCTATAGGTGCAGTTCCAGGGACTAAATCAATGGCAAATTCAATGTCCCGGTCAGGTGGCATACCTGGAAGTTCTTCCGAGAACACATCTGAAAATTCTTCAACCACCGGAATGCTTTCCAATGTTGCTTCTTCGACGTGGTTCAATGCTGCCTTCTCGGTTGCCGGTTGGACTGACTCGAACTTAATACTAGTACCGTGCTCATTTGTCAACTGCACGCTCTTCTCAGCACATTGAATCACTCCGTTGTGCTTTCTTAACCAATCCATTCCAAGTATTATATCAATCCCTTGGGAATCCAAGACAATAAGGTTGGCAAGAATGTCTACCCCCCTTATTTTAAGATTTACTTTTGGACACACTATATTAGTCCTCATCTCTCCACCGGGAGAATTTACGAACATAGTTTGTTTCATGTGTGATATGGGCAGATTATACTTGGCAACATACTTGGATGATATGAATGAATGTGATGCTCCGGAATCAAATAAAACAGTGGCTGGGTTGGAGTTGGCAAGAAACATACCAATTACGATGTCCTCAGCTTGTTGTGCTTCCTCAGTGGAGACATGATTCACATTGCCACGAACGTAGTTCTGCTGTCCACGGTTACCTTGGTTAGCTCCTCCAGTCGGCTGTGGGTTCTGTTTTGGTGCGTTGCTCGGCTGTCCAAGGCCTTTTTTCAGGCACTGACTTGCGAAGTGTCCCGCCTCTCCGCATGAAAAACATGGTTTGCTGCCCATAACAACAGGAATGTTGGTGCGAGGCTGGTTTTGAGCATAGGCGCCCATGTTGGGACGGGGCGCAGGAGGCAAAGGCATACGAGGTACTTTCATAACAGGACGTTGCTGCGGTGGCTGATTAGGGCGAGGTGGATTTGCAGGGCGGAAAGTAGAAACTGACGAGCCATACTGTGGTGCAGCTGGTGGCATGAAACGGGGACGTACATTTCTCCCCTGTGGCTGTCCTTGGTATGTCATCTTTCTCTTGCCCTCTTGCTCGATCGCACGGATCTTGCTCTCAACCACTATAGCTTTGTTAACAAGCTTCTGGAAGTTTGCATAATCGTTGTTGAGCAGCTGAACTTGGATCTCATTGTTCAATCCTCTCATGAACAAGTATTGCTTCCTTTGATCCGAGTTGACGTCTTCTGGAGCATACCTTGATAGCTGCGTGAACTTGTTGAGGTACTCATTCATGCTCTTCCTTCCTTTGTGGAGACCTTCAAACTCTTTCCTTTTAAGCATCATGACTCCAGCAGGGACGTAATGAGAGCGGAAACTCTCCTTGAATTCATCCTAAGTGATAGTCTCCTGGTTGACATGAGCATTGCAAAGAGCGTCCCACCAGTCAGCGGCTGCTCCCATAAGTTGGTGCGATGCGAAGAGAACTTTCTCCATATCATTGCACTGAACAATAGCAAGCTTCTTTTCCATGGACTTCAACAAATCATCAGCCTCCATGGGATCATTAGCTTGTGCAAAAGTAGGTGGTCGAGTCCTCATGAACTCTCCCAATCTGTTGTGAGCCGGCGGTGGTGGCGGTGGTGGCGGTGTGGGTGCAGGAACGGGGTTAGGATTGTTGTTGTTGTTGGCTTGCAGCTGTCCCAACGTTTATATCATAGTTTGCATGAGTTTGTTCTGCATAGCCATCAACCGTTCAAGGTTGCTTGCATCAGCCCCAGGGTTAGCATTTTCAGGAACTTCAACGTTGCCATCCTCTTGTGGTTCATTGTTGCCACGAGCGTTCCTCCTTTGACGGCTGGCGTTTTCCCTCACCATCTGTGAGAGAGAGTAGAGTAGAATAGAAAATAGAAGTTTAGATTGATTCCCCCGATATGCATCAAGGTGTATGAACTAAATATCTTCTTTTATTAATTTCAGCCTATATGAGGATGTGAACACGTGCCGAAGCATCTCACATCCCTCCACTATGTGTGGATGCGGACATTCACCTAAGCATCCCACAACTTACATCAGCACACAAACACAAGCAATCATCACAAAATTTCAGCACACCACTCTTATTCAAGCTACTACGGTCTAAACGTTCCTATTACAGCTTATTCAATGGGAATCCTAAACTTAATCATGTGAACCAGTGCTGTTCTCGCCGTGTGACGGGGGTGGTCCATACATGGGCGCACGCCATGGTGAGTCTGCAGTCCATGTAGGGTTAGATGATGCTGGTGCTCCATTCGCTCCCGCGTTGGCACGAGTCTCCTGTTGTTTCTCCAGCAAATACAGCTTCTTGCGGGGGTAACGGATCTCTTCTTGTGCGCTTGCGTATTCCTAACTCCATGAGCAACCTCTGAGACTTGTCAGCAGTCTGTGGGTTGGAAAGGGCTGTTACATGGGGTCCAATAATCTCCCTTGTTCCACTCTTCCGGCACGGGTGCAGCTCAAAAGTAGTGCTCTAAAGCTGCTCATGGAAGGCGTAGCACAGTCCGGTAAGTGCTCCCCATACAGCGTCATTGATAGCTTCTGCCCTTGTAGCTCTCCATGTGGGTGTGAAGTGCCGACTGACAACCCTACCGTTATATAGGATGGTTACATCAGCCTTCCACTCTTCATGTCTGAGACGAGGGACTTTCTTTAGGAGATACTCTGGGTATAAGCTGCAGCAATCCAGAAATTCTTTGAGCTCCCTGGATATGTGTCCTCCATCCGTTCCGTCGGACCGAAATTCTTGAGCTGAATGGTTGGCCCATTCATCACCTTCATTATTGGTCTCAGCAAGGGGTGGCTCCTCCTCGCGTTCATCTCCTCCTGTCATAGTTTCATGATGCTCCACGGGGTGTAAGCCCGCGTGAAACTCCTCCTGAGGTGCGTACCAATGCTGTTCTAGTGGATCGTCCTCCACATCGTCTTCAAATGGTTTCACCTCTTCCGTATCCTCTTCCTCACGCATATATCTATTGACTTCATCTTAATCACGAGGTTCAGTCTTCATCTCCTCCCAATATGGTCCATCGGACACCTCAATGGGGTTAAGTGCACTCCCACGTGGTGGTGGACTAGTACTTATGCATGTCGTGCTCCTAATCACCGGCATCTATAAATAAGACATGAGAAACTTTAGAGAAGGAAGAAATAACTCCAAAACTTCAGAAGTTATGGAGCAAGAAAACAAAGGTGTTGCTGTCCAAAAGAAGAGAAAAAGAGGGGCTGAAAATAGCACTTTGCGGTGGCTGAATTGACAAGTAAAGTGCAGCAGCAAGCAATTTTCGAAAATAACAGTTTAGAGGGGTGTGCCTATGTGTTTTAGAGTGTCCATTATACCTAGGCTTGCATCCTATGGTCAACTTGGCTCTGGTACCAATCTGTGACACCTGGTTCCAAAAATTAAACCAAGTGAATGCATATGTGTGCCCAGGATGTTCATCACACATACACATGTTTTCCACAAACTGAATTCAGAATATAACCACGTACGAATAATGTATAAGTACTTTATTACATCGACTCACTTTCTCACTCATGAATGTCTATCTTATTCTTGCAGCGGAAGTCTCTAAATGACAGCGGAAATAACTAAACAGCAGGCTCCATCGTCTCCACAGGCATGTTGACGGTAGTTCGCACGCCTAGTACTCCACATGGTCCTTGAAGTGCTCATCTCCTGTAGCTGATGTTTATGTGGTAATGCAAGGGTGAGTACATGTCGTACTCGGCAAGTGCGAGAAAAGTATGACATGTAGCTTACAACAAGGTATGGAATAAAAAGGCTCATTACAGCAAGCAAATTTTTATTTCATAAACATGGTAAAAACAGCAACTATTTCTAGGTGAAATTTATCCCATCATAATCAAATAATTCAGCAACATTCTCTCATTATAATTCATCATTTATCAAGTCTCGTCCAGCCCTTAATCTTTCTCAAGTTCATCTCATGCTCATAAATATTCATAACCATCTCATATTCATATAGACAAAACCAAACTCATTGTCATGACTCAAAACAGTCCCGAAACCAATCCCAATGACTATACCATAACCATACTGAATAACCATCCCAAGTTTTCCCTCTAATCATGTGAGTTGGCCAGGTGCTTGTGACCGGAAGCACGGCTATCATGATAGTTTTACACTCTGCAAAGGTGGCACCACTTTACCCACAAGTTCGTGATTTCGTCACCTGTCGGCGACTGCAGAACCTCCATTATACCAGTACACAATCGTCGGTGTATGGCCAAGAGATCACAAAATAGCCTTTAAAAAGGGGCTACTAGATGTACGGACCCACTGAGGTTTCACCGGCAGGCTCGAATCACCATTCTCCCACCCACGGCCCCCTCTTGTGCCATGCAGTTCCCAGGGCAGTCCTCCTCGACTCCCATTCCCCGCGCCATCCACGGTCCATAACAAGCTAGCAACACACCTAGTTAGTCAGCTAAGTCACACCCATATTTGGCCTTGTTGTGGCACTGTTTTCCTGGCATGTGCTAGCATGAACTGGTTCTTAGATCTACGGCAAGTAAACCACCATCTCATTCAGCAACATCCACGAACCAAGCTTGCCTAGATCTCCCCGATTCCATGCTCATTAACATCATCAAGTTCTCATCATCATTATTCATATGAGCGCAGTAGCTAACCATGCTTTGATTCAGCTTCCCATATCCCGTTAATTAAGTGAAGCAGAAATGAATAACGACCATACCCGACTCATCAACTTTCCCGCCAACAAGGATGGTTAAAAAAACCAGTAAACTCCTATAAAAGGGTGTCCCATCAAGTTGACTCAAGCATACGAGTTTTCGCAAACAAAACAGTTTCAAAACATGCGATCAATATGGTCAAGGGGCACTTGCCTCCCGTGGTTCTTGTTGTTCGAGCGTCTCGAAGTCTTTGTGCTGTAGATCCTCGTATATGGCCTCTTGAGATTGTCCTTCTACTCATGACCACGCGCATACAAAATTTACAGCAATCAATCATCATGTACAAACTTTACTCAAGATGCAGTGGGGTAGATGAATGCAAATCCTATGGTGCAGTTTTATTAATCCAGTTTGTACGTGTTCTTGCATGTTTTAATGGGCTTTCATGGGGTTTTATGATGAACAAGTATGTATATATCAAGTATGGACGTGGTGATGATCTTTACTCAAGATCTAGATCAATTCCACCGTCAAAATCGATCAAAACACGATCTGTCCACACGTAAAAGTTTCTGCTCGAAGGGGCGAAGGAAACGGGTGCGTAGAAACAGCGGCAACGTCATAAGATGGGTAACGAAGACCTACCTCACTTCCTTTTGGTGCAGAGCCTTCCTCATAGCAATGGCTGCAATGTGTAATTTTTCTATTGGAAGATTAGGGCAGGACAGATCGCCGGGCTTCTTCTCCTGCGACGGCGGGGCTCGACGGTGGCCAAATTCTGCCAAGGGGGGGGGACTTGGTGTAACACCCTCAACTTTGTAATTCATGCATGCATTCATATCGCATATAGAGAAAACATTTTAAAAGAAGTAGAACGGTGAAAGATAGCTAAAAAGAGCAAATTCCAATCCACCGAGAGCGTCGTCGACACTTCCCGCGGCCCGCTGGCCACGTGGCGCCTTCGGGCTCATCCCTGTGGAGGGGGTGAGGTCCGGCACCGTTGGCCACGTGGCAGGCTAGGAGCTCACCTTTACGGAAGGGGGGCGAGGTCCGGTCCGCTGGACACCTGTTGCCTCCGGGGCTTGTCGCTGCGGAAAAGCGAGGTCCAGCCCCGCGGGACACGTGTCGCCTTCGGAGCTAGTCTCTGCAGAGAAGAGAGGCTCAGCCCACGGGACACGTGTCGACTTCGGAACTCACCCCTGTGGAAGGGATGAGGCCTGCCCCACGGGACACGTTGCAGGCTCAGAGCTCGCCTCCGAGAGGTCCGATCCCGCGGGACACGTGTCACCCTCGGAGCTCACCTCCGGGAGGACCGACACTGCTGGACACGTGTCACCTTCGGAGCTCGCCTCCGGGAGGTCCGACACTGCTGAACACGTGTCGTCCTCGGAGCTCACCTCTGAGGAGAAGGGAGGTCCGACGCTGTTGGACATGTGTCGCCCTCGGAGCTCATCTCCGAGAGGTCCAGCCCAAATGGACACGTGTCGACCTCGGAGCTCGTCTCTGAGGAGAAAGGAAGTCCGGTTCTACTGGACACGTGGCACTCTCGGAGCTCACCACCGAAGAGAGGGGAGGTCCGGCCCTGACACGTGGTGCATGCGGAGCTTACCTCTGAGTGAGAGGGGAGGTCCCGCCCGCCAGACACGTGGCGCACGGAGAGCTCACCTCTGAGGGAGAGGGAGGTCCCACCTGCCAGACACGTGACGCGCCCGGAACTTGTCTCTGCGGAAAAGGGAGGCCAGGCCCCACTGGACACGTGGCATCTCCGGAGCTCTCCACTGCAGAAGGACGAGATCCTTAAGCGGTTTTTCTCCTGTGCACGCGGGAATACCCGGTACGGAGGAGACCGACACGATTTCCACGTTGACACCGCACCAAATCGATTGGAGATAAGTTTTAAGATCCAAAACAATTTGAATAGGACTTTTATTTGAAATCCAATCGGAGTAGGACTCTTCTTTCACCCCTTATAAATAGAACCCGAAACCCCTGGCCGCAATCACGTACCTATTTTCCTCTCCTTAAGTCGGCGACTTGGAAGCCCTAGTCCCAGCTCGCCGAGTTAGACTTTCCATCCCTTCGCCGGAGTTCAGACGACGGTGAGCCCCAACGGTGAGCCGCCGACGAGCTCCCCGCTGCTGCCATCGCTAAGAGGAAGGCCCCGACACCAAGGAGAGGTGAGGTAGGTCTTCGTTACCACCTTACGACATCATCGCGGTTTTCTTCGCATCTGTTTCTTCGATCCCGTCGAACAGAAGCTTTTTTGTGTGGACAGATCACGTGTTGATCGGTTTGATCTAGATTTTGATACAAGATCATCACCACGTCCACACTAGATCCTTACACCTTTGATCATCGTAAAACCCATGCAAAGCATTAGAACATGCAAGAACACGTACAAACTGATCTAATGAAACAGCACCATAGGTTAGCATGCATCTACACCATTGCATCTTGAGTAAGGATTGTGCATGATGATTGATTGTTGTGAATCTTGTATGTGCGTGATCGTGAGTAGAAGGACAAGCTCAGGGAGCTATCGACAAAGAACTACAGCACCAAGACTTCGAGATCCGTGAGTAACAAAAGCCACAAGAACAAGGCAAGTGCCCCTTGACCATATTGATCCCATGTTTTGAAACTGTTTTGTTTGCGAAAACTGTGTATGCTTGAGTCAACTTGATGGGAAACCCTTTTATAGGAGTTTACTAGTTTTGTTAACCACCCTTGTCGTCGGGAAAGTTGATGAATCGGGTATGGTCGTTTTTGCTTTTTGCTTCCCTGAGTCCACGGGATATGGGAAGCGAGATAGAATGTGTCTAGCTACTGCACTCATATGAACAAAATAAGAACTTGATGTTGATAATAAACATGGATCGGGGAGATCTAGGAAAGCTTGGTTCATGGATGTGGTAGAATGAGATGGTGGTTTACTTGCCGTAGATCTAAGGACCGGTTCATGCGAGCACATGCCAGGAAAACAGTGCCACCACAAGGCCAAATATTGGTGTGGCTTAGCTGACTAATTAGGTGTGTTGCTAGCTTGTTATGGACCGTGGATGGCGTGGGGAATGGGAGTCGAGGAGGACTGTCCTGGGAACTGCATGGCACAATAGGGGGGCCCATGGGTGAGAGAATGGTGATTCGAGCCAGCCGGTGAAACCTCAGTGAGTCCATACATCTAGTAGCCCCTTTGTAAAGGCTATTTTGTGATCTCTTGGCCATGCACCGACGGTTGTGTACTGGTATAATGGAGGTTCTGCAGTTGCCGACGGGTGACGAAATCACAAACTTGTGGGTAAAGTGGTGCCACCTCTGCAGAGTGTAAAACTATCATGATAGCCATGCTTCCGGTCACAAGCACCTGGCCAACTTCCATGATTAGATGGGATGGTTATTGGGATGGTTATTGGTTTGGTTATGGTATGGTCTCTGGTTTTGGTTTCGGGACTGTTGAGTCTTGGTAATGAGAATGGTTTTGGGACTGTTGAGTCGTGACAATGAGTTTTGGTTCGGATATATGATCATGAGATGGATATGATCATGAGATGGTTATTATGGGCATGAGAAAAAGTCGAGAAAGATAAATGTCTTGATGAGACATGAAAAGTGGAGAATCATGATGGAGGTATGTTACTGGTTTAATTGGATACATGTTGGGATTAAATTTGCTTAAAGATAGTTGCGGTTTTTATCGTGTTTGTGAAATAAACTTTGCTTTCTGCAATGAGCCTTTTGTTCCATACCTTGTTGAAAGCTACATATCATATTTTCCCGCACTTGCTGAGTACGTCATGTACTCAGCCTTGCATTATTACTCAATCATCAGCAACATGAGAAGAGTACTTCGAAGATCATGTGGAGTATTAGGCGTGCCGACTACCGTCAACTTGCCTGTGGAGTTGGAGATGGAGCCGCTGCTGCTGTTAGTTTGCTTCCGCTATCGTTAGAGACTTCCACTGCTATAATAAAATGTCCGCTGCTAGAATAAGTTAGAGACTTCCGCTGCAAGAATAAGTTACAGATTGATGTAATAAAGTACTTAAACCCCATTATTCGTGGTTATATTCTGAATTCAGTTTGTGGATTACATGTGTATGTGTGATGAACATCCTGGGCACACATATGCATTAGTTCGGATCCGTTTTCACGGGACCCGGCGTCACAGATTGTTATCAGAGCCACGTTGACCTTAGGACACAGGCCTAGTCACAGAGTGGTATTAGAAGCCACGTTGACCATAGGACGCAAGCCTAGGTAGAATGCATAGATTGGCATCAGAACCACCTTGACCGTAGGATGCGAGCCTAGGTAGAGGTCACAGATTGGTATCACCCCAAACCACATAGGACCCCCATTGAATAATCTTGAATAGGAGTGGTGTGAACTTTTGTGATGATTTCTTGTGTTTGAGTGCTTAGTGTGAGTTGTGGGACGCTTCAGCGTTGTCCATATCCACACATAGTAGAGAGATGTGAGATGCTTCGGCACTTGTTCACATCCTCATATAAAAGTAAATATATTTGGTCCATCCACCTTGATGCATATAGTTGAAGGGGGGATCCATCTAAACTTCTAACTTCTATTCTACTCAACTCTCTCTCACAGATGGTGAGAGAAAACGCCAGCCATCAAAGGAGGAACGTCCATGGCAACTATGAACCCCAAGAGGAGGTCCACGATGAAGTTCCTGAGAATGTTAACCCCGGGGCTGGTGTAAACAACCTTGAACGGTTGATGGCTATGCAGAACCAGCCCATGCAAACTATGATCCAAACTTTGGGTCAGCTGCAGGCCAACAACCATAACCACCCTAATCCCGTTCCTGCACCACCACCGCCCCCACCGCCGGCTCACAACAGATTGGGAGAGTTCATGAGGACTCGACCACCTACCTTTGCACAAGCTAATGATCCCATGGAGGCTGATGATTGGCTGAAGTCCATGGAGAAGAAGCTTGCTATTGTTCGGTGCATTGATCGGGATAAAGTTCTCTTTGCATCGCACCAACTTATGGGAGCAGCCGCTGACTGGTGGGATGCTCTATGCAATGCTCATGTCAACCAGGAGACAATTACTTGGACTGAGTTCAAGGAGAGTTTCCGCTCTCATTACGTCCCTGTGGGAGTCATGATGCTAAAAAGGCAAGCGTTCGAAGGTCTCCGCCAAGGCAGGAAGAGCGTGAATGAGTACCTCAACAAGTTCACGCATCTGTCACGGTATGCCCCTGAAGATGTCAACTCGGATCAACGGAAGCAATACTTGTTCATGAGAGGGTTGAACAATGAGATCTAGGTTCAGCTCCTCAACAACGACTATGCGAACTTCCAGAAGCTAGTTGACAAAACCATAGTGGTTGAGAGCAAGATCTGAGAGATCGAGCAAGAGGGCGAAAGAAAGATGCCATACCAGCCACAAGGGAGCAATGTACATCCCCGTTTCATGCCCCCAGCTGCACCGCATTATGGCTCATCCACTTCTACTTTTTGCCATAATCAACCACTGCAGCAATGACCCGTTGTGCAAGCACCCCCTATGCCTATGCCTCCTGCGCCTCGTCCCAACATGGGCGCCCCTGTTCAAAACCTCCGCCTCAACGTCCCCGCTGTCTTGGGCAACAAGGCATGCTTTGCATACGGAGAAAGAGGACACTTTGCAAGTCAGTGCCCAAGCAAGGGCCTTGGTCAGCCAAGCAGCGCACCCAAGAAGAACCCACGGCCAAACGGAGGAGCTACACAAGGCAATCGTGGGCAGTAAAACTACGCTCGTGGCAACGTGAATCATGTCTCCGCTGAGGAGGCGCACCAGGATGAGGACGTCGTAATTGGTATGTTCCTTGCCAACTCCAACCCAGCCACCATTTTATTTGATTCCGGAGCATCGCATTCATTCATATCATCCAAATATGTTGCCAAGTATAGTCTGCCCATATCACAAATGAAATATACTATGTTGGTTAATTCTCCCGGTGGAGAGATGAGGACTAATATAGTATATCCTAAAGTAAACCTTAAAATAAGGGGGTAGACTTCCTTGCCAACCTTATTGTCTTGGATTCCCATGTGCTTGATATAATACTTGGAATGGATTGGTTAAGCAAGCACAACGGAGTAATCCAATGTGCTGAGAGGAGCGTGCAGTTGACAAATGAGCACGGTACTCGTATTGAGTTCGAGTCAGCCCAACCATCAACCGAGAAGGCAACGTTGAACCACGTGGAAGGAGCAACATTGGAAAGCATTCCGGTGGTTCAAGAATTTTTGGACGTGTTCCCGAAAGAACTTCCAGGTATGCCACCTGACCGGGACATTGAGTTTTCCATTGACTTGGTACCCGGAACTGCACCTATAGCAAAGAGACCATATAGGATGCCCATTAACGAGCTAGTGGAACTTAAGAAGCAAATTCAGGAGCAGCTAGAGAAGGATTTTATACGTCCAAGCTCGTCACCATGGGGAGCCCCGTGCTCTTCGTAGACAAAAAGGATGGGACCCAAAGGATGTGCGTGGACTATAGGTCTCTCAATGAGGTGACGATCAAGAACAAGTACCCTCTGTCCCGTATAGAGGACCTGTTCGACCAGATGAAAGGTGCCCGAGTTTTCTCCAATATTGATCTTCGGTCAGGATACTTCCAACTGAAGATTAAGCCCTCCAATATGCCCAAGACTGCATTTCGAACACGATATGGTTCGTATGAATATACCGTTATGTATTTTGGGTTAACGAATGCACCCGCATACTTCATGTACCTCATGAACAAGGTCTTCATGGAGTACTTGGACAAGTTCATCGTGGTTTTCATCAACGATATCATGGTGTATTTGAAAAGCGAGGAAGAACATGAAGAACACTTGAGATTGACATTGCAGAAACTGCGAGAGCATCAATTGTATGCCAAGTTCAGCAAGTGTCAATTTTGGCTAAATGAGATATCATTCCTAGGCCACATCATCTCTGAGGAAGGAGTATCGGTTGATCCCGGAAGAGTGGGAGATGTTCTGAAGTGGAACCAACCGCAGAACGTGAGGGATATTCGGAGTTTTCTTGGGATGGTCGGATACTACCGCCGGTTCATCAAGGATTTCTCCAAGATAGCAAAGCCGATGACTAAATTGCTAATGAAGGGAAAAGCATTTCAGTGGACACCCATGTGTCAAGAAATCTTCGAGGAGCTCAAGAGAAGGCTAACCACAGCACCGGTTTTGGTATTGCCAGATATGAGCAAGAGCTTTGACATATATTGTGACGCATCAAGACAAGGGCTTGGATGTGTGATCATGCAAGAAGGACAAGTGGTACCTATGTGTCAAGACAACTAAAGAAACACGAGCTGAATTACCCCACACATGACTTGGAGCTAGCAGCCGTGGTACATGCCTTGAAGATTTGGAGGCATTATATCCTTGGTCATCGATGTGAGATCTATACGGATCACAAAAGCCTCAAGTACATATTCACCTAAACGGATTTAAATTTGAGGCAACATCGATGATTGGAACTCATCAAGGATTATGATGTTGGAAACAACTATCACCCTGGAAAGGCCAATGTAGTAGCTGATGCATTGAGCCGAAAGGGAGCATGTCACCAACTCACGGTTCGGGAGCTACCGCCCGAGCTGCGCAAGGAGTTCGAACGGTTACATCTCGGGTTCTTGAACGAGATGGAAGTGATGGAACTCCATTCTTCGTTGGAACAAGAAATAAGATATGACCAAACAACGGATGAGGAAATGAAGGAGATCAAGGAAAGAATCCGACAAGGACTTCAAGGAAGACGAGAAGGGTATGCTTTGGTTAGGAAAAAGGATTTGTGTTCCTAACGTGAAGCACATCCGTGACACGATATTAAAGGAGGCACATAACTCACCTTATTCCATACATCCCGGCAGTACAAAGATGTACAAGGACCTGAAAACCTGTTATTGGTGGGATGGTATGAAAAGGGACATAGCTGAGTATGTTGCCTTATGCGATACGTGCCAACGGGTGAAGGCCAAACATCAAAGACCCACTGGACTGTTGCAACCACTGAAAGTACCCGGGTGGAAGTGGGAAGACTTCAGCATGGATTTCATCGTCGGATTGCCATGTACTCAGTCGGGTTACGACTCCATCTGGGTTATTGTTGACTGATTGACAAAAACAGCCCATTTCCTTCCTGTTAAAACCAAGTACAACGTTGCACAACTAGCCAAGATGTATATGGAACAAATCGTGTGCCGTCATGGAGTTTCGAAGAGGATAGTTTCAGATCGGGGTACCCAATTTACCTCTAGGTTTTGGAAGAAGCTGCATGAGGCTATGGGTACACGACTGGATTTTAGCTCCGCTTACCACCGGCAGACCGATGGGCAAACAGAAAGGACAAACCAAATTTTGGAAGACATGTTGAGAGCCTGCGCCTTGAAACATGGGCGTAGTTGGGATAGGAGCTTGCCTTATGCCGTGTTCTCATACAATAACATCTGTCAAGCCAGCTTGAAGATGTCAACCTTCGAAGCATTGTACAGTATACGATGTAGGACGCCGCTGTTTTGGAATGAGACCGGAGAGAACCAAGTATTTGGACCCGAAGTGCTGCAAGAGGCTGAGAAGAAAGTCCAAACGATACAGGAGAACTTGAAGGCTGCTCAGTCACGACAAAAAGGTTATGCGGACAACAGGCGAAGAAAGTTAACTTTCGAAGTTGGAGACTTCGTGTACCTTAAGGTATCAGCTATCCGAGGCCAATGATGTTTCAACGTCAAAGGCAAGCTAGCACCTCGCTACATCGGACCATTTAAGATTTTGGGCAAGCGAGGAGAGGTAGCCTATCAACTAGAGCTCCCAACGCACCTCTCCGACGTGCATGACGTGTTTCATGTATCCCAGCTCAAGAAGTGCTTGAGAGTACCATAAGAACAAGTACCAATGGATGAGCTCGAGCTTCAAGAGGATCTGACCTATGTAGAGCACCCTGTCCGAATTTTGGACGTAAAGGAAAGGGTCACGAGGAACAATATGATCTGATGGTGCAAGGTACAATGGAGCCATCACACGGAAGCCGAGGCTACATGGGAGTGTGAGGAAGACCTCAAGGCAGAATTCCCTCATCTATTCTCTACTCTAACGAATCTTGAGGGCGAGATTCAGTTTAAGGGGGGTAGGTTTGTAACACCCTTGTCGGTACCTGAGATATGGGGTACCCCCACGCACAGAGGAAAATGCCTAAGGAACTCGCCCTTCTCTGCAGGGAGAGCTCCGAAGGCGCCACGCGTCCGGCGGGGGCCGGACCTCCCTCTCCTCTCCTCAGAGGAGAGCTCCGGGCCCGCCACGTGGCATACAGAAGCCGGACCTCCCCCTCCATGGGCGAGGGGTCCGAAGGTGCCACGTGTCCGGCGGGGCCGGACCTCCCTCTCCTCAGAGAGGAGCTCCGGGCCCGCCACGTGGCCGACAGAAGCCGGACCTCCCCCTCCGCGGGGAGAGGTCTGGAGGCTCCACGTGCCCCGCGGGCCGGACCCTCCTCTCCTCTGAGAAGGGCTCTGGGCCCGCCACGTGGCCAGTAGAACGGCGCTGCCTGCCCTCGAGCGATAGGCAGCGGGCGTAAAGACGCCCCATACCTTGCCCGTACAAGGTATTCAAGGCCCGCGTCTTCCCAAGACGCGGAGGCGCGGAGCACGCCTCTGTCAGGTGCCGTTGCACCCAGTCACATCACAAACTGGCACGCGGTGTCAGAACCTGCCAGCAAATAAACACCGCGACAAGACATCCCATGCCGCCAGCGCCATCATCAACCACTACGACTAGCGTGCGGCATGGGCAGGGCGGCAAGACGGAGACTCGGAAGCCTTCGCCAGAGACAACTACCGGCGTAACTGCAGATACGGTAGATAACAGTCAATCTTCCCGGGACCACCTGTCGGGTCCCGGGCCCCCCTTGTAAGCCACCCGAGTCTTGGACTATAAAAGGCTCGGGTAGGCGACGATAGCAAGGGTTCGCACTCTGCAACTCATACGCTAGCCATTCACTCCCAAGCTGTAACTCACCCCCAAGCTCAGGACTCCGGCCCTGAGCAGCAAGCAATACAGCGAGCTCCATAGCTCGCCGTGGACGTAGGGTTTTACACTCCGGCGGCCTGAACCACGTAAAACTCTCAGTGTCAAGCTCTTACTAACTCGTCCATCCGCGCAAGCTCTCCGCAAGGGACTAGCCCCACCGAAAAAAGAACCTCCGCGGGCTGCCCAGTGCAGGCCCGGGGGAAGTGTCGACCGAACACTTCGACATTTGGCGCGCCAGGAAGGGGGCTTTTCCCTTTGCGCGATGAGTTTCCACCGACGAAGATGACCAAGCTCCCTTCAGCGGCAAACTGTCCCCCTCCGCGTTCATGGTGAACCGTGACCAGCGGGGAGTACATGTCGACGCACTCAGGACAGAGTGTGTCGGCACAAGCTGGTAGCCAGCAGCCGACTCCGGCTACGCCGACTCCGGCGATGCAGGCTCCGACCAGTGTGAGATCTTCTGCAGCGCTGAGCGTACACCATGGGGGTGCGCTAGCTGCAGCAAGAGCACTGCTGCGCAACCCACCTGCTGGGGATGCGCCCCATTCCGCGACCCAGCAATGGGTCCGCGAGGTGGACCGCCTCGTCGTCGCCGCCGTGAACCCTCGGTTTCGGCGAGGACGGCGCCCCGGTCAACCGGCTGTGTCGCTGACGCGCACGCCCACGGTCGACGGGCAAACGGCGGATTCCAGCTCCTCCAGGCTCCCGTCAACGGACCTGAGAAGGGAGCTGGAACGGTGCCACTTGGGCCAGGATGCCCGGGTGTACCTCGAGCGACATCGAGAAAGGCGTCGCAACCATGAGGCTGGCGACAGCATGACGTCGGCCTCGACACAACCTGGAGGGCAGGTCTTCGCCACGCGAGTCCTGCCTCAGGCATATGCCGCGCAGCATATGCCACAACCATATGTGCCGCAACCAGTGCCCCCGGTTTATGGTACAGCCTTGCCCATACCGGGGTACACGGTGCCAAGTGCGAACCAAGTGTTCGCAGCACCAATATCTGCGGCAGCAGGGGCAGGATGTGCGGCCCTGGCACCCCACCTTCGCTTTGCAAGGTGGCCGCGCAAGTTTTGGCCGCACCTGCCTGAGAAGTACGACGGTAGCGTCAACCCGGCGGAGTTCCTCCAGATCTACTCCACCGCCGTACTTGCCGCAGGAGGGGATGAGGCTGTCATGGCCAACTACTTCCCCGTCGCCTTGACCGGCCCAGCTCGGTCGTGGCTCATGAATCTCCCCAGGGGTCCATAACCTCCTGGGGAGAGCTCTGCTGGCAGTTCTTCGCCAACTTCGGCAGCTCCTACACCCGTCCCGGCACGGAGCTCGACCTCCACGCCGTCAAGCAACAGCCTGGGGAGTCGCTGCGCTCTTTCATCCAGCGGTTCTCCCAGGTACGCAACACCATCCCGCATATTCAAAGTGCTTCTGTGGTGGTGGCGTTCCGGCAGGGTGTCCGGGACGAGAAAATGCTTGAGAAGCTCGCGACCAAAGAGGTCCGCGACGTCTCTGAGCTCTTCAGCCTGGCGGACAAATGCGCCAGAGCAGCTGAAGGGCGGAACTGGCACTCCCTGCCAACCTCCGAGTCAGGAGGACAGCCCGGGTCCGGCGCTGCTGCCTATGGGGGTGGCAAGAAGGCCAAGAACCGGGGGAGTGGCAAGATGAAGTCATCGTAAGCGGCTCCCGTCGCCGCAGCAGTGACGACTAGTGGAGCACGGGGGCCACGCCCCGGCAAAAGGCAGCGGCAGTCACCGGCCCCAGATAGTGACCAGGGCGGGCTATGCCCCGTGCATGGCGCCGGCAACCATACTGCCGCCGACTGCTGTGATATCCAGAGGCTCGCAGAGCGCTTCCGCAAAGGAAGACAGCAGAGAGCTGAAGCACCGCACTGCCCTCGGAGGGACGGCAAGCAGAAGGTCGATGCCCCAGTCACCGCCGCCCATCAGGTGGGGTTTCAGGAGCCTCAGCGTGTCATAAAGACAGTGCATAACGGTGAGGACTCCAGCTCCGACGGTGATGGGCCAGGGCGGTAGCCGGCTGCGGCTGCCGTCCCGGTTTAGTGGAGGCTGCACTGCTGCGGCGTCAACCTTGGAGAAGCCCCAAGTAGTCACAGCAACCCTAGTACCGACCACAATGGTGCGAGGTCGGGCCAGCCTCACCCGAGAGCACACCTCCGTGCCTCGGACATACCTCCCGGGGGCCGCCCAAGGTCTGTCGACCCCTTGAAGGCCTTGCCAGAAGGGGAAGACGCCTTAGGTCATCTAAGATGAGCCCGGGTCCACCTACCCCTTGAAGGCCTTAGCCGGAAGGGGAGAACTCCCCGGGGGCCCCAGGAGAAGCCGCGCAGGACCTGATCCAGCGTGAAGATAACAACCTCGTCGACGAGACTCGGCTGCAGGTAACACCCCACAACGCAAGGTCTCGGCTGATGCTCTAAGCACTACTGCCAAAGAACCGAACGCGTCAGGGACCTGCAGATGGGCAACCTGTGTGTCGCGGCACACTCTTTCCCGAGAAGGACCCATAAACACTCCCCCAGAAGGGAAGGTCCCTTCCGGATCATGAAAGCTGCCGCCCCGGGTACACATGCCTTCCAACCGAGTGTGGGACCCGTTCCCAAAATCCTTGGCATGGGGCAACACTATAAGTCCTATTCCCCGAGCATCAGTAGAACAGGGTTATTCCCTTCTGTAATGAAACCCATAGAATCTAGGAACAGAGCTTGGGGTAGCTAAGTCTCAAGGGACGGTATAGGACTACGTCCAGTTTAGCCTGGTTCCGACCCTAAGCGCGTAGAGTCTTGCTTCCCTTGTGGACGAGGCGGAATATTGCCTCCAGGAACAGCCAGAATTCCACCTATGGGCATGAACACAGAACCCTGTTCTACTTAGCTCTCTCTCATGCGCTCACTTAAATTATACATTAATTTTTATGATCGCACTATCTATGTATGTTCATCGTACATCTAGCTCCCCCTCTCCCGCGCTCATTCATAGTCAGCATTCGCTATCCTACCGAGGGTGGCTGCGCTTGAGGCACCTGCCGATGGCCGAGTGAGTCTCTCGGGCCTCCCCCAGTCAGGTGTTGCGGTGCCAGTTGGTCACCTCCAAGAAAGGCCTGCGTTGTGCATGGGGGGTCCAGGGTGCGTATCCAGCTTAGCAGACCATGAGCCCAAGGCATGCGCATCCTGCCCTCCGGAGGTACAGGGGAGTACAACCGCTTTGCCTGGTCATGAACCCAAAGCACGTGCACTCTGCTTCCCCAGCGCATGGCCCGGTACTAGGGATCGGACGGCCGTACCCGGACCTCGGAGGGAGCCGG
Source organism: Neostapfia colusana (assembly GCA_030760725.1). NCBI lineage: Eukaryota > Viridiplantae > Streptophyta > Magnoliopsida > Poales > Poaceae > Neostapfia > Neostapfia colusana. The sequence goes on along the minus strand of JASWHV010000010.1, from coordinate 79,211,339 downwards.
AGCTCCGGCGCCTCAAGCACAGAATTGCCCAAGCCCCGTATAACGGATCAGGATCGTAAGACGAATAAGACTAGGAGACGGGAGGGGAGGACCCCCCCCCCCCCCCCCGAGGAGAATTACGTTTCCTCTGCCTGTGTGCAGGACCTCCAGGTTACGGCAATGGGGACTGCATGAAGCGGGGGGAAAGGAGCTATCAACTACTCCGGCCTAGGACTGGAAGGACCGGGTCCTGCCCCTTCAGCAGGGCGGGGCCCGAGGGCCCCACGTGTCCAAACGGGCCCGGAGCTCTCGCCTCCCCTGAGGGGGGCTCCGGGCTCGCCACGTGGCAGGCAGAAACCGGACCTCCCCCCCCCCCCCCCCCCCCGGTGGGAGGGCTCCGAAAGCCCTAAGTGTCCAGCAGGGCCGGAGCTCCCGCCTACTAAGGAGGGGCTCCGGATCCGCCACATGGCAGGCAAATTTGGAGCTCCCCATAGGGCGAGATCCGGAGACCCCCGGGGGCCCCTAACACCATTAGGGCCCGGGGAAGGTGTCTGTGCAGAGCTCCGAGATTGGAGAAGGCCTCTGAGTACCTTGCGGAGCTAAGGACTCAGTCAGGCAAGGCCAAGAAGGAGAGAAAAAGCATCGCAGACACAAATATCTAAAAGAGTCAAACTGTGCGAGGCTCCATGAGCTGGACTACAGACTCGATAAAAAGGGAGAAACAAGTCCTAAGGACCTCCCGGCTCCCGCCGGAACCTAGCGGCTACAAGGGCGGCCACATCCTCGACTTCAGCCCTGGCAGCTTCCTCCCGCTCCGCGGCTGGGCCCTCTCTCGCTGGTTCTAGCGAGAAAGAGGGGTCGCGGCTCTTGAAGCATGCCAGCACATGTGAGGCGACCTCTAGGGCTAGGCCGCGTCCCTCGGCCTCAAGCTCACTGGCGACCACCGAGTCTGGCATGTCCAGCTTGGCGCCGATCGACTCCAGCGCGGGGATCACCTCCGCCACCTTCAACGCAGGAGCCGCGGCCCTCACCGGACTGAAGCCAAGAGGGATCAGGGCGGACCCCGCTCGCTCCATGAAGCTCGAGACCGCAAGAGCCTCGGAGGACCGCAAGGCCGAGAGCTCCTCCACCTCGCGGCGGGCTGCCTGCAGGGCCTTCAGGTTTCTCTTGGAGAATTCCTTCTCCTTGGCCGCCAGGGAGCTCTCCCGAAGATGGAGAGTCTTGGCGAGCCACTCCAACTCAGAAGCCTTGAAGTCGGCGGCCAACTCCCGTTCCAAGACCGCGCGGCGTTCACGGGAGACCTGTTCCTCCCTCAGGTCGAGGTCTGCCTTCAGAATCTCTAGCTCCTCGATCCTAGCTCGAAGGTCATCCTCGCCCGCCGCCAGCTGCGCGGCGACCCTCTCCGCCTCGGCTGCCGTGGAACGCTCCCGTTCCTCAACGGCGAGTTTGCGGCGCTCCATCCACTGCCGTATCTCCTCAGCGGCAGAGAGGCTCTCCTCGGCCCGGGCGTGAGCCTCCAGGGCCTCCCTGTTGATCCGCCGCGATTCGGCGTCCATACGTTCGACAGCCCGCTTCAGCCGGTCGAGGAGCACTTCCCTGAAGTCGAGCAACTCCCGCCTGGAGTCGAGCTCGCTCCTGACCTTCGCGGTACGCTCCCGCAAAAGGTTCCCCCAGGTGAGGAGGCGATCCCGTTCAACTGTATACTCCTCCCGCTCACGACCTAGTGCAGCCAAGACCTGCCGGACGCTCGTCTCGGCAAGCGCGAAGGCATCAGCCAGGGGCAATGGAGCAACAGAGGCCGGGACAGTTCCCCCGACCTCCTCCATCACCTCATCCTCAAGAGGAGTCGAAGCACCAGCAGCCAAGACAAGACGCCGGCCAGGGGAAGCTGGCGCCGGGGCTCTGGCAGCCGGACCTGCCGGGCCCTCGTTGGCTTCAGGCTTTTTGACCTGTGGAGAGGGGCGAGCCGGGGAAGGCGGCGCTGGAGTAAAGGCCGGGCCGCCTGGTGCAGGGTCGACCTGCGCTGGCTTGGGGGCCGCGGTGGCCGTCTCGGCAGGAAGAGACGATGCCGCCGCGGAGTCCGGGCACACCAGAACAGGAGAAGTTCGCGCTGGCTTGGGGGCCGCGGCAGTTTCCCGGGCTCCGAGTGCAACGGCACAGACTCCCCGCAAGTCGGGGATGGCTTGGAAGCGCGGACACTCCAGCGGGCTCTAAACCCCGACTTCCGAGCCGGGGTAGGACTCCCAGAGCCCGCTGCCGTCGCTGACGGCCGCTCCGCAGTCGCTTGAACTGGCGGAGCAGGGGACACCCCAGAAGCTTCCCTCAACACATCAGCCCGGGGCCTCTTCGAGTCGCCACCGGAAGGAGTGCCAGGCACCCCAGATTCCCGACTTGGCACAGACGCCGCCGGTGGAGGAGATCGAGTGCGCTTCTTCTCTGATGGCGGGTTGGAGGCCATGGCGAGGGAGGACTCAAGAGCGAGAGGGAAAAAGCACAAGAGTCCGAGAAGAAACACTGGGAGGTGCGAAGGGAAACCGCAATGCGGGTAAGATACCCTCTAAAAACCTTCCCGGGTGCAATCCCAAGCGATTCAGAACTCTTCGAATACACCGCATCGGCAACCGCTTCGGCTCCTAGACCGAACGCCGATGACAGGTGGACCCAAGCCGCCCGACTGAAGCGGTGGGTCAAGGAGTCAGTCTCCTAAGAAGACAAGCCGGCAAGGCACTTCGGCGGTTCCCGAAGAAAGCGCCACAACATGCAGAAGTGGCAGACTTGGGAACCGCCGAAGTAAAACCAACCATCAAGTGGGCGCACACTCCCACGATCCTGCGACCGTTCGTGCCCCGGCAGCGGTCAATGCGGGACTTAGAGAAAGTGCATGGATCAGAAGAGACGGAGGTCCCACCTCGGGCTCGCCATCTCCCCCGAGATGGGCCCGGGGGCCACTGTCGGTACCTGAGATATGGGGTACCCCCGCACACAGGGGAAAATGCCTAAGGAACTCGCCCTTCTCCGCAGGGAGGGCTCCGAAGGCGCCACGCGTCCGGCGGGGGCCGGACCTCCCTCTCCTCTCCTCAGAGGAGAGCTCCAGGCCCGCCACGTGGCATACAGAAGCCGGACCTCCCCCTCCACGGGCGAGGGGTCCGAAGGTGCCACGTTTCCGGCGGGGCCGGACCTCCCTCTCCTCAGAGAGGAGCTCCGGGCCCGCCACGTGGCCGACAGAAGCCGGACCTCCCCCTCCGCGGGGAGAGGTCCGGAGGCTCCACGTGCCCCGCGGGCTGGACCCTCCTCTCCTCTGAGAAGGGCTCCGGGCCCGCCACGTGGCCAGTAGAACGGCGCTGCCTGCCCTCGAGCGATAGGCAGCGGGCGTAAAGACGCCCCATACCTTGCCCGTACAAGGTATTCAAGGCCCGCGTCTTCCCAAGACGCGGAGGCGCGGAGCACGCCTCTGTCAGGTGCCGTTGCACCCAGTCACATCACAAACTGGCACGCGGTGTCAGAACCTGCCAGCAAATAAACACCGCGACAAGACATCCCATGCCGCCAGCGCCATCATCAACCACTACGACTAGCGTGCGGCATGGGCAGGGCGGCAAGACGGAGACTCGGAAGCCTTCGCCAGAGACAACTACCGGCGTAACTGCAGATACGGTAGATAACAGTCAATCTTCCCGGGACCACCTGTCGGGTCCCGGGCCCCCCTTGTAAGCCACCCGAGTCTTGGACTATAAAAGGCTCGGGTAGGCGACGATAGCAAGGGTTCGCACTCTGCAACTCATACGCTAGCCATTCACTCCCAAGCTGTAACTCACCCCCAAGCTCAGGACTCCGGCCCTGAGCAGCAAGCAATACAGCGAGCTCCATAGCTCGCCGTGGACGTAGGGTTTTACACTCCGGCGGCCTGAACCACGTAAAACTCTCAGTGTCAAGCTCTTACTAACTCGTCCATCCGCGCAAGCTCTCCGCAAGGGACTAGCCCCACCGAAAAAAGAACCTCCGCGGGCTGCCCAGTGCAGGCCCGGGGGAAGTGTCGACCGAACACTTCGACATTTGGCGCGCCAGGAAGGGGGCTTTTCCCTTTGCGCGATGAGTTTCCACCGACGAAGATGACCAAGCTCCCTTCAGCGGCAAACTGTCCCCCTCCGCGTTCATGGTGAACCGTGACCAGCGGGGAGTACATGTCGACGCACTCAGGACAGAGTGTGTCGGCACAAGCTGGTAGCCAGCAGCCGACTCCGGCTACGCCGACTCCGGCGATGCAGGCTCCGACCAGTGTGAGATCTTCTGCAGCGCTGAGCGTACACCATGGGGGTGCGCTAGCTGCAGCAAGAGCACTGCTGCGCAACCCACCTGCTGGGGATGCGCCCCATTCCGCGACCCAGCAATGGGTCCGCGAGGTGGACCGCCTCGTCGTCGCCGCCGTGAACCCTCGGTTTCGGCGAGGACGGCGCCCCGGTCAACCGGCTGTGTCGCTGACGCGCACGCCCACGGTCGACGGGCAAACGGCGGATTCCAGCTCCTCCAGGCTCCCGTCAACGGACCTGAGAAGGGAGCTGGAACGGTGCCACTTGGGCCAGGATGCCCGGGTGTACCTCGAGCGACATCGAGAAAGGCGTCGCAACCATGAGGCTGGCGACAGCATGACGTCGGCCTCGACACAACCTGGAGGGCAGGTCTTCGCCACGCGAGTCCTGCCTCAGGCATATGCCGCGCAGCATATGCCACAACCATATGTGCCGCAACCAGTGCCCCCGGTTTATGGTACAGCCTTGCCCATACCGGGGTACACGGTGCCAAGTGCGAACCAAGTGTTCGCAGCACCAATATCTGCGGCAGCAGGGGCAGGATGTGCGGCCCTGGCACCCCACCTTCGCTTTGCAAGGTGGCCGCGCAAGTTTTGGCCGCACCTGCCTGAGAAGTACGACGGTAGCGTCAACCCGGCGGAGTTCCTCCAGATCTACTCCACCGCCGTACTTGCCGCAGGAGGGGATGAGGCTGTCATGGCCAACTACTTCCCCGTCGCCTTGACCGGCCCAGCTCGGTCGTGGCTCATACAAGGTATTCAAGGCCCATACCTTGCCCGTACAAGGTATTCAAGGCCCGCGTCTTCCCAAGACGCGGAGGCACGGAGCACGCCTCTGTCAGGTGCCGTTGCGCCCAGTCACATCACAAACTGGCACGCGGTGTCAGAACCTGCCAGCCAATAAACACCGCGACAAGACATCCCATGCCGCCAGCGCCGTCATCAACCACTACGACTAGCGTGCGGCATGGGCAGGGCGGCAAGACGGAGACTCGGAAGCCTTCGCCAGAGACAACTACCGGCATAACTGCAGATACGGTAGATAACAGTCAATCTCCCCGGGACCACCTATCGGGTCCCGGCCCCCCTTGTAAGCCACCCGAGTCTTGGACTATAAAAGGCTCGGGTAGGCGACGATAGCAAGGGTTCGCACTCTGCAACTCATACGCTAGCCATTCACTCCCAAGCTGTAACTCACCCCCAAGCTCAGGACTCCGGCCCTGAGCAGCAAGCAATACAGCGAGCTCCATAGCTCACCGTGGACATAGGGTTTTACGCTCCAGCGGCCTGAACCACGTAAAACTCTCAGTGTGAAGCTCTTACTAACTCGTCCATCCGCGCAAGCTCTCCGCAAGGGACTAGCCCCACCGAAAAAAGAACCTCCGCGGGCTGCCCAGTGCAGGCCCGGGGGAAGTGTCGACCGAACACTTCGACAACCCTCAACTTCGTAATTCATGCATGCATTCATATTTCATATAGAGAAAACATTTTAAAGAAAGTAGAATGGTGAAAGATAGCTAAAAAGAGCCAATTTCAATCTACCGAGAGCGCCGTCGACACTTCCCGCGGCCCGCTGGCCACGTGGCGCCTTCGGAGCTCATCCCTGCGGAGGGGTGAGGTCCGGCACCGTTGGCCACATGGCAGGCTAGGAGCTCGCCTCCATGGAAGGGCGGCGAGGTCCAGCTCGCTGCACACGTGTTGCCTCCGGGGCTTGTCGCTGCGGAAAAGCGAGGTCCAGCCCCGCGGGACACGTGTCGCCTTCGGAGCTAGTCTCTGCGGAGAAGAGAGGCTCAGCCCTCGGGACACGTGTCGACTTCAGAACTCACCCCTGCGGAAGGGATGAGGCCCGCCCCACGGGACACATGGCAGGCTCGGAGCTCACCTCCGAGAGGTCTGATCCTGTGGGACACGTGTCACCCTCAAAGCTCGCCTCCGGGAGGACCGACACTGCTGGACACGTGTCACCTTCGGAGCTCGCCTCTGGGAGGACCGACACTGCTGGACACGTGTCACCTTCAGAGCTCGCCTCCGGGATGTCCGACACTGCTGAACACGTGTCATCCTCGGAGCTCACCTACGAGGAGAAGGGAGGTCTGACGCTGTTGGACACGTGTCGCCCTCGGAGCTCATCTCCGAGAGGTCCGGCCCAAATGGACACGTGTCGACCTCGGAGCTCATCTCTGAGGAGAAAGGAAGTCCGGTGCTACTGGACACGTGGCACTCTCGGAGCTCTCCTTCGAAGAGAGGGGAGGTCCGGCCCTGACACGTGGCGCACGTGGAGCTCACCTCTGAGGGAGAGGGGAGGTCCCGCCCGCCAGACACGTGGCGCACCCGGAGCTTGTCTCTACGGAAAAGGGAGGCCAGGCCCCACTAGAAACGTGGCGTCTCCGGAGCTCTCCACTGCGCAAGGATGAGATCCTTAAGCGGTTTTTCTCCTGTGCACGCGGGAATACCTGGTACGGAGGAGTCCGACACGATTTCCACGTTGACACCACACCAAATCGATTGGAGATAAGTTGTTAAGATCCAAAAAAATTTAAATAGGACTCTTATTTGAAATCCAATCAGAGTAGGACTCTTCTTTCACCCCTTTTAAATAGGACCCGAAACCCCTGGCCGCAATCACGTACCTATTTTCCTCTTCTTAAGTCGACGACTTGGAAGCCCTAGCCCCAACTCGCCGAGTTAGACTTTCCACCCCTTCGCCAGAGTTTAGACGACGGTGAGCCCCACCGGTGAGCCGCCGACGAGCTCCCCGCTGCTGCCATCGCTAGGAGGAAGGCCCCGACACCAAGGAGAGGTGAGGTAGGTCTTTGTTACCACCTAACAACATCATCACGGTTTTCTTCACATCTGTTTCTTCGATCCCGTCGAACAAAAGCTTTTTCGTGTGGATCACGTGTTGATCGGTTTGATCTAGATCTTGATACAAGATCATCAACACGTTCACACTAGATCCTTACACCTTTGATCATCGTAAAACCCCATGCAAAGCCATTAAAACATGCAAGAACATGTACAAACTGATCTAATAAAACAGCACCATAGGTTAGCATGCATCTACACCATTGCATCTTGAGTAAGGATTGTGCATGATGACTGATTGCTGTGAATCTTGTATGTTCGTGATCGTGAGTACAAGGATAAGCTCAGGGAGCTATCGACAAAGAACTACAGCACCAAGACTTCGAGATCCGTGAGCAACAAAAGCCACAGGAACAAGGCAAGTGCCCCTTGACCATATTGATCCCATGTTTTGAAACTGTTTTGTTCATGAAAACTGTGTATGCTTGAGTTGACTTGATGGGAAACCCTTTTATATGAGTTTACTAGTTTTGTTAACCACCCTTGTCGCCGGGAAAGTTGATGAATTGGGTATGGTCGTTTTTGCTTTTTGCTTCTCTGAGTCCACGGGATATGGGAAGCGAGATAGAATGTGTCTAGCTACTGCACTCATATGAATGATGATAATAAGAACTTGATGTTGATAATGAACATGGATCAGGGGAGATCTAGGCAAGCTTGGTTCGTGGATGTGGTAGAATGAGATGGTGGTTTACTTGCCATAGATCTAAGGACAGGTTCATGCTAGCACATGCCAGGAAAACAGTGCCACCACAAGGCCAAGTATGGGTGCGGCTTAGCTGACTAATTAGGTAAGTTGCTAGATTGTTATGGGCCGTGGAAGGCGCGGGGAATGGGAGTCGAGAGAGGACTGCCCTGGGAACTGCATGGCACAAGAGGGGGCCCGTAGGTGGGAGAATGGTGATTCGAGCCTGCTGGTGAAACCTTAGTGAGTCCATACATCTAGTAGCCCCTTTGTAAAGGCTATTTTGTGATATACGGACCCACTGAGGTTTCACCGGCAGGCTCGAATCACCATCCTCCCATCCACGGGCCCCCTCTTGTGCCATGCAGTTCCCAGGGCAGTCCTCCTCAATTCCCATTCCCCGCGCCATCAAACGGTCCAAACAAGCTAGCAACACACTAATTAATCAGCTAAGCCGCACCCATACTTGGCCTTGTGGTGGCACTGTTTTCCTGGCATATTCTCGCATGAACCGGTCCTTAGATCTACGGCAAGTAAACCACCATCTCATTCAGCAACTTCCACGGACCAAGCTTGCCTAGATCTCCCCGACTCCATGCTCATTAACATCATCAAGTTCTCATCATCATTATTCATATGAGTGCAGTAGCTAACCATGTTTTATTTCAGCTTCTCGTATCCCGTAAGTTAAGCGAAGCAAAAAGGAAAAAATGACCATACCCGACTCATCAACTTTCCCGGCGACAATGATGGTTAACAAAATTAGTAAACTTATATAAAAGAGTGTCCCATCAAGTTGACTCAAGCATACGAGTTTTCGCAAGCAAAACAGTTTCAAAACATGGGATCAATATGGTCAAGGGGCACTTGCCTTGCTCCCGTGGTTCTTGTTGCTCAAGCGTCTCGAAGTCTTGGTGTTGTAGTTCCTCGTAGATGGCCTATTGAGCTTGTCCTTCTACTCACGACCACGCACATACAAAATTTACAGCAATCAATCATCATGCACAAACTTTACTCAAAATGCAATGGGGTAGATGAATGCAAATCCTATGGTGTTGTTTTATTAAACCAGTTTGTACGTGTTCTTGCATGTTTTAATTGGCTTTCATGGTGTTTTATGATGAACAAGGGTGTAGGGATCAAGTGTGGACGTGGTGATGATCTTGACTCAAGATCTAGATCAATTCCACCGTCAAAAATCGATCAAAACGTGATCTGTCCACACGTAAAAGTTTCTGCTCGAAGGGGGCGAAGAAAACGGATGCGTAGAAACAGCGGCAACGTTGTAAGATGGGAAATGGAGACCTACCTCACTTACTTTTGGTGGCAGGGCCTTCCTCCTAGCAATGGCAGCAGCGGGGAATTTTTCTATGGAAGATTAGGGTAGGACAGATCGTCGGCTTCTTTTCTGGCGACGGCGAGGCGTGACGGGGCTCGTCGGCGGGTCTCAACGACGGGGATCGATGGCGGGGCTCGTCGGTGGGGCTTACCAGCGACCAAACTCCGGCAGGGGGGTGGCCAACTCAGCTACTTGGAGGAGGGGCTGTGGCCAAAAGGGGGGTCTTGGGGTTGTATTTATAAGGGGGAGAAGAGAGGAGTCCTACTCCAATTGGAACTCAACCAAGAGTCCTAGTCAATTTGGAACTCAACTAAAGAGTCCTAGGGAATTTTCCCCCTTGTTGGTTGCGGCAGCATTCAGGATTATATTCCCCCAAATGTCAGAAAAATTCCCCTTTTGTGGAATTGGGGAATTTGGAAAATTTGGGGGAAATTTGGGAATGGCTCATTTCAGCTATCTTTTCCATTTCTCACCATTTCTATGTCCCTTTTTCCCATTTCTACATTCCCCTCTCCATTTCTATGTCTCATTCTCCATTTCTATGTCCCATTCTCCATTTCTATATTCCTTTCTCCATTTCTATGGTTCTTCCTCCATTTCTATGGTTCTTTTTCCATTTCTATGGTTCTTTGTCCCTTTTTATGGTTCATTCTCCATTTCTATAGTTCTTTCTCCATTTCTACTTCTTTTACAATACTTCTCTAAATGAAAAATGTATGCAATGCATGGTAATGAATTTGAGGGTGTTACAAACCTACCCCCCTTAAACTGAATCTCACCCTCGAGATCCGATAGAGTGGAGAATAGATGAGGGAATTCTGCCTTGAGATCTTCCCCACGCTCCCGTGTAGTTTCGGCTTCCGTGTGATGGCTCCATTGTACCTTTCACCAACGGATTACTTTGTTCCTCATGACCCTTTCCTTCATGCCCAAAATTTTGACGGGGTGTTCCGCATAGGTCAGATCCTCTTGAAGCTCGAGCTCATCCATCGGAACTTGTCCTTCCGGTACTCTTAAGCACTTCTTGAGTTGGGATACGTGAAACACGTCGTGCACGTCGGAGAGGTGCGTTGGCAGCTCTAGTTGATAGGCTACCTCTCCTCGCTTGCCCAAAATCTTGAATGGCCCGATGTAGCGAGGTGCTAACTTGCCTTTGACGACCGTCGTTGGCCTCGGATAGGCGATACCTTAAAATACACGAAGTCTCCCACTTCGAAGGTCAATCTTCTTCGCCTATTGTCCGCATAACCTTTTTTTCATGACTGAGCAGCCTTCAAGTGTTCTCGTATCGTTTGGACATGTTGTTCGGCATCTTGCAGCACTTTGGGTCCAAACACTTGGCTTTCTCCGGTCTCATTCCAGAACAGCGGCGTTCTACACCGTCTACCATACAATGCTTCGAAAGGTGACGTCTTCAAGCTGGCTTGGTAACTGTTGTTGTATGAGAATTCAGCATACGGCAAGCTCCTATCCCAACTATTCCCATGTTTCATAGCGCAAGCTCTCAACATGTCTTCCAAAATTTGATTTGTCTGCTCAGTTTGCCCGTCGGTTTGCGGGTGATAAGCGGAGCTGAAATTAAGCCGTGTACCCATGGCTTCATGCAGCTTCTTCCAGAACCTAGAGGTAAATTGAGAACCTCGATCTGAAACTATCCTCTTCGGAACTCCATGGCGACACACGATTTGCTCCATATACAGCTCGGCTAGTTGTGCGATGCTGTACTTGGTTCTAACAGGAAGGAAATGGGCTGTTTTCGTCAATCGGTCCACAATAACCCAAATAGAGTCGTAACCTGACTGAGTACGTGGCAGTCCGACTATGAAATCCATGCTGATGTCTTCCCACTTCCACTCGGGTACTTTCAATGGCTGCAACAATCCAGCGGGTCTTTGATGTTCGGCCTTCACTCGTTGGCACGTGTCGCATGAGGCAACATATTCATCTATATCCCTTTTCATAACATCCCACCAATAGCAAGTTTTCAGGTCCTTGTACATATTTGTACAGCCGGGATGTATGGAATAAGGTGAGTCATGTGCCTCCTTTAATATCGTGTCGCGGATGTGCTTCACGTTAGGCACACAAATCCTTTTCCCTAACCAAAGTGTGCCTTTCTCGTCTTCCTTGAAATCATTTTCTATGCCTTGTCGGATTCTTTCGTTGATTTTCTTGATTTCCTCATCCGTTGTTTGGCCACCTCGTATCTCTTGTTCCAGCGAGGAGTTCAGTTCTATCACCTCCATCTCATTCAAGAACCCGAGATGCAACCGTTCAAATTCCTTACGCAGCTCGGGTGGCAGTTCCCGAACCGTGAGTTGGTGACATGCTCCCTTTCGACTCAACGCATCAGCTACTACATTGGCCTTTCCGGGGTGATAGTTGATTCCAACATCATAATCCTTGATGAGTTCCAACCATTGATGTTGCCTCAAATTCAGATCCGTTTGCGTGAATATATATTTGAGGCTTTTGTGATCCGTATAGATGTCACATCGGTGGCCAAGGATGTAATGCCTCCAAATCTTCAAGGCATGTACCACGGCTGCAAGTTCCAAGTCATGTGTGGGGTAATTCAGCTCATGTTTCTTTAGTTGTCTCGACGCATAGGCTACCACTTGTCCTTCTTGCATGAGCACACCTCCAAGCCCTTGTCTTGATGCGTTACAATATATGTCGAAGCTCTTGCTCACATCCGGCAATACCAAAACCGGCGCTGTGGTTAATCTCTTCTTTAGCTCCTCAAAGCTTTCTTGACATGCTGGTGTCCACTGAAATGTTGTCCCCTTCATTAGCAATTAATTCATAGGCTTCGCTAGTTTGGAGAAATCCTTGATGAAACGGCGGTAGTACTGTAACACCCCAAATTTTGATTCAAAACTCTAAACCATGTTCAGAGGGGAATTTAAAAATTTTTGGACGTGTTGCATGTTTTGCAAAAATTCAAATTCAAACTGGAATTCAAATTATACTCAAAACAGAAAAGAAATGGAAAAAGAAAAAGAGAAACGGGAAAAAAACCGGCCAGTGGGCCGAAACCCGCCAGCCGGCCCAGTTTCCCCGCGCCAGCCCGCCCCCGCGCGCCCGCGCTGTCTCTCACAGACGGGTGGGACCCACCTGTCATCCCTAACCCCGCGCGCGCGATCTTAACCGATCGAAAAACCACGTTCCTCAGCCGAATTTCGGTCCCAGAAGAAATCCAACTCGATCACAACTGACCCACCGCCCTCCCCCGGCTATAAAAACCCCAGCCCCGATCGGTTTTTCCCACGCGATCGCCGATTATTACTCCGGTGAGCACCGAGACTTCGCCGGTGAATTCTGGCTGATCTAAGCTCGGAAACTCTGATCTAACTCGCTGGTCTTGATCCACCGCCTCCGGGGAGCTCTGCAGGTGCAGAAAACTCGGAGACTTACGGTGTAAACACAGCGCCGACGAGCTTCGCCGTGGTTTTGCCTCGGACCTCGCCGCCGATCACTTTCCAGGACCCCCGAGCTCAAGAAAACCCCCGAGGTGAGATCCCCGACCTCCCCTCTACCGATCTAGGCAATAAGATCACAGTTCTAGGCAGAATTCTCGAGGATCCGAAACTTTCCGGCGAGATCGCCGCTTCCCGCCGCCGGCAGCGCCGCCCGCGCTCGATCGGAGCGACGTGGCCGCTTGTGCGCCGTTTATTTTAAATCGCACGGTAGACTTTAAAACCCCGCGTACCGGTTCAATGTTATAATCTCAGCCGTCGGTTTAAAATCGGACGGTCCACGTCAGCCCCGCATTATAAAGACTGGAATTCTTACGTGCTACCCCCTGGGGTTCTCTGGAATTGAGAGCTAGTCCCGGAAACTTCAGATCTAGCCCTTGGAACTCCAGAAAATCATGTAAATTCATTTAAAAATCAGTTTTAGCCCCTGGACTTAATAAAAATTAGGAAAAACACCTCTGATAAGTGTAGATAGACCTCTGGAAATCATGAAAATAATATTATAGACCCTGTAATGGGGTGAATTCATTATTTTAGCCCTGTTTAGTATTTGATTTAGAAAATTGAATATGTAACTAGTGTTTAAAAATTAAAAAGTGGGACAAACATAATTGTAAAAATTAATTAAAAACTTTCTCAGTACTTAGAAAACTTTGGAGTGAGATAAAAATATATTTTTGGGCTGAAATAAATCTGTTTCAACTATTATTCACATTTAATAGTATAGGGACACATTTTTGAGTAAAGAATAGTTATAGAAAAATAGGGAAAATAATTATGAAATAGTTTACATCAGAGGCCAAGGTTAAAATATGTTATTAAATTATTTAAGACCAGAATCTATACTGTTTAGATGATGTGTATTACTAATTTCATAATAAAATACACAATTATGCATAGGAATATAAATCTGAAAATATAGCAACTAATAAAAGATAAATGGAGTTTTTAAAATTCAAAGAGTTCAGTTTAGGGTTGATAGAAATTATGAAGGCACATATGGAGAAGAAAAATACTTTTCTTACATACTTAGTAGTTTAATAAAGGGAATTTATTTAAAACTGAAACACACACACACATATATATATATATATAGTATGTAAGTATAAATATGAACACCAAAGTAGGAATCATACACGTATAAATAAAAGTGTGTGCAAGCGACAGATCAACACACAAAGTAACCACAACATATATAATGGTGAATGAATTTCATAAATATGAAATGTGTGGTTTGTATGAAGTAGAAGTGTGAACTATGTCTTATGATTGTTGTTTTTCTTTTGCTATGTGTGATGGTATGATGTAGAACCTGTTCAAGAGCAAGTTATTCCTTTCCAAGATCAGGACTACCCATTTCAAGAGCAGCAAGCAGGAGGCAAGTGTCCTTGACCACTTTGATCCTATGCTAGGATGTGTAGATAGAATTATTTGCATTGTCAAGTTAAATATGAAACCCATGCTAGGAAGTTTCCCTAGAATTGCATTACCTTGTTTCCTTAAAGCTTGGGTTGGGATTTATTTTGTCATGTCATTTATTTACATGCATATGCTTAGCCATGCTTAGAATGGGATATTTGGGATATGAGATCATCAGTTTATTTTACCATACTCTTGAATGAGCTATTGTGAGTTATGTAGAGGTAGGGATCAAGGCAAGTTGGATGTTTTGGTTGTGTGTTGGGTGCACGAGACTTGGGTTTGTGTTTAGTACTTGCCTGGATCCTAAGGACCGGTTCATGGAGCATGTAACCCGGCTTTACAGTGCCAACCACATGCTGAGATGGGGCAGCTTGGCCAATTAATTAGGTGTATCCCCGGCGTAGTATGGGTGTGTTGGATGGTGCGGGGAGTAGGTGTCAGCTGGACTACCATATGAACCGCAAGGCTCAAGAGGGGGCCACTGCAGCGGGGTTGGAGCCTCTTGTATGCTGTTAGGGGTGAAACCTCAGTGGGCCCACGCTCGTCGGGAATCCCTTTGTAAAGGCTTCGTAGTGATCTCCTGGATACACACCTGGGAAGTGTGAATGTGGATCGTAGCCACTGGCATAATGGAGGTTCTTTTAGTCCACCCGGCAATGGGGGATGAAATCACTACATGTGGGTACAGTGGTACAAACTCTGCAAAGTCAAAACTGTCTTGACAGTCGTGCTCACGGTTAAGAGCGGCCTGGACTTATTCATGATTAGAGGATTGATGGTTTTGGAAGTTAAGCGGGGAGCTTAACATTGGAAATGATGTTATGGTTATTGGATTATGATAATGGGTTGGGAGATTGGGACCATTTCACCTGTGTAGTAATGTAGGTGCTTAATAAGCTAAGGTGATAGGTATTAATTGCGTAGTGCTTTAACCATGAGTTCAACCTCTCCTTGTTCTAGCCATGCATGACATAATTTTTTCCACCACTTGCTGAGTACCATTGGTACTCAACCTTGCATATTTGTTGGTTTATAATGCTGCTCAGGTCAAGATAATGAGGTGGTGTATAATGACCAAGATTTTGGACCCGAGGAAGGTTTTTAGGTTCATGAAGACCCCCGGGCAACGCCTGTGATGGAGCCCTAAAAGAATAATATTCCGCTGCTAGTTTATTTACTTGTGATGAAGCATTAGTGTCCATTGAGACATTTGCGATGTAAGACTTATTTATATTCGACACCTGGCTTGTAATAAATGATGCTTCACTATTTGTCATCACATGTATGAGAAAATGATCCTGGCATACATGTGATATTCACTTGGTTGTTCTTCGGAAAAACCGGGTGTGACAGAGGTGGTATCAGAGCCAAGGTTGCCCGTAGGAACGTGGACCTAGGTAGAAATGGACGTATTTAAGGGCCCTATTTTCTTAAAAACTATTTTCCAAGGTGTGGGTGGAAAAGTGTTATTAAAGGAGTCATTTTCTTCATCTTACCCCAACTTTCATTCAAAACAGGATTTTTGTTTGAGAATTTATCTAACCTAATTTTAAATTCTTTTGTTTTTAGATGGTTCGCATGATTCGCACCGCTCGTAAGTCCACAGGAGGGAGAGTTCCCGTAGTTGCCCTTGCCGAAAGAGAGGAGAGTCGTCCAGTGACGTAACTTTCCTACGGATTGGCAGTAGGAGATTTGTTGCGCCGTCTTCGACGTATGCTCGAAGCCGCCGGCAATACGGGCAAGCTAATCATCCACTATAACTCCACCAGGACCATCCGTGAGAAGAGGGAAGAATGGAGTTCGGAGATGAGGATTATACACGAGAATCAGCTGCTTAAGATTCACCGCTCTCCAGCTTGTCGAGCAACACAAGTTGACGCGGAGAAAGATGTCACCTGGGAGGCCATCACCTGCCAGAGTCACATCTATCGTCGCCACTTGGACAAAACTGAGTACATGTATGTCCTCCAACGTGAGAGTGGTACCACGGAGTACAAGTACCCACCGGTGCAGCAAGGGACTTCCCATGAGCACATGGACTTGTGCTTGGAGGATGCTGCTATGCTCAGCACTCGACTGCAGGAGTGTCAACAAGAGCTTCAGGATGTCCGAGACACCCTGAAGGAAACGGAGGCGTTGCTGCGAGCCTGCTTAAAGGCGAGAGAAAGAGGAGATGGGAATGAACTGTGTGTCACCGTGAATGATACATGGACTCCTGACTCCCCGGATCGCCGAGCAATCAGGCGTCGTCGCACTTCTCCACCAGCAGCCTCCCCACCCAAAGCAGAGTCAGAAGGTAGCCGAAATGAGGAGGAAGATCCCGAGGAGCCAGCTCAAGAGGACGAGTAGTGTAGAGTCTTTCCCCTAGCTAGCAAGAGGTCGAGTAGTCGAGTCGTTACGTAGTTAATGGTGTGATGATGCTTGGTGTGTGACGTGAGTTGTGGAAGCCATGAGCAATTGTCCACAGCCTCGTCTTCAGATTGTTTTGCTTTGGTGTGTGAACCCACAGGAAATAATAGTGCATTCATTTGGTGTGAGATATGAACCCTCGTAAAAGTATAACAAAGCCCCAACACTTCAAAGTACAAACAAATGGAAGTAGTAAGATGATACTAAATGGTATCAAGTTAACATTTGTTGATTCTGCCAGATGGCCGGAAGAGGAAAAGGACGTGCTGCCAACCCTGCCAACAACAATGATGAGGCATGCAACCCTCATCTTTCGGGAGGCCAGGACAGGGGTGGTCGCCGTGAAGAAGTTGATCCTCTCCACCAAATGCTGGAGAATCAAAATCAACTCATCCAGAACTTGACTCAAGTGGTGGCCAACTTGCATCAAGTTCCACCTCCACAAGCTGCACCACGCCAACCAAGGTTGAGTGAGTTTCTAGGAACTCAACCTCCAAAGTTTGCAAGTGCTGCTGAACCTCTGGAGGCAGACGATTGGCTGAAGACCATTGAAAGTAAGATGAGGATAATACAATGCCAAGGGTATGAGAGGGTGCTGTTTGCCTCTCATCAGTTGCATGAACCTGCTGCTGATTGGTGGACCGCCTACGTGGCCGCCCATCATGACCCTGAGAACATCACTTGGGACGAGTTCAAGCGTAGCTTCCGCAACCACTTCATCCCAAGAGGTGAACTCAAAAACAAGAGGAAGGAGTTTTTGGGACTGCAGCAGGGAAACATGACGGTGAGGGAATACCTCACTAAATTCACTCAACTATCCCGTTATGCCCCACGGGACATAGAGACTGATGAGCAGAAACAAGATTGTTTCGTGGAAGGGCTTACCGCAGAAATGCAGTGTGCAATGTCCTCAAATGAGTATGAAAGCTTTCAAAAGATGGTGGACAGAGCATTTGTGGTGGAAAGAAAGCTAAAGACCCTGGAAAATGATAATAAGAGGAAGGCTGGGTGGTCACATCAAGCCTCAGGGAGCAACACCCGCCCACGTTTGATGCAGCAACCTACGGGGCAGACGAGCCGTGCTGCGGTACCCTATTCAGCACCAAGAGGGTACAACCCAAACTACAGGCCTCCCGCAGCATCAGCACAGCCATAATGTCAGTTTGTACAGCAGCCTCGCCCCGCATATCCACCTCGACCAGCAGTACAAGGACCCCCAAACCAACCCCAAGACAACAAGGGCCAAGCAACTAAGATTGGGGTGCAATGTTTTAGCTGTGGTGAAGTGGGGCACTACGCCCATAAATGCCCAAAGAAGAAGCCTGCGCCGCCACAACAGAAGAATGTATTGAGAGGACGGGTGAACCATGTCACTATGGAGGAAGCACAAGGGGCACCCGACGTGGTAGTTGGTAAGTTTCCTGCCAATTTACACCTTGCAACTCTGCTGTTTGATTCTGGTGCTACCCACTCATTCATTGCTCAAGGGTTTGTTAAGAAACATGACCTAGCAACCACACAAATGAACCATATGCTAGCCGTAAACTCTCCAGGTGGAGAAATAAGGACAAGACAAGTGTGTCCCAAAGTGAGCCTAGACATTAATGGGGTAGTATTTACTGCTAACCTCATAGTGATAGATTCACAAGGGATAGATATTATTTTGGGTATGGATTGGTTGACCAAACATAAAGAAATCATCCATTGTTTGACCAGAACGGTGGAACTAACTCACCCCAGTGGTACCAGAGTAAAGTTCATAACAATACACGAGCCTAGGAGGGACATTAAATTAAATCAAGTGGAGGTGAAAGTTGAGGAAATTAGGACTATCAGGGAATATCCAGATGTTTTTCCGGAGGAATTGCCAGGTATGCATCCCGACCGTGACGTGGAATTCGCAATTGAGCTAGTACCGGGAACAGCCCCGATATACAAGAGACCTTATCGAATGGACTCCAAGCAGCTAGAAGAGCTCAAGGATCATTTGAGAGAATTGACGGAGAAGGGGTATATTCGCCCTAGTTCCTCAACATGGGGAGCTCCGGTGATATTTGTGCCCAAGAAAGACGGAACCCAAAGGTTATGCGTGGATTACCGTGCCTTGAATGAGGTAACCATCAAAAACAAGTACCCATTACCCCGCATTGAAGACTTGTTTGATCAGTTGAGGGGAGCTTGTGTGTTCTCGAAAATTGATCTCAGGTCGGGGTACCACCAACTCAAGATAAGGCAATCAGATATTCCCAAGACAGCTTTCGTATCTCGGTACGGACTGTATGAATACACTGTCATGCCTTTTGGGCTAACCAATGCCCCGGCATATTTCATGTACCTCATGAACAAGGTATTCATGGAATATCTGGACAAATTTGTGGTGGTTTTCAAATATGATATTCTCGTCTTCTCCAAAAATGAAGAAGAACATGAGAAACATCTAAGGTTCGTGTTACAGAGGCTGAGAGAACACCAACTATATGCCAAGTTGAGCAAGTGTGAGTTTTGGCTGAAGAGAGTTCCCTTTTTAGGACATATAATCTCGGAGGGAGGAATCTCCGTAGATCCCGCCAAAATCGAGGATATCCAGAAGTGGAAAACCCCTGAAAATGTCGGGGAAGTTCGAAGCTTTTTGGGATTGGCTGGATACTATCGACGGTTTATTGAGGGATTCTCCAAGATCTCGAGACCTCTCACCAAATTGTTGGAAAAGGGAATCACATTCAACTGGACGCCACAGTGCGAGACGAGCTTTCAGGAGTTAAAGAAGAGATTGACAACAGCCCCAGTGTTGGTTATGCCAGATATGCAGAAGAATTTCACAGTGCACTGCGATGCCTCTGGAAATGGGTTGGGATGTGTTCTCATGCAAGAAGGACATGTCGTGGCATATGCATCCCGGCAGCTTCGGAAGCACGAGAAGAACTATCCTACACATGACCTAGAACTAGCTGCAGTGGTACACGCGTTGAAAATTTGGCGGCACTATTTGATGGGGAAGAGGACAGAGATATATACGGATCATAAGAGTTTGAAGTACATATTCACACAGCCAGATCTCAACCTCAGACAAAGGAGATGGTTAGAGCTAATCAATGACTTTGATATAGGCATCAACTATCATCCCGGGAAAGCAAACGTCGTGGCCGATGCTTTGAGTCGGAAAGTGCAGGTCAAGAAGTTGAGCTTGAAGGACATGCCCGCAGAATTGAAGGACGAAGTTATAAGGCTCAATCTATGTCTAGTAAATAGTGGTGAAGCCATCGCCATGGAAGTGGACTCCACACTCGAGCAAGACATACGCGAGGGCCAAAAGAATGATGAGAAGATACAAGAGATCAGACAGCTCATTAAGGAAAATAAAGCTCCTGGTTTTAGAGAGGATGAACAGGGAACGGTGTGGCACGGGAAAAGGATCTGTGTGCCAGAAGTAAAGTTGATCCGTGAATTAATTTTGAAGGAGGCTCACGATTCCGACTATTCCATTCATCCTGGGAGTACGAAGATGTACCAGGACCTCAAAAGCAGGTATTGGTGGTATGGCATGAAGCGAGATGTCGCGGAACATGTTGCCCTATGTGACACATGTCAGTTGGTGAAAGCAGAACATCAACGACCCGCGGGATTGCTGCAACCACTCAAAGTGCCTGAATGGAAGTGGGAAGAAATCAGCATGGATTTTGTCGTGGGATTGCCTAGGACCCAATCCGGGTATGATTCAATATGGGTCATTATTGATCGGCTAACCAAGGTAGCTCATTTCATTCCTGTGAAAGAAAGCTACAGCGGATCCAAATTGGCAGAATTGTACATGTCAAGGATTGTGTGTTACCATGGAGTGCCAAAGAAGATAGTGTCGGACCGAGGGACACAGTTCACCTCGAGATTTTGGCAAAAGTTGCATGAAACCATGGGAACCCATCTGAATTTCAGCTCTGCCTATCATCCCCAAACTGATAGGCAGACGGAGAGAACCAATCAGATCCTTGAAGATATGTTAAGGGCATGTGCACTCAAAAACAATAGGAGTTGGGACAAGAACTTACCGTATGCGGAGTTTTCCTATAACAACAGCTATCAAGCTAGTATGAAAATGTCACCGTTTGAAGCTTTGTATGGAAGGAAGTGCAGAACTCCTCTATTTTGGAACCAAACAGGAGAAAGTAAAGTGTTTGGTCCAGAAGTGCTCCAAGAAGCCGAAGCGAAGGTGAGGGAGATTCGCAACAACTTGAGGATAGCACAAACACGCCAGAAGAGTTATGCTGATGTATGAAGAAGAGAACTCGTTTTCAACGTGGGAGACTATGTTTATCTCAAGGTGTCCCCTATCAGAGGACTCGTCGGTTCAAGGTGAAAGGGAAGTTGTCACCTCGATACATCGGACCCTTTCAAGTTTTGGAAAGAAAAGGCGAAGTGGCGTACCAACTAGAGTTACCGGTTCATCTATCAGATGTACACGATGTATTCCATGTGTCACAACTCAAGAAATGTCTGAGGACGCCTGAGGAGGTGTTACCCATGAATGAAGTGGATGTAGCTGAAGATTTGTCTTATGCCGAGCAACCATACAAGATTTTGGAGACGATGGAACGCCTCACCAGAAACAAGAGAATCCGGATGTGCAAGGTGCAGTGGAAGCATCACTCAGAAGAGGAAGCTACCTGGGAACGGGAAGATGAGCTCAAGGCACAATTTCCGGAATTGTTTTCTTAGAAACACCAATCTCGAGGACGAGATTTCTTTTAAGGTGGGTAGAGCTGTAACACCCTAAATTTTGATTTAAAACTCTAAACCATGTTCAGAGGGGAACATAAAAATTTTTGGACGTGTTGCATGTTTTGCAAAAATTCAAATTCAAACTGGAATTCAAATTATACTCAAAACAGAAAAGAAATGGAAAAAGGAAAAGAGAAACGGGAAAAAAACCGGCCAGTGGGCCGAAACCCACCAGCCAGCCCAGTTTCCCCGCGCCAGCCCGCCCCCGCGCGCCCGCGCTGTCTCTCACAGACGGGTGGGACCCACCTGTCATCCCTAACCCCGCGACCCCGGACTCTCTCCCGCGCGCGCGATCTTAACCGATCGAAAAACCGCGTTCCTCAGCCAAATTTCGGTCCCAGAAGAAATCCAACTCGATCACAACTGACCCACCGCCCTCCCCCGGCTATAAAAACCCCAGCCCCGATCGGTTTTTCCCACGCTATCGCCGATTTTTACTCCGGTGAGCACCGAGACTTCGCCGGTGAATTCTGGCTGATCTAAGCTCGGAAACTCTGATCTAACTCGCTGGTCTTGATCCACCGCCTCCGGGGAGCTCTGCAGGTGCAGAAAACTCGGAGACTTACGGTGTAAACACAGCGCCGACGAGCTTCGTCGTGGTTTTGCCTCGGACCTCGCCGCCGATCACTTTCCAGGACCCCCGAGCTCAAGAAAACCCCCGAGGTGAGATCCCCGACCTCCCCTCTACCGATCTAGGCAATAAGATCACAGTTCTAGGCAGAATTCTCGAGGATCCGAAACTTTCCGGCGAGATCGCCGCTTCCCGCCGCCGTGCGCCGCCGGCAGCGCCGCCCGCGCTCGATCGGAGCGACGTGGCCGCTTGTGCGCCGTTTATTTTAAATCGCACGGTAGACTTTAAAACCCCGCGTACCGGTTCAATGTTATAATCTCAGCCGTCGGTTTAAAATCGGACGGTCCACGTCAGCCCCGCATTATAAAGACTGGAATTCTTACGTGCTACCCCCTGGGGTTCTCTGGAATTGAGAGCTAGTCCCGGAAACTTCAGATCTAGCCCCTGGAACTCCAGAAAATCATGTAAATTCATTTAAAAATCAGTTTTAGCCCCTGGACTTAATAAAAATTAGGAAAAACACCTCTGATAAGTGTAGCTAGACCTCTGGAAATCATGAAAATAATATTATAGACCCTGTAATGGGGTGAATTCATTATTTTAGCCCTGTTTAGTATTTGATTTAGAAAATTGAATATGTCACTAGTGTTTAAAAATTAAAAAGGGGGACAAACATAATTGTAAAAATTAATTAAAAACTTTCTCAGTACTTAGAAAAATTTGGAGTGAGATAAAAATATATTTTTGGGCTGAAATGAATTTGTTTCAACTATTATTCACATTTAATAGTATAGGGACACATTTTTGAGTAAAGAATAGTTATAGAAAAATAGGGAAAATAATTATGAAATAGTTTACATCAGAGGCCAAGGTTAAAATATGTTATTAAATTATTTAAGACCAGAATCTATACTGTTTAGATGATGTGTATTACTAATTTCATAATAAAATACACAATTATGCATAGGAATATAAATCTGAAAATATAGCAACTAATAAAAGATAAATGGAGTTTTTAAAATTCAAAGAGTTCAGTTTAGGGTTGATAGAAATTATGAAGGCACATATGGAGAAGAAAAATACTTTTCTTACATACTTAGTAGTTTAATAAAGGGAATTTATTTAAAACTGAAACACACACACACACATATATATATATATATAGTATGTAAGTATAAATATGAACACCAAAGTAGGAATCATACACATATAAATAAAAGTGTGTGCAAGCCACAGATCAACACACAAAGTAACCACAACACATATAATGGTGAATGAATTTCATAAATATGAAATGTGTGGTTTGTATGAAGTAGAAGTGTGAACTATGTCTTATGATTGTTGTTTTTCTTTTGCTATGTGTGATGGTATGAAGTAGAACCTGTTCAAGAGCAAGTTATTCCTTTCCAAGATCAGGACTACCCATTTCAAGAGCAGCAAGCAGGAGGCAAGTGTCCTTGACCACTTTGATCCTATGCTAGGATGTGTAGATAGAATTATTTGCATTGTCAAGTTAAATATGAAACCCATGCTAGGAAGTTTCCCTAGAATTGCATTACCTTGTTTCCTTGAAGCTTGGGTTGGGATTTATTTTGTCATGTCATTTATTTACATGCATATGCTTAGCCATGCTTAGAATGGGATATTTGGGATATGAGATCATCAGTTTATTTTACCATACTCTTGAATGAGCTATTGTGAGTTATGTAGAGGTAGGGATCAAGGCAAGTTGGATGTTTTGGTTGTGTGCTGGGTGCACGAGACTTGGGTTTGTGTTTAGTACTTGCCTGGATCCTAAGGACCGGTTCATGGAGCATGTAACCCGGCTTTACAGTGCCAACCACATGCTGAGATGGGGCAGCTTGGCCAATTAATTAGGTGTATCCCCGGCGTAGTATGGGTGTGTTGGATGGTGCGGGGAGTAGGTGTCAGCTGGACTACCATATGAACCGCAAGGCTCAAGAGGGGGCCACTGCAGCGGGGTTGGAGCCTCTTGTATGCTGTTAGGGGTGAAACCTCAGTGGGCCCACGCTCGTCGGGAATCCCTTTGTAAAGGCTCCGTAGTGATCTCCTGGCTACACACCTGGGAAGTGTGAATGTGGATCGTAGCCACTGGCATAATGGAGGTTCTTTTAGTCCACCCGGCAACGGGGGATGAAATCACTACATGTGGGTACAGTGGTACAAACTCTGCAGAGTCAAAACTGTCTTGACAGCCGTGCTCACGGTTAAGAGCGGCCTGGGCTTATTCATGATTAGAGGATTGATGGTTTTGGAAGTTAAGCGGGGAGCTTAACATTGGAAATGATGTTATGGTTATTGGATTATGATAATGGGTTGGGAGATTGGGACCATTTCACCTGTGTAGTAATGTAGGTGCTTAATAAGCTAAGGTGATAGGTATTAATTGCGTAGTGCTTTAACCATGAGTTCAACCTCTCCTTGTTCTAGCCATGCATGACATAATTTTTTCCACCACTTGCTCTCAACCTTGCATATTTGTTGGTTTATAATGCTGCTCAGGTCAAGATAATGAGGTGGTGTATAATGACCAAGATTTTGGACCCGAGGAAGGTTTTTAGGTTCATGAAGACCCCCGGGCAACGCCTGTGATGGAGCCCTAAAATAATAATATTCCGCTGCTAGTTTATTTACTTGTGATGAAGCATTAGTGACCATTGAGACATTTGCGATGTAAGACTTATTTATATTCGACACCTGGCTTGTAATAAATGATGCTTCACTATTTGTCATCACATGTATGAGAAAATGATCCTGGCATACATGTGATATTCACTTGGTTGTTCTTCGGAAAAACCGGGTGTGACAAGTACCCAGCCATCCCAAGGAAACTCTGAATGTATCTCACATTCTGCAGTTGATTCCACTTCAAAACATCTCCCACTTTTCCGGGATCAACCGATACTCCTCCCTCGGAGATGATGTGGCCTAGGAACGATATCTCCTTTAACCAAAATTGACACTTGCTGAACTTGGCATACAATTGATGCTCTCGCAGTTTCTGCAATGTTAACATCAAGTGTTCTTCGTGTTCTTCCTCGCTTTTCGAATACACCATGATATCATCGATGAAAACCACGACGAACTTGTCCAAGTATTCCATGAAGACCTTATTCATGAGGTACATAAAGTATGCGGGTGCATTTGTTAACCCAAAAGACATAACGGTATATTCATACGAACCATACCGTGTTCGAAATGTAGTCTTGGGTATGTCGGAGGGCTTAATCTTCAGCTAGAAATGTCCCGACCGAAGATCAATCTTGGAGAAAATTTGGGCACCTTTCATTTGGTCGAACAGGTCCTCTATACGGGGCAGTGGGTATTTATTCTTGATCGTCACCTCATTGAGAGACCTATAATCCACACACATCCTTTGGGTCCCATCCTTCTTATCTACGGAGAGCACAGGGGCTCCCCATGGTGACGAGCTTGGGCGTATAAAACCTTTTTCTAGCTGCTCCTGAATTTGCTTCTTGAGCTCCACCAGTTCATTAGCGGGCATCCTATACGGTTGCTTCGCTATAGGTGCAGTTCCGGGTACTAAAGCAATGGCAAATTCGATGTCCCGGTCAGGTGGCATACCTGGAAGTTCTTCCGGGAACACATCTGAATATTCTTGAACCACAGGAATGCTTTTCAATGTTGCTTCTTCGATGTGGTTCAGCGCTGCCTTCTCAGTTGCCGGTTGGGCTGCCTCGAACTCAATATGAGTACCGTGCTCACTTGTCAACTGCACGATCCTCTCAGCACATTGAATCACTCTGTTGTGCTTGCTTAGCCAATCCATTCCAAGTATTATGTCAATCCCTTGGGAATCCAAGACAATAAGGTTGGCAAGAAAGTCTACCCCCTTATTTTAAGTTTACTTTCGGACATACTATATTAGTCCTCATCCCTCCACCAGGAGAATTAACCAACATAGTTTGTTTCATGTGTGATATGGGAAGATTATACTTGGCAACATACTTAGATGATATGAATGAATGAGATGCTCCGGAATCAAATAAAACAGTGGCTAGGTTGGAGTTGGCAAGAAACATACCAATCACGACGTCCTCAGCTTGTTGTGCTTCCTCAGCGGAGGCATGATTCACATTGCCACGAGCATAATTCTGTTGTCCACGGTTGCCTTGATTAACTCCTCCATTCGGCCGTGGGTTCTGCTTAGGTGCGTTGCTCGGCTGTCCAAGGCCTTTCTTGGGGCATTGGTTTGCAAAGTGTCCCGCCTTCCCGCATGAAAAACATGCTTTGTTGACCATAACAGCAGGAATGTTGGTGCGAGGCTGGTTTTGAGCATAGGCGCCCATGTTGGGACGGGGCGCAGGAGGCAAAGGCATACGAGGTGCTTGCATAACAGGACATTGCTGCGGTGGCTGATTAGGGCGAGGTGGATTTGCACGGCGGAAAGTAGAAGCGGGCGAGCCATAATGTGGTGCAGCTGGTGGCATGAAACAGGGACGTACATTGCTCCCTTGTGGCTGCCCTTGGTATGGCATCTTCCTCTTTCCCTCTTGCTCGATCTCACAGATCTTGCTCTCAACCACTATAGCTTTGTCAGCGAGCTTCTGGAAGTTTGCATAATCATTGTTTAGCAGCTGAACTTGGATCTCATTGTTCAATCCTTTCATGAACAGGTATTGCTTTCTTTGATCTGAGTTGACATCTTCTGGAGCATACCTTGACAGCTGCGTGAACTTGTTGAGGTACTCATTCGCGCTCTTCCTTCCTTGGCGGAGACCTTCAAACTCTTACCTTTTAAGCATCATGACTCCAACAGGGACGTAATAAGAGCGGAAACTCTCCTTGAATTCAGCCCAAGTGATAGTCTCCTAGTTGACATGAGCATTGCAAAGAGCGTCCCACCAGTCAGCGGCTGCTCCCATAAGTTGGTGCGATGCAAAGAGAACTTTATCCCAATCATTGCACTGAACAATAGCAAGCTTCTTTTCAATGGACTTCATCCAATCATCAGCCTCCATGGGGTCATTAGCTTGTGCAAAAGTAGGCGGCCTAGTCCTCATGAACTCTTCCAATCTGTTGTGAGCCGGCGGTGGTGTCGGTGGGGGTGCAGGAACGGGGTTAGGATTGTTGTTGTTGTTGGCCTGTAGCTGACCCAACGTTTGTATCATAGTTTGCATGAGCTGGTTCTGCATAGCCATCAACCGTTCAAGGTTGCTTGCATCAGCCCCGGGGTTAGCATTTTCAGGAACTTCAACATTGCCATCCTCTTGTGGTTCATTGTTGCCACGAGCGTTCCTTCTTTGGTGGTTGGCGTTTTCCCTCACCATCTGTGAGAGAGAGTGGAGTAGAGTAGATATTAGATATTTAGATTGAGCACTCCAACTATATGCATCAAGGTGTATGAACTAAGTATCTTCTTTTATTAATTTCAGCCTATATGAGGATGTGAACACGTGCCGAAGCGTCTCACATCTCTCCACTATATGTGGATGTGGACATTCGCCGAAGCGTCCCACAACTCACATCAGCACATAAACACAAGCAATCATCACAAAAGTTCAGCACACCATTCTTATTCAAGCTACAACGATCTTAACGTTCCTATTACAGCTTTATTCAATGGAAACCTGAACTTAATCGTGAGAACCGGTGTTGTTCTCACCGTGTGATGGGAGTGGTCCATACATGGGCGCACGCCATGGTGAGTCGGCAGTCCATGTAGGTGTTCGTACCCTCAATACCGGGTACCCCCGCCCATAGGGTAAAACTGCCTAAGGACCTCGCCCCCTCCACAGGGGAGAGCTCCGAAGGTGCCACGTGTCCAGCGGGGCCGGAGCTTCCCTCCCCTCGGAGGATAGCTCCGGGCCTGCCACGTGGCCCAGGAGGCCGGACCTCGCCCCCTCCGCAAGGGAGAGCTCTGAAGGCTGCACGTGTCAAGCGGGGCCGGAGCTCCCCTCCCCTCGGAGGATAGCTCCGGGCCTGCCATGTGGTCAAGAAGGCCGGACCTTGCCCCCTCCGCGGGGGTGAGCTCCGAAGGCTCCACGTGTCCAGTGGGGCCGGAGCACCCCTCTCCTCGGAGGTGAGCTCCGGGCCTGACACGTGGCCAGCAGAGCAGCACTACCCGCCCGGCGCGATAGGCAGAGGGAGTAAAGGCACGCCATGCCTTTACCGTACGAAGCATTCAAGACCCGCGCCTTCCCAAGACGAAGAGGCATGGCACACGCCTGTCAGGAGACGCTGCGACCCGTCACAGTCAAGACAAGCGCACAGTGTCTGAAGCTGCAGACCATTAAAGGCAGCGACAAGGCATGGACAAGACGTACCCTGACGCCCCTGCCATCACCAACGGCACACCTAGTCTGCGACATAGGCAGGGTGGCAAGACGACCACCTCGAAGCCAGCGCCAAGACTATGTAGCTGGTATGAAGTCACCCCGGGGCCACCTGTCGGGTCCCCGGGGCCCACCTTGTAAGCCGCCCAAGCCTTGGACTATAAAAGGCTCGGGTAGGCAACGTTACAAGGGGTTCGCACCCCAGACGGTTCGGACTCTCTTTGTCCAACTCCAGTCGGTTCAACTCAGTTCGGCTCTTTGCACACTCAACTCATCCTCAAGCAATACAACGAGCACCTCAGCTCACCGTGGACGTAGGGTTTTACGCTCCGGCGGCCTGAACCACGTAAAAAAACCCCGTGTTCATCTGTTTCCTTCGTCCAACTACGCTTAAGCTCTCCGTGGGGGACTAGCCCCTCCGAAAAAGAATCTCCGCGGGCTGCCCAGAGCAGGCCCGGGGGAAGTGTCGACAGCCACACTTCGACATTTGGCACGTCAGGTAGGGGGGTTTTCCCTCGCGCGACGAGCTTACGCCGACGAAGATGACAAAGCTTCCTTCAGCAGCAAGCTCTCCTCGCCCACGTTTCCGACGAACGGTGACCAGCAAGGACTACGTCTCGACACACTCGAGATGGAGTGTGTCGGGGCAAGCTGGAAGTCAGCAGCCGACTCCGGCAACACGGACTCCAGCAAGCCCAAGATCTGCTGCAGCCCAAGTGTCTCCCCTGGGAGCGCACTAGCTGCAGCACGAGCACTTCTACGCAACCCACCTACTGGGGACGCGCCTCAGGCAGCGACCCAGAAGTGGATTCGCTACGTAGACCGTCTCGTCGTCGCCGCCACCAACCCTCAGCTTCGGCGGGGACGACGCCCCAGTCAACCGGATGTGTCGCTGTCGCGCACGCCAGTGGTTGACGGGCAGACGGCAGACTCCCGCTCCACCAGGCTCCCATCGGCAGACCTGAGGTCAGAGCTGGAACGACGTCACCTGGGCGAAGATGCTTGCGTGGCCATCGAGCGACGGCGAGAAAGGCGTCGCAACCAAGAGTCCAGCGACAGCATGTCAACCGCCTCGACCTAGCCTGGGCCGCAGACGTTCGCTACGCGATCTCGGCCCCAAGCATACGCCATGCAGCATATGCCTCAGCCATATGCCCTGCAAATGGC
The DNA here is from genome assembly GCA_030760725.1 of Neostapfia colusana. Classification (NCBI taxonomy): domain Eukaryota; kingdom Viridiplantae; phylum Streptophyta; class Magnoliopsida; order Poales; family Poaceae; genus Neostapfia; species Neostapfia colusana. The sequence goes on along the minus strand of JASWHV010000010.1, from coordinate 79,182,027 downwards.
GCCCCCGGTTTATGGTGCACCTTTGCCCATGCCGGGGTACATGGTGCCAACAGAGGATCAAGCGCTCGCGGCACCGACACCTGCAGAAACAAGAGCAGGGTGTGCAGCTTTGGCGCCGCACCTTCGCTTCGCGAAGTGGCCGCACAAGTTCCGGCCACACCTGCCAGAGAAGTACGACGGCAGCGTCAACCCGGCGGAGTTCCTCCAGATCTACTCCACCGCCATCCTTGCTGCAGGAGGGGATGAGGCCGTCATGGCCAACTACTTCCCCGTCGCCTTGACCGGCCCAGCACGGTATTGACTCATGAATCTCCCCCAGGATTCCATAACCTCCTGGGGAGAGCTCTGCCGGCAGTTTACTGCGAACTTCGGCAGCTCCTACACCCAGCCTGGCACGGAGCTCGACCTCCACGCCATCCAACAACAACCTGGAGAGTCGCTACGCTCCTTCATCCAGCGATTCTCCCAGGTACGAAACACCATCCCCCATATCCAAAATGCTTCTGTGGTGGTGGCATTCTGACAGGGTGTAAGGGACAAGAAGATGCTCGAGAAGCTCGTGACCAGAGAAGTGTGCGACGTCTCGGAGTTCTTCAGCCTGGCGGACAAGTGCGCCAAGGCAGCAGAAGGGCGCAACTGGCACTCACAGCCAGCCTCCGAAGCCGGAGGACAGCCCGGATCTGGCGCTGCTTCCGATGGAAGCAGCAAGAAGATCAAGAACAAGGGCGGTGGCAGGATGAAGCCACCGACCGCAGCTCACGTTGCTGCCGCAGCAGCACCCAGTGGAGCTCGGGGGCCACGCCCTGACAAGAGGTCGCGACAGTCACCAGCCCCAGACGGTGACCATGGCGAGCCGTGCCCCATGAACAACACGAGCAGCCACACTGCTGCTGAGTGCCGGGAAATCCAGAAGCTCGCGGAGCGCTTCCGCAAGGGGAAGCAACCGCGTGTGGACGCCCCTCCCTTCCGTCAGAGGGAGGGCAAGAAAAAGGTCGACGCTCGCGACAACGTCGACCACCAGATGGAGTTCCAGGAGCCCCAGCACGCCGTAAAGGCGGTGCACGACCACGAGGACTCCAGCTCCAGCGACGACAAGCGCCGGAAGGCGCTCTATGTCATCTACGGCGGGTCCTCTGACCCCTCGTCTCGGAGTGCAGTCAAGGCTCTGCGCCGAGCAGTGGCGTCGGTGGCTCCTGTCCCAAGCGCAGCGCCGCACCTCAAGTGGATGGGGACCCCCATCAGCTTCGACGCCACCGACTGCCCCAAGAACATGGCTAGGGCCGGGCAGCTACCACTCTTGGTAGCTCCCACCATCGCCAACATGAAGATGTACCACGTTCTGGTAGATGGCGGGGCCGGCCTGAACCTCATCAGCCGCGCAGCTTTTCTAGAAGCTGCAAATCCCGATGGCCAAGCTCACCCCCTCGAGCCCGTTCTCAGGGGTTGGGCCGGGACAAGTCGTCCCCTACAGCAATATCAGTCTCCCGGTGACCTTCGAGGCACCGGACAGCTACCGGACAGAATACATTCTGTTCGATGTGGCGGAGATCGACCTCCCCTTCAACGCCATCATCGGCAGGCCAGCCCTGTACCGGTTTCATGGCGGTAGCCCACTACGGCTACCTCGTCTTGAAGATGCCTACACCAACAGGCATCCTCAAGATCCGTGGAGACCGCACTGCTGCAGTGTCAGCCTTGGAGAAGCTCCAAGCACTTGCAGCAGCCCGAGCACCAGCCCTTGGCGGTGCAGAACCGGGCCAGCTCCACCCGAGTGCATGCCACCGTGCTTCGGCTCCACCTCCCGGGGGCTGCCCTGGCCCTGTCAACCTCTTGTCGACCTGAGCCAATGGAGGAAGACATCCCGGGTCCCCCAGGGAGAAGCCGCGCAGGACCAGCTCCAGCGCGAAGACATCGACCTCATCGATGAGGCTCGATTACAAGCAACGCTCCGCAACGCACGGTACAGGCAGGCGCTCCGGCGCTACCAACAAAGGAACGTGCGTGTCTGGGATCTCAAAGAAGGCGTCCTGGTGCTGTGGCGCATACTTTCTCGCGAAGGGACCAACAAACTCTCCTCCAGCTGGGAAGGTCCCTTCCGAGTCATGAAAGTTTGCCGCCCCGGGTGCGTACGCCTTTTCACCAAGGATGGGGATCTACTCCCGAACCCTTGGAACATAGAACATCTCTGTAAGTTATATCCCTAGAGCATTGGTAGCACATGTCTTTTCTTTCTGTAATAGATTCCATAGAGTCCAGGAACAGCGCTCGGAGCAACTAAGCCCCAGTGGACGGTCCAGGACTACGTCCAGCTTGGCCTGGTTCTGACCCTAAGCGCGTAGGATCTTGCTTCCCCTCATAATGGGGTGGTCGTTGCCTCCATGTTTAGCCTGTCTTCCTCCTATGGGCATTTATACAGAGAGAACCCTGTTCTACCACACTCTAACTTATGTGCTCATTTAAATTACGCATTAATTTTTATGATCGCACTTTCCGTGTATGCTCACCGTACACTTAGCTCTCCTTTCCCACTCTCATCCCTAGTCGGCATTTGCTATCCTACCAAAGACGGTCGCGCTTGAGGTACCTACCGATGGTCAGGGAGCCTCTCGGGCCTCCCCCAGTCAGGTGCTGCGATGCCAGTTGGTCACCTCCAGGAAAAGCCTGCGCTGTGCATGGGGGGTCCACGGTGCGTAGCCTACTTTGCCTGGTTCCGACCCAAAGCGTGCGTGCCCTGCCCTTCAGAGGTCCAGGGGAGTACAGCCGGCTTTGCCTGGTTCCGTACCGAAAGCCTGTGCACTCTGCCTCCCCAGCTTTACGGTCCAGTACTAGGGGCCGTACGGTCATACCGTGACCTCGGAGGGAGCCGGACCCCCGGTGCCGGGCGCACTGAATTGCCCAAGCCCCGTATACCGGACCAGGACCGTAAACCAAATAAGACTACGAGATAGGGAAGGGAGAGCCCCCAAGGAGAATTACGGTTCCCTTACTTGTGTGCAGGACCTCCTGGCCTTAGCTCCCCCGCAGGAGTATGGTAGGTGTGCCCAAACCATTGGCCACACATATCAGGGGCCACTACGGGGACCGCGTGAAGAGAGACCGGAGCTTCTGACTACTCCAACGCAAGACCGGAGGATCCGGACCTCGCCCCCTTCGCAAGGGCGGGTTCCGAAGGCCCCATGTGTCTAGCGGGACTGGGGCCCCCCTCTCCTCAGAGGATAGCTCCGGGCCCGTCACGTGGCCGACAGATCCAGACCTCGCCCCCTCCGCAGGGGCGAGCTCCGAAGGCTTCACGTGTCCTGCGGGGCCGGACCACCCTATACTCAGAGGAGCTCCGGGCCCGCCACGTGGCCAGCAGATCCGGACCTCCCCCGCCCCCCCCCCCCCCGTCCTCACGGGGCGAGCTCCGAAGACCCTTTGGGCCCTTATCACAACAAGGACCCGAGGAAGGTGTCTGTGCAAGACTTCAAGATCGGTGAAGACCTCCCGAAGTCCTTGCGGAGCTAAGGACTCGGGCAGGCCAAGCCAAGAAGAAGATAAAAAACACAGACACAAAAAACAACAAGACTCTATTCATTCATCAAAGCTCCATGAGCTGGACTACAGACTCAACAAAAACGAAAAAGAAAAGATACAAGGCCTTTCGGCCGCGGGGGCGACTACTTAGGAGTCCCCGGACTCCCGCTGGAACTGGAGGCTACAAGGGCGGCCACGTCCCCGACTTCGACCCTGGCAGCTTCCTCCCGCTCGACAACGGGGCCTAGTCTTACCGGCTCCAGAGAGAGGGAAGGATCCCGGCTCCGGAAGCACGCCAGCACGTGCGTGGCCACCTCCTTCGCCAAGCCCCGTCCCTCTGCCTCAAGCTCGTTGGCGATCACGGCTTCGAGCCTCTCCAGCTTGGCGCCGAGGGACTCGAGCGCCGAAATTGCCTCGGCCACCTCCTGCGCTGGAGCCCCCGTCCTCACGGGGCTGAAGCCGAGGGGTACTAGGGCGGATCCCACCTGCCCGACGAAGCTCCAGACCGCTCGGGCCTCGACGGACCGCGAAGCCTAGAGCTTCTCCACCTCTTGGCGGGCTGCCAGTAGGGCGTCGGGCCCCTCCTCGGAGAACTTCTTCTCCTTGGACGAGAGGGAGTTCTCCCGGAACAAGAGGTCCCTAGCAAGCCGCTCCAGCTCTGACGCCCGGAAGTCGGCCGCCAGCTCCCGCTCCAGCGCCGCCTGACGCTCCTGGGAGGCCTGCTCCTCCCTCTCGGCCAAAGCTGCCTCCCGAAGCTCCAGCTCTCCGGCCCGGGCCTTTAGGTCGCCTCGCTGGCCTCCAGCCATGCGGCGACCTTCTTCTCCTCGGCCGCCACTGCGCGCTCCCGATCCGCGACGGCGCACTCGCGGCGCGCCAGCCGCAGCCGCAGCTCCTCCATGGCAGTGGAGCGCACCTCGGCCCTGGCATGAGCCTCGCGGGTCTCCTGGTGGAGTTGCCGAGTCTCGGAGTCCAAGCGGTCGACGGCCTTCTTCTGAAGGTCAAGGAGCGCCTCCATGGCATTGAGGCTCGACCGCCTCGAGTCGAGCTCCGCCCTAACCTCCTGAGTCCGCTGCTTCAGGAGGTGCCCCTAGATGAGGAGGTGGTTCCTCTTCCTTGCTAGCACCTCCCGCTCTCACTCCAGGGCGGCCTGGACCTGCCGGATGCTCGCCTGGGCAAGCTCCAAGGCATCCGCCAGGGGCAGCGGGGTGGCAGAGGCCGAATCCGAGCCCCCGACCTCCTCCATCACGTCGTCGTCCGGTGGAGGAGATGCCGGCATCTCGGCGACTGGGATGAGGCGCCGATTTGGAGAAGCCGGCACCGGAGCAGGGCCGCTCTCGACGCGCCCCTGCTCGCCGCCCGCCGCAGGACCTGCGGCTGCTCCTCCCGCCTCGACACTGGAGGGCTGGACGCTGCCAGCCAGCCCCGCCGAGCCCTCGACAACCGCCGGCTTCCAAGCTGGCGAAGGAGGACGAGCGGGTGCTGCCGCCGCCGCTGCAGGAGCTTGTCCGACTAGCACAGAAGAAGCCTACACCGACTTGAGGGCTGGCAAAGCCACCGCAGCTTCCGGATGCTGCGGTGCAGATCTCCCGCCAACCGGAGATAGCCGGGGAACAGAGTTGTTCCCGGCACCTGATGTGTCCCTGCAAGCATGGGAAGCTCTCGGGTTAAGGAAAGAAGAAAAGAACGCAAGTTCTGGAACCCAGTAAGAAGCAACACTTACCGAGGGACGCGAACGCTGCAACGAGCATGGAGCACCAACTTTCGAGCTGGGGTAGAGCCGCCGGAGCCTGCCGCCGCCACCGGGGCCTGAGCCACAGGCACCCGGACCGGTGGGACAGGGGGTGCTCCCGGAGCCCCCCTAGGAGGCGGAGCAGTAGGACTCCTGTCGGCCGCGTCTCTGGTGCCGCTCGTCGTTCCAGCCCCAGAAGCCAGGGGCACCTGCGTCCCTGGACGAATCCCAGCGCTGCTCCTTCTAGCGCCACCGCCTGCCGAGCCTACAGCCGGGACGTTCGTCGCCCGGGGCGCCTGAGCCCTCGGCTCACCCCGGGGCGGTGCAGAGCTGGCGTCCCTCCTCGGAGCTCCTTCGCGTGAGGAAGGAGGATGGGACGCCCGGGGCTCCTTAGACCGCCGCTATCTGAGGGGAGTCCAGTCGGAATGGAAGGCCCGAGGCCTCTTGGGGTTGCCGCCCGATGAATTGACACCTCTAGAAGGAGGACGCGAAGGTACCACGGTCTCCTATATTGGCGCGAACGACGCCGTCGGAGGGGACCGGGCACGTTTCTTCTCTGGCAAACCGGAGGCCGGCTCCCTGCCCTTCCCCCTATCGGCGTTCCGAGCTCCGTCGGCCTTCAGAGACAGGTTGGAAGCCACGGGCGACGGAGGCGCAAGAACCTTGGGGCTGAGAAGGCTTGAGCGCTCAGAGGACTCTGGTGGGCTCAGGCGTGGGGAAGTGCGAAGGGAAGCCTGCGATGCAGATGAGATCCCCTTTTAAACTTCCTAGACGCGATTCAAAGCGATTCGAAACTCTTCGAATACGCTGCTTGGGACAACCGCTTCAGCTCCAAGCCCTAGAGTCGATGACAAGTAGGCCCAGGCTATCCTGCGGAAGCGGCAGACTAAGAGGTCAGACCCCAGGCGGAGAACCCAGCGGTTCCCGAAAAGGCGCTGCAACGTGCAGAAGTGGCAGCCTTGGGAACTGTCGCAGTAAAAGCAACCATCAAGCAGGGCCCATGCCCCCACGATCCCACGAATATTCGTGCTCCAGCAACGGTCAAAGCGGGTCTTCAAGAAGGTGCGTGGAGTAGAAGAGACGGGGCCCCACCTCGGGCTCGTTATCTCCCCCGAGATGGGCCCGGGGGCCACTATCGGTACCCTCAATATGAGGTACCCCCGCGCACAGGGAAAATCGCCTAAGGACTTTGCCCCCTCCGCAGGGGCAAGCTCCGAAAGCCCCACGTGTCCTGCGGGGCCGGACCACCCTCTCCAAGGAGGGCTCCGGGCCCGCCACGTGGCCGGCAGAGCCGGACCTCCCTTCTCCGCAGGGAGAGCTCCGAAGGCTCCACATGTCCAGCGGGGCCGGACCTCCCTCTCCTCAGAGGAGAGCTCCGGGCCTGCCACGTGGCCAGCAGAGCCGGACCTCCCCCCTCCGCGGGGAGAGCTCCAAAGGCTCCACGTGTCCAGCGGGGCCGGACCTCCCTCTCCTCAGAAGAGAGCTCCGGGCCCGCCACGTGGCCAGCAGAGCCGGACCTCCCCCCTCCGCGGGGAGAGCTCCGAAGGCTCCACGTGTCCAGCGGGGCCGGACCTCCCTCTCCTCAGAGGAGAGCTCCGGGCCCGCCACGTGGCCAGCGGAGCTGGACCTCCCCCATCCGCGGGGAGAGCTACGAAAGCCCTACGTGTCCCACGGGGCCGGACCTCCCTCTCCTCAGAGGAGAGCTCCTGGCCCGCCACGTGGCCGCAGAACAACGCTACCTGCCCCCGTGCGGTAGGCAGCGAGAGTAAAGACGTGCCATGCCTTGTCCGTACAAGGTATTCAAGACCCGCGCCTTCCCAAGACGCAGAGACGCGGAGCACGCCACTATCAGGTGCCGTTGTGCCTAGTCGCATCGCAGTGAAGATTGGCACGCCACGTCAGAAGCTGTACACCAATAAACACAGCGACAAGACATCCCCTGCCGCCCCTTCCGTCATCAACCACTACGCCTAGCTTGCGGCGTGGGCAGGGCGGCAAGATGAAGACTCAGAAGCCCTCACCAGAGACAGCTACCGGCGTAACTGCAGGATACGGTAGATGGCAGGCAATCTCCCTGGGCCCACCTGTCGGGTCTCGGGCCCACCTTGTAAGCCGCCCGAGCCTTGGACTATAAAAGGCTCGGGTAGGCGACGTTACAAGGGGTTTCAACTCTGTTAGGTTCGGACTCTGTTCGGTCCAACTCCAGTCGGTTCGAACTCGCTCTTTGCACACTCAACTCATCCTCAAGCAATACAACGAGCACCTCAGCTCACCGTGGATGTAGCGTTTTACGCTCCGGCGGCCTGAACCACGTAAAAAAGCCCCGTGTTCAGCTGTTTCCTTCGTCCAACTACGCTTAAGCTCTCCGTGGGGGACTAGCCCCTCCGAAAAAGAACCTCCGCGGGCTGCCCAGAGCAGGCCCGGGGGAAGTGTCGACAGCCACACTTTGACATTTGGCGTGCCAGGTAGGGGGGTTTTTCCCTCGCGCGACGAGCTTACGCCGACGAAGATGACAAAGCTTCCTTCAGCGGCAAGCTCTCCTCGCCCACGTTCCTGACGAACGGTGACCAGCAAGGACTACGTCTCGACACACTCAGGACGGAGTGTGTCGGGGCAAGCTGGAAGTCAGCAGCCGACTCCGGCAACACGGACTCCAGCAAGCCCAAGATCTGCTGCAGCCCAAATGTCTTCCATGACTCCAGCAACCTCCCCCTTTCACAAGGACTGAGCTCCAATGCCAGGCTTCACCCTCTCCTCAGAGGCTGAACTCCGAAGCCGTCAAGACCCTGCCAACATAGGGAGTACTCAAGACAAGAAAGTGCGCGGGTAGAAGAAGGCCCCACCTCGGGCTCGTTACCTCCCCCGAGATGAGCCAGGAGGCCACTGTCGGTACCCTCAATACCGGGTACCCCCACGCACAGGGTAAAACTGCCTAAGGACCTCGCCCCCTCCGCAGGGGCGAGCTCCGAAGGCGTCACGTGTCCAGCGGGGCCGGAGCTCCCCTCCCCTCGGAGAATAGCTCCGGGCCTGCTACGTGGCCCAGGAGGCCGGACCTCGCCCCCTCCGTAAGGGAGAGCTCCGAAGGCTCCACGTGTCCAGTGGGGCCGGAGCTCCCCTCCCCTCGGAGGATAGCTCCGGGCCTGCCACGTGGCCCAGAAGGCCGAACCTCGCCCCCTCCGCGGGGGTGAGCTCCAAAGGCTCCACGTGTCCAGTGGGTCCGGAGCTCCCCTCTCCTCAGAGGTGAGCTCCGGGCCTGACACGTGGCCAGCAGAGCAGCGCTGCCCGCCCGGCGCGATAGGCAGCGGGAGTAAAGGCGTGCCATACCTTTACAGTACAAAGCATTCAAGACCCGCGCCTTCCCAAGACGAAGAGGCATGGTGCACACCTGTCAGGAGGCGCTGCGACCCGTCACAGTTAAGACAGGCGCACAGTGTCTGAAGCTGCAGACCATTAAAGGCAGCGACAAGACATGGACAAGACGTACCCTGCCGCCCCTGCCATCACCAACGGCTACACCTAGCCTGCGACATAGGCAGGGTGGCAGGACGACCACCTCGAAGCCAGCGCCAAGACTATGTAGCTGGTAGGAAGTCACCCCGGGGGCCCACCTTGTAAGCCGCCCAAGCCTTGGACTATAAAAGGCTCGGGTAGGCAACGTTACAAGGGGTTTGCACTCCAGACGGTTCGGACTCTGTTCGGTCCAACTCCAGTCGGTTCGAACTCAGTTCGGCTCTTTGCACACTCAACTCATACTCAAGCAATACAACGAGCACCGTGGACATAGGGTTTTACGCTCCGGCAGCCTGAACCACGTAAAAAACTCTCGTGTTCATCTGTTTCCTTCGTCCAACTACGCTTAAGCTCTCCGTGGGGGACTAGCCCCTCCGAAAAAGAACCTCCACGGGCTGCCCAGAGCAGGCCCGGGGGAAGTGTTGACAGCCACACTTCGACAGTAGGGTTAGATGACGCTGGTGCTCCATTCGCTCCCGCATTGGCACAAGTCTCCTCATGTTTTTCTAGCAAGTACAGCTTCTTGTGGAGGTAATGGATCTCTTCTTGTGTGCTTGCGTAGCAGTTTCCTAACTCCACGAGCAACCTCTGGGACTTGTCAGCAGCTTGTGGGTTGAAAAGAGCTCTTCCATGGGGTCCAATGATCTCCCTTGTACCACTCTTCCGATACGGGTGCAGCTCAAAAGTGGTGTCCTCAAGCTGCTCGCGGAAGGTGTAGCACAGTCCGGTAAGTGCATCTCATGCAGCATCATCGATAGCTTCTGCTCTAGTAGCTCTCCATGTTGGTGCGAAGTGCCGTGTGACAACCCTACCGTTAGGTAGGATGGTTACTTCAGCCTTCCACTCTTCATGTCCGAGACGAGGGACTTTCCTGAGGAGATACTCCGGGTATAGGCTGCAGCAATCCAGAAATTCTTTGAGCTCCCTAGATATGTGTCCTCCTTCCATTCTGTCATACCGAAATTCTTGAACTGAATGATTGGCCCGTTCGTCACTTTCATTATTGGCCTCAGCAAGGGGTGGCTCCTCCTCGGGTTCATCTCCTCCCGACATAGCTTCATGAGGCTCCACAGGGTGTAAGCCCGCGTGAAACTCCTCCTGAGGTGCGTACCAATGCCGTTCTTGTGGATCATCCTCCATATCATCTTTGAATGGTTCCACCTCTTCCGGAGTCTCTTCCTCATGTATAGAGATACTGACTTCATCTTCATCATGAGGTTCCATCTTGACCTCCTCCCAATATGGTCCATCGGACACATCAATGGGGTTAAGTGCACTCCCATGTGGTGGTGGACGAGTACTTATGCGTGCTGAGTTCATAATCACCGGCATCCATAAATAAGACATGAGAAAATTTAGAGAAGGAAGAAATAAGTCCAAAACTTCAAAAGCTATGAAGCAAGAAAGCAAAAGTGTTGCTGTCCAAAAGAAGAGAAGAAAGAGGGGCTGAAAATAGCACTTTGCAGTGGCTGAATTGACAAGTAAAGTGCAGCAGCAAGCAATTTTCAAAAATAGCAGTTTAGAGGGGTGTTCCTATATGTTTTAGAGTGTCCATTCTACCTAGGCTTGCGTCCTACAGTCAACGTGGCTCTGATACCAATTTGTGACACCTGGTTCCGAAAATAGAACCAAGTGAATGCATATGTGTGCCCAGGATGTTCATCACACATACACATGTAATCCACAAACTGAATTCAGAATATAAACACAAATAAATAGTGTTTAAGTACTTTATTACAATGACTCAAAGTATCACTCATGAATCTCTAACTTATTCTTGCAGCGGAAGTCTCTAAACGATAGCGGAAATAACTAAACAGCAGGCTCCAATCTTCATCTCCACAGGCATGTTGATGGTAGTTCGCACGCCTAGTACTCCACATGGTCCTCGAAGTACTCATCTCCTGTAGCTGATGTTTATGTGATAATGGAAGGGTGAGTACATGTCGTACTCAGCAAGTGCGGGAAAAGTATGACATGTAGCTTACAACAAAGGCTCATTGCAGCAAGCAAATTTTATTTCACAAACATGGTAAAAACAGTAACTATTTCTAGGTGAGTTTAATACCATAACCAAGTAATTCAGCAACATTCTTTCATCATAATTCACCATTTATCAAGTCTCATCCAGCCATCAATCTTTCTCAAGTTCATCTCATGCTCATAAAAATTCATATCCATCTCATATTCATATAACCGAAACCAAATTCATTACCATGACTCAAACAGTCCCAAAACCAATCCCAATGACCATACAATAACCATACTGAATAACCATACCAAGTTTTTCCCTCTAATCATGGAAGCTGGCAAGGTGCTTATGACCGGAAGCACGGCTATCATGATAGTTTTACACTCTGCAGAGGTGGCACCACTTTGCCCACAAGTTCGTGATTTCGTCACCCGTCGGTGACTGCAGAACCTCCATTATATCAGTACACAACCGTCGGTGTATGGCCAAGAGATCACAAAATAGCCTTTACAAAGGGGCTACTAGATGTACGGACCCACTGAGGTTTCACCGGTAGGCTCGAATCACCATCCTCCCACCCACGGGCCCCCTCTTGTGCCATGCATTTCCCAGGGCAGTCCTCCTCGACTCCCATTCCCCACGCCATCCTACGGTCCATAAAAAGCTAGCAACACACCTAATTAATCAGCTAAGCCGCACCCATACTTGGCCTTGTGGTGGCACTGTTTTCCTGGCATATTCTCACATGAACCGGTCCTTAGATCTACAGCAAGTAAACCACCATCTCATCCAGTAACATCCATGAACCAAGCTTGCCTAGATCTCCCCGACTCCATGCTCATTAACATCATCAAGTTCTCATCATCATTATTCATATGAGTGCAGTAGCTAACTATGTTTTATTTCAGCTTCCCGTATCATGTAAATTAAGCGAAGCAAAAAGGAAAAAATGACCATACCCAACTCATCAACTTTCCCGGCGCCAAGGATGGTTAACAAAACTAGTAAACTCCTATAAAAGGGTGTCCCATCAAGTTGACTCAAGCCTACGAGTTTTCGCAAGCAAAACAGTTTCAAAACATGGGATCAATATGGTCAAGGGGCACTTGCCTTGCTCCTGTGGTTCTTGTTGCTCAAGCGTCTCGAAGTCTTGGTGTTGTAGTTCCTCGTAGATGGCCTCTTGAGATTGTCCTTCTACTCACGACCATGCACATACAAAATTTACAGCAATCAATCATCATGCACAAACTTTACTCAAGATGCAATGTGGTAGATGAATGCAAATCCTATGGTGCTGTTTTATTAAACCAGTTTGTACGTGTTCTTGCATGTTTTAATGGGCTTTCATGGTGTTTTATGATGAACAAGGGTGTAGGGATCAAGTGTGGACGTGGTGATGATCTTGACTCAAGATCTAGATCAATTCCACCATCAAAAATTGATCGAAACGTGATCTGTCCACACGAAAAAGTTTCTGCTCAAAGGGGGAGAAGAAAAAGGATGCGTAGAAACAGCGGCGACGTCGTAAGATGGGTAATGGGGACCTACCTCACTTCCTTTTGGTGGCAGGGCCTTCCTCCTAGCAACGGCAGCAGCGGGGAATTTTCTATGGAAGATTAGGGTAGGACGGATCGTCGGCTTCTTTTCCGGCGACGGCGAGGCGTGACGGGGCTCGTCGGCAGGGCTCGACGACGGGGCTCGATGGCGGGGCTCGACAGCGGGGCTCGTCGGCGGGGCTCACCGGTGACCAAACTCCGACAGGGTGGTGGCCAACTCGGCGACCTAGAGGGGGGGGTCGGCCAAAAGGGGGGGTTGGGGTTGTATTTATAAGGGGGAGAAGAGAGGAGTCCTACTCCAATTGGAACTCAACCAAGAGTCCTAGTCAATTTGGAACTCAACCAAAGAGTCCTAGGAACTTTTCCCCCTAGTTGGTTGCGGCAGCATTGGGGATTAAATTCCCCCAAATGTGGGGAAAATTCCCCTTTTGTGGAATTGGGGAATTTGGAAATTTTGAGGAAATTTTGGGGGAAATTTGGGAATGGCTCATTTCAGCTATCTTTTCCATTTCTCACCATTTCTATGTCCCTTTTTTTCATTTCTACAATCCCCTCTCCATTCCTATGTCTCGTTCTCCATTTCTATGTCCCATTCTCCATTTCTATATTCCCTTCTCCATTTATATGGTTCTTCCTCCATTTCTATGGTTCTTTTTCCATTTCTATGGTTCTTTCTCCATTTTCTATGGTTCATTCTCCATTTCTATAGTTCTTTCTCCATTTCTAGGGTTCTTTCTCCATTTCTACTTCTTTTACAATGCTTCTCTACATGAAAAATGTATGCAATGCATGGTAATGAATTTGAGGGTGTTACAGCATGGAATAGTGTTAGGTTGTTATTCTTATCATCTTTAGTATATTTATCAAATTTTGTCATTTTAGTAGAAGTATGGCATTCATTCATAGTTTTGTATGATCCTTCTTTCACAAAGGCTATATGCATCTTGTCACTCTTAGATATGTTTGTATTTTGCTTTGCTTTTCTTGAATAGCCAGTACCATCTTTGATCAAAGGAGACCTTGCAATTGAGTATGCACTACATGCATACTTAATCTTCTCCTTGTCAAAGATGCTACTCTTAGGTGCACTCTTTGCTATGTTAAGTTCCCTTTTTAAATTAGGTTCAGGTTTTGCACATTTGTAGTTTTTAGTGTTTAACTCTAAACTAGACAAGTTTGAGCTTGTTGAGGGGAGCGAAATAACATTTGGCTTGAGAGTTGCGAATTGTGCTTCAATATTCTTGTGAGCTTTATTCAAACTAACAAGCTCATATTGGAGCACAACATTCGAACTCTTGGGACTTGAGGAGGTCTCCTTGCATCCCGCAAGTTCAAGTTCAAGTGCCATGTTTTTCTCCCTATCAAGCTCGAGGAGATTCTCAAGGTCAATATTCTTTTGCTTCTCCTCGATAAGCAAATCCTCTTGTCTCTCAAGAAGCTCCTCCTTATCTAAGATTTCATCAAATAGTTCTTTTCATTTTAGTTAGTACATTTTTACTTAATCCTTCCAACAAATATTCATTTTCACTATCACTATCAAAGTCTTCATCCTTAATGGAGTGTAAGGAGAGTTTAGTTTTTACCTTTCGCTTTCCCTCCTTTGCCATGAGACTTGTGTGGTTTAAGCTTTTCCATTCACCCTTGTTGGGTAGGAGAGTCTTCTTCATTATTGGCTTCTTGATGGTGACGGTTGCCACTTCTTAATTATCGGAGGAGGACTCATCATTGGAGTCCCATTCTTTACCAACATGAGTGTGCCCACGTGTCTTCTTCTTCTTGAATATCCTCTTCTCTTGTGGCTTTTCATCCTTGTTCCTCTTCTTCTGATGTACCGTACTAATCCGGCCCCCAACCCGGACAAGTCCGGCCCTATTGATGTGGATATCACTCCTGCAGATATACACAACACTCACATGGTAGACATGCAAGGTCCAATTACTAGAGCTCGAGCACGGAAATTGAATTTAGAGGTGAGCTCGTTCCTGAACAATTCTTTATATGTGAATTTTGAGAGTATGTTGCTATCTAATGGATTAATTATGTTTAGGAACCATGGAGAGGACATGGAGATACATGGAGAGGGGTTTGGAGGCGTGGAGGACCAGAAAATATGCCAACAAAAAGTTAGAGACCGAGCCCAACTCAAACTCGAGTCCAACTCGGGCCCAGGAGCAGTCCACCTTAAAATGGATGCACAGGAGGCATACGGACTCTGTTTTTGATGTTCTACATATGCACGGAAAGCTGAGAGGATAAACTTTCCAATGGAACTGGCTCCACATCAAAATTCCCTCGTAGTCGATGGGAAACTTCAAAACAATATAAAGTTTAGAGTCTGTCAGGGTGTTGCATCACCTAGTTGGGCCATTGGGCCTTGTATCGAGTCCAAGTCCATTATGTACGTGTATTAGGGTTAGGTCACGACCTCAGCACCCCCTGGTCGTCCTCCACCTCTTTTATACCCTCTAGCTACCGTTTGTGCGGGGGTTTTGCTTAGTTATAATCTGTCGTTGAACAGTTCACCGATCATCGGTTGTGAGACCCCAAATTCGTGATCAATTCAGTTTTGATTGCAACTTCTCTGTTCTTGCTTGTGTTATTGATTGCACTTGCAGGGATAAGCCTTCGTGGCCGTCATTCGTGTGACACAGGTGATAACCAACGGAGCAGTGGTGTAGTGATTGTGGGGTTTCGTTCGTTCGGAGCCTTGGATCATCAACGTCGAGATCTCCACCCAATCAAGTTTACCCTACCTCTTGGAAGATCGGGACTCATCCTCCTATCACTTATTCCCAGGGATTATTCCAAATCTTCACTTCACTCAACCTAAACTCAGACTATGAGCTCTTAGATGATTCTGAACAGTTTACTCTATGATCACACTCATACTCAAAGGCTAAACTCAACACAAAAGAATTAAAAACCCTAAATTATATTCTTCTTGTGTATTTTCCTTTTTATCCTCTTTTCCTTTTTAAGTGTATCCATCTTCGTAAATTTCTTAATCACCTGTACTCACACTTGCAATGCTCATTAGTTCCTTAAGTGTTGTCATTAATCATCAAAACCCACGGGGAATTAGCCCAGATGCACTTTTAGGTGTCTTCAGTGGATGGCGAGTTGAATGAGGCGACGACCAGGTGGTCGACGTCATTGCGCCATTGCTCTGCAGCGGTCGGAGAAGCTCCCGCACTCAAGGGGTTGTGCAGGAGCACGTGCGCTGCCTGCAGCGCACTCTCCGGGCTGGCTTCGGGCGGTGCTTGCGACGCCGTCGCCACCGAAGGCTGCCAGGTGGCAACAGGCACCGTCGGTGTAGGAGATGCCACCGGCATAATCATTCCCGCTCTGGAACAGGATGAGGCTTTCTGCTCCCTGTGCTGCTGGCGGTGAGGGGCGGGAAGAGCCTCCGATAGATTGGATGTTCAGCATCGTGAGCTTCACGAACAGCTTCAAAAAACCAGAAGCCCCCTTCCTGGCGCGCCACTTTTTGAAGTGTTTTCCTGCGACACTTCCCCCGGTCTGCCAGAACAGCCCGCGGAGGGTCTTTTTTAGGAGGGGCTTAGTGGTTTCAAGCGTCGGAGCACGATGGCGAGGGTGAACACGAGGATTTACGTGGTTCGGTCCGCCAGAGCATAATACCCTACGTCCACGGGAGTGCTTGCGAACCCTTTGCCCGGAGGCTGCTCCGATTATTTTATAGCCTAAGGTCGGGGCAGTTACAATGTAGCCCGGGGCCCAACAGGTGGCCCCGCAGCTGTCTGTACCCTATACATGAGCTAGGGTCTTTACAGCTACATGCAACGTCGCACTCGGAGGAGTTAAGGCGCGCCGCATGACACGCCGGGTGCCTCTGACCGAGTAGCCGGTGACGATGAAGTTCCACTATTGTCGTCGCGTCTCCTCGCTCCACACAGCGGCTCTGTGCCATCGGGCGGAACTGTTCTGTTGTCATGCCTCGCCGCCCTGTCTTGTCACCGTAATGGTGAACAGGTGGAGGACGGAGGCGTGCGACGTGCCCCAAGCTTCTGGAGAAGGCGCGAGCCTTGAATGCACGGCGTGGCAGCGCACCTTCCTCTCTACTCCTTGGATATCTACCCATTGCTTGTCGGCGCGGCTCCCTGGTGGCTGGCCCCCGGGACACACGTCGCCACCGGAGTTGTCTTGCGGAGTAGCGAGGGGTCCGGAGTCGTTGGCCACGTGGAAGCACCGGAGCCCTCCCATGCTAGAGGTTAGGCCCGGAGCCGCAGGACACGTGGCACCTCTGGAGCTATCCTTGGCAGGAGGTGTGGCTCGGAGGTTCCGGACACCATGTGGCGGCTCCGAAGCCATCCTCAGTCGGTGGTGAGACTCAGAGCCTGTAGACACGTGGCAGCTCTGGACCTCACCTCAGCGGGGAGGCTAAGGCCGGAGCCCGGTGCATGTGCCAGCCCAGGAGCCCAAGCACACGTGGTAGCCCCAGGACTGTCCATGGGGCCCAGGGCACGTGGCTTATGCTGGGGCCCGCCTTAGCAGGAAGGCGGGGCCCAAGTTGTCTTTTACCCACTACGTGGTGATATTCGGTCTGCAGGGTACCGACAACTACCTTAGCATTTTTTACCATCTTGTTGGATTTTATTTTCAATTTTAATTATTTATCATATTTTTAAAGAGAATGAAAAATAAAATGCAAGCTATTTGTTTGTATTACTCTCTCCCTTTCAATTTACTTTGTACTTTAGTCTCTAGCTGTGACACCCTCATTCCTGGTGTCAGCATATATTCATGTTTTATGAAGAGAAAACATTTTAAGAAAAGTAGGAACAGAGGAAAATATCAAAGGGATAGACAATAAGAGCCGAATCCAGCTCTCAGAGAGCGCCGAAGACAACTTCCGTGGCCTGCTGGCCACGTGGTGTGATCGGAGCTCATCCCTGCGAGGTGGGGAGAGGTCCGCCGCTAAAGTAGGCTACGTGGCAGGCTCGGGGCTCATCTCCGCAAAAGGGGAGAGGTCCGGTTCTATCGAACACGTGTCGCCACCGGAGCTTATCTCCGGGAGGTCCGTCGCTGCTGGACACGTGTTAACCTCGGAGCTCGTCTCTGAGAAGGAAGGAAGGTCTGGCGCTACTTGACACGTGGCGTGCGCGGAGCCACCTCCGAAAAGAGAGGAGGTCCCGACCGCCAGGATACGTGGCGCACACGGAGCTCAACTCCGAGGAAGAGGGAAGTCTTGCTCGTTTGACACGCGGCACAACCGGAGCTCGTCTCCGCGAAAAAGGAGAGAGCAGACCCGATGGACACGTGGAGACTCCGGAGCTCATTACCGAGGAGGTAACGAGTTCTAGGAACGATTTTTGGATTCTATACGCGTAGAAATACCGGAACAGAAACCGACCTGAATTCCACGATGATACCGCACCAAATCAACTAAAGATAAGTTGTAAGATTCAAACAGGACTCATATTCGGGATACAATCAGACTAGGACTCTTCTCTTCCCGATTATAAATAGAACCCAGAACCCCTGGCCGAAATCACAAACTTCTTTTCCAACTCTTGAGCCGACGACTTAGAGCCCTAAGTCCCAACCCGCCGAGTAGACCATCGCCGGAGTGCAGCAAGGAAGAACGCCGGAGGAAAGCCCAATTATCTGAGGCGGACCTCGAGATAGAGAAGAACGTAAGGTAAGTCTCCAATACCGCCTTACGACATCGTTGTGTTTTCTTTGCATCTGTTCTTTGATCCCTTTCGAACAGAAGCCTTCTCGTGGACAGATCATTTGATGGTCAGGTTGATCTAAAGACAAGATCATCGCCACGTCCACATTTGATCCAAACACCCCTTTTCATCATAAAATCCATGCAAGCCATGCAAGAACACGTACATACCAATCTAATAAAACTAATCATAGGATAGCATGCATGTGCATCATCGCATCTAGTTTAAGGTTTGTGCATGATATTGATTGTTGTGAATCTTGTATGCACGTGATCCTACCTAGCAGGACAAGCTCAGAGAGTTGTCTACGATGAGCTGCAGCAACAAGGTTTTGAGATTCAAGAACAACCGGAACCGCAAGAACAAGGCAAGTGCTCCTTGACCATATTGATCCTATGTTTTGGGTGAAACTGTTTTGTTTTGCCAAAAGGTGTGTGTGCTGAGTCAAATATGATGGGAAACCCTTTTATAGGAGTTTACTAGTATTGGTTAAACCACTCTTGTCATCTGGGAAGTTTATGAGTCGGGTATGGTTTTTGCTTTATGCTTCGCTGAGTCTATGGGATTGGGAAGCGAGATAGATGTGTCTAGCTAACTGCATTCGTAATGAAAATGAGAAACTGATGATGTTAATGAACATGGATCGGAAGGAGATCTAGGCAAGCCTGGGTTTGTGAATGAGGTAGCATGAGATGGTGGTTTACTTGCCGTAGATCTAAGGACCGGTTCATGCATGCACATGCCAGGATAACAGTGCCACCACAAGGCCAAGTATGGGTGCGGCTTAGCTGAGTAATTAGGTAAGTTGCTAGAGTGTTATGGACTCTGGAAGGCGCGGGGAATGGGAGTCGAGTGAGGACTGCCCTGGGAACTGCATGACACAAGAGGGGGCTCGTGGGTGGGAGAATTGGAGATTCTAGCCTGCCGGTGAAACCTTAGTGAGTCCATACATCTAGTAGCCCCTTTGTAAAGGCTATTTTGTGATCTCTTGACCATACACCGACGGTTGTGTACTGGTATAATGGAGGTTCTGCAGTCGCCGACGGGTGACGAAATCACAAACTTGTAGGTAAAGAGGTGCAAACTCTGCAGTCTAAAACTAGCATGATAGTCGAGCTTACGGTCACGAGCGCCTGGCTAAACTGCCATGATTAGTTGGGATGGTTATTGGGATGATTAGTTGGGATGGTTATTGGGATGATTAGTTGGGATGGCTATTGGGAAGGTTCTTGGTTATAGTTATTGTTTTTGGTTGTGGTTGCCTGACTGTTGAGTCATGGTAATGAGATGGGTCTCGGTGTGAGACAAAGTTGTTTATGAGATAAGATGGTAGAGAATACGTGAAGGTATTCGTGAGATGGTAGCGAATACGAGGAGGTATTCGTGAGTAAGAATGAGGTTGGTTAATGTTCGGGTGGAACATGGAAAGCGATGGAGGTATGTTGGTAATTTAATACATGCTGGGATTACATTTATCTAAAGTTAAGTTGTTGTTTTATCATAGTTTTATAAATCTGCTTTTCTGCAAATAAGCCTTTTTTTATACCTACCTTGTTATGAGCTGCATATCATGTTTTTCCCGCACTTGCTGAGTACATCATTGTACTCAAACTTGCATTATTATTTCGTCATCAACAGCAGGAGAAGCTTACTATGAAGACCAAGTGGAGCATTAAGGCGTGTGATCTGTTCTCAACCTTGCCTGTGGAGGGAGTAGAGATGGAGCCACTTCTGCTTAGATTTGCTTCCGCATTAGAATAAAGACTTCCGCTGCATAGAAATAACACTTCCGCTGTAAGCATGAGTCCAAGACTCATGAGACATTGTAATAAACTCTGTTATTCGTGGTTATATATATTCTGAATTCAGTTTGTGGAATATATGCATATGTGTGATGAACATCCTCGGCACACATATGTATTAGTTCTTGGTTCCGTGGTTTTTTCACAGAATTGAGGGCGTCACACTAGCCCTAGATATATAAATTAAGGAGAGATAGAAAATATGTGGTACACAAAAAGCGGGGTGGAGAGAGATAAAAATAGAGATATTTATTAGAAAGAAGTCTATTTGTTCCTATGAATGATCCACTGTTCATTTTTTGCCCTATCAACGGAATCTTAGTTTGATTTACTCGCTTAAACTATTCAAACCGATGTAATATATCCTCTATCAAAAATTTATATAAATTTTTTGTGTAAAAGCATATTTTTGTTTCAAAGTTTGCAGGTTGATAGATGATATCATTTGCTATGTTTAAAAAATAATTGGTATTTTTCAAGTGTGGTTCCTTTGCTTCTTTATAATTCTACTATTAAGACACTATTAGATATTGTTAAACTTAAAAAATCCTTAAACGATGCATTATAATGTCAACAGATATTTATCGTCTATGTGTTAAATTCGCGTTGCAGATGAAGAAATAAAGAAAACATACTTTATTAGTGGGTAGATTGCCGAGACCTGAATAGCTCAATGAAGTACGTTATGTCTAATTTTTTTAGGAGGTCAACTGAGACGATGTTGTCAGAGTGTAAAGTAGTTCTTTACGATAAAATCCATGTTGGTCTGCAACCCTTGTTTCCTTCGAAACTATTTCATATACTTTATTTTGAGCAATAAATTACAACAAAATATGCCATCAAGTGACATTTGCTGACCTTGTTATAATGGAATGTAAGCTCATTATGAACAAGGAGAGAGAGAGAGAGAGTGCGTTGAAACATGTAGTAACATTTTTAGCCGGCTCATTCATTATTATAAATTGTACTTGGACGAAGACGCGGAACAACAATAATACAAACTTGAGGCAGCACTAGGTAAGTAGTTCCTACTCTGACCATTTTATCTTTTCTTCATTCAGGGTCAGGAAATAACGCGTCGTGTAATTTACGGTCCGCTGTCGCGGCGTGATGGCCGCTCCGGCTCTTGCAGTACGCGCAACGGATGCGAAACACTGGCGCTGTCCTCGGCATGCCGCACAGTGCAGGGCCACGACTGCAGCCGTGCGTCGTCTTAGCAGGGCACCAGTCACCACCTTTTCGTCGGTCGTCACCAGCGACGACCAAAGAGTGTGCGCGGCGAAGCAAGGCTCGCATCTTGAGGGGCCGTGCGCGATTTTATAGTCTGCCATCAGCCAATCTGCCTAGCGGGCACGAGCATGGGCTACGACGACACACATTTACTGCTCCTGATCAGACAGTGGCTGGCGGTGCAGGTGGTTCATGCCTCGGGCCGCGTGACTCTAAACAAAGATGGACCTCCCAGTTCCTAGAAGCCGCGGCAAGCATCGATCGTCCTTTCTTTCCCATTGATTTTTTTATTGTTCAGACGGAGCTGTGGACAGGCCGGCTGCGGTAACTACTGCCATACGATGCAGGAGCCTCACGCCGTGGGCTTCCTTCAACAGTTGCGTGCCAGTACGTGGTCCATGGTCGACGGGCAAAAGGAAGATGCAGGGATCTGGACCATGAAGTGTACCAACTGCTATGTATGGTACCACTCTACAGCGAACGGGAGCTTGAGGCCTGCATGCATTACTACAAGCTTCGGGATGCAATATTAACCGGAGAAAACCATGTCAATCGCTTCCAGGACCACGTTCGAGGTGACGAAACAACCGGGGACCGAGTAGTTGAGCCAATTCTTGTCGGACGACAGGCATGACCACAGTACCAGTAGTTTTGGGTGTATAGAATGGCGTACGGATCGAAATTGAATGCAGGAGCACCAAGAAGTCACCTCTAGCGTTGAAAAACCGGTTTGAAAAAACAAAACACATAACGATCAAATACGAAACTGTCTGGACCCCGATTCCCCAACTGTTTTCGTGCCCGTCCGCCTCGTAACGGCCAGCCTACCGGTAGTAGGTTCTGTGCGTCTGGGCACGCGCTAGCTACCGCCCTATGGCTAGCCTCACCGGTCGGTTCCATGCCTGCTTCGCTCACAGGCCTGGCCGGTCCAACGCTGGCGCGCTGCGGTCGCGGTCTCCGTTGCATGCCGCCGCTGCGTGCAGTCAATAAATTTCAACTGTCAAGATCGATTTTACTGGCTACTTGTACTGGCACGCTTCGGCGCCCACGATCTTTGGTCGCTCCACCTCTCGTGTGGATGGCCGGCTAAGCCAGTAGAGCAAATCGAGGGCAGCGTCCGTGCATCCCAAAAGCCACAACGGACCACCTACATGTCGTGGGAAAGAGTATAGTTGGTAAATGTCACAGTTTCTTCCCAAACTTCTTTTTACTGACTAGAGTAATTTTTGTCATACCTTGTGAAAGAGAACATTGAAGACTAATTTATTCTCTAATCTTTGTATCGATACTATAGAATCGAAGAGCACGTGAAAAGCTACAAGAGGAGAGGTGAATGGTAGATTTAAACTTTTTAACGGAAGAAAAAAAACCTCGGTAGAAAATCGATCTATTAAAGAAACCGTATATGCGACTGATAGAAACATGTTCAACCGTGACAAAAGTGGTATGTATCATATAGAATCAAGTCACGAAGACACGACAACAACAATCACGGAAATCCATCAAAAGAAACTCAACTTATGATCGAATGATGAAACAAGGGTAAATCTGTTCTATTCGAGTAAAAACCAGACCCGCGACTTGACTCACGTTAGTTCCGAAAACCACAACACGTTACGTGAACACCTCACATAAGCATGTTGCAAACTATAGCAAAATGTTAACCACCGTAAACAGTCATAACACTTAAAAAACTTAGTAAAATAATACCAAACAAACTTTCCGACAGTTCATCACGGAAGAAAGAACTCACAGAGCCGGCCATATATGTAAATCAAGTTTGAAACATTTGCATGGTAAAAACAGAACCATTACAATTTAGCTCCGGACCTTGCCAAAGCTAACCGGACCTTGAGCCGAAACTTACCAAAGCTACCAGAATCTAGCACCGGAACTTAGCAAAGCTAGTCGGACCTACCGCCGGAGCTAACCAAACACATGTCGGATCTAGCCATAGCAAGTCGGAGCTTACGTCAGTTCTTGTTGGAGCTCGGACCTAGAGTCGGACCTTGACAAAAAGAGTGTTTTGGTAGAATTCAAAACTTTTATCATGATAGCCAATGTATTCAGCACACATAGGTCTCACAATCTCCCCCTTGATGAATGCATTTGCAACACCACTTAAAATCCGAACATTGGCTTATTCACATGAAAAGTTTTGAAAACAATCAAATGAGAAAGAAATTTCGAAACAAAAATTTCTCCCCTATACATATTCCCCATGTCGAAGTGTGCCGTCGACACTTCCCCCAGGCCTGCTTCAGGAGCAGCCCGCGGAGGTTCTTTTTCGGAGGGGCTAGTTCTCTCGGAAGGTCGCGTTGGTTGTGAGAGGATTGACACAAGGATTTTTACGTGGTTCGGGCCGCCGGAGCGTAATACCCTACGTCCACGGGAGCTGTATTGCTCGGAGCTTAGAACCGGAGTTCTAAGCTTGGTGTTCTGTATGAGCTAAGTTGCCCTAGGCGCTAGAGGGAGCCAACTGCCGGACTCGCGAACCCTTTGCAACGTTGCCAACCCGAGCCTTTTATACTTCAAGACTCGGGGCGGCTTACAAGGTGGGCCCCGGGGCCCGACAGGTGGCCCCGGGGAGATTTCTTGCCATCTACCATATCTTGCAGTGAATGCTGGTAGTTCTCTCTCGCAAGGGCTTCTTAGTCGTTGTCCTGCCGTCCTGCCCGTGCCGCAAGCTAGGCGTAGTGGTTGATGATGGCAGTGACGGCAAGGCATGTCTTGTCATCGTATTTATTGGTGAACATCTTCTGACATGGCCTGCGTCGCGTCTCGGGAAGGCACGGGTCTTGAATATCTTGATCGGACAAGTCATGACACGACTTTACTCCTGCTGCCTAACGAGTCGGGGTGGGCAGCACGACACGTGGCGCCTTCGGAGCTCACCCCTGCGGAGCGGGCGAGGTCCGACACTGCTGACCACGTGGCAGGCCCGGGGCTCGCCTCTGAGGAGAGGGGAGGCCCGACCCCCTGGACACGTGGCGCCCTCGGAGCTCGCCCCTACGGAGGGGGCGAGGTCCGGCTCTGCTGGCCACGTGGAAGGCCCGGGGCTTGCCTCTTAGGAGAGGGGAGGTCCGGCCCCACTAGACATGTGGCGCCCTCGGAGCTCCCCCCTGCGGAGGGGGCGAGGTCCGGCTCTGCTGGCCACGTGGCAGGCCCGGTGCTCGCCTCTGAGGAGAAGGGAGGCCCGGCCCTGTTGGACACGTGGTGCCCTAGGAGCTCGCCCCTGCGGAGGGGGCAAGGTCTGGATCTGCTGGCCACGTGGCAGGCTCGTGGCTCGCCTCTGAGGAGAGGGGAGGTCCGGCCCCGCTGTACACGTGGCACCCTCAGAGCTCACCTCTGCAGAGGGGGCAAGGTCCAGCTCTGCTTGCCACGTGGCAGGCCCGGGGCTCGCCTCTGAAGAGAGGGGAGGCCCGGCCCTGCTGGACACGTGGCGCCTTCGGAGCTCACCCCTGCGGAGGGGGTGAGGTCCGACAGTGCTGGCCACCTGGCAGGCCCGGGGCTCGCCTCTGAGGAGAGGGGAGGCCCAGCCCCGCTGGACACGTGGAGCCCTCAGAGCTCGCCCCTGTGAAGGGGGTGAGGTCCGGCACTGCTGGCCACGTGGCAGGCCCGGGGCTCTCCTCTGAGGAGAGGGGAGGCCCGGCCCTGCTGGACACATGGCGCACTCGGAGCTCGCCCCTGCGGAGGGGGTGAGGTCCGGCACTGCTGGCCACGTGGCAGCCCGGGGCTCGCCTCTGAGGAGAGGGGAGGCCCGGCCCTGTTGGACACGTGGCGCCCTCGGAGCTCTCCCCTGCGGAGGGGGCGAGGTCCGGCTCTGCTGGCCACGTGGCAGGCCCGGGGCTCGCCTCTGAGGAGAGGGCACGTTCGGCCCCGCTGGACACGTGGCGCCCTCGGAGCTCGCCCCTGCGGAGGGGGTGAGGTCTGGCACTGCAGGCCACGTGGCAGGCCTGGGGCTCGCCTCTGAGGAGAGGGGAGGCCCGGCCCTGCTGGACACGTGATGCCCTCAGAGCTCGCCTCTGCGGAGGGGGTGAGGTCCGATATTACTTGCCACGTGGCAGGCCCGGGGCTCGCCTCTGAGAAGAGGGGAGGCCCGGCCACGCTGGACACGTGGCGCCCTCGGAGCTCGCCCCTGCGGAGGGGGCGAGGTCCGGCTCTGCTTGCCTCGTGGCAGGCCCGGGGCTCGCCTCTGAGGAGAGGGGAGGCTCGGCCTTGCTAGACACGTGGCGCCTTCGGAGCTCACCCTGCGGAGGCGGTGAGATCCTTAGGCGGTTTTCTCCTGTGCGCGGGGGTACCCGGTACTGAGAGTACCGACAGCCCCCCTTTGTAAATCAGAAATAAAATGAGAAGAAAAATAAAGATTCTCCCCCTGAGAAGAATCGTGTCAAAACACTTGTGAATCGTGCAATATGTGATCAATTTCTCGCTCTTTGACAATGTATTTAGCCAGGTTCAAAAGAGAAATTTTAATTGTTATGAGCATATTTATAACATATACATATAAAACAAAGCTCATCCAAGCCATACTATCAAGTAACTTACACTATCACATCAATGAGATACATAAAGTAGTGTAAGCCATATTAGAGATCAAGTGTAATTTTCAATTTAAACAAGTCATGATCTCACAAACTTAACTATGTCAAGACCTGAAAGCATGACACTTGTTGCTGTATTTTAATTATTTTTCAAAGCACAAATTCAGATCATATGACATTTGCAAGAGATTATATGCCACATCAGTCTTATTCTAACCAACCAAGCCAAGCCTATGTCATTTGACAATCAGAAGCTTAAGGACATGGTTTTAGTCATACACAACTTATTCCAAGTTCATATCTAAGTGCAATGATAAGTCATCTAAAAAGAAGAAGTGTGATGCATGCATATTCTCTTGTTCTTTTTCTCAATTTTTCATTTGAACATAAAAGCTTAACATGTGAATAGTTGATTGATTAATTTTTTATTATTAAAAGCACTTGTGTGCATGCAACAAGTTTAAAACAGCAAGAAAGTTCGATTATGACCAAATTTAGTGTAAATAATTATTCCAATTACTAGTCATGGCAAAAACTATAAAATGTATAACATGAGTAATGTAGTACCACGGGTTCACCATCTTCATCAAGTTCAACTGTCGTTGCTGTACCCATTAGTGTCCAAAGAGACTTGCTTTTGTCCATGTTGAAGCGCTTAAAAAGGTCTCTTGTATACTTTGTTTGATGCACAAAAGTACCCTCCTTGGTTTGCTTGATTTGGAGCCCCAAAAAGTATGTGAGTTCTTCCATCATACTCATCTCAAATTCTGAACTCATCATAGCTGAAAACTTGGACACAAGATCATGAGAAGCACAACCAAAGATAATATCATCCACATACACTTTAACGAATAATGAGTCATTGCCATGCTTAAGCACAAAAAGAGTTTTATCAACCTTGCCCATGGTAAACCCCTTTTCAAATAAGAATGTTTTTAACCTATCATACCATTCTCTAGGGGCTTGTTTAAGACCATACAAGGCTTTGGACAGTTTGTAAATTTGATTAAGAAAATTTGGATTTTCAAAACCCGGTGGTTGCTTGAAATAAACCTCCTCATCATGTAGCCATTAAGAAAAGCACTTTTAACATCCATTTGATATAACTTGAAACCTTTAGATGCAGCAAATACCAACAAAATTCTTATGACTTCTAATCTAGCAACAGGAGCAAAAGTTTAATCAAAATCTAGTCCTTCAACTTGTGTGAAACCTTGAGCACCCAACCTAGCCTTATTCCTAACCACAACCCCATCCTCACTTTGTTTATTTTCAAACACCCATTTAGTTCCGATTAGAGTGTGACCTTGAGGTGGAGGTACAAGTTTCCAAACATTATTACTTTCAAAATTTTCTAACTCTTCTATCAAGGAAATAATCCAAGATTCATTAGTGAGTGCGTGTGATATATCTTTGGGTTCAAAAGAAGCAACAAATGCAGAATGAGCGTGAGAGTTTGGATCACAAAACCTGGACCGTGTGACTCGTTCGTGCAAGCTTCCAATCATTTGCTGTGGAGGATGACTTTTGAGAACCCGGAGGGGAGTAGGCAATTCACAAGCTCCTTATTCTTCATGTTCATCACAAATTGAAGAACTTGTGACTTGAGGACGATCTGGACCAGCAATGGTGGTCGTCGGTGCTGGTTGTGAATCAAAATCAGGAGCTGGAACAATGTCATTAGCTCCTCAATTTTCGGGCAGCAGCATCACTTCTTCATCTTCTTCGATGAAAATACTCTCCCTCTGCGGATATGGGTCTGGTTGTAACACCCTCAAATTCATTTCCATGCATTGCATACTTTTTTCATGTAGAGAAGCATTATAAAAGAAGTAGAAATGGAGAAAGAACCATAGAAATGGAGAAAGAACCATAGAATTGGAGAAATAACCATATAAATGGATGAAGGAATTATAGAAATGGAGAAAAAACCACAGAATAGAGAAGAGAATATAGAACTGGAGAATGGGGCATATAAATGGAGAAGGGCAATATAGAAATGGAGAATGGGACATAGAAATGGAGAGGGGAATGTAGAAATGGAGAATGGGACATAGAAATGGAGAGGGGAATGTAGGAAAGGAGAATGGGACATAGAAATGGAGAGGGGAATGTAGAAATGGAGCAAGTGACATAAAATGGTGAGGAATGTGAAAAAGATAGCTGAAATGAGCCATTCCCAAATTTCCCCCAAAATTTCTAAATTCCCCAATTCCCAAAAAGGGTAATTTTCCCCACATTTTTTGGGGATGAAATCTCCAAGGATGCCGCACCACAAGAGATAAGTTTGGTAAGATCCAAAAAAATTGAATAGGGCTCTTATTTGAGCTCCAATTGGAGTAGGACTCTCCCTTTCCGCCCTTATAAATACAACCCCACCCCCCCCTTTTGGTCCCAGTCTCCCCCTCCTCTTTACCCTCCCAAGTTGGCGAGTTGGAAGCCATACCCCTCCAAGTTGCCGAGTTGGCCACCCCTCCCCCTTGCCGGAGTTTGGTCGCCGGCGAGCCCCGCCGTCGCCGGAGAAGAAGCCCGACGATCTGTCCTACCAAAATTTTCCATAGAAAAATTTTCCGCTGCTGCCATTGCTAGGAGGAAGGCCTTGCCACCAAAAGGAAGTGAGGTAGATCTTCGTTACCCATCTTACGATGTCACCGATGTTTCTACGCATCCGTTTTCTTCGCCCCCTTCGAGCAGAAACTTTTACGTGTGGACAGATCGCGTTTTGATCGATTTTTGATGGTGGAATTGATCTAGATCTTGAGTCAAG
Source organism: Neostapfia colusana (assembly GCA_030760725.1). Taxonomy (NCBI): domain Eukaryota; kingdom Viridiplantae; phylum Streptophyta; class Magnoliopsida; order Poales; family Poaceae; genus Neostapfia; species Neostapfia colusana. Next base: position 79,153,711 of record JASWHV010000010.1, on the reverse strand, counting down.
ATCATCACCACATCCACACTTGATCCCTACACCCTTCTCCATCATAAAACCCCATGAAATCCCATTAAAACATGCAAGAACACGTATAAACTGGATTAATAAAACTGCACTATAGGATTTGCATCCATCTACTCCATTGCATCTTGAGTAAAGTTTGTGCATAATGATTGATTGTTGTGAATTTTGTATGTGCGTGATCGTGAGTAGAAGAACAAGCTCAAGAGGCCATTTACAAGGAACTACGGCACCAAGACTTCGAGACGCTTGAACAACAAGAACCACGGGAGCAAGGCAAGTGCCCCTTGACCATATTGATCACATGTTTTGAAATTGTTTTATTTGCGAAAACTTGTACGCTTGAGTCAACTTGATGGGACACCCTTTTATAGGAGTTTACTAGTTTTGTTAACCATCCTTGTTGCCGGGAAAGTTGATGGGTCGGGTATGGTCGTTTTTCCTTTTTGATTCGCTTGATTCACGGGAGACGGGAAGCTGAAATAAAACATGTCTAGCTAATGCACTCATATGAATAATGATGATGAGATGTTAATGCTGTTAATGGGCATGGAATCGGGGAGATCTAGGCAAGCTTGGTTCATGAGTGTTGCTGGATGAGATGGTGGAACTTGCCGTAGATCTAAGGACGGGTTCATGCGAGAATATGCTCGGAAAACAGTGCCACCACAAGGCCAAGTATGGGTGCGGCTTAGCTGATTAATTAGGTGTGTTGCTAGCTTGTTATGGACCGTGGATGGCGCGAGGAATGGGAGTCGAGGAGGACTGCCTTGGAAACTACATGGCACAAGAGGGGGCGCGTGGGTGGGAGAATGGTGATTCGAGCCTGCCGGTGAAACCTCAGTGAGTCCATACATCTAGTAGCCCCTTTGTAAAGACTATTTTGTGATCTCTTGGCCATATACCAACGGTTGTGTACTGGTATAATGGAGGTTCTGCAGTCGCCGACGGGTGACGAAACCACGAACTTGTGGGTAAAGTGGTGCCACCTCTGTAGAGTGTAAAACTAGCATGATAGCTGTGCTTCCGGTCACAAGCACCTGGCCAACTCCCATGATTAGAGGGAAAACTTGGGATGGTTATTCAGTATGGTTATGGTATCGTCATTGGGATTGGTTTTAGGACTGTTTTGAGTCATAAAAATGAGTTTAGTTTCGGTTATATGAATATGAGATGGTTATGAATATCTATGAGCATGAGATGAACTTGAGAAAGATTAATGGCTGGATGAGACTTGATAAATGGTGAATTATGATGAGAGAATGTTGCTGAATTACTTGATTATGATGGGATACATTTCACCTAGAGATAGTTGCTATTTTTATCATGTTTGTGAAATAAAATTTGCTTGCTGCAATGAGCCTTTTTATTCCCTACCTTGTTGTAAGCTACATGTCATACTTTTTCCGCACTTGCTGAGTACGACATGTACTCACCCTTGCATTATCACATAAACATCAGCTACAGGAGATGAGTACTTCGAGGACCATGTGGAGTACTAGGCGTGCGAACTACTGTCAACATGCCTGTGGAGTTGAAGATGTTGCCTGCTGTCTTAGTCACTTTCCGCTGTCGTTTAGAGTCTTCCGCTGCAAGAATAAGTTAGATATTCATTAGTGAGATATTGAGTCATTGTAATAAAGTACTTGAACACTATTTATTCGTGGTTATATTCCGAATTCAGTTTATGGATTACATGTGTATGTGTGATGAACATCCTGGGCACACATATGCATTCACTTGGTTCTATTTTCGGAACCGGGTGTCACAGATTAGTATCAGAGCCACCTTGACCATAGGACACAAGCCTAGGTAGAATGGACACTCTATAACACATAGGCACACCCCTATAAACTGCTATTTTCAAAAATTTCTTGCTGCTGCACTTTACTTGTCAATTCAGCCACCGCAAAGTCCTATTTTCAGCCCCTCTTTTCTCTTCATTTGGACAGCTACACTTTTGCTTCCTTGATCCATAGCTTCTGAAGTTTTGGAGTTATTTCTTCCTTCTCTAAAGTTTATCATGTCTTATTTATAGATGCCGGTGACTAGGAGCACAACACACATAAGAACTCGTCAACCACCACGTGGCAGTGCTCTTAACCCCATTGAGGTGTCTGATGGACCATATTGGGAGGAAGTGAAGACGGAACCTCATTTTGAAGAGTAAGTCAATAGCTCTATGCATGAGGAAGAGGACCCAGAAGAGGTGGAACCATTCGAAGACGATATGGAGGATGATCCACAAGAACGGCATTGGTACGCCCCTAAGGAGGAGTTTCACACGGGCTTACACCCCGTATAGCCTCATGAAGCTATGACAGGAGGAGATGAACCCGAGGAGGAGCCACTCCTTGCTGAGGCCGAGAATGAAGGTGACCAATGGACCAACCATTCAGTTCAAGAATTTCGGTCCGACGGAATGGAAGGAGGACACATATCCAAGGAGCTCAAAAAATTTCTGTATTGCTGCAGCCTATACCCGGAATATCTTCTCAAGAAAGTCCCTCGTCTCGGACATGAAGAGTGGAAGGCTGACGTAACCATCCTATCTAACGGTAGTTTCGTCACTCGGCACTTCACACCCATATGGAGAGCTACAAGGGCAGAAGCTATCGATGATGCTGCATGGGAAGCACTCACCGGACTGTGCTACGCCTTCCATGAGCAGCTTGAGGGCACCACTTTTGAGCTGCACCCGTATCGGAAGAGTGGCACAAGGGAGATGTAACACCCCAAAATCTGTTAAAGAGGGGAATTTAAAAAATTTGGACGTAATGCATGTGGTGAAACAATTCAAACTCAAACTGGAATTCAAATTTGAATCAAACAGAAAAGAAAAAGAAAAAAGAAAAAAAGAAAAACGGCCAGTGGGCCGAAACCCTCCCAGCCGGCCCAACAGCCTGTGGCTGTTTTTCCCCTCCCCCTCTCTCTGACACGCGGGGCCCGCGTGTCATCTTCTTCCCCGCGCGCGCGCCCAACCATCCCGATACTCCCGCATCGATCGCCGTTGCCACGCCTGATTTCCTCGCTCCAGAGCCGCGATCTCCAGCCCACGCGTTGCTGCACATCTAAACCAACCCCCGCCACCCTACTTCGCCCATTTAAGCGCCGAAATCCGCCCCCTTTCTCCCCGATCAGCCCGCCTCAGTTCCCGGTGAGAACCGAAGCTCCCATCCCCATTTTCTTTCGATCTTCGTCCGTTCTCTCCGATCTAATGCGTGTAGTGTGTCCTGCCGCCGCCGGGGAGTCGTGCAGGTGAAGAAGACCCGGTGTTTTGCGCTCTAGACACAGCTCCGGTGAGCACCGCCGAGTTTCCTCCCCGGACCTCGTCGCTGACCGCCTTCCAGGACCTCCGAGCTCAAGAAAACTCCCGAGGTGAGATCCCCTACTCCCCCTCCTCCGAATTTTGCAGAGAAAACGATAGTCTAGGCCGGTAGATGAGATTTCGGGAAATTCCACCGAGATCGCCGCCTCCTGCCGCCGCGCGCCGCCCGCACGCGGCTAAGGCGACGTGGCCCTCTGTGGCCCGTCCATTTTAAATCGGGCGGATGAAAACGGAACCCCTGCGTACCCCTTCGCGTTATAATCTCAGCCGTCCATTTTAAATCCAACGGCCCACATCAGCCCCGCATAATAAACCCCGGGAAGCTTACGCGCTACCCCCTGGGGTTCTGAGGAAAACGGATCTAGCCCCGGAAAACTTCTGATCTGGCCCCTGGACCCTCGGGAATTTATGCAAACCTGTTTAAACATCAGTTTTAGCCCCTGGACTTAATAAAAATTAGGAAAACCTCTCTGTTTTGTGTAATTAGGCCCCTGGAAATTTATAAAATAGTAAATTAGACCCTGCAGTAGGGTGGATTTGCACTTCGGACCCTATAGGATATTAAATTCAGAAATTTGAACATATGAGTAGAATTTAAATTCAAATGGTGATGTAAACACATGTGCAAATACAAATGTAAATTTTCCTAGCACTTGGAAAATATTTAAAATGAGTTGAGAACTGATTTTAGGCTGAAATGAAATCTGACTAAGTGCTGTTTATTTTTATAATTTCTGGAAATTCATTTTTAGACTAGAAAATAATTCTAAAAATGAGTAAAATAAATTTAATTTGATCCCCACCATAGAGGAAGTTCAAAGATATTTTATTGAACATTTTAGGTCAGAACCTATTCTGTTTAGGTGATATGTCTTACTATTTTAATATTAAAGTTCACTTTTAGGCATAGAAAATAAATCTAAAAATATAGGAAATAGGTAGGCATAATTAGAAAATGTTAAATGAGGTCTCCAATTCCAAAAAATTCAAATTAAGATTTTGTTGAAGATCTGAAAACCTATTTGGAGTAGGAAATTTTCTTTCATGCAAATTTTGTGGCTAAGAAGTGTATTAATTAAATAGAGAGAATTTGTTCAAATTGGAAATTCATATATATTGTGCAATTAGAAATCTGAATACAAAAGTTAGAAGTAATATGTATGTTTAAAAGTGCATGTAGGCCTAAAATCAACACATCTAGGGTAACCACAACACCTAAAAATATGAATGACTTTCATATGTATGTATGTGTGGTTTGCATGAGTGGAAGTGTGGACTATGGCTTATGGAATGTTGTTTTCTTTTGCTATGTGTGTATTGGCATGAGTAGAACCAGCCCCAGAGCAGGTTCTCACCTTTCAAGATCAAGACTTTCCATTCCCAGAGCAGCAGGAAGAAGGCAAGGGTCCTTGACCACTTTGATCCTATACTAGGATGTGTAGTTAGAATTTAATTAATTGCATTGTCAATTTGACATATGGTGCCCAAGCTAGGAAGTTTCCCTAGATTTTCATTATCTTACTTCCTTGTAGTCTGGGTTGGGATTCATTTTATTATGTCATTCATAGGTGTCAGCTGGATTACCGTATGAACCGCAAGGCTCAAGAGGGGGCCACTGCAGCGGGGTTGGAGCCTCTTGTATGCTGTTAGGGGTGAAACCTCAGTGGGCCCACGCTCGTCGGGAATCCCTTTGTAAAGGCCTCGTAGTGATCTCCTGGCTACACACCTCGGAAGTGTGAACGTAGTTCGCGGCCACTGGCATAATGGAGGTTCTTTTAGTCCACCCGGCAACGGGGGATGAAATCACTACATGTGGGTACAGTGGTGCAAACTCTGCAGAGTCAAAACTGTCATGACAGTCGTGCTCACGGTCAAGAGCGGCTAGGACTTATTCATGATTATAGGATGATGAATTAGGAAGTTGAGAATGTTAAGCGGGAAGATTAACATTGGAGATGAGATTTTGGTTACTTGATATTGATGATGGGTGAGGGATAGGGACCATTTCACCTGTGTAGTAATGTAGGTTCTTAATAAGATAAGGTGATAGGTATTAATTGCGTAGTGCTTTAACCATGAGTTCAACCTCTCCTTGCTCTAGCCATGCATGACATAACTTTCCCACACTTGCGGAGTACCAACGGTACTCAAGCTTGCTTTTCTGTTGGTTTAAATTGCTGCTCAGGTCAAGGGATGACGTGGTGTTCAATGACCAAGACTTCGGACCCGAAGAAGGATTCTAGGTTCACGGAGTCCCCCGGGCGACACCTGTGACGGAGCCCACAAGATTTATATTCCGCTGCTGTTTTATTTACATGTTATGAACATATTATCGTCCATCGAGACATTATGCTATGTAAGACTTATTTTATATTCGAACACTTGGCTTGTAATAAATGATGCTTCACTATTTATCATCACATGTATGAGAGAATGATCCAGGCATACATGTGAAATTCACTCGGTTGTTCTTTGGACAAACCGGGTGTGACAGAAGATCATTGGATCCCATGTAACAGCTCTTTCCAACCCACAAGCTGCTGACAAGTCTCAGAGGTTGCTTGTGGAGTTAGGAAACCGCTACGCAAGCGCACAAGAAGAGATCCGTTACCTCCGCAAGAAGCGGTATTTGCTGGAGAAACAAGAGGAGAATCGTGCCAACACGGGAGCGAATGGAGCACCAGCGTCATCTAATCCTACATGGACTGCCGACTCACCATGGTGTGCGCCCATGTATGGACCACCCCGTCACACGGCGAGAACAGCACCAGTTCACATGATTAAGTTCAGGATTCCCATTGAATAAGCTGTAATAGGAACGTTTAAATCGTAGTAGCTTGAATAAGAGTGGTGTGTTGAACCTTTGTGATGGTTGCTTGTGTTTATGTGCTAATGTGAGTTGTGGGACGCTTTGGCGAATGTCCACATCCACACATAGTGGAGAGATGTGAGATGCTTCGTCACATGTTCACATCCTCATATAGGCTGAAATTAATAAAAGAAGATACTTAGTTCATACTGTGAGACCTATGTGTGCTGAATACATTGGCTTTGACGATAAAAGTTTTGAATACTACCAAAACACCTTTTTAACAAGGTCCGACTCTAGGTCCGAGCTCCTGCAAGTTTCGACGATAGGTCTGACTTGCTTTGTCTAGGTCTGACTTATTTTGGCTAGGTACGACTTGTTTTTGCTAGCTCCGGTGCTAGGTCTGACTAGCTTTGGTAAGTTCCGTGCTAGGTCCGACTAAGCTTAGTAAGCTCCGGCGCTAGGTCCTTCTAGCTTTGGTTACCTCCGGTCCAAGGTCCGGTTAGCTTTGGTGAGGTTCGGAGCTTGCTTGCAATGGTTCTGCTTTTAACTTGCAATGTTTCGAACTTGCTTTACTCTTATGGAAAGTTTGCTTAGTATTATTTTACTAAGTTTTTGGTGTGTTTTGGTGGTTATGGCTGATATCATTTTGCTATGGTTTACAACATGCTTATTTGAGGTGCTCACGTAAGATGTTGTAGTTTCGGAACTAACGAGAGTCAAGTCGAGGACTTGTGCTCGGAAGTATTGGTTGTTTATTCATGTGCAGGTGTTGCTTGAGTTCAAGACATGGCTGGTGACGGGATCCATTGAACTAGTCTTAGAGAGAAGATGAGGTTCAACAACCAAGTTCGGGAGGAATTGTGGTTGAGTTGATCGGGAGGTTGCGCAGTATGTTTGAATCAAGAACAATGCATATGAAGGTATCTTGGACGTCGTTGGAAGATGTTTGCACGTGTGCAAGGAGTGCATGGACGTGTCTGCATGTTTCCAAGGCGTGATGAAGAGATGTGGACATAAAGAATTGGTCGGAAAGGTCCAACCGACTAGGTTATGGACTCAGGCTGCGGCTGAGTCGTGTTTGACTCTAATATGGAAAGTTTTGAGTTGGTTATGATAGGATTTCATGTGGGTCACGAATTTGAGTTGTTTTAGGAATGTTTATGATGTTACTAAGGTATTTGTAAGTCTTAAGATTGCTTCTATCTGCGTGTAGAAGAGTCTTGAGCAGTATTGGAAAGTTACAGTTTGAATCCAAGTAGGAGTAGGAGTCCTAATTTGAATTGGGTTGGCCTTAGGGCTGGTTATATAAGCAAGGGAGGCCAAGGCTCGTGGACACACGACTTTGGGGCTGTTCCTCTTATGTTTTGATAAATAAAATTCGTATTCTAAAGGAACTTTTGTGCCTTGTTCGTCCGACTTGTTTCAGACAAGTTTTTCTCGTCGAGTTTGTGTTCAGCACTACCTTGATTTGGTAGTTTTATCTTAACTTGAGTTTTACAGATCAAATTGATGTGATTCTTTTTGGGTTGTCTTCACAACTTGATTGTCTATCATCTGTGAAAATTTCACGGTAATTGAACTGTTTTTCTCGCGTAGGACAGATTGACCTTTGTTCGATCTTTCGATCGTAACTTGAGTTTCTCTCAACGGATTTTCATGATTCTTGTTGTGACGTCTTAGCGACTTGATTATCTACAATCTATACTAGTTTTTTCACAGTTGAACATGTTTAGATTAGTCACACACACGGTTTCTTTAACAGATCAGTTTTCTGCTGAGGAGTGTTTTGTTGCTTCCGCTGAAAAGTTTTTATCTACCATTCACCCACCTATGGTAGCTTTACACGTGTACTTCGATCCTAAAATTGGTATCAGAGCCAGGTTGCTCTAATCTTTGTGATTTGCACGTGTTTTGACTAATCATCATGGAGAAATACTCTGCCAAACCTTGTGTGTTTAGTGGTATTAATTTTCAGGTTTGGAAGGCACGCATGGAAGCTTTCATCCAGGCGCAAGGCTTTGCAATATGGGAAAAGGTGTACAAGCCTTACGATGTGCCTTCAAACGATCAAGTCACGGCTACAAACATGAGAGATGTCGACAACAACAACAAGGCTCGGAACTTGATCATACAAGGACTAACTCAGAGCGACTTCGACCATGTTGCACACCTCCGATCGGCGTACGATGTGTGGAGAGCACTTTGTGACTACCACGAAGGATCCAACACGATCAAGGAGGTAAGACAGGATATGTTCAAGAAAGAATACATGCGCTTTGAGATGCAACCCGGTGAGTCCATTGATGACCTCTTTGCTCGCTTTAATAAAATTCTCAGCAACTTGCGTAGCGTCAATGTTAATTTTTCAGATGCTGAAAATGCTAGGCAATTACTAAGTGCATTAGACATGTCAATTTGGGAGATGAAAGTAACATCCATACATGAATCCACTGTCATGAGTACTCTTACATTAGATGTGCTTTATTCTAAGCTAAAAACTAATGAAATTGACATTATATCACGCAAGAACCCAAATAAGACTATTGCATTTATCTCACAACGTGATATGTCTAGCTCCGGCCAATCATCTAGCAATACACTTGCTTTGCTGTCTTCACTAACCCTGGAACAGATTGAGGAGTTTCCAGAGGAGGAGCTAGTACTTCTTTCTACTAGGTTCTCAAAAGCATTGCAAAATGTGAGAACTAGAAGGAGAGGAAGCTCCGGACCTCAACGATGCTTTAAATGGGGTAAGATAGGACACTTTCGTACATATTGCCCTAACCTTTCAGGTCCTTCTAACCATGATGAAAAGCAGAATAAAGTCAAGTCCTCTTTTGGCAACACCAACAAGAAAAAGAAGGGTTTTACAGGACACAAACTGATAAACAGTTTCATCACCGCACTTCAAGAACTTGGCTCGAGTGATGTAGACATTGGAAGTGATGAAGATAAAGATGATCTGGCAAACTTGTGCTTCATGGCGAGCAAATCAAAATCAAGTATGGAGGATACAGAACACAACAGTGACAACGAAGAGGTATGTCCTACTTGCGAAGAAATGTGTGATGCTATTTCTCGTGCCACTATTATTGTTAAGAAAAAGGACAAAAAGCTGAGGGACATGCTGTTAAAATTGAGTCACTAGAATCTGAAATTAATCATTTAAAATCCTTGATTCCTAGTGATGATTCTTGTTCCTCATGTGATTTAATATATGAACAATTGTCCTCTCTAAGAAGTGCACACACCTCCACACTTGATAAACTTGAACTTGAAATCGAAAAGAACAAAAAGCTTGCTGCGCTTAATGATAAAAACTTGAAAGATGCTTGTTGTTCTACAATTGATTTGCATTGTTCTACTTGCGATGATCTTGATAAGAAACTACAAGATGCTATGAAAGAAACTTCTATATTGAACAATGCTTTACGTTCTCATGAAGTTAAATATTTTTCCAATTGTAAATTAAAAGGAAAAACTTCATGTGAAAATTGCCTTGATCTATTAAATAAACTTGATAACATGCATAGGACATTAGATCAGTTTTGTAATGGGAATAAAAACCTAAACTTGCTGCTGAATTCTTCCAAGTCTTGCAATGATAAAACTGGTTTAGGTTTTGATTCACATGCTCATGCTAGGGAACATCCACCTAAAATTGTAAAATGATTAGAAAGTGGTTTGATTCAAACAGTTCCTAAACAAAATAAAGTGGTTTCTAAATCTGCAGGAGTGTTGTCACATTCGGGTTCAAATAAGCATACTGCATGCTCATCTAGACATGAACACAAAGTTAAATTTCATTGTACCTATTGTGGTAGAGATGGTCATGTCATAGATTTTTGTTATAGACTAGATAAATAACATAAAAAGGAAAAAAGCAAGCTAGATCTTATAACTCTCATGCAAAATTTGCTGCACATACTAAACCGAATGTCAGAAACATGCAACCTGCTGTTATGAGTCAGAAATATTCAAAGTTTACCTCCGGAGCTTCAGTTTTTGCCTCCGAAGCTTCAGTTTTTGCCTCCGGACCTTCTGTTTTTGCCTCCGGAGCTATTGATTTTTGTACTACACAAGTAACACCTCATAGGTCAGTAGTTAAGAACAAAAAATCTCAAACTTTGACTCATAAACCTGCTGTTTTATCTCAGCTTTCACATGTTATTCCTGCTGGACATCGTGTGACTCAGTACTGGATTCCTAAATGCCTTTTAACTAACCCCAGTATTGTGACGCCCTCAATTCCGTGAAAAACCATGGAACCGAGAACTGATTCATATGTGTGCCCAGGATGTTCATCACACATATACACATCATCCACAAACTGAATTTCAGAATATATACGACCACGAATAACAGAGTTCAATGTCTCATGAGTCTTGGACTCATGCTCACAACGGAAGTCTTAATCTAACAGCGGAAGTCTTTATTCTAGCAGCAGAAGTCTTCTAACTAATGCGGAAGCAATCTAAGCAGCAGCAACTCCATCTCTACTCCATCTCCACAGGCAAGGTTGAGGACAGATTACACGCCTAATGCTCCACCTGGTCTTCATAGTAATCTTCTCCTGTTGCTGCTGATGAAATAATAATGCAAGTTTGAGTACAATGATGTACTTAGCAAGTGCGGGAAAATATAATATGTAGCTCACAACAAGGTAGGTATAAAAAGGCTCATTGCAGAAAGCAAAGTTATTTATAAAAACCATGATAAAACAGCAACTTATCTTTAAGCGAATGTAATCCCAACATGTACTAAAATACCAATCATACCTCCGTTATGTTCATTACCTTCCATGTCCCAACCAGACATTAATCAACCTCATTCTTGCTCACAAATACCTTCTCGTATTCGCTACCATCTCACGAATACCATCTCGTATTCGCTTTCATTTCATAAACAATTCCGTCTCACACCGAGACCAATCTCATTGCCATGACTCAATAGCCATGCAACCAATCTTATCACCCAGACTCAACAGTCCCGAAAACCAAACCAAAACAAACCGTCCAAAACCATCCCAAAATAACCATCCAACTAATCATGGAAGTTGGCCAGGCGCTCGTGACCGTAAGCTCGACTATCATGATAGTTTTAGACTCTGCAGAGTTTGCACCTCTTTACCCACAAGTTTGTGATTTCATCACCCGTCGGCGACTGCAGAACCTCCATTATACCAGTACACAGCCGCCGGTGTATGGCCAAGAGATCACAAAATAGCCTTTACAAAGGGGCTACTAGATGTATGTACTCACTAAGGTTTGACCGGCAGGCTAGAATCTCAAATTCTCCCACCCACGGGCCCCCTCTTGTGCCATGCAGTTCCCAGGGCAGTTCTCACTCGACTCCCATTCCCCGCGCCTTCCACGGTCCATAACAATCTAGCAACTTACCTAATTACTCAGCTAAGCCGCACCCATACTTGGCCTTGTGGTGGCACTGTTATCCTGGCATGTGCTCGCATGAACCGGTCCTTAGATCTACAGCAAGTAAACCACCATCTCATTCTACCTCCTTCACAAACCCGGCTTGCCTAGATCTCCCTCCGATCCATGTTCATTAACAACATCAGTTTCTCATTATCATTACGAGTGCAGTTAGCTAGACACATCTATCTCGCTTCCCAATCCCATGGACTCAGCGAAGCTTAAAAGTAAAACCATACCCGACTCATAAACTTCCCCGGCGACAAGGGTGGTTTAACCAAAACTAGTAAACTCCTATAAAAGTGTTTCCCATCATGTTTGACTCAACACACACACCTTTTCGTAAACAAAACAGTTTTTCCAAAACATAGGATCAATATGGTCAAGGGGAACTTGCCTTGTTCTGGCTGTTCCGGTTGCTCAAAATCTTGTTGTAGTCCGTCGTAGGTAGCTCCCTGAGCTTGTACTTGTATATATGATCACGCACATACAAGATTTACAACAATCAATATCATGCACAAACTTTAACTAGATGCGATGATGCTTATGCATGCTATCCTATGATCAGTTTCTATTAGATCAGTTGTACGTTTTCTTGCATGGTTTGCATGTGTTTTATGATGATCAGAGGTGTTTGGATCAAATGTGGATGTGGCGATGATCTTGACTCTAGATCAAACCGATCAACACGTGATATGTTCACGAAAAAGCTTCTGTTCGAAAGGAATCAAAGGCCCGCGTATCATCTCCTACCTCCCGCTCGCGCCAACCGACCGGATCCCCCCCCCCCCCCCCCGCGCCCGATCGCAAACAACTCCGGAAACCGCGTCCCCATCCCGACTCCCGGTCCCGGACGACTCCAAATCGATCCCAACAGACCGCCGCCCCCCTCACCTATATAAACATCGACATTGCCCTGTTTCCCCCCACGATCGGCTGTTTTTCCTCCCGGTGAGAACCGAAGCTTCTCCCGCTGTTTTCCTTCGATCCTAGCTCGGATTTCCTGATCTAACGCGTTGATCATGTTCCACCGCCTCCGGGGAGTCACGTAGGTGAAGAAAACCCGGTGTTTTGCACCCTGGACGCAGCTCCGGCGAGCACCATCGCTATTTCATCTTGGACCTCGCCGCCGACCACCTTCCAGGGCCTCCGAGCTCAAGAAAAACCCCGAGGTGAGATCCCTGACCTCCCCTCTACCGTTCTATGCCATGAAATCCAAGTTTTAGGAAGTATAGATGAAAACACGAAGATCTCCAGCGAGATCGCCGCCCCCGCCACCGCGCGCCGCCGGGCAGCGCGGGCTGGCTCCGGCCAGGGCGACATGGCCCCTTGAGGGCCGTCTATATTAAATCGCACGGTAGAATCAAAACCCGCGCATACCGGTTCGGCGATCTAATCTGAGCCGTCTGTTTTAAATCGGACGGTCCACGTTAGCCCCGCGTTATAAAGGCTAGGATTCTTACGTGCTACCCCCTAGGGATTTCGGAAAAACACGAGCTAGCCCCGGAAACTTCTGACCTAGCCCCTGGAACTTCAGAAATTCGTGTAAATTCATTTAAAAATCAGTTTTAGCCCCTGGACTTAATAAAAATTAGGAAAACCCCTCTGTTATGTGTAGTTAGACCCCTGGAAATTTATGAAATAATAAATTAGACCCTGTAGTAGGGTGGATTTACCTTTTTGACCCTATATGATATTAAATTCAGAAATTTGAATATGTGATTAGGATTTTGTAACACCCCAAAAACCTTTTAAGAGGGGAATTTATAAATTTTTGGACGTATTGCATGTGGTGCAGAAATTCAAATTCAATTTGGAATTCAAATTCAAATCAAAACCAGAAAATAAATGGAAAAAGAAAAAGAAAAACAGAAAACCTCGGCCAGTGGGCCGAAACCCACCAGCCGGCCCACCTTTTCCCGTGCCAGCCCACAACCGCGCGCTCCTCTCTCCCTCTCACTGACACGCGGGGCCCGCGTGTCATCCCCCACCTCTCGCTCGCGCCAACCGCCGGGACTCCCCCGCGCGCCCGAATCCAAACCACCCCGGAAACCGCGTCCCCCAGCCGGAATTCTGGTCCCCGGAAGACTCCAGCTCGATCCCAACCGACCGCCGCCCTCCCTCGTCTATATAAGCACCGACATCACCCGTTTTTTTCATCCCGATCGACTGTTTTTCCTCCCGGTGAGAACCAGAGCTTCTCCAGCCGTTTTTTCTCGATCCCTGCTCGGATTTTCCGATCTAACGCGCCGATCGTGTTCCACCGCCTCCGGGGAATCACGCAGGTGCAGAAAACTCGATGGTTTGCGCTCCAGGCACAGCTCCGACGAGCACCGCAGCGGTTCCGCCTCGGACCTCGTCGCCAACCGTCTTCCAGGACCTCCGAGCTCAAGAAAAACCCCGAGGTGAGATCCCCGACCTCCCCTCTACCGTTCTATGCCATGAAATCCCAGTTTTAGGAAGTATAGACGAAGATCCAAAGTTTTCCGGCGAGATCGCCGCCTCCCGCCACCGCGCGCCGCCGGGCAGCGCCGCCCGCGCACGGACAGGGCGACGTGGCTGCTTGTGCGCCGTCTATTTTAAATCGCACGGTAGAATTAAAACCCGCGCGTACCGGTTCGGCGATCTAATCTCAGCCGTCTATTTTAAATCGGATGGTCCACATCAGCCCCGCGTTATAAAGGCCGGTATTCTTACGCGCTACCCCCTAGGGATCTCGGAAAACACGAGCTAGCCCCGGAAGCTTCTGATCTAGCCCTTGGAACTTCAGAAATTCATGAAAATTCATTTAAAAATCAGTTTTGGCCCCTGGACTTAATAAAAATTAGGAAAACCCCTCTGTTATGTGTAGCTAGACCCCTGGAAATTTATGGAATAATAAATTAGACCCTGTAGTAGGGTGGATTTACCTTTTTGACCCTATATGATATTAAATTCAGAAAATTGAATATGTGATTAGGATTTAAATTTAAAAAGGTGGGGCAAACACATTGTAAATTCAAATTTAAACTCTCCTAGCACTTGGAAAACTTTAGAATGAGTTAAAAGTAAATTTTAAGCTGAAATGAATCTGTCTAATTGATTGTTCACATTTATTAGTTATAGGGACACATTTTTAGGTTAGGAAATAATTCTGAAAATTGGTAAAATAAATTTAAATTAGTTCACATCAGAGGAGAAGTTCAAAAATATATTATTTAATATTTTAGATCAGAACCTATTCTGTTTAGATGATATGCCCTACTATTTAATATTAAAATTTACTTTTAGTCATAGAAAATAAATCTGGAAAATATAGGAAAATAGGTATGCATGACTAGAAAATGATAAATGAAGTCTCCAAATCCAAAGACTTCAGTTTAGGATTGGTAGAAGATTTGAAAACCCATTTGGAGTAGGAAATTACCTTCTATGTAAACTTGGTAGTTAAGAAGTATAGTAATTAAATATAAAGAATTTGTTCAAATTGAAAATTCATATATAGTGTGCAAACAGAAATCTGAATACAAAAGTTAGAAATCATATACATATGTTTAAAAGTGCATGTAGACTAAAAATCAACACATCTAGAGTAACCACAACACATAGAAATGTGAATGACTATCATATGTATGTATGTGTGGAGTGAAAGTGTGAACTATGTCTTATTGATTGTTGTTTTCTTTTGCTATGTGTGTTGGCATGAGGAGAACCTGCCCCAGAACAAGTTCTTCCCTTCCAAGATCAGGACTATCCATTCCCAGAGCAGCAGGAAGAAGGCAAGTGTCCTTGACCACTTTGATCCTATACTAGAATGTGTAGATAGAATTATTTGCATTGTCAATTGAAATATGAAACCCATGTTAGGAAGTTTCCCTAGATTTGCATTACCTTGTTTCCTTGTAGCTTGGGTTGGGATTTATTTTATCATGTCATTTATTTATATGCTTAGCCATGCTTAGAATGGGATAATTGGGATATGAGATCATCAATTTATTTACCTTACTCTTGAATGAGATCTTATGAGTTATGTAGAGGTAGGGATCGAGGCAAGTTGGATGATTTGGTTGGTGCTGGGTGCACGAGACTCGGGTTTGTGTTTAGTACTTGCCTGGATCCTAAGGATCGGTTCATGGAGCATGTAACCTGGCTTTACCGTGCCAACCACATGCTGAGATGGGGCAGCTTGGCCAAGTAATTAGGTGTATCCCCGCGCGTAGTATGGGTTTGTTGGATGGTGCGGGGAATAGGTGTCAGCTGGACTACCGTATGAACCGCAAGGCTCAAGAGGGGGCCACTGCAGCGGGATTGGAGCCTCTTGTATGCTGTTAGGGGTGAAACCTCAGTGGGCCCACGCTCGCCGGGAATCCCTTTGTAAAGGCTTCGTAGTGATCTCCTGGCTACACACCTGGGAAGTGTGAATGTGGTTCGTGGCCACTGGCATAATGGAGGTTCTTTTAGTCCACCCGGCAACGGGGGATGAAATCACTACATGTGGGTACAGTGGTGCAAACTCTGCAGAGTCAAAAACTGTCATGACAGCCATGCTCACGGTCAAGAGCGGCTTGGACTTATTCATGATTAGAGGATGATGACTTTGGAAGTTGTGGATGTTAAGCGGGGAGCTTAACATTGGGAATGATGATATGGTTACTTGATTTTGATGATGGGTTGGGAGATTGGGACCATTTCACCTGTGTAGTTATGTAGGTGCTTAATAAGCTAAGGTGATAGGTGTTAATTGCATAGTGCTTTAACCATGAGTTCAACCTCTCCTTGCTCTGGCCATGCATGACATAACCTTCCCCCACTTGCTGAGTACCAACGGTACTCAAACTTGCATATTTGTTTGTTTATATTGCTGCTCAGGTCAAGAGAATGATGTGGTGTTTAATGATCAAGACTTCGGACCCGAAGAAGGATTCTAGGTTCATGGAGTCCCCGGGCAACGCCTGTGACGGAGCCCACAAGAATAATATTCCACTGCTATTTTATTTACATGTTATGAACTTATTATTGTCCATCGAGACATATTCTATGTAAGACTTATTTATATTCGAGACCTTGCTTGTAATAAATGATGCTTCACTATTTGTCATCACATGTATGAGAAAATGATCCTGGCATACATGTGATATTCACTCGGTTGTTCTTCGGAGAAACCGGGTGTGACAGATTTAAAATTTAAAAGGTGAGGCAAACACATTGTAAGTTCAAATTTAAACTCTACTAGCACTTGGAAAACTTTAGAATGAGTTAAAAATAGATTTTAGGCTGAAATGAATTCTGTCTAAATGATATTCATATTTATTAGTTCTAGAAACATATTTTACGCTAGGAAATAATTCTAAAAACTAGTAAAATAAATTTAATTTGTTCCACATCAGAGAGGAAGTTCAAAGATATATTATTGAACATATTAGGTCAGAACCTATTCTGTTTAGATGATGTGTCTTACTATTTTCATAATAAAACTCACTTTTAGGCATAGAAAATAAATCTGAAAAATATAGGAAAATAGGTATGCATAATTAGAAAATGATAAATGAAGTCTCCAAATCCAAAAACTTCAGTTTAGGATTTGGTAGAAGATCTGAAAACCTAATTGGAGTAGGAAAATACCTTTTATACAAACTTTGTGACTAAGAAATGTAATAATTAAATATAAAGAATTTGTTCAAATTGGAACTTCATATATAGTGTGCAAATAGAAATCTGAACATAGAAGTTAGAAATAATATACATATGTTTAAAGGTGAATGTAGGCCAAAAATCAACACATGTAGAGTAACCACAACAATTAGAAATGTGAATGACTTTCATAGGTATGTATGTGTGGTTTGTATGAAGTGAAAGTGTGAACTATGTCTTATGGAGTGTTGTTTTCTTTTGCTATGTGTATTGGCATGAATAGAACCTGCCCCAGAGCAAGTTCTCCCCTTCCAAGACCAGGACTTTCCATTCCCAGAGCGGCAGGAAGAAGGCAAGTGTCCTTGACCACTTTGATCCTATACTAGGATGTGTAGTTAGAATTAATTTGCATGGTCAATTTGGAATATGAAACCCATGCTAGGAAGTTTCCCTAGAATTGCATTACCTTGTTTCCTTGTAGCTTGGGTTGGAATTTATTTTATCATGTCATTTACTAATATGCTTATGCTTAGCCATGCTTAGAATGGGATAATTAGGATATGAGATCATCAATTTATTTACCTTACTCTTGAATGAGATATTATGAGTTATGTAGAGGTAGGGATCGATGCAAGTTAGATGATTTTGTTGGTGCTGGGTGCACGAGACTCGGGTTTGTGTTTAGTACTTGCCTGGATTCTAAGGACCGGTTCATGGAGCATGTAACCTGGCTTTACCGTGCCAACCACATGCTGAGATGGGGCAGCCTGGCCAATTAATTAGGTGTATCCCCGGCGTAGTATGGGTGTGTTGGATGGTGCGGAGAATAGGTGTCAGCTGGACTACCGTATGAACCGCAAGGCTCAAGAGGGGGCCACTGCAGCGGGGTTAGAGCCTCTTGTATGCTGTTAGGGGTGAAACCTCAGTGGCCCCACGCTCGTCGGGAATCTCTTTGTAAAGGCTTCGTAGTGATCTCCTGGCTACACACCTGGGAAGTGTGAATGTGGTTCGTGGCCACTGGCATAATGGAGGTTCTTTTAGTCCACCCGGCAACGGGGGATGAAATCACTACATGTGGGTACAGTGGTGCAAACTCTGCAGAGTCAAAAAACTGTCATGACAGCCGTGCTCACGGTCAAGAGCGGCTTGGACTTATTCATGATTAGAGGATGATGATTTTGGAAGTTGTGGATGTTAAGCGGGGAGCTTAACATTGGAAATGATGATATGGTTACTTGATTTTGATGATGGGTTGGGAGATTGGAACCATTTCACCTGTGTAGTTATGTAGGTGCTTAATAAGCTAAGGTGATAGGTGTTAATTGCATTGTACTTTAACCATGAGTTCAACCTCTCCTTGCTCTGGCCATGCATGACATAACCTTCCCCCACTTGCTGAGTACCAACGGTACTCAAACTTGCATATTTGTTGGTTTATATTTCTGCTCAGGTCAAGAGAATGATGTGGTGTTTAATGATCAAGACTTCGGACCCGAAGAAGGATTCTAGGTTCATGGAGTCCCCAGGCAACGCCTGTGACGGAGCCCACAAGAATAATATTCCGCTGCTATTTTATTTACATGTTATGAACTTATTATCGTCCATCGAGACATATGCTATGTAAGATTTATTTATATTCGACACCTGGCTTGTAATAAATGATGCTTTACTATTTGTCATCACATGTATGAGAAAATAATCCTGGCATACATGTGATATTCACTCGGTTGTTCTTCGGAGAAACCGGGTGTGACAGAAGTGGTATCAGAGCCAAGGTTGCCCGTTGGAACGTGGACCTAGGTAGAAATGGACGTATTTAAGGACCCTATTTTCTTAAAAACTATTTTACAAAGGTGTGGGTTGAAGGTGTGATTTAATGGGGTCACTTTATTCATCTTACCCCAACTTTTATTAAAAATAGGATTTTTGTTTAAAATCTCATCTAACTTAATTTTAAATGCTTTATGTTTTAGATGGTTCGCATGATCCGCACCGCCCGCAAGTCCACCGGAGAGAGAGTTCCCGTAGTTGCCCTTGCCCTGAGGGAGGAGAACCGTCCGGTGACGTATCTCTCCTACGGATTGGCAGTAGGAGGCTTGTTGCGCCGTCTTCGACGCATGCTCCAAGCCGCCGGCAATATGGGCAAGCTAATAATACACTACAGCTCCACCCGTACCATCCGTGAGAAGCGGGAAGAATGGAGTTCAGAAATGAGGATTATCCACGAAAATCAGCTGCTCAAGATCCACCGCTCTCCAGCTTGTCGAGCGACACAGGTCGATGCGGAGAAGGATGTCACTTGGGAGGCAATCACCTGCCAGAGTCACATCTATCGTCGCCACATGGACCGGACTGAGTACATGTATGTCCTCCAGCGTGAGAGTGGTACAACGGAGTACAAGTAACCGCCAGTGAAGCAGGGGACTTCCCATGAGCACATGGACCTGTGCTTGGAGGATGCTGCTATGCTCAGCACTCGACTGCAGGAGTGGCAGCAGGAGCTTCAGGATGTTCGTGACACCCTGAAGGAGACTGAGGCATTGCTTCGCGCCAGCTTGAGGGCGAGAGAAAGAGGAGATGGGAATGAACTGTGTGTCACCGTGAATGACACATGGACTCCGGACTCCCCAGATCGCCGGGCGAGCAGGCGTCGCCGCACTTCTCCACCAGCAGCTTCCCCACCCAAAAGCGGAGTCAGAGGGCACCCGCAATAACGAGGAAGATCCCGAGGAGCCAGCTCAGTGATACGAGTAGTGTAGAGTCCTTTTGTAACACCCCAAAATCCTATCAAGAGGGGAATTTAAAAATTTTTGGACGTGTTGCATGTATTGCAAAAATTTAAATTCAAACTGGAATTCAACTTAAACTCAAAACAGAAAAGAAATAGAAAAAGAAAAAGGAAAACAGAAAAAAACCGGCCAGTGGGCCGACACCCACCAGCCGGCCCACCCTGCCCCCGCGCCAGCCCGCAGCCGCGCGCCCGCGCTCCCTCTCGCAGACAGGTGGGACCCACCTGTCATCCCTAACCGCCGATCGTCCGAAACCCGGACTGTTCCCCCGCGCGCGCGCGATCGCAACCGACCGGATTTCCGGCCGAATTCTGGTTCCGGAGGACTCCAACTTGATCTAAACAAACCCGCCGCCCTCCCCCGTCTATAAAAACCCCGGCCTCGTCCCGTTTTTCCCACGCGATCCGCCGTTTTTACTCCGGTGAGAACCCGAGCTCCTTCGGCGAATTCTGCCCGATTCCGATCTAACTCGCTGGTCTTGATCCACCGCATCCGAGGAACCTCGCAGGTGCAGAAAACTCGGTGGTTTGCGGCTCAAACACAGCGCCGACGAGCCTCGCCGTGAATTCACCTCGGACCTCATTGCCGACCGCCTTCCAGGACCTCCGAGCTCAAGAAAACCCCCGAGGTGAGATCCCCGACCTCCCCTCCACCGATCAATGCCATAAAATCACAGTTTTAGGAAGAATTTACGAAGATCCGAAACTCTCTGGCGAGATCGCCGCCTCCCGCCGCCGTGCGCCACCGGGCAGCGCCGCCCGCGCTCGATCAGAGCGACGTGGCCGCTTGTGCGCCGTTTATTTTAAATCGCACAGTAGAGTTTAAATTCCCGCGTACCGGTTCGACGTTATAATCTCAGCCGTCTTTTTTAAATCGGACGGTCCACGTCAGCCCCGCGTTATAAAGACTGGAATTCTTACGTGCTACCCCCTGGGGTTCTCGGAAAATAAGAGCTAGCCCCGAAAACTTCTGATCTAGCCCCTGGAACTTCAGAAAATCATGTAAATTCATTTAAAAATCAGTTTTAGCCCCTGGACTTAATAAAAATTAGGAAAAACCCCTCTGTTATGTGTAGCTAGACCCCTGAAAATTCTTAAAATAATATTATAGACCCTGTAGTGGGGTGAGTTTACCTTTTTAACCCTCTTTGATATTAAAATTAGGAAATTGAATATGTGGTTAGTATTTAAAATTTAAAAGAGGGGACAAACATATTGTCAAATTCAAATTAAAAACTTTCCCAGTACTTAGAAAACTTTGGAGTGAGATAAAAATAGATTTTTGGCTGAAATGAATCTGTTTAATGGATTATTCACATCGATTAGTAATAGGGACACATTTTTATGTAGAGAATAATTCTGAAAATTAGTAAAATGAAAGTAAAATAGTTCACATCAGAAGAGAAGTTCAAAAATATATTATTTAATATTTTAGACCCAAAACCTAGTCTGTTTAGATGAGGTGTCTTACTATTTTCATAATAAAGTGCATATTTAGACATTGGAAATAAATCTGAAAATATAGCAAGCTAGGTATAAATAACTAGAAAATGATAAATGAAGTTTCCAAAATCCAAAGAATTTAGTTTAGGGTTGGTAGAAGGTTTGAAGACACATATGAAGTAAGAAAATACCTTTCATCCATACTTGGTAGCTAAAGTGTGTATCAATTAAATATAAGGGATTTATTTAAATTAGAAATTCATATGTAGTATGCCAAAATGAATGTGAATACAAAAATAGAAATCATATGTACATGTTTAAAAGTGCATGTAAGCCAAAATCAACACACATAGAGTAACCACAACACATAGAATTTGTGAATGGCTTTCATAAATGTGAATGTGTGGTTTGTATGAAGTGGAAGTGTGAACTATGTCTTATGGATTGTTGCTTTTCTATTGCTATGTGTGATGGTATGATGTAGAACCTGCTCCAGAGCAGGTTCTCCCTTTCCAAGATCAGGACTACCCATTTCAAGAACAGCAGGAAGGAGGCAAGTGTCCTTGACCACTTTGATCCTATACTAGGATGTGTAGCTAGAGTTATTTGCATTGTCAATTGAAAATATGAAACCCATGCTAGGATGTTTCCCTAGAATTGCATTACCTTGTTTCCTTGTAGCTTGGGTTGGGATTCATTTTATCATGTCATTTATTTACATGCTTATGCTTAGCCATGCTTAGAATGGGATATTTGGGATATGAGATCATCAGTTTATTTTACCATACTCTTGAATGAGATATTGTGAGTTATGTAGAGGTAGGGATCAAGGCAAGTTGGATGTTTTTGGTTGGTGCTGGGTGCACGAGACTCGGGTTTGTGTTTAGTACTTGCCTGGATCCTAAGGACCGGTTCATGGAGCATGTAACCTGGCTTTACCGTGCCAACCACATGCTGAGATGGGGCAGCTTGGCCAATTAATTAGGTGAAAATTTGGCGGCATTACTTGATGGGGAAGAGGACAGAGATATATACGGATCATAAGAGTTTAAAGTACATTTTCACACAGCCAGATCTCAACCTCAGACAAAGGAGATGGTTAGAGCTAATCAATGACTTTGATGTAGGCATCAACTATCATCCTGGGAAAGCAAACGTCGTGGCAGATGCTTTAAGTCAGAAAGTGCAGGTCAATAAGTTGAGCTGGAAGGATATGCCGGCAGAATTGAAGGACGAGGTTATAAGGCTCAATCTATGCCTTGTGAATAGTGGTGAATCCATCGCCATGGAAGTGGACTCCACACTAGAGCAAGACATATGAGAGGGTCAAACGAACGACGCGAAGATACAAGAAATCAGGCAACTCATCAAGGAAAATAAAGCCCCTGGTTTCAGAGAGGATGAACAAGGAACGGTGTGGCACGGGAAAAGGATCTGTGTGCCTGAAGTAAAGGAGATCCGTGAATTAATTTTGAAGGAGGCTCACGATTCCGACTATTCCATCCATCCTGGGAGTACGAAGATGTACCAGGACCTCAAGAGCAGGTATTGGTGGTATGGCTTGAAGCGAGATGTCGCGGAACATGTTGCCCTATGTGACACATGTCAGTTGGTGAAAGCAGAACATCAACGACCCGTGGGATTATTGCAACCACTCAAAGTGCCTGAATGGAAATTGGAAGAAATCGGTATGGATTTCATAGTGGGATTGCGTAGGATCCAATCAGGATATGATTCAATATGGGTCATCATCGACAGGCTAACCAAGGTAGCTCATTTCATCCCCGTGAAAGAAAGCTACAGCGGATCCAAATTGGTAGAAATGTACATGTCAATGATCGTGTGTTACCATGGAGTGCCAAAGAAGACAGTGTAGGATCGAGGGACACAGTTCACCTCAAGGTTCTGGCAGAAGTTGCATGAAACCATGGGAACCCATCTGAACTTTAGTTCTGCCTATCATCCCCAAACTGATGGGCAGACGGAAAGAACCAATCAGATTCTTGAGGATATGCTAAGGGCGTGTGCACTAAAAAACAATCGGAGTTGGGACAAGAACTTACCATATGCGGAATTCTCCTACAACAACAGCTATCAAGCTAGTATGAAGATGTCACCGTTTGAAGCTTTGTATGGGAGGAAGTGCAGAACTCCTCTATTTTGGAACCAAACAGGGGAAAGTAAAGTGTTTGGTCCCGAAGTACTACAAGAAGCCTAGGCGAAAGTGAGAGAAATTCGCAACAACTTGAGGATAGCACAGACACGCCAAAAGAGCTATGCCGATGTACGAAGAAGAGCTCGTTTTCAACGTGGGAGACTATGTCTATCTCAAGGTGTCCCCTATCCGAGGACTTCGTCGGTTCAAGGTGAAAGGGAAGTTGTCACCTCGGTACATCGGACCCTTTCAAGTTTTGGAGAGGAAAGGCGAAGTGGCGTATCAGCTAGAATTACCGGCTCGCTTATCGGGTGTGCACGATGTATTCCATGTGTCACAGCTCAAGAAATGTCTGAGGACACCTGAAGAGATGCTACCCATGAATGAGGTTGAAGTAGCTGAGGATCTGTCCTATGCCGAGCAGCCATTCAAGATTTTGGAGACAATGGAACGCCTCACAAGAAATAAAAGAATCCGGATGTGCAAGGTGCAGTGGAAGCATCACTCAGAAGAGGAAGCCACCTGGGAGTGAGAAGATGAGCTTAAGGCACAATTTTTGAAATTGTTTTCTTAGAACCACCAATCTCGAGGACGAGATTTCTTTTAAGGGGGGTAGAGCTGTAACACCCCAAAATCCTGTCAAGAGGGGAATTTAAAATTTTTTGGACGTGTTGCATGTATTGCAAAAATTTAAATTCAAACTGGAATTCAATTTAAACTCAAAACAGAAAAGAAATAGAAAAAGAAAAAGGAAAACAGAAAAACCGGCCAGTGGGCCGAAACCCACCAGCCGGCCCACCCTGCCCCCGCGCCAGCCCGCAGCCGCGCGCCCGCGCTCCCTCTTGCAGACAGGTGGGACCCACCTGTCATCCCTAACGCCCGATCGTCCGAAACCCGGACTGTTCCCCCGCGCGTGCGCGATCGCAACCGACCGGATTTCCGGCCGAATTCTGGTTCCGGAGGACTCCAACTCGATCTAAACAAACCCGCCGCCCTCCCCCGTCTATAAAAACCCCGGCCTCGTCCCGTTTTTCCCACGCGATCCGCCGTTTTTACTCCGGTGAGAACCCGAGCTCCTCCGGCGAATTCTGCCCGATCTACGCTCGGGAATTCCGATCTAACTCGCTGGTCTTGATCCACCGCCTCCGGGGAACCTCGCAGGTGCAGAAAACTCGGTGGTTTGCGGCTCAAACACAGCGCCAAGAGCCTCGCCGTGAATTCACCTCGGACCTCATCGCCGACCGCCTTCCAGGACCTCCGAGCTCAAGAAAACCCCCGAGGTGAGATCCCTGACCTCCCCTCCACCGATATATGCCATAAAATCACAGTTTTAGGAAGAATTTACGAAGATCCGAAACTCTCCGGCGGGATCGCCGCCTCCCGCCGCCGTGCGCCGCCGGGCAGCGCCGCCCGCGCTCGATCAGAGCGACGTGGCCGCTTGTGCGCCGTTTATTTTAAATCGCACGGTAGAGTTTAAATCCCCGCGTACCGGTTCGACGTTATAACCTCAGCCGTCTGTTTTAAATCGGACGGTCCACGTCAGCCCCGCGTTATACTGGAATTCTTACGTGCTACCCCCTGGGGTTCTCGGAAAATAAGAGCTAGCCCCGGAAACTTCTGATCTAGCCCCTGGAACTTTAGAAAATCATGTAAATTCATTTAAAAATCAGTTTTAGCCCCTGGACTTAATAAAAATTAGGAAAAACCCCTCTGTTATGTGTAGCTAGACCCCTGAAAATTCTTAAAATAATATTATAGACCCTGTAGTGGGGTGAGTTTACCTTTTTAACCCTCTTTGATATTAAAATTAGGAAATTGAATATGTGGTTAGTATTTAAAATTTAAAAGAGGGGACAAACATATTGTCAAATTCAAATTAAAAACTTTCCCAGTACTTAGAAAACTTTGGAGTGAGATAAAAATAGATTTTTGGCTGAAATGAATCTGTTTAATGGATTATTCACATTTATTAGTAATAGGGACACATTTTTAAGTAGAGAATAATTCTGAAAATTAGTAAAATGAATGTAAAATAGTTCACATCAGAAGAGAAGTTCAAAATATATTATTTAATATTTTAGACCCAAAACCTATTCTGTTTAGATGAGGTGTGTTACTATTTTTCATAATAAAGTGCACATTTAGACATTGGAAATAAATCTGAAAATATAGCAAGCTAGGTATAAATAACTAGAAAATGATAAATGAAGTTTCCAAAATCCAAAGAATTTAGTTTAGGGTTGGTAGAAGGTTTGAAGACACATATGAAGTAGGAAAATACCTTTCATGCATACTTGGTAGCTAAAGTGTGTATCAATTAAATATAAGGGATTTATTTAAATTAGAAATTCATATGTAGTATGCCAAAATGAATGTGAATATAAAAATAGAAATCATATGTACATGTTTAAAAGTGCATGTAAGCCAAAATCAACACACATAGAGTAACCACAACACATAGAATTTGTGAATGGCTTTCATAAATGTGAATGTGTGGTTTGTATGAAGTGGAAGTGTGAACTATGTCTTATGTATTGTTGCTTTTCTTTTGCTATGTGTGATGGTATGATGTAGAACCAGCTCCAGAGCAAGTTCTCCCTTTCCAAGATCAGGACTACCCATTTCAAGAACAGCAGGAAGGAGGCAAGTGTCCTTGTCCACTTTGATCCTATACTAGGATGTGTAGCTAGAGTTATTTGCATTGTCAATTGAAAATATGAAACCCATGCTAGGATGTTTCCCTAGAATTGCATTACCTTGTTTCCTTGTAGCTTGGGTTGGGATTCATTTTATCATGTCATTTATTTACATGCTTATGCTTAGCCATGCTTAGAATGGGATATTTGGGATATGAGATCATCAGTTTATTTTACCATACTCTTGAATGAGATATTGTGAGTTATTTAGAGGTAGGGATCAAGGAAAGTTGGATGTTTTTGGTTGGTGCTGGGTGTACGAGACTCGGGTTTGTGTTTAGTACTTGCCTGGATCCTAAGGACCGGTTCATGGAGCATGTAACCTGGCTTTACCGTGCCAACCACATGCTGAGATGGGGCAGCTTGGCCAATTAATTAGGTGTATCCCCGGCGTAGTATGGGTGTGTTGGATGGTGCGGGGAATGGGTGTCAGCTGGACTACCATATGAACCGCAAGGCTCAAGAGGGGGCCACTGCAGCGGGGTTGGAGCCTCTTGTATGCTGTTAGGGGTGAAACCTCAGTGGGCCCACGCTCATCGGGAATCCCTTTGTAAAGGATTCGTAGTGATCTCCTGGCTACACACCTGGGAAGTGTGAATGTGGTTCGTAGCCACTGGCATAATGGAGGTTCTTTTAGTCCACCCGGCAACGGGGGATGAAATCACTACATGTGGGTACAGTGGTACAAACTCTGTAGAGTCAAAACTGTCATGACAGCCGTGCTCACGGTCAAGAGCGGCTTGGACTTATTCATGATTAGAGGATGATGGCTTTGGAAATTGTGAATGTTAAGCGGGGAGCTTAACATTGGAAATGATGTTATGGTTATTTGATTATGATGATGGGATGGGAGATTGGGACCATTTCACCTGTGTAGTAATGTAGGTGCTTAATAAGCTAAAGTGATAGGTAATAATTGCGTAGTGCTTTAACCATGAGTTCAACCTTCCCTTGTTCTAGCCATGCATGACATGACTTTCCCACACTTGCTGAGTACCATCGGTACTCAAACTTGCATATTTGTTGGTTTATATTGCTGCTCAGGTCAAGGGGATGATGTGGTGTTCAATGACCTAGACTTCGGACCCGAAGAAGGATTCTAGGTTCATGGAGCCCCCGGGCAACGCCTGTGACGGAGCCCACAAGAATAATATTCCACTGCTATTTTATTTACATGTTATGAACTTATTTTCGTCCATTGAGACATATGCTATGTAAGACTTATTTATATTTGACACCTGGCTTGTAATAAATGATGCTTCACTATTTGTCATCACATGTATGAGAAAATGATCCTGGCATACATGTGATATTCACTCGGTTGTTATTCGGAGAAGCCGGGTGTGACACCTTTCCCTTAGTTTAGCAGGATGTCGAGTAGTCGAGTCGTTACCTTAGTTAATGGTGTGTTAATGCTTGGTGTGTGACGTGAGTTGTGGAAGCCATGGGCGTTTGTCCACAACCTCATCTTCAGGTTGTTTTGCTTTGGTGTGTGAACCCATATGAATTAAGAGTGCATTTATGTTCGCGTAAGACATGAAATCCTTAGAAAATATAAATGAAATAAGGTCTCAAAATTTTAAAGTTTAAACAAGCAAAATTGGTAAGTTAATACGTAATGCTTTAAATTGACATTTGATTGATCATGATAGATGGCCGGAAGAGGAAGGGGTCGTAGTGCCAACCCCGCCAACAACAACGATGAAGTCGGCAACCCTCACCTTTCCGGTGGGCAAGACAGGGGTGGTCGTCGGGAAGGAGTTGATCCCATCCACCAAATGCTTGAAAATCAGAATCATCTCATCCAGAGCCTGACTCAAGTGCTGGCCATCTTGCACCAAGCTCCACCCCCACAAGCTGCACCATGCCAACCAAGGTTGAGTGAGTTCCTAGGGACTCAACCTCCAAAGTTTGCAAGTGCTGCTGAACCTCTGGAGGCGGATGATTGGCTAAAGACCATTGAGAGCAAGATGAGGATCATACAATGCCAAGAATATGAGAGGGTGCTGTTTGCCTCTCACCAATTGCATGGACCTGCTGCTGATTGGTGGACCGCTTACGTGGCCGCCCATCATGACCCTGAGAACATCACTTGGGAAGAGTTCAAGCGTAGCTTCCGCAACCATTACATACCAAGGGGTGAACTTAAAAACAAGAGAAAGGAGTTCTTGGGACTGCAGCAAGGAAACATGACGGTGAGGGAATACCTCACTAAATTCACCCAACTATCCAGTTATGCCCCACGTGACATAGAGACTGATGAGCAGAAACAAGATTGTTTCGTGGAAGGGCTTACCGTAGAAATGCAGTGTGCAATGTCCTCCAACGAGTATGAAAGCTTCCAAAAGATGGTGGACAGAGCATTTGTGGTGGAGAGGAAGCTGAAGGCCTTGGAAAATGAAAACAAGAGGAAGGCGGGATGGTCACACCAAGCCTCGGGTAGCAACACACGCCCACGTCTGATGCAGCAACCCGCAGGGCAGACGAGCCGTGCTGCGGTACCCTACTCAGCACCGAGAGGATACAACCCGAACTTCAGGCCTCCGTCAGCACCAGCACAGCCACAACGTCAGTTTGTACAGCAGCCTCGCCCCACATATCAACCTCGACCAGCAGTACAAGGACCCCCAAACCAACCCCAAGATAACAAAGGCCAGGCACCTAAGGTTGGGGTACAATGCTTTAACTGTGGTGAAGTGGGGCACTACACCCATAAGTGCCCAAAGAAGAAGCCCGTGCAGCCGCAACAGCAGAATGTGATGCGAGGACGGGTGAACCACGTGAC
Organism: Neostapfia colusana; assembly: GCA_030760725.1. Lineage (NCBI taxonomy): Eukaryota > Viridiplantae > Streptophyta > Magnoliopsida > Poales > Poaceae > Neostapfia > Neostapfia colusana. The sequence continues at coordinate 79,124,647 of JASWHV010000010.1, read as the reverse complement.
CATGGAGGAAGCGCAAGAGGCACCTGACGTGGTAAATGGTAAGTTTCCTGCCAATTTACACATTGCAACCCTGTTGTTCGATTCTGGTGCTACCCACTCGTTCATTGCCCAAGGGTCTGTTAAGAAGCATGATTTAGCAACAACACAAATGAACCATATGCTAGCCGTAAACTCTCCAGGGGGAGAAATAAGGACAAGAAAAGTGTGTCCCAAGGTGAATCTAGACATTAATGGGGTAGTATTTACTGCCAACCTCATAGTGATAGATTCACAAGGGATAGATATTATTTTGGGCATGGATTGGTTGACCAAACATAAAGGAATCATCCATTGGTCGACCAGAACGGTGGAACTAACTCACCCTAGTGGCACAAGAGTAAAGTTCATAACAACACAAGAGCCTAGGAGGGACATTAAATTAAATCAAGTTGAGGTGGAAGTGGAGGAGATCAGGATCATCAGGGAATATCCATATGTTTTTCGGGAGGAGTTGCCAGGTATGCCCCCCGATCGTGAAGTGGAATTCACGATTGAGCTAGTGCCTGGAACAACTCCGATATAAAAGAGACCTTATCGGATGGACTCCAAACAGCTAGAAGAACTCAAGGAACATTTAAGAGAATTGACAAAAAAGGGGTATATTCGCCCTAGTTCCTCACCATGGGGAGCTCCAGTGATATTTGTGCCCAAGAAGGATGGAACCCAAAGGTTATGCGTAGACTACCGTGCGTTGAATGAAGTAACCATCAAGAACAAGTACCCATTACCCCGCATTGAAGACTTGTTTGATCAGTTCAGGGGAGCTTGTGTGTTCTTAAAAATTGATCTCAGGTCGGGATACCACCAACTTAAGATAAGGCAAACTGATATTCCAAAGACATCTTTCGTATCTCGGTACGGACTGTATGAATACACCGTCATGCCTTTCGGGCTAACTAATGCCCCAGCATACTTCATGTATCTCACGAACAAGGTATTCATGGAATATCTAGACAAATTTGTGGTGGTTTTCATTGATGACATTCTCGTCTTTTCCAAAGATGAAGAAGGACATGAGAGGCATTTAAGGTTGGTGTTGCAAAAACTGAGAGAACACCAACTATATGCCAAGCTGAGCAAGTGTGAATTCTGGTTGAAGAGAGTTCCCTTATTAGGACATATAATCTCGGATGGAGGAATCTCCGTAGACCCCGCCAAGATCTAGGATGTACAGAAGTGGAAGACCCATGAGAACGTTGGGGAAGTTCGAAGCTTCTTGGGATTGACTGGGTATTATCGACGGTTTATTGAGGGATTCTCCAAGATCTCGAGACCCCTCACCAAACTGTTGGAGAAAGGAATCACATTCACATGGACGCTGCAGTGCGAAACGAGTTTTCAAGAGCTAAAGAAAAGATTGACAACAGCCCCAGTGCTAGTTATGCCAGATATGCAGAAGAACTTTTCGGTGTACTGCGATGCCTCTGGAAATGGGCTGGGATGTGTTCTCATGCAAGAGGGGCATGTCGTGGCTTATGCGTCCTGGCAGCTCCGGAAACACGAGAAGAACTATCCTACACATGACCTAGAACTAGCCGCAGTGGTACACACGTTGGAGATTTGGCGGCACTACTTGATGGGGAAGAGGACAGAGATATATACGGATCATAAGAGTTTAAAGTACATTTTCACACAGCCAGATCTCAACCTCAGACAAAGGAGATGGTTAGAGCTAATCTACGACTTTGATGTGGGCATCAACTATCATCCTGGGAAAGTGAACGTCATGGCAGATGCTTTCAGTTGGAAGGTGCAGGTCAATAGGTTGAGTTTGAAGGACATGCCTGCAGAATTAAAGGAAGATGTTATAAAACTCAATCTATGTCTGGTGAATAGTGGTGAGGCCATCGCCATGGAAGTGGACTCCACATTAGAGAATGACATACGCGATGGTCAAAAGAATGATGAGAAGATACAAGAAATCAGAGAACTCATCAAGGATAATAAAGCCCCTGGTTTCAGAGAGGATGAACAAGGTACGGTGTGGCACGGGAAAAGAATCTGTGTGCCTGAAGTGAAGGAGATCCGTGAATTGATTTTGAAGGAGGCTCATGATTCCGACTATTCCATTCATCCTGGGAGTACGAAGATGTACCATGACCTCAAGAGTAGGTATTGATGGTATGGCATGAAGCGAGATGTCGCGGAACATGTTGCCCTATGTGACACATGTCAGTTGGTGAAAGCAGAACATCAACGACCCGCGGGATTATTGCAACCACTCAAAGTGCCTGAATGGAAATGGTAGGAAATCGGTATGGATTTCATAGTGGGACTACCTAGGACCCAATCAGGATATGATTCGATATGGGTCATCATTGACATGCTAACCAAGGTAGCTCATTTCATTCCCGTGAAAGAAAGCTACAGCGGATCCAAATTGGCAGAATTGTACATGTCAAGGATCGTGTGTTTCCATGGAGTGCCAAAGAAGATAGTGTCAGATCGAGGGACACAGTTCACCTCAAGGTTCTGGTAGAAGTTACATGAAACTATGGGAACTCATCTGAATTTTAGTTCTGCCTATCATCTCTAGACTGACGGACAGACGGAAAGAACCAATCAGATCCTTGAGGATATGCTGAGAGCTTGTGCACTCAAGAACAATAGGAGTTGGGATAAGAACTTACCGTATGCGGAGTTCTCCTATAACAACAGCTATCAGGCTAGCATGAAGATGTCACCATTTGAGGCTTTGTATGGGAGGAAGTGCAGAACACCCCTATTTTGGAACCAAACGGGGGAAAGTAAAGTGTTTGGGCCCAAAGTACTACAAGAAGCCGAGGAGAAAGTGAGGGAAATCCGCAACAATTTGAGGATAGCACAGACCCGACAAAAGAGTTATGCCGATGTACGAAGAAGAGAGCTTATTTTCAACGTGGGGGACTATGTCTATCTCAAGGTGTCCCCTATCCGAGGACTTCGTCGGTTCAAGGAGAAGGGGAAGTTATCACCTCGATACATCGGACCTTTTCAAGTTATGAAGAGGAAAGGCGAAGTGGCATAACAACTATCGGGTGTGCATGATGTATTCCATGTGTCACAGATCAAGAAATGTCTAAGGACGCCTGAAGAGATGTTACCCATGAATGAGGTTGACGTACGACAGGATCTGTCTTATGCCGAGCAACCGGTCAAGATTTTGGAGACAATGGAACACCTCACAAGAAATAAAAAATCCGGATGTGCAAGGTGCAGTGGAAGCATCACTCGGAATAGGAAGCCACATGGGAGCGAGAAGACGAGCTTAAGGCACAGTTTCCGGAATTGTTTCCTAGAACCACCAATCTCGAGGATGAGATTTCTTTTAAGGGGGGTAGAGTTGTAACACCCCAAAAATCTGTTAAGAGGGGAATTTAAAATTTTTGGACGTATTGCATGTGGTGTAGAAATTCAAATTCAATTTGGAATTCAAATTCAAATCAAAACCAGAAAAGAAATGGAAAAAGAAAAAGAAAAACAGAAAACCCCGGCCAGTGGGCCGAAACCCACCAGCCGGCCCACCTTTTCCCGCGCCAGACCACAGCCGCGCGCTCCTCTCTCCCTCTCACTGACACGCGGGGCCCGTGTGTCATCCCCCACCTCTCGCTCGCGCCAACCGCCGAGACTCCTCCGCGCGCCCGAATCCAAACCACCCCGGAAACCGCGTCCCCCAGCCGGAATTCTGGTCCCCGGAAGACTCCAGCTCGATCCCAACCGACCGCCGCCCTCCCTCGTCTATATAAGCGCCGGCATCGCCCATTTTTTCAGCCTGATCGACTGTTTTTCCTCCTGGTGAGAACCAGAGCTTCTCCAGCCTTTTTCTCTCGATCCCTGCTCGGATTTTCCGATCTAACGCGCCGATCGTGTTCCACCGCCTCCGGGGAATCACGCAGGTGCAGAAAACTCGGTGGTTTGCGCTCCAGGCACAGCTCCGACGAGCACCGCAGCGGTTCCACCTCGGACCTCGTCGCCGACCGTCTTCTAGGACCTCCGAGCTCAAAAAAACCCCGAGGTGAGATCCCCGACCTCCCCTCTACCGTTCTATGCCATGAAATCTCAGTTTTAGGAAGTATAGACGAAGATCCAGAGTTTTCCGGCGAGATCGCCGCCTCCCGCCGCCGCGCGCCGCCGGGCAGCGCCGCCCGCGCACCGACAGGGCGACGTGGCCACTTGTGCGCCGTCTATTTTAAATCGCATGGTGGAATTAAAACCCGCGCGTACCGGTTCGGCGATCTAATCTCAGCCGTCTATTTTAAATCGGACGGTCCACATCAGCCCCACGTTATAAAGGCCGGTATTCTTACGTGCTACCCCCTGGGGATCTCGGAAAACACGAGCTAGCCCCGGAAACTTCTGATCTAGCCCCTGGAACTTCAGAAATTCATGAAAATTCATATAAAAATCAGTTTTAGCCCCTAGACTTAATAAAAATTAGTAAAACCCCTCTGTTATGTGTAGCTAGACCCCTGGAAATTTATGAAATAATAAATTAGACCCTGTAGTAGGGTGGATTTACCTTTTTGACCCTATATGATATTAAATTCAGAAAATTGAATATGTGATTAGGATTTAAATTTTAAAAGGTGGGGCAAACACATTGTAAATTCAAATTTAAACTCTCCTAGCACTTGGAAAACTTTAGAATGAGTTAAAAGTAAATTTTAAGCTGAAATGAATCTGTCTAATTGATTGTTCACATTTATTAGTTATAGGGACACATTTTTAGGTTAGGAAATAATTCTGAAAATTGGTAAAATAAATTTAAATTAGCATCAGAGGAGAAGTTCAAAAATATATTATTTAATATTTTATATCAGAACCTATTCTGTTTAGATGATATGCCCTACTATTTAATATTAAAATTTACTTTTAGTCATAGAAAATAAATCTGGAAAATATAGGAAAATAGGTATGCATGACTAGAAAATGATAAATGAAGTCTCCAAATCCAAAGACTTCAGTTTAGGATTGGTAGAAGATTTGAAGACCCATTTGGAGTAGGAAATTACCTTCCATGCAAACTTGGTAGTTAAGAAGTATAGTAATTAAATATAAAGAATTTGTTCAAATTGAAAATTCATATATAGTGTGCAAACAGAAATCTGAATACAAAAGTTAGAAATCATATACACATGTTTAAAAGTGCATGTAGGCTAAAAATCAACACATCTAGAGTAACCACAACACATAGAAATGTGAATGACTATCATATGTATGTATGTGTGGAGTGAAAGTGTGAACTATGTCTTATTGATTGTTGTTTTCTTTTGCTATGTGTGTTGGCATGAGTAGAACCTGCCCCAGAGCAAGTTCTTCCCTTCCAAGATCAGGACTATCCATTCCCAGAGCAGCAGGAAGAAGGCAAGTGTCCTTGACCACTTTGATCCTATACTAGGATGTGTAGATAGAATTATTTGCATTGTCAATTGAAATATGAAACCCATGTTAGGAAGTTTCCCTAGATTTGCATTACCTTGTATCCTTGTAGCTTGGGTTGGGATTTATTTTATCATGTCATTTATTTATATGCTTAGCCATGCTTAGAATGGGATAATTGGGATATGAGATCATCAATTTATTTACCTTACTCTTGAATGAGATCTTATGAGTTATGTAGAGGTAGGGATCGAGGCAAGTTGGATGATTTGGTTGGTGCTGGGTGCACGAGACTCGGGTTTGTGTTTAGTACTTGCCTGGATCCTAAGGACCGGTTCATGGAGCATGTAACCTGGCTTTACTGTGCCAACCACATGCTGAGATGGGGCAGCTTGGCCAATTAATTAGGTGTATCCCCGGCGTAGTATGGGTGTGTTGGATGGTGTGGGGAATAGGTGTCAGTTGGACTACCGTATGAACCGCAAGGCTCAAGAGAGGGCCACTGCAGCGGGGTTGGAGCCTCTTGTATGCTGTTAGGGGTGAAACCTCAGTGGGCCCATGCTCGCCGGGAATCCCTTTGTAAAGGCTTCGTAGTGATCTCCTGGCTACACACCTGGGAAGTGTGAATGTGGTTCGTGGCCACTGGCATAATGGAGGTTCTTTTAGTCCACCCAGCAACGGGGGATGAAATCACTACATGTGGGTACAGTGGTGCAAACTCTGCAGAGTCAAAAACTGTCATGACAGCCGTGCTCACGGTCAAGAGCGGCTTGGACTTATTCATGATTAGACGATGATGACTTTGGAAGTTGTGGATGTTAAGCGGGGAGCTTAACATTGGGAATGATGATATGGTTACTTGATTTTGATGATGGGTTGGGAGATTGGGACCATTTCACCTGTGTAGTTATGTAGGTGCTTAATAAGCTAAGGTGATAGGTGTTAATTGCATAGTGCTTTAACCATGAGTTCAACCTCTCCTTGCTCTGGCCATGCATGACATAACCTTCCCCCACTTGCTGAGTACCAACGGTACTCAAACTTGCATATTTGTTGGTTTATATTGCTGCTCAGGTCAAGAGAATGATGTGGTGTTTAATGATCAAGACTTCGGACCCGAAGAAGGATTCTAGGTTCATGGAGTCCCCGGGCAACGCCTGTGACGGAGCCCACAAGAATAATATTCCACTGCTATTTTATTTACATGTTATGAACTTATTATCATCCATCGAGACATATGCTATGTAAGACTTATTTATATTCGACACCTGGCTTGTAATAAATGATGCTTCACTTTTTGTCATCACATGTATGAGAAAATGATCCTGGCATACATGTGATATTCACTCGGTTGTTCTTCGGAGAAACAGGGTGTGACAGATTTAAAATTTAAAAGGTGAGGCAAACACATTGTAAATTCAAATTTAAACTCTACTAGCACCTGGAAAACTTTAGAATGAGTTAAAAATAGATTTTAGGCTGAAATGAATTCTGTCTAAATGATATTCATATTTATTAGTTCTAGAAACATATTTTAGGCTAGGAAATAATTCTAAAAACTAGTAAAATAAATTTAATTTGTTCCACATCAGAGAGGAAGTTCAAAGATATATTATTGAACATTTTAGGTCAGAACCTATTCTGTTTAGATGATGTGTCTTACTATTTTCATAATAAAACTCACTTTTAGGCATAGAAAATAAATCTGAAAAATATAGGAAAATAGGTATGCATAATTAGAAAATAATAAATGAAGTCTCCAAATCCAAAAACTTCAGTTTAGGATTTGGTAGAAGATCTGAAAACCTAATTGGAGTAGGAAAATACCTTTTATACAAACTTTGTGACTAAGAAATGTAATAATTAAATATAAAGAATTTGTTCAAATTGGAACTTCATATATAGTGTGCAAATAGAAATCTGAACATAGAAGTTAGAAATAATATACATATGTTTAAAGGTGAATGTAGGCCAAAAATCAACACATGTAGAGTAACCACAACAATTAGAAATGTGAATGACTTTCATAGGTATGTATGTGTGGTTTGTATGAAGTGAAAGTGTGAACTATGTCTTATGGAGTGTTGTTTTCTTTTGCTATGTGTATTGGCATGAATAGAACCTGCCCCAGAGCAAGTTCTCCCCTTCCAAGACCAGGACTTTCCATTCCCAGAGCAGCAGGAAGAAGGCAAGTGTCCTTGACCACTTTGATCCTATACTAGGATGTGTAGTTAGAATTAATTTGCATGGTCAATTTGGAATATGAAACCCATGCTAGGAAGTTTCCCTAGAATTGCATTACCTTGTTTCCTTGTAGCTTGGGTTGGAATTTATTTTATCATGTCATTTATTAATATCCTTATGCTTAGCCATGCTTAGAATGGGATAATTAGGATATGAGATCATCAATTTATTTACCTTACTCTTGAATGAGATATTATGAGTTATGTAGAGTAGGGATCGAGTCAAGTTGGATGATTTTGTTGGTGCTGGGTGCACGAGACTCGGGTTTGTGTTTAGTACTTGCCTGGATCCTAAGGACCGGTTCATGGAGCATGTAACCTGGCTTTACCGTGCCAACCACATGCTGAGATGGGGCAGCTTGGCCAATTAATTAGGTGTATCCCCGTCGTAGTATGGGTGTGTTGGATGGTGCGGGGAATAGGTGTCAGCTGGACTACTGTATGAACCGCAAGGCTTAAGAGGGGGCCACTGCAGCGGGGTTGGAGCCTCTTGTATGCTGTTAGGGGTGAAACCTCAGTGGGCCCACGCTCGTCGGGAATCCCTTTGTAAAGGCTTCGTAGTGATCTCCTGGCTACACACCTGGGAAGTGTGAATGTGGTTCGTGGCCACTGGCATAATGGAGGTTCTTTTAGTCCACCTGGCAACGGGGGATGAAATCACTACATGTGGGTACAGTGGTGCAAACTCTGTAGAGTCAAAAACTGTCATGACAGCCGTGCTCACGGTCAAGAGCGGCTTGGACTTATTCATGATTAGAGGATGATGGATTTGGAAGTTGAGGATGTTAAGCGGGGAGCTTGACATTGGATATGATGATTATGGTTACTTGATTTTGATGATGGGTTGGGAGATTGGGACCATTTCATCTGTGTAGTAATGTAGGTGCTTAATAAGCTAAGGTAATAGGTATTAATCACATAGTGCTTTAACCATGAGTCAATCTCTCCTTGCTCTAGCCATGCATGACATAACTTTCCCACACTTGCTGAGTACCAACGGTACTCAAACTTGCATATTTGTTGGTTTAAATTGCTGCTTAGGTCAAGGGGATGATGTGGTGTTCAATGACCAAGACTTCGGACCCGAAGAAGGATTCTAGGTTCATGGAGTCCCCCGGGCAACGCTTGTGACGGAGCCCACAAGATTTATATTCCGCTGCTGTTTTGTTTACATATTATGAACTTATTATCGTCCATCGAGATGCATGCTATGTAAGACTTATTTATATTCGACACCTGGCTTGTAATAAATGATGCTTCACTATTTGTCATCACATGTATGAGAAAATGATCCTGGCATACTTGTGATATTCACTCGGTTGTTCTTCGGAGAAACCGGGTGTGACAGAAGTGGTATCAGAGCCAAGGTTGCCCGTAGGAACGTGGACTAGGTAGAAATGGACGTATTTAAGGACTCTATTTTCTTAAAAACTATTTTACAAAGGTGTGGGTTGAAAAGTGTTATTTAATGGGGTCAATTTATTCATCTTACCCCAACTTTTATTCAAAATACAATTTTTATTTAAATCTTATCTAACTTAATTTTAAATGCTTTATGTTTTAGATGGTTCACATGATCCGCACCGCCCGCAAGTCCACCGGAGGGAGAGTTCCTGTAGTTGCCCTTGCCCTAAGAGAGGAGAATCGTCCGGTGACGTACCACTCCTACGGATTGGCAGTAGGAGGCTTGTTGCGTCGTCTTCGGCGTATGCTCCAAGCCGCCGATAATACGGGCAAGCTAACCATACACTACAGCTCCACCCGGACCATCCGTGAGAAGCGGGAAGAATGGAGTTCAGAAATGAGGATTATCCATGAAAATCAGCTGCTCAAGATCCACCGCTCTCCAGCTTGTCGAGCGACACAGGTCGATGCCGAGAAGGATGTCACTTGGGAGGCCATCACCTGCCAGAGTTATATCTACCGTCGCCACATGGACAGGACTGAGTACATGTATGTCCTCCAGCGTGAGAGTGGTACAGCAGAGTACAAGTACCCGCCAGTGCAGCAGGGGACTTCCCATGAGCACATGGACCTGTGCTTGGAGGATGCTGCTATGCTCAGCACTCGACTGCAGGAGTGTCAGCAGGAGCTTCAGGATGTTCGTGACACCCTGAAGGAGACCGAGGCATTGCTTCGCGCCAGCTTGAGGGCGAGAGAAAGAGGAGATGGGAATGAACTGTGTGTCACCGTGAATGACACATGGACTCCTGACTCCCCAGACCGCCGGGCGAGCAGGCGTCGCCGCACTTCTCCACCAGCAGCTTCCCCACCCAAAGTGGAGTCAGAGGGCAGCTGCAATAATGAGGAAGATCCCGAGGAGCCAGCTCAGTGATACGAGTCGTGTAGAGTCCTTTCCCTTAGTTCAGCAGGTTATCGAGTAGTCAAGTCAATACCTTGGTTAATGGTGTGTTAATGTTTGGTGTGGGACGTGAGTTGTGGAAGCCATGGGCATTTGTCCACAACCTTGTCTTTAGGCTGTTTTGGTTTGATGTGTGAACCCCTATGAATTAAGAGTCCATTTATTTTCGCGTGAGACGTGAAACCCTTAGAAAATGTTAATATAATAAGACCTCATGAGTTTAAGTTTAAACAAGCAAATTGGGAATTTAATACGAAATGCTTGAAATTAACATTTGGTTGATCATGATAGATGGCCGGAAGAGGAAAGGGTCGTGGTGCCAACCCCGCCAACAACCACGATGAGGCCGGCAACCCTCATCTTTCTGGAGGACAAGACAGGGGTGGTCGCCGTGAAGGAGTTGATCCCATCCACCAAATGCTTGAAAATAAGAATCAGCTCATCCAGAGCCTAACTCAAGTGGTGGCCAACTTGCACCAAGTTCCACCTCCACCAACTGCACCACACCAACCAAGGTTGAGTGAGTTTCTAGGGACTCAACCTCCAAAGTTTGCAAGTGCTGCTGAACCTCTGGAGGCAGATGATTGGCTAAAGACCATTGAGAGCAAGATGAGGATCATACAATGCAAAGGGTATGAGAGGGTGCTGTTTGCCTCTCACCAATTGCATGGACCTGCTGCTGATTGGTGGACCGCTTACGTGACCGCCCATCATGACCCTGAGAACATCACTTGGGAAGAGTTCAAGCGCAGTTTCCGCAACCATTACATACCAAGGGGTGAACTCAAAAACAAGAGAAAGGAGTTCTTGGGACTGCAGCAAGGAAACATGACTGTGAGGGAATACCTCACTAAATTCACCCAACTATCCCGTTATGCACCACGGGACATCGAGACTGATGAGCAGAAATAGGACTGCTTTGTGGAAGGACTTACAGCGGAAATGCAGTGTGCAATGTCCTCCAACGAGTATGAAAGCTTCCAAAAGATGGTGGACAGAGCATTTGTGGTGGAAAGGAAGCTGAAGGCCTTGGAAAATGAAAAAAAGAGGAAGGCGGGATGGTCACACCAAGCCTCGGGTAGCAACACACGTCCACGACTGATGCAACCAACCGCAGGGCAGACGAGCCGTGCTGTGGTGCCCTACTCAGAACCCAGAGGGTACAACCCAAATTTCAAGCCTCCATCAGCACCGGCACAGCCGCAACGTCAGTTTGTACATCAGCCTCGTCCCACATATCAACCTCGACCAGCAGTGCAAGGACCACAGAACCAACCCCAAGACAACAAAGGCCAGGCACCTAAGGTTGGGGTGCAATGCTTCAATTGTGGCGAGGTGGGGAACTATGCTCATACGTGCCCAAAGAAGAAGCCCGTGCAGCCGCAACAGCAGAATGTGATGCGAGGACGGGTGAACCACGTGACCATGGAGGAGGCGCAAGAGGCACCTGACGTGGTAGTTGGTAAGTTTCCTGCCAATTTACACATTACAACCCTGTTGTTCCATTCTGATGCTACCCACTCGTTCATTGCCCAAGGGTTTGTTAAGAAGCATGATCTAGCAACAACACAAATGAACCATATGCTAGCAGTAAACTCTCCAGGGGGAGAAATAAGGACAAGATGAGTGTGTCCCAAGGTGAATCTAGACATTAATGGGGTGATATTTACTGCAAACCTCATAGTGATAGATTCACAAGGGATAGACATTATTTTGGGTATGGATTGGTTGACCAAACATAAATGAATCATCCATTGTTCGACAAGAACGGTGGAACTAACTCACCCTAGTGGCACCAGAGTAAAGTTCATAACCATACAAGAGCCTATGAGGGACATTAAACTCAATCAAGTTGAGGTGGAAGTGGAGGATATCAGGATCATCAGGGAATATCCAGACGTTTTTCCGGAGGAGTTGCCCAGGTATGCCCCCCGATCATGAAGTGGAATTCGCGATTGAGCTAGTGCCTGGAACATCTCCGATATACAAGAGACACTATCGGATGGACTCCAAATAGTTGGAAGAACTCAAGGAACATTTAAGAGAATTGACAGAGAAGGGGTACATTCGTCCTAGTTCCTCACCATGGGGAGCTCCAGTGATATTTGTGCCCAAGAAGGACGGAACCCAAAGGTTGTGCGTAGACTACCGTGCGTTGAATGAAGTAACCATCAAGAACAAGTACCCATTACCCTGCATTGAAGACTTGTTTGATCAGTTGAGGGGAGCTTGTGTGTTCTCGAAAATTGATCTCAGGTCGGGATACCACCAACTTAAGATAAGGCAAACTGATATTCCAAAGACAGCTTTCATATCTCGGTATGGACTGTATGAATACACCATTATGACTTTCGGGCTAACTAATGCCCCGACATACTTCATTATCTCATGAACAAGGTATTCATGGAATATCTGGACAAATTTGTGGTGGTGTTCATTGATGACATTCTCGAATTCTCCAAAGATGAAGAAGAACATGAGGAACATCTAAGGTTGGTGTTGCAAAAGCTGAGAGAACACCAACTATATGCCAAGTTGAGCAAGTGTGAGTTTTGGCTGAAGAGAGTTCCCTTCTTAGGACATATAATTTCAGAGGGAGGAATCTCCGTAGATCCCGTCAAGATCGAGGATGTACAGAAGTGGAAGACCCCTGAGAATGTCGGGGAAGTTCGAAGCTTCTTAGGATTGGCTGGGTATTATCGACGGTTTATCGAGGGTTTCTCCAAGATTTTGAGACCCCTCACCAAATTTTTAGAGAAGGGAATCACATTCACATGGACACCACAGTGTGAGACGAGTTTTCAAGAGCTGAAGAAAAGATTGACAACAGCCCCAGTGCTAGTTATGCCAGATATGCATAAGAACTTTTCGGTGTACTGCAATGTCTCTGGAAACGGGTTGGGATGTGTTCTCATGCAAGAGGGGCATGTCGTGGCTTATGCGTCCCGGCAGCTCCGGAAACACGAGAAGAACTATCCTACGCATGACCTAGAGCTAGCCGCAGTGGTACACGCGTTGAAGATTTGGCGGCATTACTTGATGGGGAAGAGGACAAAGATATATACGGATCATAAGAGCTTAAAGTATATTTTCACACAGCCAGATCTCAACCTTAGACAAAGGAGATGGTTAGAGCTAATCAACGACTTTGATGTGGGCATCAACTATCATCCTGGGAAAGCGAACGTCGTAGCAGATGCTTTAAGCCGGAAGGTGCAGGTCAATAGGTTGAGCTTAAAGGACATACCTACAGAACTGAAGGAAGAGGTTGTAAAACTCAATCTATGTTTGGTGAATAGTGGTGAAGCCATCGCCATGGAAGTGGACCCCACATTAGAGCAAGATATACGCAACGGTCAAAAGACTGATGAGAAGATACAAGAAATCAGAGAACTCATCAAGGATAATAAAGCCCCTGGTTTCAGGGAGGATGAACAAGGTACGGTTTGGCATGGGAAAAGAATCTGTGTGCCTGAAGTGAAGGAGATCCGTGAATTGATTTTGAAGGAAGCTCATGATTCCGACTATTCCATTCATCCTGGGAGTACGAAGATGTATCATGACCTCAAGAGCAGATATTGGTGGTATGGCATGAAGCGAGATGTCGAGGAACATGTTGCCCTATGTGACACATGTCAGTTGGTGAAAGCAGAACATCAACGACCCGCGGGATTATTGCTACCACTCAAAGTACCTGAATGGAAATGGGAAGAAATAGGTATGGACTTCATAGTGGGACTACCCAGGACCCAATCGGGATATGATTCGATATGGGTCATCATCGACAGGCTGACCAAGGTAGCTCATTTCAATCCCGTGAAAGAAAGCTACAGCGGATCCAAATTGGCAGAATTGTACATGTCAAGGATCGTGTGTTTCCATGGAGTGCCCAAGAAGATAGTGTCAGATCGAGGGACACAGTTCACCTCAAGGTTCTGGCAGAAGTTACATGAAACCATGGGAACTCATCTGAATTTTAGTTCTGCCTATCATCCCCTGGCTGACGGACAGACGGAAAGAACCAATCAGATCCTTGAGGATATGCTGAGAGCGTGTGCGCTCAAGAATAATAAAAGTTGGGATAAGAACTGAGATGACCCCACGGTCTTGTCGAGCTAGGATCACGCTGAGGGGTGCTGCGTTGCACAGCACCGTATAACGCACGTCAAAGGTACAAAGCAGAAGCGAAATTTTATTACATAAACACGTTTATGAACATGTTTACATAAAAATAGGTCCAGCCTACACTCATGGGCGTAGACTACGCATCAAGTCCACGTTCAGCCCTCGAACGTGTCCTAGCTAGCACACACGCACACTAACTCTGCAGCGTGCACGACTCTCACTCGACGGGGTTCCCCTCCTGGGGTTCCGTCTCCTCTTCGGGAGTCCCTTCCTCATAGAACCCTGCAAAAGCTTCAAACACAAGCAGTGAGCACGAAGGCTCAGCAAGTCTGACCCGTCTCACCTAAACATGGAACTTCTACATGAGGGTTGATGGGTTACATGAGGTAAAAATTATTTGCAAGGACTCGCCTAATTAGTAGAACCTTACTTTCAAGTTTTAGCAGCAGGTTGTAGGCACATGAGAGAGCCGCAATCAAACAAGAAGCGCATTTCTCTCATGTACTTTGCCCAAAGTTGAAAGGAACTTTAGTTAGCTCTAAACTACAACAAACCATTAACAAGCAAAGTCCATCTTTCAATCAGCAGCATTTTAACATGTAACTAGCCTGTTCTTTCTACGTCACGGTACAGTGAACAAGTGGTACTCACTGACCGCGAGGGACGGCGATTATAATCGATTTGCACCTGCAGGGTTACCCGAAAACCCGTCACAGACGCCCATACTCGATGTTGCCTACAACAACCATCACGGATGCTGTACGCAACTACCTTTCACCCGTTAGCCAAATGTTGAACCGGTCAAAATCGTCTCGAGCAAGAGGTCTCTGCACGCGCATCTCAGTGCCGCCAGCCGATTTACACCTCGAGCTCTCAACCTACCCTCTGAATGACCAGCTATGCCTCAACACCTAGCTACCCGAGTTACATCGGTTTCCTAGTTCCCATATAGCCGGTAGGTCTTTGGTACTGTTCTAGCTTGTTCAACAGGCCCGCACACGGCTCGGTCCTCAATCGATACAAGCGGAGCTACATCACACAGGCCCCAAAGTCCTGCTGCCCTTACCTCCGCTTGGTCTCATTTTTCTTGCCATGTGTATCATGTGCTATCTCTACCTGAGTCGAGTGCCTCTAGCCTATGCTCGCGAGTAGTTCCAACTACTCGACTTGTACCAAATCCTACACTATCTTAGCATTGCAGTAGATAACGGGGGTTGCAATCCTAAACCCAACCCACGGTCTCCTTGGCTATGAAATTGGGTTTCCAAACAAGACTCTAATGCAAGGAATCATAATAACCATGTAGGTGCTCAAAATAATAAAATTTTGTAAAAGGGTTAATGCAAATCGGAGCTTGCCTTGCTGCTCTTGGTCGTAGGATAGCTGCTCCTCCGGAGTAACGAAGTCTAGGACTTCGGGTTCCTCCTCGACCTTAGCGACTACATGATAGAAGAAGTACATGTATCAATTTAAATGCATTTGTATTAAGTTTGAACTTGTGAAGCTTATAAGTCCCACTAGACAGACTCTATGACTGTGAAACTTTTACTGTGGCTTGGTTACAACCTAAATACATACTTGGTCAAGTTTTAGTTGCAGCAAAGCTCATTTGAGCCCTCCACAATTAATTATTTACTTAACCTTAATTGGCACTCTTAGGGTGTTCTAGGGATTTTCATGGAACAAACTATGACTTTCTGAAAACTAGATTTTCAGAGGGTTCTAATGGAGTTGGTCTCCCTTAATTTGAAGGTTCCTAACTGAAGATATGAGCTAAACAATTTTAGGGAAAAATCTGAAAATGTTTCTGAACATTTTCTATTTTCTCTGGAACAGTTTCACTAATCACACCATTAGGTGGATCAAATTAGCTCAAACGGATCTGAAATTTTTATGGTAGTTCAGGGATATTTTGTGAACATTCCAGCAAAATTTCAGGATTTTCCTCCAAAGGATTCTCCAGTTAAAATTCCAAACAGTTTAAACTTTGAGGAATTAATTCTGGATAATTAAGGACTTTCATGAAGTGAAACTTGATTTGCTGGAAACTGCTCAGAGAGCTGAATCCAACAAAATTTGGTTCACTCGATTTGGAGCTTTCTAGCCAAAGTTATGAGGATTTGAAGTTTGAATGAAATCTGAAAATTCGGGGAAAAGTTTAAATCTGCCGGGGCCCGCGGGGACACGTGTTGAGCGCGGAGGCGTCAGCAGACTGAGGCCCACAGGGTATTTGCGTGCCAGCACACCAGATCCTGGCCGCAGCCCGATCCCGATTTAAAATATCTCCCGCTGACAGCTGGGGTCCACCCCCTTCGTCAACCTCCCACCGCCCGCGCTCTGCCGCCGAGGGACCTCGCCGGAGAGCTCGCCGGCAGCTTCTGTGGAGCTTCAAACTTCACGATCTTTGCCGCCCCTGCCTACTTTTACTCGGAGAACAGGATTCTGGGGTCAGCTCGTCATGACTATGGCCGGTGCATGGTCCGCGACGAGACGCCGCCTCGGAAAGGCTTCGGCCGTGTCGGCTGACTTCCCTAGCACCTCAACTACTCGAGCGACCGGTCGGTAAGCATCAGTGGACCTCAGGGAAGGTTGACATTAGCTTGAGGCAGCTCGGGGGAGGCCCGAAGTAGGTCCTCATCGTGCGCCCGATACCTCCCGCTTGCTCCGCCGTTGGTAAACCTCGAAATACGCTGGTTGCAGAGGTTCTCTGGCCAAAGGTTGTGAAGGAAACTTGTGCGTTACCGTGTCTAGTTTGTGTGAGAGCGGATTGAGGCCCTCTAATCCTTTCTAGAGTATGAATTTGATGGAACCGCACCCGAAGGTTGTTCTGCACACAGAAAGGGGAAAACTGGAAATTCGCCGCCGGTGAGCAAACACTCGGGCTGTGGCTCGGGGGTGAGCAGCACCGGTCACCAGCGCATCCAAGGGTGCCTTGGCTCGGGCGTGACAACGCCTCGGTTGGGCTGTCCATGGGAGCCCGAAGTGCGGCGGTTTTAAGTCACCGAATTGATCTTTCGGTATAGCCGAGATCAATCGGTTTCAGCTGAGTTTTAGCCATGGGGAGGAAGGAGAAGAGTTCCTAGTACCTTGCCGTAGCTCTGGAGGGGACGGGAAGGCTGTGATCGGCGCTCCCGATCGGTTCCAAGCTGCGGAAGGAGTTTGCCGGCACTGTGTTCTTGCGGGGGAAGAAACTGGCGAGGCTTCGGCCGAGGAGGGGGGGAGACGCCTTAAGAAGGCTCTGAACCGCCTCACGCCCGCGCGTGGCCAAGCAGCTGCTGGCGCGGCGGCTCCCCTCGGCGGCAATCGCAGCGGCGGCTCGGCGACTCGAGTGGAGAAAGTCTCAGTCGGTTGCTTTGAACCAGTGACTGACATGTGGGTCCCACCCGGGGTTTTAACCTCTGAAATTCACTCCTAATCACTGTTGTAAACAGTGAGCCCCAAAATACCCATGGCGATTCAAATTATTCATCCATGAGCCATTTGAATTGGTTAGAATTCAAATTGGGTTTGGTTTGAATGAATTTCAGCACATGTGCAGTTTGAAATTCAAATAAAGTTTGAATTTTCCCCACTTAGCTCATGTCAAGATCAACTCCAAATGGAGTGAAAATTGGAGTGTGAGCTCACAAAAATGTGCTGTATAAGAATATGTCCCCCACTTTTGAATTCATGGGATAAAAACAGTTTGAATTTGAATATGGTTTCAAACTGCCCTCTTTCTAATTATACCCAAAATGACCTCAAAAAGGTTTTGAATTTGGGTGAAACTTGGCATGGACATCCTTAGCAATGTGTAGGAGTTTTCATATGCCCAGCCCTTCTATATCACATGTGGTAAATACCACTTTTGCAATATGTGAGTTTGTTCTCTAATGGGCATGTTGATGGTGGTTACTTGCTCTTCATTTGTGTTCATCAACTTACTTCAAATGAGGTGTGTGGTGTGGTGATGAACACCTCAAATAGGTGTCAAAAACTGAGGCCCTTGCATTCCTCCCCCCTTAAAAGAATCTCGTCCCGAGATTATAAGGTGAAAATGAGAGAGAGGACGGTGGAAAATTACCGGATATGCGACATGAAAAAGTCAGGGTAGTTAGCGTGAAGAAATTCTTCGCTCTCCCATGTCGCTTCGTCCATGGAGTGATTACTCCATAGAACCTTGTAGAACCACAACGTACGGTTGCGTGTTGTTCGGGCCTTTTCATCAATAATCTGAACCGGTTCCTCCCGATAGGTGAGATCCGGTTGCAGTGCTTCAATGTCCTCCAGCTGAACGGTAGTAGATAGCTTGAGAAACTTCCTCAGCTGGGAAATATGAAAGACGTCGTGCACACCGGAAAGTGCTTCTGGTAATTTCAGCCGGTATGCCACTGATCCACATCTTTCGGTAATCTGGAACGGACCGATGAATCGGGGCGCTAACTTTCCCCTCACCCCAAATCTGTTTACGCCCTTCATTGGAGACACACGTAGATATACGTAATCCCTGACTTCAAATTGTAATGGGCGTCTTCTCCGGTCCGCATACTGTTTCTGACGTGATTGGGCAGCTTTTAGGTTCGCTTGAATCAGTCGAACCTTTTCTTCCGCGTTGTTGAGAAGGTCAATCCCGAAGGTAACCCTTTTGCCAGACTCACACCAGTTCAATGGTGTGCGATATTTTCTCCCGTATGGTGCCTCATAAGGCGCCATCTTGAGGCTGGCTTGGTACCCATTATTGTACGAGAACTCGGCTAACGGCAAGTGGTCATCCCAATTCTTGCCGTGGTTGATAGCGCAAGCTCGTAGCATGTCTTCTAGGATCTGATTTACCCGCTCGGTTTGCCCATCTGTCTGCGGGTGGTACACTGAACTACGGATCAGCTTCGTCCCCAATGCAGCGTGCAGCTGCTCCCAAAAACGGGACACAAATAAGGTGCCCCGATCCGATATAACGGTACGGGGTACGCCGTACAAGCATAGGATCCGTGAGATGTACAGTTCAGCGTACTTCTTGGCGTTGTAGTTTGTGTTGACCGGGATGAAATGGGCAACTTTGGTGAGCCGATCGACGATCACCCACACAGAATCATGCTTTTGAAGAGTGGTGGGTAAACCGATGATGAAGTCCATGCTCACATCTTCCCACTTCCAGGCAGGAATGCCTAGTGGTTGCAGCAGTCCCGGTTTCCGCATATGGTCTGCCTTCACCCTTCGACATGTATCACACTCGGACACGTATTTTGCAGTCTCACGCTTCATCCGTGTCCACCAAAACTTGCTTCTTAGTTCTTGATATATTTTTTTTGCTGCCGGGTTGAATAGAAAACTTTGACAAGTGAGCCTCATCAAAGATCTTCTTCCGTAATTCTGGGTTACGGGGTACGATTATCCGGTCCTTGAACCATAGGACGCCGTCTCCATCCTTCCGGAAACATTTCAGCTCCCCACTATCTACACGTCTCCGCAAATGTGACATGCCCTGGTCATTCTTCTGGGCTGCCGCTATCTCTTCACGGATGGTGGGGATCAAAGCTAAGTTGTAGAGAGCTTCGTGTGGAATCACATGTAGCGGTGGTTCGCTCTCTTCCAACGGTGTGATGGTCAGATTATTGACGTGTGACTTGCGGCTCAGCGCATCTGCCACTACATTGGCCTTGCCCGGATGATAATGGATCTCTATTTCGTAATCCTTTATCAGTTCTAACCATCTTCGTTGCCTCATGTTCAGCTCCTTCTGAGTGAATATGTACTTGAGGCTTTTGTGGTTGGTATATAAATGTACGAGGTTACCGAGTAGGTAGTGCGTCCACATTTTCAGTGCAAGTACCATGGCAGCGAGCTCCAAGTCGTGAGTTGGATAATTTTGCTCATGGTTTCTAAGCTGCCGTGATCCATACGCGACCACTCTTCTGTCTTGCATCAGCACACACCCGAGCCCAATGACGGATGCATCGCAGTACACATCGAACGGTTTTGTTGTGTCTGGCTGCGCCAAAACCGGTGCTGATGTCAGGTGCTTGACTAAAGCCTTGAATGCTGCTTCACATGCTGGACTCCAAACATATTTGGTAGCCTTCTTCAGCAGCTCTGTCATTGGCTTGGCAATCTTCGAGAAGTTCGGAATGAACCTCCGATAATATCCTGCGAGTCCGAGGAAACTCCGTACCTCGTGAACAGTCCTTGGGGATTTCCAATTCAGCACTTGAGTGATCTTGCTCGGGTCTACAGCGATACCCTCCGCTGAGATGATATGCCCGAGGAAAGGCACTTGCGATATCCAGAACTCGCATTTGCTGAATTTCGCGTATAACTTGTGATCCCGCAGCCGTTGCAAGACTATACACAGATGTTTCTTGTGATCTTCCTCTGACTTGGAATATACCAGTATGTCGTCGATGAAGACCACGACAAACTTGTCCAGCTCCGGCATAAATACCGAGTTCATCAAGTACATGAAGTGAGCTGGAGCATTGGTGAGGCCGAAGGACATGACCAGGTACTCATAAAGTCCGTACCTCGTCGAGAAAGCTGTCTTTGCAATGTCCTCCGCCCTTATCTTAATCTGATGGTACCCGGATCTTAAGTCCATCTTGGAAAAGATCTTTGCTTCGACCAACTGATCAAACAACATGTCGATCCGTGGCAACGGGTACTTGTTCTTGATGGTTACGGCATTTAATGGACGATAGTCCACGCGAAGCCGTAACGTCTCATCCTTCTTCTTCACAAATAATGCCGAACAGCCCCATGGCGAGGAGCTCGGCCTAATAAAACCCTTCTCCAGAAGGTCCGTGAGCTGAGTCTTCAGTTCAGCCAACACCTTGGGCGCCATCTTGTACGGCCTTCGGGATATTGGCATGGTTCCCGGTGCAAGTTCAATCTTGAACTCCACATCTCTATCAGGCGGCATCCCCGACAAATCATCCGGGAATACGTCAGGGAACTCTCGGACCACTGGAATATCTTCCAATCCGATGGTTGTGGCTTGATAGACACTTGGAAGCTTTATTTCTGGACTGTCCAGAAATAAGGAGTGAGATTCGTGCACTTTTGAGTTTAGGTGCACAACTCGGAGGACGGTGTCTAAAACAGCGCCGTGGCGGGTTAACCACGACATCCCTAAGATGACATCGACCTTTTGTCCCTCTAAGATTATGAGAGACGTAGGGTAGACTCTACCCTCTAAGCACAATGCCGCTTTTGGGACCATCATGCTTGCTGAAATTTTCCCACCTGGTGAACAGATCACATAAGGACTATCAGTGGGTAGTATTTGCAAGCTATATTTATCAATGAAAGCTTGGCTAATGAAGTTATGCGTGGTGCCTGAATCAAATAGTACTATGGCGGGATGCTGGTGGAGTTGGAACATACCCGCAACGATTGGCTCGCCCTCCGGCACGTCCTCTATGGCAAGCTGGTAGACGGTGCCGGGCCTAGGGTTTGCCCGCCGCGCATTAGTAGGGTTCTGGGGTTGATTCTTCCCCAGGAACGGTGGTGCAACTCCGCCGCCTTGCCTCTCCGGGCAACTGCTGGCGAAGTGTCCTGGACGACCACACTTGTAACATGTGGCCGCTGCTGGTGTAGTGCTCGGGGGACGAAAGCCCGGCATGCGCTGCTGAGGTGCACACGCACGCGGCATCATCCGCTGCTGCTGTTGTTGTTGCGGAGGTGGTACTGGCAGTGCCGGCCTGAATGCCGGTGAAGAGTACGGTCGACTGCGGAATGGCATCAACCTCTGTGGTGGCTGCCAGCGTGGACCTGATGGTGGGCGATTCACCATCCGAAACTTCTGAGAAGGACCGCCTCCTTCTCCGCTGCTTTGCGGCGCGCTTCGCTTTCGCTCCGCCGCCGCCAACTCCTTACCGGAGCCCTCCTGAACAATCGCAGCATCAATGATGTCGTTGAGGCTGCCGCGATTGAACATCGCCAACTTGTCCTTCAGGAGCGGGTTAAGCCCCTGATAAAAGTGGCCCCGCCGCTTCTCGTCGGTATCTGCATGATACGACGCGTAGAGTGCGAGATCGTTGAACACCCTGGAGTATTCCAGCGCGTTCCGGCTCCCTTGCTGCAGGTGTAGGAATTCCTGCGTCTTCCTCTTCATCAAACCTGGCGGTATGTGATAGGCCCTGAAGGCCGTCCGGAACTCCGTCCAGGTCATAACTTGGTCGGTGGGCTGTGAAGCACAAAAGTTTGCCCACCACGCGCTCGCGGATCCTTGGAGCTGCTGGACCGCAAACTGAGTCTTGTGCTGCTCACTTATTTGGAGCAGCCCGAACTTCATCTCTATTGCGCGGAGCCAGTTGTCCGCGTCAAGAGGTTCATCCGCCCTTGAGAATACCGGGGGATGAGTAGCCAGGAAGTCGGAGTAGGAGCTCTGTTGACGTTCCTCACGATCTTGACGTCTCTCTGGGCGAGACGTATTCGCGATTAGAGTCTGCAGCAACTCCGTGTGCTGCTGATGTGAACCCGCCATTGCCGCGACGATGTCGGCCAATGTAACCGTTGGCAGTGGCAGTGGCGGTGTTTGCTGTTGCTGTTGTTGCTGTTGCTGCTGCGGTCCCGAGGAGTCCTCGGGAGGCTATTGGGAGGTCTCTCCCCGTTGACTAGTACCCCCAACATCCGGGTTGGCACGAGTACGCGCCGTTCTGAAATTCAAAACAGCAACGATTAGCACATGTCCTACTTAAAATTCCATATGCAACAGTAGGTATTGAAGTGACACATGAATGATTTGCACAAAATTTACATATATTGATAAAGCATAAACTTTATACAAGATACATTGTTCTCGGTTCTCCGAGAAGTCGTGCTCATGTCGTCACTACCTATACATACGCTACTGCCTACACGACATGTCACCGATTTACAAAAGTTGGGTTACACTACCCTAGCTGCCCTACTTAGCAACTGTAACCCCCTACTAGGAGTAGAACTCGACCTCCTGCGGGTCGTCCTCCTCCGGTACCTCTGCTGGTGGCTCTGGGTCTACCACCTCTTCTCCCATCTCGGGTTCTCCCATTGCTGGAAGACCCAAGACCACTGGTATTCCCAATACCGGAGGTACGAGGTCCTGCAAAGCATGCACCTCTTCCATAGCCTGGTTGTAGTCCTCTTCCCAGCCTTGCCCTTCCTCAATAGCGTCGTCTCGCTCTTGAGCAAGGTCCTCGTTCTGCTGAGTCAGATTCTGTACCAGTTCCTGTAACGCCGCGATGTCGACACGGATTTTCTTCTTCGCCTTCTTCAGACGACGCAACTGATTATGTTGTTCATTCAGTCGCTTGATCGTCGGAAGGAGCACATTGCGGAGTGCGCTGTGAGCACTCTCGAAATGGTCTCCACGGCTCGTGCTCTCTTTGAGCTTTTTGGCGAGATGCTCCGTATGAACAGCTTGGCTGTCCATTACGGCGTTTCCCGCCCTCATCTGGAGGCTGAGATTTGCCTCCGCGGGGTTGTACCTTGGGCAACTCGGGTCCGTTGCCCCCAGGTACCTCTCTTCCCACACATGCTGAGCCCGTCCCTCCACCGGAACGAGCACGTATGGAGTGCCCTCCATAGCCTGCATGTGCAGTTGGCAGAAACGTGACATGGTGTCACGGGCTGCCACTTGCCACATCCCTTCGGGTTGCCTACCTCTCACCGTAACGGTGAACGGCACCCAACCAGGTGGCGTAGGTCCTGCAGGGACCTCGACATGGATCGTCCACGTCTTGTTCCCCTCTTCACCTTCTTCCTTGGCGAAGTACTGCGGCATCTGGTTGTACCCGAAATATTGGAGCATTTGCCATAATGCTTCCGGGTAGCCGCTACGGTGAGAACAGTGGGATACCACCCATCCGTTCTCCAACTGTTTGTCTGCTGTCATCTGTAAAAATATATTTGAGAAATTTCAAATATTTAGTTAAACAGTAAACCATTGAGTTATAAAATAAGACATGTCATTGAACCCATAAAACTTGGAAACATAGTTCAAATTTTAAACAAATTTGACTGCTGATCTGCTGTTCCCATGACAGCCCTGACCAGTTTCCATTTCAACCTGATTTAGGCCATGTTAAAGGCAAAACCAATTATGGAGCTCAACATAAAAGTTAAAGCTAATTTCAATAGCTTTCCAGAAAGTATTTGCTTGGCCTAATATCTGTCCTGGTTCAAAAGTTATGAGATGTCAAATTAAACAGAATTTCTGGAGAAAATTGGACAGCACCTCCCTGCTTTAGGCACTGATTTGATCCAAGAATTCCAGTTAATTCTGCTCCCAATCCGACAAAACTTTCTGTTACAAAGTTGTAAACCATCTCATAAGATTTCCAGAACTCCCTCATTTTCTATTTTTGGATTTTTATGCAGGAAGTTATACTCAATTTACAGAGAGTTTACAGAGTCTTTGCTCTGTCCTGTTTTCTGGACAGTTTCAACTCCACTGCATTTTTCGATTGGTTACAGGATGAAACACCTCTGGACCTCAACAGAAAAGTTGTAAAGCTCTTCCAAAGCTTTCCATAAATGTATCCTATGACCCCAACCTCGAAATAACTCAACCTCTAACCTCTGATTAACTTCAGCCTTGATTCAGCTGAAAACAGAGTGCTCTGTCCTTAACAACCTATAAGTTGAAAACTTGTTAACTTTGAATATCCTGTTCAAGGGAAGGAGTTACATCGAGTTTTACTACTTTAGATCAAAACCTTCAAGTTTTTAAATGAAGTTGTTCATTTAATGGGGTGTGACGTCGATGCGTCACCAGATTATGTCGGTACTACATCCTCACAAAGAAAAACCTATACCGGGCTTAGCCGGCTTTGTTAGTTCAGTGGCACTAATCGTCACTCACACACGGATGCTACACGTCTACTGTTTCGTGGTCAGACTACCTGCAAACAACTCAAGCAATTGTCAGGCTCGGCTGCACACCGAGCCCGGAATCCATACAGTTCGTACACCCGGCCATCATCACTCGCCCGGATGTTCTCAAGCCAAACACGCCTTGAGTTACGTGTTCACGTTTCAGACCACGTGACGGGGTCTCCCAAATTGCACCACGCACGCCAGGGACAGACGTTGCTCGAATATCCCAAACGACATGAAGAGTCGTAGAGGATATCAAAGCGGGTCGGGTTACATGCCACCCGTGGAGCTCCACCCTTCAGCTTGTGCGCACTGGTGGACAGCGCTTACGTGTACCCCCCAAGACATAAATGTCCCGAGATACACGATTTTCTGATACAGACAATTAGGTTAGTATGCCCCTTTCTATATGCTAATAACATCCTTATACGGGCTACTAACTCGTTCCTCACTGGATTTTTGAAAAAGATGACCTTTGTAGTGCGTTAGACCTCAAGCGAGCTCTGATACCAGCGCTGAGACGACCCCACGGTCTTGTCGAGCCAGGATCACGCTGAGGGGTGCTGCATTGCACAGCACCGTATAACGCACGTCAAAGGTACAAAGCGGAAGCGAAATTTTATTACATAAACAAGTTTATGAACATGTTTACATCAAAATAGGTCCAGTCTACACTCACGGGCGTAGACTACGCATCAAGTCCACGTTCAGCCCTTGAACGTGTCCTTGCTAGCACACACGCACACTAACTCTGCGGCGTGCACGACTCCCACTCGACGGGGTTCCCCTCCTGGGGTTCCGTCTCCTCTTCGGGAGTCCCTTCCTCATAGAACCCTGCAAAAGCTTCAGACACAAGCAGTGAGCACGAAGGCTCAGCAAGTCTGACCCATCTCACCTAAACATGGAACTTCTACATGAGGGTTGATGGGTTACATGAAGTAAAAATCATTTGCAAGGACTCGCCTAATTAGTAGAACCTTACTTTGAAGTTTTAGCAGCAGGTTGTAGCGAACCTTACACTAAGGCACATGAGAGAGCCGCAATCAAACAAGAAACGCATTTCTCTCATGTACTTTGCCAAAAGTTGAAAGGAACTTTAGTTAGCTCTAAACTACAACAAACCATTAACAAGCAAAGTCCATCTTTCAATCAGCAGCATTTTAACATGTAACTAGCCTGTTCTTTCTACGTCACGGTACAGTGAACAAGTGGTACTCACTGACCGCGAGGAACGGTGATTATAATCGATTTACACCTGCAGGGTTACCCGAACAACCCGTCATGTACGCCCGTACTCGATGTTGCCTACAACAACCATCACGGACGCCGTACGCAACTACCTTTCACCCGTTAGCCAAATGTTGAACCGGTCCAATCGTCCCGAGCAAGAGGTCTCTGCACGCGCATCTCAGTGCCGCCAGCCAATTTACACCTCGAGCTCTCAACCTACCCTCTGTACGACCAGCTATGCCTCAACACCCAGCTACCCGAGTTACATCGGTTTCTCGGTTCCCATATAGCCGGTAGATCTTTGGTACTGTTCTAGCTTGTTCAACAGGCCCGCACACGGCTTGGTCCTCAATCGACACAAGCGGAGCTACAGCACACAGGCCCAAAGTCCTGCTGCCCTTACCCTCCGCTTGGTCTCATTTTTCTTGCCATGTGTATCATGTGCTATCTCTACCCGAGTCGAGTGCCTCTAGCCTATGCTCGCGAGTAGTTCAAACTACTCGACTTGTACCGAATCCTACACTATCTTAGCATTGCAGTAGCTAACGGGGGTTGCAATCCTAAACCCAACCCACGGTCTCCTTGGCTATGCAATTGGGTTTCCAAACAAGACTCTATGCAAGAAATCATAATAACCAAGTAAGTGCTCAAAACAATAAAATTTTGTAAAAGGGTTAATGCAAACCGGAGCTTGCCTTGCTTCTCTTGGTCATAGGCTAGCTTCTCCTCCGGAGTAACGAAGTCTAGGACTTCGGGTTCCTCCTCGACCTTAGCGACTACATGATAGAAGAAGTACATGTATCAATTTAAATGCATTTGTATTAAGTTTGAACTTGTGAAGCTTATAAATCCCACTAGACAGACTCTATGACTGTGAAACTTTTACTGTGGCTTGGTTACAACCTAAATACAGACTTGGTCAAGTTTTAGTTGCAGCAAAGCTCATTTGAGCCCTCCACAATTAATTATGTACTTAACCTTAATTGGCACTCTTAGGGTGTTCTAGGGATTTTCATGGAACAAACTATGACTTTCTGAAAACTAGATTTTCAGAGGGTTCTAATGGAGTTGGTCTCCCTTAATTTGAAGGTTCCTAACTGAAGATATGAGCTAAACAATTTCAGGGAAAAATCTGAAAATGTTTCTGAACATTTTCTATTTTCTCTGGAACAGTTTCACTAATCACACCATTAGGTGGATCAAATTAGCTCAAACGGATCTGAAATTTTTATGGTAGTTCAGGGATATTTTGTGAACATTCCAGCAAAATTTCAGGATTTTCCTCCAAAGGATTCTCCAGTTAAAATTCCAAACAGTTTAAACTTTGAGGAATTAATTCTGGATAATTAAGGACTTTCATGAAGTGAAACTTGATTTGCTGGAAACTTCTCAGAGAGCTGAATCCAACAAAATTTGGTTCACTCGATTTGGAGCTTTCTAGCCAAAGTTATGAGGATTTGAAGTTTGAATGAAATCTGAAAATTTGGGGAAAAGTTTAAATCTGCCGGGGCCCGCCGGGACACATGTTGGGCGCGGAGGCGTCAGCACACTGAGGCCCACAGGGTATTTGCGCGCCAGCACACCAGATCCCGGCCGCAGCCCGATCCTGATTTAAAATATCTCCCGCTGACTGCTGGGGTCCACCCCCTTCGTCAACCTCCCGCCGCCCGCGCTCTGCCGCCGAGGGACCTCGCCGGAGAGCTCGCCGGCAGCTTCTGTGGAGCTTAAAACTTCACGATCTTGGCCGCCCCTGCCTACTTTTACTCGGAGAACAGGATTCTGGGGTCAGCTCGTCATGACAATGGACGGTGCATGGTCGGCGACGAGACGCCACCTCGGAAAGGCTTCGGCCGTGTCGGCTGACTTTCCTAGCACCTCAACTACTCGAGAAACCGGTCGGTAAGCATCAGTGGACCTCAGGGAAGGTCGACATGAGCTTGAGGCAGCTCGGGGGAGGCCCGAAGTAGGTCCTCACCGTGCGCCCGATATCTCCCGCTTGCTCCGCCGTTGGTAAACCTCGAAATACGCCGGTTGCAGAGGTTCTCCAGCCAAAGGTTGTGAAGGCAACTTGTGCGTTACCGTTTCTAGTTTGTGTGAGAGCGGATTGAGGCCCTCCAATCCTTTTAGAGTACGAATTCGACGGAACCGCACCCGAAGGTCGTTCTGCACACAGAAAGGGGAAAACTGGAAATTCGCCGTCGGTGAGCAAACACTCGGGCTGTGGCTCGGGGGTGAGCAGCACCGGTCATCAGCGCATCCAAGGGTGCCTTGGCTCGGGCATGACAACGCCCCGGTTGGGCTGTCCATGGGAGCCCGAAGTGCGGTGGTTTTAAGTCACCGAATTGATCTTTCGGTATAGCCGAGATCAATCGGTTTCAGCTGAGTTTTAGCCACGGGGAGGAAGGAGAAGAGTTCCTAGTACCTTGCCGTAGCTCTGGAGGGGACGGGAAGGCTGTGATCGGCGCTCCCGATCGGTTCCAAGCTGCGGAAGGAGTTTGCCGGCGCTGTGTTCTTGCAGGGGAAGAAACTGGCGAGGCTTCGGCCGAAGGGGGGGAGACGCCTTAAGAAGGCTCTGAACCGCCTCACGCCCGCGCGTGGCCAAGCAGCTGCTGGCGCGGCGGCTCCCCTCGGTGGCGATCGCAGCGGCGGCTCGGCGACCCGAGTGGAGAAAGTCTCAGTCGGTTTTTGAACCAGTGACTGACATGTGGGTCCCACCCGGGGTTTTAACCTCTGAAATTCACTCCTAATCACTGTTGTAAACAGTGAGCCCCAAAATATCCA
Source organism: Neostapfia colusana (assembly GCA_030760725.1). NCBI lineage: Eukaryota > Viridiplantae > Streptophyta > Magnoliopsida > Poales > Poaceae > Neostapfia > Neostapfia colusana. The sequence goes on along the minus strand of JASWHV010000010.1, from coordinate 79,095,679 downwards.
TGGTGATTCAAATTATTCATCCATGAGCCATTTGAATTGGTTAGAATTCAAATTGGGTTTGGTTTGAATGAATTTCAGCACATGTGCAGTTTGAAATTCAAATAAAGTTTGAATTTGCCCCACTTAGCTCATGTCAAGATCAACTCCAAATGGAGTGAAAATTGGAGTGTGAGCTCACAAAAATGTGCTGGATAAGAATATGTCCCCCACTTTTGAATTCATGGGATAAAAACAGTTTGAATTTGAATAAGGTTTCAAACTGCCCTCTTTCTAGTTATACCCAAAATGACCTCAAAAGGTTTTGAATTTGGGTGAAACTTGGCATGGACATCCTTAGCAATGTGTAGGAGTTTTCATATGCCCAGCCCTTCTATATCACATGTGGGAAATACCACTTTGCAATATGTGAGTTTGTTCTCTAATGAGCATGTTGATGGTGGTTACTTGCTCTTCATTTGTGTTCATCAACTTACTTCAAATGAGGTGTGTGGTGTGGTGATGAACACTTCAAATAGGTGTCAAAAACTGAGGCCCTTACAAGAACTTACCGTATGCGGAGTTCTCCTATAACAACAGCTATCAGGCTAGTATGAAGATGTCACCATTTGAGGCTTTGTATGGGAGGAAGTGCAGAACTCCCCTGTTTTGGAAGCAAATGGGGGAAAGTAAAGTGTTTGGCCCCGAGGTACTACAAGAAGCTGAGTCGAAAGTGAGGGAAATCCGCAACAACTTGAGGATAGCACAGACCCGACAAAAGAGTTATGCCGATGTACGGAGAAGAGAGCTTATTTTCAACGTGGGGGACTATGTCTATCTCAAGGTGTCCCCTATCCGAGGACTTCGTCAGTTCAAGGTGAAAGGGAAGTTATCACCTCGATACATCGGACCCTTTCAGGTTCTAGAGAGGAAAGGCGAAGTGGCATATCAACTGGAACTACCGGCTCGCCTATCGGATGTGCATGACGTATTCCATGTGTCACAGCTAAAGAAATGTCTAAGAACGCCTGAAGAGATGTTACCCATGAATGAGGTTGACGTAGGAGAGGATCTGTCTTATGCCGAGCAACCGGTCAAGGTTTTGGAGACAATGAAACGCCTCACAAGAAATAAAAGAATTCGGATGTGCAAGGTGTAGTGGAAGCATCACTCAGAAGAGGAAGCCACATGGGAGCGAGAAGACGAGATTAAGGCACATGTTGCGGAATTGTTTTCCTAGAACCACCAATCTCGAGGACGAGATTTCTTTTAAGGGGGGTAGAGCTGTAACACCCCAAAATCTGCAAAAGGAGGGAATTTAAAATTTTTTTGGACATATTGCATGTGGGGCAGAAATTCAAATTCAAACTGGAATTCAAATTCAAATCAGAACAGAAAAGAAAAGGAAAAAGAAAAAGAAAAAAGAAAAAAAAACCCCAACCGGCCAGTGGGCCGAAACCCGCCAGCCGGCCCACTATTCCCCCGCGCCAGCCCACAACCGCGTGCCCTCTCTTCCTCTCACTGACACACGGGGACCGCGTGTCATCTCCTACCTCCCGCTCACGCCAACCGACCGGATTCCCCCCCCCCCCACCCCCGCGCCCGATCGCAACCAACTCTGGAAACCGCGTCCCCATCCCGACTCCCGGTCCCGGACGACTCCAAATCGATCCCAACAGACCGCCGCCCCCCCTCGCCTATATAAACGTCGACATCGCCCTGTTTTCCCCCACGATCGGCTGTTTTTCCTCCCGGTGAGAACCAAAGCTTCTCCCGCCGTTTTCCTTCGATCCTAGCTCGGATTTCCTGATCTAACACGCTGATCATGTTCCACCGCCTCCGGGGAGTCACGCAGGTGAAGAAAACCCGGTGTTTTGCACCCTAGACGCAGCTCCGGTGAGCACCGCCGCTATTTCATCTCGGACCTCGCCGCCGACCACCTTCTAGGGCCTCCGAGCTCAAGAAAAACCCCGAGGTGAGATCCCCGACCTCCCCTCTACCGTTCTATGGCATGAAATCCAAGTTTTAGGAAGTATAGACGAAAACCCGAAGATCTCCGGCGAGATCGCCGCCCCCGCCGCCGCGCGCCGCCGGGCAGCGCGGGCTGGCCCCGGCCAGGGCGACATGGCCCCTTGAGGGCCATCTATTTTAAATTCACGGTAGAATCAAAACCCGCGTGTACCGGTTCGGCGATCTAATCTGAGCCGTCTGTTTTAAATCAGACGGTCCACGTTAGCCCCGCGTTATAAAGGCTGGGATTCTTACGTGCTACCCCCTGGGGATTTTGGAAAAACACGAGCTAGCCCCGAAAACTTCTAATCTAGCCCCTGGAACTTCAGAAATTCGTGTAAATTCATTTAAAAATCAGTTTTAGCCCCTGGACTTAATAAAAATTAGGAAAACCCCTGTGTTATGTGTAGTTAGACCCCTGGAAATTTATTAAATAATAAGTTAGACCCTGTAGTAGGGTGTATTTACCTTTTTGACCCTATATGATATTAAATTCAGAAATTTGAATATGTGATTAGGATTTAAAATTTAAAAGGTGAGGCAAACACATTGTAAATTCAAATTTAAACTCTACTAGCACTTGGAAAACTTTAGAATGAGTTAAAAATAGATTTTAGGCTGAAATGAATTCTGTCTAAATGATATTCATATTTATTAGTTCTAGAAACATATTTTAGGCTAGGAAATAATTCTAAAAACTAGTAAAATAAATTTAATTTGTTCCACATCAGAGAGGAAGTTCAAAGATATATTATTGAACATTTTAGATCAGAACCTATTCTGTTTAGATGATGTGTCTTAGTATTTTCATAATAAAACTCACTTTTAGGCATAGAAAATAAATCTGAAAAATATAGGAAAATAGGTATGCATAATTAGAAAATGCTAAATGAAGTCTCCAAATCCAAAAACTTCAGTTTAGGATTTGGCAGAAGATCTGAAAACCTAATTGGAGTAGGAAAATACCTTTTATACAAACTTTGTGACTAAGAAATGTAATAATTAAATATAAAGAATTTGTTCAAATTGGAACTTCATATATAGTGTGCAAATAGAAATATGAACATAGAAGTTAGAAATAATATACATATGTTTAAAGGTGAATGTAGGCCAAAAATCAACACATGTAGAGTAACCACAACAATTAGAAATGTGAATGACTTTCATAGGTATGTATGTGTGGTTTGTATGAAGTGAAAGTGTGAACTATGTCTTATGGATTGTTGTTTTCTTTTGCTATGTGTATTGGCATGAATAGAACCTGCCCCAGAACAAGTTCTCCCCTTCCAAAACCAGGACTTTCCATTCCCAGAGCAGCAGGAAGAAGGCAAGTGTCCTTGACCACTTTGATCCTATACTAGGATGTGTAGTTAGAATTAATTTGCATGGTCAATTTGGAATATGATACCCATGCTAGGAAGTTTCCCTAGAATTACATTACCTTGTTTCCTTGTAGCTTGGGTTGGGATTTATTTTATCATGTCATTTATTAATATGCTTATGCTTAGCCATGCTTAGAATGGGATAATTAGGATATGAGATCATCAATTTATTTACCTTACTCTTAAATAAGATATTATGAGTTATGTTGAGGTAGGGATCGAGGCAAGTTGGATGATTTGGTTGGTGCTGGGTGCACGAGACTCGGGTTTGTGTTTAGTACTTGCCTGGATCCTAAGGACCGGTTCATGGAGCATGTAACCTGGCTTTACCGTGCCAACCACATGCTGAGATGGGGCAGCTTGGCCAATTAATTAAGTGTATCCCCGGCATAGTATGGGTGCGTTGGATGGTGCGGGGAATAGGTGTCAGCTGGACTACCATATGAACCGCAAGGCTCAAGAGGGGGCCACTGCAGCGGGGTTGGAGCCTCTTGTATGCTGTTAGGGGTGAAACCTCAGTGGGCCCACGCTCGTCGGGAATCCCTTTGTAAAGGCTTCGTAGTGATCTCCTGGCTACACACCTGGGAAGTGTGAATGTGGTTCGTGGCCACTGGCATAATGGAGGTTGTTTTAGTCCACCCGGCAACGGGGGATGATATCACTACATGTGGGTACAGTGGTGCAAACTCTGCAGAGTCAAAACTGTCATGAGCGGCTTGGACTTATTCATGATTAGAGGATGATGGATTTGAAAGTTGAGGATGTTAAGCGGGGAGCTTGACATTGAATATGATGATTATGGTTACTTGATTTTGATGATGAGTTGGAAGATTGGGACCATTTCACCTGTGTAGTAATGTAGGTGCTTAATAAGCTATGGTAATAGGTATTAATCACGTAGTGCTTTAACCATGAGTCAATCTCTCCTTGCTCTAGCCATGCATGACATAACTTTCCCACACTTGCTGAGTACCAACGGTACTCAAACTTGCATATTTGTTGGTTTAAATTGCTGCTCAGGTCAAGGGGATGATGTGGTGTTCAATGACCAATACTTCGGACCCGAAGAAGGATTCTAGGTTCATGGAGTCCCCCGGGCAACGCCTGTGATGGAGCCCACAAGATTTATATTCCGCTGCTGATTTGTTTACATATTATGAACTTATTATCGTCCATCGAGACGCATGCTATGTAAGACTTATTTATATTCGACACCTGGCTTGTAATAAATGATGCTTCACTATTTGTCATCACATGTATGAGTAAATGATCTTGGCATACATGTGATATTCACTCGTTGTACTTCGGAGAAACCGGGTGTGACACACGGCGAGCTAGGGCTAGGGCTCTAAGTTGTCAGCTGAGGAGTTGGAAAAGAAGTTCATGGTTTCGTCCAAAGGTTCTGGGTTCTATTTATAATCGGGAGGAGAAGAGTCCTAATCTGATTGTATTTCAAATAAGAGTCCTATTCAATTTGTCGTTGAATCTTAACAACTTATATTTAGTTGATTTGGTGCGGTAACATTGTGGAATTCATGTCGGTTTCCTCCCGTACCGGTATTCCCACGCGTACAGAAGCAAAAACCGCTCCAGAATTCGTTTCCTCCGCGGTGATGGGCTCCGGAAGCTCCACATGTCCTGCGGAAACCCGAGCTCCCTTTTTCCGCAAAGACGAGCTCCGCGAACACCACATGTCAGTTTCCGGACCTCCCTTCTCTTCGGAGGTGAGCTCCGATATTTCCACGTGTCCTAGCTGCTTCAGACTTCCTTTCTCCTTGGAGGTGAACTCCGAGGTCGACGCGTGTCTGTGACACCCTCATCTCGGGTGTCAGCATATGTTCATGTTTTATGAAGAAGAAAAACATTTTAAGAAAAGAAGGAACAGAGACAAGTATCAAAAGAATAGCCAATAGAGCGCCGAAGGCAACTACCACGACCAGCAGACCACGTGGCGTGTTCGGAGCTCATCCCCGAGAGATTGGGAGAGGTCCGATGCTAAACTGGCTACGTGGCAGGCTCGGGGGTCACCTCCGAAATTGGAAAGAGGTCCGACCCTGTGGGACTCGTGCTGCCCGCGGAGCTAGCCTCTGCGGAAGAAGCAAAGGCATTTTTCATAGGACATGTGTGAATCTCGGAGCTCATCTCAGAGAAGTCCGGGTCTATCGAACACGTGTCGCCACCGGAGCTTATCACCGGAAGGTCCGTCGCAAAACACGCGGAGCTCGTCTCCGAAGAAGAGGGAGATCTCGCTCGTGACGCGCGGCACAACCGGAGCTCATCTCTACGGGAGAAGATATACCAGGCTCGGAAGGACAGGTGGAGCTTTCGGAGCTCATCACCGCGGAGGTAACGAGTCTGGAGCGGTTTTTACGCGTGAAGGTACCGGTACGCAACGGAAACCGATCTAAACTCCACAATGTTACCGAAGATAAGACGTCAGGATCCAACAAAGATCTGAATAAGACTCTTATTCGGGATCCAATCAGATTAGGACTCTTCTCTTCCTGATTATAAATAGAACCCGAAACCTCTGGCCGAAACTACGAACTTCTCTTTCAACTCCTGAGACCGACGACTTAGCACCCTAGCCCTAACTCGCCGAGCAAAACATCGGCAAAGCGCAACAAGGGAGATCATCGGAGAAGAACCGAGTGGTCTGAGGAGGACCTCGAAGTCAAGAAGAGCGTGAGATAGGACTTCAATACCACCTTACGACATCATGGTGTTCATCTCTTGCATCTGTTCTTCAATTCCTTTCGAACAGAAGCTTTCTCGTGGGCAGATCACTCGATGATCAGTTTGATCTAAAGAAAAGATCATCGCCACGACCACCTTTGATCCGAACACCTCTGTACATGCAAGCCAATCTAATAAAATTCGTAGGATAGCATGCATGTGCATCATCGCATCTAGTTTAGGGTTTGTGCATGATATTGATTGCTATGAATCCTGTATGCACGTGAATCCTACATAGCAGGACAAGCTCAGGAAGCTGTCTACAACGAGCTGCAGCAACAGGGTTTTGAGAATCGAGAACAACCGGAACCGCAAGAACAAGGCAAGTGCTCCTTGACCATGTTGATCCTATGCTTTGGGTAAAACTATTTTGTTTTGCGAAAAGGTGTGTGTGCTGAGTCAAACATGATGGGAAATCTTTATGTAGGAGTTTACTAGTTTTGGTTAAACCACCCTTGTCGCCTGGGAAGTTTATGAGTCGGGTATGGTTTTTGCTTTATGCTTCGTTGAGTCTATGGGATTGGGAAGCGAGATAGATGTGTCTAGCTAACTGCACTCGTAATGATAATGAGAAACTGATGATGTTAATGAACATGGATCGGAGGGAGATCTAGGCAAGCCTGGGTTTGTGAATGAGGTAGCATGAGATGGTGGTTTTGCTTGCCGTAGATCTAAGGACCGGTTCATGCATGCACATGCCAGGATAACAGTGCCACCACAAGGCCAAATATGGGTGCGGCTTAGCTGAGTAATTAGGTAAGTTGCTAGAGTGTTATGGACTGTGGAAGGCGCGGGGAATGGGAGTCGAGTGAGGACTGCCCTGGGAACTGCATGGCACAAGAGGGGGCCCGTGGGTGGGAGAATTGGAGATTCTAGCCTGCCGGTGAAACCTTAGTGAGTCCATACATCTAGTAACCCCTTTGTAAAGGCTATTTTGTGATCTCTTGACCATACACCGACGGTTGTGTACTGGTAAAATGGAGGTTCTGCAGTCGCCGACGGGTGACGAAATCACAAACTTGTGGGTAAAGAGGTGCAAACTCTGCAGAGTTATTAAAACTATCATGATAGCAGAGCTTACGGTCATGAGCACCTGGTTAAACTGCCATGATTAGATGGGATGGTTATTGGAATGGTTATTGGGAAGGTTCTCGGTTATGGTTATGGGTTTGGTTATGGTTTGGTTTGGAATTGTTAAGTCTGGATGATGAAAGGGTTGCATGACTGGTGGGTCATGATATGAGATTAGTCTCGGTACAAGACAAGGTTGTTTCATGAGGTGAGATGGTAGCGAATACGAGGAGGTATTCGTGAGTATGGGTAAAGGATTGGTTAATGTTTGGATGGAACACGGGAAGTGATGGAGGTATGTTGGTAATTTAATACATGCTGGGACTACATATATCTAGAGTTAAGTTGCTGTTTTATCACGGTTTTATAAATCTGCTTTTTCTGCAAATAAACCTTTTATGCCTACCTTGTTTATGAGCTGCATATCATGTGTTTTTCCGCACTTGCTGAGTACATCATTGTACTCAACCTTGCATTATTACTCCATCCTCAGCAGCAGGAGAAGCCTACTATGAAGATCAAGTGGAGCATTACGGCGTGTGATCTATTCTCAACCTTGCCTGTGGAGGGAGTAGAGATGGAGCCACTTCTGCTTAGTTTTGTTTCCGCAGTAGTTTTTCTTCCGCAATAAAGTAGAGATTTCCGCTGCATAGAATTAAGATTTCCGCTGTGAGCATGAGTCCAAGACTCATGAGGTGTTGTAATAAACTCTGTTATTCGTGGTAATATATAATCTGAATTCAGTTTGTGGAACGTATGTGTATGTGTGATGAACATCCTGGGCACACATATGCATCAGTTCTCGGTTCCGTGGCTTTTCACAGAATTGAGGGCGTCACAGATTGGTATCAGAGCCACGGGTTGACAGTAGGTTACACACCTATATAGAAACCTTAGATTGATATTAGAGTCACGGGTTAACAGCAAGTTACACCCCTATATAGAAGCCACGCTGACCAAAGGAAGCATCCTAGGGTGAATAGCCTAGATTGGCCTTTAAAACCACCTTGACATAGGAAACCATCCTTGAATAGGAGTTGAGTGGGCCCTTGTGATGATTATTTGTGAATATGTGCTTAGTGTGAGTTGTGGGACGTCTCAAAAACGTTGTCCATATCCACACGTAAGAAGAAGGAGGTGTGAGATGTTTCGGCACCTGCTCACATCCTCATAAGGACTAATATACATATAGTCCAACTCACCTTGATGCATATAGTTGAAAGGACCTACCTAACTTTCTAACCTTCTATTCTATTCATTCTCTCTCACAGATGGTGAGAGGAAACGCCAGCCGAAGGAACGTCCAGGAAGATGACCACGAGGAAGTTCCTACTAACCCCGGAGCTGGCGAAAATAACCTAGAAAGGTTGATGACCATGAAAAACCAGCTTATGCAAACCATGATCCAAACTTTGGGTCAGTTGCAGGCCAACCAACACCCCGTTTCGGCACCACCGCCACCACCACCGCCGGCTCATAACAGGTTGGGAGAGTTCATGAGGACTCGACCACCCACCTTTGCTCAAGCAAGCGATCCAATGGAGGCCGATGATTGGTTGAAATCCATGGAGAAGAAGCTTGCCATTGTTCAGTGCAACGACCGAGAGAAGTTTCTCTTTGCGTCGCACCAACTGATGGGAGCAGCTGCTGACTGGTGGGATGCCTTGAGCAACGCCCATGTCAACCCGGAGACAATCACTTGGACTGAGTTCAAGGAAAGTTTCCGCTCCCACTACATCCCTGTTGGCATAATGATGCTCAAGAGGCAGGAGTTTGAAGGTCTCCGCCAAGGACAGAAAAGTGTGAATGAATATCTCAACAAGTTCATACAACTGTCCCGGTATGCCCCCGAAGATGTCAACTCAGATCAGAGGAAGCAGTACCTGTTCATGAGAGGGTTGAACAATGAGATCCAAGTTCAGCTCCTCAACAATGACTACGTAAGCTTCCAGAAGCTGGTTGATAAAGCTATTGTGGTTGAAAACAAGATCCGAGAGATCGAGCGCGAGTGCAAAAGGAAGATCCCATACCAGCCCCAAGGGAGCAACGTACGACCTAGGTACATGCCCCCTGCACCGCAGTATGGATCGACCACTCCTACGTACCGCCCTGGTCAGCCACCACAGCAACGGCTCATTGCACCGGCACCTCGTGTGCCCATGCCTCCTGCGCCCCGACCTAACAATGGCGCTCCTGTTCAAAACCCCCGCCCCAACGTACCTGCTGCCGTAGGCAACAGGGCATGCTTTGCATGCGGGGAAGTAGGCCACTTCGCTAACCAGTGCCCGAAGAGAGGCCCTGGACAGCAAGGTAACGTGCCCAAGCAGAACCAGCGACCAAACGGAGGGGACAACCAAGGGAACCGTGGACCGCAGAACTATGCTCGTGGCCACGTTAACCATGTCACTGCTGAGGCAGCACAACGGGCTGAGGACGTCGCCATCGGTATGTTCCTTGCCAACTCCAACCCAGCCACCATTTTATTTGATTCTGGAGCATCACATTCCTTCATATCGTCCAAATATGTTGCCAAACATCATCTACCCGTATCCCACTTAGAATGTGCTATGATAGTTAATTCTCTCGGAGGAGAAATGAAGACTAGTATAGTATGTCCTAAGGTAAGCCTTAAAATAAGGGGGGTAGACTTCCTTGCCGACCTTATTGTCTTGGACTCCCACGGAATTGACATCATACTTGGAATGAACTGGTTAAGCAAGCACAATGGAGTAATCCAATGCGCTGAGAGAAGCGTGCAGTTGACAAACGAACACGGTATCCGTGTCGAGTTTGAGTCAGCCCAGCAAGCAACCGAGCGGGCAGATTTGAACCATGTGGAAGGAGTAGCATTGGACAACATTTCAGTAGTTCAAAAATTTTCGGACGTGTTCCCGGAAGAACTTCCAGGTATGCCACCTGACCGGGACATCGAGTTTGCCATAGATTTGGTACCTGGAACTGCACCCATAGCTAAGAGACCATATAGGATGCCCGTCAACGTTGAACTCAAGAAGCAAATTCAAGAACAGTTGGAGAAGGGTTTTATCCGTCCAAGTTCGTCACCATGGGGAGCCCCGGTACTCTTCGTGGACAAGAAGGACGGAACCCAAAGAATGTGCGTGGACTACAGGTCTCTCAACGAGGTAACAATCAAGAATAAATACCCTCTGCCCCGTATAGAGGACCTGTTCGATCAAATGAAAGGAGCCCAAGTGTTCTCCAAGATTGATCTTCGGTCGGGATATTTCCAGCTGAAGATTAAGCCCTCCGATATACCTAAGACAGCCTTTCGGACGCGGCATGGCTCATATGAATATACCGTTATGTCTTTTGGATTGACGAATGCACCCGCATACTTCATGTACCTTATGAATAAGGTTTTCATGGAGTACTTGGATAAGTTCGTCGTGGTTTTCATCAACGACATTATGGTGTATTCAAAAAGTAAGGAGGAGCATGAAGAACATCTGAGATTGACCTTGCAGAAGCTGTGCGAGCATCAATTGTATGCCAAGCTCAACAAGTGTCAATTTTGGCTTAAGGAAATATCTTTCCTAGGCCACATCATCTCCAAGGAAGGGGTATCGGTTGATCCTAGAAAGGTGAAAGATGTTCTAAAGTGGGACCAACCGAAGAGCGTGAGGGATATTCGGAGTTTCCTTGGGATGGCAGGATACTATCGGCGCTTCATTAAAGACTTCTCCAAGATAGCAAAACCTATGACGGAGTTATTAATGAAGGGAAAAGTCTTTCAATGGACACAAGCCTGCCAAGAAAGTTTTGAGGAACTCAAGAAAAGGCTAACCACAACACCAGTTCTCGTATTGCCAGACGTAAGCAAGAGCTTTGACATATATTGTGACGCATCCAGACAAGGGCTCAAATGTGTACTCATGCAGGAAGGACAAGTGGTAGCCTATGCCTCACGACAATTAAAGAAGCACGAGCTTAACTATCCTACTCATGATTTGGAGTTAGCAGCAGTGGTGCATGCATTGAAGATTTTGAGACATTATATCCTTGGTCATTGATGTGAGATCTATACAGATCATAAAAGCCTCAAGTACATATTTACACAAACGGACTTGAATTTGAGGCAATGTCGATGGTTAGAACTCATCAAGGATTATGATGTGGGAATCAACTACCACCCCGGGAGGGCCAATGTAGTAGCGGACGCATTGAGCCGAAAGGGAGCATGTCACCAACTCACGGTTCGGGAGCTACCACCCGAACTACGAAAGGAGTTCGAACGGTTACACCTAGGATTCTTGAATAACATGGAAATAATAAAGATCCACTCCTCATTGGAGCATGAAATAAGAAAGGGCCAAGCAACAGACGAGGGGATCAAAGAGATCAAGGAAAGAATCCGACAAGGGATAGAGAAGGATTTCAAGGAGGATGAAAAGGGTACGCTTCGGCTAGGAAAAAGGATTTGTGTGCCAAACATAAGACACCTCCGCGACATGATATTGAAGGAGGCACATTATTCACCCTATTCCATACATCCAGGAAGCACCAAAATGTACAAGGACTTGAAAGCTTGCTATTGGTGGGATGGTATGAAGAGGGATATAGCCGAATACGTTGCCCTATGCGACACATGCCAACGGGTAAAAGCCGAACATCAAAAACCCGCTGGGTTGTTGCAACCTTTGAAAATACCTGAATGGAAATGGGAGGACATCAGTATGGACTTTATTGTCGGATTGCCAAGAACTCAGTCAGGATACGACTCCATCTGGGTCATTGTGGACCGATTGACGAAAACTGCCTATTTTCTTCCGGTAAAGACCAGTTACAACGTTGCACAATTGTCAGAGTTGTACATGGAGCAGATCGTGTGCCGTCACGGAGTTCCGAAGAGGATAGTCTCAGATCGAGGTTCTCAGTTTACCTCTAGATTCTGGAGGAAGCTGCAGAAAGCCATGGGTACACGACTGAATTTTAGCTCCGCCTATCACCCACAAACTGATGGGCAAACCGAGAGGACGAACCAAATTTTGGAGGACATGCTGAGAGCTTGCGCCTTGAAACGTGGGCGTAGTTGGGATAGGAGTTTACCGTATGCCGAGTTCTCCTATAACAACAGATATCAAGCTAGCTTGAAGATGTCGCCTTTCGAAGCCTTATATGGCAGACGGTGTAGAACGCCGCTGTTCTGGAACGAGACTGGAGAGAACCAGGTGTTTGGACCCGAAGTACTACAAGAGGCTGAAAAGCAAGTCCAAACGATACGGGAAAATTAAAGGCTGCTCAGTCACGACAGAAAGGCTATGCGGACAATAGGCGTAGGAAGTTGACCTTTGAAGTAGGAGACTTCGTATACCTTAAGGTATCGCCTATCCGAGGCCAATGACGTTTTAACGTCAAAGGCAAACTAGCGCCTCGCTACATCGGACCATTTAAGATTTCGGACAAGCGAGGAGAAGTAGCCTATCAACTAGAGCTCCCAAACCACCTCTGCGACGTACATGACGTGATTCATGTATCCCAACTCAAGAAGTGCTTGAGAGTACCAGAGGAACAAGTGTCAATGGGAGAACTTGAACTTCAAGAAGACCTGACCTACGCAGAACACCCTGTCCGAATCTTGGACGTAAAGGAAAGGGTCACCCGAAACAAGGTGATTCGATGGTGCAAGGTACAATGGAGCCATCACACTGAGGCTGAAGCCACATGGGAGCGAGAAGAGGATATCAAGGCAGAATTTCCCCATCTATTTTCTACTAACGAATCTCGAGGACGAGATTCAATTTAAGGGGGGTAGATTTGTGACACCCTCATCTCGGGTGTCAGCATATGTTCATGTTTTATGAAGAAGAAAAACATTTTAAGAAAAGAAGGAACAGAGACAAGTATCAAAAGAATAGCCAATAGAGCGCCGAAAGCAACTACCACGACCAGCAGACCACGTGGCGTGTTCGGAGCTCATCCCCGAGAGATTGGGAGAGGTCCGACGCTAAACTGGCTACGTGGCAGGCTCGGGGGTCACCTCCGCAATTGGAAAGAGGTCCGACCCTGTGGGACACGTGCTGCGCGCGGAGCTAGCCTCTGCGGAAGAAGCAAAGGCATTTTTCATAGGACACGTGTCAATCTCGGAGCTCATCTCGGAGAAGTCTGGGTCTATCGAACACGTGTCGCCACCGGAGCTTATCACCGGAAGGTCCGTCGCAAAACACGCGGAGCTCGTCTCCGAAGAAGAGGGAGGTCTCGCTCGTGACGCGCGGCACAACCGGAGCTCGTCTCTACGGGAGAAGAGATACCAGGCTCGGAAGGACACGTGGAGCTTTCGGAGCTCATCACCGCGGAGGTAACGAGTCTGGAGCGGTTTTTATGCATGAAGGTACCGGTACGCAAAGGAAACTGATCTAAACTCCACAATGTTACCGAAGATAAGACGTCAGGATCCAACAAAGATCTGAATAAGACTCTTATTCGGGATCCAATCAGATTAGGACTCTTCTCTTCCTAATTATAAATAGAACCCGAAACCTCTGGCCGAAACTACGAACTTCTCTTTCAACTCCTGAGACCGACGACTTAGCACCCTAGCCCTAACTCGCCGAGCAAAACATCGCCGAAGCGCAACAAGGGAGATCATTGGAGAAGAACCGAGTGGTCTGAGGAGGACCTCGAAGTCAAGAAGAGCGTGAGGTAGGACTTCAATACCACCTTACGACATCATGGTGTTCATCTCTTGCATCTGTTCTTCAATTCCTTTCGAACAGAAGCTTTCTCGTGGGCAGATCACTCGATGATCAGTTTGATCTAAAGACAAGATCATCGCCACGACCACCTTTGATCCGAACACCTCTGTCCATGCAAGCCAATCTAATAAAAATCGTAGGATAGCATGCATGTGCATCATCGCATCTAGTTTAGGGTTTGTGCACGATATTGATTGCTGTGAATCCTGTATGCACGTGAATCCTACATAGCAGGACAAGCTCAGGAAGCTGTCTACAACGAGCTGCAGCAACAGGGTTTTGAGAATCGAGAACAACCGGAACCGCAAGAACAAGGCAAGTGCTCCTTGACCATGTTGATCCTATGCTTTGGGTAAAACTATTTTGTTTTGCGAAAAGGTGTGTGTGCTGAGTCAAACATGATGGGAAACCTTTATGTAGGAGTTTACTAGTTTTGGTTAAACCACCCTTGTCGCCTGGGAAGTTTATGAGTCGGGTATGGTTTTTGCTTTATGCTTCGCTGAGTCTATGGGATTGGGAAGCGAGATAGATGTGTCTAGCTAACTGCACTCGTAATGATAATGAGAAACTGATGATGTTAATGAACATGGATCGGAGGGAGATCTAGGCAAGCCTGGGTTTGTGAATGAGGTAGCATGATATGGTGGTTTTGCTTGCCGTAGATCTAAGGACCGGTTCATGCATGCACATGCCAGGATAACAGTGCCACCACAAGGCCAAATATGGGTGCGGCTTAGCTGAGTAATTAGGTAAGTTGCTAGAGTGTTATGGACTGTGGAAGGCGCGGGGAATGGGAGTCGAGTGAGGACTGCCCTGGGAACTGCATGGCACAAGAGGGGGCCTGTGGGTGGGAGAATTGGAGATTCTAGCCTGCCGGTGAAACCTTAGTGAGTCCATACATCTAGTAACCCCTTTGTAAAGGCTATTTTGTGATCTCTTGACCATACATCGACGGTTGTGTACTGGTAAAATGGAGGTTCTGCAGTCGCCAACGGGTGACGAAATCACAAACTTGTGGGTAAAGAGATGCAAACTCTGCAGAGTTATTAAAACCATCATGATAGCCGAGCTTACGGTCACGAGCACCTGGTTAAACTGCCATGATTAGATGGGATGGTTATTGGATGGTTATTGGGAAGGTTCTCGGTTATGGTTATGTGTTTGGTTATGGTTTGGTTTGGAATTGTTAAGTCTGGATGATGAAAGGGTTGCATGACTGGTGGGTCATGATATGAGATTGGTCTCGGTACGAGACAAGGTTGTTTCATGAGGTGAGATGGTAGCGAATACGAGGAGGTATTCGTGAGTATGGGTAAAGGATTGGTTAATGTTTGGATGGAACACGGGAAGTGATGGAGGTATGTTGGTAATTTAATACATGCTGGGACTACATATATCTAGAGTTAAGTTGCTGTTTTATCACGGTTTTATAAATCTGCTTTTTCTGCAAATAAACCTTTTATGCCTACCTTGTTTATGAGCTGCATATCATGTGTTTTTCCGCACTTGCTGAGTACATCATTGTACTCAACCTTGCATTATTACTCCATCCTCAGCAGCAGGAGAAGCCTACTATGAAGATCAAGTGGAGCATTACGGCATGTGATCTATTCTCAACTTTGCCTGTGGAGGGAGTAGAGATGGAGCCACTTCTGCTTAGTTTTGTTTCCGCAGTAGTTTTGCTTCCGCAATAAAGTAGAGATTTCCGCTGCATAGAATTAAGATTTCCGCTGTGAGCATGAGTCCAAGACTCATGAGGTGTTGTAATAAACTCTGTTATTCGTGGTAATATATAATCTGAATTCAGTTTGTGGAACATATGTGTATGTGTGATGAACATCCTGGGCACACATATGCATCCGTTCTCGGTTCCGTGGCTTTCCACAGAATTGAGGGCGTCACAGTGTCCAATAGTGACGGACCTTCTGGAGGTGAGCTCCGGAGGTGACACGTGTCCGGTAGTGTCGGATCTCCCGGAGGTGAGCTCCGGACGTGACACGTGTCCTGCGTGGCTGGTCCTCTCTTTTTCGTGGTGACTAGCTCCGCAGTCGACACGTGTCCTGCGGGGCTGGCCTCGCTTCTCCGCAGAGGCTAGCTCCGGGGGCAACACGTGTCCCATGGGGTCGGACCTCTCCCCCTTTTGCAGAGATGAGCTCCGAAGGCGCCACATGGCCAGCGGGCCGCGGGAACTGTCTTCGGCGCTCTTGGTGAACTGGATTTTGCTCTTTTAGCTATCTTTTTTTTATTCTTTCTCTGTTCCCACTTCTTTTAAAATGTTTTCTCTTCGTGAAACATGAATACATGCAGAAACCAGAAATGAGGGTGTCACAAGTATTGAGTCATCAACGTATTGTGCTTCTATGTAGGTTACACGCTTGAGGAAGGAGAACATTTGGATTGTGAATTCAGGTTGCTCACCCCACATAACCGGTAACAAAGAATGGTTCTCCTCTCTCTCTTTTGTGTCACGTGTAGAGAATGTTACTTTTGCCGATAATTCTTCAACTCCTATAATTGCTAAGGGTCCGGTTAGAGTAAATGATCACTACACTTTAAATGATGTGTCACTTGTCAAGAATTTGAAATACAACTTGCTTTCTGTTTCACAATTGCTAGATGAAAATCTGGAAATTATTTTCAATAAAAACTGCTGCAAAAGTTGTAGGTTCTAATAGTGAGCTTATTTTTAACATGTCTCGGTTTGGAAGAGTTTTTAAAGCTGATTTTGATATGTCTTCCTCTAAGCATAAATGTCTAGTTGCAAATGATTCCAAAGATTTATATTTTTGGCATCGTAGACTTGGTCACGTAGGCTTTGATCATCTCACGCGTGTTAGCGCTCTTGATCGCATACGTGGGCTGCCTAAGCTTAAAGGGGACAAAGAAATTGTGTGCTCTTCTTGTAGACATGCTAAGATGGTTGCAGGTTCACATGCTCCTTTCACAATGACCACGACAACTGAACCGGGTCAACTTTTACATCTTGACACTGTAGGACCTTCACGTGTTCAATCCTTCGGAGGTAAATGGTATGTTCTTGTGATTGTTGATGACTATTCTGGATACTCTTGGGTTTACTTTATGGCATCTAAGAATGAAGCTTTTAGTCACTTTAGAACTTTACTTCTTAGATTATCAATTGATCACCCAAGATCTTTAAGAGCAGTTAGAAGTGATAATGGAACCGAATTTAAAAAGCAATCGTTTGATCACTTTTGTGCTGAAAATGCAATAGATCATCAATTCTCTTCACCATATGTACCTCAACAAAACGGTGTTGTAGAGAGAAAGAACATAACCTTAGTTGAGATGGCTAGGACTATGCTTGGTGAATATCAAACTCCTAGGAATTTTTGGGCTGATGCAATTGCAACTGCTTGTTATGTCTCAAATCGTGTTTTCTTGCGTGCTAAGCTAGGTAAAACACCATATGAGCTCAGGTTTGGACATAGGCCTAGTTTCACACACTTTAGGATCTTTGGTTGCAAATGCTTTGTTAAGAAACATGGTAATCTTGATAAATTTGAAGCTAGATCTGTTGATGACATGTTTCTTGGTTATCCATCTCATACTAGAGGCTACCGTGTGCTTTTACTTGATACTAACAAAAATGTGGAGACTTGTGAGGTTTCTTTTGATGAAGCTAGCCCAGGTACTAGTTCAAATATTGCAGGTCCAGATCCATATCTGCGGGGGGAGAGTATTTTCATTGAAAAAGAGGAAGAAGTGGTGCTGCTGCCCGAAAATTCAGCAGCTAATGACATTGTTCTAGCTCCTGATCTTGATTCACAGCCAGCACCAACGACCACCATTGCTGGTCCAGATCCTCCTCATGTCACAAGCTCATCTATTTGTGATGAACATGAAGAATAAGAAGCTTGTGAAGTGTCCACTCCCCTCCGGATTCTCAAAAGTCATCATCCACAACAAATTATTGGAAGCTTGCATGAACGAGTTACAAGATCCAGGTTTTTCGACCCCAATTCTCATGCTCATTCTGCTTTTGTTGCTTCTTTTGAACCCAAAGATATATCACACACACTCACTAATGAATCTTGGATTATTGCCATGCAAGAAGAGTTAGAAAATTTTTATAGAAATAATGTTTGCAAACTTGTACCTCCACCTCAAGGTCACACTTTAATTGGAACTAAATGGGTGTTTAAAAATAAACAAAGTGAGGATGGGGTTGTGGTTAGGAATAAGGCTAGGTTGGTTGCTCAAGGTTTCACACAAGTTGAAAGTCTAGATTTTGATGAAACTTTTGCTCCTGTTGCTAGATTAGATGCCATAAGAATTTTGTTAGCTTTTGCTGCATCTAAAGGTTTTAAGCTATATCAAATGGATGTTAAATGTGCTTTTCTTAATGGCTACATAGATGAGGAGGTTTATGTCAAACAACCACCTGGTTTTAAAAATCCAAATTTTCCTAATCATGTTTACAAACTGTCCAAAGCCTTGTACGGTCTCAAACAAGCCCCTAGAGCATGGTATGATAGGTTAAAAACATTCTTACTTGAAAAGGAGTTTACCATGGGCAAGGTTGATAAAACTCTTTTTGTGCTTAAGCATGGCAATGACTCATTATTCGTTCAAGTGTATGTGGATGATATTATCTTTGATTGTGCTTCTAATGATCTTGTGTCCAAGTTTTCAGCTATGATGAGTTCAGAATTTGAGATAAGTATGATGGGAGAACTCACGTACTTTTTGGGGCTGCAAATCAAGCAAACCAAGGAGGGTACCTTTGTGCATCAAACAAAGTATACAAAAGATCTAAGGCGCATCAACATGGACAAAAGCAAGCCTCTTCGGACACCAATGGGAACAGCAACAACACTTGAACTTGATGAAGATTGTGATCCCGTTGATCAAAAAGAATATAGAAGCATGATCGGATCACTTTTGTATCTCACGGCATCAAGACCGGACATACAATTCAGCGTATGTCTTTGTGCACGGTTTCAAGCCTCCCCACGTGCTTCACATCGTCAAGCCGCCAAAAGGATTCTCAGGTACTTACATGGAACTCAAGAATTTGGCATTTTTCTTCCTTCTTCCTCAACCGTTACTTTGAAAGATTTTACCGATGCTGATTTTGGGGGTTGTAGGATTGATAGGAAAAGTACTTCTGGTGCTTGTCATTTTCTTGGTAATTCATTTGTTGCCTGGTCCTCTAGAAAACAAAGTTCAGTTGCACAATCCACAGCCGAATCTGAATATGTAGCTGCTGCTAGTGCTTGCTCACAAATTCTTTGGATTGTTCAAACACTTAAGGACTATGGGCTTGATCTAGATAGTGTTCCACTGTTTTGTGATAACACTAGTGCCATTTGCATTGCTAAAAACCCCGTGCAACATTTGAGAACTAAGCACATTGACATTAGGTATCACTTTCTCCGTGATAATGTCGAAAAAGGGAACATTGTGCTTCACCATGTAGATACCGAACAACAATTGGCTGACATTTTTACAAAACCTTTGGATTTCACTTGTTTTTGTTACATTCGTAGTGAAATAGGGGTTATGCATCCTCATGGCTTAAATTGAGGGAGAATTTTGAAACTTGGGAAGTCTATGTGTGAATCTGAAATTAAAATAATATGAGCATAGTATTTCATGCATATATGACTTTGTGATTCCTTTTTCATGCTGAAAGTTCTTACTACATTACTCGCGTTATACATTTTGTAGTTTTTACCATGTCTAGTAATTGGAATAATTACTTACACTAAATCTGGTCATGGTCGAACTTTCTTGCTGTTTTAAACTTGTTGCATGCTCACAAGTGCTTTTAATCATAAAGAATTAATCAAGTAATCAACTCACATGTTGAGTTTTTATGTTCAAATAAAAAAATGAGAAAAGATCAAGAGAATATGCATGCATCACACTTCTTATTTTGAGATGGCTTATCATTGCACTTAGATATGAACTTGAAAAGAGTTGTGTATGACTAAAACCATGTCCATAAGCTTCTGACTGTCAAATGATATAGGCTTGGCTTGGTTGGTTGGAATAAGGCTGATGCTGCATATAATCTCTTGCAAATGTCATAAGATCAAAATTTGTGCTTTAAATGATAAATAAAATGCAGCAACAAGTGTCATGCTTTCAGGTCTTAAAATAGTTAAGTTTGTGAGATCATGACTTTCTTAAATTAAAAATTACACTTGATCTCTAGCATGGCTTACACTACTTTATGTATCTCATTGACGTGTTAGTGTAAGTTACTTGATAGTATGATTTGGATGAGCTTTGTTTTATATGTATATGTTATAATGTGCTCATAACAAATTAAAATTGCTCTTTTGTAGCTTACTGAATACATTGTCAAAGGGGGAGAAATAGATCACACATTGCACACATTCACAAGTGTTTTGGCACGATTCTTCCCAGGGGGAGAATTTTTGGTATTTTTGTTTTTCTTCTTATTTTATTTCTGATTTACAAAGGGGAGGAATTGTTTTCAAAACTTTTCATGTGAATAAGACAATGTTCGGATTTTAAGTGGTGTTGCCAATGCATTCATCAAGGGGGAGATTGTGAGACCTATGGGTGCTGAATACATTGGCTTTGACGATAACAGTTTTGAATACTACCAAAACACCTTTTTAACAAGGTCCGACTCTATGTCCGAGCTCCTGCAAGGTCCGACGATAGGTCCGACGTAAGGTCCGACTTGCTTTGTCTAGGTCTGACTTATTTTGGCTAGGTCCGACTTGTTTTTGCTAGCTCCGGTGCTAGGTCTGACTAGCTTTGGTAAGTTCCGTGCTAGGTCCGACTAAGCTTTAGTAAGCTCCGGCGTGTCACACCTGGTTTTTCCGAAGAACAACCAAGTGAATATCACATGTATGCCAGGATCATTTTCTCATACATGTGATGACAAATAGTGAAGCATCATTTATTACAAGCCAGGTGTCGAATATAAGTAAGTCTTACATAGTAAATGTCTCAATGGACAATAATAAGTTCATCACAAGTAAATAAACTAGCAGCGGAATATTATTCTTGAGGGCTCCGTCACAGGCGTTGCCCGGGGGTCTCCATGAACCTAGAAACCTTCTTCGGGTCCAAAGTCTTGGTCATTATACACCACCTCATTATCTTGACCTGAGCAGCAATATAAACCAACAAATATGCAAGGTTGAGTACCAATGGTACTCAGCAAGTGTGGGAAAATTATATCATGCATGGCTAGAACAAGGAGAGGTTGAACTCATGGTTAAAGCACTACGCAATTAATACCTATCACCTTAGCTTATTAAGCACCTGCACTACTACACAAGTGAAATGGTCCCAATCTCCCATCCCATCATCATAATCCAATAACCATAACATCATTTCCAATGTTAAGCTCCCCGCTTAACTTCCAAAACCATCAATCCTCTAATCATGAATAAGTCCAAGCTGCTCTTGACCGTGAGCACGACTGTCATGACAGTTTTGACTCTGCAGAGTTTGTACCACTGTACCCACATGTAGTGATTTCATCCCCCGTTGCCGGGTGGACTAAAAGAACCTCCATTATGCCAGTGGCTACGAACCACATTCACACTTCCCAGGTGTGTAGCCAGGAGATCACTACGAAGCCTTTACAAAGGGATTCCCGACGAGCATGGGCCCACTGAGGTTTCACCCCTAACAGCATACAAGAGGCTCCAACCCCGCTGCAGTGGCCCCCTCTTGAGCCTTACGGTTCATATGGTAGTTCAGCTGACACCTATTCCCCGCACCATCCAACACACCCATACTACGCCGGGGATACACCTAATTAATTGGCCAAGCTGCCCCATCTCAGCATGTGGTTGGCACGGTAAAGCCAGGTGACATGCTCCATGAACCGGTCCTTAGGATCCAGGCAAGTACTAAACACAAACCCGAGTCTCGTGCACCCAGCACACAACCAAAACATCCAACTTGCCTTGATCCCTACCTCTACATAACTCACAATATTTCATTCAAGAGTATGGTAAAATAAACTGATCATCTCATATCCCAAATATCCCATTCTAAGCATGGCTAAGCATATGCATAATAATAAATGACATGATAAAATAAATCCCAACCCAAGCTACAAGGAAACAAGGTAATGCAATTCTAGGGAAACATCCTAACATGGGTTTCATATTTCAATTGACAATGCAAATAACTCTAGCTACCCATCCTAACATAGGATCAAAGTGGTCAAGGACACTTGCCTCCTTCCTGCTGCTCTTGGAATGGGTAGTCCTGATCTTGGAAAGGGATAACTTGCTCTTGAGCAGGTTCTACATCATACCATCACACATAGCAAAAGGAAAACAACAATCCATAAGACATAGGTTCACACTTCCACTTCATACAAACCACACATTCATATTTATGAAAGTCATTCACCATTATATGTGTTGTGGTTACTCTATGTGTGTTGATTTGTGGCTTGCATGCACTTTTAATCATGTGTATATGATTCCTACTTTTATGTTCACATTTATACTT
Source organism: Neostapfia colusana (assembly GCA_030760725.1). NCBI lineage: Eukaryota > Viridiplantae > Streptophyta > Magnoliopsida > Poales > Poaceae > Neostapfia > Neostapfia colusana. Next base: position 79,073,310 of record JASWHV010000010.1, on the reverse strand, counting down.
ACGTACTATATATATATAAATTCCTTATATTCAACTACTACACCTTTTTGCTACCATGTATGCATGAAAGGTATTTTTCTTCTCCATATGTGTCTTCAGAATTTCTACCAACCCTAAACTGAATTCTTTTGGATTTTTAGAAACTCCATTTATCATTTACTAGTTGCTATGTTTTCAAATTTATTTTCCTATGCATAAATGTGTACTTTATTATGAAAATAACAAGACACATCATCTAAACAGAATAGGTTCTGATCTAAAATATTTACTAATATATTTTTGACCTTTTCCTCTGATGTAAACTATTTTACAATTATTTTCCCTATTTTCTAGAACTTTTCTTTACTTAAAAATGTGTCCCTAAATGTGAATAATAAATTAAACAGATTCACTTCAGCCCCAAAATATGTTTTTATCTCACTTCAAAGTTTCCTAAATACTAAGAAAGTCTTTAATTTAATTTTGACAATATGTTTGTCACACTTTTTAATTTTTAAACACTAGCCACATATTCAATTTCCTAAATTAAATACTAAACAGGGCTAAAAAGTTAAACTTACCCCACTACAGGGTCTATAATATTATTTTAAGAATTTTCAGGGGTCCAGCTACTCATAACAGAGGTGTTTTCCTAATTTTTATTAAGTCCAGGGGCTAAAACTGATTTTTAAACGAATTTACATGATTTTCTGAAGTTCCAGGGGCTAGATCAGAAGTTTCCGGGGCTAGCTCTTATTTCCCGAGAACCCCAGAGGGTAGCACGTAAGATTTCCAGTCTTTATAATGCGGGGCTGACGTGGACCGTCCGATTTTAAACCGACGGCTGAGATTATAACGTCGAACTGGTACGCGGGGATTTAAACCCTACCGTGCGATTTAAAATAAACGGCGCACAAGCGGCCACGTCGCTCTGATCGAATGCGGGCGGCGCTGCCGGCGGCGCACGGCGGCGGGAAGCGGCGATCTCGCCGGAGACTTTCGGATCTTCGAGAATTCCTCCTAGAACTGTGATTTTATGGCATAGATCGGTGGAGGGGAGGTCGGGGATCTCACCTCGGGGGTTTTCTTGAGCTCGGAGGTCCTGGAAGGTGATCGGCGACGAGGTCCGAGGTGAATTCACGGCGAGGCTCATCGGCGCTGTGTTTACACCGCAAGTCACCGAGTTTTCTGCACCTGCAAGGTTCCCCGGAGGCGGTGGATCAAGACCAGCGAGTTAGATCGGAATTTCCGAGCTTAGATCGGCTAGAATTCGCCGGAGAAGTCTCGGTTCTCACCGGAGGAAAATCGGCGGATCGCGTGGGAAAAACAGAACGAAGGCGGGGTTTTTATAGACGGGGAAAAGCGGCGGGGTGGTTTAGATCAAGTCCGCGTCGCCTACGAACGGAATTCGGCGGTGATGCACAGGAATCCGGGTCGGTTTTGATCCGGGGTGAGAGAATACCGGCGCGGGCGCGAGGTAGAAGAAGGGCTGGCGGGCCCCGCCTGTCAGTGGGAGGAAGCGGCGCGCGCGGCTGCGGGCTGGCGCGGCGCTGGTTGGGCCGGCTGGTGGGTTGCGGACCACTGGCCGGTTTTTTCTGTTTTCTCTTTTTCTTTTTTTTCTATTTCTTTTCTGATTTGAGTTTAATTTGAATTCCAGTTTGAATTTGAATTTTTGCAAAACATGCAACACGTCCAAAATTTTTTAAATTCCCCTCTTAACATGATTTAGGGTCTTAACAAAATTTTGGGGTGTTACACGGTGCTAGGTCCGACTAGCTTTGGTAACCTCCGGTTCAAGGTCCGGTTAGCTTTGGTAAGGTTCGGAGCTTGATTGCAATGGTTCTGCTTTTAACTTGCAATGTTTCGAACTTGATTTACTCTTATAGAAAGATAGCTTAGTATTATTTTACTAAGTTTTTGGTGTGTTTTGGTGGTTATAGCTGATATCATTTTGCTATGGTTTACAACATGCTTATGTGAGGTGCTCACGTAAGATGTTATAGTTTCGGAACTAACGAGAGTCAAGTCGATGACTTGTGCTCGGAAGTATTGGTTGTTTATTCATGTGCAAGTGTTGCTTGAGTTCAAGACATGGCTGGATCCATTGAACTAGTCTTAGGGAGAATATGAGGTTCAACAACCAAGTTCGGGAGGAATTTTGGTTGAATTGATCGGGAGGTTGCGCAGTATGTTTGAATCAAGAACAATGCATATGAAGGTATCTTGGACGTCGTTGGAAGATGTTTGCACGTGTGCAAGGAGTGCATGGACGTGGCTGCATGGTTCCAAGGCGTGATGAAGAGATGTGGACGTAAAGGATTGGTCGGAAAGGTCCAACCGACTAGGTTATGGACTCAGGCTGCGGCTGAGTCGTGTTTGACTCAAATATGGAAAGTTATGAGTTGGTTATGATAGGATTTTGTGTGGGTCACGAATTTGAGTTGTTTTAGGAATGTTTGGGACGTTACTAAGGTGTTTGGAAGTCTTAAGATTGCTTCTATCTGCGTGTAGAAGAGTCTTGAGCAGTATTGAAAAGTTACAGTTTGAATCCAAGTAGGAGTGGGAGTCCTAGTTTGAATTGAGTTGGCCTTAGGGCTGGTTATATAAGCAAGGGAGGCCAAGGCTCATGGGCACACGAATATGGGGATGTTCCTCTTGTGTTTTTATAAATAAAATTCGTATTCTAAAGGAACTTTTGTGCCTTGTTCGTCCGACTCGTTTCAGACAAGTTTTTCTCGTCGAGTTTCTGTTCAGCACTACCTTGCTTCGGTTGTTTTATCATAACTCGAGTTTTACAGATCCAATTGATGTGATTGTTTTTGGGTTGTCTTTGCAACTTGATTATCTATCATCTGTGAAAAATTTAACGGTCATTGAATTTGTGGTTTGTGATCTACACGCGTTTCTTTGCAGTATTCCAGAACTGTTTTCCTCGCGTAGGACAGATTGACCTTTGTTCGATCTTTCGATCGTAACTTGAGTTTCTCTCAACGGATTTTCATGATTCTTGTTGTGACGTCTTCGTGACTTGATTCTCTACAATCTATACTAGTTTTGTCACAGTTGAAATCGTTTAGATTAGTCGCACACACGGTTTCTTTAACAGATCGGTTTTCTGCTGAGGGGTGTTTTGTTGCTTCCGCTGAAAAGTTTTTATCTACCATTCACCCCCCTCTGGTAGCTTTACATGTGTACTTCGATACTACACATACACCTTGATTCATATAGTTGGGGGGTCAATCTAAACTTCTAATATCTACTCTACTCCACTCTCTCTCACAGATGGTGAGAGAAAACGCCAACCGTCAAAGGAGGAATGCTCGTGGCAACAATGAACCACAAGAGGATGTCAACGTTGAAGTTCCTGAAAATGCTAACCCCGGGGCTAATGCAAGCAACCTTGAATGGTTGATGGCTATGCAGAACCAGCTCATGCAAACTATGATACAAACATTGGGTCAGCTGCAGGCCAACAACAACAACAATCCTAACCCCGTTCCTGCACCCCCACCGCCGCCACCGCCACCCCCGCTGGCTCACAACAGATTGGGAGAGTTCATGAGGACTCAACCGCCTACTTTTTCACAAGCTAATGACCCCATGGAAGCTAATGATTGGTTGAAGTCCATGGAAAAGAAGCTTTCTGTTGTTCAGTGCAATGATCGGGAGAAAGTTCTCTTTGCATCGCACCAACTTATGGGAGCAGCCGCTGACTGGTGGGACACTCTTTGCAATGATCATGTCAACCAGGAGACTATCACTTGGGCTGAATTCAAGGAAAGTTTCCGCTCTCATTACGTCCCTGCTGGAGTCATGATTCTTAAAAGGTGTGAGACCTATGTGTGCTGAATACATTGCCAATTAGGATAAAAGTTAGCATTAATATTCCAAGTTTTGAATATTGCCAAAACATTCTTCTGTGGCAAGGTCCGACAAGTTCTTTGTTAGGTCCGCCAAGTGTTGGCAAGGTCCGACGCAAGGTCCGGAGAGCTCCTGCAAGGTCCGGAGAGCTTCTGTGAGGTCCGAAGCTTGTTTTTAGGGAGCTCCCGTGAAGTTCAACTCGTAGAACTGCAGCGTCTTGTTTTTGCTTTTAACTCGCAATGTTTCAAACTTGCTTTGTGGGAAGGTTTTCTTAGTATTAATTTTATAAGTTTTTGGTGTGTTTTGGTGGTTATGGCTGTTATCATTTGATATGGTTTGCAACATGCTTATGTGACGTGCTCATGTAAGGTGTTGTGGTTTTCAAACTAACGTGAGTCAAGTCGAGAACTTGTGCTCGGAAGAATTGGTTGTTTATTCATGTGCAGGTGTTGCTTGAGTTCAAGACATGGCTGGTGATGGGATCCTTGGACTAGTCTCAGGGAGGAGATGAGGTTCCAACAACCAAGTTCTGGAGGAGCTGTGGTTGAGTTGATCGGGAGGTCGCGCAGCATGTTTGGATCAAGGGCAGTGCATATGAAGGTTGCGTGTACGTCGTTGGAAGGTGTTTGTACGTGTGCAAGGAGTGCATGGACGTGGCAACATTGTTCCAAGGCGTGATGAAGAGAAGTGGACGTAAAGAATTGGTCGGAAAGGTCCAACCGGCTGGATTGCGTACTCAGGCTGAGGCTGAGTCGGATATGGCTCAAATATGGAAGATTTGAGTTGGTTATGATAGGATTTCGTGCTAGCCATGAAGTTGAGTTGTTTTAGTAATGTTTAGGACGTTCCTAAGGTGTTTGGAAGTCTCACGATTGCTTCTATCTGCGAATAGGAGAGTCCTGAGCAGTTATGGTAAGTTAGGATACGAGTCCAATTAGGAGTAGGAGTCCTAGATTGGATTGTTTAGCCTGAGAGCTGGCTATAAAAGCAAGGGAGGCCAGAGCTCTCATGGGGAGAGAACTTTGGGCTGTTCCTCTTGTGTTTATATTGAATAAAGTTCATAGTTTCGAGGAGCTTTTGTGCCTTGTTCGTCCGATTTGTTTTTCGTCAAGTCTTTCTCGCCGAGTTTCTGGACAGACCGACGTTGCTTCGGTGTTTCGTTCATAACTCGAGTTTTACAGATCCGATTGACATGATTCTTTTTGGGTTGTCTTCACAACTCAATTATCTATCATCTTCGAAATTTTCACGAGCTTCGGATCTCTAGTTTTTGAGATACACGAGTTTCTTTGCAGCATTGCAGATCTGTTTTATATTGGGTAGAACAGATTGATCTTCGTTTAATGTTTTGATCGTATCTCAAGTTTTACTTCGTGTTTTCAAGTGATTCTTGTTGAATTAGATCCGTGACTTGATTCTCTACCTCTCTACTTGATTTGTCACGGTTGAACACGTTTGAAAACACTTGCACACACGGTTTCTTTAACCAATTGATTTTTTGCTGAGGGGTTTTTGTTGTTTCCGCTGCGAAAAGTTTTAATCTACCATTCACCCCCCTCTGGTTGCTTTTCACGTGCTCTTCGATCCTACAATTGGTATCAGAGCCAAGGTGCTCTAATCTTTGTGATTTGCACGTGTTTTGACTAACCATCATGGAGAAGTACTCCGCAAAACCTTGTGTGTTCAATGGCATCGATTTTCAGGTTTGGAAGGCGCGGATGGAGGCCTACATACAGGCGCAAGGCTTCGCCATATGGGAAAAGGTCTACCGGAACTTCGATGTACCACCCAACGATCAAGTTACGGCTGCGAACATGAGAGATGTTGACAACAACAACAAGGCTCGCAACTTGATCATCCAAGGATTGACTCAAAGCGACTTCGACCGTGTTGCATACCTCCAATCTGCATATGATGTTTGGAAAGCTCTTTGTGACTACCATGAAGGATCCAATACAATCAAGGAGGTAAGGCAAGATTTGTTCAAGAAAGAATACATGCGTTTTGAGATGCAACCCGGTGAGTCAATTGACAACCTTTTTGCTCGCTTTAATAAAATTCTCAGCAACTTGCGTAGTGTCAATGTTAACTTTTCAGATGCTGAAAATGCTAGACAATTGTTAGGAGCATTAGATATGTCAATTTGGGAGATGAAAGTTACATCTATTCGTGAATCTACTGTCATGAGTTATCTTACTTTAGACGTGCTTTATTCTAAATTGAAAACTCATGAAATTGACATCATCTCATGTAAAAACCCAAACAAGTCTATTGCATTTGTTTCACAACGTGACATGTCTAGTTCTAGTCAATCATCATCTAGTGGTGCACTCTCTTTGCTGTCCTCTCTAACCCTTGAACAGATTGAAGAGTTTCCAGAGGAGGAGCTTGCACTCATCTCTACTCGGTTCTCAAAAGCATTGCAAAATGTGAGAACTAGAAGGAGAGGAAGCTCCGGACCTCAACGATGTTTTGAATGTGGTAAGACAGGAATTTTCGTACGGAGTGCCCTAACCTTTCAGGTCCGACTTCACGTGAAGAAAAGCAAACAAGGCCGAAGAAATCGTTTGCTAAGAATAAGAAGAAGAAGAAAGATTTATCAATGCGCAACATAGTGCATAGTATGATATCTGCACTTCAAGATTTCGGCTCAAGTGATGTGGACACCGGTAGTGATGAAGATGAAGAAGCTATGGAAAATATGTGCTGCATGGCGAGCAAGTCAAGTTCAAGCTCCGAGGAGGCAGAACACAACAGCGACGATGAAGAGGTATGTCCCACTTGCGAAGAAATGTGTGATGCTATTTCTCGTGCCACTGTTATATTAAAGAAAATGGATAAAAAACTTAGGAACAATGCTGTTAAAATTGAATCAGTAGAATCTGAAATTAATCGTTTAAAAACTTTGATTCCTAGTGATGATTCTTGTTCCTCATGTGATTTGATTTATGAACAATTATCCTCTTTAAGAAGTGCACACACATCTACACTTGATAAACTTGAACTTGAAATTGAAAAGAACAAAGAGCTTGATGCACTTAATGATAAAAATTTGAAAGATGCTTGTTGTTCTACAATTGATTTGCATTGTTCTTCATGTGATGATCTGAATGAGAAACTAAATGATGATATGAATGAGATTTCTATTTTGAACAATGCTTTACGTGTGCATGAAGTTAAATATTGTTCAAATTGCAAACTAAAAGGAAAAACTTCATGTGAAAACTGCTTTGATCTGTCCAATAAACTTGATGACATGCATAGGACACTAGATCGGTTTTCTAATGCAAATAAGAACCTAAACTTGCTGCTGAATTCTTCCAAGTCTTGTAATGATAAAACTGGTTTAGGTTTTAATTCTCATGCTCATGCTAAGGCACACCCACCTAAAGTTGTAAAGTCATTAGGAAGCGGTTTGATTCAAACAGCTCCTAGACAAAAAGAGGTGATTTTCAAATCTGCAGGAGTACTGTCCCATTCGGGTTCTAATAAACGTGTTGCTTGCTCATCTAGACATGATAATAAGGTTATTTTTCATTGTACCTACTGTGGTAGAGATGGTCATGTCATGGATTTTTGTTATGGACTAGCTAAACACGATAAGAAACAAATAATACTTGCTAGATCACATAACAACCAAGCAAAATCTGCTAGACCGAATGTTCGGAGCTTGCAACCTTCTGTAATGAGTCAAAAACTTGCTCCCGGACCTACTGTTTTTTGTGCTACATATAACACATCTTCTAAGTCAGTAGTTGGGAACAAAAATTTTCGATGTTTGGCTCATAAACCTTCTGTACCTTCTCAGCTTTCGTGTGTTATTCCTGCTGGACGTCGTGTGACTCAGTACTGGATTCCTAAAAGTCTTTTAACTAACCCCAGTATTGAGTCATCGACGTATTGTGCTGCTGTGTAGGTTTCACGTTTGAGGAAGGAGAACATTTGGATTGTGGATTCAGGTTGCTCACGCCACATGACTGGTAACAAAGAATGGTTCTCCCCTCTCTCTTTTGTGTCACGTGTAGAAAATGTTACTTTCGCCGATAACTCTTCTACTCCCATAATTGCAAAAGGTTCGGTTAGAGTAAACAATCTCTACACTTTGAAAGATGTGGCACTTGTTAAAAATTTGAAATACAACTTGCTTTCGGTTTCACAATTGCTAGATGAAAATCTAGAGGTTAGCTTTGCTAAAAATTGCTGCAAGGTTGTAGATTCAAAAGGTGAGCTTTTGTTTAACATGTCTAGGTTTGGAAGAGTTTTTAAAGCTGATTTTGATTTGTCAACTTCTAAGCATCGGTGTCTAGTTGCTAATGATACAAAGGATCTATATTTTTGGCATCGTAGACTTGGTCAGATAGGCTTTGATCATCTCACTAGTGTTAGTGCTCCTGATCGCATACGTGGGCTGCCGAAGCTTAAAAAGGACAATGATATTGTGTGCTCTTCTTGTAGACATGCTAAGTTTGTTGCAGGTTCACATGCTCCTCTTACAATGACCACGACAGCTGAACCGGGACAACTTTTACATCTTGACACAGTAGGTCCGGCACGTGTTCAATCCTTCGGAGGTAAATGGTATGTGCTTGTGATTGTTGATGATTATTCCAGATATTCTTGGGTTTATTTTAAGAATGAAGCTTTTAGTCATTTTAGAACTTTATTTCTTAGATTATCTATTGATCACCCAGGATCATTAAAAGCAATTAGAAGTGATAACGGAACTGAATTTAAAAACCAATCCTTTCATCACTTTTGTGCTGAAAATGGAATAGATCATCAATACTCTTCACCCTATGTACCACAACAAAATGGTGTCGTAGAAAGAAAGAACAGGACTTAGTTGAGATGGCTAGGACTATGCTTGATGAATATCAAACTCCTAGGATATTTTGGGCTGATGCAATTGCAACCGCTTGTTATGTCTCAAATCGTGTTTTCTTGCGTGCTAAGCTTGGAAAAACCCCATATGAGTTTCGGTTTGGACATAGGCCTAGTGTTACACACTTTAGGGTTTTGGTTGCAAATGCTTTGTTAAGAAACATGGTAATCTTGATAAATTTGAAGCTAGATCTGTTGATGGCTTGTTTCTTGGTTATCCATCTCATACTAGAGGCTACCGTGTTCTTTTACTTGACACTAACAAAATTGTGGAGACTTGCGAGGTTTCTTTTGATGAAGGTAGCCCAAGTACTAGCTCCGATATTGCAGGTCCGGATCAATATCCGCAGAGGGAGAGTATTTTTATTGAAGAAGATGAAGAAGTGGTGCTGCTGCCCGAAAACTCGGAAGTAAATAACGATCAAGCTGCTGATTTTGCACCACAACCAGCACCAACAGTCACTACTGCTGGTTCGGACCTTCCTCAATCAACAAGCTCTCCTAATCAAAGGTCCGAACATGAAGAAGAAGGTGCTTGTGAAGTGTCTACTCCCCTCCGAGTACTTAAAAGTCATCCTCCACAACAAATCATTGGAAGTTTGCATGAACGAGTCACTCGGTCCAGGTTTTGTGATCCAAACTCTCATGCTCATTCTGCTTTTGTTGCTTCTTTTGAACCCAAGGATATATCACACGCACTCACTAATGAATCTTGGATTAATGCCATGCAAGAAGTGTTAGAAAATTTTGAAAGAAATAATGTTTGGAAACTTGTACCTCCACCTCAAGGTCACACATTAATTGGAACTAAATGGGTATTTTAAAATAAGCAAAGTGAGGATGGGTTGTGGTTAGGAATAAAGCTAGGTTGGTTGCTCAAGGTTTCTGTCACACCCGGTTTTTCCGAAGAACAACCAAGTGAATATCACATGTATGCCAGGATCATTTTCTCATACATGTGATGACAAATAGTGAAGCATCATTTATTACAAGCCAGGTGTCGAATATAAATAAGTCTTACATAGCAAATGTCTCGATGGACAATAATAAGTTCATCACAAGTAAATAAACTAGCAGCGGAATATTATTCTTTAGGGCTCCGTCACAGGCGTTGCCCGGGGTCTCCATGAACCTAGAAACCTTCTTCGGGTCCAAAGTCTTGGTCATTATACACCATCTCATTATCTTGACCTGAGCAGCAATATAAACCAACAAAATATGCAAGGTTGAGTACCAATGGTACTCAGCAAGTGTGGGAAAATCATATCATGCATGGCTAGAACAAGGAGAGGTTGAACTCATGGTTAAAGCACTACACAATTAATACCTATCACCTTAGCTTATTAAGCACCTACATTACTACACCGGTGAAATGGTCCCAATCTCCCATCTCATCATCATAATCCAAGAACCATAACATCATTTCCAATGTTAAGCTTCCCGCTTAACTTCCAAAACCATCAATCCTCTAATCATGAATAAGTCCAAGCCGCTCTTGACCGTGAGCACGGCTGTCATGACAGTTTTGACTCTGCAGAGTTTGTACCACTGTACCCACATGTAGTGATTTCATCCCCCGTTGTCGGGTGGACTAAAAGAACCTCCATTATGCCAGTGGCTACGAACCACATTCACACTTCCCAGGTGTGTAGCCAGGAGATCACTACGAAGCCTTTACAAAGGGATTCCCGACGAGCGTGGGCCCACTGAGGTTTCACCCCTAACAGCATACAAGAGGCTCCAACCCCGCTGCAGTGGCCCCCTCTTGAGCCTTGCGGTTCATATGGTAGTCCAGCTGACACCTACTCCCCGCACCATCCAACACACCCATACTACACCGGGGATACACCTAATTAATTGGCCAAGCTGCCCCATCTCAGAATGTGGTTGGCACTGTAAAGCCAGGTTACATGCTCCATGAACCGGTCCTTAGGATCCAGGCAAGTACTAAACACAAACCCGAGTCTCGTGCACCCAGCACACAACCAAAACATCCAACTTGCCTTGATCCCTACCTCTACATAACTCACAATATCTCATTCAAGAGTATGGTAAAATAAACTGATGATCTCATATCCTAATTATCCCATTCTAAGCATGGCTAAGCATATGCATAATAATAAATGACATGTTAAAATAAATCCCAACCCAAGCTACAAGGAAACAAGGTAATGCAATTCTAGGGAAACTTCCTATCATGGGTTTCATATTTAAATTGACAATGCAAATAACTCTAGCTACACATCCTAGCATAGGATCAAAGTGGTCAAGGACACTTGCCTCCTTCTTGCTGCTTTTGAAATGGGTAGTCCTGGTCTTGGAAAGGAATAACTTGCTCTTGAGCAGGTTCTACATCATACCATCACACATAGCAAAAGAAAAACAACAATCCATAAGACATAGTTCACACTTCCACTTCATACAAACCACACATTCATATTTATGAAAGTCATTCACCCTTATATGTGTTGTGGTTACTTTATGTGTGTTGAGTTGTGGCTTGCATGCACTTTTAACCATGTGTATATGATTCCTACTTTTGTGTCCACATTTATACTTACTTACTATGAGTTTCCAATAAATTGCTTATATTCAACTACTACACCTTTTTAATACCAAGTGTGTATGAAAAGTATTTTTCTTCCCCATATGTGCCTTCATAATTTCTACCAATCCTAAACTGAACTCTTTGGATTTTAAAAACTCCATTTATCATTTACTAGTTGCTATATTTTCAGATTTATATTCCTATGCATAATTGTGTATTTTATTATGAAATTAGTAATACACATCATCTAAACAGAATAGGTTCTGGTCCTAAATAATTTAATAACATATTTTGACCTTTGCCTCTGATGTAAACTATTTCATAATTATTTTCCCTATTTTCGAAAACTATTTATTACTTAAAAATGTGTCCCTAATTGTGAATAATAAATTAAACAGATTCAATGCAGTCCAAAATATGTTTTTATCTCTCTCCCAAAATTTCCTAAACACTTAGAAAGTCTTTAACTTAATTTTTGACAATATGTTTGTCCCACTTTTTAATTTTTAAACACTAGTTACATATTCAATTTTCTAAATTAAATACTAAACAGGGCTAAAATGATGAACTCATCCCATTACAGGGTCTATAATATTATTTTCAGAATTTCCAGGGATCTAGCTACACTTATCAGAGGTGTTTTTCCTAATTTTTATTAAGTCCAGGGGCTAAAACTGATTTTTAAATGAATTTACATGATTTTCTGGAGTTCCAGGGGCTAGATCTGAAGTTTCCGGGGCTAGCTCTTATTTCCCGAGAACCCCAGGGGGTAGCACGTAAGAATTCCAGTCTTTATAACGCGGGGCTGACGTGGACCGTCCGATTTTAAACTGACGGCCGAGATTATAACATCAAACCGGTACGCGGGGATTTAAACCCTACCGTGCGATTTAAAATAAACGGCGCAAAAGCGGCCACGTCGCTCTGATCGAGCGCGGGCGGCGCTGCCGGCGGCGCACGACGGCGGGAAGCGGCGATCTCGCCGGAAACTTTCGGATCCTCGAGAATTCTGCCTAGAACTGTGATCTTATGGCATAGATCGGTAGAGGAGAGGTCAGGGATCTCACCTCGGGGGTTTTCTTGAGCTCGGAGGTCCTGGAAGGTGATCGGCGGCGAGGTCCGAGGCAAAACCACGGCGAAGCTCGTCGGCGCTGTGTTTACACCGCGAGTCACCGAGTTTTCTGCACCTGCAAGGTTCCCCGGAGGCGGTGGATCAAGACCAGCGAGTTAGATCGGAGTTTCCGAGCTTAGATCGGCCAGAATTCACCGGAGAAGTCTCGGTTCTCACCGGAGTAAAAATCGGCGATCGCGTGGGAAAAACAGAACGAGGCCGGGGTTTTTATAGACGGGTGAGGGCGGCGGGGTGGTTTAGATCATGTCCGCGTCGGCTACGAACAGAACTCAGCGGGGTTTACGTCGAAATCCCGATCGGTTTCGATTCGGGCGCGGGGGAGTTCGGCGCGGCGCGAGGTAGACGAAGATCTGTGGGTCCCGCCTGTCAGCGTGAGAAAGCGCGGGCGCGCGGCTGCGGGCTGGCGCGGGGTAAGTTGGGCCGGCTGGTGGGTTTCGGCCCACTGGCCGGTTTTTTTTTTCTGTTTTTCTTTTTTTTCTTTTTCCATTTCTTTTCTGATTTGAGTTTAATTTGAATTCCAGTTTGAATTTGAATTTTTGCAAAACATGCAACACGTCCAAAAATTTTTAAATTCCCCTCTTAACATGATTTAGTGTTTTGAATCAAAATTTTGGGGTGTTACAGTTTCACTCGAATTGAAGGTCTAGATTTTGATGAAACATTTGCTCCTGTTGCTAGATTAGAAGCTATAAGAATTTTATTAGCATTTGCTGCATCTAAAGGTTTCAAGTTATATCAAATGGATGTTAAAAGTGCTTTTCTTAATGGCTACATAGAGGAGGAGGTTTATGTTAAGCAGCCACCGGGTTTTGAAAATCCAAATTTTCCTAATCATGTTTACAAACTGTCCAAAGCCTTGTACGGTCTAAAACAAGCCCCTAGAGCATGGTATGATAGGTTAAAAACATTCTTACTTGAAAAGGGGTTTACCATGGGCAAGGTTGATAAAACTCTTTTTGTACTTAAGCATGGCAATGACTCATTATTCGTTCAAGTGTATGTGGATGATATTATCTTTGGTTGTGCTTCTCATGATCTCGTGTCCAAGTTTTCAGCTATGATGAGTTCAGAATTTGAGATTAGTATGATGGGAGAACTCACATACTTTTTGGGGCTGCAAATCAAGCAAACAAAAGAAGGAACTTTTGTGCATTAAACTAAGTATACAAAGGACCTTCTTAAGCGCTTCAACATGGACAAATGCAAGCCTCTTCGGACACCAAAGGGAACAGCAACAACACTTGAACTTGACGAAGATGGTGACCCGGTCGATAAAAAAGAATACAGAAGTATGATTGGATCACTTTTGTATCTCACGGCGTCGAGACCGGACATACAATTCAGCGTATGTCTTTGTGCACGTTTTCAAGCTTCTCCACGTGCTTCACATCGCCAAGCCATCAAAAGGATTCTCAGGTACCTACATGGAACTCAAGAATTTGGCATTTTTCTTCCTTCTTCCTCAACCATTTCTTTGAAAGCTTTTTCGGATGCTGATTTTGGGGGTTGTAGGATTGATAGGAAAAGTACTTCGGGTGCTTGTCATTTTCTTGGTAATTCACTTGTTGCTTGGTACTCTAAAAAACAAAGTTCAGTTGCACAATCCACGGCCGAATCTGAATATGTAGCTGCGGCTAGCGCTTGCTCACAAATTCTTTGGATTGTTCAAACACTTAAGGACTATGGGGTTGATTTAGATAGTGTTCCACTGTTTTGTGATAACACTAGTGCAATTTGTATTGCTAAAAAACCCGTGAAACACTCTAGAACTAAGCACATTGACATTAGGTATCACTTTCTTCGTGATAATGTTGAAAAAGGAAACATTGTGCTTCACCATGTCGATATCGAACAACAATTGGCTGATATTTTTACAAAACCTTTGGATTTCACTCGTTTTTGTTTCATTCATAGTGAAATAGGGGTTATGCATCCTCATGGCTTAAATTGAGGGGGTGTTTTTGAAACTTTGAAAGTTTATGTGTGAATCTGAAACTAAAATAATATGAGCATAGTATTTCATACATATATGACTTTGTGATTCCTTTTACAGGCTGAAAGTTCTTACTACATTACTCATGTTATACATTTTGTAGTTTTTGCCATGACTAGTAATTGGAATAATTACTTACACTAAATCTGGTCATGATCGAACTTTCTTGCTGTTTTGAACTTGTTGCGTGCTCACAAGTGCTTTTAATCATAAAAAATTAATCAAGTGATCAGCTCACATGTTGAGTTTTCAAATAAAAAATTGAGAAAAGATCAAGAGAATATGCATGCATCGCACTTCTTCTTTTGAGATTGCTTATCATTGCACTAAGATATGAACTTGGAAGGAATTGTGTTTGACTAAAACTATGTCCTTAAGCTTCTGATTGTCAAATGACATAGGCTTGGCTTGGTTGGTTAGAATAAGGCTGATGCGGCATATAATCTCTTGCAAATATCATATGATCAACTTTGTGCCTTAAATGATTATGAATAATAAAAATGCAGCAACAAGTGTCATGTTTTCAGGTTTTGAAATAGTTGAGTAAGGGAGATCATGACTTGCTTAAACTGAAAAATACATTTGATCTCTAGCATGGCTTACACTACTGTATGTATCTCATTGATGTGATAGTGTAAGTAACCTGATAGTATGACTTGGATGAGCTTTGTTTTGTATGTATATGTTATAATATGCTCATAACACTTAAAATTTTCTCTTTTGAACCTTGCTGAATACATTGTCAAAGGGGGAGAAATATGTATAAGGAGAGATTTTTTTTACACTTTGCATATGTTATACACTTTCTTCCTTCTCTGATTTTAAAAAATGGGGATAAATTAATAAAGAGGGAGAAATAAGTTTTCAAAGCTTTTCAAAACTTTTCATAAGCCAATGTTCGGATTTTAATTGGTGTTGCCAATGCATTCATCAAGGGGGAGATTGTGAGACCTATGTGTGCTGAATACATTGGCAATTAGGATAAAAAATAGCATTAACATTCAAAGTTTTGAATATTGCCAAAACATTCTTCTGTGGCTAGGTCCGACAAGTTCTTTGTTAGGTCCGCCAAGTGTTGGCAAGGTCCGACGCAAGGTCCGGAGAGCTCCTGCAAGGTCCGGAGAGCTTCTGTGAGGTCCGGAGCTTGTTTTTAGGGAGCTCCCGTGAAGTTCAACTCATAGAACTGCAGCGTCTTGTTTTTGCTTTTAACTCGCAATGTTTCAAACTTGCTTTGTGGGAAGGTTTTCTTAGTATTAATTTGCTAAGTTTTTGGTGTGTTTTGGTGGTTATGGCTGTTATCATTTGATATGGTTTGCAACATGCTTATGTGACGTGCTCATGTAAGGTGTTGTGGTTTTCGAACTAACGTGAGTCAAGTCGAGGACTTGTGCTCGGAAGAATTGGTTGTTTATTCATGTGCAGGTGTTGTTTGAGTTCAATACATGGCTGGTGACGGGATCCTTGGACTAGTCTCAGGGAGGATATGAGGTTCCAACAACCAAGTTCTGGAGGAGCTGTGGTTGAGTTGATCGGGAGGTCGCGCAACATGTTTGGATCAAGGGCAGTGCATATGAAGGTTGTGTGTATGTCGTTGGAAGGTGTTTGCACGTGTGCAAGAAGTGCATGGACGTGGCAACATTGTTCCAAGGCGTGATGAAGAGAAGTGGACGTAAAGAATTGGTCGGAAAGGTCCAACCGGCTGGATTGCGTACTCAGGCTGAGGCTGAGTCGGATATGGCTCAAATATGGAAGATTTGAGTTGGTTATGATAGGATTTCGTGCTAGGCACGAAGTTGAGTTGTTTTAGGAATGTTTAGGACATTCATAAGGTGTTTGAAAGTCTCACGATTGCTTCTATCTGCGAATAGGAGAGTCCTGAGCAGTTATGGTAAGTTAGGATACGAGTCCAATTAGGAGTAGGAGTCCTAGATTGGATTGTTTAGCCTGAGGGCTGGCTATAAAAGCAAGGGAGGCCAGAGCTCTCGTGGGGAGAGAACTTTGGGCTGTTCCTCTTGTGTTTCTATTGAATAAAGTTCATAGTTTCGAGGAGCTTTTGTGCCCTGTTCGTCCGATTTGTTTTTCGTCAAGTCTTTCTCGCCGAGTTTCTGGACAGACAGACGTTTCTTCGGTGTTTCGTTCATAACTCGAGTTTTACAGATCCGATTGACATGATTCTTTTTGGTTGTCTTCACAACTCAATTATATATCATCTGTGAAATTTTCACGAGCTTCGGATCTGTAGTTTTTGAGATACACGAGTTTCTTTGCAGCGTTGCAGATCTGTTTTATATCGGGTAGAACGGATTGATCTTCGTTTAATGTTTTGATCGTATCTCTAGTTTTACTTCGTGTTTTCAAGTGATTCTTGTTGCATTAGATCCGTGACTTGATTCTCTACCTCTCTACTTGATTTGTCATGGTTGAACACGTTTGAAAACACTTGCACACATGGTTTCTTTAACCGATTAATTTTTTGCTGAGGGGTTTTTGTTGTTTCCGCTGCGAAAAGTTTTAATCTACCATTTGTAAAAGTCCCAAAAATGTGTATGAATAAAAACTATGGTTTGAGTTCATATGTGTGGCAAGGACAGGAAAAATGGGACTTGCTAAAAATTTTCTTCATGCAAGGTAAAACATGGATGAATATCCAACATGAGGTTCACCTTTTTATTGAAAAGTGTTGGACCAATAAGGAGTTAAATACCTCCTTGCATGTAAGTTTAAAAATCAGATTTTAAATTCAAATTCACACATGTAGTGACCAAAAACTTTGAATAAACATGCAGCCCTATAGTTGGGATTATAAGGAAAAGTTTGTTCACAAACTTTTCATTTATAGGGTGGGCTCAAAAGGGAGTTAAAGAGGAGAATTTGCAAACTTCAACCAAATTCAAATTTGGAAAAGCAAATTCAAACTGAATTGGAAGGATTCAAATTCTAACCCCCATTTTAAATCTCAGAATTGTGGGAATTAAGAGGATCAGCTTGAGAAGATATTTGGGGAGGAACTGTGGAGTGGGACCCACATGTCATAGAGCTAAAAGAGGAGCCTTGCACCTTAAGTCTCAGCCCCAGTGGGGAAAATCGTCGAACAGCACGTGGGCCAAGAGCTGCTCCCACCGTGGAGCCACGGGGGCGCTCGGCAGCGCCACCAGCTGCTGCATTTCCCCACACACGGCGCCCAGAGGCGGTTCTACGACCTGATAAACCCCCCCTGGACGAAGCAAAGGCCGTCCCTTCTTCTCTCCTCGCGAGCGCACGGCCAGCGATCGTCTTCCCCTCCGCCTCTCGGTCCGATCGGAAGAACGGCGAAACCACCACGCTCTTTCCTCCCCTGACCTGCTAAACAGCACCGCGAGCTCGGCCTCCACCTCCCTGACCCGCAAGCCAGCGAGCTGCGGCCTCCAGTACCCGAGGACAACCGCCGCCGCGGCGACCTAAGCCGAGGAAGGGATCGGGCGCTCGTGGACAGCCCTCCACAACGGGTTTCACAGCCGAGCGATCACACCTACGGACGCGCACGGGTGCGGTGCTGCTCTCAGCCCAAGCTCGGGCCATACCGGGAAGCATCGCCGGCGAATTTCGAAGTTTTGCTCCGGCGACGTCAACCCGAGCATCCGGTATGAAAATCCAAAATTCTCCACTTCTATTCGTTCTTAGCTCGTCAAACTTTGCACGGAGGAGCTGGACTAGCCGGCGATTATATTCTCTTAAGCATTCGTCGCATGAAAACCCTTTGGGACGACGTATTTTGAGGTCTACCGATCATTTCTCCGGCGGACCCATTTGGTCGCACGGCGACAACCCATTTACAGCCACTCCCAAGCCATTTTGAGGTCGTGTCGATCTTCCTAGAGCTGCGCTGGTGCTGTAGGGCGCGTCGGCGCAGGTTTTGGCGGGCCGGAAACCTTAGGCGACGCTGCTGAACTACCACAGAGGCAGTCACACGTCGCCGGCCATGTTCCGGTCGTCGGCAGCCCTAGCCAACTCCACCGCCGTGTTCCTCGGTGTCACAAACTCCCTGGCGGCGAGTTTCAGCTCAGGCGGTGGCCGGAAACGGCGAGCCGGCGAGCTCCGACGTCGGTCCGGCGAGGGGCAGCGCGGGCGCGGGGAAGAAGCGGGAGGTAGAAGATGAAGCGTGGGCCCCATCTGTCAGCAGCTCAAATTTTAAACCCGGAATCGGGTGTGGACGGGATCCCGTGTGTTGGCGCGCAGAGACGCTGTGGCCCGGTGTGGCTTCGTTTCTATTGGCTGGAATTCAAAACTGAGGGTCCAGCCGAATTTGCTGTAGGGAAATAATTCCAGACTTAGCTCAATCTTTGGAAATTCATATCTCCCTGTAGAAAACTCCAAATTGAGTGATTCCAATCGGTTTGGATTCATCTCTCTGAGTTCTATCCAAATATGAACTCAGATTTCTATGAAAGTCAATATTATATTCTGGAAAATTCTTTGAAGGTTTTCTGAAAAAGAATTTTTGAGGGAGTTTGGGTTATCCAAAAATACCCAAATTTTGCCAGAATATTCTTTAGCATATTGTTGACCCTATAGCAATTTTTCAGCTCATTTGCAGATCATTTGAGTAGGAATTTGCTAAAAACAGTCTGCTGTGTTCATAAGAGTCCAGAAACATTTTCAGAAAATGTTTCCCACTTCAAAAATCTGTTCTGAGCAATCCATAGCCCCAAAAATCATAGGAAAATTTAGGCAAGCTCTCTGGGACATACTTGGAATTGTAGTTCACTTAGTTGGGCATGAAAATGCACATTACTACAGAATTAATTCTATTGAGTACAAATGCTTAAAGAATTGTTCTGGGAGAACTACCCAAGTAAAAGGGCTGAATTTTGGACCAGATGACTCTCATGTGATCAAGAACTCACATGTAAATTATCAGCCCAAGATGAGTCCTGGAACTCCCTGTTCTTATTCTCCATACTTATGTATAAGGGAAAAATACATAAGAGATATTGTGAGAATTATGGAGGACACAATATGACCCCACATTAGCTGCAATTTTGGCAAGCTAAATCCTTAGGTAGTATAAAACCTGCTGTAAAAGTTTTGAGGCCATTGGAGTTTTTGTTCTGCAGTTGCACTCAAATCTTTTCAGCTTATCTATTATGTTCATTAGAGAAAAGGGTTAGTGTATAGCTAAGGGCCTTAAGGTCAAATTAGTTTAATTCTGTTCTTTGCACAACAGAGGCAAACCAAGCCATGCGTGGCTTTTCCACACAACCTCTGTTCTTAAGAAAGTAATTCTATAACTTCTTTCCATTACATTCTATAAAACATGTGCATATGCATCTCAATAGGAACCACAACGAAGGGGACTCAAAGGAGTGATTCATCGAAGTGGATCAAGCTCCGGAGAGTCAAGGGTGGATCTGCAAGGATACTAACTGCTTATATACGACTACCCTGCAAAACAGGCAAGCTCCGGTTTGCATCTAACAGCTGTTAAGTTTTTATTTTGTATTCACCGTTGGTTAAGATTTGAACTGTGCATTAGGTCTAGTGTTTGATACTCCTCTTGCATAGCCAAATGACCCATGGAGTATTGGGTAAGTGTCTTTCACCGTGTAGAACTACCATGCTTAAGTACGGTTCGGTAGAAGTCGAGTGGTGAGATACTACTCGCAGATTTAGGAACAACAGGGGCATACGGGATTGGTTCGTAATTGAATTAGCAAGTTAAAGTTGAGACCGGAAGGTTGTAGGAGCAGCAGGACATAGGGGCCTGGGTGCTGTAGACCTGTCCGTGTCGGTCAAGGACCGATCCGTATGCGGCCCTGTTGAACAAGTTTGAGTTGTGTACCGGACTCATGCTGGCTATATGGGACCCAGTAAACCGATGTACCTCGGGAAGCTGTCGTTGGGACTTTTCGGGTCGCCTCAGGCGGACGGCCGGTGTGCAGTATGTGGGGAATATTCTCATGACATCTCACGTCGGAAGGTGCACCATGAGAGTAGCTACTGTACGGGGCGACTTGATCGATTCAGCGGGGGTGAAACGAGGGAAAGGCTGCCACGTACGACGTCAGTGATGGTTGTTGTAGGCAACGTCGAGTACGGGCGTACGTGTCGTGTAGTCCGGGTGTTATTTATTCGAATCACCGTCGCTCGCGGAATGGACCGAGCATACTTGTTCTCACAGTCGTGATGTAGTACGAACTTGCATGAGAAAGGAACTAATCATCTTGATGTGAAGTATTATTCTACCTTGTATTGGAGCTTGATGAATAGGCTAGTGCAAACTCGATTCTTTTATGCCATGAGCAATTTACATCGGGGGAAAGCGTTTCTTGTTTGATTGTGGACTCCCGATGTGGCGTGCCCAGGGTTACTTAAAATACTGCAATTAATACTGAAAGTAAGGATTCACTTTTAGGCGAGTTTACTTATGCTTATGCCATCCTATGTTAGGTTCACAACCTCACTTAGAGTTTCATTTTTAGGGTGACGGTTAAGTCTTGCTGAGCGTTATGCTCACGGATGCTATCCGAGTTGTTTTGCAGGTATTTGACTCGATGCTTATGAGAAGGGATGCCGATGAGACTCGGGAACCTCCGAGTGTTTACTCAAAGAGCATCCTCGCCGCTGCAGATTGATCTTCGTGTTGCTAGTAAGGAACGTCCGCGGGCTGGACTGTTTCTTTGTTGCTAGTTTAGATATGAATCGTGAGAGTGATAGTCTTCCGCTGTAGTCTACTCTGATATACTTATTTGTAAAACAATCTTGTACGCTTCCGCAAACTATGTATGTAATATGATGTATGTTCATCGACCCGTGTGCTGTTGGGTGCCGCCTAACACGGCACCACCCGACGAGGTCCTGTGGGGCCGTCTCAGCGTGGCATCAGAGCCCGTTACACATGGTATCAGAGCCGCGTTGGGAACAGAGCACGGATTGAGCATCATATTATGTCAAAAACTTAGGATACGGTGAGATAACGGTACTAGGCCCACATAAGGACTACTATTAGCATAATATGAAGGTGGCAAGCTAACCTATTTGTTATGTCGGAAAATCGTGCATCTCGGGACGAGTATGTCTTGGGGGGTGCACGTATGCGCTGTCCACCAGTGCGCACAAGCTGAAGGGTGGAGCCCCACGGGTGGCAGGTAACCCGACCCGCTTTAGTATCCTCTACGACTCTTCATGTCGTTTGGGGTATTCGAGCAACGTGTTCCCAGGCGTGCGTGGTGCAATTTGGGAGACCCCGTCACGTGGTCAGTAACGTGAACACGTAGCTCAAGGCGTGTTTGGCTTGAGAACACCTGGGCGAGTGATGACGGCCGGGTGTACAAACTGTTATGGATACCGGGTTCGGTGTGCAGCCGAACCTGATGATTGAGTGTGTTTTATGTAGGTGCTAACCACGAAAAACCTTAGTGCGTGTAGAACACGTTTGTGAGTGATCGTTTTAGTGCCACCTAAGGATACGTATATGCCGGTGTAATCCGGTTAGGTTTTTCTTTGGTGAGGCGACGTAGTACCGTTATATGTCTTACGGTGCATCGTCACCGTACTAAACTGGATAGTATTCTTACCTATGAAGAAATCATTCATGACTAACTTCCAAACTAAAAAATGGATGTGATAAAGCACATATTAGTTACTGAGCTCTTCATTTGAACTAAGTTTCAAAGAAGAGACTTGTTAGGCTTCTTTTGATCTCAAAGACAGAGTGCTCTGTTCAGACAGAAATTTTTCTGGTCTTTAACAGAGCGTAACTCTGATTAGTTTGACCCAAGGGAGGTGTTTGATACAGTTCTGGAAAGGTTATTAAGTGCTCTACAACTTTTCTGTAGAACTCCAGAGCCAAATCCGACACCAACTTGGTTGAACGTCCAGATGAATGCAAACTGTTCAGAAAACAGAGCAGCTGCAAACTTCTCTGGATGTTTCGGTAAATTGGTCATAACAATCTGTAGAAAATTTTCTAAGGGTCATGTAATACACCGTTGGAAAGGTTATGAAACTTACAACGATTTTTGTAGTTCATAGTTTGTTCAGAATTGTACCCCAGTTGTATGTAAAACTGTGATGAAAACAGCCACATACAAAGGGGGTGCTGGCAAATTTTAGCCAGAAATTCTGTCAACTTTGAACAATCCTAACTTTTGTTCCAGAAATGATCTAGGGGCATATGAGTACTCGTTGAAAATATACTGAAGTTAACTTTAACTTTGGTATTCGACTTGAGTTATGAAAATGCTAATGAATGGAATCAAATTCTGGGTTAAGTACATAAAGGTCTGTTCTGTACAGAATGAGGGACTGAATATGTTGGCTTTAGAAAGATGTGTAAACATGAAATTTTGTTATGCTTTCATAAAGTTTTAGCATGTTCATGTTTTACATACTTTCACATACTGCTAGATCAAGTTGTGACTCCCCTCAAAATTATGCTTTTGCAGTATGGTGCGTACTCATTCTCCGAGTAGGGTTGATAGTTCTCGTCAAGAAGATGATGACGCGACTCCACCACGGGCACCGCCATCAACGGTATGGGCGGACGTCATGGCTCAGATGGTCGAGTCAAGTCAAGAGAACACAAGACTACTCCAAACCTTGGTACAACAGGGCTTACTCCAGCGTGCACAACAGGACGTTCCACCTCGGAACGTCTACTTGGATTTCTTGGCGACACAACCGCCAATCTTCACGGAAGCCCATGAACCAGTGGAAGCTGATCAGTGGCTTCGAGTTATGGAGTCCAAGTTTGGAGTGTTTGAGTGTGATGAGTATCAGAAGACATTATTTGCAGCTCAACAGCTCCATGGAGCCGCCGGAAATTGGTGGTTTGCGTATCTCGCCACCATTCCGGAAGGCCATCAAGTGGAGTGGACGGAATTTCGTGAAGCGTTCCGTGCTCGTCACATTCCTATGGGTTTTATCAAGGCCCAACAGCAAGAATTCAGAAACTTGAAGCAGGGGGACATGAGTGTCCTCGATTATGTCCGAAGATTCAACCTTCTGGCACAATATGCTCCTGCTTATGCGACGAGCGAAGCTGCAAGGTGTGACTACTTTTTCTATGGCTTGAGTGCTATACTAAAAGAGAAGTTAGCTTTGTTCAATCAAGGCAGTTACACCGAGTTGATCAGTGCTGCTTTGCTGCAAGAACAAGCGACACTTGAGTGTCAAGCAGAGAAGAGGGACCGGGAGGATGTGCAAGAAGACACACCAATTGTTCCTCGTAAATACCGTGTGGTGTATCACACACCATCCGATGAGATATGGCAAGCACCAGGGAGATCAACTCCGTACAGATTTCCTGCTCAAGAATCATGTCTGGAAGCAACACCTTTGCCTCAGCAACGAATGACATCTGTTGCATCATTGCTGCAGCCAGGTGCCTCAACTTCTCAACCACAAGTCAACGAAGAACCGGGGAAACCTCCATGTTCTTATTGCCACCGTTTTGGGCATTTTAGGCAGGAATGCCGGGAAAAGTTGTTGAATACCAGACAGCCATCATCATCACGTGGTATGCCGCCACCTGCTCCAGTCAACATAACAGCATTGCAATCCGGGAGTGTGCAACATCTTGCTATTGAGGATGTCCCGGAGGGAGCACCGGTGTTAGCGGGCATGTTCACACTCAAGGACGTGCCTGTGTTGGTACTTTTTGATTCAGGTGCAACTCACAATTTTATCAGCAAAACATGCGTGGATCAGCACCAATTATCCACCAATACTCCCACAACGAGTTATCTTATACGTTCACCGGGAGGAAATATCTCTGCCAATCAGATTGTGTCCCGAGCAGCTTTGTGTTTGGGCGGAAAAATATACCCAAAATCTTTGATTATGTTGGATAGGCAGAAGATAGACATTATATTGGGGATGTCTTGGTTAAATCGTCACGGTGCCGTTCTCAATATCGGTAACCGGACTGTCCAGATTGACTCGCCGATTCACGGACAGCACACGCTGTTTTTAGACAGCAAAGACCCAGACATGGTAGAGGCCTACCACACGGAAGCGCTGAAGCTTGAAGATATTCCGGTGGTACGTGATTATCCCGACGTATTTCCCGATGACTTACCGGGCATGCCACCCGAACGGGACGTCGAGTTCAAAATTGAACTGGCGCCGGGAACGACGCCTATTTCACGAAGGCCTTACAAGATGGCACCTAACGAGCTAGCGGAGTTGAAAGAGCAACTGAATGAACTCACGAGCAAGGGTTTCATACGACCAAGTTCTTCACCTTGGGGTTGCTCAGCGCTGTTCGTTAAGAAGAAGGACGAAACACTACGGCTATGTGTTGATTATCGTCCTCTCAATGCTGTCACGATCAAGAACAAGTATCCTTTGCCTCGCATCGATATCCTGTTTGATCAACTTGTGGGGGCAAAGGTATTTTCGAAGATGGATCTTCGGTCGGGCTATCATCAAATCAAGATCCGACCGGAGGACATACCGAAGACAGCTTTCTCGATGAGATACGGACTCTACGAGTACCTCGTCATGTCATTTGGATTAACCAACGCTCCGGCACACTTCATGTATTTGATGAATTCTGTGTTCATGCCGGAGTTAGACAAGTTCGTCGTGGTATTCATCAACGACATTTTGGTTTACTCCAAATCTAAAGAAGAGCACGCGGAACATCTGCGTATTGTGCTACAACGGTTGCGGGAGCACCAATTGTATGCCAAGTTCAGCAAGTGCGAATTTTGGATTGATCAAGTGCCTTTCCTTGGCCATATTATTTCAGCAGAAGGGATTGCTGTGGACCCCAGCAAGATTGAACAAGTGCTGAAGTGGGAACCTCCCAAATCAGTCCACGAGGTCCGAAGTTTCCTAGGTTTAGCGGGGTATTATCGGAGGTTTATTCCGAGCTTCTCAAAGATTGCTAAACCAATGACGGAGCTGCTGAAGAAGGGCACTAAATACATTTGGAATACAGCATGTGAAGCCGCATTCAAAACTTTGGTGAAACATCTCACAACGGCTCCAGTTCTTGCTCAGCCGGACACGACGAAGCCATTTGATGTATACTGCGATGCATCCGGCACCGGTCTCGGCTGCGTTCTGATGCAAGAAGGGCGTGTAGTCGCCTATGGGTCTCGTCAACTGCGAAACCACGAGCAGCATTATCCAACTCACGATCTTGAGCTTGCTGCTGTGGTGTTGGCGTTAAAGATGTGGAGGCATTATCTACTGGGTAATCTTGTTCACCTCTACACCGACCATAAGAGCCTGAAGTATATATTCACGCAGAAGGAGCTGAATATGAGACAACGGAGATGGTTGGAGCTCATAAAAGATTATGAAATAGAGATCCACTATCACCCGGGAAAAGCCAACGTGGTTGCCGACGCGCTTAGTCGGAAAGCCCACGTTCACAACTTAGCGGTTGCTGAGTTGGAAGAGGAAGAACCCAGCCTCCGTGTCGTTCCGTATGGCGCGCTTTATAATCTCGCGCTCATTCCAACGATCCGTGAAGAGATTGTTGAGGCTCAAAGAAGGGACAGAGGTATGTCTCACATACGGAGAAGACTAGACAACGGAGAGGTGAAATGTTTCCGGAAGGATGAGAACGGTGCAATATGGTTCAACGACCGTATAGTGGTACCGCGCAATATGAAACTCCGGAAGAAAATCTTGGATGAAGCCCACCTGTCTAAGTTTTCCATTCATCCCGGAAGTAACAAGATGTACCAAGATTTGAAACAGAAATTTTGGTGGACGAGGATGAAGAGGGAGATTGCTAAATACGTATCCGAATGCGATACGTGTAGACGGGTCAAGGCGGATCATATGCGGAAAGCCGGACCGCTACAACCTTTAAAGATTACGGCGTGGAAATGGGATGATGTGAGTATGGACTTCATCGTCGGATTACCACTCACATCCAAGAAGCATGACTCGATATGGGTGATCGTCGACCGGTTGACAAAATCAGCTCATTTCATACCGGTAAACACTCATTATCGAACAAGGCAATATGCGGAGTTATTCATCTCCAGAATTATATGTTCACATGGTGTCCCGAAGACCATCATCTCAGATCGAGGTGCGTTGTTCGTTGCTCGGTTTTGGGAGCAGCTGCATGCCTCGTTGGGCACCCAGCTCATTAGAAGCTCCGCATATCACCCTCAGACTGATGGACAAACTGAGAGGGTGAATCAAGTGCTCGAGGACATGTTGAGAGCATGTGACATCCACCACGGTAGGAATTGGGACGATCACCTACCGCTGGCGGAGTTTTCATACAACAACGGTTATCAAGCGAGTATTAAAATGGCACCGTATGAAGCTCTCTATGGCCGGAAGTGTCGCACACCACTGAATTGGTGTGAGTCCGGCGAAAGGGTTCTGTTTGGGATTGATCTTGTCAACGAAGCCGAAGACCGAGTTCGGTTGATACAAGAGAACTTAAAGGCTGCCTAATCCCGACAGAAGAGCTACGCCGATCAAAGGCGTAGGCCGTTACATTTTGATGTCGGAAAGCACGTATATCTTCGTGTATCTCCGATGAAGGGAATTCACCGGTTCGGTGTAAAGGGGAAACTCGCTCCCCGTTTTATTGGTCCTTTTGCTATCACGGAGAAGTGCGGGCCCGTAGCCTACCGGCTGGAGTTACCAGCAAGTCTAGCGGGTATTCATGATGTATTTCATGTATCACAGCTGCGGAAGTGCCTCAAATTCACCGCTGCTGTTCGCACTGAGGACATCGACGAATTGAAACCGGACCTGACCTACACCGAGCGACCGGTCCAGATCTTGGATGAAAAGACCCGGGTAACCCGGAACCGGACGATCAAATTTTTCAAGGTGCGGTGGAGTAACCACACCGCGGAAGAGGCGACGTGGGAAAGTGAAGATTATCTCCGCACCAACTACCCGGAATTTTTATCTTTGTACAGTTTGTAATTACCTCTCCCGTCTCGTTCCTGTTTTGTAATCTCGGGACGAGATTCTTTTAAGGGGGGAGGAATGTAAAAGTCCCAAAAATGTGTATGAATAAAAACTATGGTTTGAGTTCATATGTGTGGCAAGGACAGGAAAAATGGGACTTGCTAAAATTTTTCTTCATGCAAGGTAAAACATGGATGAATATCCAACATGAGGTTCACCTTTTTATTGAAAAGTGTTGGACCAATAAGGAGTTAAATACCTCCTTGCATGTAAGTTTAAAAATCAGATTTTAAATTCAAAGTTCACACATGTAGTGACCAAAAACTTTGAATAAACATGCAGCCCTATAGTTGGGATTATAAGGAAAAGTTTGTTCACAAACTTTTCATTTATAGGGTGGGCTCAAAAGGGAGTTAAAGAGGAGAATTTGCAAACTTCAACCAAATTCAAATTTGGAAAAGCAAATTCAAACTGAATTGGAAGGATTCAAATTCTAACCCCCATTTTAAATCTCAGAATTGTGGGAATTAAGAGGATCAGCTTAAGAAGATATTTGGGGAGGAACTGTGGAGTGGGACCCACATGTCATAGAGCTAAAAGAGGAGCCTTGCACCTTAAGTCTCAGCCCCAGTGGGGAAAATCATCGAACAGCACGTGGGCCAAGAGCTGCTCCCACCGTGGAGCCACGGGGGCGCTCGGCAGCGCCACCAGCTGCTGCATTTCCCCACACACGGCGCCCAGAGGCGGTTCTACGACCTGATAAACCCCCCCTGGACGAAGCAAAGGCCGTCCCTTCTTCTCTCCTCGCGAGCGCACGGCCAGCGATCGTCTTCCCCTCCGCCTCTCGGTCCGATCGGAAGAACGGCGAAACCACCACGCTCTTTCCTCCCCTGACCTGCTAAACAGCACCGCGAGCTCGGCCTCCACCTCCCTGACCCGCAAGCCAGCGAGCTGCGGCCTCCAGTACCCGAGGACAACCGCCGCCGCGGCGACCTAAGCCGAGGAAGGGATCGGGCGCTCGTGGACAGCCCTCCACAACGGGTTTCACGGCCGAGCGATCACACCTACGGACGCGCACGGGTGCGGTGCTGCTCTCAGCCCAAGCTCGGGCCATACCGGGAAGCATCGCCGGCGAATTTCGAAGTTTTGCTCCGGCGACGTCAACCCGAGCATCCGGTATGGAAATCCAAAATTCTCCACTTCTATTCGTTCTTAGCTCGTCAAACTTTGCACGGAGGAGCTGGACTAGCCGGCGATTATATTCTCTTAAGCATTCGTCGCATGAAAACCCTTTGGGACGACGTATTTTGAGGTCTACCGATCATTTCTCCGGCGGACCCATTTGGTCGCACGGCGACAACCCATTTACAGCCACTCCCAAGCCATTTTGAGGTCGTGTCGATCTTCCTAGAGCTGCGCTGGTGCTGTAGGGCGCGTTGGCGCAGGTTTTGGCGGGCCGGAAACCCTAGGCGACGCTGCCGAACTACCACAGAGGCAGTCACACGTCGCCGGCCATGTTCTGGTCGTCGGCAGCCCTAGCCAACTCCACCGCCGTGTTCCTCGGTGTCACAAACTCCCTGGCGGCGAGTTTCAGCTCAGGCGGTGGCCGGAAACGGCGAGCCGGCGAGCTCCGACGTCGGGCCGGCGAGGGGCAGCGCGGGCGCGGGGAAGAAGCGGGAGGTAGAAGACGAAGCGTGGGCCCCATCTGTCAGCAGCTCAAATTTTAAACCCGGGATCGGGTGTGGACGGGATCCCGTGTGTTGGCGTGCAGAGACGCTGTGGCCCGGTGTGGCTTCGTTTCTATTGGCTGGAATTCAAAACTGAGGGTCCAGCCGAATTTGCTGTAGGGAAATAATTCCAGACTTAGCTCAATCTTTGGAAATTCATATCTCCCTGTAGAAAACTCCAAATTGAGTGATTCCAATCGGTTTGGATTCATCTCTCTGAGTTCTATCCAAATATGAACTCAGATTTCTATGAAAGTCAATATTATATTCTGGAAAATTCTTTGAAGGTTTTCTGAAAAAGAATTTTTGAGGGAGTTTGGGTTATCCAAAAATACCCAAATTTTGCCAGAATATTCTTTAGCATATTGTTGACCCTATAGCAATTTTTCAGCTCATTTGCAGATCATTTGAGTAGGAATTTGCTAAAAACAGTCTGCTGTGTTCATAAGAGTCCAGAAACATTTTCAGAAAATGTTTCCCGCTTCAAAAATCTGTTCTGAGCAATCCATAGCTCCAACAATCATAGGAAAATTTAGGCAAGCTCTCTGGGACATACTTGGAATTGTAGTTCACTTAGTTGGGCATGAAAATGCACATTACTACAGAATTAATTCTATTGAGTACAAATGCTTAAAGAATTGTTCTGGGAGAACTACCCAAGTAAAAGGGCTGAATTTTGGACCAGATGACTCTCATGTGATCAAGAACTCACATGTAAATTATCAGCCCAAGATGAGTCCTGGAACTCCCTGTTCTTATTCTCCATACTTATGTATAAGGGAAAAATACATAAGAGATATTGTGAGAATTATGGAGGACACAATATGACCCCACATTAGCTGCAATTTTGGCAAGCTAAATCCTTAGGTAGTATAGAACCTGCTGTAAAAGTTTTGAGGCCATTGGAGTTCTTGTTCTGCAGTTGCACTCAAATCTTTTCAGCTTATCTATTATGTTCATTAGAGAAAAGGGTTAGTGTATAGCTAAGGGCCTTAAGGTCAAATTAGTTTAATTCTGTTCTTTGCACAACAGAGGCAAACCAAGCCATGCGTGGCTTTTCCACACAACCTCTGTTCTTAAGAAAGTAATTCTATAACTTCTTTCCATTACATTCTATAAAACATGTGCATATGCATCTCAATAGGAACCACAACGAAGGGGACTCAAAGGAGTGATTCATCGAAGTGGATCAAGCTCCGGAGAGTCAAGGGTGGATATGCAAGGATACTAACTGCTTATATACGACTACCCTGCAAAACAGGCAAGCCCCGGTTTGCATCTAACAGCTGTTAAGTTTTTATTTTGTATTCACCTTTGGTTAAGATTTGAACTGTGCATTAGGTCTAGTGTTTGATACTCCTCTTGCATAGCCAAATGACCCATGGAGTATTGGGTAAGTGTCTTTCACCGTGTAGAACTGCCATGCTTAAGTACGGTTCGGTAGAAGTCGAGTGGTGAGATACTACTCGCAGATTTAGGAACAACAGGGGCATACGGGATTGGTTCGTAATTGAATTAGCAAGTTAAAGTTGAGACCGGAAGGTTGTAGGAGCAGCAGGACATAGGGGCCTGGGTGCTGTAGACCTGTCCGTGTCGGTCAAGGACCGATCCGTATGCGGCCCTGTTGAACAAGTTTGAGTTGTGTACCGGACTCATGCTGGCTATATGGGACCCAGTAAACCGATGTACCTCGGGAAGCTGTCGTTGGGACTTTTCGGGTCGCCTCAGGCGGACGGCCGGTGTGCAGTATGTGGGGAATATTCTCATGACATCTCACGTCGGAAGGTGCACCATGAGAGTAGCTACTGTACGGGGCGACTTGATCGATTCAGCGGGGGTGAAACGAGGGAAAGGCTGCCACGTACGACGTCAGTGATGGTTGTTGTAGGCAACGTCGAGTACGGGCGTACGTGTCGTGTAGTCCGGGTGTTATTGATTCAAATCACCGTCGCTCGCGGAATGGACCGAGCATACTTGTTCTCACAGTCGTGACGTAGTAAGAACTTGCATGAGAAAGGAACTAATCATCTTGATGTGAAGTATTATTCTACCTTGTATTGGAGCTTGATGAATAGGCTAGTGCAAACTCGATTCTTTTATGCCATGAGCAATTTACATCGGGGGAAAGCGTTTCTTGTTTGATTGTGGACTCCCGATGTGGCGTGCCCAGGGTTACTTAAAATACTGCAATTAATACTGAAAGTAAGGATTCACTTTTAGGCGAGTTTACTTATGCTTATGCCATCCTATGTTAGGTTCACAACCTCACTTAGAGTTTCATTTTTAGGGTGACGGTTAAGTCTTGCTGAGCGTTATGCTCACGGATGCTATCCGAGTTGTTTTGCAGGTATTTGACTCGATGCTTATGAGAAGGGATGCCGATGAGACTCGGGAACCTCCGAGTGTTTACTCAAAGAGCATCCTCACCGCTGCAGATTGATCTTCGTGTTGCTAGTAAGGAACATCCACGGGCTGGACTGTTTCTTTGTTGCTAGTTTAGATATGAATCGTGAGAGTGATAGTCTTCCGCTGTAGTCTACTCTGATATACTTATTTGTAAAACAATCTTGTACGCTTCCGCAAACTATGTATGTAATATGATGTATGTTCATCGACCCGTGTGCTGTTGGGTGCCGCCTAACACGGCACCACCCGACGAGGTCCTGTGGGGCCGTCTCAGCGTGGCATCAGAGCCCGTTACACCATTCACCCCCCTCTGGTAGCTTTTCACGTGCTCTTCGATCCTACAAAAGGCAAGAGTTTGAAAGTCTCTGCCAAGGATGGAAGAGCGTGAATGAGTACCTCAACAAGTTCACGCAGCTGTCAAGGTATGCTCTAGAAGATGTCAACTCAGATCAAAGAAAGCAATACTTATTCATGAGAGGGCTGAACAATGAGATCCAAGTTCAGCTGCTCAACAATGATTATGCAAACTTCCATAAGCTCGTTCACAAAGCTATAGTGGTTGAGAGCAAGATCAGTGAGATCGAGCAAGAGGGCAAGAGGAAGATGCCCTACCAAGGACAGCCACAAGGGAGCAATGTACGTCCTCGTTTCATGCCACCAGCTGCACCACATTATGGCTCGTCCGCTTCTACTTTCCGCCCCGCAAATCCACCTTGCCCGAATCAGCCACCGTAGCAACACCCTGTTATGCAAGCACCCCGTATGCCTTTGCCTCCTGAGCCCCGTCCCAACATGGGCGCCTATGCTCAAAACCAGCCTCGCCCCAACGTTCCTGCTGTTATGGGCAACAAAGCATGGTTTTCATGCGGAGAGGCGGGACACTTTGCAACTCAGTGCCCTAAGAAAGGCCTTGGACAGCCGAGCAACGCACCGAAACAGAACCCACGGCCGAATGGAGGAGCTACACAAGGTAACCATGGACAGCAGAACTACGCTCATGACAATGTGAAACATGTCTCCGATGAGGAAGCACAACAAGCTGAGGACGTCGTGATTGGTATGTTTCTTGCCAACTCCAACCCAGCCACTGTTTTATTTGATTCCGGAGCATCGCATTCATTCATATCATCCAAGTATGTTACCAAGTATTATCTGCCCATATAACACATGAAACAAACTATGTTGGTTAATTCTCCCGGTGCAAAGATGAGGACTAATATAGTATGTCCGAAAGTAATCCTTAAAATAAGGGGGGTAAACTTTCTTGCCAACCTTATTGTCTTGGATTCCCAAGGGATTGACATAATACTCGGAATGGATTGGTTAAGCAAGCACAACGGAGTGATTCAATGTGCTGAGAGGAGCGTCCAGTTGACAAATGAGCACGGTACTCGTATTGAGTTCAAGTCAGCCCAACCGGCAACTGAGAAGGCAGCGCTGAACCACATCAAAGAAGCGACGTTCGAAAGCATTCCGGTGGTTCAAGAATATTCAGATGTGTTCCCGAAAGAACTTCCAGGTATGCCACCTGACCGGGACATTGAATTTGCTATCGATTTAGTACCTGGAACTGCACCTATAGCGAAGAGGCCGTATAGGATGCCCGCTAATGAACTAGTGGAGCTCGAGAAGCAAATTCAGGAGCAGCTAGAAAAGGGTTTTATACGCCCAAGTTCATCACCATGGGGAGACCCCGTGCTCTTTGTAGACAAGAAGGATGTGACCCAAAGGATGCGTGTGGATTATAGGTCTCTCAATGAGGTGACAATCAAGAATAAATACCCGATGCCCCGTATAGAGGACCTGTTCGACCAAATGAAAGGTGCCCGAATTTTCTCCAAGATTGATCTTCGGTCGGGATATTTCCAGCTGAAGATTAAGCCCTCCGACATACCCAAGACTGCATTTCAAACACGGTATGGTTCGTATGAATATACCGTTATGCCTTTTGGGTTAATGAATTGTGACACCTGGTTCCAAAAATAGAACCAAGTGAATGCATATGTGTGCCCAGGATGTTCATCACATATACACATGTCATCCACAAACTGAATTCAGAATATAACCACGAATAAATAGTGTTTAAGTACTTTATTACAATGACTCAAAGTTTCACTCATGAATCTTGTCACACCCGGTTTATCCGAAGAACAACCGAGTGAATATCACATGTATGCCAGGATCATTTTCTCATACATGTGATGACAAATAGTGAAGCATCATTTATTACAAGCCAGGTGTCGAATATAAATAAGTCTTACATAGCAAATGTCTCGATGGACAATAATAAGTTCATCACAAGTAAATAAACTAGCAGCGGAATAATTATTCTCATGGGCTCCGTCACAGGCGTTGCCCGGGGGACTCCATGAACCTAGAAGCCTCCTTCGGGTCCAAAGTCTTGATCATTAAACATCACATCATTCTTTTGACCTGAGCAGCAATATAAACCAACAAATATGTAAGGTTGAGTACCGATGGTACTCAGCAAGTGTGGGAAAGTAATGTCATGCATGGCTAGAACAAGGGGAGGTTGAACTCATGGTTAAAGCACTACGCAATTATTGCCTATCACCTTAGCTTATTAAGCACCTACATTACTACACAGTTGAAACGGTCCCAATCTCCCATCCCCTCATCATAATCAAATAACCATAACATCATTTCCAATGTTAAGCTCCCCGCTTAACATCCTCAACTTTCAAAACCATCACTCCTCTAATCATGAATAAGTCCAAGCCGCTCTTGACCATGAGCACGGCTGTCATGAAAGTTTTGACTCTGCAGAGTTTGCACCACTGTACCCACATGTAGTGATTTCATCCCCCGTTGCCAGGTGGACTAAAAGAACCCCCATTATGCCAGTGGCTACAAACCACATTCACACTTCCCAGGTGTGTAGCAAGGAGATCACTACGAAGCCTTTACAAAGGGATTCCCGACGAGCGTGGGCCCACTGAGGTTTCACCCCTAACAGCATACAAGAGGCTCCAACCCCTCTGCAGTGGCCCCCTCTTGAGCCTTGCGGTTCATATGGTAGTCCAGCTGACACCTATTCCCCGCACCATCCAACACACCCATACTACGCCGGGGATACACCTAATTAATTGGCCAAGCTGCCCCATCTCAGCATGTGGTTGGCACGGTAAAGCCAGGTTACATGCTCCATGAACCGGTCCTTAGGATCCAGGCAAGTACTAAACACAAACCCGAATCTCGTGCACCCAGCACACAACCAAAACATCCAACTTGCCTTGATCCCTACCTCTACATAACTCATAATATCTCATTCAAGAGTATGGTAAAATAAACTGATGATCTCATATCCCAATTATACCATTCTAAGCATGGCTAAGCATATGCATAATACTGAATGACATGATAAAATGAATTCCAACCCAAGCTACAAGGAAATAAGGTAATGCAATTCTAGGGAAACATCCTAGCATGGGTTTCATATTTTCAATTGACAATGCAAATAATTCTAGCTACACATCCTAGTATAGGATCAAAGTGGTCAAGGACACTTGCCTCCTTCCTGCTGCTCTTGAAATGGGTAGTCCTAATCTTGGAAAGGAATAACTTGCTCCTGAGCAGGTTCTACATCATACCATCACACATAGCAAAAGAAAAACAACAATCCATAAGACATAGTTCACACTTCCACTTCATACAAACGACACATTCATATTTATGAAAGTCTTTCACCATTATATGTGTTGTGGTTACTCTATGTGTGTTGATTTGTGGCTTGCATGCACTTTTAATCATGTGTGTATGATTCCTACTTTTGTGTTCACATTTATACTTACATACTATATATATGAGTTTCTAATTTAAATAAATTCCTTATATTCAATTACTACACCTTTTAGCTACCAAGTATGCATGAAAGGTATTTTCCTTCTCCATATATGTCTTCAGAATTTCTACCAACCCTAAACTGAATTCTTTGGATTTTGGAAACTTCATTTATCTTTTTTCTAGTTATTTATACCTAGCTTGCTATATTTTCAGATTTATTTCCTATGCCTAAATGTGAACTTTATTATGAAAATAACAAGACACCTCATCTAAACAGAATAGGTTCTGATCTAAAATATTTACTAATATATTTTTGACCTTTTCCTCTGATGTAAACTATTTTACAATTATTTTCCCTATTTTCCAGAACTATTCTTTACTTAAAAATGTGTCCCTAAATGTGAATAATAAATTAAACAGATTCATTTCAGCCCAGAATATATTTTTATCTCACTCTAAAGTTTTCTAAATACTGAGAAAGTTTTTAATTTAATTTTGACAATATGTTTGTCCCACTTTTTAAATTTTTAAACACTAGCCACATTTCAATTTCCTAAATTAAATATTAAACAGGGCTAAAAAGGTAAACTCACCCCACTACAGGGTCTATAATATTATTTTAACAATTTTTAGGGGTCTAGCTATACATAACAGAGGAGTTTTTCCTAATTTTCATTAAGTCCAGGGGCTAAAACTGATTTTTAAATGAATTTACATGATTTTCTGAAGTTCCAGGGGCTAGATCAGATGTTTCCGGGGCTAGCTCTTATTTCCCGAGAACCCCAGGGGGTAGCACGTTAGATTTCCAGTCTTTATAACACGGGGATGACGTGGACCGTCCGATTTAAAACAAACGGCTGAGATTATAACGCCGAACTGGTACGCGGGGATTTAAAGTCTACCGTGCGATTTAAAATAGACGGCGCACAAGCGGCCACGTCGCTCTGATCGAGCACGGGCGGCGCTGCCCGGCGGCGGGAAGCGGCGATCTCGCCGGAGACTTTTGGATCTTTGAGAATTCTTCCTAGAACTGTGATCTTATGGCATAGATCGGTGGAGGAGAGGTCGGGGATCTCACCTCGGGGGTTTTCTTGAGCTCGGAGGTCCTGGAAGGCGGTCGGCGACAAGGTCCGAATTGAAACCACGGCGAGGCTCGTCGGCGCTGTGTTTGAACCGCAAGTCACCGAGTTTTCTGCACCTGCAGAGTTCCCCGGAGGCGGTGGATCAAGACCAGCGAGCTAGATCGGAATTTCCGAGCTTAGATCGGCTAGAATTCGCCGGAGAAGGCTCGGTTTCTCACCGGAGTAAAAACGGCGGATCGCGTGGGAAAAACAGAACGAGGCCGGGGTTTTTATAGACGGGGGAGGGTGGCGGGGTGGTTTAGATCGAGTTTGCGTCGCCTACGAACGGAATTCGGCGGGGATGCGCAGGAATCCGGGTCGGTTTTGATCCGGGGTGAGAGAATCCCGGCGCGGGCGCGAGGTAGAAGAAGGGCTGGCGGGCCCCGCCTGTCAGTGGGAGGAAGAGGCGTGCGCGGCTGCGGGCTGGCACGAGGGCTGGGTGGGCCGGCTGGTGGGTTTCGGCCCACTGGCCAGTTTTTTTCTGTTTTCCTTTTTTTTTCTATTTCTTTTTTGAGTTTAATTGAATTCCAATTTGAATTTGAATTTTTGCAAAACATGCAACACGTCCAAAAATTTTTAAATTCCCCTCTTACCATGATTTAAGGTCTTAACAAGATTTTTGGGGTGTTACAGCTCTACCCCCCTTAAAAGAAATCTCGTCCTCGAGATTGGTGGTTCTAAGAAAACAATTTCGGAAATTGTGCCTTGAGCTCATCTTCCCGCTCCCAGGTGGCTTCCTCTTCTGAGTGATGCTTCCACTGCACATTGCACATCCGGATTCTTTTATTTCTGGTGAGGCGTTCCATTGTCTCCAAAATCTTGTATGGTTGCTCGGCATAAGACAAATCCTCAGCTACGTCCACTTCATTCATGGGTAACACCTCTTCAGGCGTCCTCAGGCATTTTTTGAGTTGTGACACATGGAATACATCGTGCACATCCGATAGACGAGCTGGTAACTCTAGTTGATACGCCACTTCGCCTTTCCTTTCCAGAACTTGAAAGGGTCCGATGTATCGAGGTGACAACTTCCCTTTCACCTTGAACCGACGAAGTCCTCTGATAGGGGACACCTTGAGATAGACATAGTCTCCCACGTTGAAAACGAGCTCTCTTCTTCGTACATCGGCATAGCTCTTTTGGCGTGTCTGTGCTATCCTCAAATTGTTGCGAATTTCCCTCACCTTCGCCTCGGCTTCTTTTAGTACTTGTGGACCAAACACTTTACTTTCCCCCGTTTGGTTCCAAAATAGGGGAGTTCTGCACTTCCTCCCGTACAAGGCTTCAAACGGTGACATCTTCATACTAGCTTGATAGCTGTTGTTATAGGAAAACTCCACATACGGTAAGTTCTTGTCCCAACTCCTATTGTTTTTGAGTGCACATGCCCTTAGCATATCTTCAAGGATCTGATTGGTTCTCTCCGTCTGCCTGTCAGTTTGGGGATGATAGGCAGAGCTGAAATTTAGATGGGTTCCCATGGTTTCATGCAACTTCTGCCAAAACCTCGAGGTGAACTGTGTCCCTCGGTCCGAGACTATCTTCTTCGGCACTCCATGGTAACACATGATCCTTGACATGTATAACTCCGCCAATTTGGATCCACTGTAGCTTTCCTTTACGGGGATGAAGTGAGCTACCTTGGTTAGCCTATCAATGATGACCCATATCGAATCATACCCTGATTGGGTCCTAGGCAATCCCATGATGAAATCCATGCTGATTTCTTCCCATTTCCATTCAGGCACTTTGAGTGGTTGCAATAATCCCGCGGGTCATTGATGTTCTGCTTTTACCAACTGACATGTGTCACATAGGGCAACATGTTCCACGACATCTCGCTTCATGCCATACCACCAATACCTGCTCTTGAGGTCCTGGTACATCTTCGTACTCCCAGGATGAATGGAATAGTCAGAATCATGAGCCTCCTTCAAAATCAATTCACGGATCTCCTTTACTTCTGGCACACAGATTCTTTTCCCGTGCCACACCGTTCCTTGTTCATCCTCTCTAAAACCAGGAGCTTTATTTTCCTTGATCAGTTGTCTGATCTCTTGTATCTTCTCGTTATTCTTTTGACCCTCGCGGATGTCTCGCTCGAGTGTGGAATCCACTTCCATGGCGATGGCTTCACCACTATTTACCAGGCATAGATTGAGCCTTATAACCTTGTCCTTCCATTCTGTAGGCATGTCCTTCAAGCTCAACTTGTTGACCTGCACTTTCCGACTTAAAGCATCGGTCACGACGTTTGCTTTCCCAGGATGATAGTTGATGCCTACATCAAAGTTCTTGATTAGCTCTAACCATCTCCTTTGTCTGAGGTTGAGGTCTGGCTGTGTGAATATGTACTTCAAACTCTTATGATCCGTATATATCTCGGTCCTCTTCCCCATCAAATAGTGCCGCCAAATTTTCAACGCGTGTACCACTGCGGCTAGTTCTAGGTCATGTGTAGGATAGTTCTTCTCGTGCTTCCGAAGCTGCCGGGATGCATAAGCCACGACATGCCCTTCTTGCATGAGAACACATCCCAACCCGTTTCCAGAGGCATCGCAGTACACCGTGAAGTTCTTCTACATATCTGGCATAACCAGCACTGGGGCTGTTGTCAATCTTTCCTTTAACTCCTGAAAACTCGTCTCGCACTGTGGCGTCCATGTGAATGTGTTTCCCTTCTCCAACAGTTTGGTGAGGGGTCTCGAGATCTTAGAGAATCCCTCAATAAACCGTCGATAGTATCCAGCCAATCCCAAGAAACTCCGAACTTCCCTGACATTTTCAGGGGTCTTCCACTTCTGTATATCCTCGATTTTGGCAGGATCCACGGAGATTCCTCCCACCGAGATTATATGTCCTAAGAAGGGAACTCTTTTCAGCCAAAACTCACACTTGCTCAACTTGGCATATAGTTGGTGTTCTCTCAGCCTTTGCAACACCAACCTTAGATGTTTCTCATGTTCTTCTTCATCATTGGAGAAGACGAGAATGTCATCTATGAAAACCACCACAAATTTATCCAGATATTCCATGAATACCTTGTTCATGAGATACATGAAGTATGCCGGGGCATTAGTTAGCCCGAAAGGCATGACAGTGTATTCATACAGTCTGTACCGAGATACGAAAGCTGTCTTGGGAACATCAGATTGCCTTATCTTGAGTTGGTGGTATCCCGACCTGAGATCAATTTTCGAGAACACACAAGCTCCCCTCAACTGATCAAACAAGTCTTCAATGCGGGGTAATGGGTACTTGTTCTTGATGGTTACCTCATTCAAGGCATGGTAATCCACGAATAACCTTTGGGTTCCGTCCTTCTTGGGCACAAATATCACCGGAGCTCCCCATGGTGAGGAACTAGGACGAATATACCCCTTCTCCGTCAATTCTCTTAAATGATCCTTGAGTTCTTCTAGCTGCTTGGAGTCCATCCGATAAGGTCTCTTGTATATCGGGGCTGTTCCAGGTACTAGCTCAATTGCGAATTCCACTTCACGATCGGGAGGCATACCTGGCAACTCCTCCGGAAAAATATCTGGATATTCTCTGATGGTCCTGATTTCCTCAACTTTCACCTCAACTTGATTTAATTTAATGTCCCTCCCAGGCTCGTGTATTGTTATGAACTTTACTCTTGTGCCACTAGGGTGAGTTAGTTCCACCGTTCTGGTCGAACAATGGATGATTCCTTTATGTTTTGTCAACCAATCCATACCCAAGATAATATCTATCCCTTGTGAATCTATCACTATGAGGTTAGCAGTAAATACCACCCCATTAATGTCTAGGTTCACTTTGGGACACACTTGTCTTGTCCTTATTTCTCCACCTGGAGAGTTTACGGCTAGCATATGGTTCATTTGTGTGGTTGCTAGGTCATGCTTCTTAACAAACCCTTGAGCAATAAACGAGTGGGTAGCACCAGAATCAAACAGCAGGGTTGCAAGGTGTAAATTGGCAGGAAACTTACCAACTACCACGTCGGGTGCCTCTTGTGCTTCCTCCATAGTGACGTGGTTCACCCGTCCTCTCATTACATTCTGCTGTTGTGGCTGCGTGGGCTTCTTCTTTGGGCACTTATGGGCGTAGTGCCCCACTTCACCACAGCTAAAACATTGCACCCCGACCTTAGGTGCCTGGCCTTTGTTGTCTTGGGGTTGGTTTGGGGGTCCTTGCACTGCTGGTCGAGGTGGATATGCGGGGCGAGGATGCTGTACAAACTGACGTTGTGGCTGTGCTGGTGCTGCGGGAGGCCTGTAGTTTGGGTTGTACCCTCTTGGTGCTGAGTAGGGTACCGCAGCACGGTTCGTCTGCCCTGCGGGTTGCTGCATCAGACGTGGGCGGGTGTTGCTCCCTGAGGCTTGATGTGACCACCGGGCCTTCCTCTTGTTCTCATTTTCCAAGGCCTTCAGCTTCCTTTCTACCACAAATGCTCTGTCCACCATCTTTTGGAAGCTTTCATACTCATTTGAGGACATTGCACACTGCATCTCTGTGGTAAGTCCCTCCACGAAACAATCTTGTTTCTGCTCATCAGTCTCTATGTCCCGTGGGGCATAACGGGATAGTTGAGTAAATTTAGTGAGGTATTCCCTCACCGTCATGTTTCCCTGCTGCAGTCCCAAAAACTCCTTCCTCTTGTTTTTGAGTTCACCTCTTGGGATGTAATAGTTGCGGAAGCTACGCTTGAACTCTTCCCAAGTGATGTTCTCAGGGTCATGATGGGCAGCCACATTGGCAGTCCACCAATCAGCAGCAGGTCCATGCAATTGATGAGAGGCAAACAGCACCCTCTCATACCCTTGGCACTGTATGATCCTCATCTTGCTCTCAATGGTCTTAAGCCAATCATCTGCCTTCAGAGGTTCAGCATCACTTGCAAACTTTGGAGGTTGAGTTCCTAGAAACTCACTCAGCCTTGGTTGGCATGGTGCAGCTTGTGGAGGTGGAACTTGATGCAAGTTGGCCACCACTTGAGTCAAGTTCTGGATGAGCTGATTCTGATTCTCCAGCATTTGGTGGAGGGGATCCACTCCTTCGCTGCGACCACCCCGGTCCTGGCCTCTAGAAAGATGCGAGTTGCATGCCTCATCGTTGTTGTTGGCGGGGTTGGCAGCACGTCCTTTTCCTCTTCCGGCCATCTGGCAGAATCAACCAATGTTAATTTGAAAGCATTTAGTATCATCTTACTACTTTCATTAGTTTGTACTTTGAAGTGTTGAGGCTTTGTTACACTACAACAGTACGATATATTTTCGTGGGCCAAGAACCCACGAAAATAAGAACCAAACCCACGAAAATACATATTTTCGTGGGTTTGGACCTTATTTTCATGGGTATCCAGCCCACGAAACTAAGCCAACGAAAATAACCATATTTTCATGGGTGGCTCACGAAAATAAATGTATTTTCGTCGGCCTATCAAAGTTCACGAAAATAAATGTATTTTCATGGGCCAGAGAACCCATGAAATTAAACCAACCTATTTTCGTGGGCCTAGGTCAAAACCTATGAAAATAATTCCCATTATTTTCGTGGGTTACTGCAAATCCACAAAAATAATAAGGGACTAATTTTGTGGGCCAATGGTGAACCCACGAAAATAATGGGGACTTATTTTCATGGGCCACCTAAGAACCCACGAAAATAAGGCCCATTGTT
This sequence comes from Neostapfia colusana, assembly GCA_030760725.1. NCBI lineage: Eukaryota > Viridiplantae > Streptophyta > Magnoliopsida > Poales > Poaceae > Neostapfia > Neostapfia colusana. Next base: position 79,031,312 of record JASWHV010000010.1, on the reverse strand, counting down.
TTCGTGGGCCACCGAAAACCCACGAAAATATTGAGGATTTATTTTTGTGGGCCACCTGCAAACCCACGAAAATAAGTCCTAATTATTTTCAAGTGCCTTTAAAACCCATGAAAATAATGCTGTATACCCTAATTATACAGCACATAAATAATATCTCAGATCAAAATATCAACACTTCACATAAGTCACAACCATTTTCAATTAACATGAACATAACATAAATAAAACAAGTTTATTGCACACATTACATAATCATATTACAAGTCACAACGAGTTCAATTCAAATTGAAACTTTACTACACGGCTCACAATAATCGTAACTGACAACTCATCAGCTCATCCCGCTCGCCGTTTTTCCTGTATCACCGATTTATACATTAGAACCAATTTGATAAGATTTAAATGAAAAGTAACATATCGTTTTGAAAAACGGAAGCGGAAACAGGTATATGACTAAATGACTCTAAATGCATATTAGATTGTTTTAACAACTCAACTAATTGCTACCACCCGGAGCGAACAACTGATCGACGAAGTCTTCTCCTCCACACCGTTCTCCTATAGATGATGTGGGCAAATTTGCAACAGGACTCTGAAAATTTTGTGCTCTTGAGGATGATCCCTAATGAAAAATAAAGATACATGTTATAAATATATTAATCATTTATAAAAATGAAAATAACATTACGAGTATATATTATTACCTGTGTTCCAATAGCAGGAAGTTGTGGAAGCACCGGTATCGATGGAGATGTCGGTAGCTGTGGGGGTGTTGGTAACGGTGGCATAGCGGCAGACAATCCAAGTTGAGAAAAGTATCCCTAAATTTATTTTGAAATATTTAGCATACTTATTCTTTAAATATTAACATAAATTCTTAAACTCTTATAACAATTTACCTGCATCGATTGTTGCCATGCTCTCAAGTTCGCAAAGTAATCATTTTGTGCTTTTATACACTCTTCCTGTCGTCTCATGCGATCTTCCTGTTGTCTCATATGTTCCCTCAATGCAGCTTGCTCCTCTTCCATTTGTTTGAGCCTTGAATCATCTCTAGTATGCGTACGTCGAGAGGAACTTGCCCCGCTCTGTGTTGATCGTGACATCGAAAGAACCACATCAGTGTTCATCACACCATTGAACATTGAATACCTACATAAACAAATATGACATGATTATAAGATAACACTCAAAGCAAGTTTAGTATGTGAATAAAATAATATGAGTTTAGTAAAAGTTCACCTCCCATGAGGCTTTCCTCCACCAGATTGGTACAAAGCCACGACATCGACGTCTTCTTTTCTCCAATCATAGTCATCTCCATGACGTCTAGCCATCTCTTTAGCATATTTCTCCTACACACAAGAAAAATTAAGTAAGCCAACTATTTGTGTTGTTTCATAATAAAATTGATTAATATACCATACCAAGTTCTGAGTTGCTGTCGGTGTGCATAACTGGCTGTCATCTGAGCCTCTATGTCCTCTTATATAAGTATCGATGAAAGAAGGCTCCTCGCCACTTTGAGCAGCCTACAGAGATATATTATAAACATATTGCTATAAAATCTAACATTATAATAACAAATTGTAAATGAACTAAAACTCACCATTCTTTTAGAAAGACGAATATGACCATCTCCACCATACCGATGGAGAACTTGACCACCAGACTCACGATTGATTCGTTTGGAGTTCGATCTCTCTCGATACTCACTTGATGACCAATAAGAACATAAAGCATAATAAGCATCGGAACACTTTACCATCCAAGGAATCATTACCTGACGGTATTGATCGTCGTCTAGGTAAATTTTCGAAGCTCCCATTCTCTTGTTCATCATTTGTCCAAGCTTCTCCTTGTAGTATAAACAAACAGCAGATATTCGAGCATTTGCCATCATATCATTGACAACTTTTCGCGCAGCTTTATGGAAGACTTTGTGTGCTCTAGACTCGAGAGCAGCGTCATGGTCGTCCGGCAAGCGATATCGTTCCTACAAATTAAATTGTTATATGTAGTAATAAAAATTTAATTAAGATAAATATAATGCAATATATGTAAAACATACCCAAAAATCATGCCATACAGCTCCTGCAACATTTTCATGCACAGCATGAGGAGCAATTTTGTAGTGCTCCCAACTTGTTGCGGGTTTCTCAACACCTTTCACAATGACAATACCTGGATAATGGTGACGACATATAGCACCCAAAACCGCATTAGGTTGTCTGCGGTGTTGTCGTCCATCCCAATCCAAGTCATCCCATTGCCTTCAAATAAATGAAATGGAATTCAATACTAAGTTATATATTTTGTTTATTCAATTCAATACTAAGTATATTTACTAACCAGTCGCCTACAGGAGCGATCCGTAATCTTTGTTGTAAAGGCACAGCCAGCGGTAGGGTGTTTGAAGATCGGTATCTAAATGATTGTGGCAAGTCCCCCACATCGGTGTCATCCCCGTCATCATCCTCGGCTTCCTCCGCTGCATCCTCATCAATATATGCTCTTACCCCTGACTGTTGTTCCTGCCCCGTAGAAATTCCTCCACCTTGATTTTCTCGACAGTCCTCCTGACTCTCCTCTTGAACCTCTTCTTGCACCTCTTCGTCCACCTGAAATTAGGGGAATTAACTTTCACATAATTATATAATGCTAAATATAATAAAATTAGAAATAAATTTACCTGTTCGTGAGCTTCTTCCATGCATCTTCTGAATGCTTCTCGTCTACTATTATTTGAGGCGGTACCGTGAAAAAGAGACTCATGGCTACGAGAAGAGCTAGCAGACCTGCTACTATTCTTGCTTGAGGAGCCAAAGAGCCCCTTAGCGATATTCTTCAAACCACGTGGCATCCTGTTGGAAAGAAACATTGATTATAAATAAATAAATAGTGATATAACAAAAAGTAGTACAAATAGATACAAATAAAATATATATTATTTACATGATTAAAATTCATCATGATCCGATGTTGCTTCGGTAACATGTCGACCAACTTTCTTCTTCTGTCCCACCTTAACTTTTTTAGTGTGAGGTCTCTTTCTTTTAATCACTACTTGCTCTTCTACATCATTGTCTTCATTATCAGCAACTAATGTATCAAGACCTAAACCATCATCTATATTAAAAGACGATGGATTATCATCCTCTTGGTATACTTCATCCTGTTCTTCTTGATAACCAGCATCACCGGGGGCATATAACCGTTCTCGTAGATTAACTTTATACACGACCCACCACGCACTCAATTTTGGACAAGGATACGCTAGGTAGTAAACCAACTCAACTTGATGAGCAAGAACATAATTATCGCATCCACGAAGTTTATTTTCATGTTTCACCTCTACTATACCGAATTCATCCTGTCGTGTTCCCTTGTTATTATCAAACCAGTCACAATGGAAGAAAGTAACTCTAAGATCTTTGGAACCACTAAATTTAAACTCCACAATGTTCTGGATAATCCCATAATAGTTAGTTTCATGCCCCTCTGCATCACATGCTCTAGTTACAAATCCACTATTTGTCGTGGCCGCAAGAGGATGTTTTGCTTCAAATTTGGCCGAACGAAATCGGAACCCATTTACATCGTAACGACCAAAACTTCTTGCTGTTATGGTTCCTTGAGAAAGTTGTCGTAGGTCCTCATGAACGTAAGCATCGACCATGCACTACGAATTAAATGAAATATCAGTTATGTTAATCATATAATTTGTCAATGATGAAAGTAACATGTAATAAGAAAACATTACATGCTTCCAAAACCAATTGACGAAGTTAGGACCCCCATGAAGGCCATCACGACGCATTTTATCTAATTGTTTGCTTGTTGGTTGATGCGTATACTTCCAAAACTGTTTGTCGAACTCGCTACATAATGCAATAATATTAGTACATTAGAACATCTCTCATATAAAAAATGAGAAATCATGAAGTGTTACTATGTGATATTTAGAAAGGAACACTTACACAAAATATTGAGTCATCTCTTCGATGTTTGTGTACATGTATAACATACATGAATTCCATTCTTCTTCTGAAACCACATGCCTAGTGCTACCACCAACCATTTTTCCCTTCCACGAGAAAATACTTAGATTTCCTGCAGGAGTTTCTTCATCAATGTGATACCGTGTTGTGGGAGCATACACATTATGTTCCTCTGCAAAGAATGTACTTGAGAAGTATGCTACCTCTTTCAGTGCAAATGATTCTGCAATACATCCTTCTACTCTTGCTTTGTTCAAAACCATTGCTCTAAGTTTCTTTAGTGTCCTTTCAATGTGGTACATCCATCGATATTGCACGGGACCACAAACTTTAGCTTCGTACGGCAAATGCACAAGTAGATGTTGCATTACATTCATAAATCCTGGTGGGAATACCTTTTCCATTTTGCATATGAGTGACGGTATTTCTTTCTCCAATTTTTCCATCATTTGAACTGTAATTTCTTTAGCACATAATTGTCTATAAAAAAACTAAGTTCCGCAAGCACTCTCCACACATCCTGATGCACATATCCACGGAACATTACTGGAAGTAGTCTTTCCATCATTATATGATAATCGTGGCTTTTAAGATTATTTACTACCCAATTTTCAAGATTCATCGTGCGCCTCAATCCAGCACAGTATCCGTCAGGAAACTTCAGTCGTTGCAACCACTTCAGAACTTCTTTCCTTTCACTAACTTTAAGGCAAAATGGAGCACGTGGCATTCTCTGTTTTCCACTACCATCTTGTCTAACTTCTAAAGACGGACGATTACAAATATCTGCTAAATCTTTTCGGGCTTTCAAATTATCTTTTGTCTTTTTGAAATTTAGACATGTACTAATGATGCTTTCTGCTACATTACGTTCCTGATGCATCACATCAATATTGTGTAGCATTAACAATGACTTAGCATAAGGAAGATCCCATAAGCCACATATATGAGTCCAATTGTGTTCGTGACCAAAACCAACAAACCCATCATCAGTAGGGACAAGTTGACTGAGCCATGCAGCAATCTCAGCACTAGCCAAATGTTTCGGCGGACCTTTTGTTACAATAGTATCTTTTCGAAATGTATTAACTTGCTTTCGAAATGGGTCATTTGCTGGTAGAAATCGTCGGTGGCAATAAAAAAAAACACCTTGCCCCCATGAGTAAGTCTAAAAAAATCAGAGTCCGACCCACAAATTGGACAACAAAGTTTGCCATGTGTGCTCCATCCTGAAAAAAAACACCGTATGCAGGAAAATCATGAATTGACCACAAGTATGCTGCGCGCAAGTTGAATTTTTGTTTTTTGTAACTATCATACGCTTCTACTCTGATCCACAATTCTTTTAACTCCTCAATCAATGGTTGAAGAAAAACTCCTAAACGTTTCCTGGATGTTTACGTCCGGGAATGATGAGAGACAAAAACATATATTCATATTTCATACACAGAGCTGGTGGAAGGTTGTATGGTATAGCAAAAACTGGCCAACATGAATACGATGCAGAAGATGTGTTGAATGGGGTGAAACCATCGGTGGCCAATCCAATACAAACATTTCTAGCATCTTTTGCGAAATATTGATCAAAAGAGTCCAACGCCTTCCAAGCCTGAGCATCAGATGGGTGTGTCATTACCCCCTTTGTTTCGCGCACACCTTCCTTATGCCACCGCATGTGTCTCGCGGTTGATTTTGATAGAAACAACCGTTTTAGCCTAGGTGCAAGAGGCATATAACGAAGTTGTTTGACTACCACTTTTGTCTTCACCAATTCACCGTCCTCATTTGTGGCCTCAATGTATCGAGATTCTTTACAAACCGAGCATTGTGTCAGATTTGCATTTTCTTTCCAGAAAAGCATACAGTTGTTAGGACAACAATCAATCTTTTGGTACTTCATACCAAGGCCTGCCATCAATTTCTTTGACTGGTACATGTCTCTCAGTAACTTATGATTCATCGGAAGAATGTCTGATATTAAATCTAAGAGATCATCGTAGCACTTGTTCGACAAATTGTACTTCGATTTTATAGACATGAGACGAGTAACGGTTGAAAGTACAGACACTTTAGTGTGCTCATGCAATTGTTCATGTGATGCGGAAAGAATTCTATAGAATTCTTGAATTTCGGGTCCAGGAATTTCTGTAGATGTACCTTCACCACATTCACGATTTAGTGCTTCAACCATGTCTTCCATTCTATCCTCGTTATCATCATCTACTTCATTAACATTAACATTACTATGGTATAACTCACCATGCTCATACCATGTTTCATAACCTGGCATAAAACCAAATCGACAAAGATCTCGTTCCATGTCAAACTTCTCCTTACAGAAAAAGTTACGACACTTGTTGCACGGACACTTCACAAAATGGTTGGTCGATAAAGCAAAAGCCCGACTGATAAATGCCTTAGTATTGATAGCCCATTGATGCGAAGGCGCAGCATTCTTCCGCCAACCATCACGGTGGTCGGACTGCAGTCGTGCTGTACGTGGTGGCGCGGTCGGTGGACGTGCTGGCGTGGTCGGGCACCGGGCAGGCGGCCTCTGGCAGCAGCGCGCGGCGCTGCAGGTGGCGGCCGGGCCACTGGCGCCGACTGGCCGGGCGGCGCGGTCGACCGGCCGGCTAGCGGCCGGGCGGCGCGGTCGACCGGGCGGCGCCGGGGCTGGCCGACGCGGCTGGCAGCAGCGGCGACGCGTTTTCCCGGGCGGCGCTAGGGAGGTCGCTTTCGGCGGTGGCGGCGTGGCGGTTTGCACGTAATGACCTCAGCCTTGGGGCACGATTGTTATCCGCCAATATTTTCGTGTGCCTCGTGCTGACACCCACGAAATTAACATATTTTCGTGTGCCCGTCGTTGAAACCCACGAAATTAACCCTAATTTCATGTGCCAGTTGCTGAAACCCATGAAAATAGATTCGTTGAGGTACGGAAACCGGAGCCGGAACAGAAACATAATTTCGTGTGCCCTTTCGGACAACCCACGAAAATAATCTAATTTCGTGTGCCACTGACACTAACCCACGAAAATAACTTTGTTTAGTGTGCCAGGAACGGAAACCACGAAAAAGTATTTAATTTCGTGTGCCTCTGCGGGAAACCCACGAAAATACTGTTGGACATGTCAGAGCCCGGACAGAACCCTAATTTCATGTGCCACGGAAGCTAACCCACGAAAATGACGAAAAAGTATTTTCTTTCGTGTGCCTTTGCCAGAAACCCACGAAATTAACTAATTACGTGAGCTGGATCCTACCCACGAATATAAACTGGGCTGGCAAGCTATTATTTTATGTACCTATTTTCGTGAGCTTCGGCCACGCACGAAAATACAGGACCCTATTTTCGTGGGTTCTCTTGGACACCCACGAAAATAACTTATTTTCGTGTGTTACAGCTGAGGCACACGAAATTAGTGTTTAATTTCGTGGGCTTCCAAAGAAACCCACGAAAATAACTTTTGATTTCGTGTGCTGGTACTTGGCTCACGACAATAATTTTTATTTCGTGGGGGCCGACGAAATTACGTTTGGCCCACGAAAATTTGTCGTTTTCTTGTAGTGTTATACTTTTCTGAGGGTTCATTTCTCACACCAAAAATAAATGCAATATTATTTCATGTGGGTTCACACACCCAAGCAAAACAATCTAAAGACGAGGCTGTGGACAACTGCTCATGGCTTCCACAACTCACGTCACACACCAAGCATTAACACACCATTAACATAACGTAACAACTCGACTATTCAACATCTTGCTAACTAAGGGGAAGACTCTACACTACTCGTTCTCTTGAGCTGGCTCCTCGGGATCTTCCTCATCATTTCGGCTGCCTTCTGACTCTGCTTTGGGTGGGGAGGCTGCTGGTGGAGAAGTGCGACGACGCCTGATCGCTCGGCGATCCGGGGAGTCAGGAGTCCATGTATCATTCACGGTGACACACAGTTCATTCCCATCTCCTCTTTCTCTCGCCCTTAAGCAGGCTCGCAGCAACGCCTCCATTTCCTTCAGGGTGTCCCGGACATCCTGAAGCTCTTGCTGACACTCCTGCAGTCGAGTGCTGAGCATAGCAGCATCCTCCAAGCACAAGTCCATGTGCTCATGGGAAGTCCCTTGCTGCACTGGCGGGTACTTGTACTCCGTGGTACCACTCTCACGCTGGAGGACATACATGTACTCAGTCCTGTCCAGGTGGCGACGATGGATGTGACTCTGGCAGGTGATGGCCTCCCAGGTGACATCCTTCTCCACCTCGACCTGTGTCGCTCTACAAGCTGGAGAGCGGTGGATCTTAAGCAGCTGATTTTCGTGTATAATCCTCATCTCTGAACTCCATTCTTCCCTCTTCTCACGGATGGTCCTGGTGAGTTATAGTGGATGATTAGCTTGCCCGTATTGCCGGCGGCTTCGAGCATACGTCAAAGACGGCGCAACAAGCCTCCTACTGCCAATCCGTAGGAAAGGTACGTCACCGGACGTCTCTCCTCTCTTTCGTCAAGGGCAACTACGGGAAGTCTCCCTCCTGTGGACTTGCGAGCGGTGCGAATCATGCGAACCATCTAAAACAAAAAGCATTTAAACTTAGGTTAGATAAACTTTTAAACAAAAATCCTATTTTGAATGAAAATTGGGGTAAGATATAGAAAGTGACTCATTAAGTAACACTTCTCAACACACAACTTGTAAAAATAGTTTTTAAGGAAATAAGGCCCTTAAATACATCCATTTCTACCTAGGTTCACGTTCCTACGGGCAACCTTGGCTCTGATACCACTTCTGTCACACCCGGTTTATCCGAAGAACAACCGAGTGAATATCACATGTATGCCAGGATCATTTTCTCATACATGTGATGACAAATAGTGAAGCATCATTTATTACAAGCCAGGTGTCGAATATAAATAAGTCTTACATAGCACATGTCTCGATGGACAATAATAAGTTCATCACAAGTAAATAAACTAGCAGCGGAATAATTATTCTCGTGGGCTCCGTCACAGGCGTTGCCCGGGGGACTCCATGAACCTAGAAGCCTCCTTCGGGTCCAAAGTCTTGATCATTAAACACCACATCATTCTCTTGACCTGAGCCGCAATATAAACCAACAAATATGCAAGGTTGAGTACCGATGGTACTCAGCAAGTGTGGGAAAGTAATGTCATGCATGGCTAGAACAAGGGGAGGTTGAACTCATGGTTAAAGCACTACGCAATTATTGCCTACCACCTTAGCTTATTAAGCACCTACATTACTACACAGGTGAAATGGTCCCAATCTCCCATCCCCTCATCATAATCAAATAACCATAACATCATTTCCAATGTTAAGCTCCCCACTTAACATCCTCAACCTCCAAAACCATCACTCCTCTAATCATGAATAAGTCCAAGCCGCTCTTGACCGTGAGCACGGCTGTCATGACAGTTTTGACTCTGCAGAGTTTGCACCACTGTACCCACATGTAGTGATTTCATCCCCCGTTGCCGGGTGGACTAAAAGAACCTCCATTATGCCAGTGGCTACAAACCACATTCACACTTCCCAAGTGTGTAGCCACGAGATCACTACGAAGCCTTTACAAAGGGATTCCCGACGAGCGTGGGCCCACTGTGGTTTCACCCCTGACAGCATACAAGAGGCTCCAACCCCGCTGCAGTGGCCCTCTCTTGAGCCTTGCGGTTCATAAGGTAGTCCAGCTGACACCTATTGCCCGCACCATCCAACACACCCATACTACGCCGGGGATACACCTAATTAATTGGCCAAGCTGCCCCATCTCACCATGTGGTTGGCACGGTAAAGCCAGGTTACATGCTCCATGAACCGATCCTTAGGATCCAGATAAGTACTAAACACAAACCCGAGTCTCGTGCACCCAACACACAACCAAAACATCCAACTTGCCTTAATCCCTACCTCTACATAACTCACAATATCTCATTCAAGAGTATGGTAAAATAAACTGATGATCTCATATCCCAATTATCCCATTCTAAGCATGGCTAAGCATATGCATAATATTGAATGACATGATAAAATGAATTCAACCCAAGCTACAAGGAAATAAGGTAATGCAATTCTAGGGAAACATCCTAGCATGGGTTTCATATTTTCAATTGACAATGCAAATAATTCTAGCTACACATCCTACTATAGGATCAAAGTGGTCAAGGACACTTGCCTCCTTCCTGCTGCTCTTGAAATGGGTAGTCCTGATCTTGGAAAGGAATAACTTGCTGCTGAGCAGGTTCTACACCATACCATCACACATAGAAAAAGAAAAACAACAATCCATAAGACATAGTTCACACTTCCACTTCATACAAACCACACATTCATATTTATGAAAGTCTTTCACCATTATATGTGTTGTGGTTACTCTATGTGTGTTGATTTGTGGCTTGCATGCACTTTTAATCATGTGTATATGATTCCTACTTTTGTGTTCACATTTATACTTACATACTATATATATGAGTTTCCAATTTAAATAAATTCCTTATATTCAATTACTACACCTTTTAGCTACCAAGTATGCATGAAAGGTATTTTCCTTCTCCATATGTGTCTTCAGAATTTCTACCAACCCTAAACTGAATTCTTTGGATTTTGGAAACTTCATTTATCATTTTCTAGTTATTTATACCTAGCTTGCTATATTTTCAGATTTATTTCCTATGCCTAAATGTGAACTTTATTATGAAAATAACAAGACACCTCATCTAAACAGAATAGGTTCTGATCTCAAATATTTACTAATATATTTTTGACCTTTTCCTCTGATGTAAACTATTTTACAATTATTTTGCCTATTTTCCAGAACTATTCTTTACTTAAAAATGTGTCCCTAAATGTGAATAATAAATTAAACAGATTCATTTCAGCCCAAAATATATTTTTATCTCACTCCAAAGTTTTCTAAATACTGAGAAAGTTTTTAATTTAATTTTGACAATATGTTTGTCCCACTTTTTAAATTTTTAAACACTAGCCACATTTCAATTTCCTAAATTAAATATTAAACAGGGCTAAAAAGGTAAACTCACCCCACTACAGGGTCTATAATATTATTTTAACAATTTTCAGGGGTCTAGCTATACATAACAGAGGAGTTTTCCTAATTTTCATTAAGTCCAGGGGCTAAAACTGATTTTTAAATGAATTTACATGATTTTCTGAAGTTCCAGGGGATAGATCAGAAGTTTCCGGGGCTAGCTCTTATTTCCTGAGAACCCCAGGGGGTAGCACGTAAGATTTCCAGTCTTTATAACGCGGGGCTGACGTGGACCGTCCGATTTAAAAGAAAAGGCTGAGATTATAACGCCGAACCGGTACGCGGGGATTTAAAGTCTACCGTGCGATTTAAAATAGACGGCGCACAAGCGGCCACGTCGCTCTGAACGAGCGCGGGTGGCGCTGCCCGGCGGCGCACGGCGGCGGGAAGCGGCGATCTCGCTAGAGACTTTCGGATCTTCGAGAATTCTTCCTAGAACTGTGATCTTATGGCATAGATCGGTGGAGGAGAGGTCGGGGATCTCACCTAGGGGTTTTCTTGAGCTCGGAGGTCCTGGAAGGCGGTCGGCGATGAGGTCCGAATTGAAACCACGTCGAGGCTCGTCGGCGCTGTGTTTGAACCGCAAGTCACCGAGTTTTCTGCACCTGCAGAGTTCCCCGGAGGCGGTTGTAACACCCCAAAATTTTGATTCAAAACCCTAAATCATGTTAAGAGGGGGATTTAAAAATTTGTGGACGTGTTGCATGTTTTGCAAAAATTCAAATTCAAACTGGAATTCAAGTTAAACTCAAATCAGAAAAGAAATAGAAAAAAAGAAAAAGAGAAAACAGAAAAAAACCGGCCAGTGGGCCGAAACCCACCAGCCGGCCCAACCAGTGCCGCGCCAGCCCGCAGCCGCGCGCGCCTCTTTCTCCCCCTGACAGGCGGGACCCACTAGATCGTCTTCCACCTCGCGCCCGCGCCGGACTCTCTCTCACCCGAATCCCAACCGATCGGAATTGCTGCGGATCACAGCCGAATTTCGCTCGGGGATGAAGCAAACATGATCTAAACCACCCCGCCGCCCTCCCCCATCTATAAAAACCCCGGCCTCGTTCTGTTTTTCCCACGCGATCGGCTGTTTTTACTCTGGTGAGAACCGAGACTTCTCCGGTGAATTCTGGCCGATCTAAGCTCGGAATTTCCGATCTAACTCGCTGGTCTTGATCCACCGCCTCCGGGGAACCTTGCAGGTGCAGAAAACTCGGTGACTTGCGGTGTAAACACAGCGCCGACGAGCTTCGCTGTGGTTTCGCCTCGGACCTCGTCGCCGATCACCTTCCAGGACCTCCGAGCTCAAGAAAACCCCCGAGGTGAGATCCCCGACCTCTCCTCTACCGATCTATACCATAAGATCACAGTTCTAGGAAGAATTCTCGAAGATCTGAAAGTCTCTGGCGAGATCGCCGCTTCCCGCCGCCGTGCGCCGCCGGCAGCGCCGCCCGCGTTCGATCAGAGCGACGTGGCCGCTTGTGCGCCGTTTATTTTAAATCGCACGGCAGGGTTTAAAACCCCGCGTACCGGTTCGATGTTATAATCTCGGCCGTCGGTTTAAAATCGGACGGTCCACGTCAGCCCCGCGTTATAAAGACTGGAAATCTTACGTGCTACCCCCTGGGGTTCTCGGGAAATAAGAGCTAGCCCCGGAAACTTCTGATCTAGCCCCTGGAACTCCAGAAAATCATGTAAATTCATTTAAAAATCAGTTTTAGCCCCTGGACTTAATAAAAATTAGGAAAAACACCTCTGATAAGTGTAGCTAGACCCCTATAAATTCTGAAAATAATATTATAGACCCTGTAGTGGGGTATGTTTAACTTTTAGCCCTGTTTAGTATTTAAATTAGGAAATTGAATATGTGGCTAGTGTTTAAAAACTAAAAAGTGGGACAAACATATTGTCATAATTAAATTAAAAACTTTCTCAGTATTTAGAAAACTTTGGAGTGAGATAAAAACATATTTTGGGATGAATTGAATCTGTTTAATTTATTATTCACATTTAGGGACACATTTTTAAGTAATGAATAGTTTTAGAAAATAGGGAAAATAATTGTGAAATAATTTACATCTGAGGCAAAGGTCAAAATATGTTATTAAATTATTTAGGACCAGAACCTATTCTGTTTAGATGATGTGTATTACTATTTTCATAATAAAGTACACAATTATGCATAGGAAAATAAATCTGAAAATATAGCAACTAGTAAATGACAAATGGAGTTTCTAAAATCCAAAGAATTCAGTTTAGAGTTGGTAGAAATTCTGAAGGCACATATGGAGAAGAAAAATACTTTTCATACATACTTGGTAGTGAAAAGGTGTAGTAGTTGAATATAAGGAATTTATTTAAATTTGAAACACACACACACACACACACACACACACATATATATATATAGTATGTAAGTATAAATGTGAACACCAAAGTAGGAATCATAAACACATGATTAAAAGTGTATGCAAGCCACAAATCAACACACATAGAGTAACCACAACACATATAATGGTGAATGACTTTCATAAATATGAATGTGTGGTTTGTATGAAGTTGAAGTGTGAACTATGTCTTATGGATTGTTGTTTTTCTTTTGCTATGTGTGATGGTATGATGTAGAACCTGCTCAAGAGCAAGTTATTCCTTTCCAAGATCAGGACTACCCATTTCAAGAGCAGCAAGAAGGAGGCAAGTGTCCTTGACCACTTTGATCCTATGCTAGGATGTGTAGATAGAATTATTTGCATTGTCAAATGAAAATGAAACCCATGTTAGGAAGTTTCCCTAGAATTACATTACCTTGTTTCTTTGTAGCTTGGGTCGGGTTTTATTTTATCATGTCATTTATTATTATGCATATGCTTAGCCATGCTTAGAATGGGATATTTGGGATATGAGATCATCAGTTTATTTTACCATACTCTTGAATGAGATACTGTGAGTTATTTAGAGGTAGGGATCAAGGCAAGTTGGAAGTTTTGGTTGTGTGCTGGGTGCACGAGACTCGGGTTTGTGTTTAGTACTTGCCTGGATCCTAAGGACCGGTTCATGGAGCATGTAACCTGGCTTTACAGTGCCAACCACATTCTGAGATGGGGCAGCTTGGCCAATTAATTAGGTGTATCCCCGGCGTAGTATGGATGTGTTGGATGTGCGGGGAATAGGTGTCAGCTGGACTACCATATGAACCGCAAGGCTCAAGAGGGGGCCATTGCAGCGGGGTTGGAGCCTCTTGTATGCTGTTAGGGGTGAAACCTCAGTGGGCCCACGCTTGTCGGGAATCCCTTTGTAAAGGCTTCGTAGTGATCTCCTGGCTACACACCTGGGAAGTGTGAATGTGGTTCGTAGCCACTGGCATAATGGAGGTTCTTTTAGTCCACCCGGCAATAGGGGATGAAATCACTACATGTGGGTACAGTGGTACAAACTCTGCAGAGTCAAAACTGTCATGACAGCCGTGCTCACGGTCAAGAGCGGCTTGGACTTATTCATGATTAGAGGATTGATGGTTTTGGAAGTTGTAGATGTTAGGCGGGGAGCTTAACATTGGAAATGATGTTATGGTTATGTGATTATGATGATAGGATGGGAGATTGGGACCATTTCACTTGTGTAGTAATGTAGGTGCTTAATAAGCTAAGGTGATAGGTATTAATTGCGTAGTGCTTTGACCATGAGTTCAACCTCTCCTTGTTCTAGCCATGCATGATATAATTTTCCCACACTTGGTGAGTACCATTGGTACTCAATCTTGCATATTTGTTGGTTTATATTGCTGCTCAGGTCAAGATAATGAGGTGGTGTATAATGACCAAGATTTTGGACCCGGAGAAGGTTTCTAGGTTCATGGAGACCCCGGGCAACGCCTGTGATGGAGCCCTCAAGAATAATTTTCCGCTGCTAGTTTATTTACTTGTGATGAACTTATTATTGTCCATCGAGACATTTGCGATGTAAGACTTATTTATATTCGACACCTGGCTTGTAATAAATGATGCTTCACTATTTGTCATCACATGTATGAGAAAATGATCCTGGCATACATGTGATATTCACTTGGTTGTTCTTCGGAAAAATCGGGTGTGACAGAGGTGGTATCAGAGCCAAGGTTGCCCGTAGGAACGTGGACCTAGGTAGAAATGGATGTATTTAAGGGCCCTATTTTCTTAAAAACTATTTTACAAAGGTGTGGATTGAAAAGTGTTATTTAAATAAGTCACTTTCTTCATCTTACCCCAATTTTCATTCAAAATAGGATTTTTGTTTGGGAGTTTATCTAACCTAATTTTAAACTCTTTTTGTTTTAGATGGTTCGCATGATTCACACCGCTCGCAAGTCCACAGGAGGGAGAGTTCCCGTAGTTGCCCTTGCCGAGAGAGAGGAGAGCCATCCGGTGACGTACCTTTCCTACGGATTGGCAGTAGGAGGCTTATTGCGCCGTCTTCGGCGTATTGTCGAAGCCACCGGCAATACGGGCAAGCTAATCATCCACTATAACTCCACCAGGACCATCCGTGATAAGAGGGAAGAATGGAGTTCAGAGATGAGGATAATACATGAAAATCAGCTGCTTAAGATTCACCACTCTCCAGCTTGTAGAGCGACACAGGTCGATGCGGAGAAAGATGTCACCTGGGAGGCCATCACCTGCCAGAGTCACATCTATCGTCGCCACTTGGACAAAACTGAGTACATGTATGTCCTCCAGCGTGAGAGTGGTACCACGGAGTACAAGTACCCGCCGGTGCAGCAAGGGACTTCCCATGAGCACATGGACTTGTGCTTGGAAGATGCTTCTATGCTCAGCACTCGACTGCAGGAGTGTCAACAAGAGCTTCAGGATGTCCGGGACACCCTGAAGGAAACGGAGACGTTGCTGCGAGCCTGCTTAAGGGCGAGAGAAAGAGGAGATGGGAATGAACTGTGTGTCACTGTGAATGATACATGGACTCCTGACTCCCCGGATCACCGAGCGATCAGGCGTCGTCGCACTTCTCCACCAGCAGCCTCCCCACCCAAAGCAGAGTCAGAAGGCAGCCGAAATGATGAGGAAGATCCCGAGGAGCCAGCTCAAGAAAACGAGTAGTGTAGAGTCCTTCCCTTAGTTAGCAAGATGTCGAATAGTCGAGTCGTTACGTTAAGTTAAGGGTGTGTTAATGCTTGGTGTGTGACGGGAGTTGTGGAAGCCATGAGCAATTGTCCACAGCCTCGTCTTCAGATTGTTTTGCTTTGGTGTGTGAACCCACATGAAATAATAGTGCATTTATTTGGTGTGAGATATGAATCCTCGTAAAAGTATAACAAAGCCTCAACACTTCAAAGTACAAACAAATGAAAGTAGTAAGATGATACAAAATGCTTTCAAATTAACATTGGTTGATTCTGCCAGATGGCCAGAAGAGGAAAAGGACGTGCTGCCAACCCCACCAACAACAACGATGAGGCATGCAACCCTCATCTTTCTGGAGGCCAGGACCGGGGTGGTCGCCGTGAAGGAGTTGATCCCCTCCACCAGATGCTGGAGAATCAAAATCAGCTCATCCAGAACTTGACTCAAGTTGTGGCCAACTTGCATCAAGTTCCACCTCCACAAGCTGCACCACGCCAACCAAGGTTGAGTGAGTTTCTAGGAACTCAACCTCCGAAGTTTGCAAGTGCTGCTGAACCTCTGGAGGCAGATGATTGGCTGAAGACCATTGAAAGCAAGATGAGGATCATCCAGTGCCAAGGGTATGAGAGGGTGCTGTTCGCCTCTCATCAATTGCATGGACCTGCTGCTGACTGGTGGACCGCCTACGTGGCTGCCCATCATGACCCTGAGAACATCACTTGGGAAGAGTTCAAGCGTAGCTTCCGCAACCATTACATCCCAAGAGGTGAACTCAAAAACAAGAGGAAGGAGTTTTTGGGACTGCAGCAGGGAAACATGACGGTGAGGGAATACCTCACTAAATTTACTCAACTATCCCGTTATGCCCCACGGGACATAGAGACTGATGAGCAGAAACAAGATTGTTTCGTGGAAGGACTTACCGCGGAGATGCAGTGTGCAATGTCCTCAAATGAGTATGAAAGCTTCCAAAAGATGGTGGACAGAGCATTTGTGGTAGAAAGGAAGCTAAAGGCCTTGGAAAATGAGAATAAGAGGAAGGCCGGGTGGTCACATCAAGCCTCAGGGAGCAACACTCGCCCACGTCTGATGCAGCAACCAGCAGGACAGAAAACCGTGCTGCGGTACCCTACTCAGCACCAAGAGGGTACAACCCGAACTACAGGCCTCCGGCAGCACCAGCACCGCCACAACATCAGTTTGTACAGCAGCCTCGCCCCGCATATCCACCTCGACCAGCAGTACAGGGACCTCCAAACCAACCCCAAGACAGCAAAGGCCAGGCACCTAAGGTTGGGGTGCAATGTTTTAGCTGCGGTGAAGTGGGGCACTACGCCCATAAGTGCCTAAAGAAGAAGCCCACGCAGCCACAACAGCAGAATGTAATGAGAGGACGGGTGAACCACGTCACTATGGAGGATGCACAAGAGGCACCCGACGTAGTAGTTGGTAAGTTTCCTGCCAATTTACACCTTGCAACCCTGCTGTTTGATTCTGGTGCTACCCATTCGTTCATTGCTCAAGGGTTTGTTAAGAAGTATGACCTAGCAACAACACAAATGAACCATATGCTAGCCGTAAACTCTCCAGGTGGAGAAATATAGACAAGACAAGTGTGTCCCAAAGTGAACCTAGACATTAATGGGGTAGTATTTACTGCTAACCTCATAGTGATAGATTCACAAGGGATAGATATTATTTTGGATATGGATTGGTTGACCAAACATAAAGGAATCATTCATTGTTCGACCAGAACGGTGGAACTAACTCACCCTGGTGGCACAAGAGTAAAGTTCATAACAATACACGAGCCTAGGAGGGACATTAAATTAAATCAAGTTGAGGTGAAAGTTGAGGAAATCAGGACCATCAGGGAATATCCAGATGTTTTTCCGGAGGAGTTGCCAGGTATGCCTCCCGATCGTGAAGTGGAATTTGCAATTGAGCTAGTACCTGGAACAGCCCCGATTTACAAAAGACCTTATCGGATGGACTCCAAGCAGCTGGAAGAACTCAAGGATCATTTGAGAGAATTGTCGGAGAAGGGGTATATTCGTCCTAGTTCCTCACCATGGGGAGCTCCAGTGATATTTGTGCCCAAGAAGGACGGAACCCAAAGGTTATGCGTGGATTACCGTGCTTTGAATAAGGTAACCATCAAGAACAAGTACCCATTACCCCGCATTGAAGACTTGTTTGATCAGTTGAGAGGCGCTTGTGTGTTCTCGAAAATTGATCTCAGGTCGGGATACCACCAACTCAAGATAAGGCAATATGATATTCCCAAGACAGCTTTCGTATCTCGGTACGGACTGTATGAATACACCGTCACGCCTTTCGGGCTAACTAATGCCCCGGCATACTTCATGTATCTCATGAACAAGTTATTCATGGAATATCTGGACAAATTTGTGGTGGTTTTCATAGATGACATTCTCGTCTTCTCCAAAGATGAAGAAGAACATGAGAAACATCTAAGGTTGGTGTTGCAGAGGCTAAGAGAACACCAACTATATGCCAAATTGAGCAAGTGTGAGTTTTGGCTGAAGAGAGTTCCCTTCTTAGGACACATAATCTCGGAGGGAGGAATCTCCGTAGATCCCGCCAAAATCGAGGATATCCAGAAGTGGAAGACCCCTGAAAATGTCGGGGAAGTTCGAAGCTTCTTGGGATTGGCTGGATACTATCGACGGTTTATTGAGGGATTCTCTAAGATCTCAAGACCCCTCACCAAACTGTTGGAGAAGGGAATCACATTCACATGGACGCCACAGTGCGAGACGAGCTTTCAGGAGCTAAAGAAGAGATTGACAACAGCTCCAGTGTTGGTTATGCCATATATGCAGAAGAATTTCACAGTGTACTGCGATGCCTCTGGAAACGGGTTGGGATGTGTTCTCATGCAAGAAGGGCATGTCGTGGCTTATGCATCGCGGCAGCTTAGGAAGCACGAGAGGAACTATCCTACACATGACCTAGAACTAGCCGCAGTGGTACATGCGTTGAAAATTTGGCGGCACTATTTGATGGGGAAGAGGACCGAGATATATACGGATCATAAGAGTTTGAAGTACATATTCACACAGCCAGATCTCAACCTCAGACAAAGGAGATGGTTAGAGCTAATCAATGACTTTGATGTCGGCATCAACTATCATCCTGGGAAAGCAAACGTCGTGGCCGATGCTTTAAGTCGGAAAGTGCAAGTCAATAAGTTGAGCTTAAAAGACATGCCTGCAGAATTGAAGGACGAGGTTATAAGGCTCAATCTATGTCTAGTAAATAGTGGTGAAGCCATCGCCATAGATGTGGACTCCACACTAGAGCGAGACATACGCGAGGGTCAAAAGAATGATGAGAAGATACAAGAAATCAGGCAACTCATCAAGGAAAATAAAGCTCCAGGTTCCAGAGAGGATGAACAAGGTACGGTGTGGCACGGGAAAAGGATCTGTGTGCCTGAAGTAAAGGAGATCCGTGAATTGATTTTGAAGGAGGCTCACGATTCTGACTATTCCATTCATCCTGGGAGTACAAAGATGTACCAGGACCTCAAGAGCAGGTATTGGTGGTATGGCATGAAGCGAGATGTCGCGGAACATGTTGCCCTATGTGACACATGTCAGTTGGTGAAAGCAGAACATCAACGACCCACGGGATTATTGCAACCACTGAAAGTGCCTGAATGGAAATGGGAAGAAATTAGCATGGATTTCATCGTAGGATTGCCTAGGACCCAATCAGGATATGATTCGATTTGGGTCATCATTGATAGGCTAACCAAGGTAGCACACTTCATCCCCGTGAAGGAAAGCTACAACGGATCCAAATTGGCAGAGTTGTATATGTCAAGGATCATGTGTTACCATGGAGTGCCAAAGAAGATTGTGTCGGATCGAGGGACACCGTTCACCTCAAGATTTTGGCAGAAGTTGCACGAAACCATGGGAACCCATCTAAACTTTAGTTCTGCCTATCATCCCCAAACTGATGGGCAGACGGAAAGAACCAATCAGATCCTTGAAGATATGCTAATGGCATGTGCACTCAAAAACAATCGGAGTTGGGACAAGAACCAACCATATGCGGAGTTTTCCTATAACAACAGCTATCAAGCTGGTATGAAGATGTCACCGTTTGAAGCCTTGTACGGAAGGAAGTGCCGAACTCCCCTATTTTGGAACCAAACGGGGGAAAGCAAAGTGTATGGTCCAGAAGTACTACAAGAAGTCGAGGCGAAGGTGAGGGAAATTCACAACAACTTGAGGATAGCACAAACACGCCAAAAGAGCTATGCCGATGTACGAAGAAGAGAGCTCGTTTTCAACGTGGCAGACTATGTCTATCTCAAGGGGTCCCCTATCAGAGGACTTCGTCGGTTCAAGGTGAAAGGGAAGTTGTCACCTCGATACATCGGACCCTTTCAAGTTTTGGAAAGGAAAGGCGAAGTGGCGTATCAACTAGAATTACAGGCTCGTCTATCGGATGTGCACGATGTGTTCCATGTGTCACAACTCAAGAAATGCCTGAGGACGCCTGAAGAGGTGTTACCCATGAATGAAGTGGACGTAGCTGAGGATTTGTCTTATGCCGAGCAACCATACAAGATTTTGGAGACAATGGAACGCCTCACTAGAAATAAAAGAAGCCGGATGTGCAAGGTGCAGTGGAAGCATCACTCAGAAGAGGAAGCCACCTGGGAGCGGGAAGATGAGCTCAAGGCACAATTTCCGGAATTGTTTTCTTAGAACCACCAATCTCGAGGACGAGATTTCTTTTAAGGGGGGTAGAGCTGTAACACCCCAAGATTTTCATTCAAAACCCTAAATCATGTTAAGAGGGAGATTTAAAATTTTTTGGACGTGTTGCATGTTTTGCAAAAATTCAAATTCAAACTGGAATTCAAATTAAACTCAAATCAGAAAAGAAATAGAAAAAAAGAAAAACAGAAAACAGAAAAAAACCGGCCAGTGGGCCGAAACCCACCAGCCGGCCCAACCAGTGCCGCGCCAGCCCGCAGCCGCGCGTGCCGCTTTCTCCCACTGACAGGCGGGACCCACCAGATCATCTTCCACCTCGCGCCCGCGCCGGACTCTCTCTCACCCGAATCCCAACCTATCGGAATTGCTGCGGATCACAGCCGAATTTCGCTCGGGGATGAAGCAAACATGATCTAAACCACCCCGCCGCCCTCCCCCGTCTATAAAAACCCCGGCCTCGTTCTGTTTTTCCCACGCGATCGGCTGTTTTTACTCCGGTGAGAACCGAGACTTCTCCGGTGAATTCTGGCCGATCTAAGCTCGGAATTTCCGATAAAACTCGCTGGTCTTGATCCACCGCCTCCGGGGAACCTTGCAGGTGCAGAAAACTCGGTGACTTGCGGTGTAAACACAGCGCCGACGAGCTTCGCCGTGGTTTCGCCTCGGACCTCGTCGCCGATCACCTTCCAGGACCTCCGAGCTCAAGAAAACCCCCGAGGTGAGATCCCCGACCTCTCCTCTACCGATCTATACCATAAGATCACAGTTCTAGGAAGAATTCTCGAAGATCTGAAAGTCTCCGGCGAGATCGCCGCTTCCTGCCGCCGTACGCCGCCGGCAGCGCCGCCCGCGTTCGATCAGAGCGACGTGGCCGCTTGTGCGCCGTTTATTTTAAATCGCACGGTAGGGTTTAAACCCCCGCGTACCGGTTCGATGTTATAATCTCGGCCGTCGGTTTAAAATCGGACGGTCCACGTCAGCCCCGCGTTATAAAGACTGGAAATCTTACGTGCTACCCCCTGGGGTTCTCGGGAAATAAGAGCTAGCCCCGGAAACTTCTGATCTAGCCCCTGGAACTCCAGAAAATCATGTAAATTCATTTAAAAATCAGTTTTAGCCCCTGGACTTAATAAAAATTAGGAAAAACACCTCTGATAAGTGTAGCTAGACCCCTAGAAATTCTGAAAATAATATTATAGACCCTGTAGTGGGGTAAGTTTAACTTTTTAGCCCTGTTTAGTATTTAAATTAGGAAATTGAATATGTGGCTAGTGTTTAAAAACTAAAAAGTGGGACAAACATATTGTCATAATTAAATTAAAAACTTTCTCAGTATTTAGAAAACTTTGGAGTGATATAAAAACATATTTTGGGCTGAATTGAATCTGTTTAATTTATTATTCACATTTAGGGACACTTTTTTAAGTAATGAATAGTTTTAGAAAATAGGGAAAATAATTGTGAAATAACTTACATCTGAGGCAAAGGTCAAAATATGTTACTAAATTATTTAGGACCAGAACCTATTCTGTTTAGATGATGTGTATTACTATTTTCATAATAAAGTACACAATTATGCATAGTAAAATAAATCTGAAAATATAGCAACTAGTAAATGACAAATGGAGTTTCTAAAATCCAAAGAATTCAGTTTAGGGTTGGTAGAAATTCTGAAGGCACATATGGAGAAGAAAAATACTTTTCATACATACTTGGTAGTGAAAAGGTGTAGTAGTTGAATATAAGAAATTTATTTAAATTTGAAACACACACACACACACACACACATATATATATATATATATATATATATATATATATATATATATATATATATATATATATATATATATATATATATATGTAAGTATAAATGTGAACACCAAATTAGGAATCATAAACACATGATTAAAATTGTATGCAAGCCACAAATCAACACACATAGAGTAACCACAACACATATAATGGTGAATGACTTTCATAAATATGAATGTGTGGTTTGTATGAAGTGGAAGTGTGAACTATGTCTTATGGATTGTTGTTTTTCTTTTGCTATGTGTGATGGTATGATGTAGAACCTGCTCAAGAGCAAGTTATTCCTTTCCAAGATCAGGACTACCCATTTCAAGAGCAGCAAGAAGGAGGCAAGTGTCCTTGACCACTTTGATCCTATGCTAGGATGTTTAGATAGAATTATTTGCATTGTCAAATGAAATATGAAACCCATGTTAGGAAGTTTCCCTAGAATTGCATTACCTTGTTTCCTTGTAGCTTGGGTTGGGTTTTATTTTATCATATCCTTTATTATTATGCATATGCTTAGCCATGCTTAGAATGGGATATTTGGGATATGAGATCATCAGTTTATTTTACCATACTCTTGAATGAGATACTGTGAGTTATGTAGAGGTAGGGATCAAGGCAAGTTGGAAGTTTTGGTTGTGTGCTGGGTGCATGAGACTCGGGTTTGTATTTAGTACTTGCCTGGATCCTAAGGACCGGTTCATGGAGCATGTAACCTGGCTTTACAGTGCCAACCACATTCTGAGATGGGGCAGCTTGGCCAATTAATTAGGTGTATCCCCGGCGTAGTATGGGTGTGTTGGATGGTGCGGGGAATAGGTGTCAGCTGGACTACCATATGAACCGCAAGGCTCAAGAGGGGGCCACTGCAGCGGGGTTGGAGCCTCTTGTATGCTGTTAGGGGTGAAACCTCAGTGGGCCCACGCTCGTCGGGAATCCCTTTGTAAAGGCTTCGTAGTGATCTCCTGGCTACACACCTGGGAAGTGTGAATGTGGTTCGTAGCCACTGGCATAATGGAGGTTCTTTTGGTCCACCCGGCAACGGGGGATGAAATCACTACATGTGGGTACAGTGGTACAAACTCTGCAGAGTCAAAACTGTCATGACAGCCGTGCTCACGGTCAAGAGCGGCTTGGATTTATTCATGATTAGAGGATTGATGGTTTTGGAAGTTGTGGATGTTAAGCGGGGAGCTTAACATTGGAAATGATGTTATGGTTATGTGATTATGATGATAGGATGGGAGATTGGGACCATTTCACTTGTGTAGTAATGTAGGTGCTTAATAAGCTAAGGTGATAGGTATTAATTGCGTAGTGCTTTGACCATGAGTTCAACCTCTCCTTGTTCTAGCCATGCATGATATAATTTTCCCACACTTGCTGAGTACCATTGGTACTCAACCTTGCATATTTGTTGGTTTATATTGCTGCTCAGGTCAAGATAATGAGGTGGTGTATAATGACCAAGACTTTGGACCCGGAGAAGGTTTCTAGGTTCATGGAGACCCCGGGCAACGCCTGTGATGGAGCCCTCAAGAATAATTTTCCGCTGCTAGTTTATTTACTTGTGATGAACTTATTATTGTCCATCGAGACATTTGCGATGTAAGACTTATTTATATTCGACACCTGGCTTGTAATAAATGATGCTTCACTATTTGTCATCACATGTATGAGAAAATGATCCTGGCATACATGTGATATTCACTTGGTTGTTCTTCGGAAAAACCGGGTGTGACAGTGGTGGATCAAGACCAGCGAGCTAGATCGGAATTTCCGAGCTTGGATCGGCTAGAATTCACCGGAGAAGGCTCGGTTTCTCACCGGAGTAAAAACGGCGGATCGCGTGGGAAAAAAAGAACGTGGCCGGGATTTTTATAGACGGGGGAGGGCGGCGGGGTGGTTTATATCCAGTTTGCATCGCCTACGAACGGAATTCGGCGGGGATGCGCAGGAATCCGGGTCGGTTTTGATCCGGGGTGAGAGAATCCCGGTGCGCGCGCGAGGTAGAAGAAGGGCTGGCGGGCCCCGCCTGTCAGTGGGAGGAAGAGGCGCGCGCGGCTGCGGGCTGGCACGAGGGCTGGGTGGGCCGGCTGATGGGTTTCGGCCCACTGGTCGGTTTTTTTCTGTTTTCCCTTTTTTTCTATTTCTTTTCAGTTTTAAGTTTAATTTGAATTCCAGTTTGAATTTGAATTTTTGCAAAACATGCAACACGTCCAAAAAATTTTAAATTCCCCTCTTAACATGATTTAAGGTCCAAAAATTTTTAAATTCCCCTCTTAACAGTAGCTAGAAGAACCTGTTACATCATCAAGATCTCATCATCATTATTCATATGTGTGCAGTAGCTAGACATGTTTTATTTCAGCTTCCCGTATCCCGTGAATTAAGCGAAGCAAAAAAGAAAAACGACCATACCCGACCCATCAACTTTCCCGGCAACAAGAATGGTTAACAAAACTAGTAAACTTCTATAAAAGGGTGTCCCATCAAGTTGACTCAAGCGTACGAGTTTTCGCAAACAAAACAGTTTCGAGCGTCTCAAAGTCTTGGTGCTGTAGATCCTCAAAGATGGCCTCTTGAGCTTTTCCTTCTACTCACGAACACACACATACAAAATTTACAGCAATCAAACATCATGCACAAGCTTTACTCAAGATGCAATGGGGTAGATGAATACAAATCCTATGGTGCTGTTTTATTAAACCAGTTTGTACGTGTTCTTGCATGTTTTAACAGGATTTCATGGGGTTTTATGATGAACAAGGGTGTAGGGATCAAGTGTGGACGTGGTGATGATCTTGACTCAAAATCTATATCAATTCTATCGTAAAAAATCAATCAAAACATGATCTGTCCACACGTAAAAGTTTCTGCTCGAAGGGGGCGAAGAAAACGGATGCGTAGAAACAGCGGTGATGTTGTAAGATGGGTATAGGGACCTACCTCACTTCTTTTTGGTGGCAGGGCCTTCCTCCTAGTAATGGCAGCAGCGGGGAATTTTTCTATGGAAGATTAGGGCAGGACAGATCGTCGGGCTTCTTCTCTGGCGACGGCGAGGCGTGACGGGGCTCGACGGCGGCCAAATTCCGGCAAGGGGGGGGGAACTTGGTGACTTGGCAGAAAGGAAGGGGGCTTGGAAGCATGGGGGATGACCAAAAGAGAGAGGATTTCGGCCAGAGGGTGGAGGTTATATTTATAAGGGGGAAAAAGAGGAGTCCTACTCCAATTGGAGCTCAAATAAGAGTCCTATTTAATTTTTTGGATCTTAACAAACTTATCTCTTGTGATGCGGCAGCCTTGGGGATTTTATCCCCAAAATGTGGGGAAAATACCCCTTTTTGGGAATTGGGGAATTTAGAAATTTTGGGGGAAATTTGGGAATGGCTCATTTCAGCTATCTTTTTCCCATTCCACACCATTCCTATGTCACTTGCTCCATTTCTATGTCCCATTCTCCATTTCTACATTCCCCTCTGCATTTCTATGTCCCATTCTCCATTTCTACATTGCCCTTCTCCATTTCTATGCCCCATTCTCCATTTCTATATTCCCTTCTCCATTTCTGTGGTTTTTCCTCCATTTCTATGGTTCCTTCCTCCATTTCTATGGTTCTTTCCCCATTTCTATGGTTCCTTCCTCCATTTCTATGGTTCTTTCTCCATTTCTATGGTTCCTTTCTCCATTTCTATGGTTCTTTCTCCATTTTTATAGTTCTTTCTCCATTTCTATAGTTCTTTCTCCATTTCTACTTCTTTTATAATCTTTCTCTACCTGAAAAATGTATGCAATGCATGGAAATGAATTTGAGGGTGTTCTGCCTTGAGGTCTTCCTCACGCTCCCAAGTAGTTTCGGCTTCCGTCTGATGGTTCCACTGTACCTTGCACCAACGGATTACTTTGTTCCTCGTGACCCTTTCCTTCACATCCAAGATTTTGACGGGGTGTTCCGCGTAGGTCAGATCCTCTTGAAGCTCGAGCTCATCCATAAGTACTTGTTCTTCTGGTACTCTTAAGCACTTCTTGAGTTGGGATACATGAAACACGCCGTGCACGTTGGAGAGGTGCGTTGGCAGCTCTAGTTGATAGGCTACCTCTCCTCGCTTTCCCAAAATCTTGGATGGCCCGATATAGCGAGGTGCTAACTTGCCTTTGACGTTGAACCATCGTTGGCCTCGGATAGGCGATACTTTAAGATACACAAAGTCTCCCACTTCAAAGGTCAATCTTCTTCACATATTGTCCGCATAACCTTTTTGTCGTGACTGAGCAGCCTTCAAGTTTTCTCGTATCGTTAGGACTTGTTTTTCGTCGTCTTGCAGTACTTCGGGTCCAAACACTTGGCTTTCTCTGGTCTCATTCCAGAACAGCGGCATTCTACACCGTCTACCATACAATGCTTCAAAAGGTGACATCTTCAAGCTGGCTTGGTAGCTGTTGTTGTATGAGAATTCAGCATACGACAAGCTCCTATCCCAACTACGCCCATATTTCAAGACGCAAGCTCTCAACATGTCTTCCAAAATTTGGTTTGTCCTCTCAGTTTGCCCATCGGTTTGCGGGTGATAAGCGGAGCTGAAATTCAGTCGTGTACACATGGCTTCATGCAGCTTCTTCCAGAACCTAGAGGTAAATTGAGAACCCCGATCTGAAACAATCCTTTTCGGAACTCCATGACGACACACGATTTGCTCCATATACAGCTTGGCTAGTTCTGCGACGCGGTATGTGGTTCTAACAGGAACGAAATGGGCTGTTTTCATCAATCGGTCCACAATAACCTAAATGGGGTCGTAGCCAGATCGAGTACGTGGCAATCCGACAATGAAATCTATGCTGATGTCTTCCCACTTTCACTCAGGTACTTTCAATGGCTGCAACAATCCAGCGGGTCTTTGATGTTTGGCCTTCACTCGTTAGCACGTGTCGCATAAGGCAACATATTCAGCTATGTCCCTTTTCATACCATCCCACCAATAGCAAGTTTTCAGATCCTTGTACATCTTTGTACAACCGGGATGTATGGAATAAGGTGAGTCATGTGCCTTCTTTAATATCGTGTTGCGGATGTGCTTCACATTAAGCACACAAATCCTTTTTCCTAACCAAAGCGTGTCTTTCTCGTCTTCCTTGAAATCCTTTTCTATGCCTTGTAGGACTCTTTCCTTGATTTCCTCATCCGTGGCTTGGCCATCTCGTATCTCTTGTTCCAGCGAGGAGTTCAGTTCTATCACCTCCATCTCGTTCAAGAACCTGAGATGTAACCGTTCAAACTCCTTGCGCAGCTCGGGTGGCAGCTCCCAAACCTTGAGTTGGTGACATGCTCCCTTTCGGCTCAACGCATCAGCTACTACATTGGCCTTTCTGGGGTGATAGTTGATTCCAACATCATAATCCTTGATGAGTTCCAACCATCGACGCTGCCTCAAATTCAGATCCGTTTGCGTGAATATATACTTGAGGCTTTTGTGATATGTATAGACCTCACATCGGTGGCCAAGTATATAATTCCTCCAAATCTTCAAGGCATGTACCAAGGCTGGAAGTTCCAAGTCATGTGTGGAGTAATTCAGCTCATGTTTCTTTAGTTGTCTCGATGCATAGGCTACCACTTGCCCTTCTTGCATGAGCACACATCCAAGCCCTTGTCTTGATGCGTCACAATATATGTCAAAGCTCTTGCTCACGTCCGGTAACACCAAAACCGGCACTATGGTTAACCTCTTCTTTAGCTCTTCAAAGATTTCTTGACATGCTTGTGTCCTTTAAAATGCTTTCCCTTTCATGAGTAATTCAGTCATAGGCTTCGCTATTTTGGAGAAATCCTTGATAAACCGGCGGTAGTATCCAACCATCCCAAGGAAACTCCGAATATCTCTCACATTCTGCGGTTGGTTCCACTTCAAAACATCTCGCACTTTTCTGGCATCAACCGATACAACTACCTCGGAGATGATGTGGCCTAGGAACGATATCTCCTTTAGCCAAAATTGACACTTGCTGAACTTGGCATATAATTGATGCTCTCGCAGTTTCTGCAATGTTAACCTCAACTGTTCTTCGTGTTCTTCCTCGCTTTTCGAATACACCATGATATCGTCGATGAAAACCACGATGAACTTGTCCAAGTACTCCATGAAGACCTTATTCATGAGGTACATAAAGTATACGGGCACATTCGTTAACCCAAAAGACATAACGGTACATTCATACGAACCATACCGTGTTCGAAATGCAGTCTTGGGTATGTCGGAGGGCTTAATCTTCAGCTGGAAGTATCCCGACCGAAGATCAATCTTGGAGAATATTAGGGCACCTTTCATTTGGTCGAACAGGTCCTCTATACAGGGCAGCGGGTATTTATTCTTGATCGTCACCTCATTGAGAGACCTATAATCGACACACATCCTTTGGGTCCCATCCTTCTTGTCTACGAAGAGCACAGGGGCTCCCCATGGTGACGAGCTTGGGCATATAAAACCCTTTTCTAGCTGCTCCTGAATTTGCTTCTTGAGCTCCACTGTTTCATTAGCGGGCATCCTATACGGCCTCTTTGCTATAGGTGCAGTTCCAGGTACAAAATCAATAGAAAATTTAATATCCCGGTCAGGTGGCATACCTGGAAGTTCTTCCGGGAACACATCAGAATATTCTTGAACCACCGGAATGCTTTCCAACGTCGCTTCTTCGATGTGGTTCAGCGCTGCCTTCTCGGTTGCCGGTTGGGCTGACTCGAACTCAATATGGGTACCATGCTCATTTGTCAGCTGCACGCTCATCTCAGCACATTGAATCACTCCGTTGTGCTTGCTTAACCAATCCATTCCAAGTATTATGTCAATCCCTTGGAGATCCAAGACAATAAGGTTGGCAAGAAAGTCTACCCCCTTTATTTTAATGCTTACCCTCAGAATAGAATTCAGAATTGAAAGAAGTGATTTCCCGACTATATGCATCAAGGTGTATGAACTAAGTAACTTCTTTTATTAATTTCAGCCTATATGAGGATGTGAACACGTGCCGAAGCATCTCACACCTCTCCACTATATGTGGATGTGGACATCCGCCGAAGCGTCCCACAACTCACCAGCACACAAACATAAGCAATCATCATAATAATTTCTGCACACCATTCTTATTTGACTTACTACGATCTAAACATTCCTATTACAGCTTTATTCAATGGAAACCTAAACTTAATCGTGAGAACTGGTACTGTTCTCGCTGTGTGACGGGGGTGGTCCATACATGGGCGCACGCCATGGTGAGTCGGCTGTCCATGTAGGGATAGATGACGCTGGTGCTCCATTTATTCCCGCGTTGGCACGAGTCTCCTCCTGTTTCTCCAGCAAATACAGCTTCTTGCGGAGGTAACGGATCTCTTCTTGTGCGCTTGCGTAGCGGTTTCCTAACTCCACGAGCAACCTCTGAGACTTGTCAGCAGCTTGTTGGTTGGAAATAGCTGTTACATGGGGTCCAAGGATCTCCCTTGTACCACTCTTCCGATACGGGTACAGCTCAAAAGTGGTGTCCTCAAGCTGATCATGGAAGGCGTAGCACAGTCCGGTGAGTGCTTCCCATGCAGCATCATCGATAGCTTCTGCCCTTGTAGCTCTCCATGTGGGTGTGAAGTGCCGAGTGACAACCCTACCGTTATATAGGATGGTTACGTCAGCCTTCCACTCTTCATGTCCAAGACGAGGGACTTTCTTGAGGAGATACTCCGGGTATAAGCTGCAGCAATCCAGAAATTCTTTGAGCTCCTTAGATACGTGTCCTCCTTCCATTCCGTCGGACCGGAATTCTTGAACTGAATGGTTGGCCCATTCATCACCTTCATTATTGGTCTCAGCAAGGGCTGACTCATCCTCGGGTTCATCTCCTTCCGACATAGCTTCATGAGGCTCCACGGGGTGTAAGCCCGCATGAAACTCCTCCTGAGGTGCGTACCAATGCTGCTCTTGTGGATCATCTTCCATGTCGTCTTCGATTGGTTCCACCTCTTACGGGTCCTCTTCCTCATGCATAGAGCTATTGACTTCATCTTCATCATGAGGTTCCGTCTTCACTTCCTCCCAATATGGTCCATCAGACACCTCAATGGGGTTAAGAGCACTCCCACGTGGTGGTGGACGAGTTCTTATGCGTGCTGTGCTCCTGGTCACCGGCATCTATAAAAAAGACATGAGAAACTTTAGAGAAGGAAGAAATAACTCCAAAACTTCAGAAGTTATGGAGCAAGAAAGCAAAGGTGTTGCTGTCCAAAAGAAGAGAAAAGGGGGGGCTGAAAATAGCACTTTGCGGTGGCTGAAATGACACGTAAAGTGCAGCAGCAAGCATTTTTCAAAAATAGCAGTTTAGAGGGGTGTTCCTATGTTTTTTAGAGTGTCCATTCTACCTAGGCTTGCATCTTACGGTCAACGCGGCTCTGATACTAATCTGTGACACCCGGTTCCAAAAATAGAACCAAGTGAATGCATATGTGTGCCCAGGATGTTCATCACACATACACATGTCATCCACAAACTTAGTTCAGAATATAACCATGAATAAATAGTGTTTAAGTACTTTATTACAATGACTCAAAGTCTCACTCATGAATCTCTAACTTATTCTTGCAGCGGAAGTCTCTAAACGACAGCGGAAATAACTAAGTAGCAGGCTCCAATCTTCAACTCCACAGGCATGTTGACGGTAGTTCGCACGCCTAGTACTCCACATGGTCCTCGAAGTACTCATCTCCTGTAGCTGATGTTTATGTGGTAATGCAAGGGTGAGTACATGTCGTACTCAGCAAGTGCGGGAAAAGTATGACATGTAGCTTACAACAAGGTATGGAATAAAAAGGCTCATTGCAGCAAGCAAATTTTATTTCAGAAAACATCATAAAAACAGCCACTATCTCTAGGTGAGTTAAATCCAAATATAACCAAGTAAAACAGCAACATTCTTTCATCATAATTCACCATTTATCAAGTCTCACCCAGCCATTAATCTTTCTCAAGTTTATCTCATGCTCATAAATATTCATAACCATCTCATATTCATATAGCCAAAGCCAAACTCATTGCCATGACTCAAAACAGTACCAAAACCAATCCCAATGACCATACCATAACCATACCGAATAACCATCCCAAGTTTTCCCTCTAATCATGGAAGTTGGCTAGGTGCTTGTGATCGGAAGCACGGCTATCATGATAGTTTTACACTCTGCAGAGGTGGCACCACTTTACCCACAAGTTCGTGATTTCGTCACCCGTCGTCGACTGCAGAACCTCCATTATACCAGTACACAACCGTCGGTGTATGGCCAAGAGATCACAAAATAGTCTTTACAAAGAGGCTACTAGATGAATGGACTCACTGAGGTTTCACCGGCAGGCTCGAATCACCATTCTCTCACCCACGGGCCCCCTCTTGTGCCATGCAGTTCCCAGGGCAGTCCTCCTCGACTCCCATTCCCCGCGCCATCCACGGTCTATAACAAGCTAGCAACACACCTAATTAATCAGCTACCCATACTTGACCTTGTGGTGGCACTGTTTTCCTGGCATATTCTCGCATGAACTGGTCCTTAGATCTTCGGCAAGTACCACCATCTCATCCAGCAACATCCACGAACCAAGCTTGCCTAGATCTCCCCAATTCCATTCCCATTAACATCACCAAGATCTCATCATCATTATTCATATGAGTGCAGTAGCTAGACATATTTTATTTCAGCTTCCCGTATCCCGTGAATTAAGCGAAGTAAAAAGTAAAAACGACCATACCCGACTCATCAACTTTCTCGGCGACAAGGATGGTTAACAAAACTAGTAAACTTCTATAAAAGGTAGTCCCATCAAGTTGACTCAAGCGTACAAGTTTTTGCAAACAAAACAGTTTTAAAACATGGGATCAATATGGTCAAGGGGCACTTGCCTTGCTCCCGTAGTTCTTGTTGTTCGAGCGTCTCGAAGTCTTGGTGCTGTAGATCCTCGTAGATGGCCTCTTGACCTTGTCCTTCTACTCACGACCACGCACATACAAAATTTACAGCAATCAAACATCATGCACAAACTTTACTCATGATGCAATGGGGTAGATGAATGCAAATCCTATGGTGCTGTTTTACTAAATCAGTTTGTACGTGTTCTTGCATGTTTTAACGGCCTTTCATGGGGTTTTATGATGAACAAGGGTGTAGGGATCAAGTGTGTATGTGGTGATGATCTTGACTCAAGATCTAGATCAATTCCACCGTCAAAAATCAATCGAAACACGATCTGTCCACACGTAAAAGATTCTGCTCAAAGGGGGCGAAGAAAACGGATGCGTAGAAACAGCGGCGACGTCGTAAGATGGGTAATGGGGACCTACCTCACTTCCTTTTGGTGGCAGGGCCTTCCTCCTAGCAATGGCAGCAGCAGGGAATTTTTCTATGATAGATTAGGGCAAGACAGATCGTCGGGCTTCTTCTCCGGCGACGACGGGGCGCGACGGGGCTCGACGGCGGCCAAATTCCGGCAAGGGGGGGGGGAATTTGGCAACTTGGAAGCAAGGAAGGGGCGTTGGAAGCAGGGGGGATGACCAAAAGAGAGAGTTTTTCGGCCAGGGGGTGGAGGTTATATTTATAAGGGGGAAAAAGAGGAGTCCTACTCCAATTGGAGCTCAAATAAGAGTCCTATTAATTTTTTTCGATCTTAACAAACTTATCACTTGTGATGCAGCAGCCTTGGGGATTTTATCCATAAAATGTGGAGAAAATTCCCCTTTTTGGGAATTGGGGAATTTAGAAATTTTGGGGGAAATTTGGGAATGGCTCATTTCAGCTATCTTTTTCCCATTCCTCACCATTCCTATGTCACTTGCTCCATTTATACATTCCCCTCTCCATTTCTATGTCCCATTCTCCATTTTTACATTCCCCTCTCCATTTATATGTCCCATTCTCCATTTCTACATTCCCCTCTTCATGTCCCATTCTCCATTTCTACATTGCCCTTCTCCATTTCTATGCCCCATTCTCCATTTCTATATTCCCTTCTCCATTTCTGTGGTTTTTCCTCCATTTCTATGGTTCCTTCCTCCATTTCTATGGTTCTTTCTCCGTTTCTATGGTTCCTTCCTCCATTTCTATGGTCCTTTCTCCATTTATATGGTTCTTTTCTCTATTTCTATGGTTCTCAATTGATAATCTAAGAAATAAAGTTCTAAAGTGACTAAAAGTTTTGTTCTTAGATGCCATAAAATAAACCCAAGAGTATCTAGAATAGTCATCAACAATCACAAGAACGGATTGAACACGTAAAGGTCCTACGGTGTCAAGGTGCAAAAGTTGACCCGGTTCAGTTGTCATGGTCATTGTGAGAGGAGCATGTGAACCTGCAACCATCTTAGCATGTCTACAAGAAGAGCACACAATTTCTTTGTTCCCTTTAAGCTTAGCCAGCCCACGTATGCGATCAAGAGCACTAACACGTGCGAGATGATCAAAGCCTACGTGACCAAGTCTACGATGCCAAAAATATAAGTCTTTTGAATCATTAGCAACTAGACATCTATGCTTAGAGGATGACATATCAGAATCAGATTTAAAAACTCTTCCAAACTGAGACATATTAAAAATGAGCTCACTATTTGAATCTATAACCTTGCAACAATTTTTTAGTGAAAATAATTTCCAGATTTTCTTCTAGCAATTGTGAAACAGAAAGCAAGTTGTATTTCAAATTTTTAACAAGTGCCACATCTTTTAAAGTGTAGTGATTATTTACTCTAACTGAACCCTTAGCGATTATAGGAGTTGGAGAGCTATCGGCAAAAGTAACATTTTCTACATATGACACAAAAGAAAGGGAGGAGAACCATTCTTTGTTACCGGTCATGTGGCGTGAGCATCCTGAATCCACAATCCAAATATTATCCTTCCTCAAGCGTGTAACCTACATAGAAGTACAATACGTCGATGACTCAATACGGAGGTTAGTCAAAAGGCATTTAGGAATCCAGTACTGAGTCACACGACGTCCGGCAGAAGTAACACGCAAAGGCTGAGATAAAACAACAGGTTTATGAACCAAAGTTTGAGGATTTTTGTACCCAACTACTGACCTACGAGGTGTTACATGAGTAGCACTAAAAACAGTAGGTCCGGAAGCAAACTTTGCATGTTTTTGACTCATTACAGCAGGTTGCATATTCCTAACATTCGATTCAGCACACGCAACAGGTTTTGCACAGTTGTTTTGTGATCTAGCAATCATTCTTTCCTTTTTCTGTTGCTTAGCTAGTCTATAACAAAAATCTATGACATGACCATCTCTACCACGGTAGTTACAATGAAATTTAACTTTATGTTCATGTCTAGATGAGAAGACATGTTTATTTAAAACCGAATGGGACAACACTCCTGCAGATTTAAAAACCACTTCTTTTTGTTTAGAAACTGTTTCAATCAAATCACTTACTAATGACTTTACAATCTTAGGTGGAGGTGCTTTAGCATGAGCATGGGAATCAAAACCTAAATCAGTTTTGTCATTGCAAGATTTAGAAGAATTCAATAGCAAGTTCAGATTCTTATTGCCATTATAAAACCGCTCTAGTGTCCTATTCATGTCATCAAGTTTCTTAGACAAGTCTAGGTAGTTTTGACATGAAGTTTTTCTTTTTGCAATTGGAACAATACTTTACTTCATGAGAACGTAAAGCATTGTTCAATATAGAAATTTCATTCATAGCATCTTGTAGTCTCTTATTAAGATCATCACAAGTAGAACAATGGAAATCAATTGTAGAACAACAAGCATCTTTCAAGTTTTTATCATTAAGTGCAGCAAGCTCTCTGTTCTTTTCAATCTCTAACTCAAGTTTATCAAGTGTGGAGGTATGTGCACTTCTTAGAGAGGATAATTGTTCAGATATTAAATCACATGAGGAACAAGAATCATCACTAGGAATCAAAGATTTCAAACGATTAATTTCAGATTCTAGTGACTCAATTTTAACAGCATTGTCCCTAAGCTTTTTGTCCTTTTTCTTAACTATAACAGTGGCACGAGAAATAGCATCACACATTTCTTCACAAATAGGACATACCTCTTCATTGTCGCTGTTGTGTTTTGTCTCCTCCATACTTGAACTTGACTTGCCCGCCATGAAGCATAAGTTTGCCAAATCATCTTCATCTTCGTCACTTCTGATGTCCACATCGCTCGAGCCAAGTTCTTGAAGTGCGGAGATAAAACTATTTACCAATTGGCGTCCTATAAAACCCTTTTTTTTCTTATCGTTTGCAGAGGAGTGCTTTGTCCTAGTTTGCTTTTCATCACGGGAAGTAGGACCTGAAAGGTTATGGCAATCCGTACGAAAATGTCCTGTCTTACCACATTCGAAGCATCGTTGAGGTCCGACACTTCCTCTCCTTCTAGTTCTCACATTTTGCAATGCTTTTGAGAACCGAGTAGAGATGAGTGCAAGTTCTTCCTCTGGAAACACTTTGATCTGTTCAAGGGTTAGAGAGGACAACAAAGAAAGTGTACCACAAAATGAATATTGACTAGAGCTAGGCATGTCACGTTGTGAAACAAATGCAAGAGACTTGTTAGGGTTCTTACGTGATATTATGTCAATTTTATGAGTTTTTAACTTAGAATATAACACATCTAATGTAAGTGTACTCATGACAGTAGATTCACGAATAGATGTAACTTTCATCTCTCAAATTGACATGTCTAATGCACTTAGTAATTGCCTAGCATTTTCAGCATATGAAAAATTAACGTTGACACTACGCAATTTGCTAAGAATTTTATTGAAGCGAGAAAAGAGGTCATCGATTGACTCACTGGATTGCATCTCGAAGCACATGTATTCTTTCTTGAACATATCTTCTCTTACCTCCTTGATCGTGTTGGATCCTTCGTGGTAGCCCACACATCGTATGCAGATCGGAGGTGTGCAACACGGTCGAAGTCACTTTGAGTTAATGTAACACCCCAAGATCTGTTAAAGAGGTGAATTTAAAATTTTTGGACGAAATGCATGTGGAGAAAAATTCAAACTCAAACTAGAATTCAAATTTGAATCAAAACAGAAAAGAAAAAGGAAAAGAAAAAGGAAAACGGCCAATGGGCCGAAACCCACCTCAGCCGGCCCAACAGCCCGCGGCTGTTTTTCCCCTCCTCCTCTCTCTGACGCGCAGGGCCGGCGTGTCATCCCCTTCCTCCGCGCGCCCCCAACCGCCACCGATCCTCCCGCGCCGATCGCCACTGCCTCGCCCGAATTCCACGCCACAAGCCAAAATCTTCAGTCCCGGGCACTCCAGCACGATCTCAACGAACGCCTCCCTCCCTCGTCCGTTTAAAATGCCAAGGAAACTCCCCAGCCCTCCCCCGCCCGCTCAGTTTTCTCATCCGGTGAGAACCGACGTCTACACCGCCGTTTCTTCTGAATTCTTCCCCATTTCTCTGATATAACGGGCTTGTCATGTTCCACCGCCACCGGGGAGCCCTGCAGGTGAAGGAAACGACATGTCTTGCACCCTAGCTACGGCTTCGACGAGCACCGAGAAGCTTCACCACCCACCGTCGTCGCAGAGCTGGATTCCGACCTCTCCAAGCTCGATAAACCCCTAGGTGAGCTTCCTCTAACCCTCCGCAGCCGATCCGTGCAAAAAGATGCAAGTTCTAGCGTGTAGCGGCAAAGAACCAAGGCTGCGCTGGCGAGATCGCCGCCCCCGCCGCCGCGCGCCGACGCGCGCGCGGGCTGGCTCCGGCCAGGGCGACGTAGCCCCCTGTGGCCCGTCTATTTTAAATCGTGCGGTCCCGAATAGATTTAACCCCTACCGCTTCGCGATCTAATCTCAGCCCTCCGTTTTAAATCCAACGGCCCACATCCGCCCCGCGTTATAAAGGCCAAGAATCTTACGCGCTACCCCCTGGGGATCTCGGAAAACACGAGCTAGCTCCGGAAACTTCTGATCTAGCCCCTGGATCCTCAGAAATTCATGTAAATTCATTTAAAAATCAGTTTTAACCCCTGGACTTAGTAAGAATTAGGAAGACCTCCCTGTTTTACACACTTAGATCCCTGAAAATTTAGAAAATGAGAAATGGGGCCCCATAGCAGTGTTGATTTGCACATCAGCCCCTGAGGGTTATTAATTTCAGGAAATTGAATATGTGAATAGGATTTAAATTTAAACATAGGTATAGGTTCAGTTGAAGTATTCTAACCATGTTGAAAATTGGTAGAACAATCTGAGGTCTGAATTTAGAAGGGAAATAAACTTTTAAACTAAATAAGATTGCTGTTTTATAATTTATCTCTGAAATATACCTTTTAGGCACAAAACAAATTTAAATGTGTGGAAAAATGAATTTAAGTGACCAAAAAGGGGTAGGAAAAATGTATAAAGTCTGCTTAGGTAATTGGAACAGTAGAAATTTTTGTATGAATTTAGGTTGATGTTTTATTGCTGGAAATTCATTTTTAGGCTAGAAAATGATTCTAAAAATGGGTAAAAATAAATTTAAATTGATTCCCATCAGAGAGGAAGTCAAAATATATTTTATTGGACATTTTAGATCAGAAAATATTCTGTTTAGATGATATGTCTTGCTATTTTAATATTAAAGTTCACTTTGAGGTAAGGAAAATAAATCTGAAAATATAGGAAAAATAGGTATGCATAATTAGAAAATGTTAAATGAGGTCCCCAAAATCCAAAACTTCAAATTGAGATTTTGTAGGGGATCTGAAAACCTATTTGTAGTAGGAAATCACCTTTTATGCAAATTTTGTGACTAAGAAGTGTATTACCCAATATAGAAAAATTGTTCAAATTGGAAATTCATATATATTGTACACTTAGAAATCTAACTATTAAAGCTAGAGATAATATATATGTTTAAAAGTGCATGTGTGCTTAGAATCAACATATCTAGGGTAAACACCACACTTAAATATGTGTATGACATTCATATGTATGTATGTATGTATGTATGTATGTATGTATGTATGTATGTATGTATGTATGTATGTATGTATGTATGTATGTATGTATGTATGTATGTATGTATGTATGTATGTATGTATGTATGTATGTATGTATGTATGTGTGGTTTGCATGAGTGGAAATGTGGACTATGGCTTATGGAATGTTGTTTTCTTTTTGCTATGTGTATTGGCATGAGTAGAACCAGCTCCAGAGCAGGTTCTCACCTTTCAAGATCAAGACTTTCCATTCCCAGAGCAGCAGGAAGAAGGCAAGTGCCCTGGACCACTTTGATCCTATACTAGGATGTGTAGTTAGAATTTAATTGCATTGTCAATTTGGAATATGATACCCAAGCTAGGAAGTTTCCCTAGAATTGCATTATCTTGTTTCCTTGTAGCCTTGGGTTGGGAGTTACTTTATTATATCTTTCATTTATGCTACTCATGCTTAGCCATGCTTAGAGTGGGATAAATGGGATATGAGATCATCAACTTGTTTACTTTACCATTGAATGAGATATTATGAATCATGTAGAGGTAGGGATCTAGGCAAGTTGGATGCTTTGGTTGGTGCTGCGTGCACGAGACTCGGGTTTGTGTATAGTACTTGACTGGATCCTAAGGACCGGTTCATGGAGCATGTAACCTGGCTTTACAGTGCCAACCACATGCTGAGATGGGGCAGCTTGGCCAATTATGTAGGCGTATAGTATGGGTGTTTGGATGGTGCGGGGAGTAGGTGTCAGCTGGACTACCATATGAACCGCAAGGCTCAAGAGGGGGCCACTGCAGCGGGGTTGGAGCCTCTTGTATGTTGTTAGGGGTGAAACCTCAGTGGGCCCACACTCGTCGGAAATCCCTTTGTAAAGGCCTCGTAGTGATCTCCTGGCTACACACCTCGGAAGTGTGAATGTGGTTCGCGGCCACTGGCATAATGGAGGTTCTTTTAGTCCACCCAGCAACGGGGGATGAAATCACTACATGTGGGTACAATGGTGCAAACTCTGCAGAGTCAAAACTGTCATGACAGCCGTGCTCACGGTCAAGAGCGGCTTGGACTTATTCATGATTAGAGGATGAGGAATTGGGTGAGGATGTTAAGCGGGGAGCTTAACATTGGAAATGATGTTATGGTTACTTGATATTTATGATGGGTTAGGGGATTGGGACCATTTCACCTATGTAGTAATGTAGGTGCCAAATAAGCTAAGGTGATAGGTATTAATTGTGTAGTGCTTTAACCATGAGTTCAACCTCTTCTTGCTCTAGCCATGCATGACATAATCTTTCCCACACTTGCTGAGTACCTACGGTACTCAAGCTTGTTTTTCTGTTAGTTTTAAATTGCTGCTCAGGCCAAGGGAATGACGTGGTGTACAACGACCAAGACTTCGGACCCGAAGAAGGATTCTAGGTTTACGGAGTCCCCCGGGCAACGCCTGTGACGGAGCCCACAAGAGTTATCTTCCGCTGCTGTTTTATTTACATGTTATGAACATATTATCGTCCATCGAGACGTTATGCGATATAAGACTTATTTATATTCGAATACTTGGCTTGTAATATAATGATGCTTCACAATTTGTCGTCACATGTATGAGAAAATGATCTTGGCATACATGTGATATTCATTCGGTCGTTCTTCGGAGAAACCGGGTGTGGCAGAAGTGGTATCAGAGCCAAGGTTGCCCGTAGGAACATGGACCTAGGTAGAAATGGACATATTTAAGGACCCTATGTTCTTAAAAACTATTTTACAAAAGGTGTGGGGTGAAAGTGTTATTTAATGTGGTCACTTTAATTGTTCATCTTGTCTCAACTTTTATTCAAAACGCAGTCTTCATCTAATTCTTATCTAACTTGATTTTAAATGCTTTATATTTTAGATGGTTCGCATGGTTCGCACCCCTCGCAAGTCCACCGGAGGAAGAGTGCCTGTAGCTGCCCTTGCCTTGAGGGAGGAGAACC
The DNA here is from genome assembly GCA_030760725.1 of Neostapfia colusana. Taxonomy (NCBI): domain Eukaryota; kingdom Viridiplantae; phylum Streptophyta; class Magnoliopsida; order Poales; family Poaceae; genus Neostapfia; species Neostapfia colusana. The sequence continues at coordinate 78,990,621 of JASWHV010000010.1, read as the reverse complement.
GCCCGGTGATGTACCGCTCCTACGGGTTGGTAGTAGGAGGCTTGTTGCGCCGTCTTCGGCGTATGCTCCACACCACCGGCAATGTTGGCAAGCTGATCATACACTACAGCTCCACCAGGACCATCCGTGAGAAGCGTGAAGAATGGAGCTCAGAGATGAGGATTATCCATGACAACCAGTTGCTCAAGATCCACCGCTCTCCAACTTGTCGGGCGACTCAGGCCGATGCTGAGAAGGATGTCACCTAGGAGGCCATCACCTGCCAAAGTTACATCAACCGTCGCCACCTGGACAGGACTGAGTACATGTATGTCCTCCAGCGTGAGAGTGGCACCGCGGAGTACAAGTACCCGCCGATGCAGCAGGGGACTTCTCATGAGCACATGGACCTGTGCTTGGAGGATGCAGCTATGCTCAGCACCCGACTACAGGAGTGCCAACAGGAGCTTTAGGATGTCCGTGACACCCTGAAGGAGACTGAGACGTTGCTTCGCGCCAGCTTGAGGGCGAGGGAGAGAGGAGATGGGAATGAACTGTGTGTCACCGAGAGTGACACCTGGACTGCCGACTCCCCAGACCGCCGGGCGAGCAAGCGTCGCCGCACTTCTCCACCAGACGCTTCCCCACCTAAAGCGGAATCAATCCATTGTGCTGAAAGGAGCGTGCAGTTGACAAACGAGCACGGTACTCGTATCGAGTTTGAGTCAGCCCAACAAACAACCAAGAAGGCAATTTTGAACCACGTGGAAGGAGCAACATTGGACAGCATTCCAGTGGTTCAAGAATTCTCGGACGTGTTTCCAGAAGAGCTTCCAGGTATGCCACCTGACCGGGACATTGAGTTTGCCATTGATTTGGTACCCGGAACTGCACCCATAGCAAAGAGACTCTTTAGGATGCCCACCAATGAACTAGTGGAACTCAAGAAGCAAATTCAGGAGCAGTTGGAAAAGGGTTTTATACGTCCAAGCTCGTCACCATGGGGAGCCCCCGTGCTCTTCGTAGACTAGAAGAATGGGACCCAAAGGATGTGTGTGGACTATAGGTCTCTCAACGAGGTGACAATCAAGAACAAATACCCTTTGCCCCGTATAGAAGACCTATTTGACCAAATGAAAGGAGCCCGAGTGTTCTCCAAGATTGATCTTCGGTCGGGATACTTCCAGCTGAAGATTAAGCCCTCCGATATACCCAAGACTGCCTTTCGAACACGGTATGGTTCGTATGAATATACCGTCATGTCTATTTGGTTAACAAATGCACCCGCAAACTTCATGTACCTTATGAACAAGGTTTTCATGGAGTACTTGGATAAGTTCGTCGTGGTTTTCATCAACGATATTATGGTGTATTCAAAAAGTGAGGAGGAGCATGAAGAACATTTGAGATTAACCTTACAGAAAATGCGCGAGCATCAATTGTATGCCAAGCTTAACAAGTGTCAAGTTTGGCTAAAGGAGATATCGTTCCTAGGCCACATTATCTCCGAGGAAGGTGTATCGGTTGATCCCGAAAAAGTGGGAGATGTTCTGAAGTGGAACCAGCCACAAAAACGGAGAGATATTTGGAGTTTTCTTGGGATGGCTCGATACTACCGATGCTTCATCAAGGACTTCGCTAAGATAGCAAAACCTATGACGGAGTTGCTAAAGCTGTTAAAAGTGTTCCAGTGGACATCAGCGTGCCAGGAGAGCTTTGAGGAACTCAAGAAAAGACTAACCACAGCGCCAGTTCTGGTATTACCGAACGTAAGCAAGAGCTTTGACATATATTGTGACGCATCGAGACAAGGGCTCAGATGTGTGCTCATGCAAGAAGGACAAGTGGTAGCCTATGCCTCACGACAATTAAAGAAGCACGAGCTTAATTATCCTACACATGACTTGGAGCTTGCAGCAGTAGTGTATGCATTGAAGATTTAGAGACATGATATCCTTGGTCATTGATGTGAGATCTATACGGATCATAAAAGCCTCAAGTACATATTCACACAAACGGACTTGAATTTGAGGCAACGTAGATGGTTGGAACTCATCAAGGATTACGATGTTGGAATCAACTACCACCCTGGAAGGGCCAATGTAGTAGCTGATGCATTGAGCCAGAAGGGAGCATGTCACCTACTCACGGTTCGGGAGCTACCACCTGAACTATGCAAGGAGTTCGAACGGTTACACCTCGGATTCTTGAACAAGATGGAAGTGATGGAACTCCACTCTTCATTGGAGCAAGAGATAAGGGATGGCCAAGCAACGGATGAGGAGATCAAGGAGATCAAGGAAAGGATCTGACAAGGAATAGAGAAGGATTTCAAGGAAAATGAGATGGGTACGCTTTGGCTAGGAAAAAGGATTTGTGTGCCTAACGTGAAGCACATACGCGACATCATACTAAAAGAGGCACATGATTCACCTTATTCCATACATCCCGGAAGTACCAAGATGTACAAGGACCTAAAGACTTGTTATTGGTGGGATGGTATGAAGAGGGACATAGCCGAATATGTTGTCCTATGCGACACATGCCAACGGGTGAAGGCCGAACATCAAAGACCCGCTGGATTGTTGCCACCCTTGAAGGTACCCGAGTGGAAGTGGGAAGACATCAATATGGATTTCAATGTCGGGTTGCCACGTACTCAGTCGGGTTACGACTCCATTGGGGTTATCGTGGACCGATTGACGAAAACAGCCTATTTTCTCCCTGTAAAGACCAAGTACAACGTTGCACAATTAACCGAGTTGTACATGGAGCAAATCGTGTGCCATCATGGAGTCCCGAGGAGGATAGTCTCAGATCGGGGTTCTCAGTTTACCTCTAGATTTTGGAGGAAGCTGCAGAAAGCTATGGGTACACGACTGGATTTTAGCTCCGCTTACCACCCGCCGACCGATGGGCAAACGGAAAGGACAAACCAAATTTTGGAGGACATGTTGAGAGCTTGTGCCTTGAAATATGGACGTAGTTGGGATAGGAGCTTGCCGTACGCGGAATTCTCCAATAACAACAGCTATCAAGCCAGCTTGAAGATGTCACCTTTCGAAGCATTATATGGCAGACGGTGTAGAACGCCATTGTTTTGGAATGAGGCCGAAGAAAACCAAGTGTTTGGACCCAAAGTGCTACAAGAAGCTGAAAAGCAAGTCCAAACGATACGGGAGAACTTGAAGGCTGCTCAGTCACGACAGAAAGGCTATGCGGACTATAGACGAAGAAAGTTGACTTTCGAAGTAGGAGACTATGTATACCTCAAGGTATCGCCTATCTGTGGCAAACGTCGTTTCAAAGTCAAAGGCAAGCTAGCACCTCGCTATATCGGACCATTTAAGATTTTGGACAAGCGAGGAGAAGTAGCCTATCAACTAGAGCTCCCAACGCACCTCTCCGACGTACATGACGTGTTTCATGTATCTCAGCTCAAGATGTGCTTGAGAGTGCCAGAAGAGCAAGTACCAATGGAAGATCTCAAACTTCAAGCGGACCTGACCTATGCAGAGCCCCCATACGAATTTTGGACGTAAAGAAAAGGGTCACAAGGAACAAAGTGATCCGATGGTGCAAGGTACAATGGAGCCATCACACCGAAGCTAAAGCCACATGGGAGCATGAAGAAGATATCAAGACAGAGTTTCCTCATCTATTCTCTACTAACGAATCTCGAGGGCAAGATTCAATTTAAGGGGGGTAGATTTGTGACACCCCCACTTTCAGGTTCTGCATATATTCATATTTTATATGTAGAAATTTTTTTTAAAATAAGTAGAATAGAGAAAATATTAAAAGGATAGCAAAAAAGAGCAAAATTTCCAGTCTACAGAGAGCGCCGAAGACAATTCCCGTGGCCGCAGACCACGTGGCGCGTTCGGAGCTCACCTCCGAAAGGTTCGGCCTCTCCGGAAATGTGTCACCTTCGGAGCTTACCTCCGGGAGGTCCGACACTACCGAACACGTGTCACCTTCGGAGCTTGCCTCCGGGAGGTCCGACGCTGATGGACACGTGTCGACCTCGGAGCTCGTCTCTAAGGAAGAAGGAAGTCCAGCGCTACTTGATGCATGGCATTCACGGAGCTCACCTCCGAAGAGAGGGAGGTCTGGAATTGACACATGGCACCCTAGAGCCACCACCGAAGAGATGGGGAGGTCCGGAACTGACACGTGGCATTCGCGGAGCTCGCCTCTGTTAAGAGGGGAGGTCCCGACCCACCAGACACGTGGCGCACGTGGAGCTCGCCCCTGAAGAGAGGGAGGTTTCCGCCCGCCAGGATATGTGGCGCACGCGGAGCCCGCCTCTGAGAAAGAGGGAAGTCTCGCTCGCTTGACACGCGGCACAGCCGGAGCTCATCTTTACGGAAAAGGGAGACCAGGCCGCTGATGGACACGTGGAGTTTCCGAAGCTCATCACCGCGTAAGGACGCGATTCTGAAGCAGTTTTTCTTCTGTATGCGTGGGAATCTCCGGTACTGAGGAAACCTACACCACTTCCACAATGTTACCGAACCAAATCGGCAAGAGACAAGTTGTTAAGATCTAAAAACAATTTGAATAAGACTCTTATTTGAATTCCGATTAGATTAGGACTCTTCCCTTCCCGATTATAAATAGAACCGAAGACCTTTGGTCGCAACCACGAACTTCTTTTCCATCTCCTAAGCCGACAACATAGAACCCTAGCCCCAGCTCGCTGAGTAAACCCTTCGCCGGAGTTCAGTCGCGGAAGATCGTCGGAAGAGAGCCCCAACGATCTGTCTTGCTAGGAGAAGGACCTCGAGACCAAGAAGAACGTAAGGTAGGTCTCCAATACTACCTTGCGACATCATCGTGTTTTCTTTGTATCTGTTCTTTGATCCCTTTCGAACAGAAGCTTTTTCATGGACATATCACGTGTTGATCGGTTTGATCTAGAGTCAAGATCATCACCATGTCCACCTTTGATCCGAACACCTCTGTTCATCGTAAAACCCATGCAAACCATGCAAGAACACGTAGAAAGATCATATGCTAAAATGCATATGCATCATCGCATCTAGTTAAAGTTTGTGCATGATATTGATTGTTGTGAATCTTGTATGTGTGTGATCGTGTATAGAAGTACAAGCTCAGGGAGCTACCTACGACGGACTACAACAACAAGATTTTGAGCAACCAGAACCGCCAGAACAAGGCAAGTGCCCCTTGACCATATTGATCCTATGTTTTGGGATACTATTTTGTTTTGTGAAAAGGTGTGTGAGCTGAGTCAAACATGATGGGAAACCCTTTTATAGGAGTTTACTAGTTTTGGTTAAACCACCCTTGTCACCTGGGAAGTTTACGAGTCGGGTATGGTTTTTGTTTTTATGCTTCGCTGAGTCCATGGGATTTTGGGAAGCGGGATAGATGTGTCTAGCTAACTACACTCGTAATGATAATGAGAAACTGATGTTGTTAATGAACATGGATCGGAGGGAGATCTAGGCAAGCCTGGGTTTGTGAATGAGGTAGCCTGAGATGGTGGTTACTTGCCGTAGATCTAGGGACCGGTTCATGCGAGCACATGCCAGGATAACAGTGCTACCACGAGGCCAAGTATGGGTGCAGCTTAGCTGACTAATTAGGTAGGTTACTAGATTTTTATGGACCGTGGAAGGCGGGGGGAATGGGAGTCGAGTGAGGAATGCCCTGGGAACTGCATGGCACAAGAGGGGGCCCTTGGGTGGGAGAATTGGATATTCTAGCCTGCCGGTGAAACCTTAGTGAGTCCATACATCTAGTAGCCCCTTTGTAAAGGCTATTTTGTGATCTCTTGACGGTAGACCAACGGTTGTGTACTGGTATAATGGAGGTTCTGCAGTCGCCGACGGGTGACAAAATCACAAACTTGTGGGTAAAGTGGTACAACTTCTGCAGAGTCTAAAACTATCATGATAGCCGAGATTACGATCACGAGCGCCTGGCCAACTTCCATGATTAGTTGGGATGGTTATTGGTTATGATTATTGGTTATGGTTTGGCTTTCGGGACTGTTGAGTCCGGGTGATTGTCACACCCGGTCTCTCCAAAGAGCAACCGAGTGAATATCACATGTATGCCAGGATCATTTTCTCATACATGTGAATACAAATAGTGAAGCATCATTAATTACAAGCCAAGGGTTCGAATATAAAATAAGTCTTACATAGCATAATGTTAACTTAAAACATTACGTGTTAACTTCCTAAATTGTTTGTTTAAACTTAAACTTTTGAGGCCTTAATATTTAGACAATTTCTGAAGATTTCACATAGATCTGTGGGCGTCACGTCACCCGCGAAAATAAATGTATTATTGATTCATAGGGGTTCACACACCAAAGCAAAACAGTCTAAAGACGAGGTTGTGGACAAATGCCCATGGCTTCCACAACTCACGTCACACACCAAACATTAACACACAAATAAATAGGGTATTGATTCCACTACTCGATAACCTGTTGAAATAAGGGAAATGACTCTAAACAACTCGTATCACTGAGCTGGCTCTTCGGGGTCTTCCTCATCATTGTGGCTGCCCTCTGATTCCGCTTTAGGTGGGGAAGCTGCTGGTGTAGAAGGGCGGCGACGCTTGCTCGCCCGGCGGTCTGGGGAGTCAGGAGTCCACGTGTCGTTCACGGTGACACACAGTTCATTCTCATCTCCTCTTTCTCTCGCCCTCAAGCTGGCGCGGAGCAACGTCTCAGTCTCCTTCAGAGTGTCACGAACATCCTAAAGCTCCTGCTGGCACTCCTGCTGTCGAGTGCTGAGCATAGCTGCATCCTCCAGGCACAGGTCCATGTGCTCGTGGGAGGTCCCCTGCTGCACTGGCGGGTACATGTACTCCGCGGTGCCACTCTCACGCTGGAGGACATACATGTACTCAGTCCTGTCCAGGTGGCGACGGTTTATGTAACTATGGCAGGTTATGGCCTCCCAGGTGACATCCTGCTCAGCATCGGCCTCAGTCGCCCGACAAGCTGGAGAGCGGTGGATCTTGAGCAGCCGGTTTTCATGGATAATCCTCATCTCTGAGCTCCATTCTTCACGCTTCTCACGGATGGTCCTGGTGGAGCTGTAGTGTATGATCAGCTTGACAACATTGCCGGAGGCGTGGAGCATACGCCGAAGACGGCGCAACAAGCCTCCTACTGCCAACCCGTAGGAGTGGTACGTCACCGGGCGGTTCTGCTCTCTCAAGGCAAGGGCAGCTACAGGAACTCTCCCTCCGGTGGACTTGCGAGCGGTGCGGACCATGCGAACCATCTAAAACGTAAAGCATTTAAAATCGAGTTAGACAAGAATTAAATAAAGATTGTATTTTGAATAAAGGTAGGGACAAGATGAACAAATGAAGTGACCCCATTAAATAACACTTTCAACCCACTCCTATTGTAAAATAGTTTTTAAGAAAATAGGGTCCTTAAATACATCCATTCCTACCTAGGTCCACGTTCCTACGGGCAACCTTGGCTCTGATACCACTTCTGTCACACCAGGTCTCTCCAAAGAGCAACCGAGTGAATATCACATGTATGCCAGGATCATTTTCTCATACATGTGATGACAAATAGTGAAGCATCATTAATTACAAGCCGAGAGTTCGAATATAAAATAAGTCTTACATAGCATAATGTCGCGATGGACGATAATATGTTCATAACATGTAAATAAAACAGCAGCGGAATATAAATCTTGTGGGCTCCGTCACAGGTGTTGCCCGGGGGACTCCGTGAACCTAGAATCCTTCTTCGGGTCTGAAGTCTTGGTCATTGAACACCACATCATCCCCTTGACCTGAGCAGCAATTTAAACCAACAGAAAAGCAAGCTTGAGTACCGTTGGTACTCAGCAAGTGGGGGAAAGTTATGTCATGCATGGCTAGAGCAAGGAGAGGTTGAACTCATGGTTAAAGCACTACGCAATTAATACCTATCACCTTAGCTTATTAAGCACCTACATTACTACATAGGTGAAATGGTCCCAATCTCCCAACCCATCATCAAAAATCAAGTAACCATAACAACATTTCCAATGTTTAAGCTCCCCGCTTAACATCCTCAACTTCCAAATTTATCATCCTCTAACCATGAATAAGTCCAAGCCGCTCTTGACCGTGAGCACGGCTGTCATGATAGTTTTGACTCTGTAGGGTTTGTACCACTGTACCCACATGTAGTGATTTCATCCCCCGTTGCCGGGTGGACTAAAAGAACCTCCATTATGCCAGTGGCCGCGAACCACGTTCACACTTCCCAGGAGATCACCACGACGCCTTTACAAAGGGATTTCCGACGAGCGTGGGCCCACTGAGGTTTCACCCCTAACAGCATACAAGAGGATCCAACCCCGTTGCAGTGGCCCCCTCTTGAGCCTTGCGGTTCATATGGTAGTCCAGCTGACACCTATTCCCCGCACCATCCAAACACCCATACTACGCCGATGATACACCTAATTAATTGGCCAAGCTGCCCCATCTCAGCATGTGGTTGGCACGGTAAAGCCAGGTTACATGCTCCATGAACCGGTCCTTAGGATCCAGGCAAGCACTAAACACAAACCCGAGTCTCGTGTACACAGAACCAACCAAATCATCCAACTTGCCTCGATCCCTACCTCTACAGAACTCATAATATCTCATTCAAGAGTAAGGTAAATAAGTTGATGATCTCATATCCCACTTATCCCATTCTAAGCATGGCTAAGCATAAGGATATAAATAAATGACATAATAAAATAAATCCCAACCCAGGCTACAAGGAAGTGAGATAATGAAAATCTAGGGAAACTTCCTAGTTTGGGTATCATATTCCAAATTGACAATGCAATTAAATTCTAACTACACATCCTAGTATAAGATCAAAGTGGTCAAGGACACTTGCGTTCTTCCTGCTGCTCTGGGAATGGAAAGTCTTGATCTTGAAAGGTGAGAACCTGCTCTGGGGCTGGTTCTACTCATGGCAATACACACATAGCAAAAGAAAACAACATTCCATAAGCCATAGTCCACACTTCCACTCATGCAAACCACACATACATACATATGAAAGTCATTCACATTTTTAAGTGTTGTGGTTACACTAGATGTGTTGATTTTAGGCCTACATGCACTTTTAAACATACATATTACTTCTAACTTTTGTATTCAGATTTCTAATTGCACAATATATATGAATTTCCAATTTGAACAAATTCTCTCTATTTAATTAATACACTTCTTAGCCACAAAATTTGCATGAAAGAAAATTTCCTACTCCAAATAGGTTTTCAGATCTTCAACAAAATCTTAATTTGAAGTTTTTGGAATTGGAGACCTCATTTAACATTTTCTAATTACGCCTACCTATTTCCTATATTTTTAGATTTATTTTCTATGCCTAAAAGTGAACTTTAATATTAAAATAGTAAGACATATCACCTAAACAGAATAGGTTCTGACCTAAAATGTTCAATAAAATATCTTTGAACTTCCTCTCTGGTGGGGATCAAATTAAATTTATTTTACTCATTTTCAGAATTATTTTCTAGTCTAAAAATGAATTTCCAGAAATTATAAAAATAACAGCACTTAGTCAGACTTCATTTCAGCCTAAAATCAGTTCTCAACTCATTCTAAATATCTTCCAAATGCTAGAAAAATTTACATTTGTATTTGCACATGTGTTTACATTACCATTTGAATTTAAATTCTACTCATATGTTCAATTTCTGAATTTAATACCCTATAGGGTCTAAAAGGGCAAATCCACCCTACTGCAGGGTCTACTTCACTATTTCCTAAATTTTCAGGGGGCTAATTACACAAAACAGAGAGGTTTTCCTAATTTTTATTAAGTCCAGGGGCTAAAACTGATTTTTAAATGAATTTACATGAATTTCTGAAGGTCCAGGGGCTAGATCAGAAGTTTCCAGGGCTAGCTTGTGTTTTCCGAGATCCCCAGGGGGTAGCACGTAAGATTCCCGACCTTTATAACGCGGGGCTGACGTGGGCCGTCGGATTAAAACAGATGGCTGAGATTATAACGCGAAGCGGTACGAGTTAGATCTATTCGGGACCACACGATTTAAAATGGACGGGCCTCAGGGGGCCACGTCGCCCTGGACGTGTGCTGGCGGCGCTGCCCGGCGGCATGCATTGGCGGGAGGCAGCGATCTCGCCGGAGAACTTCGGGTTTTCGTCTATACATCGTAAAACATGGATTTCTTGGCATAGAACGGAAGAGGGGAGGTAGGGGATATCACCTCGCGGTTTTTCTTGAGCTCGGAGGCCCTGGAAAGCGGTCGGCGACGAGGTCCGAGGGGAAAACGCGATGGTGCTCACCGGAGCTGTGTCTAGAGCGCAAAACACCAGGTTTCCTTCACCTGCAAGACTCCCCGGCGGCGGTGGAACACAACAAGCTTGTTAGATCAGAGAATTCGGACGAGAATCGAAGGAAAACGGCGGCGGGAGCTTCGGTTCTCACCGAGGACTGAGGCCGCCGATCAGGGAGGAAAAAGGGGCGGATTTCAGCATTTGAATCTGCGAGGGATGGCGGCGGGGGTTGGTTTAGATGTGCAGCAGCGCGTGGGCTGGAGATCGCGGCTCTGGAGCAAGAAAATCAGCGTGGCAGCGGTGATCGGCACGGAAGTAGCGTGGCGGTTGGGCGCGCGTACGGGTGGGGGGAGGATGACACGCGGGCCCCGCGTGTCAGAGAGAGGGAGAGGGGGGGACAGCCGCAGGTTTTGGGCCGGCTGAGGTGGGTTTCGGCCCACTGGCCATTTTTCTTTTTTCCTTTTCCTTTTCTGTTTTGATTCAAATTTGAATTCCAGTTTAAATTTGAATTGCTTCACCACATGCAATACGTCCAATTTTTTTTTAAATTCCCCTCTTTAACAGGTTTTGGGGTGTTACAACTCTACCCCCCTTAAAAGAAATCTTTTCCTCGAGATTGGTGACTCTAGGAAAATAAATCCGGAAACTGCGCCTTGAGCTCGTCTTCTCACTCCCATGTGGCTTCTGCTTCCGAGTGATGCTTCCACTGCACTTTGCACATTTGGATTCTTTTATTTTTTTTTGAGGTGTTCCATTGTCTCCAAAATTTTTACCGGTTGCTCGGCATAAGAAATATCCTCTCGTACGTCCACCTCATTCATAGGTAACATCTCTTCGGGTGTTCTTAAACATTTCTTGAGTTGTGACGCATGGAATACATCGTGCACATCTGATAGGCGAGCCGGTAGTTCTAGCTGATATGCCACTTCGCCTTTCCTCTCCAGAATCTGAAAGGGTCCGATGTATCGTGGTGATAATTTCCCTTTCACCTTGAACCGACGAAGTCCTCGGATAAGGGATAGTCCCCCACGTTGAAAATGAGCTCTCTTCTCCGTACATCAGCATAGCTCTTTTGTCGGGTCTAGGCTATCCTCAAATTTTTGCGGATTTCCCTCACTTTCGCCTCGGCTTCTTGTAGTACCTCGGGCCCAAACACTTTACTTTCCCCAGTTTGGTTCCAAAATAGGGGAGTTCGGCACTTCCTCCCGTACAATGCCTCAAATGGTGACATCTTCATACTGGCCTGATAACTGTTGTTGTAGGAGAACTCTGCATACGGTAAGTTCTTATCCCAACTCCTATTGTTCTCGAGTGCACAAGCTCTCAGCCTATCCTCAAGGATCTGATTGGTCCTTTTGGTCTACCCGTCAGTCTGGGGGTGATAGGCAGAACTAAAATTCAGATGAGTTCCCATGGTTTCATGTAACTTCTGCCAGAAACTGAAGGTGAACTGTGTCCCTCGGTCTGACACTATCTTCTTTGGCACTCCATGAAAACACACGATTCTTGACATGTACAATTCTGCCAACTTGGATCTGCTGTAGCTTTCTTTCACGGGGATGAAATGAGCTACCTTAGTCAGCCTGTCGATGATGACCCATATCGAATCATATCCCGATTGGGTCCTAGGCAGCCCCACTATGAAATCTACCTATTTCTTCCCAGTTCCATTCAGGCACTTTAAGTGGTTGCAACAGTCCCGTGGGTCTTTGATGTTCTGCTTTTACTAGCTGACACGTGTCACATAGGGCAACATGTTCCGCGACATTTCGCTTCATGCCATACCACCAATATCTGCTCTTGAGGTCATGATACATCTTCGTACTCCCAGGATGAATGGAATAGTCGGAATCATGAGCCTCCTTCAAAATCAGTTCACGAATCTCCTTCACCTCAGGCACACAGATCCTTTTCCCATGCCACACCGTACCTTGTTCATCCTCTCTGAACCCAGGGGCTTTATTTTCTTTGATGAGTTCTCTAATTTCTTGTATCTTCTCGTCATTCTTCTGACCGTTGCGTATGTCGTGCTCTAATGTGGAGTCCACTTCCATGGCGATGTCCTCACCACTATTCACCAGACATAGATTGAGTTTTGCAATTTCTTCCTTCAATTCCATAGGCATGTCCTTTAAGCTCAACATGTTGACATGCACCTTCCGGCTTAGAGCTTCAGCCACGACGTTCGCTTTCCCAGGATGATAGTTGATGCCCACATCAAAGTCGTTGATTAGCTCTAACCATTTCCTTTGTCTGAGGTTTGGATCTGGCTGTGTGAAAATGTACTTTAAACTCTTATGATCTGTATATATCTCTGTCCTCTTTCCCATCAAGTAATGCCGCCAAATCTTCAATGCGTGGACCACTGCGGCTAGCTCTAGGTCATGCGTAGGATAGTTCTTCTCGTTTTTTCGGAGCTGCCGGGACGCATAGGAAATGAAATGCCCCTCTTGCATGAGAACACATCCGAACCCGTGTCCAGATGCATCGCAATACACCGAAAAGTTCTTCTGCATATCTGTCATAACTAGCACTGGGGCTGTTGTCAATCTTTTCTTCAGCTCTTGGAAACTTGTCTCACACTCCGGTGTCCACGTGAATGTGATTCCCTTTTCTAATAATTTGGTGGGAGGTCTCAAGATCTTGGAGAAACCCTCAATGAACCGTCGATAATACCCAGCCAATCCTAAGAAGCTTCGAATTTCCATGACATTTTCAGGGGTCTTCCACTTCTGCACATCCTCGATCTTGGCGGGATCTACGGAGATTCCTCCCTCCGAGATTATATGTCCTAAGAAGGGAACTCTCTTCAGCCAAAACTCACACTTACTCAACTTGGCATATAGTTGGTGTTGTCTCAGCTTTTGCAACACCAATCTTAAATGTTCCTCATGTTCTTCTTCATCTTTGGAGAAGACGAGAATGTCATCAATGAAAACCACTACAAATTTGTCCAGATATTCCATGAATACCTTTTTCATGAGATACATGAAATACGCCGGGGCGTTAGTTAGCCAGAACGGCATGACAGTGTATTCATACAGCCCGTACCAAGATACGAAAGTTGTCTTTGGAATGTCAGTTTGCCTTATCTTCAGATGGTGGTATCCCGACCTGAGATCAATTTTTGAGAACACACAAGCTCCCCTCAACTGGTCAAATAAGTCTTCAATGCGGGGTAATGGGTACTTGTTCTTGATGGTTACTTCATTCAACGCACGGTAGTCTACGCATAACCTTTGGGTTCCGTCCTTCTTGGGCACAAATATAACTAGAGCTCCCCATGGTGAGGAACTAGGACGAATATACCCCTTCTCTGTAAATTCTCTTATATGTTCTTTGAGTTCTTCTAGCTGTTTGGAGTCCATCCGATAAGGCCTCTTATATATTGGGGTTGTTCCAGGTACTAGTTTAATCGCGAATTCCACTTCACGATCTGGGGGCATACCTGGCAACTCCTCCGGAAAAACATCTGGATATTCCCTGATAATCCTTATCTCTTCCACTTCCACCTCAACTTGATTGAGTTTAATGTCCCTCCTAGGTTCTTGCACGGCTACGAACTTCACTTTTGTGCCACTATTGTGAGTTAGTTCTACCGTTCTTGTCGAACAATGGATGATACCTTTATGTTTGGTCAACCAATCCATACCCAAAATAATATCTATCCCTTGGGAGTCTATCACTATGAGGTTTGCAGTAAATACTACCCCATTAATGTCTAGATTCACCTTGGGACAAACTTGTCTTGTTCTTATTTCTCCCCCTGGAGAGTTCACTATTAACATATGGTGATGCGGACATCGCTACCGTTGATACAACCACAACACCAGCCCATTCACCACTCTCAGCTAATTAAGGTCCAATGACACGCGCTCGTGCACGTCAACTTAATTATAAGGTGCTTGGGAATTGATCCAGCTAGGAGTGATGGAGGGATTAATGCAATAAAGGCTGCTCCACCCGAGGGGAAATCTTGAGGCTGGGGCCATGTAATAAAGAGAGATTTAGACAAATAAGGAAAGGAATAAGGGAAATCTCGTCCAACTTTGCTGCTGGACGAAATTCCCTCTTTCTTCCCCCATTTAAAGATAGATGTGCTATAATAAGAAAAGAAATAGAGGAAATCATATCCTGCCTTGCTGCTGGATGGGTTTCCCTCTTTCTTTCCCTATTAAATGGTAGTCTATCACAGAAAAAGGAAGGGAATAAGGGAGATCACGTCCTACCTTTGTTGCTGGACGAATTTCCCACTTCCCTCCCCTATTTAAGTAGTCCAAGAGCTCCTTGACAGGGTGGGTTTTATTTTCTGTAAGTTTAGCCATTGCTACTTCCTTGTAACGCAAGTGTCGACGAGACCTTCTGATTACTTGAGTCAGAACCCCAACTTTTTCACACCCGTGAGTGTTTGCTTGTTATCTTGTTCTTGCTTGTTCTTCGATTGCTTGCAGGTTCAAGGCTGTTCTTGGCACGGCAAGTACAGCAACAACAGGAGCCGGTGTAACTATCGCTAAGGCGCAGCATCCTTGTGGATGTTGTAGTCGGGTAGCACAACGTCGACCTCCACCCAAATCGTAGTTACCGGGAGACGGTGTAACTGTCGCTCAAGGCGCCACACCATTCTGGTTGTGGTAGTCGGGCAGCCAACGTCGGCCTCCACCAAATTCGTTCATTGCCAACATCTCTCATCGAAAGATAGGGCGTCCCCCGTACCCGTTGGGTTCATCAAGTGGTATCAGATTTCAGGTTGCTCGGTGAGAGATTTCCTTCTCCTTGTTCTTCATTTACCTACAGTCCACTTTTGCCTACAAAAGTTCGCTCTAAAAAAATCCTAAAAACACTTTGAGCCTTTTGCTTGGCTACTTAGCTCTCGACTTGTTGAATTCACGGTTGCCTTTTTGTGTCAAGTTGCTAGTCCTAAGTTTTTCACCTCTAGAGTTTTGAGTTCGTGCCACTTTGTTCTCAGTCCATTTCCATTATCTACCCAAAGTTGAGAAAAAAGGCAAGTGCAAAAGAAAAGCTGCACGGATCAGCAAGAAAAAGGCACGTGCAAAAAGAAAAGCCGCACTGATTACAATCACAAAAAAAGTTTCTAAGTACAAAAAAAAGAGAGACAATTTGTGTAACATTTGTTTCATGTTTCGAATTCAACTTGCTGTTTTCAACGTTGTTGAAACACAACGGATCGGGCTGTTCGAACTTCCCTACCATAGTAATCCAACGTCACATGGAGTTACGGCTCACGTCTCTAGTAAGGTTTGAGCTAGGACCAGCACAATACCATCGTGGAACGTTTATTCAACTTGTTGTGACTAATGTGGTACTAGCTGTTCCTTTGCACAAATTGTGTCTAGCAGCCACCTACAGCTCCACAAAATTATCTACGACACCATAAGGTTGTGCTGGCAGCCACCGTTTGTTGTTGTTCTTGCTGATTGCCGGCGCCTCCTGCATCGCATGGTAAGAACTTGTAAGACCTTGATTTCTTGCTAGTGAGGAATTGTGCTGTCCTACCATCTCTTAGCAACTGTTAGGATTAATCTGCTTGCTGTTGTATTTCCTTTCTTTACTAACCATGTCAGCTAATGCGAATGAGACATATCCACATTCACCACGTACGAGGGGCATCATTCAGCATTTCGAATGCCAAGTAAAGCTACACACAGATGCTCTCAATGAGGATATTCAAGTCACCAATGAACGCATTGGTCAATTAGAGTCGACGCAGATTTGCACCAACACCAAACTGACCACATTAGAAAGCACTGCTGGGGCTATTAACACTTCTCTTGCAGCAATCATTGAGCGATTGGAGAGGATGGAACAGGTTGGACGCGAAGAGAGGCAAAGACGTGTTGATGACAGCCACGACTCCGTTGGCAGTGCTGCAAGATATGACGAGGCGGAGTATTCGGCGGATACCGAGCTTGATGATGGACCTTTCAGGTATCGACGGCAGCCACATCGCGACCATCGTGGTATGGGTGGTCGAGCTCAACGACGCGAGGTACGGGACAATGACGATTCCCTACGCAGCATTAAATATTCCATACCACCTTTTGATGGTAAATATGATCCGGATGCATATCTGTCTTGGGAATTATCAGTAGATCAAAAATTTGCATGCCATGATTTCCCTGATGATAAAAAGGTTAGAGATGCCACTAGTGAATTCACTGACTTCGCTTCTGTTTGGTGGCATGAATATCATACTAAAAATCTAGCTACCGTACCACAAACTTGGAATGCTTTGAAACGAATCATGCGTCGTCGTTTTGTTCCCTCCTATCATGCTCGTGATCTATTGCATAAATTACAACAACTTAGGCAAGGAAACAAATCTGTTGAGGAATACTATCAAGAACTTCAAATAGGCATGATGCGTTGTGGCCTAGTTGAAAATGAAGAGGCTGCAATGGCTAGGTTTATGGGTGGTTTAACAAGAGAAATTCAGGTCATATTGGCTTATAAGGAATACACTAACGTCACTCGATTATTCCATCTTGCTTGTAAGGCTGAAAGAGAAGTGCAGGGACGACGTACAAGAACTAACATTTCTGCAGGTCGAACTACCACATGGCAGTTCCGCTCAAGTGCTGCTGGTACTAAGCATGATTCTCCAGACGATGCTTCCAATGGGTTGCCCAGGACTACATCAAAATCAGCACCTTCGCGTGCAATCGAGACAACAAAAGGATCCACCCAAGTTGCAGCCAACACTTCTTCTTCCATTGCTTCTACCGGGAGAACAAAAGACATTCAATGCCTCCAGTGCAAGGGTTTTGGGCACCTACGAAGGGACTGCCCAAGCAAGCATGTGCTGGTTGTACGAGAAAATGGTGAGTACTCATCCGCTAGTGATTTAGATAATGAAACATATGCCATGCTTGCTGCACAAGAAGCAGGAAAGAAGAATGATGATGAAGAGCACATTGGGGCTGATCATGCTGCCCACTATGAGAGTCTTGTTGTGAGGCGTGTCTTGAATGCCCAAATGATCAAAGCTGAACAGAACCAGCGACACAATCTATTCCAAACTAAGTTTGTAGTTTTGGAATGATCGTGTCGCATTATTATTGATGGAGGAAGCTGCAACAATTTAGCATGTGCTACCATGGTAGAAAAGCTTGGGATGACAACACTTCCACATCCACATCCCTACTACATCCAATGGTTCAACGATAGTGGTAAGCTTAATGGTACACGTTTGGTTCGTGTCGAATTTGCAATTGGTTCCTACCATGATTACATTTATTGTGATGTGGTACCTATGCAAGCTTGTTCTATGCTATTTGGTCGACCTTGGCAATTTGATAAAGATACATTACATCATGGTAAATCAAATCAATACTCTTTCATGCATCATGAGAAGAAACTTGTTTTGCACCCGATGTCCCCTGATGCTATTTTGAAGGATGACATTGCTAGAGCTTGTAAAGAGAAAAATAAGAAATCTGCTGAAAATGAAAATTCAGATGTCGTGAAGAAATCGGTACAGCCTAAGACTGACAATTCCAAATCTGCTCATATGAAGAAGAATGAAATAAAATTAAAGGGCGCTTGTTTTTTTGCTTCCAAATCTGATTTGTTTGAATTAAAAAGTGATACTGCAATCTGCTATGTGTTTGTTTGCAAAGAAGCTTTGTTCTCACTTCACGACACACCATGTGCTTTGCCTCCTTCTATCACTAAGCTTTTGCAGGAATACGCTGATGTGTTTCCACAAGAGTTACCAGCCGGGCTGCCACCATTGAGAGGGATTGAGCATCAGATTGACCTCATCCCTGGGGCTTCTTTGCCCAACCGAGCACCATACAGGACCAATCCGGAGGAGACTAAGGAGATTAAGTGGCAAGTACAGGAATTACTCGACAAAGGTTATGTGCGTGAGTCCCTTAGTCCTTGCTCCGTTCCTGTCTTTTTGGTCCCAAAGAAAGATGGATCATGGCGCATGTGTGTAGATTGTCGAGCAATTAATAACATTACCATTAGATATCGTCATCCTATTCCTAGGTTAGATGATATGCTTGATGAACTTAGTGGCTCGATGATTTTCTCTAAAATTGATTTGCGTAGTGGATACCATCAAATTCGCAAGAAGCTAGGTGATGAATGGAAAACAGCGTTTAAAACAAAGTTTGGTTTGTATGAGTGGTTAGTCATGCCTTTTGGTCTCACGAATGCACCTAGCACTTTCATGAGATTAATGAATGAGGTTTTACGTGCTTTCATTGGAAGATTTGTGGTAGTATATTTCGATGACATCTTGATCTATAGCGCATCTCTCGAAGTTCATCTTGATCATCTCCGTGCTGTTTTCAATGCTTTACGTGATGCACGCTTATTTGGTAACATTGACAAGTGCACCTTTTGCATGGATCGAGTTTCTTTTCTTGGCTATGTTGTAACACCACAGGGAATTGAAGTTGATCAAGCCAAGGTGGAGGCGATACACAGCTGGCAGACTCCTACCACGGTCACACAAGTACGAAGCTTTCTCGGACTTGCTGGATTCTATCGTCGTTTTGTGAAAGACTTCAGCACCATAGCAGGCCCACTGCATGAGCTTACAAAGAAGGGTGCCCCATTCACATGGGGCAAGGCGCAAGAGGCTGCATTTGCAACTTTGAAGAATAGGTTAACTCATACACCCCTTCTCCAATTACCAGATTTCAGTAAGACTTTTGAATTGGAATGTGATGCTAGTGGTATTGGATTGGGAGGTGTCTTGTTGCAAGAGGGGAAACCTATTGCTTATTTTAGCGAGAAACTGAATGGGCCTAGTCTGAACTATTCCACTTATGATAAAGAATTATATGCACTAGTACGGACTTTGGAAACATGGCAACATTATTTATGGCCTAAAGAATTTGTTATACATTCTGATCATGAATCTTTGAAGCACATTAAGAACCAAACTAATCTGAACCGTAGGCATGCCAAGTGGGTAGAATTCATTGAGTCCTTTTCTTATGTCATCAAACACAAGAAAGGAAAAGATAATGTCATTGTGGATGCCTTATCTCACCGTTACAATATGTTGTCCCAACTTGATTTTAAGATTTTTGGCTTGGAAACAATTAAAGAACAATATGCTTTTGATGCTGATTTCAAATATGTGCTGCTGCAATGTAAAGAAGGAAAAACATGGAACAAGTTTGTTCTCACTAATGGTTTTGTGTTTCGAACTAACAAATTGTGCATTCCAGCTGGTTCTGTGCGTATCTTACTATTGCAGGAAGCACATGGTGGAGGATTGATGGGACACTTTGGTGTCAAGAATACGGAAGACATCTTAGCAAGCCATTTCTTTTGGCCAAAGATGAGGAGAGATGTGGAGCGGTTTGTTGCTCGTTGCACCACCTGTCAAAAAGCTAAGTCCCGTCTTAATCCACATGGTTTATACATGCCTCTTCCTGTTCCTAGTGCTCCATGGGAGGATGTTTCTATGGATTTTGTTTTAGGATTGCCTAAAACAAAGAAGGGGAGGGATAGTATTTTTGTTGTTGTCGACAGATATTCTAAAATGGCACATTTCATACCATGCCACAAAACTGATGATGCTACCCATATTGCTGATTCGTTCTTTCGAGAAGTTGTTCGTTTGCATGGGGTTCCAAACACTATTGTTTCAGATAGAGATGCCAAATTTCTTAGTCATTTTTGGAAAACCATATGGGCTAAGTTGGGGACAAAATTACTCTTTTCTACCACTTGTCACCCTCAAACTGATGGACAGACCGAAGTAGTGAACCGTAGTTTATCTACCAAGCTAAGGGCTGTTCTGAAACATAACATTAAATTATGGGAAGAATGTTTGTCTCATATTGAATTTGCTTACAATCGTTCGCTGCATTCTACTACTAAATTGTGCCCTTTTCAGATTGTATATGGTTTTATTCCTCGTGCTCCCATTGATCTTTTGGCTCTGCCACCTTCAGAGAAATTGAATTTTGATGCTTCTCGCCGTTCTTAATTAATTCTTAAAATGCATGAGCAAACTAAATCAAACATTGAGAGAATGAACGCTAAGTATCAACAAGCCGGTAGCAAGGGTAGGAAGCATGTTACTTTTGAACCTGGTGATTTGGTTTGGGTGCATTTGAGAAAGGATAGATTTCCTGATTTTAGAAAATCTAAATTACTACCTAGAGCTGCTGGACCCTTCAAAGTGCTTCGAAAAATTAATGATAATGCATATGAAATTGAGTTGCCTGCACATTTTGGGGTTACTTCCTCTTTTAATATTGCAGATTTGAAACCATATATGGGCGAGGAAGACACATTTGAGTCGAGGACGACTCAATTGCAAGAAGGGGAGGATGATGCGGACATCGCTACCGTTGATACAACCACAACATCAGCCCATTCACCACTCTCAGCTAATCAAGGTCCAATGACACGCGCTCGTGCACGCCAACTTAATTATCAGGTGCTTGGGAATTGATCCAGCTAGGAGTGATGGAGGGATTAATGCAATAAAGGCTACTCCACCGGAGATGAAATCTTGAGGCTGGGGCCATGTAATAAAGAAAGATTTAGACAAATAAGGAAAGGAATAAGGGAAATCTCGTCCAACTTTGCTGCTGGACGAAATTCCCTCTTTCTTCCCCCATTTAAAGATAGATGTGCTATAATAAGGAAAGAAATAGAGGAAATCATATCCTGCCTTGCTGCTGGATGGGTTTCCCTCTTTCTTTCCCTATTAAATGGTAGTCTATCACAGAAAAAGGAAGGGAATAAGGGAGATCACGTCCTACCTTTGTTGCTGGATGAATTTCCCTCTTCCCTCCCCTATTTAAGTAGTCCAAGAGCTCCTTGACAGGGCGGGTTTTGTTTTCTGTAAGTTTAGCCATTGCTACTTCCTTGTAACGCAAGTGTCGATGAGACCTTCCGATTACTTGAATCAGAACCCCAACTTTTTCACACCCGTGAGTGTTTGCTTGTTATCTTGTTCTTGCTTGTTCTTCGATTGCTTGCAGGTTCAAGGCTGTTCTTGGCACGGCAGGTACAGCAACAACAGGAGCCGGTGTAACTATCGCTAAGGCGCAGCATCCTTGTGGTTGTTGTAGTCGGGTAGCACAACGTCGACCTCCACCCAAATCGTAGTTACCAGGAGACGGTGTAACTGTCGCTCAAGGCGCCACACCATTCTGGTTGTGGTAGTCGGGCAGCCAACGTCGGCCTCCACCAAATTCGTTCATTGCCAACATCTCTCATCGAAAGATAGGGCGTCCCCCGTACCCGTTGGGTTCATCATATGGTTCATTTGTATTGTTGCTATATCGTGCTTCTTAACAAACCCTTGAGCAATGAACGAGTGGGTAGCACCAAAATCGAACAGTAGGGTTGCAATGTGTAAATTTGCAGGAAACTTACCAATTAACACGTCAGGTGCCTCTTGCGCTTCCTCCATGGTTACGTGGTTCACCCGTCCTCGCATCACATTCTACTGCTGTGGCTGAATGGGCTTCTTCTTTGGGCACTTATGAGCGTAGTGCCCCACTTCACCACAGTTGAAGCATTGCACCCCAACTTTAGGTGCCTGGCCTTTGTTATCTTTGTAACACCCCAAAATCTATTAAGAGGGGAATTTAAAAAAAAATTTGGACGTACTGCATGTGGTACAGAAATTCAAATTCAAAATGGAATTCAAATTCAAATCAAAATAGAAAAGAAAGGGAAAAAGAAAAAGAAAACCCAACCGGCCAGTGGGCCGAAACCCGCCAGCCGGCCCACTATTCTCCCCCCTCGCGCCAACCCACGACCGAGCGCCCTCTCTCCCTCCCACTGACACGCAGGGCCCACGTGTCATCTCGTACCTCCGGCACGCCCCAACGGCCGGACTCTTCCTCGCGCCCAATCGCAACCAACAACAGAAACCCGCGCCCCCAGCCCGACTCCCGGTCCCGGACGACTCCAACTCGATCCCAACAGACCGCCGCCCCCCCCCCCCCCTCGCCTATATAAACGTCGACATCGCCCTGTTTTTCCCCCCGATCGGTTGTTTTTCCTCCCGGTGAGAACCGAAGCTTCTACCGCCATTTTCCTTTGATCCTAGCTCGGATTTCCTGATCTAACGCACTGATCATGTTCCACCGCCTCCGGGCAATCTCGCAGGTGAAGGAAATCCGGTGTTTTGCGCTCTAGACACAGCTCCGATGAGCACCGCCGCATTTTCACCTCGGACCTCGCCGCCGACCGCCTTCCAGGGCCTCCGAGCTCAAGAAAAACCCCGAGGTGAGATCCCCGACCTCCCCTCTACCGTTCTATGCCATGAAATCCAAATTTTAGGAAGTATAGATGAAAATCCGAAGATCTCCGGCGAGATCGCCGCCTCCCGCCGCCGCGCGCCGCCAGGCAGCGCGGGCTGGCTCCGGCCAGGGCGACGTGGCCCCTTGTGCGCCGTCTTTTGTAAGTCGCACGGTAGAATCTAAACCCGCGAGTACCGGTTCAGCGATCTAATCTGAGCCGCCTAGTTTAAATCGGACGGTCCACATCAGCCCCTCGTTATAAAGGCCGTGATTCTTATGCGCTACCCCCTGGGGATCTTGGAAAACACGAGCTAGCCCCGGAAACTTCTGATCTAGCCCCTGGAACTTCAGAAATTCGTGTAAATTCATTTAAAAATCAGTTTTGGCCCCTGGACTTAATAAAAATTAGGAAAACCCCTCTGTTATGTGTAGTTAGACCCCTGGAAATTTATGAAATAATAAATTAGACCCTGTAGTAGGGTGGATTTACATTTTTGACCCTATATGATATTAAATTCAGAAATTTGAATATGTGATTAGGATTTAAATTTAAAAGGTGAGGCAAACACATGTGCAAACTCAAATTTAAACTCTCCTAGCACTTAGAAAACTTTAGAATGAACTAAAAATAGATTTTAGGCTGAAATGAAATCTGCTTAAGTGTTGTTCATATTTATTAGTTCTAGAAACACATTTTTAGGCTAGGAAATAATTCTGAAAACTGATAAAATAAATTTAAATTAGTTCACATCAGAGGAGAAGTTCAAAATTATATTATTTAATATTTTAGATCAGAAACTAATCTGTTTAGATGATAAGTCCTACTATTTAAGATTTAAAACTCACTTTCAGGCATAGAAAATAAATCTGGAAAATATAGGAAAATAGGTATGCATAATTAAAAAATGATAAATGAAGTCTCCAAATCCAAAGACTTCAGTTTAGGATTTGGTAGAAGATCTGAAAACCCATTTGGAGTAGGAAATTACCTTCCATGCAAACTTGATAGCTAAAGAGTGTATTAATTGAATATAAAGAATTTGTTTATATTAGAAATTCATATATAGTGTGCAAACAGAAATCTGAATACAAAAGTTAGAAATCATATACATATGTTTAAAAGTGCATGTTGGCCAAAAATCAACACATCTAGGATAACCACAACACTTAGTAATGTGAATGACTCCCATATGTATGTATGTGTGGTTTGCATGAGTGAAAGTGTGAACTATGGCTTATGGATTGTTGTTTTCTTTTGCTATGTGTATTGGCATGAGTAGAACCTGCCCCAGAGCAAGTTCTCCCTTTCCAAGACCAAGACTTTCCATTCCCAGAGCAGAAGGAAGAAGGCAAGTGTCCTTGACCACTTTGATCCTATACTAGGATGTGTAGATAGAATTATTTGCATTTGTCAATTGAACTATGAAACCCATGCTAGGAAGTTTCCCTAGAATTGCATTACCTTGTTTCCTTGTAGCTTGGGTTGGGATTTATTTTATCATGTCATTTATTTATATGCTTATGCTTAGCCATGCTTAGAATGGGATAAGTGGGATATGAGATCATGAACTTATTTACCTTGCTCTTGAATGAGATATTATGAGATTATGTAGAGATAGGGATCGAGGCAAGTTGGATGATTTGATTGGTGCTGGGTGCACGAGACTCGGGTTTGTGTTTAGTACTTGCCTAGATCCTAAGGACCGGTTCATGGAGCATGTAACCTGGCTTTACCGTCCCAACCACATGCTGAGATGGGGCAGCTTGGCCAATTAATTAGGTGTATCCCCGGCGTAGTAAGGGTGTTTTGGATGGTGTGGGGAATAGGTGTCAGCTGGACTACCATATGAACCGCAAGGCTCAAGAGGGGGCCACTGCAGCGGATTTGGAGCCTCTTGTATGCTGTTAGCGGTGAAACCTCAGTGGGCCCACACTCGTCGGGAATCCTTTTGTAAAGGCTTCGTAGTGATCTCCTGGCTACACACCTGGGAAGTGTGAATGTGGTTCGCGGCCACTGGCATAATGGAGGTTCTTTTAGTCCACCCAGCAACGGGGGATGAAATCACTACATGTGGGTACAGTGGTGCAAACTCTGTAGAGTCAAAACTATCATGACAGCCGTGCTCACGGTCAAGAGCGGCTTGGACTTATTCATGATTAGAGGATGATGACTTTGGATGTTGTGGATGTTAAGCGGGGAGCTTAACATTGGAAATAATTTTATGGTTATTTGATTTTGATGATGGGTTGGGAGATTGGGACCATTTCACCTCTGTAGTAATGTAGATGCTTAATAAGCTAAGGTGATAGGTATTAATTGCGTAGTGCTTTTACCATGAGTTCAACCTCTCCTTGCTCTAGCCATGCATGACATAACTTTCCCACACTTGCTGAGTACCAACGGTACTCAAACTTGCATATTTGTTGGTTTAAATTGCTGCTCAGGTCAAGGGGATGATGTGGTGTTCAATGACCAAGACTTCGGACCCGAAGAAGGATTCTAGGTTCATGGAGTCCCCCGGGCAACGCCTGTGACGGAGCTCACAAGAATAATATTCCGCTGCTATTTTATTTACATGTTATGAACTTATTATCGTCCATCGAGACGTATGCTTTGTGAGACATATTTATATTCGACACCTGGCTTGTAATAAATGATGCTTCACTATTTGTCATCACATGTATGAGAAAATGATCCTGGCATACATGTGATATTCACTCAGTTGTTCTTCGGAGAAACCGGGTATGACAATCTTGGGGTTGGTTTTGTGGCCCTTGTCCTGCTGGTCGAGGTTGATAAGTGGGACGTGGCTGCTGCACAAACTGACGCTGTGGCTGTACTGGTGCTGATGGAGGTCTGAAGTTCGGGTTGTACCCTCTTTTTGTCGGGTAGGGTACCACAGCACGGCTCGTCTGCCCTGCCGGTTGCTGCATCAGACGTGGACGTGTGTTGCTGCTTGATGCTTGGTGTGACCATCCCATCTTCCTCTTGTTTTCATTCTCCAAGGCCTTCAGCTTCCTCTCCACAATGAATGCTCTGTCTACCATCTTTTGGAAGCTTTCATACTCGTTGGAGGACATTGCACATTGCATCTCCATGGTAAGTCCTTCCACAAAACAGTCCTGTTTCTGCTCATCGGTTTCGATGTCCCGTGGTACATAACGGGATAGTTGGGTGAACTTGTTGAGGTATTCCCTCACAGTCATGTTGCCTTGCTGCAGTCCCAAGAACTCCTTTCTCTTGTTCTTATGTTCACCCCTGGGTATGTAGTGGTTGCGGAAACTGCGCTTGAACTCTTCCCAAGTGATGTTCTCGGGGTCCTGATGGGCTGCCACGCAAGCAGTCCACCAATCAGCAGCAGGTCCATACAATTGGTGAGAGGCAAACAGCACCCTCTCATACCCATGGCATTGTATGATCCTCATCTTGCTCTTTATGGTCTTTAGCCAGTCATCTGCCTCTAGAGGTTCAGCAGCACTTGCAAACTTTGGGGGTTGAGTTCCCAGAAACTCACTCAACCTTGGTTGACGTGGTGCAGCTTGTGAGGGTGGAGCTTGGTGCAAGTTGGCCACCACTTGAGTTAGACTCTGGATGAGCTGATTCTGATTTTCAAGCATTTGGTGGATAGGATCAGCTCCTTCACGGCGGTCACCCCTGTCTTGCCCTCCCGGAAGGTGAGGATTGGCGGCCTCATCGTTGTTGTTGTTGTTGTTGGGGTTGGCACCACGACCTTTTCCTCTTCTAGCCATCTATCATGATCAACCAAATGTTAACTTAAAGCATTACGTGTTAACTTCCTAAATTGTTTGTTTAAACTTAAACTTTTGAGGCCTTAATATTTAGACAATTTCTGAAGATTTCACATAGATCTTTGGGCGTCACATCTCACGCGAAAATAAATGTATTATTGACTCATAGGGGTTCACACACCAAAGCAAAACAACCTAAAGACAAGGTTGTGGACAAATGCACATGGCTTCCACAACTCACGTCACACACCAAACATTAACAACAAATAAATAGGGTATTGATTCGACTACTCGATAACCTGCTGAAATAAGGGAAATGACTCTAAACAACTCGTATCACTGAGCTGGCTCGTTGGGGTCTTCCTCATCATTGCGGCTGCCCTCTGATTCCGCTTTAGGTGGGGAAGCTGCTGGTGTAGAAGGGCGGTGATGCTTGCTCGCCCGGCGGCCTGGGGAGTCAGGAGTCCACATGTCGTTCACGGTGACACCAAGTTCACTCCCATGTGCTCGTGGGAGGTCCCCTGCTGCACTGGCGGGTACTTGTACTCCGCGGTGCCACTCTCACGCTGGAGGACATACATGTACTCAGTCCTGTCCAGGTGGCGACGGTTGATGTAACTCTGGCAGGTTATGGCCTCCCAGGTGACATCCTTCTCAGCATCGGCCTGAGTCGGCCGACAAGCTGGAGAGCGGTGGATCTTGAGCAGCTGGTTTTCATGGATAATCCTCATCTCTGAGCTCCATTCTTCAGGCTTCCCACGGATGGTCCTGGTGGAGCTGTAGTGTATGATCAGCTTGCCAACATTGCCGGCGACGTGGAGCATACGCCGAAGACGGTGCAACAAGACTCCTACTGCCAACCCGTAGGAGTGGTACGTCACCGGGCGGTTCTCCTCTCTCAAGGCAAGGGCAGCTACAGGAACTCTCCCTCCGGTGGACTTGCGAGCGGTGCGGACCATGCGAACCATCTAAAACATAAAGCATTTAAAATCGAGTTAGACAAGAATTAAATAAAGATTGTATTTTGAATAAAGGTAGGGACAAGATGAACAAAGAAAGTGACCCCATTAAATAACACTTTCAACCCACTTCTAGTGTAAAAATAGTTTTTAAGAAAATAGGGTCCTTAAATACGTCCATTTCTACCTAGGTCCACGTTCCTACGGACAACCTTGGCTCTGATACCACTTCTGTCACACCCGGTCTCTCCAAAGAGCCACCGAGTGAATATCACATGTATGCCAGGATCATTTTCTCATACATGTGATGACAAATAGTGAAGCATCATTAATTACAAGCCAAGAGTTCGAATATAAAATAAGTCTTACATAGCATAATGTCTCGATGGACGATAATATGTTCATAACATGTAAATAAAACAGCAGCGGAATATAAATCTTGTGGGCTCCGTCACAGGTGTTGCCCGGGGGACTCCGTGAACCTAGAATCCTTCTTCCGGTTCGAAGTCTTGGTCATTGAACACCATGTCATGCCCTTGACCTGAGCAGCAATTTAAGCCAACAGAAAAGCAAGCTTGAGTACCGTTGGTACTCAGCAAGTGGGGGAAAGTTATGTCATGCATGGCTAGAGCAAGGAGAGGTTGAACTCATGGCTAAAGCACTACGCAATTAATACCTATTACCTTATCTTATTAAGCACCTACATTACTACATAGGTGAAATGGTCCCAATCTCTCTACCCATCATCAAAAATCAAGTAACCATAACAACATTTCCAATGTTTAAGCTCCCCGCTTAACATCCTCAACTTCCAAATTTATCATCCTCTAATCATGAATAAGTCCAAGCCGCTCTTGACCGTGAGCACGGCTGTCATGATAGTTTTGACTCTGCAGAGTTTGTACCACTGTACCCACATGTAGTGATTTCATCTCCCGTTGCCAGGTGGACTAAAAGAACCTCCATTATGCCAGTGGCCGCGAACCACGTTCACACTTCCCAGGTGTGTAGCCAGGAGATCACCATGAGGCCTTTACAAATGAATTTCCGACGAGCATGGGACCACTGAGGTTTCACCCCTAACAGTATACAAGAGGCTCCAACCCCGCTGCAGTGGCCCCCTCTTGAGCGTTGCGGTTCATATGGTAGTCCAGCTGACACCTATTCCCCGCACCATCCAAACACCCATACTACGCTGGAGATACACCTAATTAATTGGCCAAGCTGCCCCATCTCAGCATGTGGTTGGCACGGTAAAGCCAGGTTACATGCTCCATGAACCGGTCCTTAGGATTCAGGCAAGCACTAAACACAAAGCCGAGTCTCGTGCACAGAGCACCAACCAAATCATCCAACTTGCCTCGGTCCCTACCTCTACATAACTCATAATATCTCATTCAAGAGTAAGGTAAATAAGTTGATGATCTCATATCCCACTTATCCAATTATAAGCATGGCTAAGCATAAGTATATAAATAAATGATATAATAAAATAAATCCCAACCCAGGCTACAAGGAAGTGAGATAATGAAAATCTAGGGAAACTTCCTAGTTTGGGTATCATATTCCAAATTGACAATGCAATTAAATTCTAACTACACATCCTAGTACAGGATCAAAGTGGTCAAGGACACTTGCCTTCTTTCTGCTGCTCTGGGAATGGAAAGTCTTGATCTTGAAAGGTGAGAACCTGCTCTGGGGCTGGTTCTACTCATGGCAATACACACATAGCAAAAGAAAACAACAATCTATAAGCCATAGTCCACACTTCCACTCATGCAAACCACACATACATACATATGAAAGTCATTCACATTTTTAAGTGTTGTGGTTACCATAGATGTGTTGATTTTAGGCCTACATGCACTTTTAAACATACATATTATTTCTAACTTTTGTATTCAGATTTCTAATTGCACAATATATATGAATTTCCAATTTGAACAAATTCTCTCTATTTAATTAATACACTTCTTAGCCACAAAATTTGCATGAAAGAAAATTTCCTACTCCAAATAGGTTTTCAGATCTTCATCAAAATCTTAATTTGAAGTTTTTGGAATTGGAGACCTCATTTAACATTTTCTAATTATGCCTACCTATTTCCTATATTTTTAGATTTATTTTCTATGCCTAAAAGTGAACTTTAATATTAAAATAGTAAGACATATCACCTAAACAGAATAGGTTCTGACCTAAAATGTTCAATAAAATATCTTTGAACTTCCTCTCTGATGGGGATCAAATTAAATTTATTTTACTCATTTTCAGAATTATTTTCTAGTCTAAAAATGAATTTCCAGAAATTATAAAAATAAACAGCACTTAGTCAGATTTCATTTCAGCCTAAAATCAGTTCTCAACTCATTCTAGATGTCTTCCAAATGCTAGGAAAATTTACATTTGTATTTGCACATGTGTTTACATTACCATTTGAATTTAAATTTGACACGATCCCACGGTCTTGTCGAGCCAGGATCACGCTGAGGGGTGCTGCGTTGCACAGCACCGGATAACACACGTCAAAGGTACAAAGCGGAAGCGAAATTTTATTACATAAACAAGTTTATGAACATGTGTACATCAAAATAGTTCCAGTCTACACTCACGGGCGTAGACTATGCATCAAGTACACGTTCAGCCCTTGAACGTGTCCTTGCTAGCACACACGCACACTAACTCTGCGGCGTGCACGACTCCCACTGGACGGGGTTCCCCTCCTGGGGTTCCGTCTCCTCTTCGGGAGTCCCTTCCTCATAGAACCCTGCAAAAGCTTCAAACACAAGCAGTGAGCACGAAGGCTCAGCAAGTCTGACCCGTCTCACCTAAACATGGAACTTCTAAATGAGGGGTGGTGGGTTACATGAGGTAAAAATCATTTGCAAGGACTCGCCTAATTAGTAGAACCTTACTTTCAAGTTTTAGCAGCAGGTTGTGGAGAACCTTACGCTAACGTACATGAGAGAGCTGCAATCAAACAAGAAACATATTTTTCTGATGTACTTTGCCCAAAGTTGAAATGAACTTTAGTTAGCTCTAAACTACAGCAAGTCATTAGCAATCAAGTCCATCTTTCAATCAGCAACATTTTAACATGTAGCTAGCCTGTTCTTTCTACGTCGCGGTATAGTGAACAAGTGGTACTCACTGACCGCGAGGGACGGCGATTATAATCGATTTACACCTGCAGGGTTACCCGAACAACCCGTCACGTACGCCCGTACTCGATGTTTCCTACAACAACCATTACGGACGCCGTACGCGACTACCTTTCACCCGTTAGCCAAATGTTGAACCGGTCCAATCGTACTGAGCAAGAGGTCTCTGCACGCGCATCTCAGTGCCGCCAGCCGATTTACACCTCGAGCTCTCAACCTACCCTCTGAACGACCAGCTATGCCTCAACACCCAGCTACCCGAGTTACATCAGTTTCCCGGTTCCCATATAGCCGGTAG
The DNA here is from genome assembly GCA_030760725.1 of Neostapfia colusana. Taxonomy (NCBI): domain Eukaryota; kingdom Viridiplantae; phylum Streptophyta; class Magnoliopsida; order Poales; family Poaceae; genus Neostapfia; species Neostapfia colusana. The sequence goes on along the minus strand of JASWHV010000010.1, from coordinate 78,959,903 downwards.
GTCTTCGGTACTGTTCTAGCTTGTTCAACAGGCCCGCACACGGCTCGGTCCTCAATTGACACAAGCGGAGCTACAGCACACAGGCCCCAAAGTCCTGCTGCCCTTACCCTCCGCTTGGTCTCATTTTCTTGCCATGTGTTTCATGTGCTATCTCTACCCGAGGCGAGTGCCTCTAGCATATGCTCGCGAGTAGTTCCAACTACTCGACTTGTACCGAATCCTACACTATCTTAGCATTGCAGTAGCTAACGGGGTTTGCAATCCTAAACCCAACCCATGGTTTTCTTGGCTATGCAATTGGGTTTCCAAACAAGACTCTAATGCAAAGAATCATAATACTCAAGTAAGTGCTCAAAACAATAAAATTTGTAAAACGGTTAATGCAAACCGGAGCTTGCCTTGCTGCTCTTGGTCGTAGGCTAGCTGATCCTCCGGAGTAACAAAGTCTAGGACTTCGGATTCCTCCTCGACCTTAGCGACTACATGATAGAAGCAATACATGTATTAATTTAAATGCAGTTGTATTAACTTTTAACTTGTGAAGTCTATAACTCTTACTAGACAAGCCCAATGACTGTGAAATTTTTACTGTGGCTTGGTTACAACCTAAACAGAGACTTGGTCAAGTTTTAGTTGCAGCAAAGCTCATTTGAGCCCTCCACAATTAATCATGTACTTAACCTTAATTGAAGGCTTTTAGGGTGTTCTAAGGATTTTCATGAAACAAACTATGACTTCCTGAAAACTAGATTTTCAGAGGGTTCTAATGGAGTTGGTCTCACTTAATTTGAAGGTTTCTATCTAAGGATATGAGCTAAACAATTTCAGAGAAAATTCTGGAAATGTTTCTGAACATTTTCTATTTTCTCTGGAACAGTTTCACTAATCACACCATTAGGTGGATCAAATGAGCTCAAATGGGTCTGAAATTTTTATGGTAGTTCAGGGATATTTTGGTGAACATCCCAGCAAAATTTCAGGATTTTCCTCCAAAGGATTCTCTAGTTAAAATTCCTAACAGTTTAAATTTTGAGGAATTACTTCTGGAGAAATAAGGGTTTTCATGAAGTGAAACTTGATTTTCTGGAAAGTGCTCAGAGAGATGAATCCTGCAAAATTTGGTTCACTCGATTTGGAGCTTCCTAGCCAAAGTTATGAGGATTTGAAGTTTGAATGGAATCTGAAAATCGGGGGAAAAGTTTAAATCTGCCGGGGCCCGCAGGGACACGTGTTGAGCGCCGAGGCGACAGCACACCGCAGCCCACAAGGTTTTTGCGAGCCAGCACACCCGATCCCGGCTGCAGCCCGATCCTGATTTAAAATATCGGTCGCTGACAGCTAGGGTCCACCCCCTTCTTCAACCTCTCGTCGCCTGCGCTCCGCCGCCGAGGGACCTCGCCGGAGAGCTCGCCGGCAGCTTCTGTAAAGCTCCAAACTTCACGATCTTGGCCGCCCCTGCCTACTTTCACTCGGGGAATAGGATTTTGGGGTCAGCTCGTCATGACAACGGCCAGTACATGGTCGGCGACGAGCCGCCGCCTCGGAAAAACTTCGGCCGTGTCGGCTGACTCCCCTAGCACCTCAACTACTCGAGCAACCGGTCGGGAAGCATCAGTGGACCTCAGGGAAGGTATACATGAGCTTGAGGCAGCTCGGGGGAGGCCCGAAGTAGGTCCTCACCGTGCGCCCGATGCCTCCCGTTTGTTCCGCCATCGGTAAACTTCGAATTACGCCGAGTACAGAGGTCCTCCGGCCAAAGGTTGTGAAGGCAACTTGTGCTTTACCGTGTCTAGTTGGTGTGAGAGCGGATTGAGGCCCTCTAATCCGTTCTAGAGTACGAATTCAACGGAACCGTATCCGAAGGTCGTTCTGCACACAGAAAGGGGAAAACTGGAAATTCGCTACCGGTGAGCAACCATTCGGGCTGTGGCTCGGGGGTGAGCAGCACCGGTCACTAGCGCGTCCAAGGGTGCCTTGGATCGGGCGTGACAACGCCCCGGTTGGGCTGTCCACGGGAGCACGAAGTGCGGCGGCATTAGGTAACAGGATTGAACTCTCGGTATAGCCGAGATCGACCGGTTTCAGCTGAATTCTAGCAGCGGGGAAGACGGAGGAAGGTTTCTAGTACCTTGCCGTGGATCTGGAGGGGACGGAGAGGCGGTGATAAAGCTTCCCTGATCAGCTCCGAGTGCTCGGCAGCGATGGCGTGGTTCTGATGCGAGGAAGCAGCAGAATGTGCGGTGATCGCTCCGATCAGGGCAGTGGCGTAGATAAGGGGGCTGTGAGACAGTTCAGCACGTCGGGGCGGCAAGCAGGTGGTGTCCCGGTCGCTTCTTCGCCGTGGCGGCTCCTCAGTCCGGCGCAAGAACCCGAGCTGGGTTTTCAGTCGGTTTGAGTTGGAGTAGTGGCTGACATGTGGGTCCCACTTCCAATTTTAACCTCTGAAATTTCCTCCTAATCACTGTTGTAAACAGTGAGCCCCAAAATATCCATGGTGATTCAAATTATTCACCCATGAGCCATTTGAATTGATCAGAATTCAAATTGGGTTTGGTTTGAATGAATTTCAGCACAAGTTCAGTTTTGAATTCAAATAAAGTTTGAATTTGTCCCACTTAGATCATGTCAAGATCAACTCCAAATGGAGTGAAAATTGGTGTGTGAGCTCACAAAAATGTGCTGAATAAGAATATGCATCCCACTTTTAAATTCATGGGATAAAAACAGTTTGAATTTGAATATGGTTTCAAACTGCCCTCTTCCTAACTATACCCAAAATGACCTCAAAAAGGTTTTGAATTTGGGTGAAACTTGGCATGGACATCCTTAGCAATGTGTAGGAGTTTTAATATGTCCAGCCCACCTATATCACATGTGGGAAATACCACTTTTGCAATATGTGAGTTTCTTCTCTAATGAGCATGTTGATGGTGGTTACTTGCTCTTCAATTGTGTTCATCAACTTACTCCAAATGAAGTGTGTGGTGTGGTGATGAACACTTCCAGTAGGTGTCAAAACTGAGGCCCTTACATTCTTCCCCCCTTAAAAGAATCTCGTCCCGAGATTATAAGATGAAAATGAGAGAGAGGATGGTGGAAAATTACCGGATATGCGACGTGAAAAAGTCGGGGTAGTTAGCGCGAAAGAATCCTTCGCTCTCCCATGTCGCTTCGTCCATGGAGTGATTACTCCATAGAACCTTGTAGAACCACAACGTACGGTGGCATGTGGTTCGGGCCTTTTCATCAATAATCTGCACCGGTTCCTCTCGATAGCTGAGATCCGGTTGCAGTTCTTCAATATCTTCCAGCTGAACAGTAGTTGATAGCTTGAGACACTTCCTCAGCTGGGAAATGTGAAAGACGTCGTGCACATTGGAAAGTGCTTCTGGTAATTGTAGCCGGTATGCCACTGATCCACATCTTTCGGTAATCTGAAATGGACCGATGAATCGGGGTGCTAACTTTCCCCTCACCCCGAATCTGTTTACGCCCTTCATTGGAGACGCCCGTAGATATACGTGATCTCCAACTTCAAATTGTAGTGGGCGTCTTGTCCGATCCGCATACTGTTTCTGCCGGGATTGGGCGGCTTTTAGGTTCGCTTGAATCAGTCGAACCTTTTCTTCCGCGTTGTTGACGAGGTCAATCCCGAAAGTAACCCTTTCGCCAGACTCACACCAATTCAATGGTGTGCGACATTTTCTCCCGTATAGCGCCTCATAAGGCGCCATCTTGATGCTGTCTTGGTACCCATTGTTGTATGAGAACTTGGCTAACGGCAAGTGATCATCCCAATTCTTGCTGTGGTTGATAGCGCAAGCTCGTAGCATGTCTTCTAGGATCTGATTTACCCGCTCGGTTTGTCCATCCGTCTGCGGGTGGTATGCTGAACTACGGATCAGCTTCGTCCCCAAGGCAGCGTGCAGCTGCTCCCAAAAACGGAACACAAATAAAGTGCCCCGATCCGATATGATAGTACGGGGTATGCCGTACAAGTATAGGATCCGTGAGATGTACAGTTCAGTGTACTTCATGGCGTTGTAGTTGGTGTTGACTGAGATGAAATGGGCAACTTTGGTGAGCCGATCGACGATCACCCACACAGAATCATGTGTCTGCAAGGTGGTGGGTAAACCGACGATGAAGTCCATGCTCACATCCTCCCATTTCCAGGCAGGAATGCCCAGTGGTTGCATCAGTCCCGGTTTCCGCATATGATCTGCCTTCACCCTTCGACATGTATCACACTCGGACACATATTTTGCAATCTCACGCTTCATCCGTGTCCACCAAAACTTGCTTCTGAGTTCTTGATACATCTTGTTGCTGCCGGGGTGAATAGAAAATTTTGATAAGTGAGCCTCATCAAAAACTTTCTTCTATAATTCCGGTTTACGGGGTACGACGATCCGGTCCTTGAACCATAGGACGCCGTCTCCGTCCTTCCGGAAACATTTCAACTCCCCACTGTCTACACGTCTCCGCAAATGCGACATGCCCTTGTCATTCTCTGGGCTGCCGCTATCTCTTCACGGATGGTGGGGATCAAAGCTAGGTTGTAGAGAGCTCCGTGTGGAATCACATGTAGTGGTGGTTCGCTCTCTTCCAACGGTGTGATGGTCAGATTATTGATGTGTGACTTGCGGCTCAGTGCATCTGCCACTACGTTTGCCTTGCCCGGATGATAATGGATCTCTATTTCGTAATTTTTTATCAATTCTAACCATCTTCGCTGCCTCATGTTCAACTCCTTCTGAGTGAATATGTACTTGAGGCTTTTGTGGTCGGTATATAAATGTACGAGGTTACCGAGTAGGTAGTGCCTCCACATTTTCAGTGCAAGTACCACGGCAGCGAGCTCCAAATCGTGAGTTGGATAGTTTTGCTCATGGTTTCTAAGCTGCCGTGACCCATAAGCGACCACCCTTCGGTCTTGCATCAGCACACATCTGAGCCCAATGCCGGATGCATCGCAGTACACATCGAACGGTTTTGTTGTGTCTGGCTGCGCCAAAACCGGTGCTGATGTGAGGTGCTTGACTAAAGCCTTGAATGCTGCTTCACACGCTGGACTCCAAACATATTTGGTAGCCTTCTTCAGCAGCTCTGTCATTTGCTTGGCAATCTTCGAGAAATCCGGAATGAACCTCCGATAATATCCCGCGAGTCCGAGGAAACTCCGTACCTCGTGAACAGTTTCTCGGGGATTTCCAATTCAGCACTAGAGTTATCTTGCTCGGGTCTACAGCGATACCCTCCGCTGAGATGATATGCCCGAGAAAAGGCACTTGCGATATCCAGAACTCGCATTTGCTGAATTTCGCGTATAGCTTGTGATCCCGCAGCCGTTGCAAGACTATATGCAGATGCTTCCTGTGATCTTCTTCCGACTTGGAATATACCAGGATATCGTCGATGAAGACCACGACAAACTTATCCAGCTCCGGCATGAATACCGAATTCATTAAGTACATGAAGAGAGCTGGAGCATTGGTGAGGCCGAAGGACATGACCAGGTACTCATAAAGTCCGTACCTTGTTGAGAAAGCTGTCTTTGGAATGTCCTCAGCCCTTATCTTAATCTGATGGTACCCGGATCTTAAATCCATCTTGGAATAGATCTTTGCTTCGACCAACTGATCAAACAACATGTCGATCCGTGGCAACGGGTACTTGTTCTTGATGGTTACGGCATTTAATGGACGATAGTCCACGCAAAGCCGTAACGTCTCATCCATCTTCTTGACAAATAATGCCAAACAGCCCCATGGCGAGGAGCTCGGCCTAATAAAACCCTTCTCCAGAAGATCCGTGAGCTGAGTCTTCAGTTCAGCCAACTCCTTGGGTGCCATCTTGTACGGCCTTCGGGATATTGGCATGGTTCCCGGTGCAAGTTCAATCTTGAATTCCACCTCTCTATTGGGTGGCATCCCGGGCAAATCGTCCGGGAATATATCAGGGAACTCTCGGACCACTGGAGTATCTTCCAATCTGATTGTTGTGGCTTGATAGACACTTGGATGTTTTATTTCTGGACTATCCAGAAATAAAGAGTGAGACTCGTGGAATTCTGAGTTCAAGTGCACAACTCGGAGGACGGTGTCTAAAACAGCGCCATGGCAGGTTAACCACGACATCCCTAGGATGACATCGACCTTTTGTCCCTCTAAGATTATGAGAGACGTAGGGTAAACTCTACACTCTAAGCACAATGGCGCTTTTGGGACCATCATGCTTGCTGAAATTTCCCCACCCGGTGAACAGATCACATAAGGACTATCGGTGGGTAGTATTTGCAAGCTATATTTATCAATGAAAGCCTTGCTAATGAAGCTATGTGTGGCGCCTGAATCAAACAATACTATAGCGGGATGTTGGTGGAGTTGGAACATACCCGCAAGGATTTGCTCGCCCTCCGGCACGTCCTCTATTGCAAGCTGGTGGACGGTGCCGGGCCTAGGGTTTGCCCACTGCGCATTAGTAGGGTTCCAGGGTTGATTCCTCCCCGGAAACTGGGGTGCCACTCCGCCGCCTTGCCTCTCCGGGCAACTGCTTGCGAAGTGTCCTGGACGACCACACTTGTAACATGTGGCCGCTGCTGGTGTAGTGCTCGGGGGACGAGGTGCATACGCACGCGGCATCGCCCGCTGCTGCTGTTGTTGCGGAGGTGGTACTGGCAGTGCCGGCCTGAATGCCGGTGAAGAGTACGGCCGACTGCGGAACGGCATCGACCGCTGTGGTGGCTGCCAGCGTGGACCTGATGGTGGGCGATTCACCATCCGAAACTTCTGAGAAGGACCGCCTCCTTCTCCGCTGCTCTGCGGCGCGCTTCGCTTTCTCTCCGCCACTTCTAACTCCTTGCCGGAGTCCTCCTGAACAATCGCAGCATCAATGATGTCGTTGAGGCTGCCGCGATTGAACATCGCCAACTTGTCCTTCAGGAGCGGGTTAAGCCCCTGGTAAAAGTGGTCCCGCCGCTTCTCGTCAGTATCTGCGTGATACGACGCGTAGAGCGCGAGATCGTTGAACGCTCTAGAGTATTCCAGCGCGTTCCTGCTCCCTTGTTGCAGGTGTAGGAATTCCTGCGTCTTCCTCTTCATCAAACCTGGCGGTATATGATAGGCCCTGAAGGCCGTCCGGAACTCCGTCCAGGTCATCAATAGGTCGGTGGGCTGTGAAGCACAGAAGTTGGCCCACCACGCGCTCGCGGATCCTTGGAGCTGCCGGACCGCGAACTGAGTCTTGCGCTGCTCGCTTATCTGGAGCAGCCCGAACTTCATATCTATCGCGCGGAGACAGTTGTCCGCGTCAAGAGGTTCATCCACCCTTGAGAATACAGGGGGATGAGTCGCCAGGAAGTCGGAGTAGGAGCTCTGTTGATGCTCCTCACGGTCTTGACGTCTCTCTGGGCGAGACGTATTGGCGATAAGCGTTTGCAGCAACTCCGTGTGCTGCTGATGTGAACCCGCCATTGCCGCGACGATGTCGGCCAATGTAACCGTTGGCAGTGGCGGTGGCGGTGTTTGCTGTTGCTGTTGTTGCTGCTGCGGTCCCGAGGAGTCCTCGGGAGGCTGTTGGGAGGTCTCTCCCCCTTGACTAGTACACCCAACGTCCGGGTTGGCACGAGTACGCGTCATTCTGAAATTCAAAACAGCAGCAATTAGCACATGTCTTACTTAAAATTTCCATATGCAACAGTAGGTATTAAAGTGACACAAGATTAATTTGCACAACATTCACATATATTGTTAAAGCATAAACTTTATACAAGATACATTATTCTCGGGTCTCCGAGAAGTCGTGCTCATGTCGTCACTACCTATACATACGCTACTGTCTACACGACATGTCACCGATTACAAAATTTGGGCTACACTACCCTAGCTGCCCTACATGGCAACTGTAACCCCCTACTCGGAGTAGAACTCGACCTTCTGCGGGTCGTCCTCCTCCGGTACCTCTGCTGGTGGCTCCGGATCTACCACCTCTTCTCCCATCCTGGGTTCTCCCATTGCTGGAAGGCCCAAGACCACCGGTACGCCTAACACCGGAGGTACGAGGTCCTGCAATGCACGCACCTCGTCCATGGCTTGGTTGTAGTCCTCTTCCCAGCCTTGCTCTTCCTCAATAGAGTCGTCCCGCTCTTGAGTAAGTTCCTCGTTCTGCTGGGTCAGATTCTGTACCAGTTCTTGCAATGCCGCCATGTCAACACGGCTTTTCCTCTTCGCCTTCTTAGACGATGCAACTGATTGTGCTGTTCATTCAGTCGCTTGATCGTCGGAAGGAGCACATTGCGGAGTGCGCTGTGAGCACTCTCGAAATGGTCTCTACAGCTCGTGCTCTCCTTGAGCTTTGTGGCGAGATGCTCCATATGAACAGCTTGGTTGTCCATCACGGTGTTTCCCGCCCTCATTTGGAGGCTAAGGTTTGCCTCCACGGGGTTGTACCTTGGGCAACTTGGGTCCATTGCCTCCAGGTACCTCTCTTCCCACACATGCTGAGCCTGTCCCTCCACCAGAACGAGCGCGTATGGAGTGCCCTCCATAGCCTGCACGTGTAGTTGGCAGAAACGTGACATGGTGTCACGGGCTGCCACTTGCCACATCCCTTCCGGTTGTCTTCCTCTCACCGTGATGGTGAACGGCACCCAACTGGGTGGCGTAGGTCCTGCAGGGACTTCGACATGGATTGTCCACGTCTTTTTCCCCTCTTCGCCTTTTTCCTTGGCGAAGTATTGCGGCATCTGGTGGTATCCGAAATATTGAAGCATATGCCTCAATGCTTCCGGATAGCCGTTGCGGTGAGAACCGTGGGACACCACCCACCCGTTCTCCAACTGTTTATCTGCTGTCATCTGTAAAAATATATTTGAGAAATGTCAAATATTTATTTAAACAGTAAACCACTGAGTTATAACATAAGACATGTCATTGAACCCATAAAGCTTGGAAACATAGTTCAATTTTTTAAGTAAATTTGACTGCTGATCTGCTGTTCAACATGACAGCCCTGACCAGTTTCCATATCAACCTGATTTAGGCCATGCTAAAGCAAAACCAGTTCTGGGGCTTAACATCAAAGTTAAATCTAACTTCAATTGCTTTCCAGAAAGTATTTGCTTGGCCTAAGATCTGTCCTGGTTCAAAAGTTATGAGATGTCAAAATTAACAGAATTTCTGGAGAAAATTGGACAGCACCTCCCTGCTTTAGGTACTGATTTGATCCAAGAATCCCAGTTAATTCTGTTCCTAATCTGACAAAACTTTCTGTTACAAAATTGTAACCTATCTCATAAGCTTTCCAGAACTACCTCAGTTTCTATTTTTGGATTTTTTAAACAGGACGTTATGCTTAATTTACAGAGAGTTTACAGAGAGTCTTTACTCTGTCCTGTTTTCTGGACAGTTTCAACTCTACTGCATTTTTCGATTGGTTAAGGGATAAAACACCTCTGGACCTTAAAAAAAAAGTTGTAAAGCTTTTCCAAAGCTTTCCAGAAATGTATCATATGACCCAAACATCGAAAGAACTCAACTTCTAACCTCTGATTAACTTCAGCCTTGATTCAGCTGAAAACAGAGTGCTCTGTCCTTAACAACCTATAAGTTGAAAACTTGTTAACTTTGAATATCCTGTTCAAGGGAAGGAGTTACATCAAGTTTTACTACTTTATATCAAAACCTTCAAGTTTTAAATGAAGTTGTTCATTTAGTTGGGTGTGACGTCGATGCGTCACCAGATTATGTCGGTACTACGTCCTCACAAAAAAAACCTATACCGGACTTAGCCGGCTTCGTTATTTCAGTGGCACTAAACATCACTCGCACACGGATGCTACACGTCTACCATTTCATGGTCAGACTACCTGCAGAAACTCAAGAAATCGTCAGACTCGGCTGCACACCGAGCCCGGAATCCATACAGTTCGTACACCCGGCCGTCATCACTCGCCCGGATGTTCTCAAGCCAAACACGCCTTGAGTTACGTGTTCACGTTTCAGACCACGTGACGGGGTCTCCCAAGTTGCACCACGCACGCCAGGGATAGACGTTGCGCGAATACCCCAAACGACATGAAGAGTCGTAGAGGATATCAAAGCGGGTCGGGTTACCTGCCACCCGTGGGGCTCCACCCTTCAGCTTGTGCGCACTGGTGGACAGCGCTTACGTGTACCCCCAAGATATAAACGTCCCGAGATACACGATTTTCCGACATAAACAAATAGGTTAGTATGCCACTTTCTATATGCTAATAACATCCTTATACGGGCTACTAACTCGTTCCTCACTGGATTTTTGAAAAAGATGACCTTTGTAGTACGTTAAACCTCAAGCGAGCTCTGATACCAAAGCTGACACGATCCCACAGTCTTGTCGAGCTAGGATCACGCTGAGGGGTGCTGCGTTGCACAGCACCGGATAACACACGTCAAAGGTACAAAGCGGAAGCGAAATTTTATTACATACACAAGTTTATGAACATGTTTACATCAAAATAGTTCCAGTCTACACTCACGGGCGTAGACTATGCATCAAGTCCACGTTCAGCCCTTGAACGTGTCCTTGCTAGCACACACGCACACTAACTCTGCCGCGTGCACGACTCCCACTCGACGGGGTTCCCCTCCTGGGGTTCCGTCTACTCTTCGGGAGTCCCTTCCTCATAGAACCCTGCAAAAGCTTCAAACACAAGCAGTGAGCACGAAGGCTCAGCAAGTCTGACCCGTCTCACCTAAACATGGAACTTCTAAATGAGGGGTGGTGGGTTACATGAGGTAAAAATCATTTGCATGGACTTGCCTAATTAGTAGAACCTTACTTTCAAGTTTTAGCAGCAGGTTGTGGAGAACCTTACGCTAAGGTACATGAGAGAGCCGCAATCAAACAAGAAACGCATTTCTCTCATGTACTTTGCCCAAAGTTGAAATGAACTTTAGTTAGCTCTAAACTACAGCAAGTCATTAGCAATGAAGTCCATCTTTCAATCAGCAACATTTTAACATGTAACTAGCCTGTTCTTTCTACGTCACGGTACAGTGAACAAGTGGTACTCACTGACCGTGAGGGATGGCGATTATAATCGATTTACACCTGCAGGGTTACCCGAACAACCCGTCACGTACGCCCGTACTCGATGTTGCCTACAACAACCATCATGGACGCCGTACGCGACTACCTTTCACCCGTTAGCCAAATGTTGAACCGGTCCAATCGTCCCGAGCAAGAGGTCTCTGCACGCGCATCTCAGTGCCGCCAGCCGATTTACACCTCGAGCTCTCAACCTACCCTCTGAACGACCAGCTATGCCTCAACACCCAGCTACCCGAGTTACATCAGTTTCCCGGTTCCCATATAGCCGGTAGGTCTTTGGTACTGTTCTAGCTTGTTCAACAGGCCCACACACGGCTCGGTCCTCAATCGACACAAGCGGAGCTACAGCACACAGGCCCCAAAGTCCTGCTGCCCTTACCCTCCGCTTGGTCTCATTTTCTTGCCATGTGTTTCTTGTGCTATCTCTACCCGAGTCGAGTGCCTCTAGCCTATGCTCGCGAGTAGTTCCAACTACTCGACTTGTACCGAATCCTACACTATCTTAGCATTGCAGTAGCTAACAGGGTTCGCAATCCTAAACCCAACCCATTGTTTTCTTGGCTATGCAATTGGGTTTCCAAACAAGACTCTAATGCAAAGAATCATAATACTCAAGTAAGTGCTCAAAACAATAAAATTTGTAAAACGGTTAATGCAAACCGGAGCTTGCCTTGCTGCTCTTGGTCGTAGGCTAGCTGCTCCTCCAGAGTAACGAAGTCTAGGACTTCGGGTTCCTCCTCGACCATAGCGACTACATGATAGAAGCAATACATGTATTAATTTAAATGCAGTTGTATTAACTTTTAGCTTGTGAAGTCTATAACTATTACTAGACAAGCCCAATGACTGTGAAATTTTTACTGTGGCTTGGTTACAACCTAAACAGAGACTTGGTCAAGTTTTAGTTGCAGCAAAGCTCATTTGAGCCCTCCACAATTAATCATGTACTTGACCTTAATTGAAGGCTTTTAGGGTGTTCTAAGGATTTTCATGAAACAAACTATGACTTCCTGAAAACTAGATTTTCAGAGGGTTCTAATGGAGTTGGTATCACTTAATTTGAAGGTTCCTAGCTAAGGATATGAGCTAAACAATTTCAGAGAAAATTCTGGAAATGTTTCTGAACATTTTCTATTTTCTATAGAACAGTTTCACTAATCACACCATTAGGTGGATCAAATGAGCTCAAATGGGTCTGAAATTTTTATGGTAGTTCAGGGATATTTTGGTGAACATCCTAACAAAATTTCAGTATTTTCCTCCAAAGGATTCTCCAGTTAAAATTCCTAACATTTTAAATTTTGAGGAATTAATTCTGGAGAAATAAGGGTTTTCATGAAGTGAAACTTGATTTTCTGGAAAGTGCTCAGAGAGATGAATCCAGAAAAATTTGGTTCACTCGATTTGGAGTTTCCTAGCCAAAGTTATGAGGATTTGAAGTTTGAATGGAATCTGAAAATCGGGGGAAAAGTTTAAATCTGCCGGGGCCCGCAGGGACACGTGTTGAGCGCCGAGGCGACAGCACACCGCGGCCCACAAGGTTTTTGCGTGCCAGCACACCCGATCCCGGCCGCAGCCCGATCCCGATTTAAAATATCGGTCGCTGACAGCTGGGGTCCACCCCCTTCTTCAACCTCTCGCCGCCCGCACTCCGCCGCCGAGGGACCTCGCCTGAGAGCTCGCCAGCAGCTTCTGTAAAGCTCCTAACTTCACGATCTTGGCCGCCCCTGCCTACTTTCACTCGGGGAACAGGATTTGGGGTCAGCTCGTCTTGACAACGGCCGGTACATGGTCGGCGACGAGCCGCCGCCTCGGAAAAACATCGGCTGTGTCGGCTGAATCCCCTAGCACCTCAACTACTCGAGCAACCGGTCGGGAAGCATCAGTGGAACTCCGGGAAGGTCGACATGAGCTTGAGGCAGCTCGGGGGAGGCCCGAAGTAGGTCCTCACCGTGCGCCCGATGCCTCCCGTTTGTTCCGCCGTCGGTAAACTTCGAATTACGCCGGGTACAGAGGTCCTCCGGCCAAAGGTTGTGAAGGCAACTTGTCCGTTACCGTGTCTAGTTGGTGTGAGAGCGGATTGAGGCCCTCTAATCCTTTCTAGAGTACGAATTCAACGGAACCGTATCCGAAGGTCGTTCTGCACACAGAAAGGGGAAAACTGGAAATTCGCCGCCGGTGAGCAACCACTCGGGCTGTGGCTCGGGGGTGAGCAGCACCGGTCACTAGCGCGTCCAAGGGTGCCTTGGCTAGGGCATGACAACACCCCGGTTGGGCTGTCCACCGGAGCCCGAAGTGTGGCGGCGTTAGGTAACCGGATTGAACTCTCGGTATAGCCGCGATCGACCGGTTTCAGCTGAATTCTAGCAGTGGGGAAGATGGAGGAAGGTTTCTAGTACCTTGCCATGGCTCTGGAGGGGACGGAGAGGCGGTGATCAAGCTTCCCTGATCAGCTCCGAGTGCTCGGCAGCGATGGCGCGGTTCTGATGCGAGGAAGCAGCAGAATGTGCGGTGATCGCTCCGATCAGAGCGGTGGCGTAGATAAGGGGGCTGTGAGGCGGTTCAGCACGTCGGGGCGGCAAGCAGGTGGTGTCCCGATCGCTTCTTCGCCGTGGCGGCTGCTCAGTCCGGCGCAAGAACCCGAGCTGGGTTTTCAGTCGGTTTGAGTTGGAGTAGTGGCTGATATGTGGGTCCCACTTCAAATTTTAACCTCTGAAATTTACTCCTAATCACTGTTGTAAACAGTGAGCCCCAAAATACCCATGGTGATTCAAATTATTCACCCATGAGCCATTTGAATTGATCAGAATTCAAATTGGGTTTGGTTTGAATGAATTTCAGCACAAGTTCAGTTTTGAATTCAAATAAAGTTTGAATTTGTCCCACTTAGCTCATGTCAAGATCAACTCCAAATGGAGTGAAGATTGGTGTGTGAGCTCACAGAAATGTGCTGAATAAGAATATGCCTCCCACTTTTAAATTCATGTGATAAAAACAGTTTGAATTTGAATATGGTTTCAAACTGCCCTCTTCCTAACTATACCCAAAATGACCTCAAAAAGGTTTTGAAATTGGGTGAAACTTGGCATGGACATCCTTAGCAATGTGTAGGAGTTTTCATATGTCCAGCCCACCTATATCACATGTGGGAAATACCACTTTTGCAATATGTGAGTTTGTTCTCTAATGAGCATGTTGATGGTGGTTACTTGCTCTTCATTTGTGTTCATCAACTTACTCCAAATGAAGTGTGTGGTGTGGTGATGAACACTTCCAGTAGGTGTCAAAACTGAGGCCCTTACAAAATTCTACTCATATGTTCAATTTCTGAATTTAATACCCTATAGGGTTTAAAAGGGCAAATCCACCCTACTGCAGGGTCTACTTCACTATTTCCTAAATTTTCAGGGGCCTAATTACACAAAACAGAGTGGTTTTCCTAATTTTTATTAAGTCCAGGGGCTAAAACTGAATATTAAATAAATTTACATGAATTTCTGAAGGTCCAGGGGCTAGATCAGAAGTCTCCAGGGCTAGCTCGTGTTTTCCGAGATCCCCAGGGGGTAGCGCGTAAGATTCCGGGTCTTTATAACGAGGAGCTGACGTGTGCCGTTGGATTTAAAACAGACGGCTGAGATTATAACGTGAAGCGGTATGGGTTAGATCTATTCGGGACTGCATGATTTAAAAAGGACGGGCCTCAGGGGGCCACTTCGCCCTGGCCGTGTGCTGGCGGCGCTGCCCGGCGGCGCGCGACGGCGGGAGGCGGCGATCTCGCCGGAGAACTTCGGTTTTTCGTCTATACTTCCTAAAACTTGGATTTCTTGGCATAGAATGGAAGAGGGGAGGTAGGGGATCTCACCTCGGGGTTTTTCTTGAGCTCGGAGGCCCTAGAAAGCGGTCGGCGACGAGGTCCGAGGGGAAAACGCGGCGGTTCTTACCGGAGCTGTGTCTAGACCGCAAAACACCGGGTTTCCTTCACCTGCAAGACTCCCCGGCGGTGGTGGAACATGACAAGCTCGTTAGATCAGAGAATTCGGACGAGAATCGAAGGAAAACGGCGGTGGGAGCTTCGGTTCTCACTGAGGACTGAGGTGGCCGATCAGGGAGGAAAAAGGGGCGGATTTCAGCGTTTAAATGGGCGAGGGAGGGCGGCGGGGGTCGGTTTAGATGTGCAGCAGCGCGTGCGCTGGAGATTGCGCCTCCGGAGCAAGAAAATCGGCGTGGCAGCGGCGATCGGCGCGGAAGTAGCGTGGGGGTTGGGCGCGCGCGCGGGGAGGGGGATGACACGTGGGCCCCACGGGTCAGAGAGAGAGAGAGGGGGGGAACGGCCGCTGGTTTTGGGCCGGCTGAGGTGGGTTTCGGCCCACTGGCCGTTTTTCTTTTTCTTTTTCCTTTTCCTTTTCTGTTTTGATTCAAATTTGAATTCCAGTTTAAATTTGAATTGTTTCACCACATGCAATACGTCCAAATTTTTTTAAATTCCCCTCTTTAACAGGTTTTGGTGTGTTACAGTGATAAGATTTGGTTGCATGACTGCTGAGTCATGGCAACGAGATTGGTCTCGGTGTGAGACGGATTTGTTTATGAGATGAAATGGTAGCGAATACGGGATGGTATTCGTGAGATGGTAACGAATACGAGAAGGTATTCGCGAGCAAGAATGAAGTTGATTAATGTCTGGTTGGGACATGGAAAGTGATGAACATAATGGAGGTATATTGGTATTTTAATACATGTTGGGATTATGTTCACTTAATGTTAAGTTGCTGTTTTATCATAGTTTTGATAAATAACTTTGTTTTCTGCAAATTAGCCTTTTTATACCTACCTTATTGTGAGCTACATATCATATTTTCCCGCACTTGCTAAGTACATCATTGTACTCAAACTTGCATTATTATTTCATCATCAGCAACATGAGAATATTACTATGAAGACCAGGTGGAGCATTAGGCGTGTAGTCTGTCCTCAACCTTGCATGTGGGGATAGAGTAGAGATGGAGCCGCTGCTGCTTAGATTGTTTCCGCACTAGTTAGAAGACTTCCACTGCATAGAAATAAGACTTCCGCTGCCAAGATAAGTCCAAAACTTATGAAACCTTGTAATAAACTCTGTTATTTGTGGTTATATATATTCTGAAATTCAGTCTGTGGATGATGTGTATATGTGTGATGAACATCCTGGACACACATATGCTTCAGTTCTCGGTTCTGTGGTTTTCCATGAAATTGAGGGCGTCACACGGATACACGTGGCAGCTCCGGATCTTGCCTCAACGGGGAGGCTCGGTCCAAGGCCAAGGGCACGTGTCTGCTCTAGAGCCCTCCTCAGCAGGGAGGAGGTTCAGAGCCCCGATACACGTGGCAGCATTGGACCTCACCTCATCGGGGAGGCTTGGTCTGAGGCCAAGGGCACGTGTCGGCTTCGGAGCCCTCCTCAGCAGGGAGGAGATTCAGAGCCCCGATATACGCGGCAGCACCGGACCTCACTTCAGCGGGGAGGCTTGGTTCGGGGCCAAGGGCACGTGTCGGCTCCGGAGCCCTCCCTTGCAGGGAGAAGGTTCAGAGTCTCGATACACGTGGCAGCACCGGACCTCACCTCAGTAGGGAGGCTTGGTCCGGGGTCAAGGGTAGGTGTCGGCTCCAGAGCCAGGGCACATGTGACAGCCCCGGGGTCGACCTCGGGGCCAAGGACTGGTGGCCGCGTCAGCGCCTGCCTCAGCAGGGAGGCGGGATCTAGGCTGTCTTCAACCCTCCACGCGGGGGGTCCCGGTCTGCAGGGTACTGACAGTGGCCCCAGGGCCCATCTTGGGGGAGGCAATGATCCTTCAGGTGGGGCCTCCATCTTTCCCGTGTGGTAGCTTTGAACCTGCACTTTGTACGCCAAAGTGGAAGCGAGATTCTAGCATAGTGGCTGTGTAGTTGTACCTGTCAGATGAAAAGGATGCACATCCTTGCAGTAATGGGCATGCTCGACAGTCAAAACGGCAGCACGTCATCAGCATAATGGACGTGTGTCCGCTCTTGACTGGTGGGTCATGGCAACGTGCTCGAGGGGACACGCCGGGGTATGAATTGCAGCTTTTCTTGGGTCGACCGCTGCAGTTGCACCGCACCCATTTTCTCGGGAACAGCTGGAGCCGTGTTCCCAAGACGCATCCCACCTGGCCCCAGTGTCTGACAGGTAGACCTGGGTCCCGCTCGTCATTGGGGACACAAACGGTGCATGGCGGTGGCAACCCAAGCATCGCGCCTGTTACCCTGCCGAAGGCTACGGGCGTAGAAAAGGAAATCTTCCGGAGAAGGGTTGTTCCTTTCTTTCCTGCTTCTTGTGATCTTCGTCTTTTACTTTTGCGCTCGAAGCCACCGCTCCCCAGCGCTCTCAACCTTCTCTCACCGCCATGGCTTCTGGCCTCCGTTCTTCCTGGCTTCGCACCGACGATGATATCAGGCACGTGAGGCGCCTGCTCGGCTGGCAGTCAACCGCATTCAATGGAAAGACCTGTCGCAGGAGAGTCCTGCTGACCGACATGCATCCTGGCAAGGTGGTACTCTTCACCTCGTACCTGCTGTCCGAGTTCGCGCTCCCAGCGTTGTCCTTCCTCCTCATCCTGCTGGAGGTGTATGGGCTTCAGCTCCAACACCTCACGCCCCAAACACTCGCAGTTATGGCCGTATTCGTCCACTTAAGCGAGATGTTCGTGTGCGTGCAGCCTTCAGTGCGGCTCTTCAGGGTGTTCTTCTCCTTGAGGGCCTCGGGGAGAAGCACATGCCACCTTGGGGCCTACTACTTCCAGCACCGAGGGAGGAACTTCGCGCCGTACATTGCACCCTTCTCTCCCGGGAAGTGGGAGCACTAGAGGTAGGATTGGATGATCGCCCAGACTGACGTCCACGACCGCTTGGAGCTATCGGGTGGTCTCCCGGTCGCCAAGGAGGCCGTCGAGGGTGACGTCCCCGACCTGCATGATGCCAACACGCCAGTGCTGGAGAGGATCAAGTACCAGGCAGAGGAAGGCCTCTCATCGCTGATGGTCCTGGATGACTTCCTGTCTCGCTGGGTCACTCCTCTCCAGCAGCGCATCCATCCTGCCTGGCTGTCCGGGGAGGGCGACATGACCCGGTTGGTGCACGGAGCTGGGTCGTCACCGAATCGGGAGATGCTGAGCAAGATGCTGCAGAAGCTCTCCTGTAACTCGATCATCAACGACTCCATTACCCCACCAGCGAGCTGCCAGCCGGTCTGCCTCAACCAACAGGCGCGGTCGAGGATGTTGAAGGAGCTGTCAACACTGGACGACATCGACGTCATAGTGCGGCAGGACAGTGTAACGCCCCATTTTTTGTAAAGCTAATAAATCAAGGTTATAGAATTAACCACCAGACTATTACACACACTCTTGGCCGATTTCAGATATGCCTTTCATCGAAAAATACTGCAGCCACTCCTCTACCTCTGCCTAAAGGCAAACCCTTTTTTTACCTCTTCCTCACCCATCCTTATCCATTTTACGAGAAACTTCTAGAACCACACATCACCCACCTCTTCCTCCCCCATTCTTATCTATTTCATGAGAAGCTTCCGGAGTCACCCCTCCCATACCCCTTCTTCCTCTATCCTTATCTATTCCACGAGAAGCTTCCGGAACTATCCCTCACATACCCCTTCCTCCTCCATCCTTATCCATTCCACGAGAAGCTTCCGGAACCACCCTCACATATCTCTTTCTTCCCCCATTCTTATCCACTCCACGAGAAGCTCCCAATACATGCATGAGTTACACCTCACCTACCTCTCCTTCCTCCATCCCTAGCCCTTCCCCCTTCATCTATAAAAGGGGATCGGGAGCTCACTTTCTCCCCTGCTCCATTGAGCACCGGCGTTCATGTCTTCCCCCAACATCGATCTCTGACGAGGAACCCTCCCCGTCGAGCCCCACCAAGCCACGGTCATGGTGAGCACCCCAACCTCCACTCTTCTTCCCGAGGCATCCCCTTTCTCCCTCTCCTCGGGTTTGGCCGTGACCACCCCGCGACATGGCCACCCTTCCATGAAGTTGCTCTACTTCCTATATCCCTACCCAAAATCGGCAGCTTAATCGAGTGAGTCATAGCCTCAGCGTTCGATTTCTTACTCTTTGGCCAACCTCCCCCTGTTTACTCTTGCTGATTTGAGCCCAACCCTAAGCAACCCCTTGATTGGCCTTAGACTAGATCTCACCCACACACAAAGATCACTTATCTGATTATTATAAAAAATCATCTAATATCATAATATAGTTAGTGCAAGCAAGTCTGCATGATATATATTTGCTTTGTTTGTATGTTTGCTTGTGCGCGGTCTAGAACCAGTGCCGGAAGAGAAACCAGGGGAGCCAAGTGACCAAGAGCACGACGCTGCAGACGGTAGCGAAGGCAAGTTCCATCACCCCCTTTTTGATCATATTGCTCGTATGTGAGGTTCATCCATTGTGGCCAGTAGATTAGGCCTTTGCATTGTTGAGCATGAGTTGTTCGAGTGATAGAGTGTAAACATACTAGTTTCTCTATTTGCAGCATATTGATATGATGAGATTATGCATGATGATGTTGCCTTGTTCATGTTGCACGGTTGGGGAGAGCATGAGTTGAGACAGGGGCAAAAGGGTTAGTGTTGGTGTAAGCGCTACCGTCGTGGTAGACTTACAGCGAGTACTACCAAGATGATAGGCTCGTGGTTTGAGTATGGAGGCTGCCCTGGTGAGCCTTATGGACCGAGTTGTTTTGACATCTCACCTAACTCTCTTCAGTACGACCACATGACCCTGTATGGGCGGGGCTTAGCCTAACCCCGATGGCTAGCCCGACAGTCATCCACAGTGGAGAGAGAGAGATATGCATTTATGATTTAAAATTGAGATGATATTGAGATAAGTCATGACATTGGGTTGGGGACTACTGGTCTGGGTGATGTTTCGACTAGGTGTCGGTTATGACGGGCTGTCTTTGATGGTCCGTGCGTGTGGGTATAGCGTAGAACCTCTACAGAGCGTATAATCCGTTTGGACGGCCGTGTCCTCAGCATAGGACAGGTTATGGTGTGGTCCTAACAACTAGGAAGCCACCTCTTCTGAGAATGAGGTGAGAGATGTCTTTGGATGGGTTATTTGGTTGCAGTTAGTTGCATTAGGTTGCATTACTCTTATTGTTGTGCATTGCATCTATGTTTGTTTCATTCCCCTCCCGAAGGGCGAGGTGGAGCTTGCTTAGTACTTTTGTACTTAACTGTTGCTGATATCTTCAGAGGATCCTAGCTTCAACACGGAGGACTTCGAGTAGGGTCGCATCCACACCCAAGGTGCTGCCGTGGAACCATGTACGAGGAGGAGCTAGTCGTCCATGTTTTTATGCCATTAGTTATCCTTATGGTAGTCCTTATTATTGGTGTACTAAAGTGTATGCCGTTGTAACAAAGCTCCGTATGGTTGTGGTTCCACTTGTGTTGTAATATTATGTACCGAACTCTATTTCTGGCATAATATTACATGTTTAGTTTCGATCTTATGGATCGGGACGCTTCAAGTGGTATCAGAGGCATACTTGGCTGTAGGTGCTACCCTAGTACTTAGGTGACCGTAGGAGACTGTAAAATAGTTGGCCTGCAGGAAACCTGGACCGTAGAGCCTTGGTGATAGGTCTTGCTCACATCTAATCCTTGTGCCCTATTCTTAAGCCAGATGGCCGATGACTGTATCACCACCTTCTGCATCAACGAAGATAGCTTTGCCAAGGTGCTCTATGCCGCCACGGCGCGACTCGGTATTCTAGACCGTCCGGAGTACGTGAGTCATGAGTTCGTGGAGCATGGCACCGGAAGCTGCGAGGTCACGGTGCACATCGGTGCCAGTGAGAGGTTCCTGGACATGAAGCCTTGGAATGTCTCCGCCACTGGATGCCACATGAAAGATACGTGCCAATTGGTGGCCCGCAAAGCCCTGAAGTACCTCTGCCACATGTTTGACTGGCAATTGGGTTCCACACCCATGAAGTACTTCCCGCCACTAGATCATAGTCGTCCCGCATGGATGGCAAGGATTCGCAACTTGGAAGGCCTCGGGTCAACCGAAGATGACCCCACCATTGTCGCCATGTCCGGTTATTTATTGAGCCCGGACGACTTGTGCGACCAGCTGAACCAGCGCATGAAGACCCTCGTCCAGCGTGCTGAGACATTGGAGACTCACTGGCGAAAGGCTAAGCTAGCACTAGCGCAGTCTGAAGCCCTGGTTGACAGCGCCGAAAATCGTGTCGCCTTGGCCGAGGGAAACCATAGGGAGCAGGCCGACCGCCACAGCCATCTGCTGAGGGTTGTCTACCTCGTAGACCGGGCCAAGCGGAAGGACCGTCAGGCAGGTGCAACGACGGAGCCACTGATTCGAGAAGGAACTCTAGCATATCACCTATCCAACCCTCGTAGGAGGATTTGTGAGCCTGTGCCGCCTACCCCTCCGACCTCATCTCGTGGGACTAACGAAGACCCTGAAGATCAGGATGTAGGACCCAGTAGCCAGGCAGAGGTCCCGGCTGACTCTTAAGGGAACAGACCGAGGGACGGCATGCACTATGTATCTTGTACCCGCTTGCGTGAATGATTGAATCCTTGGTGTGTTGTTTGCAATGTTTGATGTTTGCGTTAACTTTGGGGTATAAAACTGTATATGTGTATTTAGATACACATAGTAAAATAAAAAAATATAACAATAATAAAAGGCAGTAAGCATAACTAATTATGATGCACCATAGTAATAGTAATAGGAAGAAAATTTAAACCCATCGATTGCCTTGTCATAGATGCCTCGCCACTTGAGCCGAGCTACTAATGGACACGAGGCGGACCAAGGACTACAAGAGATTCCGCCTACGCCTCACGAGCATGAGACAACGGAGAGTGCACCTGTCCGGCCACATCACCAAGCACCTACCTATGACCTGACCGCCATTCTGGACCGCCAGACTCGACTCCTCGAGCTACTGGCGAACACCCTGGCTGCTCGGAACAACAATGGCCTCAACAACCATCAGCCAGCGCCACAAAACAATCACCAAATCGCAGACTTCAACAGGATGAACCCACCCAAGTTTTCAGGATCTTGTGGCGGACCGGAATCCGCTCATCCAAGATCTCAGAGGGTGGTGCCGCACGATGCGACACCCGACAGAACACAACATAAGAACGGCATTGTATTACATGGAAAACCAACTGAATATGTACAAACTAGTACAAGACTTCAGTTACAAACTAAGTATTTGGATTACAACAGCGGAAGCTATGTTTATACAACTCACAGCCATCTATCTAGCAAAAGTCGGTTGCCCAGCCCTATGGGCAACCCACACTCGCTGCACTCCTCAGCTCAGCGTGGCGTGTACGGCTCTCACTCAACCGTGGTCCCAGACGGAGGGTAGCCCTCGCTGGTGGACTTGTAACCAGAGTCCGTGGGATACTCCTCACCTGAAAAACACTTATAGCAGCAACCATGAGCACGATGGCTCAACAAGACTTAACCGACTCACCTACACATGAAACTCTATATGCAGGTCATAACCAATATAGGATGGCACATTGCAGCAAAGGACACATCTACAAGTTCATCCTTAATTCATCTTTTAGCCACAAGTTCACAGTTCAGGAATCTGAAATTTAGTGAGCAATATTTGGTAGCACGCATGTAGCAATACAGTTTAATCATATCAGCAATCTTGAATCATACCATTTCATATATTAACCTACGTCACGACTCAGTGAACAAGCGGTACTCATCACCACGAGGGACGGCGAATCGACTCGATATACACCTGCAGGGATACCTGAATAGCACGTCACGTACGCCCACCCGTGGAGCTGCACAGCATGCTCACTTGGTGTCGTACGGGACAACCTTTCACCAAACAGCCCAAACGTCGAACCGGTCGCACCCAAACGGACAGGAGGTTCCCTACACGGAGCATCTCTCTATCCCCGTTAGCAGATTTCCACCTTGCTGCCCCCAACCTACACCTATAAATCGGTGCGTTATGCCTCGACGCCCGGAGGTATAGGTTACATCGGTTTATCGGGACCCATATATCCGATATGCCTTCGGTATGTTCAATACTTGTTCAGAGGGGCCGCACACGGATTGGTCCTCAATCAACACGGACAGGGCTGCGTCCACAAGACTTCCTCTTGCTGCGCCCTAGCCCCTGCCAAGTCTCATTTTCTTACTAAAGTGATCTCACCTCACTCGGACCAATCCCGTGTGTCCCGACTCCTATACTCGCGAGTAGATTCCAACTACTCGACTTGTACCGAAGTTCTATGAACATTAAGCATAGCCTGACTACTCGAGGACTTAGATACTACTCTCACTCTTGTAGGAAAATTCTGGTTATACACTTGGGGTTTCACCCATCCTACACCTAATGCACATACATACCTCATGCTAAGTATAAAGCAAAACTTTGTAAAAATTGGTTAATGCAAACCAGGGCTTGCCTTGTTGCTGCTGGTCAGATGTTAGGGCTTCGTCTGGAAGAAGAAAGTCCAGCACTTCCGGAGTTTCTGCGCCTTCAGCGACTACATGTAAGCAATATACTATATGTCAATTTAAATGCAATGTGTCCAAATGATTATGTAAAAACCATAACTCTAGCTAGCCCTCCCCTTTGGCTCTGAAATTTTTATGGTGGCTTGGTAGAGCCCTAACCAGAGTTTTGACCAAGTTTTATTTGAAACAAAGTTCATTTGAGCTCTGTACAAATAAAATCCTATTTGGTAATTAATAGAGCTTCTAAAAATTTCCAGGGATTTTCATGGCTCTAACCATTACTTTCTGGAAACTAGAAGTTGAAATGGTTCTAATGGAATTGGTTTCATGTCATTTAAAGAATCCTAGAAGTTGTGCCCTAAACAAGATTTGAGAATTCTGAAAAATGTCTCTGTACATTTTTCCTTTTTCTCAGGGCAGTTCACTTAATCACCCCATTAGGGGGACTAAATGAACTTGTATGGATCTGAAATTTTTACTGTGCCTCAAGGATTTTCAGTTGAACATCCTAGCCAAATTTCAGAATTTTCTATAAAATAATTCTCCAGATAAAATTCCCAACAGTTTAAACTTTAGGGAATTAATTCTGGAAAAGTAATAAGTTTCATAAGCTGAAACTTGTTTTGTTGGTTAGTATTCAAAAAGATGAATCCAAAAAAAATTTGTTCACTGAATTTGGAGCTTCCTAGCAAAAGTTATATGCATTTGATGTTTGAACCAAATCTGAAAATCATAGAAATGTTTAAACTCGGGTTGTGGGCCCCACTCTTTAAATCGGCCCACTGAGATCGCGGCCACACCGCAGCCCACGGGGTTTTACCCCACGCTGCCGCACCGGATCCCGGCCGCAAAGCGGATCCCCGCTGGAAAACAGGGACTGACCGGTGGACCCGCCCCCCCCCCCTTCGTCTACCTCGCGACAACCCGCGATCCCCGCGGAGGCGCTTCGCCGGAGAGCTCGCCGCCGGCCATTTTACCACACGACCTTCGATGGATTTTGCCGCCTGTGCCCAACTTTGCTCGGGGAACACGTTGGTGCACTCACCGAAGCTCGGCGATGGCCGGAACCACGCTCACGGCGGTGACAGCGGCGATCCCCACTCGGGCGATTTGCCCGAGCTGTTCAGGGCCTTATTTTTGAAACGGTTTGCTCCTACAGCTCCGCTGTGGCATGCTGAGCACAAAAATGAACTCGGTTTGCCATGGAAACGGCCGGAGCTAGGACTTCACCATCGACCTATGGCTAAAACTGCGGATACTCAAAAAACTCGAATAGCAGCGCCAAAACTCGACGGTCTCTGATGGTCTTTGATCCTAGGTGGCCGTGGGGATGTGTAGAACATGTGTTTAGCTTGGTTTACGCGGAGGTGGACCGATCACCACGAATTTTGGATTCTTGGTTAGCTCGGTTCTTTGAACACCGAGGAATAAACGCGGAAATTCTCTCCCGACAGGGCACAAAAAGGGGTAGGGTTTTCAACGTGAGTTCGAGCAGCCTCTGGCGCGTCTAGTTGCTGTTGATCGTCGGTCACGAGAACGCTTAGATCAGCGGCGCAGTGAGAACCCGAGGAGAGTGGACGGTGAGGTGTTTTGCTTCGGTTGTGTGCGAGGCAGAATGGAGAAGGTGAGGGAGGATTCCATTGACTGGCGTGTCAAACAATTGCTGCACACGGTGTCCTCAGCCCCAGAGCAGGAGGTGGCACAGAGGCGAAGCGGTTGGGCGCCTGCAATCGGGAGGTTGCGCGCTGCTGTCGGGTGAACACCGGTTAAGCTTCGGGTGTAAGTCTTCTGACCAGTGGACCCTCCCTTCTAAATCTTTTTCTGTTTTTCATTTCTGTTTTCACTGAAAAGATCCCAGCTACTCACAATTGAATGAAAGACTTAGCCATAAAGTTATGGTTTGAATTTGATTTCCTCAACGGAAATTGGTTTGGCTAAATTTGCTACCCATTTGAATTTGAAATCCAAATTCAGTTTGAATTATTGCAAATTTAGCTCCCGACAAGATGAACTCCGATGAGGATGAAAATTGGCGGACTAAATCAGAAAAATGTGCTGAGTTTGAAAATGAAGTCAACTTTTGAATTCAAGTGATGAAGGTGGCTGCAATTTGAATTTGCATTCAAATTTTCCCCTTATTCAAATGTCTCCAAAAATGCCTCAAGAAGGCTTGGATTTGCATGAAACTTGGCCTGAGCCTTCCCAAGAATATTTAAGGTCTAGGGGTGAGCTCAACCTCTCATGTTTATGTGTATGACTCCTATTTTTTTGAAGTTATGGCTTTCCCCTCTAATCACCCTCTTGATGGTGTTTACTTGGTCTTCTCAAATGTCCAAGAGCTATGCACCAAATGCACTGTGGTGGGGTGATGTAATGAACACTTTTGCAAGTCCGTTATTGGGCTTTTACATCCCCCCTTAAAAGAATCTCGTCCCGAGATTATAAAAGAAGAGACGACGATTTTAAGGAGATTACCCGTGATGAGACGCCATGAAATCCGGGTAGTTTGAGCGAAGGAATTCCTTGCTCTTCCACGTCGCTTCTTCAGCGGTGTGGTTGCTCCACAGTATCTTGTAGAACCACAACATTTGGTTACGTTTGGTCCGAGCCTTCTCATCAATAATTGCCACCGGATATTCAGCATACGTCAAATCCGGTTGCTGCTCGCCAATGTCTTCGGTGGGAACAGCAGTCATATACTTCAGACATTTTCGTAGTTGTGAAACATGGAAAACGTCGTGAACACCAGCGAGAGATGCCGGTAGCTCCAGTCTATACGCCACTGGTCCACACTTATTGGTGATAGCATAGGGTCCAATAAATCTAGAGGCAAGCTTTCCCTTCACGCCGAATCGGTGCACGCCTTTCATTGGAGATACACGGAGGTACACGTGTTCCCTGACGTCAAAGTGCAGCGGCCTACGCCTCTTATCAGCGTAGCTTTTCTGCCGGGATTGAGCGGCCTTCAAGTTGGCTTGAATCATCCGAACGCACTCTTCGGCGTCGTTCACCACATCAACCCCGAATGTGACCCTTTCACTGGACTCACACCAGTTCAATGGGGTGCGGCATTTGCGACCGTAGAGAGCCTCATATGGTGCCATCTTGATACTCGCTTGATAGCCATTGTTGTATGATAATTCCACCAATGGTAGATGATCATCCCAGTTTCTACCGTGGTGGATGACACATGCTCTCAACATGTCTTCTAATACTTGGTTCACCCTCTTAGTCCGTCCATCTGTCTGAGGGTGATAGGAGGAGCTTCTAATCAGCTTAGTGCCCAATGCAGCGTACAACTGCTCCCAGAAACAAGATCCAAATAGTGCGCCTCGATCTGAGACTGTGGTCTTGGGTACCCCATGTAAGCATAGAATCCATGCAATGTATAACTCCGCATATTTGCTAGCATGGCAATGTGTATGCACGGGAATGAAGTGAGCCGACTTGGTTAATCGGTCAACGATTACCCAAATGGAATCGTGCTTGTTGGAAGTCACGGGTAATCCCACAATGAAATCCATGTTCATATCTTCCCACTTCCATGCCGGAATTTTCAGGGGTTGCAACAGCCCTGATTTCCTCATGTGATCCGCTTTCACTCGTCTACACGTATCACACTCGGATACGTATTAAGCCACTTTTCGCTTCATCCATGTCCACCAAAATCTACTTTTCATATCTTGGTACATTTTGTTGCTTCCCGGATGAATGGAGAATTTAGACAAGTGAGCTTCATCAAGGATCTTCTTCCTCAGCTCCATATTCCGGGGTACGACTATGCGGTCATTGAACCACAGCGTCCCCTCATCATCTTTCTGGAAACATTTGATTTCCCCGTTGTCTATCCGTCCCCTGAGATGTGCCATGCCCTTGTCAACTTTTTGAGCTGCAATGATATCCTCCCTAATGGTAGGGATGATGTGTCACCCGGTTCTGAAAATAGAACTAAGTGAATGCATATGTGTGCCCAGGATGTTCATCACACATACACATGTAATCCACAAACTGAATTCAGAATATAACCAAGAATAAATAGTGTTTAAGTACTTTATTACAATGACTCAATGTTTCACTCATGAATCTCTAACTTATTCTTGCAGCGGAAGTCTCTAAACGACAGCGGAAACAACTAAACAGCAGCAGGCTCCATCTTCAACTCCACAGGCATGTTGACGGTAGTTGGCATGCCTAGTACTCCACATGGTCCTCGAAGTACTCATCTCCTGTAGCTGATGATTATGTGATAATGCAAGGGTGAGTACATGTCGTACTCAGCAAGTGCGGGAAAAGTATGACATGTAGCTTACAACAAGGTAGGAAATTAAAAGACTCATTGCAGCAAGCAAATTTTATTTCACAAACATGATAAAAACAGCAACTAAGTCTAGATGAATTTAATCCCAGTATAACCAAGTAATTCAGCAACATTTTCTCATCATAATTCACCACTTATCAAGTCTCATTCAGCCATTAATCTTTCTCAAGTTCATCTTATACTCATAAACATTCATAACCATCCCATATTCATATAACCAAAACCAAACTCATTATCATGACTCAAAACAGTCCCAAAACCAATCCCAATGACCATAACCATAACCATACCGAATAACTATCCCAAGTTTTCCCTCAAATCATGGAAGTTGGCCAGGTGCTTGTGACCGGAAGCACGGCTATCATGATAGTTTTACACTCTGCAGAGGTGGCACCACTTTACCCACAAGTTCGTGATTTCGTCACCCGTCGGCGACTGCAGATTTTCCATTATACCAGTACACAACCATCGGTGTATGGCCAAGAGATCACAAAATAGCCTTTACAAAGGGGCTACTAGATGTATGGACTCACTGAGGTTTCACCGGCAGGCTTGAATCACCATTCTCCCACCCACGGGCCCCCTCTTGTGCCATGCAGTTCCCAGGGCAGTCCTCCTCGACTCCTATTCCCCGCGCCATCCACGGTCCATAATAAGCTAGCAACACACCTAATTATTCAGCTAAGCCGCACCCATACTTGGCTTTGTGGTGGCACTGTTTTCCTGGCATATTCTCGCATGAACCGGTCCTTAGATCTACGGCAAGTACCACCATCTCATCCAGCAACATTCACAAACCAAGCTTGCCTAGATCTCCCCGATTCCATGCCCATTAACATCATCAAGATCTCATCATCATTATTCATATGAGTGCAGTAGCTAGACATGTTTTAATTCAGCTTCCCGTATCCCGTGAATTAAGCGAAGCAAAAAGGAAAAATGACCATACCCCGACTCATCAACTCTCCCGGCGACAAGGATGGTTAACAAAACTAGTAAACTCCAATAAAAGGGTGTCCCATCAAGTTGACTCAAGCGTACGAGTTTTCGCAAACAAAACAGTTTCAAAACATTGGATCAATATGGTCAAGAGGCACTTGCCTTGCTCCCGTGGTTCTTGCTGTTCGAGCGTCTCGAAGTCTTGGTGATGTAGATCCTCGTAGATGGCCTCTTTAGCTTGTTATTCCACTCACGATCACGCACATACAAAATTTACAGCAATCAATCATCATGCATAAACTTTACTCAAGATGCAATGGGGTAGATGAATGCAAATCCTATGGTGCAGTTTTATTAATCCAGTTTGTACGTGTTCTTGCATTTTTGATGGCTTTTTATGGGATTTTATGATGAACAAGGGTGTAGGGATCAAGTGTGGACGTGGTGATCATCTTGACTCAAGATCTTTCCACCGTCAAAAATCAATCAAAACGTGATCTGTCCACGTGAAAAAGTTTCTGTTCGAAGGTGGCGAAGAAAACGGATGCGTAGAAACAGCGGCGACGTCATAAGATGGGTAATAGGGACCTACCTCACTTCCTCCTTGGTGGCAGGGCCTTCCTTCTAGCAATGGCTGCAGCGGAAAAGTTTTCTATGGATGATTAGGACAGGACAAATCGCCGGTTCTTTTCCGGCGACGGCGAGGCGTGACGGGGCTCGTCGGCGAGGCTCGATGACGGGGCTTTGTAACACCCCAAAACCTGTTAAAGAGGGGAATTTAAAATTTTTTGGACGTATTGCATGTGGTGAAAGAATTCAAATTTAAACTGGAATTCAAATTTGAATCAAAACAGAAAAGGAAAAGGAAAAAGAAAAAAGAAAAATGGCCAGTGGGCCGAAACCCACCTCAGCCGGCCCAAAACCCGTGGCTGTTTCCCCCCTCTCCCTCTCTCTGACGTGCGGGGCCCGCGTGTCATCCCCCTCCCCACGCGCGCGCCCAACCGCCACGCTACTTCCCCGCCGATCGCCGCTGCCACGCCGATTTTCTTGCTCCGGAGCCGTGATCTCCAGCCCACACGCTGCTGCACATCTAAACCAACCCCCGCCGCCCTCCCTCGCCCATTTAAACGCCGAAATCCGCCCCTTTTTACTCCCCGATCGGCCGCCTCAGTCCTCGGTGAGAACCGAAGCTCCCGCCGACATTTTCCTTCGATTCTCGTCCGAATTCTCTGATCTAACGAGCTTGTCGTGTTCCACCGCCGCCGGGGAGCCTTGCAGGTGAAGGAAACCCGGTGTTTTACGCTCTAGACACAGCTCCGGTGAGCACCGCCACGTTTTCCCCTCGGACCTCGTCGCCGACCGCTTTCCAGGGCCTCCGAGCTCAAGAAAAACCCTGAGGCGAGATCCCCTACCTCCCCTCTTCCGTTCTATGCCAAGAAATCCAAGTTTTAGGAAGTATAGACGAAAACCCGAAGTTCTCCAGCGAGATCGCCGCCTCCCGCCGCCGCGCGCCGCCGGGCAGCGCCGCCAGCACACGGCCAGGATGACGTGGCCCCCTGAGACCCGTCCATTTTAAATCGTGCGGTCCCGAATAGATCTAACCCGTACCGCTTCACGTTATAATCTCAGCCGTCTGTTTTAAATCCAACGGCCCACGTCAGCCCCGCGTTATAAAGGCCGGGAATCTTATGCGCTACCCCTGGGGATCTCGGAAAACATGAGCTAGCCCCGGAAACTTCTGATCTAGCCCCTGGACCTTCAGAAATTCATGTAAATTCATTTAAAAATCAGTTTTAGCCCCTGGACTTAATAAAAAATAGGAAAACCTCTCTGTTTTGTGTAATTAGGCCCCTGAAAATTTAGGAAATAGGGAAGTAGACCCTGCAGTAGGGTGGATTTGCCCTTTTAGACCCTATAGGGATTAAATTCAGAAATTGAACATATGAGTAGAATTTAAATTCAAATGGTAATGTAAACACATGTGCAAATATAAATGTAAATTTTCCTAGCATTTGGAAGACATTTAGAATGAGTTGAGAACTGATTTTAGGCTGAAATGAAATCTGACTAAGTGCTGTTTATTTTTATAATTTCTGGAATTCATTTTTAGACTAGAAAATAATTGAGTAAAATAAATTTAATTTGATCCCCACCAGAGAGGAAGTTCAAAGATATTTTATTGAACATTTTAGGTCAGAACCTATTCTGTTTAGGTGATATGTCTTACTATTTTAATATTAAAGTTCACTTTTAGGCATAGAAAATAAATCTAAAAATATAGGAAATAGGTAGGCATAATTAGAAAATGTTAAATGAGGTCTCCAATTCCAAAAACTTCAAATTAAGATTTTGCTGAAGATCTGAAAACCTATTTGGAGTAGGAAATTTTCTTTCATGCAAAATTTTGTGGCTAAGAAGTGTATTAATTAAATAGAGAGAATTTGTTCAAATTGGAAATTCTTATATATTGTGCAATTAGAAATCTGAATACAAAAGTTAGAAGTAATATGTATGTTTAAAAGTGCATGTAGGCCTAAAATCAACACATCTAGGGTAACCACAACACTTAAAAATGTGAATGACTTTCATATGTATGTATGTGTGGTTTGCATGAGTGGATGTGTGGACTATGGCTTATGGAATGTTGTTTTCTTTTGCTATGTGTGTATTGGCATGAGTAGAACCAGCCCCAGAGCAGGTTCTCACCTTTCAAGATCAAGACTTTCCATTTCCAGAGCAGCAGGAAGAAGGCAAGTGTCCTTGACCACTTTGATCCTTTACTAGGATGTGTAGTTAGAATTTAATTGCATTGTCAATTTGGGAATATGATAACCAAACTAGGAAGTTTCCCTAGATTTTCATTGTCTCACTTCCTTTTAGCCTGGGTTGGGATTTATTTTATTATGTCATTTATTTATATACTTATGCTTAGCCATGCTTAGAATGGGATAAGTGGGATATGAGATCATCAACTTATTTACCTTACTCTTAAATGATATTATGAGTTATGTAGAGGTAGGGATCGAGGCAAGTTGGATGATTTGGTTGGTGATGTGTGCACGAGACTCGAGTTTGTGTTTAGTGCTTGCCTGGATCCTAAGGACCGGTTCATGGAGCATGTAACCTGGCTTTACCGTGCCAACCACATGCTGAGATGGGGCAGCTTAGCCAATTAATTAGGTGTATCTCCGGCGTAGTATGGGTGTTTGGATGGTGCGGGGAATAGGTGTCAGCTGGACTACCATATGAACCGCAAGGCTCAAGAGGGGGCCACTGCAGCGGGGTTGGAGCCTCTTGTATGCTGTTAGGGGTGAAACCTCAGTGGGCTCACGCTCATCGGAAATCCCTTTGTAAAGGCCTTGTGGTGATCTCCTGGCTACACACCTGGGAAGGGGTGAAACCTCAGTGGGCTCACGCTCATCGGAAATCCCTTTGTAAAGGCCTTGTGGTGATCTCCTGGCTACACACCTGGGAAGTGTGAACGTGGTTCGCGTCCACTGGCATAATGGAGGTTCTTTTAGTCCACCCGACAACGGGGGATGAAATCACTACATGTGGGTACAGTGGTACAAACTCTGCAGAGTCAAAACTGTCATGACAGCCGTGCTCATGGTCAAGAGCGGCTTAGACTTATTCATGATTAGAGGATGATAAATTTGGAAGTTGAGGATGTTATTCGGGGAGCTTAAACATTGGAAATGTTGTTATGGTTACTTGATTTTTGATGATGGGTTGGGAGATTTGGACCATTTCACCTATGTAGTAATGTAGGTGCTTAATAAGCTAAGGTGATAGGTATTAATTGCGTAGTGCTTTAACCATGAGTTCAACCTCTCCTTGCTCTAGCCATGCATGACATAACTTCCCCACACTTGCTGAGTATCAACGGTACTCAAGCTTGCTTTTCTGTTGGTTTAAATTGCTGCTCAGGTCAAGGGGGTGACGTGGTGTTCAATGACCAAGACTTCGGACCCGAAGAAGGATTCTAGGTTCACGGAGTCCCCCGGGCAACGCCTGTGATGGAGCCCACAAGATTTATATTCCGCTGCTGTCTTATTTACATGTTATGAACATATTATCGTCCATCGAGACATTATGCTATGTAAGACTTATTTATATCCGAAGACTTGGCTTGTAATAAATTGATGCTTCACTATTTGTCATCACATGTATGAGAGAATGATCCTGACATACATGTGATATTTACCCGGTTGCTCTTTGGAAAAACCGGGTGTGACAGAAGTGGTATCAGAGCCAAGGTTGCCTGTAGTAACGTGGACATATGTAGAAATGGACGTATTTAAGGACCCTATTTTTCTTAAAAACTATTTTACAATAGGAGTGGGTTGAAAGTGTTATTTAATGGGGTCACTTTATTTGTTCATCTTGTCCCTACCTTTATTCGAAATACAATCTTTATTTAATTCTTGTCTAACTCGATTTTAAATGCTTTATGTTTTAGATGGTTCGCATGGTCCGCACCACTCGCAAGTCCACCGGAGGGAGAGTTCCTATAGCTGCCCTTGCCTTGAGAGAGGAGAACCGCCCGGTAACGTACCACTCCTACGGGTTGGCAGTAGGAGGCTTGTTGCGCCGTCTTCGGCGTATGCTCCACGACGCCGGCAATGTTGGCAAGCTGATCATACACTACAGCTCCACCAGGACCATCCGTGAGAAGCGTGAAGAATGGAGCTCAGAGATGAGGATTATCCATGAAAACCAGCTGCTCAAGATCCACCGCTCTCCAGCTTGTCGGGCGACTCAGGCCGATGCTGAGAAGGATGTCACCTGGGAGGCCATAACTTGCCAGAGTTACATCAACCATCGCCACCTGGACAGGACTGAGTACATGTATGTCCTCCAGCGTGAGTGTCACACCCGGTTTTTCCGAAGAACAACCAAGTGAATATCACATGTATGCCAGGATCATTTTCTCATACATGTGATGACAAATAGTGAAGCATCATTTATTACAAGCCAGGTGTCAAATATAAATAAGTCTTACATAGCATATGTCTTGATGGATAATAAAAAGTTCATAAAATAGCAGCGGAATAATTATTCTCGTGGGCTCCATCACAGGCGTTGCCCGGGGGACTCCATGAACCTAGAAACCTCCTTCGGGTCCAAAGTCTTGATCATTAAACACCACCTCATTCTCTTGACCTGAGCAGCAATATAAACCAACAAATATGCAAGGTTGAGTACTGATGGTACTCAGCAAGTGTGGGAAAGTTATGTCATGCATGGCTAGAACAAGGGGAGGTTGAACTCATGGCTAAAGCACTACGCAATTAATACCTACCACCTTAGCTTATTAAGCAACTACATGACTACACAGGTGAAATGGTCCCAATCTCCCATCCCATCATCATAATCAAATAACCATAACATCATTTCCAATGTTAAGCTCCCCGCTTAACATCCACAACTTCCAAAGCCATCATCCTCTAATCATGAATAAGTCCAAGCCGCTCTTAACCGTGAGCACGGCTGTCATGACAGTTTTGACTCTGCAGAGTCTGTACCACTGTACCCACATGTAGTGATTTCATCCCCCGTTGCCGGGTGGACTAAAAGAACCTCCATTATGCTAGTGGCTACGAACAAACATTCACACTTCCCAGGTGTGTAGCCAGGAGATCACTACGAAGCCTTTACAAAGGGATTCCCGACGAGCGCGGGCCCACTAAGGTTTCACCCCTAACAGCATACAAGAGGCTCCAACCCCGCTGCAGTGACCCCCTCTTGAGCCTTGCGGTTCATATGGTAGTCCAGCTGACACCTACTCCCTGCACCATCCAACACACCGATACTACGCCGAGGATACACCTAATTAATTGGCCAAGCTGCCCCATCTCAGCATGTGGTTGGCACGGTAAAGCCAGGTTACATGCTCCATGAACCGTTCCTTAGGATCCAGGCAAGTACTAAACAAAAACCCGAGTCTCGTGCACCCAGCACCAACCAAAACATCCAACTTTCATTGATCCCTACCTCTACATAACCCAGAATATCTCATTCAAGAGTATGGTAAATAAACTGATGATCTCATATCCCAATTTTTCCCATTCTAAGCATGGCTAAGCAGAAGCATATAAATAAATGATATGATAAATTAAATCCCAACCCAAGCTACAAGGAAACAAGGTAATGCAATTCTAGGGAAACTTCCTAACATGGGTTTCATATTTCAATTGACAATGCAAATAATTCTGGCTACATATCCTAGTATAGGATCAATATGGTCAAGGACACTTGCCTTCTTCCTGGTGCTCTGGGAATGGAAAGTCTTGTTCTTGGAAGGGAAAACTTGCTCTGGAGCAGGTTCTACTCATACCATCACACATAGCAAAGAAAACAACAATCCATAAGACATAGTTCACACTTCCACTTCATACAAACCACACATTCACATTTATGAAAACCATTCACATTTCTATGTGTTGTGATTACTCTATGTGTGTTGATTTTGGGCTTACATGCACTTTTAAACATGTGCATATGATTTCTACTTTTGTATTCATATTTATGTTTGCATACTTTATATGAATTTCCAATTTAAATAAATTCCTTATATTCAATTGATACACATTTTAGCTACCAAGTATGCATGGAAGGTATTTTCCTACTCCAAATGTGTTTTCAGACCTTCTACCAAATCCTAAACTGTTTTGGATTTTGGAGATTTCATTTATCATTTTCTAGTTATTTATACCTATTTTCCTATATTTTAAGATTTACTTTCTATACCTAGTTGTGAACTTTATTATGAAAATAATAAGACACATCATCTAAACAGAATAGGTTCTGACCTAAAATATTAAATAATATATTTTTGAACTTCTCCTCTGATGTGAACTATTTTACATTTATTTTACCAATTTTCAGAATTATTTCCTAGCCTAAAAATGTGTTTCTATATCTAATAAACATGAACACACCCAAACAGATTTCATTTCAGCCTAAAATTTATTTTTAGCTCATTCTAAAGCTTCCCAATTGTTAGTAAAGTTAAAGCTTGAATTTACAATGTGTGTGCCTCACCCTTTTTAAATTTAAATCTTAATTACATAGTCAAATTCCTAGATTTAATATTATATAAGATTAAAAAGGCAAATTTACCCCATCAAAGGGTCTATTATATTATTTTATAAATTTCCAGGGGTCTAACTACACATAACACAGAGTTATTGCTAATTTTTATTTAGTCCAGGGGGCTAAAACTGATTTTTAATTGAATTTACATGAATTTCTGAAGTTCCAGGGGCTAGATCAGAAGTTTTCGGGGCTAGCTCGTATTTTCCGAGAACCCCAGGGGGTAGCGCGTAAGAATCCCAGCCTTTATAATGCGGGGCTGACGTGGACCGTCCGATTTAAAACAGACGGCTGAGATTATAACGCCGAACCGGTACGCGGGGATTTAAATTCTACCGTGCGATTTAAAATAGATGGCGCACAAGCGGCCACGTCGCTCTGATCGAGTGCGGGCGGCGCTGGCCGGCGGCGCGCGGCGGCTGAAGGCAGCAATCTCGCCGGAGAGCTTCGGATATTCGTCAATTCTTCCTAAAACTGGGATTTCATGGCATAGATCGGTAGAGGGGAGGTCGGGGATCTCACCTCGGGGGTTTTCTTGAGCTCGGAGGTCCTGGAAAGCGGTCGGCGACGAGGTCCGAGGTGAATTCATGTCGAGGCTAGTCGGCGCTGTGTTTGAAGCGCAAACCACCGAGTTTTCTGCACCTGCGTGATTCCCCGGAGGCGGTGGATCAAGATCAGCGCGTTAGATCAGAAATCCCGAGCGAAGATCGAGCGAAATTGGCTGGAGAAACTCGGATTCTCACCGGAAGGAAAAACGGCTGATCGTGGGTGAAAATCAGGAAGATGCCGATGTTTATATAGCTGGGGAAGGGCGGTGTTCGGTTGTGATCGAGTTTGCATCGTCCGGAACCGAAATTCGGCTGGGATACTCGAGTATCCGGGGTGGTTTTGATTCGGAGGAGAGAAGAGTCCCGGCTGGCCAAGCGTGGGCGCGGGGAGGAAGAAGGATGGCGGGCCCCACACGTCAGCGAGAAAGGGAACGGGGCGCGCGGCTGCGGGCTGGCGCGGGGTGGGGTGGGCCGGCTGGTGGGTTTCGGCCCACTGGCCGGTTTTTTCTGTTTTTATTTTCTTTTTCCATTTCTTTTCTGGTTTGAATTTGAATTTGAATTCCTACTAAACTTGAATTTCTGCAGCCCATGCAATACGTCCAAAAATTTTAAATTCCCCTCTTAACAGGTTTTTGGGGTGTTACAGTGAGAGTGGCACCGTGGAGTACAAGTACCCGCCAGTGCAGCAGCGGACCTCCCACGAGCACATGGACCTGTGCCTGGAGGATGCAGCTATACTCAGCACTCGACTGCAGGAGTGCCAGCAGGAGCTTCAGGATGTTCGTGACACCCTGAAGGAGACTGAGATGTTGCTCCGCGCTAGCTTGAGGGCGAGAGAAAGAGGAGATGGGAATGAACTGTGTGTCACTGTGAACGACACGTGGACTCCTGACTCCCCAGACCGCCGGGCGAGCAAGCGTCGCCGCCCTTCTACACCAGCAGCTTCCCCACCTAAAGCGGAATCAGAGGGCAGCCGCAATAATGAGGAGGACCCCGACGAGCCAGCTCAGTGATATGAGTTGTTTAGAGTCATTTCCCTTATTTCAGCAGGTTATCGAGTAGTCGAATCAATACCGTATTTATTTGTGTGTTAATGGTTGGTGTGTGACGTGAGTTGTGGAAGCCATGGGCATTTGTCCACAACCTCGTCTTTAGGTTGTTTTGCTTTGGTGTGTGAACCCCTATGAATCAATAATACATTTATTTTCGCGTGAGACGTGACGCCCAAAGTTCTATGTGAAATCTTCAGAAATTGTCTAAATATTAAGGCCTCAAAAGTTTAAGTTTAAACAAACAATTTAGGAAGTTAACACGTAATGCTTTAAGTTAACATTTGGTTGATCATGATAGATGGCTGGAAGAGGAAAAGGTCGTGGTGCCAACCCCAACAACAACAACAACGATGAGGCCGCCAATCCTCACCTTCCGGGAGGGCAAGACAGGGGTGATCACCGTGAAGGAGCTGATCCTATCCACCAAATGCTCGAAAATCAGAATCAGCTCATCCAGAGTCTAACTCAAGTGGTGGCCAACTTGCACCAAGCTCCACCCCACAAGCTGCACCAGGTCAACCAAGGTTGAGTGAGTTTCTGGGAACTCAACCCCTAAAGTTTGCAAGTGCTGCTGAACCTCTGGAGGCAGATGACTGGCTAAAGACCATAGAGAGCAAGATGAGGATCATACAATGCCAAGGGTATGAGAGGGTGCTGTTTGCCTCTCACCAATTGCATGGACCTGCTGCTGATTGGTGGACCGCTTACGTGGCAGCCCATCACGACCCCGAGAACATCACTTGGAAAGAGTTTAAGCACAGTTTCCGCGACCACAACATACCCAGGGGTGAACTTAAGAACAAGATAAAGGAGTTCTTGGGACTGCATCAATGCAACATTACTGTGAGGGAATACCTCACCAAGTTCACCCAACTATCCCGTTATGCACCACGGGACATCGAAACCGATGAGCAGAAACAGGACTGTTTTGTGGAAGGACTTACCATGGACATGCAATGTGCAATGTCCTCCAATGAGTATGAAAGCTTCCAAAAGATGGTAGACAGAGCGTTCGTCGTGCAGAGGAAGCTGAAGGCCTTGGAGAATGAAAACAAGAGGAAGAGGGGATGGTCACACCAAGCATCAAGCAGCAACACACGTCCACGTCTGATGCAGCAACCGGCAGGGCAGACGAGCCGTGCTGTGGTACCATACCCGACACCAAGAGGGTACAACCTGAACTTCAGACCTCCATCAGCACCAGTACAGCCGCAGCGTCAGTTTGTGCAGCAGCCACGTCCCACTTATCAACCTCGACCAGCAGGACAAGGGCCACAAAACCAACCCCAAGATAACAAAGGCTAGACACCTAAAGTTGGGGTGCAATGCTTCAACTGTGGTGAAGTGGGGCACTACACTCATAAGTGCCCAAAGAAGAAGCCCATTCAGCCACAGCAGCAGAATGTGATAAGAGGACGGGTGAATCACGTAACCATGGAGGAAGCGCAAGAGGCACATGACGTGGTAATTGGTAAGTTTCCTGCAAATTTACACATTGCAACCCTACTGTTTGATTCTGGTGCTACCCACTCGTTCATTGCTCAAGGGTTTGTTAAGAAGCACGATCTAGGAACAACACAAATGAAACATATGTTAGCAGTGAACTCTCCAGGGGGAGAAATAAGAACAAGACAAGTGTGTCCCAAGGTGAATCTAGACATTAATGGGGTAGTATTTACTGCAAACCTCATAGTGATAGACTCCCAAGGGATAGATATTATTTTGGGTATGGATTGGTTGACCAAACATAAAGGTATCATCCACTGTTCGACAAGAACGGTGGAACTAACTCACACTAGTGGCACAAAAGTGAAGTTCGTAGCCGTGAAAGAACCTAGGAGGGACATTAAACTCAATCAAGTTGAGGTGGAAGTGGAAGAGATAAGGATTATCAGGGAATATCCAGATGTTTTTCCGGAGGAGTTGCCAGGTATGCCCCCAGATCGTGAAGTGGAATTCACGATTGAAGTAGTACCTAGAACAGCCCCAATATATAAGAGGCCTTATTGGATGGACTCCAAACAGCTGGAAGAACTCAAAGAACATATAAGAGAATTGACAGAGAAGGGGTATATTCGTCCTAGTTCCTCACCATGGGGAGCTCCAGTTATATTTGTGCCCAAGAAGGACGGAACCCAAATGTTATGCGTAGACTACCGTGTGTTGAATGAAGTAACCATCAAGAACAAGTACCCATTACCCCGCATTGAAGACTTATTTGACCAGTTGAGGGGAGCTTGTGTGTTCTCAAAAATTGATCTCAGGTTGGGATACCACCAACTGAAGATAAGGCCAACTGACATTCCAAAGACAGCTTTCGTATCTCGGTACGGGCTGTATGAATACACCGTCATGCCGTTCGGGCTAACTAACGCCCCTGCGTATTTCATGTATCTCATGAACAAGGTATTCATGGAATATCTGGACAAATTTGTAGTGGTTTTCATTGATAACATTCTCGTCTTCTCCAAAGATGAAGAAGAACATGAGGAACATTTAAGATTGGTGTTGCAAAAGCTGAGAGAACACCAACTATATGCCAAGTTGAGTAATTGTGAGTTTTGGATGAAGAGAGTTCCCTTCTTAGGACATATAATCTCGGAGGGAGGAATCTTCGTAGATCCCGCCACGATCGAGGATGTGCAAAAGTGGAAGACCCCTGAAAATGTCGAGGAAATTCAAAGCTTCTTAGGATT
This sequence comes from Neostapfia colusana, assembly GCA_030760725.1. Lineage (NCBI taxonomy): Eukaryota > Viridiplantae > Streptophyta > Magnoliopsida > Poales > Poaceae > Neostapfia > Neostapfia colusana. The sequence goes on along the minus strand of JASWHV010000010.1, from coordinate 78,919,589 downwards.
GGTTGGGTATTATTGACGGTTCATTGAGGGTTTCTCCAAGATATCGAGACCTCTCACCAAATTGTTAGAAAAGGGAATCACATTCACGTGGACACCGGAGTGTGAGACAAGTTTCCAAGAGCTGAAGAACAGATTGACAACAGCCCCAGTGCTAGTTATGCCAGATATGCAGAAGAACTTTTCGGTGTATTGCGATGCATCTGGACACGGGTTGAGATGTGTTCTCAAGCAAGAGGGGCATGTCGTTGCCTATGCATCCCGGCAGCTCCGAAAACACGAGAAGAACTATCCTACGCATGACCTAGAGCTAGCCGCAGTGGTCCACGCATTGATGATTTGGCAGCATTACTTGATGGAAAAGAGGACAGAGATATATACAGATCATAAGAGCTTAAAGTACATTTTCACACAGCCAGATCTCAACCTCAGACAAAGGAGATGGTTAGAGCTAATCAACGACTTTGATGTGGGCATCAACTATCATCCTGGGAAAGCGAAGGTCGTGGCTGATGCTTTAAGCCGGAAGATGCATGTCAACATGTTGAGCTTAAAGGACATGCCTATGGAATTGAAGGTAGAAATTGCGAAACTCAATCTATGTCTGGTGAATAGTGGTGAGGCCATCGCCATGGATGTGGACTCCACATCAGAGCAATACATACGCAACGGTGAGAAGAATGACGAGAAGATACAAGAAATTAGAGAACTCATCAAAGAAAATAAAGCCCCTAGGTTTAGAGAGAATGAACAAGATACGGTGTGGCATGGGAAAAGGATCTGTGTGCCTGAGGTGAAGGAGATCCGTGAACTAATTTTGAAGGAGGCTCATGATTCCGACTATTCTATTCATCCTGGGAGTACGAAGATGTATCATGACCTCAAGAGTAGATATTGGTGGTATGGCATGAAGCGAGATGTCGCGGAACATGTTGCCCTATGTGACACGTGCGAGCTAGTAAAAGCAGAACATCAAAGACCCGCGGGACTGTTGCAACCACTCAAAGTGCCTGAATGGAAATGGGAAGAAATAGGTATGGATTTCATAGTGGGACTGTCTAGGACCCAATCGGGATATGATTCGATATGGGTCATCATCTACAGGCTGACTAAGGTAGCTTATTTCATCCCCGTGAAAGAAAGCTACAGCGGATCCAAGTGGCAGAATTGTACATGTCAAGAATCGTGTGTTTTCATGGAGTGCCAAAGAAGATAGTGTCAGACCGAGGGACACAGTTCACCTCCAGGTTCTGGCAGAAGTTACATGAAACCATGGGAACTCATCTGAATTTTAGTTCTGCCTATCACCCCCAGACGGACGGGCAGACCGAAAGGACCAATCAGATCCTTGAGGATATGCTGAGAGCTTGTGCACTCAAGAACAATAGGAGTTGGGATAAGAACTTACCGTATGCAGAGTTCTCCTACAACAACAGTTACCAGGCTAGTACGAAGATGTCACCATTTGAGGCGTTGTACGGGAGGAAGTGCCGAACTCTCCTATTTTGGAACCAAACTGGGGAAAGTAAAGTGTTTGGGCTCGAGGTACTACAAGAAGCCGAGGCAAAAGTGAGGGAAATCCGCAACAATTGGAGGATAGCCCAGACCCGACATAAGAGCTATGATGATGTACGGAGAAGAGATCTCATTTTCAACGTGGGGGACTATGTTTATCTCAAGGTGTCCCCTATCCAAGGACTTCGTCGGTTCAAGGTGAAAGGGAAATTATCACTACGATACATCGACCCTTTCAGATACTGGAGAGGAAAGGTGAAGTGGCATATCAGCTAGAACTACCGGCTCGCCTATCAGATGTGCACGATGTATTCCATGTGTCACAACTCAAGAAATGTTTAAGAACACCCAAAGACATGTTACCCATGAATGAGGTGGACGTACGAGAGGATCTTTCTTATGCCGAGCAACCGGTCAAAATTTTGGAGACAATGGAACGCCTCACAAGGAATAAAAGAATCCGAATGTGCAAAGCAGTGGAAGCATCACTCGGAAGCAGAAGCCGCATGGGAGCGAGAAGACGAGCTCAAGGCGTAGTTTCCGAATTTGTTTTCCTAGAGTCACCCATCTCGAGGATGAGATTTCTTTTAAAGGGGTAGAGTTGTAACACCCCATAACCTGTTAAAGAGGGGAATTTAAAAATTTTTGGACGTATTGCATGTGGTGAAACAATTCAAATTTAAACTGGAATTCAAATTTGAATCAAAACAGAAAAGGAAAAGGAAAAAGAAAAATGGCTAGTGGGCCGAAACCCACCTCAGCCGGCCCAAAACCCGCATCTGTTTCCCCCTCTCCCTCTCTCTGACGTGCGGGGCTCGCGTGTCATCCCCCTCCCCGCGCGCGCCCAACCGCCACGCTACTTCCGTGCCGATTGCCGCTGCCACACCGATTTTCTTGCTCCGGAGCCGCGATCTCCAGCCCACACGCTGCTGCACATCTAAACCAACCCCCTCCGCCCTCCCTCGCCCATTTAAACGCCAAAATCCGCCCCTTTTTCCTCCCCGATCGGCCGCCTCAGTCCTCGGTGAGAACCGAAGCTCCCGCCGCCGTTTTCCTTCAATTCTCGTCCGAATTCTCTGATCTAACGAGCTTGTCGTGTTCTACCGCCGCCGGGGAGTCTTGCAGGTGAAGGAAACCCAGTGTTTTGCGCTCTAGACACAACTTCGGTGAGCACCGCTGCGCTTTCCCCTCGGACCTCGTCGCCGACCGCTTTCCAGGTGAAATGGTCCCAATCTCCCATCCCATCATCATAATCAAATAACCATAACATCATTTCCAATGTTAAGCTCCCCGCTTAACATCCACAACTTCCAATGTCATCATCCTCTAATCATGAATAAGTCCAAGCCGCTCTTGAGCGTGAGCACGGCTGTCATGACAGTTTTGACTCTGCAGGGTTTGCACCACTGTACCCACATGTAGTGATTTCATCCCCCGTTGCCGGATGGACTAATAGAACCTCCATTATGCCCGTGGCCACGAAACACATTCACAATTCCCAGATGTGTAGCCAGGAGATCACTACGAAGCCTTTACAAAGGGATTCCCGACGAGCATGGGCCCACTGAGGTTTCACCCCTAACAGCAAACAAGAGGCTCCAACCCCGCTGCAGTGGCCCCCTCTTGAGCCTTGCGGTTCATATGGTAGTCCAGCTGACACCTATTCCCCACACCATCCAACACACCCATACTACGCCGGGGATACACCTAATTAATTGGCCAAGCTGCCCCATCTCAGCATGTGGTTGGCACGGTAAAGCCAGGTTACATGCTCCATGAACCGGTCCTTAGGATCCAGGCAAGTACTAAACACAAACCCGAGTCTCGTGCACCCAGCACCAACCAAATCATCCAACTTGCCTCGATCCCTACCTCTACATAACTCATAATGTCTCATGCAAGAGTAAGGTAAACAAGTTGATGATCTCATATCCCAATTATCCCATTCTAAGCATGGCTAAGCATAAGCATGACATGATAAAATAAATCCCATCCCAAGCTACAAGGAAACAAGGTATAAATTCTAGGGAAACTTACTAGCATGGGTTTCATATTTAAATTGACAATGCAAATAATTCTATCTACACATCCTAGCATAGGATCAAAGTGATCAAGGACACTTGCCTTCTTCCTGCTGCTCTGGGAATGAAAACTCTTGATCTTGGAAGGAAAGAACTTGCTCTGGGGCAGGTTCTACTCATGCCAACACACATAGCAAAAGAAGACAACAATCCATAAGACATAGTTCACACCTTCACTCCACACATACATGCATATGATAATCATTCACATTTCTAAGTGTTGTGGTTACTCTAGATGTGTTGATTTTTAGCCTACATGCACTTTTAAACATATGTATATGATTTCTAACTTTTGTATTCAGATTTCTGTTTGCACACTATATATGAATTTCCAATTTAAACAATTCTTTAATACACTCTTTAGCTACCAAGTTTGCATGGAAGGTAATTTCCTACTCCCAAATGGGTTTTCAGATCTTCTACCAAATCATAAACTGAAGTCTTTGGATTTGAAGACTTCATTTATCATTTTCTAATCATGCACACCTATTTTCCTATATTTTCCAGATTTATTTTCTATGACTAAAAGTAAGTTTTAATATTAAATAGTAGGGCATATCATCTGAACAGAATAGGTTCTGATCTAAAATATTAAATAATATATTTTGGAACTTCTCCTCTGATGTGAACTAATTTAAATTCATTTTTCCAATTTTCAGAATTATTTCCTAGCCTAAAATATGTTTCTATAACTAATAAATATGAACAATCAACTAGAAAGATTCATTTCAGCTTAAAAATCTATTTTTAACTCATTCTAAAGTTTTCCAAGTGCTAGAAGAGTTTAAATTTGAATTTACAATGTGTTTGCCTCACCTTTTAAATTTTAAATCCTAATCACATATTCAAATTCCTAAATTTAATATCATATAGGGTTAAAAAAGGTAAACTCACCCCACTACAGGGTCTATTATATTATTTCATAAATTTCCAGGGGTCTAACTACACATAACGGAGGGGTTTTCCTAATTTTTATTAAGTCCAGGGGCTAAAACTAATTTTTAAATGAATTTACATGAATTTCTGAAGTTCCAGGGGCTAGATCAGAAGTTTCCAGTGCTAGCTCGTGTTTTCCGAGATCCCCAGGGGGTAGCGCGTAAGAATCCCGGCCTTTATAATGCGGGGCCGACATGGACCGTCCGATTTAAAACAGACGGCTCAGATTAGATCGCCGAACCGGTACGTGCGGGTTTTAATTCTACCGTGCGATTTAAAATAGACGGCGTATAAGCGGCCACGTCGCTTCGACCGTGCGCGGGCAGCGCTGCCCGGCGACGCGCGGCGGCGGGAGGCGGCGATCTCGCCGGAAAACTACAGATCTTCGTCTATTCTTCCTAAAACTTGGATCTCATGGCATAGATCGGTAGAGGGGAGGTCGGGGATCTCACCTCGGGGTTTTTCTTGAGCTCGGAGGTCCTGGAAGGCAGTCGGCGACGAGGTCCGAGATGGAATCGCTGCAGTGCTCGTCGAAGCTGTGCCTAGAGCGCAAACCACCGAGTCTTTTGCACCTGCGTGATTCCCCGGAGGCGGTGGAACACAATCGGCGCGTTAGATCAAAAAATCCGAGCAGAGATCGAGAGAAAACGGTGATCGGAGCTTTGGTTCTCACCGGGAGGAAAACAGCCGATCGTGAGGGAAAATCGGGGCGATGCCGGCGTTTTTATAGACGAGGGAGGGCGGCGTGTTTGTTTAGATCGAGCCGGAGTCGTCCGGGACCGGGAGTCGGGCGGGGGACGCGGAATTCTGGAGTCTGTTGCGATCGGGCGCGCGCGGAAGAGTCCGGCTGTTGGCGCGAGCGGGAGGTGAGGGATGACACGAGGGCCCCGCGAGTCAGTGAGAGGGAGAGGAGAGCGCGCGGCTGGGGGCTGGCGCGGGGGCGGGTGGGCCGGCTGGTGGGTTTTGGCCCACTGGCCGGGGTTTTTGTTTTTTTCTTTTTCTTTTTCTTTTCAGTTTTGAGTTGAATTTGAATTCCAATTTGAATTTGAATTTCTGCACCACATGCAATACGTCCAAAAATTTTTAAATTCCCCTCTTAACAGGTTTTGGGGTGTTACAGACATGTGTTGACCTCAGAGCTCGCCTCCGAGAAGAAAGGAAGTCTGGCGCTGTTAGGACATGTGGCACTCACGGAGCTCACCTCCGAAGAGAGGGGAGGTCCGGCACTGACACATGGCGTGCGCAGAGCTCATCTCTGAATAGAGAGGAGGTCCCGACCCGCCAGGATACGTGGCGCACGAGGAGCCCGCCTCTGAGAAAGAGGGAGGTCTCGCTCGCTTGACACGCGACACAACCCGAGCTCGTCTTTGCGGAAAAAGGAGACCAGGCCCCCGATTGCCATCGCCGGAGGAGCCCCGACGATCTGTTTGGAGGGAGATCCCGAAGAACGTAAGATAGGTTTCCAATACCACCTTACGACGTCATCATGTTTTATTTGCATCTGTTCTTTGATTCCTTTCGAACAGAAGCTTTTTCATGGAAAGATCATGTGTTGGTCGGTTTGATCTATGTAGGATCGAAGTACACGTGTAAAGCTACCAGAGGGGGGTTAAATGGTAGATAAAAACTTTTCAGCGGAAGCAACAAAACACCCCTCAGCAGAAAACCGATCTGTTAAAGAAACCATGTGTGCGACTAATCTAAACGTGTTCAACTGTGACAAAACTAGTATAGATTGTAGAGAATCAAGTCACGAAGACGTCACAACAAGAATCATGAAAATCCGTTGAGAGAAACTCATGATATGATCGAAAGATCGAACAAAGGTCAATCTATCCTACACGAGAAAAACAGTTCTGGAATACTGCAAAGAAACTCGTGTATATCAGAAACCACAAATTCAATGACCGTGAAATTTTCACAGATGATATATAATCAAGTTTTGAATACAACCCAAAAAGAATCACATCAATTGGAACGGTAAAACTCGAGTTATGATAAAACCACCGAAGCAAGGTAGTGCTGAATAGAAACTCGACGAGAAAAACTTGTCTGAAACAAGTCGGACAAACAAGGCACAAAAGTTCCTTTAAAATACGAATTTTATTTATAAAAACACAAGAGGAACAGCCCAAAAGTCGTGCACCACGAGCTCTGGCCTCCCTTGCTTATATAACCAGCCCGAAGGCCAGCTCAACTCAAACTAGGACTCCTACTCCTACTTGGATTCAAACTGTAACTTTCCAATACTGCTTAGGACTCTTCTATATGTAGATAGAAGCAATCTTAAGACTTCCAAACACGTTAGGAACGTATCCCACATTCCTAAAATAACTCAAATTCATGACCTACACGAAATCCTATCATAGCCAACTCAAAACTTTTCATATTTGAGTCAAATACGACTCAGCCGCAGCCTGAGTCCATAACCTAGTCGGTTGGACCTCTCTGACCAATTCTTTACGTCCACATCTCTTCATCACACCTTGGAACCATGCAGCCACCTCCATGCACTCCTTGCACACGTGCAAACATCTTCCAACGACGTCCAAGATAACTTCATATGCATTGTTCTTGATTCAAACATACTGCACAACCTCCCGATCAACTCAACCACAATTCCTCCCGAACTTGGTTGTTGAACCTCATCTTCTCCCTAAGACTAGTTCAATGGACCCCGTCACCAGCCATGTCTTGAACTCAAGCAACACCTGCACATGAATAAACAACTAATACTTCCGAGCACAAGTCCTCAACCTGACTCTCGTTAGTTCCGAAACTACAACATCTTATGTGAGCACCTCACATAAGCATGTTGTAAACCATAGCAAAATTATATCAGCCATAACCACCAAAACACACCAAAAACTTAGTAAAATAATACTAAGCAAACTTTACATAAGAGTAAAGCAAGTTCGAAACATTGCAAGTTAAAAGCAGATCCATTGCAATCAAGCTTCAAACCTTACCAAAGCTAACCGGAGCTTACCAAAGCTAGTCGGACCCAGCGCCGGATCTTACTAAAGCTTAGTCGGACCTAGCATGGAACTTACCAAAGCTAGTCGGACCTAGCACCGGAGCTAGCAAAAACAAATCAGACCTAGCCAAAATAAGTTAGACCTAGACAAAGCAAGTCGGACCTTACGTCGGACCTTGCCGGAGCTACCCAAAACAAGTCAGACCTATCGTCGGACCTTGCAGGAGCTCGGACCTAGATTCGGACCTTGTTAAAAAGGTGTTTTGGTAGTATTCAAAACTTTTATCTTCAAAGCCAATGTATTCAGCACACATAGGTCTCACAATCTCCCCCTTGATGAATGCATTGGCAACACCACTTAAAATCCGAACATTGGCTTATTCACATGAAAAGTTTTGAAAACAATTTCCCCCCCTTTGTAAATAAGAAATAAAATGAGAAGAAAAACAAAAATACTAAAAATTCTCCCCCTGAGAAGAATCGTGCCAAAACACTTGTGAATGTGTGCAATGTGTGATCAATTTCTCCCCCTTTGACAATGTATTCAGCAAGGTACAAAGGAGAAATTTTAATTTGTTATGAGCACATTATAACATATACATATAAAACAAAGCTCATCCAAATCATACTATCAAGTAACTTACACTATCACATCAATGAGATACATAAAGTAGTGTAAGCCATGCTAGAGATCAAGTGTAATTTTCAATTTAAGCAAGTCATGATCTCACAAACTTAACTATTTCAAGACCTGAAAGCATGACACTTGTTGCTGCATTTTATTTATCATTTAAAGCACAAATTTTGATCTTATGACATTTGCAAGAGATTATATGCAGCATCATCCTTATTCTAACCAACCAAGCCAAGCCTATGTCATTTGACAGTCAGAAGCTTAAGGACATGGTTTTAGTGATACACAACTCCTTTCAAGTTCATATGTAAGTGCAATGATAAGCCATCTCAAAAGAAGAAGTGCGATGCATACATATTCTCTTGATCTTTTCTCATTTTTATTTGAACATAGAAACTCAACATGTGAGTTAATTACTTGATTAATTCTTTACGATTAAAAGCACTTGTGAGCATGCAACAAGTTCAAAACAGCAAGAAAGTTCGACCATGACCAGATTTAGTGTAAGTAATTATTCCAATTACTGGACATGGTAAAAACTACGAAATGTATAACACGATTAATGTAGTAAGAACTTTAAGAATGAAAAAGGAATCACAAAGTCATATATGCATGAAATACTATGCTCATATCATTTTTAATTTCAGATTCACACATAGACTTCCCAAGTTTCAAAATTCTCCCTCAATTTAAGCCATGAGGATGCATAACCCCTATTTCACTACGAATTTAACAAAAATGAGTGAAATCCAAAGGTTTTGTAAAAATGTCAGCCAATTGTTGTTCGGTATCTACATGGTGAAGAACAATGTTCCCTTTTTCGACATTATCACGGAGAATGTGATACCTAATGTCAATGTGCTTAGTTCTCGAATGTTGCACGGGGTTTTTAGCAATGCAAATGGCACTAGTGTTATCACAAAATAGTGGAATACTATCTAGATCAACCCCATAGTCCTTAAGTGTTTGAACAATCCAAAGAATTTGTGAGCAAGCACTAGCAGCAGCTACATATTCAGATTCGGCTGTGGATTGTGCAACTGAACTTTGTTTTCTAGAGGACCAGGCAACAAGTGAATTACCAAGAAAATGACAAGCACTAGAAGTACTTTTCCTATTAATCCTACAACCCCCAAAATCAGCATCGGAAAAAGCTTTCAAAGTAACGGTTGAGGAAGAAGGAAGAAAAATGCCAAATTCTTGAGTTCCATGCAAGTACCTGAGAATCCTTTTGACAGCTTGACGATGTGAAGCACGTGGGGAGGCTTGAAACCGTGCACAAAGACATACGCTGAATTGTATGTCCGGTCTTGATGCCGTGAGATACAAAAGTGATCCGATCATGCTTCTATATTCTTTTTGATAAACGGGATCACAATCTTCATCAAGTTCAAGTGTTGTTGCTGTTCCCATTGGTGTCCGAAGAGGCTTGCTTTTGTCCATTTTGAAGCGCCTTAGGAGATCTTTTGTATACTTTGTTTGATGCACAAAGGTACCCTCCTTGGTTTTCTTGATTTGCAGCCCCAAAAAGTACGTGAGTCCTCCCATCATACTCATCTCCAATTCTGAACTCATCATAGCTGAAAACTTGGAAACAGGATCATGAGAAGCACAACCAAAGATAATATCATGCACATACACTTGAACGAATAATGAGTCATTGCCATGCTTAAGCACAAAAAGAGTTTTATCAACCTTGCCCATGGTAAACCCCTTTTCAAGTAAGAATGTTTTTAACCTATCATATCTTGCTCTAGGGGCTTGTTTGAGACTGTACAAGGCTTTGGACAGTTTGTAAACATGATTAGGAAAATTTGGATTTTCAAAACCAGGTGGTTGTTTGACATAAACCTCCTCATCTATGTAGCCATTAAGAAAAAGCACTTTTAACATCCATTTGATATAGCTTAAAACCTTTAGATGCAGCAAAAGCTAACAAAATTCTTATGGCTTCTAATCTAGCAGCAGGAGCAAAAGTTTCATCAAAATCTAGACCTTCAACTTGTGTGAAACCTAGAGCAACCAACCTAGCCTTATTCCTAACCACAACCCCATCCTCACTTTGTTTATTTTTAAACACCCATTTAGTTCCAATTAAAGTGTGACCTTGAGGTGGAGGTACAAGTTTCCAAACATTTTTTCTTTCAAAAATTTTCTAACTCTTCTTGCATGGCAATAATCCAAGATTCATTAGTGAGTGTGTGTGATATATCTTTGGGTTCAAAAGAAGCAACAAAAGCAGAATGAGCATGAGAATTGGGGTCGAAAAACCTGGATCTTGTAACTCGTTCATGCAAGCTTCCAATAATTTGTTGTGGAGGATGACTTTTGAGAATCCGGAGGGGAGTGGACACTTCACAAGCTTCTTCTTCTTCATGTTCATCACAAATAGATGAGCTTATAACGTGAGGAGGATCTGGATCAGCAATGGTGGTTGTCGGTGCTGGCTGTGAATCAAGATCAGGAGCTGGAACAATGTCATTAGCTGCTGAATTTTCGGGCAGCAGCACTACTTCTTCCTCTTCTTTAACGAACATACTCTCCCCCTGCGGATATGGATCCGGACCTGCAATATTTGAACTAGTACCTGGGCTAGCTTCATCAAAAGAAACCTCACAAGTCTCCACAATTTTGTTAGTATCAAGTAAAAGCACACGGTAGCCTCTAGTATGAGATGGATAAACAAGAAACACGCCATCAACAGATCTAGCTTCAAATTTATCAAGATTACCATGTTTCCTACAAAGCATTTGCAACCAAAGACCCTAATGTGTGTGACACTAGGCCTATGTCCAAACCTGAGCTCATATGGTGTTTTACCTAGCTTAGCACGCAAGAAAACACGATTTGAGACATAACAAGCGATTGCAATTGCATCAGCCCAAAATTTTCTAGGAGTTTGATATTCATCAAGCATAGTCCTAGCCATCTCAACTAAGGTTCTGTTCTTTATCTCTACAACACCGTTTTGTTGAGTTACATATGGTGAAGAAAATTAATGATCTATTGCATTTTCAGCACAAAAGTGATCAAACGATTGATTTTTTATTCAGTTCCATTATCACTTCAAATTGCTCTTAAAGATCCTGAGTGATCAATTGATAATCTAAGAAATAAAGTTCTAAAGTGACTAAAAGCTTTATTCTTAGATGCCATAAAGTAAACCCAAGAGTATCTAGAATAGTCATCAACAATCACAAGAACATACCATTTACCTCCAAAGGATTGAACACGTGAAGGTCCTACGGTGTCAAGGTGTAAAAGTTGACCCGGTTCAGTTGTCATGGTCATTGTGAGAGGAGCATGTAAACCTGCAGCCATCTTAGCATGTCTACAAGAGGAGCACACAATTTCTTTGTCCCCTTTAAGCTTAGGCAGCCCACGTATGCGATCAAGAGCACTAACACACGTGAGATGATCAAAGCCTACGTGACCAAGTCTACGATGCCAAAAATATAAATCTTTGGAATCATTTGCAACTAGACATCTATGCTTAGAGGAAGACCTATCAAAATCAGCTTTAAAAACTCTTCCAAACCGAGACATGTTAAAAATAAGCTCACTATTTGAACCTACAACTTTGCAGCAGTTTTTTATTGAAAATAATTTCCAGATTTTCATCTAGCAATTGTGAAACAGAAAGCAAGTTGTATTTCAAATTTTTGAAAAGTGCCACATCCTTCAAAGTGTAGTGATCATTTACTCTAACCGAACCCTTAGCAATTATAGGAGTTGAAGAATTATCGACAAAAGTAACATTCTCTACACGTGACACAAATGTTACTCTAACCATTCTTTGTTACCAGTCATGTGGCATGAGCAACCTGAATCTACAATTCAAATGTTCTCCTTCCTCAAGCGTGTAACCTACATAGAAGCACAATACGTCGATGACTCAATACTGGGCTTAGTTAAAAGGCATTTAGGAATCCAGTACTGAGTCACACGATGTACAGCAGGAATAACATGCGAAAGCTGAGATAAAACAGCAGGTTTATGAGTCAAAGTTTGAGATTTTTTGTTCTTAACTACTGACCTATGAGGTGTTACATGTATAGCACGAAAATCAGTAGCTCCGGAGACGAAAACAGAAGCTCCGGAGGCAAAAACTGAAGCTCCGGAGGTAAACTTTGAATATTTCTGACTCATAACAGCAGGTTGCATGTTCATGACATTCGGTTTAGTATGTGCAGCAAATTTTGCATGAGAGTTATAAGATCTAGCTTGCATTCTTTCCTTTTTATGTTGTTTATCTAGTCTATAACAAAAATCTATGACATGACCATCTCTACCACAATAGGTACAATGAAATTTAACTTTGTGTTCATGTCTAGATGAGCATGCAGTATACTTATTTGAACCCGAATGTGACAACACTCCTGCAGATTTAAAAACCACTTCTTTTTGTTTAGGAACTGTTTGAATCAAACCACTTCCTATTGATTTTACAATTTTAGGTGGATGTTCCTTAGCATGAGCATGTAAATCAAAACCTAAACCAGTTTTATCATTGCAAGACTTCGAAGAATTCAGCAGCAAGTTTAGGTTCTTATTCCCATTACAAAACCGATCTAATATCTTATGCATGTTATCAAGTTTATTTGGTAGATCAAGGCAATTTTCACATGAAGTTTTCCTTTTAATTTGCAATTGGAACAATATTTAACTTCATGAGAACGTAAAACATTGTTCAATATAGAAATTTCTTTCATAGCATCTTGTAGTTTCTTATCAAGATCATCGCAAGTAGAACAATGCAAATAAATTGTAGAACAACAAGCATCTTTCAAGTTTTTTTCATTAAGTACAGCAATCTTTTTGTTCTTTTCGATTTCAAGTTCAAGTTTATCAAGTGTGGAGGTGTGTGCACTTCTTAGGTAGGACAATTGTTCATATATTAAATCACATGTAACACCCCAAAATTTTGATTCAAAACCCTAAATAATGTTAAGAGGGGAATTTAAAAATTTTTGGACGTGTTGCATGTTTTGCAAAAATTCAAATTCAAACTGGAATTCAAATTAAACTCAAATCAGAAAAGAAATAGAAAAAGAAAAATAGAAAACGGAAAAAAAAAACCGGCCAGTGGGCCGAAACCCACCAGCCGGCCCACCCAGCCCCCGCGCCAGCCCGCAGCCGCGCGCGCTGCTTCCTCACACTGATAGGCGGGGCCCACCCGATCATCGTCTACCTCGCGACAGCGCCGGACTCCCTCGCACCCGAATCAAAACCGATCGGGATTTCGGCGTATCCCCGCTGAATTCTGTTCGTAGGCGACGCGGACATGATCTAAACCACCCCGCCGCCCTCCCCCGTCTATAAAAACCCCGGCCTCGTTCTGTTTTTCCCACGCGATCGGCTGTTTTTACTCCGGTGAGAACCCGAGCCCCTCCGGCGAATTCTGGCGGATCTACGCTCGGGAATTCCGATCTAACTCACTGGTCTTGATCCACCGCCTCCGGGGAACCTTGCAGGTGCAGAAAACTCGGTGACTTGCGGTGTAAACACAGCGCCGACGAGCCTCGCCGTGAATTCACCTCGGACCTCGTCGCCGATCACTTTCCAGGACCTCCGAGCTCAAGAAAACCCCCGAGGTGAGATCCCCGACCTCTCCTCCACCGATCTATGCCATAAAATCACAGTTCTAGGAAGAATTCTCGAAGATCCGAAAGTCTCCGGCGAGATCGCCGCTTTTCGCCGTCGTGCGCCGCCGGCAGCGCAGCCCGCGCTCGATCAGAGCGACGTGGCCACTTGTGCGCCGTTTATTTTAAATTGCACGGTAGACTTTAAATCCCCGCGTACCGGTTCGATGTTATAATCTCAGCCGTCGGTTTAAAATCGGACGGTCCACGTCAGCCCCGCGTTATAAAGACTGGAAATCTTACGTGCTACCACCTGGGGTTCTCAGGAAATAAGAGCTAGCCCCGGAAACTTCTGATCTAGCCCCTGGAACTCCAGAAAATCATGTAAATTCATTTAAAAATCAGTTTTAGCCCCTGGACTTAATAAAAATTAGGAAAAACACCTCTGATAAGTGTAGCTAGACCCCTGGAAATTCTGAAAATAATATTATAGACCCTGTAATGGGGTGAGTTTACCTTTTTAGCCCTGTTTAGTATTTAAATTAGGAAATTGAATATGTGGCTAGTGTTTAAAAATTAAAAAGTGGGACAAACATATTGCCATAATTAAATTAAAAACCTTCTCAGTATTTAGAAAACTTTGGAGTGAGATAAAAACATATTTTGGGCCGAGTTGAATCTGTTTAATTTATTATTCACATTTAGGGACACATTTTTAAGTAATGAATAGTTTTAGAAAATAGGGAAAATAATTGTGAAATAGTTTACATCAGAGGCAAAGGTCAAAATATGTTATTAAATTATTTAGGACCAGAACCTATTCTGTTTAGATGATGTGTATTACTAATTTCATAATAAAAAACACATTTATGTATAGGAAAATAAATCTGAAAATATAGCAACTAGTAAATGATAAATGGAGTTTCTAAAATCCAAAGAATTCAATTTAAGGTTGGTAAAAATTCTAAAGGCACATATGGAGAAGAAAAATACTTTTCATACATACTTGGTGGTGAAAAGGTGTAGTAGTTGAATATAAGGAATTTATTTAAATTGGAAACTCATATATAAATAGTAGGTAAGTATAAATGGGAACACAAAAGTAGGAATCATATACACATGATTAAAAGTGCATGCAAGCCACAACTCAACACACATAAAGTAACCACAACACATATAATGGTGAAGGACTTTCATAAATGTGAATGTGTGGTTTGTATGAAGTAGAAGTGTGAACTATGTCTTATGATTGTTGTTTTTCTTTTGCTATGTGTGATGGTACGATGTAGAACCTGCTCAAGAGCAAGTTATTCCTTTCCAAGACCAGGACTACCCATTTCAAGAGCAGCAAGAAGGAGGCAAGTGTCCTTGACCACTTTGATCCCATGCTAGGATGTGTAGCTAGAATTATTTGCATTGTCAATTGAAATATGAAACCCATGCTAGGAAGTTTCCCAAGAATTGCATTACCTTGTTTTCCTTGTAGCTTGGGTTGGGATTTATTTTATCATGTCATTTATTATTATGCATATTCTTAGCCATGCTTAGAATGGGATATTTGGGATATGAGATCATCAGTTTATTTTACCATACTCTTGAATGAGATATTGTGAGTTATGTAGAGGTAGGGATCAAGGCAAGTTGGATGTTTTGGTTGTGTGCTGGGTGCACGAGACTCGGGTTTGTGTTTAGTACTGGCCTGGATCCTAAGGACCGGTTCATGGAGCACGTAACCTGGCTTTACCGTGCCAACCACATGCTGAGATGGGGCAGCTTGGCCAATTAATTAGGTGTATCCCCGGCGTAGTATGGGTGTGTTGGATGGTGCGAGGAGTAGGTGTCAGCTGGACTACCATATGAACCGCAAGGCTCAAGAGGGGGCCACTGCAGCGGGGTTGGAGCCTCTTGTATGCTGTTAGGGGTGAAACCTCAGTGGGCCCATGCTCGTCGGGAATCCCTTTGTAAAGGCTTCATAGTGATCTCTTGGCTACATACCTGGGAAGTGTGAATGTGGATCGTAGCCACTGGCATAATGGAGGTTCTTTTAGTCCACCCGGCAACGGGGGATGAAATCACTACATGTGGGTACAGTGGTACAAACTCTGCAGAGTCAAAACTGTCATGACAGCCGTGCTCACGGTCAAGAGCGGCTTGGACTTATTCATGATTAGAGTATGATGACCTTGGAGGGTGTTAGTGTTAAGCGGGGAGCTTAACATTGGAAATGATGTTATGGTTATTTGATTATGATGATGGGATGGGAGATTGGGACCATTTCACCTGTGTAGTCATGTAGTTGCTTAATAAGCTAAGGTGGTAGGTATTAATCGCGTAGTGCTTTAGCCATGAGTTCAACCTCCCCTTGTTCTAGCCATGCATGACATAACTTTCCCACACTTGCTGAGTACCATCGGTACTCAACCTTGCATATTTGTTGGTTTATATTGCTGCTCAGGTCAAGAGAATGAGGTGGTGTATAATGATCAAGACTTTGGACCCGAAGAAGGTTTCTAGATTCATGGAGACCCCCGGGCAACGCCTGTGAAGGAGCCCTCAAGAATAATATTCCGCTGCTAGTTTATTTACTTGTGATGAACTTATTATTGTCTATCGAGACATTAGCGATGTAAGACTTATTTATCTTCGACACCTGGCTTGTAATAAATGATGCTTCACTATTTGTCATCACATGTATGAGAAAATGATCCTGGCATACATGTGATATTCACTTGGTTGTTCTTCGGAAAAACCGGGTGTGACATCACATGAGGAACAAGAATCATCACTAGGAATCAAGGATTTTAAACGATTAATTTCAGATTCTAGTGACTCAATTTTAACAGCATTGTCCCTAAGTTTTTTGTCCTTTTCTTAACAATAATAGTGGCACGAGAAATAACATCACACATTTCTTCGCAAGTAGGACATACCTCTTCGTTGTCACTGTTGTGTTCTGCATCCTCCATACTTGATTTTGATTTGCCCGCCATGAAGCACAAGTTTGCCAGATCATCTTCATCTTCATCACTTCCAATGTCTACATCACTTGAGCCAAGTTCTTGAAGTGCGGTGATGAAACTGTTTATCAGTTTGCGTCCTGTAAAACCCTTCTTTTTCTTGTTGGTGTTGCCAGAAGAGGACTTGACTTTATTCTGCTTTTCATCACGGTTAGAAGGACCTGAAAGGTTAGGGCAATCTGTACGAAAGTGTCCTGTCTTACCACATTCAAAGCATTGTTGAGGTCCGGAGCTTCCTCTCCTTCTAGTTCTCACATTTTGCAATGCTTTTGAGAACCTAGTAGAAAGAAGTACTAGCCCCTCCTCTGGAAACTCCTCAATCTGTTCCAGGGTTAGTGAAGACAGCAAAGCAAGTGTATTGCTAGATGATTGGCCGGAGCTAGGCATATCACGTTGTGAGACAAATGCAATAGTCTTATTTGGGTTCTTACATGATATAATCTCAATTTCATGAGTTTTTAGCTTAGAATAAAGCACATCTAATGTAAGAGTACTCATGACAGTGGATTCACGTATGGATGTTACTTTCATCTCCCAAATTGACATGTCTAATGCACTTAGTAATTGCCTAGAATTTTCAGCATCTGAAAAATTAACATTGACGCTACGCAAGTTGCTGAGAATTTTATTAAAGCGAGCAAAGAGGTCATCAATGGACTCACCGGGTTGCATCTCAAAGGGCATGTATTCTTTCTTGAACATATCCTGTCTTACCTCCTTGATCATGTTGGATCCTTCGTGGTAGTCACAAAGTGCTCTCCACACATCGTACGCCGATCGGAGGTGTGCAACACAGTCGAAGTCGCTCTGACTTAGTCCTTGTATGATCAAGTTCCGAGCCTTGTTGTTGTTGTCGACATCTCTCATGTTTATAGTCGTGACTTGATCGTTTGAAGGCACATCGTAAGGCTTGTACACCTTTTCCCATATTGCAAAGCCTTGCGCCTGGATGAAAGCTTCCATGCGTGCCTTCCAAACCTGAATAATCAATACCACTAAACACACAAGGTTTGCCGGAGTATTTCTCCATGATGATTAGTCAAAACACGTGCAAATAACAAAGATTAGAGCAACCTGGCTCTTATACAAATTGTAGGATCAAAGTACACGTGTAAAGCTACCAGAGGGGGGTGAATGGTAGATAAAAACTTTTCAGCGGAAGCAACAAAACACCGCTCAGAAGAAAACTGATCTGTTAAAGAAACCGTGTGTGCGACTAATCTAAACGTGTTAAACTGTGACAAAACTAGTATAGATTGTAGAGAATCAAGTCACGAAGACGTCACAACAAGAACCATGAAAATCCGTTGAGAGAAACTAAAGTTACGATCGAAAGATCGAACAAAGGTCAATCTGTCCTACGCGAGAAAAACAGTTCTGGAATACTGCAAAGAAACTCGTGTAGATCAGAAACCACAAATTCAATTACCGTGAAATTTTCACAGATGATAGATAATCAAGTTTTGAAGACAACCCAAAAATAATCACATCAATTGGATCTGTAAAACTCGAGTTATGATAAAACCACCGAAGCAAGGTAGTGCTGAACAGAAACTCGACGAGAAAAACTTGTCTGAAACAAGTCAGACGAACAAGGCACAAAAGTTCCTTTAGAATACGAATTTTATTTATCAAAACACAAGAGGAACAGCCCCAAAGTCGTGCACCACGAGCTCTGGCCTCCCTTGCTTATATAACCAGCCCCAAGGCCAACTCAACTCAAATTAGGACTCCTACTCCTCCTTGGATTCAAACTGTAACTTTCCACTACTGCTTAGAACTCTTCTATACGCAGATAGAAGCAATCTTAAGACTTCCAAACATCTTATGAACGTATCCCACATTCCTAAAATAACTCAAATTCGTGATCCACACGAAATCCTATCATAACCAACTCAAAACTTTCCATATTTGAGTCAAACACGACTCAGCCGCAGCCTGAGTCCATAACCTAGTCAGCTGGACCTTTCCGACCAATTTTTTATGTCCACATATCTTCATCACGCCATGGAACCATGCAGCCACGTCCATACACTCCTTGCACAAGTGCAAACATCTTCCAACGACGTCCAAGATACCTTCATATGCATTGTTCTTGATTCAAACATACTGCGCAACCTCCCGATCAACTCAACCACAATTCCTCCCGAACATGGTTGTTGAACCTCATCTTCTCCCTAAGACTAGTTCAATGGATCCCGTCACCAGCCATGTCTTGAACTCAAGCAACACCTGCACATGAATAAACAACCAATACTTCCGAGCACAAGTCCTCGACTTGACTCTCGTTAGTTCCGAAACTACAACATCTTATGTGAGCACCTCACATAAGCATGTTGTAAACCATAGCAAAATGATATCAGCCATAAACACCAAAACACACCAAAAACTTAGTAAAATAATACTAAGCAAACATTCCATAAGAGTAAAGCAAGTTCGAAACATTGCAAGTTAAAAGCAGAACCATTGCAATCAAGCTCTGAACCTTACCAAAGCTAACCGGACCTTGAACCGGAGCTTACCAAAGCTAGTCGGACCTAGCGCTGGAGCTTACTAAAGCTTAGTCGGACCTAGCACGGAAGTTATCAAAGCTAGTCGGACCTAGCACCGGAGCAAGCAAAAACAAGTCGGACCTAGCCAAAATAAGTCAGACCTAGACAAAGCAAGTTGGACCTTATGTCGGACCTTGCCGGAGCTACCCAAAACAAGTCGGACCTATTGTCGGACCTTGCAGGAGCTCGGACCTAGATTCGGACCTTGTTAAAAAGGTGTTTTGGTAGTATTCAAAACTTTTATCGTCAAAGCCAATGTATTCAGCACACATAGGTCTCACAATTTAAAGTCAATATCATCACCACGTGCACATTTGATCCGTACACCTTTTCTCATTGTAAAACCCATGCAAGCCATGCAAAAGCACGTACAAACTGATCTAATAAAAACTGCATCATAGGATTAACATGCATATGCATCATTGCATTTTAAGGTAGAGTTTGTGCATGATGATTGATTGCTATGAATCTTGTATGTGCGTGATCGCGTATAGAAGTACAAGCTTAGGGAGCTGTCTACGACGAGCTGCAACAACAAGGTTTCAAGATCCAAGAGCAACAGGAACCGCAAGAACAAGGCAAGTGCCCCTTGACCATATTGATCCTATGTTTTGGAAAATTATTTTGTTTTGCGAAACGGTGTGTGTGCTGAGTCAAACATGATGGGAAACCCTTTTATAGGAGTTTACTAGTTTTGGTTAAACCATCCTTGTCGCCAGGGAAATTTATGATTCAGGTATGGATTTTTTTGCTTTTATGCTTCGCTGAGTCCATGGGATTGGGAAGCGAGATAGATGTGTCTAGCTAACTGCACTCATAATGATAATGAGAAACTGATGTTGTTAATGAACATGGATCGGAGGGAGATCTAGGCATGCCTGGGTTTGTGAATGAGGTAGCCTGAGATGGTGGTTACTTGCCGTAGATCTAAGGACCGGTTCATGCGAACACATGCCAGGATAACAGTGCCACCACAAGGCCAAGTATGGGTGTGGCTTAGCTGACTAATTAGGTAAGTTACTAGATTGTTATGGAATGGGAGTCGAGTGAGGACTTCCCTGGGAACTGCATCGCACAAGAGGGGGCCCGTGGGTGGGAGAATTGGAGATTCTAGCCTGCCGGTGAAACCTTAGTGAGTCCATACATCTAGTAGCCCGTTTGTAAAGTGTAACACCCCAAAATCTGCTAAAGAGGGGAATTTAAAAATTTTTGGACGTATTTCATGTGGTGCAGAAATTCAAATTTAAACTGGAATTCAAATTCAATTCAAAACAGAAAAGAAAAGGAAAAAGAAAAAGAAAAAGAAAACCTCAGCCGGCCAGTGGGCCGAAACCCGCCAGCCGGCCCACTATTCCCCCGCGCCAGCCCACAACCGCGCGCCCTCTCTTCCTGTAACTGACACGCGGGGCCCGCGTGTCATCTCCTACCTCCCGCTCGCGCCAACCGATCGGATTCCCCCCTGCGGCCGATCGAAACCAACTCCGGAAAACGTGTCCCCATCCCGACTCCCGGTCCCGGATGACTCCAATTCGATCCCAACAGACCGCCCCCCTTGCCTATATAAACATCGACATCGCCCTGTTTTCCCCCACGATGGGCTGTTTTTCCTCCCGGTGAGAACCGAAGCTTCTTGTCGCACCCGGTTTCTCCGAAGAACAACCGAGTGAATATCACATGTATGCCAGGATTATTTTCTCATACATGTGATGACAAATAGTGAAGCATCATTGATTACAAGCCAGGTGTCGAATATAACTATGTCTTACAAAGCATGCATCTCGATGGATGATAATAAGTTCATAACATGTAAATAAAATAGCAGCGGAATATTATTGTTGTGGGCTCCGTCACAGGCGTTGCCCGGGGGACTCCATGAACCTAGAATCCTTCTTCGGGTCCGAAGTCTTGGTCATTGAACACCACATCATTCTCTTGACCTGAGCAGCAATACAAACCAACAAATATGCAAGTTTGAGTACCGTTGGTACTCAGCAAGTGGGGGAAGGTTATGTCATGCATGGCCAGAACAAAGAGAGGTTGAACTCATGGTTAAAGCACTACGCAATTAATACCTATCACCTTAGCTTATTAAGCACCTACATTACTACATAGGTGAAATGGTCCCAATCTCCCAACCCATCATTATAATCAAATAACCATAACATCATTTCCAATGTTAAGCTCCCCGCATAACATCCACAACTTCCAAAGCCATCATCCTCTAATCATGAATAAGTCCAAGCCGCTCTTGACCGTGAGCACGGCTGTCATGACAGTTTTGACTCTGCAGAGTTTGTACCACTTTACCCACATGTAGTGATTTCATCCCCTGTTGCTGGGTGGACTAAAAGAACCTCCATTATGCTAGTGGCTACGAACCGCATTCACACTTCCCAGGTCTGTAGCCAGGAGATCACTATGAAGCCTTTACAAAGGGATTCACGACGAGCGTGGGCCCACTGAGGTTTCACCCCTAACAGCATACAAGAGGCTCCAACCCCGCTGCAGTGGCCCCCTCTTGAGCCATGCGGTTCA
The DNA here is from genome assembly GCA_030760725.1 of Neostapfia colusana. Taxonomy (NCBI): domain Eukaryota; kingdom Viridiplantae; phylum Streptophyta; class Magnoliopsida; order Poales; family Poaceae; genus Neostapfia; species Neostapfia colusana. The sequence goes on along the minus strand of JASWHV010000010.1, from coordinate 78,897,763 downwards.
TATGGTAGTCCAGCTGACACCTATTCCCCGCACCATCCAACACACCCATACTACGCCGGGAATACACCTAATTAATTGGCCAAGCTGCCCCATCTCAGCATGTGGTTGGCACGGTAAAGCCAGGTTACATGCTCCATGAACCGGTCCTTAGGATCCAGGCAAGTACTAAACACAAACCCGAGTCTCGTGCACCCAGCACCAACCAAAAACATCCAACTTGCCTTGATCCCTACCTCTACATAACTCACAATATCTCATTCAAGAGTATGGTAAAATAAACTGATGATCTCATATCCCAAATATCCCATTCTAAGCATGGCTAAGCATAAGCATGTAAATAAATGACATGATAAAATGAATCCCAACCCAAGCTACAAGGAAACAAGGTAATGCAATTCTAGGGAAACATCCTAGCATGGGTTTCATATTTTCAATTGACAATGCAAATAACACTAGCTACACATCCTAGTATAGGATCAAAGTGGTCAAGGACACTTGCCTCCTTCCTGCTGTTCTTGAAATGGCTAGTCCTGATCTTGGAAAGGGAGAACTTGCTCTGGTGCAGGTTCTACATCATACCATCACACATAGCAAAAGAAAAGCAACAATCCATAAGACATAGTTTACACTTCCACTTCATAAAAACCACACATTCACATTTATGAAAGCCATTCACAAATTCTATGTGTTGTGGTTACTCTATGTGTGTTGATTTTGGCTTACATGAACTTTTAAACATGTACATATGATTTCTATTTTTGTATTCACATTCATTTTGGCATACTACATATGAATTTCTAATTTAAATAAATCCCTTATATTTAATTGATACACACTTTAGCTACCAAGTATGCATGAAAGGTATTTTCCTACTTCATATGTGTCTTCAAACCTTCTACCAACCCTAAACTAAATTCTTTGGATTTTGGAAACTTCATTTATCATTTTCTAGTTATTTATACCTAGCTTGCTATATTTTCAGATTTATTTCCAAGGTCTAAATGTGCACTTTATTATGAAAATAGTAAGACACCTCATCTAAACAGAATAGGTTTTGGGTCTAAAATATTAAATAATATATTTTTGAACTTCTATTCTGATGTGAACTATTTTACATTCATTCTACTAATTTTCAGAATTATTCTCTACTTAAAAATGTGTCCCTATTACTAATAAATGTGAATAATCCATTAAACAGATTCATTTCAGCCAAAAATCTATTTTTATCTCACTCCAAAGTTTTCTAAGTACTGGGAAAGTTTTTAATTTGAATTTGACAATATGTTTGTCCCCTCTTTTAAATTTTAATTACTAACCACATATTCAATTTCCTAATTTTAATATCAAAGAGGGTTAAAAAGGTAAACTCACCCCACTACAGGGTCTATAATATTATTTTAAGAATTTTCAGGGGTCTAGCTACACATAACAGAGGGGTTTTTCCTAATTTTTATTAAGTCCAGGGGCTAAAACTGATTTTTAAATGAATTTACATGATTTTCTGAAGTTCCAGGGGCTAGCTCTTATTTTCCGAGAACCCCAGGGGGTAGCACGTAAGAATTTCAGTCTTTATAACGCGCGGCTGATGTGGACCGTCCGATTTAAAACAGATGGCTGAGATTATAACATCGAACCGGTACGCGGGGATTTAAACTCTATCGTGCGATTTAAAATAAACGGCGCACAAGCGGCCACGTCGCTCTGATCGAGCGCGGGCGGCGCTGCCCAGCGGCGCACGGCGGCGGGAGGCGGCGATCTCGCCGGAGAGTTTCGGATCTTCGTAAATTCTTCCTAAAACTGTGATTTTATGGCATATATCGGTGGAGGGGAGGTGGGGGATCTCACCTCGGGGGTTTTCTTGAGCTCGGAGGTCCTGGAAGGCGGTCGACGATGAGGTCCGAGGTGAATTCACGGCGAGGCTCGTCCGCGCTGTGTTTGAGCCACAAACCACCGAGTTTTCTGCACCTGCGAGGTTCCCCGGAGGCGGTGGATCAAGACCAGCGAGTTAGATCGGAATTCCCGAGCGTAGATCGGACAGAATTCGCCGGAGGAGCTCGGGTTCTCACCGGAGTAAAAATGGTGGATCGCGTGGGAAAAACAGGACGAGGCTGGGGTTTTTATAGACGGGGGAGGGCGGCGGGTTTGTTTAGATCGAGTTGGAGTCCTCCGGAACCAGAATTCGGCCGGAAATCCGGTCGGTTGCGATCGCGCGCGCGCGGGGGAACAGTCCGGGTTTCGGACGATCGGGGGTTTGGGATGACAGGTGGGTCCCACCTGTCTGCGAGAGGGAGCGCGGGCGCACGGCTGCGGGCTGGCGCGGGGGCAGGGTGGGCCGGCTGGTGGGTTTCGGCCCACTGGCCGGTTTTTTTCTGTTTTCCTTTTTCTTTTTCTATTTCTTTTCTGTTTTGAGTTTAAACTGAATTCCAGTTTGAATTTAAATTTTTGCAATACATGCAACACGTCCAAAAAAATTTAAATTCCCCTCTTGACAGGATTTTGGGGTGTTACAGCTCTACCCTCCTTAAAAGAAATCTTGTCCTCGAGATTGGTGGTTCTAAGAAAACAATTCCGGAAATTGTGCCTTAAGCTCATCTTCTCGCTCCTAGGTGGCTTCCTCTTCTGAGTGATGCTTCCACTGCACCTTGCACATCCGGATTCTTTTATTTCTTGTGAAGCGTTCCATTGTCTCCAAAATCTTGAATGGCTGCTCGGCATAGGACAGATCCTCAGCTACTTCAACCTCATTCATGGGTAGCATCTCTTCAGGTGTCCTCAGACATTTCTTGAGCTGTGACACATGGAATACATCGTGCACATCCGATAAGCGAGCCAGTAATTCTAGCTGATACGCCACTTCGCCTTTCCTCTCCAGAACTTGAAAGGGTCCGATGTACCGAGGTGACAACTTCCCTTTCACCTTGAACCGACGAAGTCCTCGGATAGGGGACACCTTGAGATAGACATAGTCTCCCACGTTGAAAACGAGCTCTCTTCTTCATACATCGGCATAGCTCTTTTGGCGTGTCTGTGCTATCCTCAAGTTGTTGCGAATTTCGCTCACTTTCGCCTCGACTTCTTGTAGTACTTTGGGACCAAACACTTTACTTTCCCCTGTTTGGTTCCAAAATAGAGGAGTTCTGCACTTCCTCCCATACAAAGCTTCAAACGGTGACATCTTCATACTAGCTTGATAGCTGTTGTTGTAGGAGAATTCCGCATACGGTAAGTTCTTGTCCCAACTCCGATTGTTTTTGAGTGCACACGCCCTCAGCATATCCTCAAGAATCTGATTGGTTCTTTCCGTCTGCCCATCAATTTGGGGATGATAGGCAGAACTAAAGTTCAGATGGGTTCCCATTGTTTCATGCAACTTCTGCCAGAACCTTGAGGTGAACTGTGTCCCTCGATCCGACACTATCTTCTTTGGCACTCCATGGTAACACACGATCCTTGACATGTACAATTCTGCCAATTTGGACCCGCTGTAGCTTTCTTTCACGGGGATGAAATGAGCTACCTTGGTTAGCCTGTCGATGATGACCCATATTGAATCATATCCTGATTGAGTCCTAGGCAATCCCACTATGAAATCCATACCGATTTCTTCCCATTTCCATTCAGGCACTTTGAGTGGTTGCAATAATCCCGCGGGTCGTTGATGTTCTGCTTTCACCAACTGACATGTGTCACATAGGGCAACATGTTCCGCGACATCTCGCTTCATGCCATACCACCAATACCTGCTCTTGAGGTCCTGGTACATCTTCGTACTCCCAGGATGGATGGAATAGTCGGAATCTTGAGCCTCCTTCAAAATTAATTCACGGATCTCCTTTATTTCAAGCGCACAGATCCTTTTCCCGTGCCACACCGTTCCTTGTTCATCCTCTCTGAAACCAGGGGCTTTATTTTCCTTGATGAGTTGCCTGATTTCTTGTATCTTCTCGTCGTTCTTTTGACCCTCTCGTATGTCTTGCTCTAGTGTGGAGTCCACTTCCATGGCAATGGCTTCACCACTATTCACAAGGCATAGATTGAGCCTTATAACCTCGTCCTTCAATTCTGCCGGCATATCCTTCAAGCTCAACTTATTGACCTGCACTTTCCGACTTAAAGCATCTGTCACGACGTTGGCTTTCCCAGGATGATAGTTGATGCCTACATCAAAGTCATTGATTAGCTCTAACCATCTCCTTTGTCTGAGTTTGAGATCTGGCTGTGTGAAAATGTACATTAAACTCTTATGATCCGTATATATTTCTGCCCTCTTCCCCATCAAGTAATGCCGCCAAATTTTCAACGCGTGTACCACTGCGGCTAGTTCTAGGTCATGTGTAGGATAGTTCTTCTCGTGCTTCAGAAGCTGCCGGGATGCATAAGCCACGACATGCCCTTCTTGCATGAGAACACATCCCAACCCGTTTCCAGAGGCATCGCAGTACACCGTAAAGTTCTTCTGCATATCTGGCATAACCAGCACTAGGGCTGTTGTCAATCTTTTCTTTAACTCCTGAAAACTCGTCTCGCACTGCAGCGTCCATGTGAATGTGATTCCCTTCTCCAACAGTTTGGTGAGGGGTCTCGAGATCTTAGAGAATCCCTCAATAAACCGTCGATAGTATCCAGCCAATCCCAAGAAGCTTCGAACTTCCCCGACATTTTCAGGGGTCTTCCACTTCTGTATATCCTCGATTTTGGCGGGATCTACGGAGATTCCTCCCTCCGAGATTATATGTTCTAAGAAGGGAACTCTCTTCAACCAAAACTCACACTTGCTCAACTTGGCATACAGTTGGTGTTCTCTCAGCCTCTGCAACACCAACCTTAGATGTTTCTCATGTTCTTCTTCATCCTTGGAGAAGACGAGAATGTCATCTATGAAACCACCACAAATTTGTCCAGATATTCTATGAATACCTTGTTCATGAGATACATGAAGTACGCCGGGGCATTAGTTAGCCCAAAAGGCATGACAGTGTATTCATACAGTCCGTACCGAGATACGAAAGCTGTCTTGAGAATATCAGATTGCCTTATCTTAAGTTGGTGGTACCCCGACCTGAGATCAATTTTCGAGAACACACAAGCTCCCCTCAACTGATCAAACAAGTCTTCAATGCGGGGTAATGGGTACTTATTCTTGATATTTACCTCATTCAAGGCATGATAGTCCATGCATAACCTTTGGGTTCCGTCCTTCTTGGCACAAATATCACTGGAGCTCCCCATGGTGAGGAACTAGGACGAATATACCCCTTCTCCGTCAATTCTCTCAAATGATCCTTGAGTTCTCCCAGCTGCTTGGAGTCCATCCGATAAGGTCTCTCGTTTATCGGGGTTGTTCCAGGCACTAGCTCAATTGCGAATTCCACTTCACGATCGGGAGGCATACCTGACAACTCCTCCGAAAAAACATCTGGATATTCCCTGATAATCCTGATCTCCTCAACTTTCACCTCAACTTGATTTAATTTAATGTCCCTCCTAGGCTCGTGTATTGTTATGAACTTTACTCTTGTGCCGCTAGGGTGAGTTAGTTCCACCGTTCTGGTCGAACAATGGATGATTACTTTATGTTTGGTCAACCAATCCATACCCAAGATAATATCTATCCCTTGTGAATCTATCACTATGAGGTTAGCAGTAAATACTACCACATTAATGTCTAGGTTCACTTTGGGACACACTTGTCTTGTCCTTATTTCTCCACCTGGAGAGTTTACGGCTAGCATATGGTTCATTTGTGTGGTTGCTAGGTCATGCTTCTTAACAAACCCTTGAGCAATGAACGAGTGGGTAGCACCAGAATCAAACAGCAGGGTTGCAATGTGTAAATTGGCAGGAAACTTACCAACTACCACGTCGGGTGCCTCTTGCGCTTCCTCCATAGTGACGTGGTTCACCCGTCCTCTCATTACATTCTGCTGTTGTGGCTGCGTGGGCTTCTTCTTTGGGCACTTATGGGCGTAGTGCCCCACTTCACCACATCTAAAACATTGCACCCCAACCTTAGGTGCCTGGCCTTTGCTGTCTTGGGGTTGGTTTGGGGGTCCTTGCACTGTTGGTCGAGGTTGATATGTAGGGCGAGGCTGCTGTACGAACTGATGTTGTGGCTGTATTGGTGCTGCCGGAGGTCTGTAGTTCGGGTTGTACCCTCTTGGTGCTGAGTAGGGTACCGCAGCATGGTTTGTCTGCCCTGCGGGTTGCTGCATCAGACGTGGGTGGGTGTTGCTCCCTGAGGCTTGGTGTGACCACTCGGCCTTCCTCTTGTTCTCATTTTCCAAGGCCTTCAGCTTCTTTTCTTCCACAAATGCTCTGTCCACCATCTTTTGGAAGCTTTCATACTCGTTGGAGGACATTGCACACTGCATTTCTGCGGTAAGCCCTTCCACGAAACAATCATGTTTCTGCTCATCAGTCTCTATGTCCCGTGGGGCATAACGGGATAGTTGGGTGAATTTAGTGAGGTATTCCCTCACCTTCATGTTTCCTTGCTGCAGCCCCAAGAACTCCTTTCTCTTGTTTTTAAGTTCACCCCTTGGTATGTAATGGTTGCATAAGCTACGCTTGAACTCTTCCCAAGTGATGTTCTCAGGGTCATGATGGGCGGCCACGTAGGCGGTCCACCAATCAGCAGCAGGTCCATGCAATTGATGAGAGGCAAACAGCACCCTTTCAGACCCTTGGCACTGTATGATCCTCATCTTGCTCTCAATGGTCTTTAGCCAATCATCTGCCTCCAGAGGTTCAGCAACACTTGCAAACTTTGGAGGTTGAGTTCCTAGAAACTCACTCAACCTTGGTTGGCGTGGTGCAGCTTGTGGAGGTGGAACTTGATGCAAGTTGGCCACCACTTGAGTCAAGTTCTGGATGAGCTGATTTTGATTCTCAAGCATTTGGTGGAGGGGATCCACTCCTTCATGGCGTCCACCCCTGTCTTGGCCTCCAGAAAGATGAGGGTTGCAGGCCTCATCGTTGTTGTTGGCAGGGTTGGCAGCACGACCCTTTCCTCTTCCGGCCATCTGGCATGATCAACCAATGTTAATTTAAAGCATTACGTATCATCTTACTACTTTCACTTGTTTGTACTTTGAAGTGTTGAGGCTTTGTTATACTTTTCTGAGGGTTCATATCTCACACAAAAATAAATGCAATATTATTTCATGTGGGTTCACACACCAAAGCTAAACAATCTGAAGACGAGGCTGTGGACAATTGCTCATGGCTTCCACTACTCACGTCACACACCAATCATTAACACACCATTAACTATGATAACGACTCGACTACTCGACATCCTGCTAAACTAAGGGAAGGACTCTACACTACTCGTATTCACTGAGCTGGCTCCTCGGGGTCTTCCTCATTATTGCGGCTGCCCTCTGACTCTGCTTTGGGTGGGGAAGCTGCTGGTGGAGAAGTGTGACGATGCCTGATCGCCCGGCGATCTGGGGAGTCAGGAGTCCATGTATCATTCGCGGTGACACATAGTTCATTCCCATCTCCTCTTTCTCTCACCCTCAAGCAGGCTCGCAGCAATGTCTCTGTTTCCTTCAGGGTGTCCCGAATATCCTGAAGCTCTTGCTGACACTCCTGCAGTCGAGTGCTGAGCATAGCAGCATCCTCCAAGCACAAGTCCATGTGCTCATGGGAAGTCCCTTGCTGCACTGGCGGGTACTTATACTCCGCGGTACCACTCTCACGTTGGAGGACATACATGTACTCAGTCCTGTCCAGGTGGCGACGATAGATGTGACTCTGGCAGGTGATGGCCTCCTAGGTGACATCCTTCTCCGCATCGACCTGTGTAGCTCGACAAGCTGGAGAGCGGTGGATCTTGAGCAGCTGATTTTTATGGATAATCCTCATTTCTGAACTCCATTCTTCCCGCTTCTCCCGGATGGTTCTAGTTGAGCTATAGTGTATGATTAGCTTGCCCGTATTGCCGGCGGCTTCGAGCATACGTCGAAGACGACGCAACAAGCCTCCTACTGTCAATCCGTAGGAAAGGTACGTCACCGGACGGCTCTCCTCTCTTTCGGCAAGGGCAACTACGGGAACTCTCCCTCCTGTGGACATGCGGGCGGTGCGAATCATGCGAACCATCTAAAACAAAAAGCATTTAATCTTGGGTAAGATAAACTTTTAAACAAAAATCCTATATTGGATGAAAGTTGAGGTAAGATGAAGAAAGTGACTCCATTTAATAACACTTTTCAACACACACCTTGTAAAATAGTTTTTAAGAAAATAGGGCCCCTAAACACGTCCATTTCTACCTAGGTCCACGTTCCTACGGGCAACTTGGGCTCTGATACCACTTCTGTCACACCCGGCTTCTCCGAAGAACAACCGAGTGAATATCACATGTATGCCAGGATCATTTTCTCATACATGTGATGACAAATAGTGAAGCATCATTTATTGCAAGCCAGGTGTCGAATATAAATAAGTCTTACATAGCATATGTCTCAATGAACGATAATAAGTTCATAACATGTAAATAAAATAGCAGTGGAATATTATTCTTGTGGGCTCCGTCACAGGCATTGCCCGGGGGCTCCATGAACCTAGAATCCTTCTTCGGGTCCGAAGTCTTGGTCATTGAACACCACATCATCCCCTTGACCTGAGCAGCAATATAAACCAACAAATATGCAAGTTTGAGTACCAATGGTACTCAGAAAGTGTGGGAAAGTCATGTCATGCATGGCTAGAACAAGGGAAGGTTGAACTCATGGTTAAAGCACTACACAATTATTACCTATCACCTTAGCTTATTAAGCACCTACATTACTACACAGGTGAAATGGTCCCAATCTCCCATCCCATCATCATAAACAAATAACCATAACATCATTTCCAATGTTAAGCTCCCCACTTAACATTCACAACTTCCAAAGCCATCATCCTCTAATCATGAATAAGTCCAAGCCGCTCTTGACCGTGAGCACGGCTGTCATGACAGTTTTGACTCTGCAGAGTTTGTACCACTGTACCCACATGTAGTGATTTCATCCCCCGTTGCCGGGTGGACTAAAAGAACCTCCATTATGCCAGTGGCTACGAACCACATTCACACTTCCCAGGTGTGTAGCCAGGAGATCACTACGAAGCCTTTACAAAGGGATTCCCGACGAGCGTGGGCCCACTGAGGTTTCACCCCTAACAGCATACAAGAGGCTCCAACCCCGCTGCAGTGGCCCCCTCTTGAAAAGTTTCAGTTTTTTATATATATATGTGTGTGTTTCAGTTTTAAATAAATTCCTTACATTAAACTACCAAGTATGTATGAAAAGTATTTTTCTTCTCCATATGTGCCTTCATAATTTCTATCAACCCTAAACTGAATTCTTTGGATTTTAGAAACTCCATTTATCTTTTACTAGTTGCTATATTTTCAGATTTATATTCCTATGCATAATTGTGTATTTTATTATGAAATTAGTAATACACATCATCTAAACAATATAGGTTCTGGTCCTAAATAATCTAATAACATGTTTTGACCTTGGCTTCTGATGTAGACTATTTCATAATTATTTTCCCTATTTTTCTATAACTATTCTTTACTTAAAAATGTGTCCCTATACTAATAAATGTGAATAATAAATGAAACAGATTCATTTCAGCCCAAAAATAGATTTTTATCTCACTCCAAAGTTTTCTAAGTACTGAGAAAGTTTTTAATTAATTTTGACAATTATGTTTGTCCCTTTTTTTAATTTTTAAACACTAGTTACATATTCAATGTTTTAAATTAAATACTAAACGGGGCTAAAATAATGAACTCTCCCCATTACAGGGTCTATAATATTATTTTCATAATTTCCAGGGGTCTAGCTACACTTATCAGAGGTGTTTTACCTAATTTTTATTAAGTCCAGGGGCTAAAACTGATTTTTAAATGAATTTACATGATTTTCTGGAGTTCCAGGGGCTAGATCAGAAGTTTCCGGGGCTAGCTCTTATTTCCAGAGAACCACAGGGGGTAGCACGTAAGAATTCCAGTCTTTATAATGCGGGGCTGACGTGGACCGTCCGATTTTAAACCGACGGCTGAGATTATAACATCGAACCGGTACGCAGGGTTTTAAAGTCTACCGTGCGATTTAAAATAAACGGCGCACAAGCGGCCACGTCGCTCTGATCAAGCGCGGGCGGCGCTGCCGGCGGCGCACGGCGGCGGGAAGCGGCGATCTCGCCGGAAAGTTTCGGATCCGCGAGAATTCTGCCTAGAACTGTGATCTTATGGCATAGATCGGTAGAGGGGAGGTCAGGGATCTCACCTCGGGGGTTTTCTTGAGCTCGGGGGTCCTGGAAAGTGGTCGGCGGCGAGGTCCGAGGCAAAACCACGGCGAAGCTCGTCGGCGCTGTGTTTACACCGTAATTCTCCGAGTTTTCTGCACCTGCAAAGCTCCCCGGAGGCGGTGGATCAAGACCAGCGAGTTAGATCAGAGTTTCCGAGCTTAGATCGGCCAGAATTCACCGGCGAAGTCTCGGTGCTCACCGGAGTGAAAATCGGCGATCGCGTGGGAAAAACCGATCGGGGCTGGGGTTTTTATAGCCGGGGGAGGGCGGTGGGTCAGTTGTGATCGATTTTGATTCTTCTGGGACCCGAATTCGGGCTGAGGGACGCGGTATTCCGATCGGTTAAGATTGCGCGCGCGCGGGAGAGTCCGGGGTCGCGGGGTTAGGGATGACAGGTGGGTCCCACCTGTCTGTGAGGGATAGCGCGGGCGCGCGGCTGCGGGCTTGCGCGGGGGAAGTTGGGCCGGCTAGCGGGTTTCGGCCCACTGGCCGGTTTTTTCCCGTTTTCTCTTTTTCTTTTTCCATTTCTTTTCTGTTTTGAGTCTAATTTGAATTCCAGTTTGAATTTGAATTTTTGCAAAACATGCAACACGTCCAAAAATTTTTAAATTCCCCCCTGAACATGGTTTAGGGTTTTGAATCAAAATTTGGGGTGTTACACCTCGTCCCATATATCAACCTCGACCAGCAGTGCAAGGACCACAGAACCAACCCCAAGACAACAAAGGCCAGGCACCTAAGGTTGGGGTGCAATGCTTCAATTGTGGCGAGGTGGGGCACTACGCTCATAAGTGCCCAAAGAAGAAGCCCGTGCAGCCGCAACAGCAGAATGTGATGCGGGGACGGGTGAACCATATGACAATGGAGGAGGCGCAAGAGGCACCTGACGTGGTAGTTGGTAAGTTTCCTGCCAATTTACACATTTCAACCCTGTTGTTCGATTCTGGTGCTACCCACTCATTCATTGCCCAAGGGTTTGTTAAGAAGAATGATCTAGCAACAACACAAATGAACCATATGCTAGCAGTAATCTCTCCAAGGGGGGAAATAAGGACAAGACGAGTGTGTCCCAAGGTGAATCTAGACATTAATGGGGTGATATTTACTGCAAACCTCATAGTGATAGATTCACCAGGGATAGATATTATTTTGGGCATGGATGTTGACCAAACATAAAGGAATCATCCATTGTTCGACAAGAACGGTGGAACTAACTCACCCTAGTGCACCAGAGTAAAGTTCATAACCATACAAGAGCCTAGGAGGGACATTAAACTCAATCCAGTTGAGGTGGAAGTGGAGGAGAACAGGATCATCAGGGAATATCCAGACGTTTTTCTAGAGGAGTTGCCAGTTATGCCCCCCGATCGTGAAGTGGAATTCGCGATTGAGCTAGTGCCTGGAACAGCTCCGATATACAAGAGACCCTATCGGATGGACTCCAAACAGCTGGAAGAACTCAAGGAACATTTAAGAGAATTGACAGAGAAGGGGTACATTCGTCCTAGTTCCTCACCATGGGGAGCTCCAGTGATATTTGTGCCCAAGAAGGACGAAACCCAAAGGTTGTGCGTAGACTACCGTGCGTTGAATGAAGTAACCATCAAGAACAAGTACCCATTACCCCGCATTGAAGACTTGTTTGATCAGTTGAGGGGAGCTTGTGTGTTCTCGAAAATGGATCTCAGGATGGGATACCACCAACTTAAGATAAGGCAAACTGATATTCCAAAGACAACTTTCGTATCTCGGTACGGACTGTATGAATACACCGTTATGCCTTTCGGGCTAACTAATGCCTAGGCATACTTCATGTATCTCATGAACAAGGTATTCATGGAATATCTGGACAAATTTGTGGTGGTGTTCATTGATGACATTCTCGTCTTCTCTAAAGATGAAGAAGATCATGAGGAACATCTAAGGTTGGTGATGCAAAAGCTGAGAGAACACCAATTATATGCCAAGTTGAGCAAGTGTGAGTTTTGGCTGAAGAGAGTTCCCTTCTTAGGACATATAATTTCGGAGGGAGGAATCTTCGTAGATCCCGCAAAGATCTAGGATGTACAGAAGTGGAAGACCCGTGAGAATGTCGGGGAAGTTCGAAGCTTTTTAGGATTGGCTGGGTATTATCGACGGTTTATCGAGGGTTTCTCCAAGACTTCGAGACCCCTCACCAAATTGTTAGAGAAGGGAATCACATTCACATGGACACCAGAGTGTGAGACGAGTTTTCAAGAGCTGAAGAAAAGATTGACAACAGCCCCAGTGCTAGTTATGCCAGATATGCAGAAGAACTTTTTGGTGTACTGCGATGCCTCTGGAAACGGGTTGGGATGTGTTCTCATGCAAGAGGGGCATGTCGTGGATTATGCGTCCCGGCAGCTCCGGAAACACGAGAAGAACTATCCTACGCATGACCTAGAGCTAGCCGCAGTGGTACACGCGTTGAAGATTTGGCGGCATTACTTGATGGGGAAGAGGACAGAGAAATATACGAATCATAAGAGCTTAAAGTATATTTTCACACAGCCAGATCTCAACCTCAGACAAAGGAGATGGTTAGAGCTAATCAACGACTTTGATGTGGGCATCAACTATCATCCTAGGAAAGCGAACGTCGTAGCAGATGCTTTAGGCCGGAAGGTGCAGGTCAATAGGTTGAGCTTAAAGGACATACCTACAGAACTGAAGGAAGAGGTTGTAAAACTCAATCCATGTTTGGTGAATAGTGGTGAAGCCATCGCCATGGAAGTGGACTCCACATTAGAGCAAGATATAAGCCACGGTCAAAAGACTGATGAGAAGATACAAGAAATCAGAGAACTCATCAAGGATAATAAAGCCCCTGGTTTCAGAGAGGATGAACAAGGTACGGTGTGGCACGGGAAAAGAATCTATGTGCCTGAAGTGAAGGAGATCCGTGAATTGATTTTGAAGGAAGCTCATGATTCCGACTATTCCATTCATCCTGCGAGTACGAAGATGTATCATGACCTCAAGAGCAGATATTGGTGGTATGGCATGAAGCGAGATGTCACGGAATATGTTGCCCTATGTGACACATGTCAGTTGGTGAAAGTAGAACATCAACGACCCGCAGGATTATTGCAACCACTCAAAGTACCTGAATGGAAATGGAAAGAAATAGGTATGGACTTCATAGTGGGACTACCTAGGACCCAATCGGGATATGATTCGATATGGGTCATCATCGACAGGCTAACCAAGGTAGCTCATTTCATTCCCGTGAAAGAAAGCTACAGCGGATCCAAATTGGCAGAAATGTACATGTCAAGGATCGTGTGTTTCCATGGAGTGCCCAAGAAGAGAGTGTCAGATTGAGGGACACAGTTCACCTCAAGGTTCTGGCGAAGTTACATGAAATCATGGGAACTCATCTGAATTTTAGTTCTGCCTATCATCCCCAGACTGACGGACAGACGGAAAGAACCAATCAGATCCTTGAGGATATGCTGAGAGCGTGTGCGCTCAAGAACAATGGGAGTTGGGATAAGAACTTACCGTATGCGGAGTTCTCCTATAACAACAGCTATCAGGCTAGTATGAAGATGTCACCATTTTAGGCTTTGTATGGGAGGAAATGCAGAACTCCCCTATTTTGGAACCAAATGGGGGAAAGTAAAGTGTTTGGCCCCGAGGTACTACAAGAAGCCTAGTCGAAAGTGAGGGAATCCACAACAACTTGAGGATAGCACAGACCCGACAAAAGAGTTATGCCGATGTACGGAGAAGACGAGCTTAATGCACAGTTTCCGGAATTGTTTTCCTAAGAACCACCAATCTCGAGGACGAGATTTCTTTTAAGGGGGGTAGAGCTGTAACACCCCAAAATCTGCTAAAGAGGGGAATTTAAAAATTTTTGAACGTATTGCATGTGGTGCAGAAGTTCAAATTTAAACTGGAATTCAAATTCAAATCAAAACAGAAAAGAAAAGGAAAAAGAAAAAGAAAACCTCAGCCGGCCAGTGGGCCGAAACCCGCCAGCCGGCCCACTATTCCCCCGCGCCAGCCCACAACCGCGCACCCTCTCTTCCTCTCACTGACACGCAGGGCCCGCATGTCATCTCCTACCTCCCGCTCGTGCCAACCGACCGGATGCCCCCCCCCCCCCCGCGCCCGATCGCAACCAACTCCGGAAACCGCGTCCCCATCCCGACTCCCGGTCCCGGACGACTCCAATGTGATCCCAAGAGACCACCGCCCCCCCTCGCCTATATAAACGTCGACATCGCCCTGTTTTCCCCCACGATCGGCTGTTTTTCCTCCCGGTGAGAACCGAAGCTTCTCCCGCCGTTTTCCTTCGATCCTAGCTCGGATTTACTGATCTAACGCGCTGATCATGTTCCACCGCCTCCAGGGAGTCACGCAGGTGAAGAAAACCCGGTGTTTTGCACCCTAGACGCAGCTCCGGCGAGCACCGTCGCTATTTCATCTCGGACCGCGCCGCCGACAACCTTCTAGGGCCTCCGAGCTCAAGAAAAACCCCGAGGTGAGATCCCCAGCCTCCCCTCTACCGTTCTATGCCATGAAATCCAAGTTTTAGGAAGTATAGACGAAAACCCGAAGATCTCCGGCGAGATCGCCGCCCCCGCAGCCGCGCGTCGCCGGGCAGCGCGGACTGGCTCCGGCCAGGGCGACGTGGCCCCTTGAGGGCCATCTATTTTAAATCACACGGTAGAATCAAAACCCGCGCGTACCGGTTCGGCGATCTAATCTGAGCCGTCTGTTTTAAATCGGACGGTCCATGTTAGCTCCGGGTTATAAAGGCCGGGATTCTTACGTGCTACCCCCTGGGTATTTCAGAAAAGCACGAGCTAGCCCCGGAAACTTCTGATCCAGCCCCTGGAACTTCAGAAATTCGTGTAAATTCATTTAAAAATCAGTTTTAGCCCCTGGACTTAATAAAAATTAGGAAAACCCCTCTGTTATGTGTAGTTAGACCCATGGAATTTTATGAAATAATAAATTAGACCCTGTAGTAGGGTGCATTTACCTTTTTGACCCTATATGATATTAAATTCAGAAATTTGAATATGTGATTAGTATTTAAATTTAAAAGGTGAGGCAAACACATTGTAAATTCAAATTTAAACTCTACTAGCACTTGGAAAACTTTAGAATGAGTTAAAAATAGATTTTAGGCTGAAATGAATTCTGTCTAAATGATATTCATATTTATTAGTTCTAGAAACATATTTTAGGCTAGGAAATAATTCTAAAAACTAGTAAAATAAATTTAATTTGTTCCACATCAGAGAGGAAGTTCGCGGTCCTCCGCTGATCGGCGGACGGAAACCCGGGGCGTGTTGTGGCGGTGGAAATGCCTGATGTACAATCTGCTGCTGCTGTTGCGGTCGCGGTGGTGGCATCGGCGGTCGGAACGGGGGTGGCTGGTAAGAACGACCCCCGAACTGCTGAGGTCACGCCGGTGGATGCCACTGCTGACCGGATGGTGTCCGATACACCATGCGGTATTTTTGAGGAGCTCCACCCCCACTGCTGGGTGGAGCGCTGCGCTTTCGCTGCTCAGCCGCCAATTCCCGCTGGCATCTTCTTGCATGATCGCGGCATTGAAGAGATCTTTGAACATGCCACGATTGCATTGGACGAGATGCGTCTTCATCTCAGGATTCAAACCCCGATAGAAATGCTCTCGCTTCTAGTCCTCGGTGGCGACATAATACTACGCCAGATGGTTAAAGGCATGGGAGTAGTCGTGGGCACTCCTCCTGCCCTGTTTTAGCTCCAAGAACTCTTGGAACTTCCGCTTCATTATCCCGGGAGGGATATGGTAGGCGCGGAATGCCTACCGGAATTCTTCCCACTCCACGGCGTGGCCAGCCGGCAGTGAGGCGACATAGTTCGCCCACCACGCACCAGCGGCACCGTGAAGCTGCTGCGCCGTGAACAGAGTCTTCAGCCGCTCCGTGCATTGGAGCAGCCTGAACTTGGACTTGATCGTCCGCAGCCAGTTATCGGCCTCCAGGGGTTCTGCTGCTTCAGTGAACACCGGAGGGTGCATACTCATGATGTCCGAGTATGTCACAACGTGGGGCTCACAAGGCCCCCTCTCTTGACGCCCCCCTGCCTGGGACGTATTTTGCACGATCATGCGGAGCAGATCAGTCTTCTCCTCATGATTACCCACCAGGGCCGCGATCACATCCGCTAGTGTAAGCGGAGGCGGCGGTGGTGGTTGTTGCTGCGGGCTGCTGTCGTAGGCAGGTGGCTGGGAGTCATCACCACCTGCTGGCTAGAGCCACCGACCTCATGCGTGGCCCGAGTGCGAACCATCTGCAACCATACGACAATAAAAATCAGTCCCGCAACATACTTCATGCAGTCCAATAAAATAGGCGTAAAACATAATGACAGTAAAACATGCGATACACCTCGTATATAGATAATGTAATAACTTTGCACAAGCTACACCATTACCAGACCAAACACCAGCTAGTTAAATCCACGTTGACGGGCTTCCTCTTTGGAAGTTCATCTCAACTAGGTTTGGTCACTACGAGACGTTAATATCACTTTGTCATCACGTATACTACCCTTTTATCTTCAATACGACACAAACATGGTCTCTAGCAAAAGAAACTTGAGCGGAACATATACTTAAATCTTTCACTAGTTGAATATAGCCACTCATGAGTATGTTGTACCTCATTTGGAAGTACTTCAACTCCCTAGGTTACAACAATCTCTCAAATGAGTTCAACTGCATCCCTCTGCCAGACTGACCAGTCTATACATATTCCAGATTTTTATCTGGTGCTGGGCATTTTCATGACTCAAGCTGAATACCAAAGTTAAAGTTAACTTCAGTATATTTCCAACGAGTATTTATTTGCCCTCAGATCAGCTCTGGTTAAAATGTTATGATAATTCAAAGTCAACAGAATTTCTGGAAGAATTTCAACAGCACCTCCTTTGGAAGTTGCTGTTTTCAACTCTAATTTCTACTGAATTCTGTGCCGAAATTGCAGAAACTTTGAATTACAAAGATGTAACGCATCTCCTACCCTTTCCAAAAAGATGTCATGTGAAAATTTTAGATTCTTCTACTGGAAGTTATGCTTGAAGAACAGAACAGTCCAGAGAGTGTTTTGAATCTGTCCTGGTTCTGGACAGTTTACAATTATCTGGAATTTCAGCCAGTTTAAGGTGTGATTCAGCTCTGGAAGTCTACAACAAAGTTGTAGAGCACTTACAACTTATTTTCAGAACTAGATCCCACACCTCCATTGGCTAAATAATCTGTATGTTATGCTCTGTTAAAGTTCAGCAAACTTGCTGCCCGAAACAGAGCACTCTGTTTTTCAATCTCTTTGAACTAAACTGATCAACTATTGAACTTTTCTTCCCAACCAGGGTCCTACCTATTGAAACTTGGTTATTTTAGTTCCTTGTTACCATTATCTTTCATGCAAATGCCTATTATATGTCGGTACTACGTTCCTCACAAAATAAAATCCTAACCGGATTATACCGGCATATACGTCTCAATTGTGGCACTAAACGGTCTCTCGCACACATATACTACACGGGATATATACGTGGTTAGTACCTGCAGAATAATACAAAATAATGATGCACTCAAGGGTTATTTTCATTTCAGGCAGGTCCATAATTGAAAGCAAATACATACGCCCGTATCGTTGTCATACGTCCGTCCTTGAGTTAAGCCACGTCTCAAGGTACGTGATCGTGTTTTCACACCACACGATGGGAAACCCGAGTTGAGCGTGAACAAGTCGTCGCGGTTTGGAATTTTATCAACCCATCAGATACCACCGACTACCCTGCAGGGCACGCCGATGGCAAGCGCTGCGTATGTCCTCCCAGGCTATTTCCAGAAGAACACACTATCGTATTACTGACCTCATGATGGGGTCTCCACTTTCTTGCCTAATGCATGCTAGGGATCAGCGTTTCATATGAATTCAGGAACATGAAGAGTCCAAGAGTTTCATATTGACGTCTCACACCAAGCTGTGAGACCTATCCCTGAACCATATTCCTCATCAGGGGAGCTAACCGAAATTTAACCGCTTTCGGTGGCGTTCCTTACCATTTTTACCTGAGCGTAGGTGCGTCGTTACATAATTAAAATTCAGAATTATAACATGTATGTTAGTCTTGCCACTTTAAGTAACTATGCTTATATAGTCCTTACTTGGGCAAACTAGCGAATCCTCACCGTAAACCTAAGTTTTCCCGTAATACAGTCCTTAATTAGTGTGCTATCCCCAATGCGGCACTGATACCAGCCTGTGGCAGACCGGAATCCGCTCATCCAGGATCTCAGAGGGTGGTGCCGCACGATGCGACACCCGACAGCACACATCATAAGAACGAAATTGTATTACATATAAAACCAACTGAATATGTACAAACTAGTACAAGACTTCAGTTACAAACTAAGTATTTGGATTACAACAGCGGAAGCTATGTTTATACAACTCAAACCCATCTATCTAGCAAAAGTCGGTTGCCCAGCCCTATAGGCAACCCACACTATCTGCACTCCTCAGCTCAGTGCGGCGTGTACGGCTCCCACTCAACTGTGGTCCCAGACGGAGGGTAGCCCTCGCTGGTGGACTCGTAACCCGAGTCTGTGGGATACTCCTCACCTGAAAAACACTTATAGCAGCAACCATGAGCACGATGGCTCAACAAGACTTAACCGACTCACCAACACATGAAACTCTATATGCAGGTCATAACCAATATAGGATGGCACATTGCAGAAAAGGACACACCTACAAGTTCATCCTTAATTCATCTTTTAGCCACAAGTTCACAGTTCAGGAATCTGAAATTTAGTGAGCAATATTTGGTGGCACGCATGTAGCAATACAGTTTAATCATATCAGCAATCTTGAATCATACCATTTCATATATTAAACTTCGTCACGACTCAGTGAACAAGCGGTACTCATCACCGTGAGGGACGGCGAATCGACTCGATATACACCTGCAGGGATACCCGAATAGCACGTCACGTACGCCCACCCGTTGAGCTGCACAGCATGCTCACTCGGTGTCGTACGGGACAACCTTTCACCAAACATCCCAAACGTCGAACCGGTCGCACCCAAACGGACAGGAGGTTCCCTACACAGAGCATCTCTCTATGCCCGTTAGCGGATTTCCACCTTGCTGCCCTCAACCTACACCTATAAATTGGTGCGTTATGCCTCCCGGAGGTATAGGTTACATCTGTTTATCGGGGCCCATATATCTGATATGCCTTCGGTACGTTCAATACTTGTTCAGCGGGGCCGCACACGGATCGGCCCTCAATCGACACGGACAGGGATGCACCCACAAGACTTCTTCTTGCTGTGCCCTAGCCCCTGCCTAGTCTCATTTTCTTACTAAAGTGATCTCACCTCACTCAAACCAATCCCGTGTGTCCTGACTCCTATACTCGCGAGTAGATTCTAACTACTCGACTTGTACCGAAGTTTTATGATCATTAAGCATAGCATGACTACTTGAGGACTTAGATACTACTCTCACTCTTGTAGGAAAATTCTGGTTATGCACTTGGGGTTTCACCCATCCTAACCTAATGCAAATACATACCTCATGCTAAGCATAATACAAAACTTTGTAAAAATTGGTTAATGCAAACCGGGCTTGCCTTGTTGCTGCTGATCAGATGTTAGGGCTTCGTCCAGAAAAAGAAAGTCCGGCACTTCCATAGTTTCTTCGCCTTCAGCGACTACATGTAAGCAATATACTATATGTCAATTTAAATGCAATGTGTCCAATTGACTATGTAAAGACCATAACTCTAGCTAGCCCTCCCCTTTGGCTCTGAAATTTTTATGGTGGCTTGGTAGAGACCTAACCAGAGTCTTTACCAAGTTTTATTTGAAACAAAGTTCATTTGAGCTCTGTACAAATAAAAGCCTCTTTGGTCATTAATAGAGCTTCTAAAGATTTCCAGGGTTTTTTATGGCTCTAACCATTAGTTTCTGGAAACTAGAAGTTGAAATGGTTCTAATGGAATTGGTTTCATGTCATTTGAAGAATCCTAGAAGAAGTTGTGCCCTAAACAAGATTTGAGAAATTCTGAAAAATGTTTCTGTACATTTTTCCTTTTTCTCAGGGCAGTTCACTTAATCACACCATTAGGGGGACTATATAAACTTGGACGGATCTGAAATTTTTACTGTGACTCAAGGATTTTCAATTGTACATCCTAGCCAAATTTCATAATTTCCTATAAAAGAATTCTCCTGATAAAATTCCTAACATTTTAAATTTTAGGGAATTAATTCTGGAAAAGGAATAAGTTTCATAAGCTGAAACTTGTTTTGTTGGGTAGAATTCAAAAAGATGAATCCAACAAAATTTGGTTCACTTAATTTGGAGCTTCCTAGAAAAGGTTATATGCATTTGAAGTTTGAACCAAATCTGAAAATCATAGAAATGTTTAAACTCGGGATGTGGGCCCCACTCTTTTAACCGGCCCACTGAGATCGCGGCCACACCGCAGCCCACGGGGTTTTACCCATGCTGCCGCACCGGATCCCCGCTGGAAAATAGGGACTGACCGGTGGACCCGGCCCCCTTCGTCTACCTCGTGACAACTCGCAACCCCGTGG
The DNA here is from genome assembly GCA_030760725.1 of Neostapfia colusana. Lineage (NCBI taxonomy): Eukaryota > Viridiplantae > Streptophyta > Magnoliopsida > Poales > Poaceae > Neostapfia > Neostapfia colusana. The sequence continues at coordinate 78,876,806 of JASWHV010000010.1, read as the reverse complement.
CGACGCTTCACCAGAGAGCTCGCCGCCGGCCATTTTACCGCACGACCTTCGATGGATTTCACTGCCTGTGCCCAACTTTGATCGGGGAACACGTTGGTGCACTCACCGAAGCTCGGCGATCGCCAGAACCACGCTCGCGACAGTGACAGCGGCGGCCCCCACTCCGGCGATGTCGCCCGAGCTGCTCAGGGCCTTATTTTTGGAACGGTTTGCTCCTACAGCTCTGCTGTGGCATGCTGAGCACGAAAATGAACTCGGTTTGCCATGGAAACGGCCGGAGCTAGGACTTCACCATGGACCTAGGGCTAAAACGGTGGATACTCGAAAAACTCGAATAGCAGCGCCAAAACTCGACGGTTTCTGATGGTCTTTGATCCTAGGTGGCCATGGGACGTGTAGAACATGTGTTTAGCTTGGTTTACGTGGTGGTGGACCGATTACAACAAATTTTGGATTCTTGGCTAGCTCGGTTCTTTGAACACCGAGGAATAAACACGGAAATTCTCGCCCGACAGGGCATGAAAAGGGGTAGGGTTTTCACCATGAGTTCGAGCAGCCTCTGGCGCGTCTAGTTGCTGTTGATCGTCAGTCACGAGAACGCTTAGATCGGCGGCGCACTGAGGACCCGAGGAGAGCGGCCGGCGAGGTGTTTTGCTTCGGTTGTGTGCGAGGCAGAATGGAGAGGGTGAGGGAAGATTCACGTGGACTGGCGTGTCAATCAATTGCTGCACACGGCATCATCAGCCCCAGAGCAGGAGGTGGCACAGAGGCGAGGCGGTTGGGTGCCGGCGCTCGGGAGGTGGAGCGCTGCTGTCTAGTGAACACTGGTTAAGCTTCGGGTGTAAGTCTTCTGACCAGTGGGCCCCTCCCTTCTAATTCTTTTTCTGTTTTTCATTCTGTTTTCACTGAAAAGATGCCAGCTACTCACAATTGAATGAAAGACTTAGCCATAAAGTTATGGTTTGAATTTGATTTCCTCAACTGAAATTGGTTTGGCTAAATTTGCTGCCCATTTGAATTTGAAATTCAAATTCAGTTTGAATTATTGCAAATTTAGCTCCCGAGAAGATGAACTCCGATGAGGATGAAATTGGTGGAATAGCTCAGAAAAATGTGCTGAGTTTGAAAATGAAGTCAACTTTTGAATTCAAGTGATGAAAGTGGCTGCAATTTGAATTTGCATTCAAATTGGCCCCTTATTCAAATGTCTCCAAAAATGCCTCAAAAAGGCTTGGATTTGCATAAAACTTAGCCTGAGCCTTTCCAAGAATATTTAAGGTCTAGGGGTGAGCTCAACCTCTCATGTTTATGTGTATGACTCCTATTCTTTTAAAGTTATGGCTTTCCCCTCTAATCACCCACTTGATGGTGTTGACTTGCTCTTCTCAAATGTTCAAGAGCTATGCACCAAATGAACTGTGGTCGGGTGATGTAATGAACACTTTGCAAGTCCTTTCTTGGGCTGTTACAGATCTGAGGACCCTATTGAGGCAGATGACTGGCTAAGAGAGATTGAGATGAAACTTGAGGTTGTGCATGCAAATGAGCAGGATAAGGTTCTGCTTGCAGTCCAACAACTGAGAGGATCTGCCTTAGCTTGGTGGCACAGCTACAGAGAGATGCATCCACATGCCAGGACCATGATATGGGATGAGCTTGTGAAGTTGTTTAGAGAGCAACACATCCCAAGTAGCATTGAAGCTAAGGAGGGAAGAGTTTATGAACCTTAAACAGAAGGGTCTAACTGTGACGGAGTATCTACACAAGTTTACCGGGCTATCCCGCTATGACCACCACGCTGTGGATACAGACGAGAAGAAGCAAGAAGCCTTTCTGCGTGGGTTAAACACTGAAATCAGGAAATTTCTTGAAGCATCTGTTTATCCAGATTTCAGTACCCTGGTCAACAAGGCCATCACTACAAAAAAGAATATAGAGGATGAGCTACGAGAGAAAAAAACAGAAATTTGAGGACAAAAAGGGGTTCTAGCAGGTGAAACTTCAGAGGACTAATAACCCTGTTTATTCAATACAGAGGACCCAACAACCAACCTACTTTATACAGAAGACCTAACAACCTATTTAATCTGGGCAGATGGCTCATAGTGGTGTATCCTACAGAGCACCAACCACCACCATCAAGCAACCGGTACACCCTGCTAAATCACATGGCTCATTCCGTCCTCAGCAGTCTGGGGGTCAATCAGACTGGTGGCCAGAGGATCTGTTTTAGCTGCCGTGAGCCTGGTCATATCGCTGTTAATTGCCCTTACAAGGTTAAGCCAACACCATCTGTCATCTCCAACTCAGCTAACAGACCAAGGCAACAAACTAGAGGCAGCCGTGGAGCACCATCAAGGACTCAACACTCCTTAGGAATAGCCACAGTAAACCGCGTCTACGCCGAAGATGCAGATGCAGCACCAGGAGTTCTACTTGGTGAGTTCTTGGTTCAGCCAGTTTTGGCTTCAGTACTATTTGATTCTGGTGGTTCGCATTCTTTTATATCATCATACTTCGTAGAGACACATGATATATCTACGGTAGCCCTTAAGAGGCCCTTAATGACTCAATCACTGGGAGGTATATACCTTGCCACCTAGGAGTTAACAACATCCCTTTAAACCTAAGTGGGGTAGAGTTCTTGGTTAATCTAGTAGTGCTTGACTCCTATGGGATAGATGTGATCCTCGGTATGGATTGGTTAGCCAAGTGTAATGGGAGTATAGCTTGTGTACAGAGTACTGTGACAGTGACAAACCATGAAGGGAAGACTGTCACATGTCATGTCAAGTCCAGCCTGTCTGAGCTAGTAGTAAATCACTTGAAGGCCGAAACACCTAGGGAAAGTCCTAGTGATTAAGGAGTATGTTGATGTGTTCCCTGAGGAGTTGCCAGGCATGCCGCCAGAAAGAGAAGTGGAGTTCTCCATTGATCTAGTTCCTGGAACTGTCCCAATAGCTAAGAGGCCTTATAGAATGGCAGCGCCAGAACTAGCCGAGTTAAAGAGGCAGTTAGATGAGTTGCAAGAGAAAGGGTACATAAGGCCTAGTGCATCACCATGGGGCGCACCAGTCCTCTTCGTAGAGAAAAAAATGGAAGTAAGAGACTATGTGTAGATTACCGAGCTCTTAATGTGGTGACCAGCAAGAATAAATACCCTCTACCCCGGATAGATGATCTATTCGACCAGCTAAAGGGGGCCAAGTTTTTCTCAAAGATCGATTTGAGGTCTGAATATCATCAAGTGAGGATTAAGCCCGAAGATATACCTAAGACAGCATTTGTGACTCGCTACGGTCAGTTCGAGTTCATAGTAATGTCTTTTGGATTAACCAATGCCCCTGTGTATTTCATGAACCTAATAAACTGGGTGTTCATACAAGAGTTGGACAAGTTTGTCATTGTCTTCAGTGACGACATTCTAGTCTATTCACAAAGTGAAGGAGAGCACGCGCAACACCTGCGTGTTGTTTTGGACCGGCTCAGGAGCCATCAACTTTATGCCAAGTTCAGCAAATGTTAGTTTTGGTTACAGAAAGATAGTTTCCTTGGGCATGTGCTGACAACTGAGGGAGTTGCAGTTGATCCAAAGAAGGTCAAAGTCGTATCATCTTGGAAGCAACCAACTTTGGTCTCAGATATTCATAGTTTTCTAGGTATGGCCGGTTATTATCGGAGGTTCATCGAAGGATTTTCCAAGCTAGCCCGACCAATGACGGAACTACTTAAAAAGGATAAGAAGTTTATGTGGACTGAAGCATGTGAGCGAAGTTTTCGTGAGTTGAAGGGAAGACTAACCACGGCCCCAGTCTTAGTCTTACTGGATATTCACAAGAGCTTCGTTATTTATTGTGTCTTAGTCTTACTGGATATTCACAAGAGCTTCGTTATTTATTGTGATGCTTCTAGACACAACCTTTGATGTGTGTTAATGCAAGGAGGACGAGTGGTGTCCTATGCCTCTCGTCAGTTAAGGCCACAGGGCAAAACTACCCAACCCATGACTTGGAATTGGCTGCGGTAGTGCATGTTCTTAAAATTTGGAGACACTATCTGATCGGTAACAAGTGTGAAATCTACACAGACCACAAGGGACTCAAGTATATTTTTACCCAGCCTAATCTGAACCTAAGACAACGAAGATGGTTGGAACTAATTAAGGATTATGATGTGGAGATCCACTACCACCCGAGTAAAGCAAATGATGTGGCAGACACTCTCAGTAGGAAGGCATACTGTCATCACTTGGTGACTCAAGTACCACAACTGTGCGAGGAGATGATGAAGTTGAAACTAAGTATTGTACCTCACTCCTACAACTACAACCTTAGCGTCCACCCTGTCCTGGATGACCAGATTAAGAAGGCTCAACAGGAGGACGAAAAGTTAATGAAGATCAAGGAACAAACCGGTGAAGGCAAGGCACGAGACTTTAGAGTTGATAGAGATGGAATATTGTGGTTCAAGAAACGGTTGTGTGTGCCTTCACAAGGTCACTATCAGAATACGATCATGGATGAAGCTCACAACTCTGCCTACTCTATCCACCCTAGAGCCACAAAGATGTACGTGGATATTAAACAAAAATATTGGTGGGTTGGCATGAAGGGTGACATAGCCAAATTTGTGGCTTCTTGTGATGTGTGTAGAAGGGTCAAAGCTGAGCATCAAAAGCTGAGTGGCCTATTACAGCCCTTACCGATTCACGTTTGGAAATGGGATGAGGTTGGAATGGATTTCATCATTGGCCTACCAAGGACCAAGAATGGTAATGACTCCATGTGGGTAGTGGTCGACTGTCTGACTAAAGTTGCACACTTTACTCCTGTGCGCACTACCTACAATGGGAGTAAGCTGGCCAAGTTGTACATAGACCGTATTGTGAAACTACATGGAGTACCCTCGAGGATAGTTTTAGATCAAGGTACTCAGCTTACGTCAAGGTTTTGGAGGAGTCTTCTGTGACGCCCTCAATTTTGTGGAAAAACCACAGAAGCGAGAACTGATGCATATGTGTGCCTAGTATGTTCCTCACACATATACACATCATCCACAAACTGAATTTCAGAATATTTATAACCACGAATAACAGAGTTTATTACAAGGTTTCATGAGTCTTGGACTCAGCTTGGCAGCGGAAGTCTAATCTTACAGCGGAAGTCTTATTTCTATGCAGCGAAAGTCTTCTAACTAGTGCGGAAGCAATCTAAGCAGCAGTGGCTCCATCTCTACTCCATCCCCACAGGCAAAGTTGAGGATAGATTACACGCCTAATGCTCCACCTGGTCTTCATAGTAATCTTCTCCTGTTGCTGATGATGAAATAATAATGCAAGTTTGAGTACAATGATGTACTCAGCAAGTGCGGGAAAATATGATATGTAGCTCACAACAAGGTAGGTATAAAAAGGTTCATTGCAGAAAGCAAAGTTATTTATCGAAACCACGATAAAACAGCAACTTACCTTTAAGTGAATGTAATCCCAACCTGTATTAAAATACCAACATACCTCCATTATGTTCATCACTTTCCATGTCCCAACCAGACATTAATCAACTTCATTCTTGCTCACGAATACCTTCTCGTACTCGCTACCATCTCACGAATACCATCTCGTATTCGCTACCATTCATCTCATAAACAATTTCGTCTCACACCGAGACCAATCTCGTTGCCATGACTCAACAGTCATGCAACCAAATCTTATCACCCGGACTCAACAGTCCCGAAAGCCAAACCATAACCAAAACCATAACCAATAACCATCCCAAATAATCATGGAAGTTGGCCAGGCGCTCGTGACCGTAAGCTCAGCTATCATGATAGTTTTAGACTCTGCAGAGTTTGTACCACTTTACCCACAAGTTTGTGATTTCGTCACCCGTCGATGACTGCAGAACCTCCATTATACCAGTATGCAACCGTTGGTGTATGGTCAAGAGATCAAAAAATAGCCTTTACAAAGGGGCTACTAGATGTATGGACTCACTAAGGTTTTTCACCAGCAGGCTAGAATCTCCAATTCTCCCACCCATGGGCCCCCTCTTGTGCCATGCAGTCCCCAGGGTAGTCCTCACTCGACTCCCATTCCCCGCGCCTTCCACGGTCCATAACAACCTAATAACTTACCTAATTAGTCAGCTAAGCCACACCCATACTTGGCCTTGTGGTGGCACTGTTATCCTGGCATGTGCTCGCATGAACCGGTCCTTAGATCTACGGCAAGTAACCACCATCTCAGGCTACCTCATTCACAAACCCAGTCTTGCCTAGATCTCCCTCCGATCCATGTTCATGAACAACATCAGTTTCTCATTATCATTACGAGTACAGTTAGCTAGACACATCTATCTCGCTTCCCAATCCCATGGACTCAACGAAGCATAAAAGTAAAAACCATACCCGACTCATAAACTTCCCTGGCGACAACGGTGTTTTAACCAAAACTAATAAACTCCTATAAAAGGGTTTCCCATCATGTTTGACTCAGCACACACACCTTTTCTCAAAAACAAAATAGTTTCCCAAAACATAGGATCAATATGGTCAAGGGGCACATGCCTTGTTCTCGTGGTTCCGGTTGCTCAAAATCTTGTTGTTGTAGTTCGTCGTACGTAGCTCCCTGAGCTTGTCCTTCTATTCGCGATCACGCATATACAAGATTAACAACAATCAATATCATACACAAACTCTACTTTAAGATGCAACGATGCATATGCATGTTAATCCTATGGTGCAGTTTTGTTTTGTACGTGTTCTTGCATGTTTTAATAATTTGCATGGGGTTTACGATGAACAGAGGTGTAAAGATCAATTGTGGACGGGGTGATGATCTGGACTCAAGATCTAGATCAAACCGATCAACACATGATCTGTCCATGAAAAAGCTTCTGTTCGAAGGTAATCGAAGAACAGAGGCAGAGAAAACGCGATGATGTCGTAAGGTGGTATTGGAGACCTACCTTACGTTCTTCTTTGTCTCGGGGTTCTTCTCCTAGCAAGACAAATTGTCGGGGCTCTCTTCCGGCGATCTCCAGCGACTGAACTCCGCCGAAGGGTTTACTCGGCGAGCTGGGGCTAGGGTTCTATGTTGTCGTCTCAGGAGGTGGAAAAGAAATTCATGGTTACGGCCAAAGGTTTTCGGTTCTATTTATAACCGGAAAAAGAAGAGTTCTTCTCTGATCGGAATTCGAATAGGAGTCTTATTCAAATTGTTTTTGGATCTTAACAACTTATCTCTTTTAGATTTTGTTCGGTAACATTGTGGGAGTCGTGTTGGTTTCCTCAGTACCGGGGATTCCCACGCATACAGAAGAAAAACTGCTTCAGAATCGCGTCCTTACACGGTGATGAGCTCCGGAAGCTCCACGTGTCCATAGGGGGCCTGGTGTCACACCCGGTTTTTCCGAAGAACAACCAAGTGAATATCACATGTATGTCAGGATCATTTTCTCATACATGTGATGACAAATAGTGAAGCATCATTTATTACAAGCCAAGTGTCGAATATAAATAAGTCTTACATCGCAAATGTCTCGATGGACAATAATAAGTTCATCACAAGTAAATAAACTAGCAGCGGAAAATTATTCTTGAGGGCTCCATCACAGGCGTTGCCCGGGGTCTCCATCAACCTAGAAACCTTCTCTGGGTCCAAAGTCTTGGTCATTATACACCACCTCATTATCTTGACCTGAGCAGCAATATAAACCAACAAATATGCAAGGTTGAGTACCAATGGTACTCAGCAAGTGTGGGAAAATTATATCATGCATGGCTAGAACAAGGAGAGGTTGAACTCATGGTCAAAGCACTACGCAATTAATACCTATCACCTTAGCTTATTAAGCACCTACATTACTACACAAGTGAAATGGTCCCAATCTCCCATCCTATCATCATAATCACATAACCATAACATCATTTCCAATGTTAAGCTCCCCGCTTAACATCCACAACTTCCAAAACCATCAATCCTCTAATCATGAATAAGTCCAAGCCGCTCTTGACCGTGAGCACGACTGTCATGACAGTTTTGACTCTGCAGAGTTTGTACCACTGTACCCACATGTAGTGATTTCATCCCCGTTCCTGGGTGGACTAAAAGAACCTCCATTATGCCAGTGGCTACGAACCACATTCACACTTCCCAGGTGTGTAGCCAGGAGATCACTACGAAGCCTTTACAAAGGGATTCCCGACGAGCGTGGGCCCACTGAGGTTTCACCCCTAACAGCATACAAGAGGCTCCAACCCCGCTGCAGTGGCCCCCTCTTGAGCCTTACGGTTCATATGGTAGTCCAGCTGACACCAACTCCCCCGCACCATCCAACACACCCATACTACGCCGGGGATACACCTAATTAATTGGCCAAGCTGCCCCATCTCAGCATGTGGTTGGCACTGTAAAGCCAGGTTACATGCTCCATGAACCGGTCCTTAGGATCCAGGCAAGTACTAAACACAAACCCGAGTCTCGTGCACCCAGCACACAACCAAAACTTCCAACTTGCCTTGATCCCTACCTCTACATAACTCACAGTATCTCATTCAAGAGCATGGTAAAATAAACTGATGATCTCATATCCCAAATATCCCATTCTAAGCATGGCTAAGCATATGCATAATAATAAATGACATGATAAAATAAAACCCAACCCAAGCTACAAGGAAACAAGGTAATGCAATTCTAGGGAAACTTCCTAACATGGGTTTCATATTTCATTTGACAATGCAAATAATTCTATCTACACATCCTAGCATAGGATCAAAGTGGTCAAGGACACTTGCCTCCTTCTTGCTGCTCTTGAAATGGGCAGTCCTGATCTTGGAAAGGAATAACTTGCTCTTGAGCAGGTTCTACATCATAGCATCACACATAGCAAAAGAAAAACAACAATCCATAAGACATAGTTCACACTTCCACTTCATACAAACCACACATTCATATTTATGAAAGTCATTCACCATTATATGTGTTGTGGTTACTCTATGTGTGTTGATTTGTGGCTTGCATACACTTTTAGTCATGTGTTTATGATTCCTACTTTGGTGTTCACATTTATACTTACATACTATATTTGAAATTTAAATAAATTCCTTATATTCAACTACTACACCTTTTCACTACCAAGTATGTATGAAAAGTATTTTTCTTCTCCATATGTGCCTTCAGAATTTCTACCAACCCTAAACTGAATTCTTTAGATTTTAGAAACTCCATTTGTCATTTACTAGTTGCTATATTTTCAGATTTATTTTCCTATGCATAATTGTGTACTTTATTATGAAAATAATAATACACATCATCTAAACAGAATAGGTTCTGGTCCTAAATAATTTAATAATATATTTTGACCTTTGCCTCAGATGTAAATTATTTCACAATTATTTTCCCTATTTTCTAAAACTATTCATTACTTAAAAATGTGTCCCTAAATGTGAATAATAAATTAAACAGATTCAATTCAGCCCAAAATATGTTTTTATCTCACTCCAAAGTTTTCTAAATACTGAGAAAGTTTTTAATTTAATTATGACAATATGTTTGTCCCACTTTTTAGTTTTTAAACACTAGCCACATATTCAATTTCCTAATTTAAATACTAAACAGGGCTAAAAAGTTAAACTTACCCCACTACAGGGTCTATAATATTATTTTCAGAATTTCTAGGGGTGTAGCTACACTTATCAGAGGTGTTTTTCCTAATTTTTATTAAGTCCAGGGGCTAAAACTGATTTTGAAATGAATTTACATGATTTATTGGAGTTCCAGGGGCTAGAACAGAAGTTTCCGGGGCTAGCTCTTATTTCCCGAGAACCCCAGGGGGTAGCACGTAAGATTTCCAGTCTTTATAACGCGGGGCTGACGTGGACCATCCGATTTTAAACCGACGGCCGAGATTATAACATCGAACCATTACGCGGGGGTTTAAACCCTACCGTGCGATTTAAAATAAACGGCGCACAAGCGGCCACGTCGCTCTGATCGAACGCGGGCGGCGCTGCCGGCGGCGCACGGCGGCGGGAAGCGGCGATCTCGCCGGAGACTTTCGGATCTTCGAGAATTCTTCCTAGAACTGTGATCTTATGGTATAGATCGGTAGAGGAGAGGTCGGGGATCTCACCTCGGGGGTTTTCTTGAGCTCGGAGGTCCTGGAAGGTGATCGGCGATGAGGTCCGAGGCGAAACCACGGCGAAGCTCGTCGGTGCTGTGTTTACACCGCAAGTCACCGAGTTTTCTACACCTGCAAGGTTCCCCGGAGGCGGTGGATCAAGACCAGCGAGTTAGATCGGAAATTCCGAGCTTAGATCGGCCAGAATTCAACCGTAGAAGTCTCGGTTCTCACCGGAGTAAAAACAGCCGATCGCGTGGGAAAAACAGAACGAGGCCGGGGTTTTTATAGACGGGGGAGGGCGGCGGGGTGGTTTAGATCATGTTGGCTTCATCCCCGAGCGAAATTCGGTTGTGATCCACAGCAATTCCGATCGGTTGGGATTCGGGTGAGAGAGAGTCTGGCGCGGGCGCGAGGTGGAAGACGATCTGGTGGGTCCCGCCTGTCAGTGGGAGAAAGCGGCGCGCGCGGCTGCGGGCTGGCGCGGCACTGGTTGGGCCGGCTGGTGGGTTTCAGCCCACTGGCTGGTTTTTTTCTGTTTTCTCTTTTTTTTTCTATTTCTTTTCTGATTTGAGTTTAATTTGAATTCCAGTTTGAATTTGAATTTTTGCAAAACATGCAACACGTCCAAAAAATTTTAAATCCCCCTCTTAACATGATTTAGGGTTTTGAATCAAAATTTTGGGGTGTTACAGCTCTACCCCCCTTAAAAGAAATCTCGTCCTCGAGATTGGTGGTTCTAAGAAAACAATTCCGGAAATTGTGCCTTGAGCTCATCTTCCCGCTCCCAGGTGGCTTCCTCTTCTGAGTGATGCTTCCACTGCACCTTGCACATCCGGATTCTTTTATTTCTGGTGAGGCGTTCCATTGTCTCCAAAATCTTGTATGGTTGCTCGGCATAAGACAAATCCTCAGCTACGTCCACTTCATTCATGGGTAACACCTCTTCAGGCGTCCTCAGGCATTTCTTGAGTTGTGACACATGGAACACATCATGCACATCCGATAGACGAGCCGGTAATTCTAGTTGATACGCCACTTTGCCTTTCCTTTCCAAAACTTGAAAGGGTCCGATGTATCGAGGTGACAACTTCCCTTTCACCTTGAACCGACGAAGTCCTCTGATAGGGGACACCTTGAGATAGACATAGTCTCCCACGTTGAAAACGAGCTCTCTTCTTCGAACATCGGCATAGCTCTTTTGGCGTGTTTGTGCTATCCTCAAGTTGTTGCGAATTTCCCTCACCTTCGCCTCGGCTTCTTGTAGTACTTCTAGACCAAACACTTTACTTTCCCCCGTTTGGTTCCAAAATAGGGGAGTTCGGCACTTCCTCCCGTACAAGGCTTCAAACGGTGACATCTTCATACTAGCTTGATAGCTATTGTTATAGGAAAACTCCGCATACGGTAGGTTCTTGTCCCAACTCTGATTGTTTTTGAGTGCACATGCCCTTAGCATATCTTCAAGGATCTGATTGGTTCTTTCCGTCTGCCCATCAGTTTGGGGATGATAGGCAGAACTAAAGTTCAGATGGGTTCCCATGGTTTCGTGCAACTTCTGCCAGAATCTTGAGGTGAACAGTGTCCCTCGATCCGACAGAATCTTCTATGGCACTCCATGGTAACACACGATCCTTGACATGTACAACTCTGCCAATTTGGATCCCCTGTAGCTTTCCTTCATGGGGATGAAGTGAGCTACCTTGGTTAGCCTATCAATGATGACCCATATCGAATCATATCCTGATTGGGTCCTAGGCAATCCTACGATGAAATCCATGCTGATTTCTTCCCATTTCCATTCAGGCACTTTGAGTGGTTGCAATAATCCCGCGGGTCGTTGATGTTCTGCTTTCACCAACTGACATGTGTCACATAGGGCAACATGTTCCGCGACATCTCGCTTCATGCCATACCACCAATACCTGCTCTTGAGGTCCTGGTACATCTTCGTACTCCCAGGATGAATGGAATAGTCAGAATCGTGAGCCTCCTTCAAAATCAATTCACGGATCTCCTTTACTTCAGGCACACAGATCCTTTTCCCGTGCCACACCGTACCTTGTTCATCCTCTCTGAAACCTGGAGCTTTATTTTCCTTGATGAGTTGCCTGATTTCTTGTATCTTCTCATCATTCTTTTGACCCTCGCGTATGTCTCGCTCTAGTGTGGAGTCCACTTCCATGGTGATGGCTTCACCACTATTTACTAGACATAGATTGAGCCTTATAACCTCGTCCTTCAATTCTGCAGGCATGTCTTTTAAGCTCAACTTATTGACTTGCACTTTGTGACTTAAAGCATCGGCCATGACGTTTGCTTTCGCAGGATGATAGTTGATGCCCACATCAAAGTCATTGATTAGCTCTAACCATCTCCTTTGTCTGAGGTTGAGATCTGGCTGTGTGAATATGTACTTCAAACTCTTATGATCCGTATATATCTCGCTCCTCTTCCCCATCAAATAGTGCCGCCAAATTTTCAACGCATGTACCACTGCGGCTAGTTCTAGGTCATGTGTAGGATAGTTCCTCTCGTGCTTCCTAAGCTGCCGGGATGCATAAGCCACGACATGCCCTTCTTGCATGAGAACACATCCCAACCCGTTTCTAGAGGCATCGCAGTACACTGTGAAATTCTTCTGCATATCTGGCATAATCAACACTGGAGATGTTGTCAATCTCTTCTTTAGCTCCTGAAAGCTCGTCTCGCACAATGGCGTCCATGTGAATGTGATTCCCTTCTCCAACAGTTTGGCGAGGGGTCTTGAGATCTTAGAGAATCCCTCAATAAACCGTCGATAGTATCCAGCCAATCCCAAGAAGCTTCGAACTTCTCCGACATTTTCAGGGGTCTTGCACTTCTGGATATCCTCGATTTTGGCGAGATCTACGGAGATTCCTCCCTCCGAGATTATGTGTCCTAAGAAGGGAACTCTCTTCAGCCAAAACTCACACTTGCTCAATTTGGCATATAGTTGGTGTTCTCTTAGCCTCTGCAACACCAACCTTAGATGTTTCTCATGTTCTTCTTCATCTTTGGAGAAGACGAGAATGTCATCTATGAAAACCACCACAAATTTGTCCAGATATTCCATGAATACCTTGTTCATGAGATACATGAAGTATGCCGGGGCATTAGTTAGCCCGAAAGGCATGACGGTGTATTCATACAGTCCGTACCGAGATACGAAAGCTGTCTTGGGAATATCAGATTGCCTTATCTTGAGTTGGTGGTATCCCGACCTGAGATCAATTTTCGAGAACACACAAGCGCCTCTCAACTGATCAAACAAGTCTTCGATGCGAGGTAATGGGTACTTGTTCTTGATGGTTACCTCATTCAAAGCACGGTAATCCACGCATAACCTTTGGGTTCCGTCCTTCTTGGGCACAAATATCACCGGAGCTCCCCATGGTGAGGAACTAGGATGAATATACCCCTTCTCCGACAATTCTCTCAAATGATCCTTGAGTTCTTCCAGCTGCTTGGAGTCCATCCGATAAGGTCTTTTGTAAATCGGGGCTGTTCCAGGTACTAGCTCAATTGCAAATTCCACTTCACGATCGGGAGGCATACCTGGCAACTCCTCCCGAAAAACATCTGGATATTCCCTGATGGTCCTGATTTCCTCAACTTTCACCTCAACTTGATTTAATTTAATGTCCCTCCTAGGCTCGTGTATTGTTATGAACTTTACTCTTGTGCCACTAGGGTGAGTTAGTTCCACCGTTCTGGTCGAACAATGAATGATTCCTTTATGTTTGGTCAACCAATCCATACCCAAAATAATATCTATCCCTTGTGAATCTATCACTATGAGGTTAGCAGTAAATACTACCCCATTAATGTCTAGGTTCACTTTGGGACACAGTTGTCTTGTCCTTATTTCTCCACCTGGAGAGTTCACGGCTAGCATATGGTTCATTTGTGTTGTTGCTAGGTCATACTTCTTAACAAACCCTTGAGCAATGAACGAATGGGTAGCACCAGAATCAAACAGCAGGGTTGTAAGGTGTAAATTGGCAGGAAACTTACCAACTACTACGTCGGGTGCCTCTTGTGCTTCCTCCATAGTGACGTGGTTCACCCGTCCTCTCATTACATTCTGCTGTTGTGGCTGCGTGGGCTTCTTCTTTGGGCACTTATGGGCGTAGTGCCCCACTTCACCACAGCTAAAACATTGTACCCCAACCTTAGGTGCCTGGCCTTTGCTGTCTTGGGGTTGGTTTGGAGGTCCCTGTACTGCTGGTCGAGGTGGATAAGCGGGGCGAGGCTGCTGTACAAACTGACGTTGTGGCGGTGCTGGTGCTGCCGGAGGCCTGTAGTTTGGGTTGTACCCTCTTGGTGCTGAGTAGGGTACCGCAGCACGGTTCGTCTGTCCTGCTGGTTGCTGCATCAGACGTGGGCGAGTGTTGCTCCCTGAGGCTTGATGTGACCACCCGGCCTTTCTCTTATTCTCATTTTCCAAGGCCTTTAGCTTCCTTTCTACCACAAATGCTCTGTCCACCATCTTTTGGAAGCTTTCATACTCATTTGAGGACATTGCACACTGCATCTCCGCGGTAAGTCCTTCCATGAAACAATCTTGTTTCTGCTCACCAGTCTCTATGTCCGGTGGGGCATAACGGGATAGTTGAGTAAATTTAGTGAGGTATTCCCTCACCGTCATGTTTCCCTGCTGCAGTCCCAAAAACTCCTTCCTCTTGTTTTTGAGTTCACCTCTTGGGATGTAATGGTTGCGGAAGCTACGCTTGAACTCTTCCCAAGTGATGTTCTCAGGGTCATGATGGGCAGCCATGTAGGCGGTCCACCAGTCAGCAACAGGTCCATGCAACTGATGAGAGGCGAACAGCACCCTCTCATACCCTTGGCACTGGATGATCCTCATCTTGCTTTCAATGGTCTTCAGCCAATCATCTGCCTCCAGAGTTTCAGCAGCACTTGCAAACTTCTGAGGTTGAGTTCCTAGAAACTCACTCAACCTTGGTTGGCGTGGTGCAGCTTGTGGAGGTGGAACTTGATGCAAGTTGGCCACCACTTGAGTCAAGTTCTGGATGAGCTGATTTTGATTCTCCAGCATCTGGTGGAGGGGATCAACTCCTTCACGGCGACCACCCCGGTCCTGGCCTCCAGAAAGATGAGGGTTGCATGCCTCATCGTTGTTGTTGGCGGGGTTGGCAGCACGTCCTTTTCCTCTTCTGGCCATCTGGCAGAATCAACCAATGTTAATTTGAAAGCATTTTGTATCATCTTACTACTTTCATTTGTTTGTACTTTGAAGTGTTGAGGCTTTGTTATACTTTTACGAGGGTTCATATCTCACACCAAATAAATGCACTATTATTTCATGTGGGTTCACACACCAAAGCAAAACAATCTGAAGACGAGGCTGTGGACAATTGCTCATGGCTTCCACAACTCCCGTCACACACCAAGCATTAACACACCCTTAACTTAACGTAACGACTCGACTATTCGACATCTTGCTAACTAAGGGAAGGACTCTACACTACTCGTTTTCTTGAGCTGGCTCCTCGTGATCTTCCTCATCATTTCGGCTGCCTTCTGACTCTGCTTTGGATGGGGAGGCTGCTGGTGGAGAAGTGCGACGATGCCTGATCGCTCGGCGATCCGGGGAGTCAGGAGTCCATGTATCATTCACAGTGACACACAGTTCATTCCCATCTCCTCTTTCTCTCGCCCTTAAGCAGGCTCGCAGCACGCCTCCGTTTCCTTCAAGGTGTCCCGGACATCCTGAAGCTCTTGTTGACACTCCTGCAGTCGAGTGCTGAGCATAGAAGCATCTTCCAAGCACAAGTCCATGTGGTCATGGGAAGTCCCTTGCTGCACCGGCGGGTACTTGTACTCCGTGGTACCACTTTCACGCTGGAGGACATACATGTACTCAGTTTTGTCCAAGTGGCGACGATAGATGTGACTCTGGCAGGTGATGGCCTCCCAGGTGACATCTTTCTCCGCATCGACCTGTGTCGCTCTACAAGCTGGAGAGTGGTGAATCTTAAGCAGCTGATTTTCGTGTATTATCCTCATCTATGAACTCTTCCCTCTTCTCACGGATGGTCCTGGTGGAGTTATAGTGGATGATTAGCTTGCCCGTATTGCCGGCGGCTTCGAGCATACGCCGAAGACGGCGCAATAAGCCTCCTACTGCCAATCCGTAGGAAAGGTACGTCACCGGACGGCTCTCCTCTCTCTCGGCAAGGGCAACTACAGGAACTCTCCCTCCTGTGGACTTGCGAGCGGTGCGAATCATGCGAACCATCTAAAACAAAAAGAGTTTAAAATTAGGTTAGATAAACTCCCAAACAAAAATCCTATTTTGAATGAAAATTGGGGTAAGATGAAGAAAGTGACTTATTTAAATAACACTTTTCAATCCACACCTTTGTAAAATAGTTTTTAAGAAAATAGGGCCCTTAAATACGTCAATTTCTACCTAGGTCCACGTTCCTACGGGCAACCTTGGCTCTGATACCACCTCTGTCACACCCGGTTTTTCCGAAGAACAACCAAGTGAATATCACATGTATGCCAGGATCATTTTCTCATACATGTGATGAAAAATAGTGAAGCATCATTTATTACAAGCCAGGTGTCGAATATAAATAACTCTTACATCGCAAATGTCTCGATGGACAATAATAAGTTCATCACAAGTAAATAAACTAGCAGCGGAAAATTATTCTTGAGGGCTCCATCACAGGCGTTGCCCGGGGTCTCCATGAACCTAGAAACCTTCTCCGGGTCCAAAGTCTTGGTCATTATACACCACCTCATTATCTTGACTTGAGCAACAATATAAACCAACAAATATGCAAGGTTGAGTACCAATGGTACTCAGCAAGTGTGGGAAAATTATATCATGCATGGCTAGAACAAGGAGAGGTTGAACTCATGGTCAAAGCACTACGCAATTAATACCTATCACCTTAGCTTATTAAGCACCTACATTACTACACAAGTGAAATGGTCCCAATCTCCCATCCTATCATCATAATCACATAACCATAACATCATTTCCAATGTTAAGCTCCCCGCTTAACATCCACAACTTCCAAAACCATCAATCCTCTAATCATGAATAAGTCCAAGCCGCTCTTGACCGTGAGCACGGCTGTCATGACAGTTTTGACTCTGCAGAGTTTGTACCACTGTACCCACATGTAGTGATTTCATCCCCCGTTGCCGGGTGGACTAAAAGAACCTCCATTATGCCAGTGGCTACGAACCACATTCACACTTACCAGGTGTGTAGCCAGGAGATCACTACGAAGCCTTTACAAAGGGATTCCCGATGAGCGTGGGCCCACTGAGGTTTCACCCCTAACAGCATACAAGAGGCTCCAACCCCGCTGCAGTGGCCCCCTCTTGAGCCTTGCGGTTCATATGGTAGTCCAGCTGACACCAACTCCCCCGCACCATCCAACACACCCATACTACGCCGGGGATACACCTAATTAATTGGCCAAGCTGCCCCATCTCAGCATGTGGTTGGCACTGTAAAGCCAGGTTACATGCTCCATGAACCGGTCCATAGGATCCAGGCAAGTACTAAACACAAACCTGAGTCTCGTGCACCCAGCACACAACCAAAACTTCCAACTTGCCTTGATCCCTACCTCTACATAACTCACAGTATCTCATTCAAGAGTATGGTAAAATAAACTGATGATCTCATATCCCAAATATCCCATTCTAAGCATGGCTAAGCATATGCATAATAATAAATGACATGATAAAATAAAACCCAACCCAAGCTACAAGGAAACATGGTAATGCAATTCTAGGGAAACTTCCTAACATGGGTTTCATATTTCATTTGACAATGCAAATAATTCTATCTACACATCCTAGCATAGGATCAAAGGGGTCAAGGACACTTGCCTCCTTCTTGCTGCTCTTGAAATGGGTAGTCCTGATCTTGGAAAGGAATAACTTGCTCTTGAGCAGGTTCTACATCATACCATCACACATAGCAAAAGAAAAACGACAATCCATAAGACATAGTTCACACTTCCACATCATACAAACCACACATTCATATTTATGAAAGTCATTCACCATTATATGTGTTGTGGTTACTCTATGTGTGTTGATTTGTGGCTTGCATACACTTTTAATCATGTGTTTATGATTCCTACTTTGGTGTTCACATTTATACTTACATACTATATATATATATATATATATGTGTGTTTCAAATTTAAATAAATTCCTTATATTCAACTACTACACCTTTTCACTACCAAGTATGTATGAAAAGTATTTTCCTTCTCCATAAGTGCCTTCAGAATTTCTACCAACCCTAAACTGAATTCTTTGGATTTTAGAAACTCCATTTGTCATTTACTAGTTGCTATATTTTCAGATTTATTTTCCTATGCATAATTGTGTACTTTATTATGAAAATAGTAATACACATCATCTAAACAGAATAGGTTCTGGTCCTAAATAATTTAATAACATATTTTGACCTTTGCCTCAGATGTAAATTATTTCACAATTATTTTCCCTATTTTCTAAAACTATTCATTACTTAAAAATGTGTCCCTAAATGTGAATAATAAATTAAACAGATTCAATTCAGCCCAAAATATGTTTTTATCTCACTCCAAAGTTTTCTAAATATTGAGAAAGTTTTTAATTTAATTATGACAATATGTTTGTCCCACTTTTTAGTTTTTAAACACTAGCCACATGTCACACCCGGTTTTTCCGAAGAAACAACCAAGTGAATATCACATGTATGCCAGGATCATTTTCTCATACATGTGATGACAAATAGTGAAGCATCATTTATTACAAGCCAGGTGTCGAATATAAATAAGTCTTACATCGCAAATGTCTCAATGGACACTAATGCTTCATCACAAGTAAATAAACTAGCAGCGGAATATTATTCTTTTAGGGCTCCATTACAGGCGTTGCCCGGGGGTCTCCATGAACCTAGAAACCTTCTTCGGGTCCAAAGTCTTGGTCATTATACACCACCTCATTATCTTCACCTGAGCAGCAATATAAACCAACAAAAATGCAAGGTTGAGTACAAATGGTACTCAGCAAGTGTGGAAAATTTATATCATGCATGGCTAGAACAAGGAGAGATTGAACTCATGGTTAAAGCACTACGCAATTAATACCTATCACCTTAGCTTATTAAGCACCTACATTACTACACAGGTGAAATGGTCCCAATCTCCCATCCCATCATCATAATCTAATAACCATAACATCATTTCCAATGTTAAGCTCCCCGCTTAACATCCACAACTTCCAAAAACCATCACTCCTCTATTCATGAATAAGTCCAGGCCGCTCTTAACCGTGAGCACGGGTGTCAAGACAGTTTTGACTCTGCAGAGTTTGTACCACTGTACCCACATGTAGTGATTTCATCCCCCGTTGCCGGGTGGACTAAAAGAACCTCCATTATGCCAGTGGCTACGATCCACATTCACACTTCCCAGGTGTGCAGCCAGGAGATCACTACGAAGCCTTTACAAAGGGATTCCCGACGAGCGTGGGCCCACTGAGGTTTCACCCCTAACAACATACAAGAGGCTCCAACCCCGCTGCAGTGGCCCCCTCTTGAGCCTTGCGGTTCATATGGTAGTCCAGCTGACACCTACTCCCCGCACCATCCAACACACCCATACTACGCCGGCGATACACCTAATTAATTGGCCAAGCTGCCCCATCTCAGCATGTGGTTGGCACTGTAAAGCCGGGTTACATGCTCCATGAACCGGTCCTTAGGATCCAGGCAAGTACTAAACACAAACCCAAGTCTCGTGCACACAGCACACAACCAAAACATCCAACTTGCCTTGATCCCTACCTCTACATAACTCACAACGTCTCATTCAAGAGTATGGTAATATAAACTGATGATCTCATGTCCCAAATATCCCATTCTAAGCATGGCTAAGCATATGCATGGAAATAAATGACATGGTAAAATAAATCCCAACCCAAGCTACAAGGAAACAAGGTAATGCAATTCTAGGGAAACTTTCCTATCATGGGTTTCATATTTCAATTGACAGTGCAAATAATTCTATCTACACATCCTAGCATAGAATCAAAGTGGTCAAGGACACTTGCCTCCTTCTTGCTGCTCTTGAAATGGGTAGTCCTGGTCTTGGAAAGGGATAACTTGCTCTTGAGCAGGTTCTACATTACACCATCACACATAGCAAAAGAAAAACAACAATCCATAAGACATAGTTCACACTTCCACTTCATACAAACCACACATTCATATTTATGAAATTCATTCACCATTATATGTGTTGTGGTTACTCTGTGTGTGTTGATCTGTGGCTTGCATACACTTTTATTTATATGTATATGATTCCTACTTTGGTGTTCATATTTATACTTACATACTATATATATATATATATATATATATATATATATATATATATATGTTTCAGTTTTAAATAAATTCCTTATATTAAACTACTACACCTTTTCACTACCAAGTATGTATGAAAAGTATTTTTCTTCTCCATATGTGCCTTCAGAATTTCTACCAACCCTAAACTGAATTCATTGGATTTTAGAAACTCCATTTATCATTTGCTAGTTGCTATATTTTCAGATTTATTCTCCTATGCATAAATGTGTATTTTATTATGAAATTAGTAATACACATCATCTAAACAGAATAGGTTCTGGTCCTAAATAATTTAATAACATATTTTGACCTTTGCCTCTGATGTAAACTATTTTATAATTATTTTACCTATTTTCTATAACTATTCTTTACTTAAAAATGTGTCCCTAAATGTGAATAATAAATTAAACAGATTCAATTCTGTCAAAATATGTTTTTATCCCACTCCAAAGTTTTCTAAACACTGAGAAAGTCTTTAACTTAATTTTGACAATATGTTTGTCCCACTTTTTAATTTTTAAACACTAGTTACATATTCAATTTTCTAAATTAAATACTAAACAGGGTTAAAAAGTAAACTCACCCCATTACAGGGTCTATAATATTATTTTCAGAATTTCCAGGGGTCTAGCTACACTTATCAGAGGTGTTTTTCCTAATTTTTATTAAGTCTAGGGGCTAAAACTGATTTTTAAATGAATTTACATGATTTTCTGGAGTTCCAGGGGCTAGATCTAAAGTTTCCGGGGCTAGCTCTTAATTCCTGAGAACCCCAGGGGGTAGCACGTAAGAATTCCAGTCTTTATAATGCGGGGCTGACGTGGACCGTCCGATTTTAAACCGACGGCTGAGATTATAACATCGAACCGGTACGCGTGGATTTAAACCCTACCGTGCGATTTAAAATAAACGGCGCATAAGCGGCCACGTCGCTCTGATCGAGCGCGGGCGGCGCATGGCGGCGGGAAGCGGCGATCTCGCCGGAAAGTTTCGGATCCTCGAGAATTCTGTCTAGAACTGTGATCTTATGGCATAAATCGGTAGAGGGGAGGTCAGGGATCTCACCTCGGGGGTTTTCTTGAGCTCGGGGGTCCTGGAAAGTGATCGGCGGCGAGGTCCGAGGCAAAACCACGGCGAAGCTCGTCGGCGCTGTGTTTACACCGTAAGTCTCCGAATTTTCTGCACCTGCAAAGCTCCCCGGAGGCGGTGGATCAAGACCAGCGAGTTAGATCAGAGTTTCCGAGCTTAGATCGGCCAGAATTCACCGGCGAAGTCTCGGTGCTCACCGGAGTAAAAATCGGCGATCGCGTGGGAAAAACCGATCGGGGCTGGGGTTTTTATAGCCGGGGGAGGGCGGTGGGTCAGTTGTGATCGAGTTTGAGTCTTCTGGGACCAGAATTCGGGCTGAGGGATGCGGTATTCCGATCGGTTAAGATCGCGCGCGCGCGGGAGAGAGTCCGGGGTCGGCGCGAGCGAGGTTGGGGATGACAGGTGGGTCCCACCTGTCTGTGTGAGAGAGCGCGGGTGCGCGCGGCTGCGGGCTGGCGCGGGGGAAACTGGGCCGGCTGGCGGGTTTCGGCCCACTGGCCGGTTTTTTCCGTTTTCTCTTTTTCTTTTTCCATTTCTTTTCTGATTTGAGTTTAATTTGAATTCCAGTTTGAATTTGAATTTTTGCAAAACATGCAACACGTCCAAAAAATTTTAAATTCCCCTCTGAACATGGTTTAGTGTTTTGAATCAAAATTTTGGGGTGTTACAGCTCTACCCCCCTTAAAAGAAATCTCGTCCTCGAGATTGGTGTTTCTAAGAAAACAATTCCGGAAATTGTGCCTTGAGCTCATCTTCCCGTTCCCAGGTAGCTTCCTCTTCTGAGTGATGCTTCCACTGCACCTTGCACATCCAGATTCTTTTATTTCTGGTGAGGCGTTCCATTGTCTCCAAAATCTTGTATGGTTGCTCGGCATAAGACAAATCTTCAGCTACATCCACTTCATTCATGGGTAACACCTCTTCAGGCGTCCTCAGGCATTTCTTGAGTTGTGACACATGGAATACATCGTGCACGTCCGATAGATGAACCGGTAACTCTAGTTGGTACGCCACTTCGCCTTTTCTTTCCAAAACTTGAAAGGGTCCGATGTATCGAGGTGACAACTTCCCTTTCACCTTGAACCGACAAAGTCCTCTGATAGGGGACACCTTGATATAAACATAGTCTCCCACGTTGAGAATGAGCTCTCTTCTTCGTACATCAGCATAACTCTTCTGGCGTGTTTGTGCTATCCTCAAGTTGTTGCGAATCTCCCTCACCTTCGCCTCGGCTTCTTGTAGCACTTCTGGACCAAACACTTTACTTTCTCCTGTTTGGTTCCAAAATAGGGGAGTTCTGCACTTTCTTCCATACAAAGCTTCAAACGGTGACATCTTCATACTAGCTTGATAGCTGTTGTTATAGGAAAACTCCGCATACGATAAGTTCGTGTCCCAACTCCTATTGTTTTTGAGTGCACATGCCCTTAACATATCTTCAAGGATCTGATTGGTTCTCTCCGTATGCCCGTCAGTTTGGGGATGATAGGCAGAGCTGAAGTTCAGATGGGTTCCCATGGTTTCATGCAACTTCTGCCAAAACCTCGAGGTGAACTGTGTCCCTCGGTCCGACACTATCTTCTTTGGCACTCCATGGTAACACACAATCCTTGACATGTACAATTCTTCCAATTTGGATCCTCTGTAGCTTTCTTTCACAGGGACGAAATGAGCTACCTTGGTTAGCCTATCAATAATGACCCATATTGAATCATACCCGGATTGGGTCCTAGGCAATCCCACGACAAAATCCATGCTGATTTCTTCCCACTTCCATTCAGGCACTTTGAGTGGTTGCAATAATCCCGCGGGTCGTTGATGTTCTGCTTTCACCAACTGACATGTGTCACATAGGGCCACATGTTCCGCGACATCTCGCTTCATGCCATACCACCAATACCTGCTTTTGAGGTCCTGGTACATCTTCGTACTCCCAGGATGAATGGAATAGTCAGAATCGCCTCATTTAAAATCAATTCACGGATCTCCTTTACTTCTGGCACACAGATTCTTTTCCCGTGCCACACCGTTCCTTGTTCATCCTCTCTAAAACCAGTAGCTTTATTTTCCTTGATAAGCTGTCTGATCTCTTGTATCTTCTCATCATTCTTTTGGCCCTCGCGTATGTCTCGCTCGAGTGTGGAGTCCACTTCCATGGCGATGGCTTCACCACTATTTACTAGACATAGATTGAGCCTTATAACCTCGTCCTTTAATTCTGCAGGCATGTCCTTCAAGCTCAACTTATTGACCTGCACTTTCCGACTCAAAGCATCGGCCACGACGTTTGCTTTCCCAGGATGATAGTTGATGCCTATATCAAAGTCATTGATTAGCTCTAACCATCTCCTTTGTCTGAGGTTGAGATCTGGCTGTGTGAATATGTACTTCAAACTCTTATGATCCGTATATATCTCTGTCCTCTTCCCCATCAAATAGTGCCGCCAAATTTTCAACGCGTGTACCACTGCAGCTAGTTCTAGGTCATGTGTAGGATAGTTCTTCTCGTGCTTCCGAAGCTGCCGGGATGCATATGCCACGACATGTCCTTCTTGCATGAGAACACATCCCAACCCATTTCCAGAGGCATCGCAGTACACTGTGAAATTCTTCTGCATATCTGGCATAACCAACACTGGGGCTGTTGTCAATCTCTTCTTTAGTTCCTGAAAGCTCGTATCGCACTGTGGCGTCCAGGTGAATGTGATTCCATTTTCCAACAGTTTGGTGAGAGGTCTCGAGATCTTGGAGAATCCCTCAATAAACCGTCGATAGTATCCAGCCAATCCCAAAAAGCTTCGAACTTCCCCGACATTTTTAGGGGTCTTCCACTTCTGGATATCCTCGATTTTGGTGGGATCTACGGAAATTCCTCCCTCCGAGATTATATGTCCTAAAAAGGAAACTCTCTTCAGCCAAAACTCACACTTGCTCAACTTGGCATATAGTTGGTGTCCTCTCAGCCTCTGCAACACCAACCTTAGATGTTTCTCATGTTCTTCTTCATCTTTGGAGAAGACGAGAATATCATCTATGAAAACCACCACAAATTTGTCCAGATATTCCATGAATACCTTGTTCATGAGGTACATGAAATATGCCGGGGCATTGGTTAGCCCGAAAGGCATGACAGTGTATTCATACAGTCCGTACCGAGATACGAAAGCTGTCTTGGGAATCAGATTGCCTTATCTTGAGTTGGTGGTATCCCGACCTGAGATCAATTTTCGAGAACACCTAAGCTCCCCTCAACTGATCAAACAAGTCTTCAATGCGAGGCAATGGGTATTTGTTCTTGATGGTTACCTCATTCAAAGCACGGTAATCCACGCATAACCTTTGGGTTCCGTCTTTCTTGGGCACAAATATCACCGAAGCTCCCCATGGTGAGGAACTAGGGCGAATATACCCCTTCTCCGTCAATTCTCTCAAATGATCCTTGAGCTCTTCTAGCTGCTTGGAGTCCATTCGATAAGGTCTCTTGTATATCGGGGCTGTTCCCGGTACTAGCTCAATTGCGAATTCCACGTCACGGTCGGGAGGCATACCTGGCAACTCCTCCAGAAAAACATCTGGATATTCCCTGATAGTCCTGATTTCCTCAACTTTCACCTCCACTTGATTTAATTTAATGTCCCTCCTAGGCTCGTGTATCGTTATGAACTTTACTCTTGTGCCACTGGGATGAGTTAGTTCCACCGTTCTGGTCGAACAATGGATGATTCCTTTATGTTTGGTCAACCAATCCATACCCAAAATAATATCTATCCCTTGTGAATCTATCACTATGAGGTTAGCCGTAAATACTACCCCATTAATGTCTAGGTTCACTTTGGGACACACTTGTCTTGTCCTTATTTCTCCACCTGGAGAGTTTACCGCTAGCATATGGTTCATTTGTGTGGTTGCTAGGTCATGCTTCTTAACAAACCCTTGAGCAATGAACGAGTGGGTAGCACCAGAATCAAACAGCAGAGTTGCAAGGTGTAAATTGGCAGGAAACTTACCAACTACCACGTCGGGTGCCTCTTGTGCTTCCTCCATAGTGACATGGTTCACCCGTCCTCTCATTACATTCTGCTGTTGTGGCGGCGCAGGCTTCTTCTTTGGGCATTTATGGGCGTAGTGCCCCACTTCACCACAGCTGAAACATTGCACCCCAATCTTAGATGCCTGGCCCTTGTTGTCTTGGGGTTGGTTTGGGGGTCCTTGCACTGCTGGTCGAGGTGGATATGCGGGGCGAGGCTGCTGCACAAACTGACGTTGCGGCTGTGCTGGTGCTGCGAGAGGCCTGTAGTTTGGGTTGTACCCTCTTGGTGCTGAATAGGGTACCGCAGCACGGCTTGTCTGCCCCGTAGGTTGCTGCATCATACGTGGGCGGGTGTTGCTCCGTGAGGCTTGATGTGACCACCCAGCCTTCCTCTTATTCTCATTTTCCAGGGCCTTTAGCTTCCTTTCTACCACAAACGCTCGGTCCACCATCTTTTGGAAGCTTTCATACTCATTGGAGGACATTGCACACTGCATCTCTGCGGTAAGTCCTTCCACGAAACAATCTTGTTTCTGCTCATCAGTCTCTATGTCTCGTGGAGCATAACGGGATAGTTGAGTAAATTTAGTGAGGTATTCCCTCACAGTCATGTTTCCCTGCTGCAGTCCCAAAAACTCCTTCCTCTTGTTTTTGAGTTCACCTCTTGGGATGTAATGGTTGCGGAAGCTACGATTGAACTCTTCCCAAGTGATGTTCTCAGGGTCATGATGGGCGGCCATGTAGGCGGTCCACCAATCAGCAGCAGGTCCATGCAATTGATGAGAGGCAAACAGCACCCTCTCATACCCTTGGCATTGTATTATCCTCATCTTACTTTCAATGGTCTTCAGCCAATCATCTGCCTCCAGAGGTTCAGCAGCACTTGCAAACTTTGGAGGTTGAGTTCCTAGAAACTCACTCAACCTTGGTTGACGTGGTGCAGCTTGTGTAGGTGGAACTTGATGCAAGTTGGCCACCACCTGAGTCATGTTCTGGATGAGCTGATTTTGATTCTCCAGCATTTGGTTGAGAGGATCAACTTCTTCACGGCGACCACCCCGGTCCTGGCCTCCAGAAAGATGAGGGTTGCATGCCTCATCATTGTTGTTGTTGGCGGGGTTGGCAGCACGCCCTTTTCCTCTTCCGGCCATCTGGCAGAATCAACAAATGTTAATTTGATACCATTTAGTATCATCTTACTACTTTCATTTGTTGGCACTTTGAGGTGTTGAGGCTTTGTTAAAATTTTACGAGGGTTTATATCTCACACCAAATAAATGCACTATTATTTCCTGTGGGTTCACACACCAAAGCAAAACAATCTGAAGACAAGGCTGTGGTCAATTGCTCATGGCTTCCACAACTCACGTCACACACCAAGCATTATCACACCATTAACTACGTAACGACTCGACTACTCGACCTCTTGCTAGCTAGGGGAAAGACTCTACACTACTCGTCCTCTTGAGCTGGCTCCTCGGGATCTTCCTTCTCATTTCGGCTACCTTCTGACTCTGCTTTGGGTGGGGAGGCTGCTGGTGGAGAAGTGCGACGACGCCTGATTGCTCGGCGATCCGGGGAGTCAGGAGTCCATGTATCATTCATGGTGACGCACAGTTCATTCCCATCTCCTCTTTCTCTCGCCTTTAAGCAAGCTCGCAGCAACGCCTCCGTGTCCTTCAGGGTGTCTCGGACATCCTGAAGCTCTTGTTGACACTCCTGCAGTCGAGTGCTGAGCATAGCCGCATCCTCCAAGCACAAGTCCATGTGCTCATGGGAAGTCCCTTGCTGCACTGGTGGGTATTTGTACTCCGTGGTACCACTCTCACGTTGGAGGACATACATGTACTCAGTTTTGTCCAAGTGGCGACGATAGATGTGACTCTGGCAGGTGATGGCCTCCCAGGTGACATCTTTCTCCGCATCGACCTGTGTTGCTCTACTAGCTGGAGAATGGTGGATCTTCAGCAGCTGATTCTCGTGTATAATCCTCATCTCCGAACTCCACTCTTCCCTCTTCTCACGGATGGTCCTGGTGGAGTTATAGTGGATGATGAGCTTGCCCGTATTGCCGGCGGCTTCGAGCATACGCCGAAGACGGCGCAATAAGCCTCCTACTGCCAATCCGTAGGAAAGGTACGTCACCGGACGGCTTTCCTCTCTTTCGGCAAGGGCAACTACGGGAACTCTCCCTCCTGTGGACTTACGAGCGGTGCGAATCATGCGAACCATCTAAAACAAAAGAATTTAAAATTAGATTACATAAATTCTCAAACAAAAATCCTATTTTGAATGAAAGTTGGGGTAAGATGAAGAAAATGACTCCTTTAATAACACTTTTCAACCCACACCTTGGAAAATAGTTTTTTTTAAGAAAATAGGGACCTTAAATACGTCCATTTCTACCTAGGTCCACGTTCCTACGGGCAACCTTGGCTCTGATACCACCTCTGTCACACCCGGTTTTTCCGAAGAAACAACCAAGTGAATATCACATGTATGCCAGGATCATTTTCTCATACATGTGATGACAAATAGTGAAGCATCATTTATTACAAGCCAGGTGTCGAATATAAATAATTCTTACATCGCAAATGTCTCAATGGACACTAATGCTTCATCACAAGTAAATAAACTAGCAGCGGAATATTATTCTTTTAGGGCTCCATTACAGGCGTTGCCCGGGGGTCTCCATGAACCTAGAAACCTTCTTCGGGTCCAAAGTCTTGGTCATTATACACCACCTCATTATCTTGACCTGAGCAGCAATATAATCCAACAAAAATGCAAGGTTGAGTACCAATGGTACTCAGCAAGTGTGGAAAATTTATATCATGCATGGCTAGAACAAGGAGAGATTGAACTCATGGTTAAAGCACTACGCAATTAATACCTATCACCTTAGCTTATTAAGCACCTACATTACTACACAGGTGA
Organism: Neostapfia colusana; assembly: GCA_030760725.1. NCBI lineage: Eukaryota > Viridiplantae > Streptophyta > Magnoliopsida > Poales > Poaceae > Neostapfia > Neostapfia colusana. The sequence continues at coordinate 78,848,206 of JASWHV010000010.1, read as the reverse complement.
AATGGTCCCAATCTCCCATCCCATCATCATAATCTAATAACCATAACATCATTTCCAATGTTAAGCTCCCCGCTTAACATCCACAACTTCCAAAAACCATCACTCCTCTATTCATGAATAAGTCCAGGCCGCTCTTAACCGTGAGCACGGCTGTCAAGACAGTTTTGACTCTGCAGAGTTTGTACCACTGTACCCACATGTAGTGATTTCATCCCCCGTTGCCGGGTGGACTAAAAGAACCTCCATTATGCCAGTGGCTACGATCCACATTCACACTTCCCAGGTGTGCAGCCAGGAGATCACTACGAAGCCTTTACAAAGGGATTCCCGACGAGCGTGGGCCCACTGAGGTTTCACTCCTAACAGCATACAAGAGGCTCCAACCCCGCTGCAGTGGCCCCCTCTTGAGCCTTGCGGTTCATATGGTAGTCCAGCTGACACCTACTCCCCGCACCATCCAACACACCCATACTATGCCGGGGATACACCTAATTAATTGGCCACGCTGCCCCATCTCAGCATGTGGTTGGCACTGTAAAGCCGGGTTACATGCTCCATGAACCGGTCCTTAGGATCCAGGCAAGTACTAAACACAAACCCAAGTCTCGTGCACACAGCACACAACCAAAACATCCAACTTGCCTTGATCCCTACCTCTACATAACTCACAACGTCTCATTCAAGAGTATGGTAATATAAACTGATGATCTCATGTCCCAAATATCCCATTCTAAGCATGGCTAAGCGTATGCATGGAAATAAATGACATGGTAAAATAAATCCCAACCCAAGCTACAAGGAAACAAGGTAATGCAATTCTAGGGAAACTTTCCTATCATGGGTTTCATATTTCAATTGACAATGCAAATAATTCTATCTACACATTCTAGCATAGGATCAAAGTGGTCAAGGACACTTGCCTCCTTCTTGCTGCTCTTGAAATGGGTAGTCCTGGTCTTGGAAAGGGATAACTTGCTCTTGAGCAGGTTCTACATTACACCATCACACATAGCAAAAGAAAAACAACAATCCATAAGACATAGTTCACACTTCCACTTCATACAAACCACACATTCATATTTATGAAATTCATTCACCATTATATGTGTTGTGGTTACTCTGTGTGTGTTGATCTGTGGCTTGCATACACTTTTATTTATATGTATATGATTCCTACTTTGGTGTTCATATTTATACTTACATACTATATATATATATATATATGTGTGTGTTTCAGTTTTAAATAAATTCCTTCTATTAAACTACTACACCTTTTCACTACCAAGTATGTATGAAAAGTATTTTTCTTCTCCATATGTGCCTTCAGAATTTCTACCAACCCTAAACTGAATTCTTTGGATTTTAGAAACTCCATTTATCATTTGCTAGTTGCTATATTTTCAGATTTATTCTCCTATGCATAAATGTGTATTTTATTATGAAATTAGTAATACACATCATCTAAACAGAATAGGTTCTGGTCCTAAATAATTTAATAACATATTTTGACCTTTGCCTCTGATGTAAACTATTTTATAATTATTTTACCTATTTTCTATAACTATTCTTTACTTAAAAATGTGTCCCTAAATGTGAACAATAAATTAAACAGATTCAATTCTGTCAAAATATGTTTTTATCCCACTCCAAAGTTTTCTAAACACTGAGAAAGTCTTTAACTTAATTTTTACAATATGTTTGTCCCACTTTTTAATTTTTAAACACTAGTTACATATTCAATTTTCTAAATTAAATACTAAACAGGGTTAAAAAGTAAACTCACCCCATTACAGGGTCTATAATATTATTTTCAGAATTTCCAGGGGTCTAGCTACACTTATCAGAGGTGTTTTTCCTAATTTTTATTAAGTCCAGGGGCTAAAACTGATTTTTAAATGAATTTACATGATTTTCTGGAGTTCCAGGGGCTAGATCTAAAGTTTCCGGGGCTAGCTCTTAATTCCCGAGAACCCCAGGGGTAGCACGTAAGAATTCCAGTCTTTATAATGCGGGGCTGACGTGGACCGTCCGATTTTAAACCGACGGCTGAGATTATAACATCGAACCGGTACGCGGGGATTTAAATCCTACCGTGCGATTTAAAATAAACGGCGCACAAGCGGCCACGTCGCTCTGATCGAGCGCGGGCGGCGCACGGCGGTGGGAAGCGGCGATCTCGCCGGAAAGTTTCGGATCCTCGAGAATTCTGCCTAGAACTGTGATCTTATGGCATAAATCGGTAGAGGGGAGGTCAGGGATCTCACCTCGGGGGTTTTCTTGAGCTCGGGGGTCCTGGAAAGTGATCGGCGGCGAGGTCTGAGGCAAAACCACGGCGAAGCTCGTCGGCGCTGTGTTTACACCGTAAGTCTCTGAGTTTTCTGCACCTGCAAAGCTCCCCGGAGGCGGTGGATCAAGACCAGCGAGTTAGATCAGAGTTTCCGAGCTTAGATCGGCCAGAATTCACCGGCGAAGTCTCGGTGCTCACCGGAGTAAAAATCGGCGATCGCGTGGGAAAAACCGATCGGGGCTGGGGTTTTTATAGCCGGGGGAGGGCGGTGGGTCAGTTGTGATCGAGTTTGAGTCTTCTGGGACCGGAATTCGGGCTGAGGGACGCGGTATTCCGATCGGTTAAGATCGCGCGCGCGCGGGAGAGAGTCCGGGGTCGGCGCGAGCGAGGTTGGGGATGACAGGTGGGTCCCACCTGTCTGTGTGAGAGAGCGCGGATGCGCGCTGCTGCGGGCTGGCGCGGGGGAAACTGGGCCGGCTGGCGGGTTTTGGCCCACTGGCCGGTTTTTTCCGTTTTCTCTTTTTCTTTTTCCATTTCTTTTCTGATTTGAGTTTAATTTGAATTCCAGTTTGAATTTGAATTTTTGCAAAACATGCAACACGTCCAAAAATTTTTAAATTCCCCTCTGAACATGGTTTAGTGTTTTGAATCAAAATTTTGGGGTGTTACACCACATATTCAATTTCCTAATTTAAATACTAAACAGGGCTAAAAAGTTAATCTTACCCCACTACAGGGTCTATAATATTATTTTCAGAATTTCTAGGGGTCTAGCTACACTTATCAGAGGTGTTTTTCCTAATTTTTATTAAGTCTAGGGGTTAAAACAGATTTTTAAATGAATTTACATGATTTTCTGGAGTTCCAGAGGCTAGATCAGAAGTTTCCCGAGAACCCCAGGGGGTAGCACGTAAGATTTCCAGTCTTTATAACGCGGGGCTGACGTGGACCGTCCGATTTTAAACCGACGGCCGAGATTATAACATCCAACCGGTACGCGGGGGTTTAAACCCTACCGTGCGATTTAAAATAAACGGCGCACAAGCGGCCACGTCGCTCTGATCGAACGCGGGCGGCGCTGCCGGCGGCGCATGGCGGCGGGAAGCTGCGATCTCGCCAGAGACTTTCGGATCTTCGAGAATTCTTCCTAGAACTGTGATCTTATGGTATAGATAGGTAGAGGAGAGGTCGGGGATCTCACCTCGGGGGTTTTCTTGAGCTCGGAGGTCCTGGAAGGTGATCGGCGACGAGGTCCGAGGCAAAACTACGGCGAATCTCGTCGGCGCTGTGTTTACACCGCAAGTCACCGAGTTTTCTGCACCTGCAAGGTTCCCCGGAGGTGGTGGATCAAGACCAGCGAGTTAGATCGGAAATTCCGAGCTTAGATCGGCCAGAATTCACCGGAGAAGTCTCGGTTCTCACCGGAGTAAAAACAGCCGACCGCGTCGGAAAAACAGAACGAGGCCGGGGTTTTTATAGACGGGGGAGGGCGGCGGGGTGGTTTAGATCATGTTTGCTTCATCCCCGAGCGAAATTCGGCTGTGATCCGCAGCAATTCCGATCGGTTGGGATTCGGGTGAGAGAGAGTCCGGCGCGGGCGTGAGGTGGAAGACGATCTGGTGGGTCCCGCCTGTCAGTGGGAGAAAGCGGCGCGTGCGGCTGCGGGCTGGCGCGGCACTGGTTGGGCCGCCTGTCAGTGGGAGAAAGCGGCGTGAGCTTACCTCCCGGAGGTAAGCTCCGAGAGTGACACGTGTCTAGCGGAGCCGGACGTCTCGGAGGTGAGCTCCGAACGCGCCACGTGGTCAGCGGCCGCGGGAATTGTCTTCGACGCTCTCTGTAAACTGGAAATCAGGCTCTTTTTGGCTATCTTTTTAATATTTTCTCTATTTCTACTTAAAAATATGAATATATGCAGAACCCGAAAATGAGGGTGTCACAAATCTACCCCCCTTAAATTGAATCTCGCCCTCGAGAATCGTTAGTAGAGAATATATGAGGAAACTCTGTCTTGAGGTCTTCTTCCCGTTCCCATGTAGCTTCTGCTTCCGTGTGATGGCTCCATTGTACTTTGCACCATCGGATCACTTTATTTCTTGTGACCCTTTCTTTCATGTCCAAAAGTCGGACAGGGTGTTCTGCATAGGTTAGATCCTCCTGAAGTTCGAGATCTTCCATTGATACTTGCTCTTCTGGCACTATCAAGCACTTCTTGAGCTGAGATACATGAAACACGTCATGTATGTCGGAGAGGTGCGTTGGGAGCTCTAGTTGATAGGCTACGTCTCCTCGCTTGTCTAAAATCTTAAATGGTCCGATATAGCGAGGTGCTAGCTTGCCTTTGACGTTGAAACGTTGTTGGCCACGCATAGGAGATACCTTGAGGTATACGTAGTCTCCTACTTTGAAAGTCAACTTTCTTCGTCTATTGTCTGCATAGCCTTTCTGTCGTGACTGAGCAGCCTTTAAGTTCTCCCGTATCGTTTGGACTTGCTTTTCAGCTTCTTGTAGCACTTCGGGTCCAAACACTTAGTTTTCTCCGGCCTCGTTCCAAAACAACGGCGTTCTACACCGTCTGCCATATAATGCTTCGAAAGGTGACATCTTCAAGCTGGCTTGATAGCTGTTGTTATAGGAGAATTCCGTGTACGGCAAGCTCCTATCCCAACTACGTCCATATTACAAGGCACATGCTCTCAACATGTCCTCCAAAATTTGGTTTGTCCTTTTCGTTTGCCCGTCGGTCTGCGGGTGGTAAGGGCAGCTAAAATCCAGTCGTGTACCCATAGCTTCCTGATGCTTCCTCCAAAATCTACAGGTAAACTGAGAACCCCGATCTGAGACTATCCTCCTCGGGACTCCATGACGGCACACGATTTGCCCCATCTACAACTCGGCTAATTGTGCAACGTTGTACTTGGTCCTTACAGGGAGAAAATGGGCTGTTTTCGTCAATCGGTCCACGATAACCCAGATGGAGTAGTAACCCGACTGAGTACGTGGTAACCCGACGATGAAATCCATACTGATGTTTTCCCACTTCCACTCGGGTACCTTCAAGGGTTGCAACAATCCAGCGGGTCTTTGATGTTCGGCCTTCACCCGTTGGCATGTGTCGCATCGGGCAACATATTCGGCTATGTCCCTCTTCATACCATCCCACCAATAACAAGTCTTCAGGTCCTTGTACATCTTGGTACTTCCGGCATGTATGGAATAAGGTGAATCATGTGCCTCTTTTAATATCATGTCGCGGATGTGCTTCACGTTAGGCACACAAATCCTTTTTCCTAGCCAAAGCGTACCCTTCTCATCTTCCTTGAAATCCCTCTCTATTTCTTGTCGGATCCTTTCCTTGATATCCTTGATCTCCTCGTCCGTTGCTTGGCCATCTCTTATCTCTTGCTCCAATGAAGAGTGGATTTCCATCACTTCCATCTTGTTCAAGAATCCAAGGTGTAACCGTTCGAACTCCTTGCGTAGTTCGGGCGGTAGCTCCCGAACCGTGAGTTGGTGACATGCTCCCTTCCGGCTCAATGGATCAGCTACTACATTGGCCCTTCCTGGGTGGTAGTTGATTCCAACATCATAATCCTTGATGAGTTCCAACCATCGACGTTGCCTCAAATTCAAGTCCGTTTGTGTGAATATGTACTTGAGGCTTTTATGATCCGTATAGATCTCACATCGATGACCAAGGATATAATGTCTCCAAATCTTCAATGCATGCACTACTGCTGCTAGCTCCAAGTCATGTGTAAGATAATTAAGCTCGTGCTTCTTTAATTGTCGTGAGGCATAGGCTACCACTTGTCCTTCCTGCATGAGCACACATCCGAGCCCCTGTCTTGATGCGTCACAATATATGTCAAAGCTCTTGCTTACGTCCGATAATACCAAAATCGGCGCTGTGGTTAGCCTTTTCTTGAGTTCCTCAAAGCTCTCTTGGCACGCTGATGTCCACTGGAATGCTTTTCCCTTCGTTAGCAACTCCATCATAGGTTTTGCTATCTTAGAGAAGTCCTTGATGAAGCGTCGGTAGTATCCAGCCATCCCAAGAAAACACCAAATATCTCTCACGTTTTGCGGTTGGTTCCACTTCAGAACATCTCCCACTTTTCCGGGATCAACCGATACTCTTTCCTCAGAGATAATGTGGCCTAGGAATGATATCTCCTTTAGCCGCAATTGACACTTGTTAAGCTTGGCATACAATTGATGCTCGCGCATTTTATGCAATGTCAATCTCAAATGTTCTTCATGCTCCTCCTCACTTTTTGAATACACCATAATGTCGTCGATGAAAACCACGACGAACTTATCCAAGTACTCCATGAAAACCTTGTTCATAAGGTACATGAAGTATGCGGGTGCATTTGTTAACCCAAAATACATGACGGTATATTCATACGAACCATACCGTGTTCGAAAGGCAGTCTTGGGTATATCGGAGGGCTTAATCTTCAGCTGGAAGTATCCCGACCGAAGATCAATCTTGGAGAACACTCGGGCTCCTTTCATTTGGTCGAATAGGTCTTCTATACGGGGCAGAGGGTATTTGTTCTTGATTATCATCTCGTTGAGAGACCTATAGTCCACGCACATCCTTTGGGTCCCATCCTTCTTTTCTACGAAGAGCACGGGGGCTCCTCATGGTGATGAGCTTGGACGTATAAAACCCTTCTCCAACTGCTCCTGAATTTGCTTCTTAAGTTCCACTAGTTCATTGGTGGGCATCCTATAGGGTCTCTTTGCAATGGGTGCGGTTCCGGGTACCAAATCAATGGCAAACTCAATGTCCCGGTCAGGTGGCATACCTGGAAGCTCTTCCGAAAACACGTCCGAGAATTCTTGAACCACTGGAATGCTGTCCAATGTTGCTCCTTCGACGTGGTTCAAACTTGCCTTCTTGGTTGTTTGTTGGGCTGACTCAAACTCGATACGAATACCGTGCTCGTTTGTCAACTGCACGCTCTTTTCAACACATTGGATTACTCCGTTGTGCTTGCTTAACCAATCCATCCCGAGTATTAAGTCAATCCCTTGGGAATCCAAGACAATGAGGTTGGCAAGGAAGTCTACCCCCCTTATTTTAAGGCTTACTTTTGGACATACTATATTAGTCCTCATCTCTCCACCGGGAGAATTAACCAACATTGTACAATTTAAGTGTGATATGGGTAGATTATGCTTGGCAACATACTTGGATGATATGAAGGAATGTGATGCTCTAGAATCAAATAAAATGGTGGCTGGGTTGGAGTTGACAAGGAACATACCAATTACGACGTCCTCAGCCTGTTGTGCTTCATCAGCAGAGACATGGTTCACGTTGCCGCGAGCATAGTTCTGCTGTCCATTGTTTCCTTGATTGTCCCCTCCGTTCGGCCGTGGGTTCTGCTTGGGCACATTGCTTTGCTGTCCAGGACCTCTCCTCGGGCACTGGCTCAGGAAATGTCCTGTTTCCCCACATGCAAAGCATGCCCTGTTGCCCACGACAGCAGGTACGTTGGGGCGGGGGTTTTGAACAGGAGCGCCCATGTTGGGTTGGGGCACAGGATGCAAAGGCACACGAGGTGCTTGTGCAACGGGTCGTTGCTGTGGTGGCTGATTAGGGCGGTATGCAGGAGCGGTCGATCCATACTGCGGTGCAGATGGGGGCATGTACCGAGGTCGTACATTGCTCCCTTGTGGCTGGTATGGCATCTTCCGCTTGCCCTCTCGCTCGATCTCTCAGATCTTTCTTTCCACCACTATAGCCTTGTCAACAAGCTTCTGGAAGCTCGCGTAGTCATTGTTGAGGAGCTGAACCTAGATCTCATTGTTCAACCCTCTCATGAACAGGTACTGCTTCCGTTGGTCCGAGTTGACATCTTCGGGGGCGTACCGGGACAGTTGCGTGAACTTGTTGAGATACTCATTCACGCTTTTCTGTCCTTGGCGGAGACCTTCGAACTCCTATCTCTTGAGCATCATTACACCAACAGGGATGTAATGAGAGCGGAAACTCTCCTTGAACTCAGTCCAAGTGATCATCTTCGGGTCGACATGAGCGTTGCACAGGGCATCCCACAAGTCAGCGGCAGCTCCCATGAGTTGGTGCGACGCAAAGAGAACCTTTTCTCGGTCATTGCACTGAACTATGGCAAGCTTCTTCTCCATGGATTTCAACCAGTCATCGGCCTCCATGGGGTCGTTAGCTTGAGCAAAGGTGGGTGATCGAGTCCTCATGAACTCTCCCAGTCTGTTATGAGCCTGCGGTGGTGGCGGTTGTGGTGGCGGTGGTGCCAGAACGGGGTTGTTGTTGTTGGCCTGTAACTGACCCAAAGTTTGGAGCATGGTTTGCATAAGTTGATTCTGCATGGCCATCAACCATTCTAGGTTGTTCTCACCAGCTCCGGGGTTAACATGAACTTCATCGTGGCCATCCTCTTGGTTGCCACGGACGTTCCTTCCTTGGCGGCCAGCGTTTCCTCTCACCATCTGTGAGAGAGAACGAAATAGAATAGAGGTTAGAAGGTTAGATGGATCCCCCTAAATATATGCATCAAGGTGGATTGGACTATATATATTAGCCCATATGAGGACGTGAACAAGTGCCGAGGCATCTCACACCTCTTTTCTACTTATGTGTGGGTATGGACAACGCTTGAGACGTCCTACGACTCACACTAAGCACACAATCACAAACAATCATCACAAGGGCTCACACAATTCCTATTCAAGGTTTATTCAATGGGGGTCCTATGTGATCCAACTATGGCTTCTCCTAGGCTTGCATCCTATGGTCAGCGTGGCTTCTAATACCAATCTGTTACTAGGGTGCGTCCTACAGTCAACGTGACTCAGCTACCAATCTGTGATCATTCTAGGCTTGTGATCTACGATTAACCCGTGGCAGGTTCATACCAATCTGTGTCTGATACCAAATTGTGACTTCTATCTAAGTGTGCAACCTACCGTCAACCCGTGGCTCTGATACCAATCTGTGACGCCCTCAATTTCATGGAAAAACCATGGAACTGAGAACTGATGCATATGTGTGCCCAGGATGTTCATCACACATATACACATCATCCACAAACTGAATTTCAGAATATATATAACCACAAATAACAGAGTTTATTACAAGGTTTCATGAGTCTTGGACTCAGCTTGGCAGCGGAAGTCTAATCTTACGGCGGAAGTCTTATTTCTATGCAGTGGAAGTCTTCTAACTAGTGCGGAAGCAATCTAAGCAGCAGCGGCTCCATCTCTACTCCATCCCCACAGGCAAAGTTGAGGACAGATTACACGCCTAATGCTCCACCTGGTCTTCATAGTAATCTTCTCCTGTTGCTGATGATGAAATAATAATGCAAGTTTGAGTACAATGATGTACTCAGCAAGTGCGGGAAAATATGATATGTAGCTCACAATAAGGTAGGTATAAAAAGGCTCATTGCAGAAAGCAAAGTTATTTATCAAAACCACAATAAAACGGCAACTTAACTTTAAGTGAATGTAATCCCAACCTGTATTAAAATACCAACATACCTCCATTATGTTCATCACTTTCCATGTCCCAACCAGACATTAATTACCTTCATTCTTGCTCACGAATACCTTCTCGTATTCGCTACCATCTCACGAATACCATCTCATATTCGCTACCATTTCATCTCATAAATAATTCCGTCTCACACCGAGACCAATCTCGTTGCCATGACTCAACATTCATGCAACCAAATCTTATCACCCGGACTCAACAGTCCCGAAAGCCAAACCATAACCAAAACCATAAATAATAACCATAACCAATAACCATAACCAATAACCATCCCAACTAATCATGGAATTTGGCCAGGTGCTCGTGACCGTAAGCTCTGCTATCATGATAGTTTTAGACTCTGCAGAGTTTGTACCACATACCCACAAGTTTGTGATTTCGTCACCCATTGATGACTGCAGAACCTCCATTATACTAGTACGCAACCGTTGGTGTATGGTCAAGAGATCACAAAATAGCCTTTACAAAGGGGCTACTAGATGTATGGGCTCACTAAGATTTCACCGGAAGGCTAGAATCTCCAATTCTCCCACCCACGGGCCCCCTCTTGTGCCATGCAGTTCCCATGGCAGTCCTCACTTGACTCCCATACCCCACGCCTTCCACGGTCCATAACAACCTAGTAACTTACCTAATTAGTCAGCTAAGCCGCACCCATACTTGGCCTTGTGGTGGCACTGTTATCCTGGCATGTGCTCGCATGAACCGGTCCTTAGATCTACGGCAAGTAACCACCATCTCAGGCTACCTCATTCACAAACCCAGGCTTTCCTAGATCTCCCTCTGATCCATGTTCATTAACAACATCAGTTTCTCATTATCATTACGAGTGCAGTTAGCTAGACACATCTATCTCGCTTCCCAATCTCATGGACTCAGCGAAGCATAAAAGCAAAAACCATACCCAACTCATAAACTTCCCTAGCGACAATGGTGGTTTAACCAAAACTAGTAAACTCCTATAAAAGGGTTTCCCATCATGTTTGACTCAGCACACACACCTTTTCGCAAAAACAAAATAGTTTCCCAAAACATAGGATCAATATGGTCAAGGGGCACTTGCCTTGTTCTGGCGGTTCCGGTTGCTCAAAATCTTGTTGTTGTAGTCCTTCGTAGGTAGCTCCCTGAGCTTGTCCTTCTATTCGCGATCACGCATATACAAGATTCACAGCAATCAATATCATACACAAACTCTACTTTAAGATGCAATGATGCATATGCATGTTAATCCTATGGTGCAGTTTTGTTTTGTACGTGTTCTTGCATGTTTTAATAATTTGCATGGGGTTTTACGATGAACAGAGGTGTAAAGATCAATTGTGGACGGGGTAATGATCTGGACTCAAGATCTAGATCAAACCGATCAACACGTGATCTGTCCATGAAAAAGCTTCTCTTCGAAAGTAATCAAAGAACAGAGGCAAAGAAAACGCGATGACGTTGTAAGGTGGTATTGGAGACCTACCTTACGTTCTTCTTGGTCTCGGGGCTCTTCTCCTAGCAAGACAAATTGTCGGAGCTCTCTTCCAGTGATCTCCCGCGACTGAACTCCGGCGAAGGGTTTAATCGGCGAGCTGGGGCAAGGGTTCTAGGTTGTCGGCTCAGGAGGTGGAAAAGAAATTCATGGTTACGACCAAGGGTTTTCGGTTCTATTTATAACCGGAAAAAGAAGAGTCCTTCTCTGATCGGAATTCGAATAGGAGTCTTATTCAAATTGTTTTTGGATCTTAACAACTTATCTCTTGCAGATTTGGTTCGGTAACATTGTGGGAGTCATTTCGGTTTCCTCAGTACCGGGGATTCCCACGCATACAGAAGAAAAACCGCTTCAGAATCACGTCCTTACGCGGTGATGAGCCCCGGAAGCTCCACGTGTCCATCGGGGGCCTGGTATCCCTTTTCCGCAAAGACGAGCTCCGGTTGTGCCGTGTGTCAAGCGAGCGAGACCTCCCTCTTTCTCAGAGGCGAGCTCCGCGTGCGCCACATATCCTGGCGGGTGGGAACCTCCCTCTCTTTAGAGGCGAGCTCCACGTGCGCCACGTGTATGGTGGGTCGGGACCTCCCCTCTCAACAGAGGCGATCTCCGAGAATGCCATGCATCAAGTAGCGACGGACATCCTTTTTCCTCACAGACGAGCTCCAAGGTTGACACGTGTCCATCAGCGTCGGACCTCCCGGAGGCGAGCTCCGGAGACACGTGTCCGGTAGTGTCGGACCTCCCGGAGGTGAGCTCCGAGTGCGACACGTGTCTAGCGAGGCCGGACCTCTCGGAGGTGAGCTCCGAACACGCCACGTGGTCAGCGTCCGCGGGAATTGTCTTCGGCGCTCTCTATAAACTAGAAATCTGGCTCTTTTTGCCTATCTTCTTAATATTTTCTCTATTTCTACTTAAAAATATGAATATATGCAGAACCCGAAAATGAGGGTGTCACATCTTCAAAAGGCACTTGGTACCAAGTTGTACTTTAGTTCAGCATATCACCCTCATACGGATGGTCAGACAGAGAGGATCAACCAAATCTTGGAAGACATGTTGAGGGCCGCTGTTCTCACCTATGGAAAGGATTGGGAAGACAGTTTACTGTATGCTGAGTTCTCATACAACAATAGTTATCAGGCCAGCATCAGGATGTCACCGTATGAAGCCCTCTATGGAAGGAAGTGTCGAACCCCGCTCATGTGGTCAGAAGTTGGGGACCGCATTGTGGAGCAACCAGACTTCATCTTGGCACCAGAGGACAAGGTAGCGGAGATTCGAGCAAATCTTCAAGGCCTCCCAATCACGTCAGAAAAGCTACGCAGATAAGAGGAGGCGTGAACTCAGTTTCCAAGCTGGAGATCATGTGTACCTTAAAGTATCTCCTATCCGTGGCACGCTCATATTCCAAGTACGTGGAAAGTTGGCACCACGGTACATCGGCCCTTTCCCAGTCCTAAAAAGGGTAGGGTCAGTAGAGTATGAGATTCAGCTACCCGAAAAAATTTCAGGCGTGCACAACGTCTTCCACGTGTCACAGCTAAGAACGGGTTCCCGAGGAACAGGTGGCACAAGAAACCCTAGACCTGCAAGCTGATCTGCACTACCAGAAGGTGCCAGTAAAGATCTTGGAAACAGTAACCCGAAGGACACGGAGAAACACCATCACACTTTGTCGGGTCCAGTGGAGCAGACACTTGGAGGCTGAAGCTACTTGGGAAAGAGAAGATGCATTGCGGACAGAGTTCCCCCATATCTTTGCAGACCACTCGAATCTCGAGGATGAGAATTATCCTAAGTGGGGTAGGACTGTAACGCTCCATTTTTTGTAAAGCTAATAAATTTAGGTTATAGAATTAACCACAAGACATATTACACACACTCTTGGTCGATTTCAGATATGCGTTTCATCGAAAAATGCTGCAGCCACTCCTCTACCTATGCCTAAAGGCAAACCCTTTTTTACCTCTTCCTCCCCCATCCTTATCCATTTTACGAGAAACTTCTAGAACCACACATCATCCACCTCTTTTTCCGCCATCCTTATCCATTTCACGAGAAGTTTCCGGAGTCACCCCTCCCATACCCCTTCTTTATCTATCCTTATCCATTCCACGAGAAGCTTACTGAACCACCCCTCACATACCCCTTCCTCCTCCATCCTTATCCATTCCACGAGAAGCTTCTAGAACCACCCTCACATATCTCTTTCTCCCCCATCCTTATCCACTCCACAAGAAGCTCCCAGAACATGCATTAATTACACCTCACCTACCTCTCCTTCCTCCATCCCTATCCCTTCCCCCTTCATCTATAAAAGGGGCTCGGGAGCACACTTTCTCCACCGCCCCATTGAGCACCGGCGTTCATGTCTTCCCCCAACATCAATCTCCGACGAGGAACCCTTCCTGCCGAGCCCCGCCAAGCCACGGCCAAGGTCAGCACCCCAACCTCCACGCTTCTTCCCGAGTCATCCCCCTTCACCCTCTCCCCGGGTTTGGCCGCGACCACCCCGCGACATGGCCGCCCTTCCATGAAGTTGCTCTACTTCCTATATCCCTACCGAAAATCGACATCTTAATCGAGTGAGTCATAGCCTCGGCGTTCGATTTCTTACTCTCTGGCCAACCTCCCCCTGTTTACTCTCGCTGATTTGAGCCCAACCCTAAGCAACCCCTTGATTGGCCTTAGACTAGATCTCACCCACACACAAACATCACTTAATCTGGTTCTTCTTATAAAAACAATCTAATATCATAATATAGTTAGTGCAAGCAAGTCTGAATGATATATATTTGCTTTGTTTGTATGTTTGCCTGTGCGCGGTGTAGAACCAGTGCCGGAAGAGAACCCAGGGGAGCCAAGTGACCAAGAGCATAATACTGCAGAAGGTAGCGAAGGCAAGTTCCATAACCCCCTTTTTGATCATATTGCTCCTATGTGAGGTTCATCCATTGTGGCCAGTAGATTAGGCATTTGCATTGTTGAGCATGAGTTATTCGAGTGATAGAGTGTAAACATATTAGTTTCTCTTTTTGCAGCATATTGATATGATGAGATTATGCATGATGATGTTGCCTTGTTTATGTTGCACGGTTGGGGAGAGCATGAGTTGAGACCGGGGCAAAAGGGTTAGTGTTGGTGTTTTAAGCGCTACCGTGGTGGTAGACTTACAGCAAGTACTACCAACATGATAGGCTCGTGGTTTGAGTATGGATGCTGCCCTGGTGAGCCTTAAGGACCGAGTTGTTTTGACATCTCACCTAACTCTCTTCAGTACAACCACATGACCCTGTATGGGCGGGGCTTAGCCTAACCATGGTGGCTAGCCCAATAGTCGTCCACGGTGGAGAGAGAGAGAGATATGCATTTATGAGTGAAAATTGAGATGATATTGAGATAAGTCATGACATTGGGTTGGGGACGACTAGTCTGGGTGATGTTTCGACTGGGTGTCGGTTATGACGGACTGTCTTTGATGGTCCGTGCGTGTGGGTATAGCGTACAACCTTTGCAGAGCGTAGAATCCATTCGGACGGCCGTGTCCTCGGCATAGGACAGGTTATGGTGTGGTCCTAACAACTAGGAAGCCACCTATTGTGAGAATGAGGTGAGAGATGTCTTTGGATGGGTTATTTGGTTGCATTTAGTTGCATTACTCTTATTTTTTGTGCATTGCATTTATGTTTGTTTCATTCCCCTCCCGAAGGGCGAGGTGGAGCTTGCTGAGTACTTTTGTACTCAACTGTTGCTGATATCTTCAGAGGATCCTGACTTCAACCCGGAGGACTTCGAGTAGAGCCGCATCCACACCCAAGGTGTTACCTTGGAACCATGTACGAGGAGGAGCTAGTTGTCTATGTTTTTATGTTGTTAGTTATCCTTATGTTAGTCCTTATTATTGTTGTACTAAAGTGTATGCCGTTGTAACAAAGCTTTGTATAGTTGTGGTTCCACTTGTGTTGTAATATTATGTACCGAACTCTGTTTCTGACATAATATTACATGTTTAGTTCTGATCTGATGGGTCGGGACGCTTCAGTCAGCGACGCTTTGTGGGGGTGTCGAGATCGGCGGAGGAAGCGGTGCCAGTGACCAATCAACACCTGCGTCGGTCCCTCCCTGTAACAAGGGGAAGGAGATGGTGTCGGGAGGTCGTCCCACGACCATACCGCACCCCCGCTTGCCGCCTTAGGATGCCGTAGAGTCGAGCAGGCCACTGAAGACGGGGCTGGTCCTCTCCGACTGGAGCATCATCTCGGGCCCCCAGGCGGGTGGTCCTCAGGTTTTCCGTGGTCCTGCACCAGGCTCGACGACCGGTGCCGGTGGCAGCTCTAGAGCTGACGCTGCCAGAGCTGCCCTGGCAGGCATGGGGAGGATGCCTGGTGCAGCTTCGGTCCCGAGGAAGGCTCCTGACATGCCTTCGATGCAGAAGAAGTCCTCCAGCGCGTCACTTCGGAAGCCTTCGACGGGGAAGAATTTTGAAGAGACGTTGGCGACGACGAAGGCTCCTGCAGCGCCGTCGGCCCTAGCACAGGACCCATCTTCGGCATCGAGGCCAGCGGCGGGGAATACTGCCGTTGCGCCGCCGGCATGGGTGAGGGCTCCTGAGGCACCGACGGCAGGCACACCTCCAACCCAGAGGCCGGCGGGGGTGAGTGACTCTGGTCCCCCGCACAAGAAGCTCCGCACGTCGTGGAACTTCCAAGCCTCTAGGTACGGCTCAACCTTTTAGGTTAGGTTGCATACTGAGCCGCTGTATTGTGTGATTGATTCTTGATGCTTCTTTTTTTAGGGCTTCTCCGGAGAGCACTCCTCCTCCTACTCCTCCACAGTAGTCTAGGAGCCATAGCTCCTTCTCCCCGAAGCTCCAACCCCGATGGCAGTGCCTGAGCCTATGTCTGGGCTGGCTCCGATGTCGACACCCGGGCCCCCAAGGCCAGCCAACCGGCGGGCGCGGATGCCTCTGGTAGCGGCGCAGCTGCTGCTGAGAGTGTTGCCAGTCCTCCTTCTCTTCTGTAGTTTGTCGTGGTGGTAGCCCCACAGGAAAATGAAGAGCTAAAGGGGGTCGAGGCAATTCCTCTTCTGCCAATGCCCAAGGCCGTCCCGCTCCCCAGGGCCGTGAGAGCAGTCTGCTCGAGCTTGAACAAGATGCAGGAGGTGCTCGAGCAGGAGTGGGCCGAGCTGAGGTCCGAGTGGGAGCGCCTCCCGGACTGGGACAACCTGCTGAAGATGTGGGTCCAGTCCGCCAGGGAGAAGGCGCAATCGCGAGAGGAGCAGCTAGAGGTGAGGGAGGAGGTCCTCGAGGAGAGGGAGGCAGTTGTCTCCGAGCTAAACAAGAGGGTTGTGAGCCTCCTAGCTTAGGCCAAGGACCTTCATGCCTCCGCTGGTGAACATCTTGCAGCTCTGTCCGAGCTTCGGGAGACGTCTTCAGTGGGAGAAGGAGGCGGAGGCCAAGGAGAGGAGGCTCTCCAATCGCTTGGTTGCTCACAAGGAGGAGCTGGAGCACCATAAGAGGTGGCTTCAGGGCATCTACGACCGGGAGCTCACTGCCGCGACCAGGTAATCTGACCTAGACGAGCGGGCTGTGTGGCTGGCCACCAAGGAGCAGGAGCTGGCTGCCCGGGAGCAGGAGCTGGCAAGCAGGGACTTGGTGGGGGAGCTGGCTTCCACCACCAAGTTCGTTGAGGAACTCTAGGCTTCTCCTGCCGTTGAGGCAGAGAAGGTCTGGGAGTTCCTCAGCCCCACAGAGATGGCACTAGAGCCCTTCGGCTTCAGCCCTCTACGCTCTGGTGGTCCTGTGCAGGAGGTGAGACAGGTGTTCCCTGCTCTGTACTCTACCAGGACCAAGTTGCTGGCGCTGGAGAGCGTCGTTGAAGATCAGCTGGAAGTTGAGGGCAAGGCCCTGGCTCAGCAGGTGGCAGAGCATGTGCTCACATGCTTGAGCCAAGACCCTAACATCTCCCTCGACCTTGTGGCTCTAGGATCCTATGCAGAGCTATCGGAGGCGTCCAAATCTTCAGTGGAGGAGGTCGCCCGACTTGTAGTTGCTAGGTTCCAGTGCCAGCAGGACCTTAGGTCCTCTGATTGCTCTGTATGCCCCTTTCTAAACCGTTGCTCCCTGGTTGAATAAAGACTTGTTTGTTGAAGTCTGTGTGTCTTGAGTTATTGCTGTGGACTTTGGATCCTAAGTAGAGCAAAGGTCCGGAATGACTTAGCCGAGGTGGATAGCACTTTGCCAATGTCCCGAGCTAGTTCCTCCAGGTCCTTAGCAGCGTAAGGACCCAGAGCACTCCAGCAATGTGGCTAACTCATCCTTTCGGGTCCTTGGCAGCGCAAGAACCCTAGGGAACCTCGGCCACTACCTTTAGCTTGTCGTAGTCGGAGCTCCGATTTCTATGCTTGCCACCGCAGTGGTTCGACGTCCTGCTTGCGTGGTTCACCGTGACGGCCCCCTGGTAGGTGTGGCCCTTGAGTTGGGGCGCACCTACCAAGTAGACTGGATGGGGCCGGACGTCAGCATCGGACCTCCTGGGAGGTCCAAGATGCCAAGGACCTATTCAGACCTGCAGACATGGCATAGAAATGGGAGTAGTCGTGCTCCCTGGCCACTCCTTCCTGCTCCTAGTTTTGTTGTGGCTTACGGTCCTTAGCCGAGCTGCGGGGCTTGGGTAATTCGATGAGAGAGCATCCGGGTTATGGTAAGGACCATGCTCAGGAGTATGAGACGTTCGGCTCCCGGTACATAGCTGAGCGCTGGAGAGGCACAGTTTGCACGCTTAGGGTAAGGAATCGGACTAAGCAGGCTACACACCGTGGACCTCCAGCTGGCGTTAGCATTTCAGGGGAGGGACCATTCGACGCCATAGGGGCCCTGAGCAATGAGACAACCAAAGGACTCCAGGTACACCACAGGTACCTCAAGCGGACCCATCTGCGGAAGGATAGCACAACTCCTACTATGGATGAGCACATTAAAAAGTGACTGGCCACACGACCGAAGTATTATAGAAAGAAAGCACGAAAAAGAAAGGGGCAATGTCTGTGGTCTGGTTACTTCCTTGCCCTTACGTGTGTACTTTCTGACCCCCAAGTACTCAGTTGTAGCGCAGGGGAGGCAGTGCGGCAGGCTTAGGGTATGGAACCAGGCTAAGCAGACTGCAAGCCCTAGACCTCCTGCGGGCGTTAACCTTTCAGCGCCACGGGACATGGGACAGGTTTGTAGGACAGGCTCCAGACATGAAATTTACAGTTGATATGCATGAGTAGGCACAAACTATAAAGAAAGGAAGTTACGCAGGGTAAGTCCAAATTTTCTATTATTAGGCTTAATTCATAGGAGGAAACAAGCCGTACAAGAAGACAATGAACCACTATGGATGACAAGAGTAGCAGGACTCCTCCGGAGTTTAGTTGTTCTAAGCGCTGCTACTAGACTCTATGACACCTTTATAGAGAAAAAAGAACCCTACCGCTGCGCTAATGATAGAACTTACAGAGGTGTTCTATGTTCCATGGATTGGGTTGAGGTATCCCATCCTTCGTGGCAAGGCGGACGCACCCGGGGCGGCATACTTGTGTCACTCGGAAGGGACCCTCCCAGCTGGGGGAGACTTTGTTCACCCCTTCCTGAGAATGTATTTGCCGAAGCACCAGGTCGCCCACCTCGAGGTGTCTACTCCACACGAACCGCTGCTTGTAGCGTCGGAGCGCCTGGCGGTACCATGCGTTTTGAGCAGCTTATTGCCATCTTCGCTCATCGACAAGGTCAATATCTTCACGTCGGAGCTGGTCCCGCGTGGCTTCGTTGTACGCTTGGACACGGGATGAGCCCATGGTGATTTCTAAGGGGAGGACAGCTTAAGCCCCATACACCAGGAAGAAGGGCATTTCCCTGTCGCGCGACTGAGGGATGTCCGACTAGCCCATAGTGCACACGGAAGCTCTTCTACCCAATTGGCACCATGCTTCTTCAGCTGTCATAGGTGCGTGTCTTGAGTCTCCTGAGTATCTCGGCGTTTGTCTCTCTACTTGACCGTTGTTCTCTGGGTGAGCAACAGAAGCGTAGCAAACTTAGATGTCGAGGTCTTCGCAGTAGTCTTGGAACACTGCACTAGAGAACTGGGTCCCATTGTCGGTGATGATTCTACTCGGGACCCTGAATCGGAAGTTGATCGACTTGATGAACTTGACTGCTGACTGCTTGTTGATTGCTACTACAGGGGTAGGTTCCAGCCACGTGGTGGACTTGTCTACTGCGATGTAGAGGTACCCGTACCCTCCGACGGATCTGGGGAATGGCCCCAGGATGTCCAACCCCACACAGAGAAGGGCCATGAGGTCGGGATCATCTGCAGTGTCTGCGCTGGTGTGTGGATCTGCTTGGAGTGGAACTGGCACACCTTGCATCTTTTGACCAGGTCGACGGCATCCTGGAGAGCAGTCGGCCAATAGATGCCACGTCGGAAGGCTTTACCGACCAGCGTGGGCGAAGATGCATGGTTCCCACACTCGCCTTCATGGATCTCTGCGAGCAGGTCGCAGCTCTCCTCCTGGGTTATGCACCGCAATAGGATGCCATTAGCACCACTCCGGTAGAGATCCCCTTCTACCAGCGTATATCTCTTAGCCGATCGAGTGATCTGTTCAGCGGATACACGTTTATCGGGAAGGATATTGTCTTTCAAGTAGTCTCGGATCTCCGTGATCAATGCGTTGGGACCTACTTGAGCACTTGGATCTTGAGCGCCCGGTTGCACAGAGTCCCCGGTGACACTTACGATCCTTGGCAGGCACCATGGTAGCAGGGCCGCGGGACAGCCACCTTCGAGGTGGTGATCTCGCCCCTTTCGTCTGGTTTGGCCGGCCAGGCGGTAGGTCGCATCAACTTCCTGTCAAAGTGTAACATCCTCATATTCATTACCATGCATTGCATACATTTTTCATGTAGAGGAGCATTTAAAAAGAAGAATAAAATGAAGTAAGGAATATAGAAACAAACAAATAAATAAAAGGAAATAATAAAATAAATAGAAAATATAAAAGAAATAAAAAGAAAAATAAAAAACAACTAAAAATAATAAAAACTGGCAGCCCAATTTTCCCCCTAATTTTCCTCTAATTTCCCACTAAAATCCCCCTAGGGATTTTTCCCCACATTTGGGGGAATTTCTCCCCAATTTTGGCCACACCAAATCCTTAGGGAATTTTCCAACAAATTGGATTTTATCCCCTTGGCCGCACCACCCTAAGGGGGATAAACCCTAGCACCTTTTCTTTTTTTCTTCGGATGTTCTTTTCCCCCAAATAATCTCAGCTCTTGGTGGAAAATATTTGATTAAATCTCAGCCCCAGCTCCCACCTCTTCTCAAATTAAATCTCAGCCCTTGGATAAAAGAGTTGCTAAAATCCTAGCCCCCTTGGCTATTTTCCACCCTTATAAATAAACCTCCCCTAGCCGCCACCCCAGCCCCATATTTCCTGGCCGCAGTCCCTCCACTTGCTGCCAAGCCTTGGCCGCCACCCCCTGCTAAAGTTTGGTCACCGTCGAAGCTCTGCCCCACCTCATCGTCGCCGGAGAAGAAGGCCCCGACATCCTGCCCTAGCCGCAGCCCTACAATTTTCCAAAGAAAAACCCCAGCTGCTTCCATTGCAAGGGAAAAGGTCTAGCCACAAGGAGGAGAGGAGGAAGAAGAGAGGTAGGTCCCCATCACCCCTCTTACCTCATCGCTGCCGTTGCTACGCACCCGTTTTTCTCCACTCCCTGCGAGCAGGAATTTCTGCATGTGGGTAGACCACGTTCCGGTTAAGTCTAGACGGTGGAATTGATCTACAACTTGAGTTTTGATCATAACCACGTCCACACTTAATTCCAGCAGCCCCATTCATTATAAAACCCTATAAAAGCTTACTAAAACTTGCAAGAACACGTGCAAACTGATTATTATAAGCTGCACTATAGGATTTGCATTCATCTACCTCATTGCATCTTGAGTAAAGTTTGTGCATGACATTTGATTGCTGTATTATTTGTATGTACGTGGTCGTGAGTAGAAGGACACGCTCAAGATACCATCAACAAGGAACTACAGCACCAAGACTTTGAGATGCTTGAGCAACACGAACCGTGAGAGCAAAGCAAGTGCCCCATGACCATGTTGAACCTATCCTTTTGAACTGTTTTGTTTGTGAAAACTGCATGCTTGTGTCAACTTGATGGGAAACCGTTTGGTAGGAGTTTAGTAGCTTTGTTAGCCACCCTTGTCACCGGGAAACACAATTGAGCCGGTTGTGGTCATTTTCTCTTTGCTTCGCTTAACTTACGGGATACGGGAAAACTGAAATAAAACTTGGTTAGCTACTGCACTCATAAGGATTAAAGATGATGAGAATATGATTATGTTAATGATCATGGAATCGGGGATATCTTGGCAATCTTGGTTCGTGGGTCTTGCTGGATGAGTGTGACACCCGGTTCCGAAAAATGAACCAAGTGAATGCATATGTGTGCCCAGGATGTTCATCACACATACACATGTATTCCACAAACTGAAATTCAGAATATAACCACGTACAATCAGTGTTTAAGTACTTTATTACAATGACTCAATGTCTCACTAATGAATATCCAACTTATTTAGCAGCGGAAGACTCTAAACGACAGCGGAAAATGGCTAAGACAGCAGGCTCCAACTTCAACTCCATAGGCATGTTGACGGTAGTGCACACGCCTAGTACTCCTCATGTTCCTCAAAGTACTCTTCTCCTATAGCTGATGTATATGTGGGAATGAAAGGGTGAGTACATGTCGTACTCAGCAAGTGCGGGAAAAGTATGACATGCAGCTTACAACAAGGTAGGGAATAAAGAGATTCATTGCAGCAAGCAAATTTTATTTCACAAACACGTTAAAAACAGCAACCATCTCTAGGTGAGTTTAATCCGATCATAACCAAGTATTTCATCAACATTCCTTCATCATAATTCACCATTTATCAAGTCTCAACCAGCCATTAATCTTTCTCAAGTTCATTTCATACTTATAAATATTCATAACCATCTCATATTCATATAACCGAAACCAAAATTATTTTCATGACCCAAAAAAGTCCCAAAAACCAATCCCAATGACCATAACATAACCATACCCGATTAACTATCCCAAGTTTTTCCTCTAATCATGGAAGTTGGCCAGGTGCTTGTAACCGGAAGCACGGCTATCTTGATAGTTTTACACTCTACAGAGGTGGCACCACTTTACCCACAAGTTTGTGATTTTGTCACCCGTCAGAGACTAGAGAAACCTCCATTATAACAATACACAACCGTCAGTGTATGGCTAAGAGATCACAAAATAGCCTTTACAAAGGGGCTACTAGGATGTACGGACCCACTGAGGTTTCACCGGCAGGCTCGAATCTCCATTCTCCCACCCACGGGCCCCCTATTGTGCCATGTAGTTCCCGGGGCAGTCCTCCTCGACTCCCATTCCCCGCACCATCCAACGGTCCATAACAAGCTAGCAAGACACCTAATTAGTCAGCTAAGACGCACCCATATTTGTCCTTGTGGTGGCACTGTTTTCCTGGCATGTTCTCGCATGAACCGGTCCTTAGATCTACGGCAAGCAAACCACCATCTCATTCAGCAACATCCACGAACCAAGCTCGCCTAGATCTTGCTGATTCCATGCTCATTAGTATCATCAAGATCTAATCATCATTATTCATATGAGTGCAGTAGCTAACAAGTTTTATTTCAGCATCCCGTATCCCGTAAATTCAGCGAAGCAAAAAGGAGAAACGACCATACCTGGCTCATAACTTTCCTGGCAACAAGGATGGTTAATAAAACTAGTGAACTCCTACAAAAAGGGTGTCCCATCAAGTTGACACACGCATACGAGTTTTCGCAAGCAAAACAGTTTAAAAAACATGGGATCAATATGGTCAAGGGGCTCTTGACTTGCTCCCGTGGTTCGTGTTACTCAAGCGTCTCGAAATCTTTGTGTTGTAGCTTCTCGTAGATGGCCTCTTGAGCTTGTCCTTCTACTCATGTCCACGCACATACAAAATTTACAGCAATCAATTGTCATGCACAAACATTACTCAAGATGCAATGAGGTGAATGAATGCAATTCCTATGGTGCAGTTTTATAAAACTAGTTTGTACTTGTTCTTGCATGTTTTAGTAGGCTTCCATGGAGTTTTTTGGTGATCAAGGCTGCTGGGATCAAGTGTGGACGTGGTTATGATCTTGACAAACTTTGTAGATCAAATCCACCGTCAAAAATCGACCAAAACATGGTCTGTCCACACGCAGAAATTTCTGCTCGCAGGGGGTGGGGAAAATGGGTGCGTAGAAACAGCGGCGACGTGGTAAGAGGGGCAACGAAGACCTACCTCACTTATTCCTTGTAGCAGGGCCTCCCTCCTAGCAACGGCAGCAGCGGAGAATTTTCCGTGGAGAATTATGGGGCTGCGGGTAGGGCAGAATGTCGGAGGCTTCTTCTCCGGCGACAGAGAGGCGTGACGGGGCTCGACAGCGGCCAAATTCGGGAAGGGGGGGGGAGTCAGCGACTTGGCAGCAAGGGGGCGCTGGTTGGCAGCAGGGGGGCGGCGGCAAAAAAGAGGTGAAGGGGTGGGCGGCTAGGGGGGAGTTATATTTATAAGGGGGAAAAAGAGTCCTAGAGGTGGGGAACAAAAGAGTCCTAGAGGTGGGGGACTAACCAAAGAGTCCTAGAGGTGGGGGACTAACCAAAGAGTCCTAGAGGTGGGGGACTAACCAAAGAGTACTAGAGGCGGGGGACTAACCAAAGAGTCCTAGAGGTGAGGGACTAACCAAAGAGTCCTAGAGGTGGGGAACTAGGGTACCCCCCTAATGGGCTGCGACCAAGAGGGTGGGGCCCAATTAGGGTTCCCCCCCTAAA
Source organism: Neostapfia colusana (assembly GCA_030760725.1). Lineage (NCBI taxonomy): Eukaryota > Viridiplantae > Streptophyta > Magnoliopsida > Poales > Poaceae > Neostapfia > Neostapfia colusana. The sequence continues at coordinate 78,823,968 of JASWHV010000010.1, read as the reverse complement.
TTGGTGGGGCAAATATGGGGAAAATTCCTCACAAATGTGGAGGAAGTTCCCTCTAGGGGAATTTGGGAAAATCAGGAAAATTGGGAAAAATTTGGAAAGATTGGGGAAGGGGGAAATTTGAGGAAAATTGGGGTGGCCTAATTTGGCTATTTATTTTATTTGTGTGACACCTGGTTCCAAAAATAGAACCAAGTGAATGCATATGTGTGCCCAGGATGTTCATCACAGATACACATGTAATCCACAAACTGAATTCAGAATATAACCATGAATAAATAGTGTTTAAGTACTTTATTACATTGATTCAATGTCTCACTCATGAATCTCTAACTTATTCTTGCAGCGGAAGACTCTAAACGACAGCGGAAATAACTAAACAGCGGGCTCCAACTTCAACTCCATAGGCATGTTGACGGTAGTGCGCACGCCTAGTACTCCTCATGTTCCTCGAAGTACTCATCTCCTGTAGCTGATGTTTATGTGGTAATGCAAGGGTGAGTACATATCATACTCAGCAAGTGCTGGAAAAGTAAGACATGTAGCTTACAACAAGGTATGGAATAAAAAGGCTCATTGCAGCAAGAAAAATTTATTTCACAAACAGCAATATTCCTTCACCATAATTCACCATTTATCAAGTCTCAACCAGCCATTAATCTTTCTCAAGTTCATTTCATACTCATAAATATTTATAACCATCACATATTCATATAACCGAAACCAAACTCATTGTCATGACTCAAAACAGTCCCAAAACCAATCCCAATGACCATTCCATAACCATACCGAATAACCATCCAAAGTTTTCCCTCTAATCATTTGAGTTGGCCAGGTGCTTGTGACTGGAAGCACGGCTATCATGATAGTTTTACACTCTGCAGAGGTGGCACCACTTTACCCACAAGTTCGTGATTTCGTCACCCGTCGGCGACTGCAGGACCTCGATTATACCAGAACACAGCCGTCGGTGTATGGCCAAGAGATCACAAAATAGCCTTTACAAAGGGGCTACTAGATGTATGGACCGACTGAGGTTTCACCAGCAGGCTCGAATTACCATTCTCCCACCCACGGCCCCCCTCTTGTGCCATGCAGTTCCCAGGGCAGTACCTCTCGAATCCCATTCTCCGCACCATCCAACGGTTCATAACAAGCTAGCAACACACCTAATTAGTCAGCTAAGCCGCACCCATATTTTGCCTTGTGGTGGCACTGTTTTCCTGGCATGTTCTGGCATGAACCGGTCCTTAGATCTACGGCAAGTAAACCGCCATCTCATTCATCAACATCCACGAACCAAGCTTGCCTAGCTCTCCCCGACTCCATGCTCATTAACATCATCAAGTTCTCATCATCATTATTCATATGAGTGCAGTAGCTAACCATGTTTTAATTCAGCTTCTCGTATCCTGTTAATTAAGCAAAGCAAAAAGGAAAAAACAACCATACCCGACTCATCAGCTTTCCCAGCGACAATGATGGTTAACAAAACTAGTTAACTCCTAAAAAGGGTGTCCCATCAAGTTGACTCAAGCATACGAGTTTTTGCAAATAAAACAGTTTCAAAACATGGGATCAATATGGTCAAGGGGCACTTGCCTTGCTCCCGTGGCTCTTGTTGCTCAAGCGTCTCGAAGTCTTGGTGCTTTAGTTCTTCGTAGATGGCCTCTTGAGCTTGTTCTTCTACTCAGGATCACGTACATACAAAATTCACAGCAATCAATCATCATGCACAAACTTTACTCAAGTTGCAATGGGGTAGATGAATGCAAATCCTATGGTGCTATTTTATTAAACCAATTTGTATGTGTTTTTGCATATTTTAATGGGCTTTCATGGGGTTTTATGATGAACAAGGGTGTAGGGATCAAGTGTGGACGTGTTGATGATCTTGATTCAAGATCTAGTTCAATTTCACCGTCAAAAATCAATCAAAACACGATCTGTCCACACGCAAAAGTTTCTGCTCGAAGGGGGCGAAGAAAACGGATGCGTAGAAACAGCGGCGATGTCTTAAGATGGGTAATGGGGACCTACGTCACTTCCTTTTGTGGCAGTGCCTTCATCCTAGCAATGGCAGCAGTGGGGAATTTTTCTATGGAAAATTTTGGTAGGACAGATCGTCGGGCTTCTTCTCCAGTGACGGCGGGGCTCGACGGGGCTTGACGGCGGCGAAATTCCGGCAAGGGGGGGGGGGGGGACTTGTCGACTTGGCAGCAAGGAAGGGGGCTTGGCAGCAGTGGGGGACGTCCAAAGTAGAGAGGATTTCGGCCAAGGTGGGGGTTATATTTATAAGGGGGAAAAAGAGGAGTCCTACTCCAATTGGAGCTCAAATAAGAGTCCTACTCAATTTTGGATCTCAACAAACTTATCTTTTCAGTTAGGTGCGGAAGCCTTAGGGATTTTATCCCCCCAAATGTGGGGAAAATTCTCCTTTTGTGGAATTGGGGAATTTGATAATTTTGGGGGGAAATTTGGGAATGGCTTATTTCAGCTATCTTTTTCCCACTCCTCACCATTTCTATGTCACTTGCTCCATTTCTACATTCCCCTCTCCATTTATATGTCCCATTCTCCATTTCTACATTCCCCTCTCCATTTCTATGTCCCATTCTCCGTTTCTACATTCCCCTCTCCATTTCTATGTCCCATTCTCCATTTCAACATTGCCCTTCTCCATTTCTATGCCTCATTCTCCATTTCTATATTCCCTTCTCCATTTATGTGGTTTTTCCTCCATTTCTATGGTCCCTTCCTCCATTTCTATGGTTCTTTCTCCATTTCTATGGTTCCCTCCTCCATTGTCTTTTCTCCATATCTATGGTTCTTTTCTTCATTTCTATGGTTATTTCTCCATTTCTATAGTTGTTTCTCCATATCTACTTCTTTTATAATATTTCTCTACATGAAAAATGTATGCAATGCATGGAAATGAATTTGAGGGTGTTACAATTTACTTCTATATTCCTCTCTTTATTTCTTCTTCTTATTAAATGCTTTTCTATATGAATATGTATGCAATGCATGGTAGTGAAATTGAGGGTGTTACAATGAGATGGTTGTTTTCTTGCCGTAGATCTAAGGACCGGTTCATACGAGAACATGCCAGGAAAACAGTGCCACCACAAGGCCAAATATGGCTGCGGCTTAGCTAACTAATTACGTGTTTTGCTAGCTTGTTATGAACCATTAGATGGCACGTGGAATGGGAGTCGAGGAGGACTGCCCTGGGAGCTGCATGGCACACGAGGGGGCCGTGGTTGGGAGAATGGAGATTCGAGCCTGCTGACGAAACCTCAGTGGGTCTGTACATCCTGGTAGCCCCTTTGTAAAGACTATTTTGTTATCTCTTGGCCATACACTGACGGTTGTGTAGTGGCAGAATGGAGGTTTTCTCTAGTCACGGACGGGTGACAAAATCACGAACTTGTGGGTAAAGTGGTGCCACCTCTGCAGAGTGTAAAACTATCATGATAGCCGTGCTTCCGGTTACAAGCACCTGGCCAACTTCCATGATTAGAGACAAAAACTGGGATGGTTATTTGGTATGGTTACGGTGTTGTCATTGGGACTGGTTTTGGGACTGGTTTTGGTGATGAATATAAGCTACTATTCGGTTGATCATAAGTATTTATGAATCTGAGATGAACTTGAGAAAGAACATTGGCTAGTTGAGACTTGATTAATGATGAAATATGATGGAGGGATGCTGAATTACTTGGTTATGTAGGGATTTAACTCACCTAGAGAAAGTTGCCGGTTTTTATCATGATTGTGAAATAAAACTTATTTGCTGCAATGAAACCATTTATTTCCTACCTTGTTGTAAGCTACATGTCATACTTTTCCCGCACATGCTGAGTACGACATGTACTCACCCTTGCATTCCCACATACATATCAGCTACAGGAGAAGAGTACTTCGAAGAGCAGGTAGAGTACTAGGCATGCCCACTACCGTCAACATGCCTGTGGAGTCATTGTGGAGCCCCATCGTCTTTAGCTATTTTCCGCTGTCGTTTAGAGTCTTCCGCTGCAGAATAAGTTAGATGTTCATGAGTGAGACATTGAGTCATTGTAATAAACTACTTAAACACTATTTGTACGTGGTTATATTCTGAAATTCAGTTTGTGAAGTACATGTGTATGTGTGATGAACATCCTGGGCACACATGCGCATTCACTTGGTCCATTTTCGGAACCAAGTGTCACACAAAGACCCCCTCGAGCACCAGAGCCCAGGTGGAAGCCTTCGTTGACAGGTCGTCGATTATTTTGTTTTTGGGAACATGGCACAAATCCAAGGATAAGAAGTCATTCTACAACTTCAGTACTTGGAGGAGATAGGGTGCAAGCTGAGGTTCGTTGCAGCAGCACTCTCCCTTAACTTGCTTGATGATCAGCTGTGAATCACCCTTGACCAAGAACTGCTAGACGCCGAGGGACAGCGCGGTCTTTAACCTGAAGATGAGGGCTTCATACTTCGCCATGTTGTTGGTTGCCTTAAGTCAAGCCGCACCATGTACTTGAACTGCTCGCCCGTTGGTGTGAGGAGCAGAACCCCCACTCCGTATCCTTGCTTGCGCGAGGAGCCGTTGATGAAGAGAGTCCAGTGAGGCCCAGTGAAGACAGGAGCTATGGGCTCAGGTTCACCGGTGTCTTGGCCCCCCTGGGTAGCACGGTGGTGGTGTCCACTCTGCCACGAAGTCAGCTAGCGCCTGGCTCTTCACCGCATGGTGCGGTATGAAGTCTAGCTCGAACTCTGTCAGCTCTGCAGCCCATTTGGCTATGTTCCCAGTTTCTTTGGTGCTGTAGATGACGGTCCTCAGTGGGTACGAGGTAACCACTGAGATCTTGTGAGGTTGGAAGTAGTGGCGCAGCTTCGTTGATGCAATGAGGACTGCATAGAGCAGCTTGTGCACCTCCAGATATCTTATCTTGGCATCGTGGAGGACCTCACTGATGAAGTAGACCGGATGCTGGATAGTCCGGACCCTCCCGGAGGGGTACGATGCGTCCTCTTGTAGAGGTCCGGCACTCGGGGGCCCCCGACCCCCAGGTCCGGAACTGCACTCTGGGAGCTAGGACCCAGATGTGCACTGGTCATCCGGTCTAGCTGGCTGAGACCTAACTTGGTCTTCTTGGGGGGATCCGGGACTCTGGGCCCTCAGGCCCCCAGGTCCAGGGTTGCATTTTGAGAGCTTGGACCTGGATATGCATTGATCATCAGGTCCGGCTGGTTGGGACCTGACTATTTCCTCGTCCCTTGGGTCTCCTGCAGAGTCTGAGTCCAAGGACTGTAGACCAACGACAGCAGGAGCCTCGTCTTGGACTTTAGGTCGATGGAGTTCTGGCCGCTCCGCAACCAAAACCATGCTCATGACCTCAGTTGTTGCAGCGATGTATAGAAGCAGAGGCTCACCCTGTTCCGTGGCCACCATGATCGGCAGCGTCGTGAGGAACTTCTTTAGCTCCTAGAACGCCTCGTCCGCCTCCTCGGTCCATACGAATGGACCAGATTTGGCAGAAGCTTGAAGAACGGAAGAGCCCGCTCAGCTAGTCTAGAGATAAACCGACAGAGCGTAGCCAAGCATCCGGTAAGCTTCTGCACGTCCTTGATGCGGGCAGGGGGCCACAACAGTTCTATCGCCTTAATCTTCTCTGGGTTAGCTTCAATTCTCGATGTGAGACCACGAAACTGAGCAGCTTCCCGGCAGAGACCCCGAAGACACATTTGTCTGGGTTCAACTTCGTGCGTGTCAAACGTAGTCTGTCAAAGACTAGGGTTAGGTTTTCGACCAGAGATGCTTGCGACTTAACCTTTACTACAATGTCATTGACATACACCTTTACTAGGCTTCAAATGAGATTCCCAAATGTTTTATGCGTGGCACGTACAAAAGTGGGAAGAGAATTCTTAAGACCATAAGGTATGGATACATAGAGGTATGGACCATCTACTGTGATGAAGGCAATAAGCTCTTCAGCTTCCCTAGACATAGGTATTTGGTGGAAACCTTAATATGCATCTAGGAAACACAGTGGATCACAACCGGATGTTGAATCCACTATTTGGTCTATATGGGGGATAGGAAATGGATCCTTTGGACATGCCTTATTGAGAGTGGTGTAGTAGATGCACATCCAAAGCTTCCCGCCAGCCTTGGGGACGACAACAGGGTTGGCCAACCATCGAGGATGGTGGACCTCTCGGATGAAGCCAGCATCGAGCAACTTCTTGATTTATTCACGGATGAAGTCTTGCCGCTCGATGGATTGCTTCCGAGGCTTCTGTTGGACTGGCCTGGTGTCGGGGTAAATCTTCAGTTGGTGCTCAATCACCCCCTGGGGATCCCGGGCATCTCTGACTGTTCCCATGCAATCACATCGACATTAGCCCGGAGGAAGGTTACGAGCGTGTCTTCCTATTGATCACCTAGGCTCCCGGCGATCCGGGTGGTCTGGGTGGAATCGGAGCAGACTTGGACGACCTTGACGGGAATGTCCTCGCCGTCTGAGGGCTGCACACGTGGTGCAGATGTCATCCCTCACTGATGCATGCTTGGAGGCGGCTCGCCAGCTTCTACATGATTGGAAGCAGCCTCCTGCGCAGCTGCCAATGCCTGGAGCTTCTCAGTGCTGAGACAGCTGCAGTGTAGTCTCCGTGAATCTTAAGGACGCCTCCCGGGGTTGGAATCTTCAGGACCAGGTAGCTGTAGTTGGCCACTGTCATGAATCGGTACAAGGCAGGACTGCCAATTATGGCGTTGAAGGGGAGGCTGACCTCCGCAACATCGAAGACGACGCTCTCCGTGCGGTAGTTCTCAGGCATCCTGAATGTCACTGGGATGGAGATGCTACCGCATGGGAAGATAGGGTCCCGGCCTACCACCGAGATTGGTCTTGAGGGGGTGAGCTGGGACATATGGAGTTGCAGCTTCTTGAAAGCTGCAAGGATGATGACGCTGAGGGACGCTGCGCCATCCATCAACACGTGGTAAAGCTTCACATTGGAGATGGTCGGGGTGACAAGGAGTGGCAGCTGCCCAGCGCCTGCCATGTTCTTGGGGGCAGTCGAGGCGTCGAAGCTGATCGGCATTTCCATCCACTAGCGGTGTGGCGCCGGCCCGGGAGTTGGGGCAGCTGCTGCCACCACTCGACGCAGGGTCTTGACGGCTCGCCGGGACGAGGCGTCGGAAGATCCCCCGTACATCATGTTGACCATGCCGACTGTTTGGTCGTCGGCCCGGCCAGTCCTGCCCGCACTAGAGCGGGAGGTGGCCTCATCGTCTCCCGCTAGGAGACGACAGCGAGTGGGGCGAAGAGTCTCTCCATGGGAGGTGATGTTCACCACAGTGGTGGAGTTTAGTTGCCTAGAGAGCATGAAAATCCCCATATCTAGCGCGCCGAATGTAGAAGTGTTGCAACAACACTTCCCCCAGTCTGCTACTGGAGAAGCCTGCGGAGGTTCTTTGATTGGATGGGCTTGATGTCCCTAGAGCGATCAAGCTTGAGGGAGAAAGTGAACACAAGGATTTACGTGGTTCAGGCCGCCAGAGCGTAAAATTCTACGTCCATGGGGGTGATTGTTGTATTGCTTGCGTATGGGTGTGTGTGTGTAACCAAGGTTGCGACCAGAAGCTGAAGCCTTTGTCGCATGGAGACCCCGATCCTTTTATAGTCCAAGGCCAGGGTGGTTACAATGTGGCTCGGGGCCCGACAGGTTGGCCCCGAGGCTGTATGAACCCTATACATGATCTAGGGTCTTTACAACTATGTCTAGAGCGCCTCCAACTGGGCAGCAGGTGATGATGAAGGTTCCGTCTTGTCACCGCGTCCTCACACTCTGCCGTGTGGCACTATTCTTTTGGGCGGCACTGTGCCGCTGTCACGCATCGCAGTCCTTTCTTGTCATTGTAATTGTGAACGGGCTAAGGACAGAGGCGTGCGCCGTGCGCCAAGCGTCTAGGGAAGGTGCGAGCCTTGAATGCATGTTCTGATAGCGCACTCCTTTCTTGACTTCTTTGACCCACGAACCACGACGGATCGTGGGACACGTGGCGGCTCCGGAGCCCTCTTCAGCAGGGAGGAGGTTCGGAGCCAGGATACACGTGGCAGCTTTGGACCTCACCTCAGTGGGGAGGTTTGCTCCGGGGCCAAGGGCACGTGTCTGCTCCGGAGCCCTCCTTAGCAGGGAGGAGGCTCGGAGCCCGGATACACGTGGCAGCTTTGGACCTCACCTCAGTGGGGAGGCTTGGTCCACGGCCAAGGGCACGTGTCTGCTCCGGAGCCCTCCTGGGCAGGGAGGAGGCTCGGAGCCCGGATATACGTGGCAGCTCCGGACCTCGCCTCAGTGGGGAGGCTCAGTCTGGGGCCAAGGGCACGTGTCTGCCGGAGCTCTCCTCAGCAGGGAGGAGGTTCAGAGCCTCGATACACGTGGCAGCACCGGACCTCACTTCAGCGAGGAGGCTTGGTCCTGGGCCAAGGGCACGTGTCGGCTCCGGAGCCCTCCTTAGCAGGGAGGAGGTTCAGAGCCCCGGTACACGTGACAGCACCTGGCCTCACCTCAGCGGAGAGGTTTGGTCCGGGGCCAAGGGCACATGTTGGCTACGGAGCCCTCCTTAGCAGGGAGAAGGTTCAGAGCCCCGATACAGGTGGCAGCATCAGACCTCACCTCAGCAGGGAGGCTTGGTCCAGGGCCAAGGGCACGTATCGGCTCCAGAGCCTAGGCACACGTGAAAGCCCCGGGTTCGACCCCGGGGCCAAGGACTCGTGGCCACGCCAGCGCCCGCCTCAGCAGGGAGGCGGGGTCTGGACTGTCTTCAACCCTCCACGCGTGGGTACCTGGTCTGCAGGGTACTGACAGTCATGGAGAGCATCGGTGTGTTCAACTTCAGTACATATTAAATTATGCTCTACTCCACAGAAGGTAGACTAAATAACACTACAACGAAGAATACAAAGCTATAGACGAGCAGAATCAGCTTGGTTTGTTTATTAAGTAGGTAGATTGAATAATGGAGAGCTTCCCTGTGCTCAACACGTACGAAAAACCTGGTTTATTTGCTTGGTCAACATGTAGAGGATAGATCAGATTGCTATAATTTATTTTGTTCTTCTGGAGTACTGGTATACTGGATCTATAAGGTACCACTATAATACAAATAGTCATTTTCACCATCCATATGCAACTCAACAGATGTAGAATCATTGAAAGTCGAAAAACTGGTATAGAAAACAGTTATCAGTATCGGTTCTTAATAGAACAGGTACTAATACCTACGCAGACTTTTGTAACTGTTCCAGGTATAAACCTGTACAGATACTTATTATCTGTACCAGTTCCAGTTGTGAACCAATACAGAAATGTAAGTAAAAGTGAGTGCAAACCCCAAGTCGCGTCAGTACCGTTGAAATTGAAGGTATCGCTGGAAATGAACCTCGACATAGACGACACTTGCGTTGTGCGTAGGTTGAGTGTTTCGGGCGAAGTGGGGTAACTGAGGTGGCGACAGCGAGGAAGGTCTACTCCGGCTTCCATGCTGGTGAGTACCACGAGGTAAAGAGTGAGGCTAGGGCGGGGAATGAAGTGTCTATGGACCCTGTCGAGTTGCAGTTCGAGCAACAGCTGCACCGTGATGTACAACGACTTGTTGAAAAAATAGTTATATACTCATATACCTGATGCTTGAAAAATATTTAGACTACAATGGATACCTTAATAATAAGTTTCTAGCATGCATTAATTTGAGTTGTTGAAACATGTTTGACAACTTATATGTTAAGGTTCATAGCTGCAACTTTCGTTTAACTTATATGTGAACTAAAACCATCTTAACTTAGAAATACTTTGAGCTTGAATTAATATTTGTGATTTCAACAAATTTGAAAAATGTCCTATGAATATAATAGTAATAATTGGTTACATTCATTGTTTAGTGTCAATGTCTTCGGAGGATGAAAGGTTACGCTGGGCTTCTAAGTATGATTAGCCAAGTGGACTATACAGTGCCAACCATTAGTGACCTCATCCGCAACATACTTGACAACCCTCCGCATCACATGCCTAGGGCGTTGAAAAACACCCTTGTGCACACTGATGATTTAGTAGAAGAGTTAGACCATCTTGCCATGAAAGTGGCATAATACCGCCATCGGTGGTCTCGTTCTCAAATGATGATAAAGTTTACAACAACGATCAGGTCCCATATGACTGGAATGGATTGGATCATGGCTACTTTTTAGACAACTACGAGTATCGAATCACCGATTCCGACACGGACTAGTTGAGCCTCGCACATGTAATAGGCTAAGTTAATTTTTTAGATAATTAAATATTTGTGATTGTGTACGGTACTATGTGTTTGCTGCCACTAAATATATATGAAACTATTTGTTTATGATCCTACATTTTAATGTAATGAAATCTATCTTTCATTGTGATGGGCATTGTCGGAGTGTGAGCTGCGGCACTCCTCCCGGCCTGCTATAGAAGTGTGACGCCCGGTCCCGTAAAACACGGAACCCAGCTAATGCATATGTGTGACCAGGATGTTCATCACACATACACATGTAATCGACAAAATGAATTCAGAATATAACATTGAATAAATAGTGTTTAAGTACTTTATTACATGAATCTCTAGCTTATTCTTGCAGCAGAAGTCTCTAACTTATTCTAGCAGCGGAAGTCTCTAACTTATTCTAGCAGCGGAAGTCTCTAAACGATAGTGGAAGCAACTAAACACGGCAGTGGCTCCATCTCCAACTCCACAGGCAAGTTGACGGTAGTTCATGTAAGGGCCTCAGTTTTGACACCTACTGGAAGTGTTCATCACCAAACCACACACTTCATTTGGAGTAAGTTGATGAACACAAATGAAGAGCAAGTAACCACCATCAACATCCTCATTAGAGAACGAACTCACATATTGCAAAAGTGGTATTTCCCACATGTGATATAGGTGGGCTGGACATATGAAAACTCCTACACATTGCTAAGGATGTCCATGCCAAGTTTCACCCAAATTCAAAACCTTTTTGAGGTCATTTTGGGTATAGTTAGGAAGAGGGCAGTTTGAAACCATATTCAAATTCAAACTGTTTTTATCCCATGAATTTAAAAGTGGGAGGCATATTCTTATTCGCACATTTTTGTGAGCTCACACACCAATTTTTACTCCATTTGGAGTTGATCTTGACATGAGCTAAGTGGGACAAATTCAAACTTTATTTGAATTCAAAACTGAACTTGTGCTGAAATTCATTCAAACCAACCCAATTTGAATTCTGATCAATTCAAATGGCTCATGGGTGAATAATTTGAATCACCATGGGTATTTTGGGGCTCACTGTTTACAACAGTGATTAGGAGTAAATTTCAGAGGTTAAAATTGGAAGTGGGACCCACATGTCAGCCACTACTCCAACTCAAACCGACTGAAAACCCATCTCGGGTTCTTGCGCCGGACTGAGCAGCCGCCACGGCGATGAAGCGACCGGGACAGCACCTGCTTGCCGCCCTGACGTGCTGAACCGCCTCACAGCCCCCTTTTCTATGCCACCGCCCTGATCGGAGCGATCACCGCACATTCTGCTGCTTCCTCACATCAGAACCGCGCCATCGCTTCCGAGCACTCGGAGCTGATCAGGGAAGCTTGATCACCGCCTCTCCGTACCCTCCAGAGCCACGGCAAGGTACTAGAAACCTTCCTCCGTCTTCCCCGCTGCTAGAATTCAGCTGAAACCGGTCGATCTCGGCTATACCGAGAGTTCAATCCGGTTAACGCCGCCGCACTTCGGGCTCCCGTGGACAGCTCAACGGGGGCGTTGTCACGCCCGAGCCAAGGCACCCTTGGACGCGCTAGTGACCGGTGCTGCTCACCCCCGAGCCACAGCCCGAGTGGTTGCTCACCAGCGGCGAATTTCCAGTTTTCCCCTTTCTGTGTGCAGAACAACCTTCGGATACGGTTCCGTTGAATTCGTACTCTAGAAAGGATTATAGGGCCTCTATCCGCTCTCACACAAACTAGACACGGTAACGCACAAGTTGCCTTCACAACCTTTGGCCGGAGGACCTCTGTACCCGGCGTAATTCGAAGTTTACCGACGGCGGAACAAACGGGAGGCATCGGGCGCACGGTGAGGACCTACTTCGGGCCTCCCACGAGCTGCCTCAAGCTCATGTAGACCTTCCCTGAGGTCCACTGATGCTTCCCAACCGGTTGCTCGAGTAGTTGAGGTGCTAGGGGAGTCAGCCGACACGGCCGAAGTTTTTCCGAGGCGGCGGCTCGTCGCCGACCATGTACCGGCCGTTGTCATGACGAGCTGACCCCAAAATCCTGTTCCCCGAGTGAAAGTAGGCAGGGGCGGCCAAGATCGTGAAGTTTGGAGCTTTACAGAAGCTGCCGGCGAGCTCTCCGGCGAGGTCCCTCGGCGGCGGAGCGCGGGCGGCGAGAGGTTGAAGAAGGGGGTGGACCCAAGCTGTCAGCGACCGATATTTTAAATCGGGATTGGGCTGCGGCCGGGATCAGGTGTGCTGGCGTGCAAAAATCTTGTGGGCCGCAGTGGGCTGTCGCCTCGGCGCTCAACACGTGTCCCTGCGGGCCCCGGCAGATTTAAACTTTTCCCCCGATTTTCGGATTCCATTCAAACTTCAAATCCTCATAACTTTGGCTAGGAAGCTCCAAATCGAGTGAACCAAATTTTGCTGGATTCAGATCTCTGAACACTTTCCAGCAAATCAAGTTTCACTTCATGAAAACCCTTATTTCTCCAGAATTAATTCCTCAAAGTTTAAACTGTTAGGAATTTTAACTGGAGAATCCTTTGGAGGAAAATCCTGAAATTCCGCTGGGATGTTCACCAAAATATCCCTGAACTACCATAAAAATTTCAGACCCATTTGAGCTCATTTGATTCATCTAATGGTGTAATTAGTGAAACTGTTCCAGAGAAAATAGAAAATGTTCAGAAACATTTCCAGAATTTTCTCTGAAATTGTTTAGCTCATATCCGTAGCTAGGAACCTTCAAATTAAGTGAGACCAACTCCATTAGAACCCTCTGAAAATCTAGTTTTCAGGAACTCATAGTTTGTTTCATGAAAATCCTTAGAACACCCTAAAAGCATTCAATTAAGATCAAGTACATGATTAATTGTGGAGGGCTCAAATGAGCTTTGCTGCTACTAAATCTTGACCAAGTCTCTGTTTAGGTTGTAACCAAGCCACAGTAAAAATTTCACAGTCATTGGGCTTGTCTAGTAAGAGTTATAGACTTCACAAGTTAAAATTTAATACACCTGCATTTAAATTAATACATGTATTGCTTCTATCATGTAGTCGCTAAGGTCGAGGAGGAACCCGAAGTCCTACACTTTGTTACTCCGGAGGAGCAGCTAGCCTACGACCAAGAGCAGCAAGGCAAGCTCCGGTTTGCATTAACCGTTTTACAAATTTTATTGTTTTGAGCACTTACTTGAGTATTATGATTCTTTGCATTAGAGTCTTGTTTGGAAACCCAATTGCATAGCCAAGAAAACCATGGGATGGGTTTAGGATTGCAAACCCCGTTAGCTACTGCAATGCTAAGATACTGTAGGATTCGGTACAAGTCGAGTAGTTGGAACTACTCGCGAGCATAGGCTAGAGGCACTCAACTCGGGTAGAGATAGCACATGAAACACATGGCAAGAAAATGAGACCAAGCGGAGGGTAAGTGCAGCAGGACTTTGGGGCCTGTGTGCTGTAGCTCCGCTTGTGTCGATTGAGGACTGAGCCGTGTGCGGGCCTGTTGAACAAGCTAGAACAGTACCGAAGACCTACCGGCTATATGGGAACCGGGAAACTGATGTAACTCGGGGTAGCTGGGTGTTGAGGCATAGCTGGTCGTTCAGAGGGTAGGTTGAGAGCTCGAGGTGTAAATCGGCCGGCGGCACTGAGATGCGCGTGCAGAGACCTCTTGCTCGGGACGATTGGACCGGTTCAACATTTGGCTAACAGGTGAAAGGTAGTCGCGTACGGCGTCCGTGATGGTTGTTGTAGGCAACATCGAGTACGGGCGTACGTGACGGGTTGTTCGGGTAACCCTGCAGGTGTAAATCGATTATAATCGCCATCCCTCGCGGTCAGTGAGTACCACTTGTTCACTGTACCTTGACGTAGAAAGAACAGGCTAGTTACATGTTAAAATGTTGCTGATTGAAAGATGGACTTGATTGCTAATGACTTGCTGTAGTTTAGAGCTCACTAAAGTTCATTTCAACTTTGGGCAAAGTACATGAGAGAAATGCGTTTCTTGTTTGATTGCGGCTCTCTCATGTACCTTAGCGTAAGGTTCTCCACAACCTGCTGCTAAAATTTGAAAGTAAGGTTCTACTAATTAGGCGAGTCCTTGCAAATGATTTTTACCTCATGTGACCCACCACCCCTCATTTAGAAGTTCCATGTTTAGGTGAGACGGGTCAGACTTGCTGAGCCTTCGTGCTCACTGCTTGTGTTTGCAGCTTTTGCATGGTTCTATGAGGAAGGGACTCCCGAAGAGGAGACGGAACCCCAGGAGGGGAACCCCGTCGAGTGGGAGTCATGCACGCCGCAGAGTTAGTGTGCGTGTGTGCTAACAAGGACACGTTCAAGGGCTGAACATGGACTTGATGCATAGTCTACACCCGTGAGTGTAGACTGGAACAATTTTGATGTAAACATGTTCATAAACTTGTTTATATAATAAAATTTCGCTTCCACTTTGTACCTTTGACGTGTGTTATCCGGTGCTGTGCAACGCAGCACCCCTCAGCTTGATCCTGGCTCGACAAGACCGTGGGGTCGTGTCAGCTTTGGTATAAGAGCTCGCTTGAGGTTTAACGCACTACAAAGGTCATCTTTTTCAAAAATCCAGTGAGGAACGAGTTAGTAGCCCGTATAAGGATGTTATTAGCATATAGAAAGTGGCATACTAACCTATTTGTTTATGTCGGAAAATCGTGTATCTCGGGACATTTATGTCTTGGGGGGTACACGTAAGCGCTGTCCACCAGTGCGTACAAACTGAAGGGTGGAGCCCCACGGGTGGCAGGTAACCCGACCCGCTTTGATATCCTCTACGACTCTTCATGTCGTTTGGGGTATTCGAGCAATGTCTGTCCCTGGCGTGCGTGGTGCAATTTGGGAGACCCCATCACGTGGTCTGAAACATGAACACGTAACTCAAGGCGTGTTTGGCTTGAGAACATCCGGGCGAGTGATGACGGCCGGGTGTACGAACTGTATGGATTCCGGGCTCGGTGTGCAGCCGAGTATGACGATTTCTTGAGTTTCCTGCAGGTAGCCTGACCACGAAACGGTAGACGTGTATCATCCGTGTGCGAGTGACGTTTAGTGCCACTGAATTAACGAAGCCGGCTAAGTCCGGTATAGGTTTTTCTTTGTGAGGACGTAGTACCGACATAATCTGCTGACACATCGATGTCACACCCAACTAAATGAACAACTTCATTTAAAACATGAATGTTTTGATCTAAAGTAGCAAAACTTGATGTAACTCCTTCCCTTGAACAGGATATTCAAAGTTAACAAGTTTTCAACTTATAGGTTGTTAAGGACAGAGCACTTTGTTTTCAGCTGAATCAAGGCTGAAGTTAATCAGAGGTTAGAAGTTGAGTTCTTTCGAGGTTGGGGTCATATGATACATTCCTGGAAAGCTTTTGAAAAGCTTTACAACTTTTCTGTTAAGGTCCAGAGGTGTTTCATCCCTTAACATTTCGAAAAATGCAGTAGAGTTGAAACTGTCCAGAAAACAGGACAGAGTAAAGACTCTCTGTAAACTCTCTGTAAATTAAGCATAACTTCCTGCTTAAAAATCCAGAAATAGAAAATGAGGTAGTTCTGGAAATCTTATGATATAGATTACAACTTTGTAACAGAAAGTTTTGTCAGATTAGGAACAGAATTAACTGGGATTCTTGGATCAAATCAGTACCTAAAGCAGGGAGGTGCTGTCCAATTTTCTCCAGAAATAAAGTTAACTTTTACATCTCATAACTTTTTAACCAGGACAGATCTTAGGCCAAAAAAATACTTTCTGGAAATCTATTGAAGTTAGCTTTAACTTTTATGTTAAGCCCCAGAACTGGTTTTGCCTTTAGCAAGGCCTAAATCAGGTTGATATGGAAACTGGTCAGGGCTGTCATGTTGAACATCAGATCAGCAGTTAAATTTGCTTAAAAATTGAACTATGTTTCCAAGCTTTATGTGTTCAATGACATGTCTTATGTTATAACTCAGTGGTTTACTGTTTAAATAAATATTTGACATTTCTCAAATATATTTTTACAGATGACAGCAGATAAACAGTTGGAGAACGGGTGGGTGGTGTCCCACTGTTCTCACCGCAACGGCTATCCGGAAGCATTAAGGCATATGCTTCAATATTTCGGATACCACCAGATGCCGCAATACATCACCAAGGAAGAAGGCGAAGAGGGGAACAAGACGTGGACAATCCATGTCGAAGTCCCTACAGGACCTACGCCACCCGGTTGGGTGCCGTTCACCATCACGGTGAGCGGAAGACAACCGGAAGGGATGTGGCAAGTGGCAGCCCGTGACACCATGTCACGTTTCTGCCAACTACACGTGCAGGCTATGGAGGGCACTCCACACGCGCTCATTCCGGTGGAGGGACGGGCTCAGCATGTGTGGGAAGAGAGGTACCTGGAGGCAACGGACCCAAGTTGCCCAAGGTACAACCCCGCGGAGGCAAACCTTAGCCTCCAGATGAGGGCGGGAAACGCCGTGATGGACAGCCAAGCTGTTCATACGGAGCATCTCGCCACAAAGCTCAAGGAGAGCACGAGCCGTGGAGACCATTTCGAGAGTGCTCACAGCGCACTCCGCAATGTGCTCCTTCCGACGATCAAGCGACTGAATGAACAGCACAATCAGTTGCATCGTCTGAAGAAGGCGAAGAGGAAAAGCCGTGTCGACATCCCGGCATTGCAAGAACTGGTACAGAATCTGACCCAGCAGAACGAGGAACTTACTCAAGAGCGGGACGATGCTATTGAGGAAGGGCAAGGCTGGGAAGAGGACTACAACCAAGCCATGGACGATGTGCATGCATTGCAGGACCTCGTACCTCCGGTGTTAGGCGTACCGGTGGTCTTGGGCCTTCCAGCAATGGGAGAACCCGGGATGGGGGAATAGGTGGTAGATCCGGAGCCACCAGCAGAGGTACCGGAGGAGGATGACCCGCAGGAGGTCGAGTTCTACTCCGAGTAGGGGTTTACAATTGCCATGTAGGGCAGCTAGGGTAGTGTAGCCCAAATTTTGTAATCGGTGACATGTCGTGTAGACAGTAGCGTATGTATAGGTAGTGACGACATGAGCACGACTTCTCGGAGACCCGAGAATAATGTATATTGTATAAAGTTTATGCTTTATCAATATATGTGAATGTTGTGCAAATCAATCATGTGTCACTTCAATACCTACTGTTGCATATGGAAATTTTAAGTAAGACATGTGCTAATTGCTGCTGTTTTGAATTTCAGAATGACGCGTACTCGTGCCAACCCGGACGTTGGGGGTACTAGTCAAGGGGGAGAGACCTCCCAACAGCCTCCCGAGGACTCCTTGGGACCGCAGCAGCAACAACAGCAAGAGCAACAGCAAACACCGCCACCGCCACTGCCAACGGTTACATTGGCCGACATCGTCGCGGCAATGGCGGGTTCACATCAGCAGCACACCGAGTTGCTGCAAACTCTTATCGCCAATACGTCTCGCACAGAGAGACGTCAAGACCGTGAGGAGCGTCAACAGAGCTCCTACTCCGACTTCCTGGCAACTCATCCCCCTGTATTCTCAAGGGCAGATGAACCTCTTGACGTGGACAACTGGCTCCGCGCGATAGAGATGAAGTTCGGGCTGCTCCAGATAAGCGAGCAGCCCAAGACTCAGTTCGCGTTCCAGCAGCTCAAAGGATCCGCGAGCGCGTGGTGGGCCAACTTCTGTGCTTCACAGCCCACCGACCGAGTGATGACCTGGACGGAGTTCCGGACGGCCTTCAGGGCCTATCATATACCGCCAGGTTTGATGAAGAGGAAGACGCAGGAATTCCTACACCTGCAACAAGGGAGCAGGAACGCGCTGGAATACTCCAGAGCGTTCAACGATCTCGCGCTCTACGCGTTGTATCAGCAGATACTGACGAGAGGCGGCGGGACCACTTTTACCAGGGGCTTAACCCGCTCCTGAAGGACAAGTTGGCGATGTTCAATCGCGGCAGCCTCAACGACATCATTGATGCTGCGATTGTTCAGGAGGAGTCCGGCAAGGAGTTAGCAGCGGCGGAGAGAAAGCGAAGCGCGCCGCAGAGAAGCGGAGAAGGAGGCGGTCCTTCTCAGAATTTTCGGATGGTGAATCGCCCACCATCAGGTCCAAGCTGGCAGCCACCACAGCGGTCGATGCCGTTCCGCAGTCGGCCGTACTCTTCACCGGCATTCAGGCCGGCACTGCCAGTACCACCTCCGCAACAACAGCAGCAGCGGGTGATGCCGCGTGCGTGTGATCCTCAGCAGCGCATGCCGGGCTTTCGTCCCCTGAGCACTACACCAGCAGCGGCCACATGTTACAAGTGTGGTCGTCCAGGACACTTCGCGAGCAGTTGCCCGGAGAGGCAAGGCGGCGGAGTGGCATCGCAGTTTCCGGGGAGGAATCAACCCTGCGCAGCGGGCAAACCCTAGGCCCGGCACCGTCCACCAGCTTGCCATAGAGGACGTGCCGGAGGGCGAGCCAATCCTTGCGGGTATGTTCCAATTCCACCAGCATCCCGCTATAGTATTGTTTGATTCAGGCGCCACGCATAGCTTCATTAGCCAAGCTTTCATTGATAAATATAGCTTGCAAATACTACCCACCGATAGTCCTTATGTGATCTGTTCACCGGGTGGGAAAATTTCAGCAAGCATGATGGTCCCAAAAGCGCCATTGTGCTTAAAGGGTAGAGTTTACCCTACGTCTCTCATAATCTTAGAGGGACAAAAGGTCGATTTCATTCTAGGGATGTCGTGGTTAACCCGCCACGGCGCTGTTTTAGACACCGTCCTCCGAGTTGTGCACTTGAACTCAGAAGTGCACGAGTCTCACTCTATTTCTGGATAGTCCAGAAATAAAACTTCCAAATGTCTATCAAGCCACAACCATCAGATTTGAAGATATTCCAGTGGTCCGAGAGTTCCCTGATGTATTCCTGGACGATTTGCCGGGGATGCCACCCGATAGAGAGGTGGAATTCAAGATTGAACTTGCACCGGGAACCATGCCAATATCCCGAAGGCCGTACAAGATGGCGCCCAAGGAGTTGGCTGAACTGAAGACTCAGCTCACGGACCTTCTGGAGAAGGGTTTTATTAGGCCGAGCTCCTCGCCATGGGGCTGTTCGGCATTATTTGTCAAGAAGAAGGATGAGACGTTACAGCTTTGCATGGACTATCGTCCATTAAATGCCGTAACCATCAAGAACAAGTACCTGTTGCCACGGATCGACATGTTGTTTGATCAGTTGGTCGAAGCAAAGATCTTTTCCAAGATGGATTTAAGATCCGGGTACCATCAGATTAAGATAAGGGCTGAGGACATTCCAAAGACAGCTTTCTCAACAAGGTACGGACTTTATGAGTACCTGGTCATGTCCTTCGGCCTCACCAATGCTCCAGCTCACTTCATGTACTTAATGAATTCGGTATTCATGCCGGAGCTGGACAAGTTTGTCGTGGTCTTCATCGACGATATCCTGGTATATTCCAAGTCGGAAGAAGATCACAGGAAGCATCTGCGTATAGTCTTGCAACAGCTGCGGGATCACAAGCTATACGCGAAATTCAGCAAATGCGAGTTCTGGATATCGCAAGTGCCTTTTCTCGGGCATATCATCTCAGCGCAGGGTATCGCTGTAGACCCGAGCAAGATCACACAAGTGCTGAATTGGAAATCCCTGAGAACTGTTCACGAGGTACGGAGTTTCCTTGGACTCGCGGGATATTATCGGAGGTTCATTCCGAACTTCTCGAAGATTGCCAAGCCAATGACAGAGCTGCTGAAGAAGGCTACCAAATATGTTTGGAGTCCAGCGTGTGAAGCAGCATTCAAGGGTTTAGTCAAGCACCTCACGTCAGCAACGGTTTTGGCGCAGCCAGACACAACAAAACCGTTCGATGTGTACTGCGATGCATCCGGCATTGGGCTCGGATGTGTGCTGATGCAAGACCGAAGGGTGGTCGCGTATGGGTCACGTCAGCTTAGAAACCATGAGAAAAACTATCCAACTCACGATTTGGAGCTCGCTGCCGTGGTACTTGTACTGAAAATGTGGAGGCACTACCTACTCGGTAACCTCGTACATTTATATACCGACCACAAAAGCCTCAAGTACATATTCACTCAGAAGGAGTTGAACATGAGGCAGCGAAGATGGTTAGAATTGATAAAAGATTACGAAATAGAGATCCATTATCATCCGGGCAAGGCAAACGTAGTGGCAGATGCACTGAGCCGCAAGTCACACGTCAATAATCTGACCATCACACCGTTGGAAGAGAGCGAACCACCACTACATGTGATTCCACACGGAGCTCTCTACATCCTAGCTTTGATCCCCACCATCCGTGAAGATATAGCGGCAGCCCAGAAGAATGACAAGGGCATGTCGCATTTGCGGAGACGTGTAGACAGTGGGGAGTTGAAATGTTTCCGGAAGGATGGAGACGGCGTCCTATGGTTCAAGGACCGGATCGTCGTACCCCGTAACCCGGAATTATGGAAGAAAATTTTTGATGAGGCTCACTTATCAAAATTTTCTATTCACCCCGGCAGCAACAAGATGTATCAAGAACTCAGAAGCAAGTTTTGGTGGACACGGATGAAGCGTGAGATTGCAAAATACGTGTCCGAGTGTGATACATGTCGAAGGGTGAAGGCAGACCATATGCGGAAACCAGGACTGCTGCAACCACTGGGCATTCCTGCCTGGAAATGGGAGGATGTGAGCATGGACTTCATCATCGGTTTACCCACCACCTTGCAGAAACATGATTCTGTGTGGGTGATCGTCGATCGGTTCACCAAAGTTGCCAATTTCATCCCGGTCAACACCAACTACAACGCCAAGAAGTATGCTGAACTGTACATCTCACGGATCCTATGCTTGTACGGCGTACCCCGTACTATCATATCGGATCAGGGCACTTTTTTGTGTCCCGTTTTTGGGAGCAGCTGCACGCTGCCTTGGGGACGAAGCTGATCCGTAGTTCAGCATACCACCCACAGACGGATGGACAAACCGAGCGGGTAAATCAGATCCTAGAAGACATGCTACGAGCTTGCGCTATCAACCACGGCAAGAATTGGAATGATCACTTGCCGTTAGCCGAGTTCTCGTACAACAATGGGTACCAAGCCAGCATCAAGATGGCGCCTTATGAGGCGCTATACGGGAGAAAATGTCGCACACCATTGAATTGGTGTGAGTCTGTCGAAAGGGTTACTTTCGGGATTGACCTCGTCAACAACACGGAAGAAAAGGTTCGACTGATTCAAGCGAACCTAAAAGCCGCCCAATCCCGGAAGAAATAGTATGCGGACCGGAGAATACGCCCACTACAATTTGAAGTTGGAGATCACGTATATCTGCAGGTGTCTCCAATGAAGGTTGTAAACAGATTCGGGGTGAGGGGAAAGTTAGCACCCCGATTCATCGGTCCATTTCAGATTACCAAAAGATGTGGATCAGTGGCATACCGGCTACAATTACCAGAAGCACTTTCCGGTGTGCACGACGTCTTTCACATTTCCCAGCTGAGGAAGTGTCTCAAGCTATCAACTACCGTTCAGCTGGAAGATATTGAAGAACTGCAACCGGATCTCAGCTATCGAGAGGAACCGGTGCAGATTATTGATGAAAAGGCCCGAACCACACGCCACCGTACGTTGTGGTTCTACAAGGTTCTATGGAGTAATCACTCCATGGACGAAGCGACATGGGAGAGCGAAGGATTCCTTCGCGCTAACTACCCTGACTTTTTCACATCGCATATCCGGTAATTTTCCACCATCCTCTCTGTCATTTTAACCTTATAATCTCGGGACGAGATTTTTTTAAAGGGGGAGGAATGTAAGGGCCTCAGTTTTGACACCTACTGGAAGTGTTTATCACCACACCACACACTTCATTTGGAGTAAGTTGATGAACACAAATGAAGAGCAAGTAACCACCATCAACATGCTCATTAGAGAACAAACTCACACATTGCAAAAGTGGTATTTCCCACATGTGATATAGGTGGGCTGGACATATGAAAACTCCTACACATTGCTAAGGATGTCCATGCCAAGTTTCACCAAAATTCAAAACTATTTTGAGGTCATTTTGGGTATAGTTAGGAAGAGGGCAGTTCGAAACCATATTCAAATTCAAACTGTTTTTATCCCATGAATTTAAAAGTGGGAGGCATATTCTTATTCAGCACATTTTTGTGAGCTCACACAACAATTTTCACTCCATTTGGAGTTGATCTTGACATGAGCTAAGTGGGACAAATTCAAACTTTATTTGTCAAAACTGAACTTGTGCTGAAATTCATTCAAACCAAACCCAATTTGAATTCTGATCAATTCAAATGGCTCATGGGTGAATAATTTGAATCACCATGGGTATTTTGGGGCTCACTGTTTACAACAGTGATTAGGAGTAAATTTCAGAGGTTAAAATTGGAAGTGGGACCCACATGTCAGCCACTACTCCAATTCAAACCGACTGAAAATCCTGCTCGGGTTCTTGCGCCGGACAGAGCAGCCGCCACGACGAAGAAGCGACCGGGACACCACCTGCTGTAACACCCCAAAATTTTGTTAAGACCCTAAATCATGTTAAGAGGAGAATTTAAAAATTTTTGGACGTGTTGCATGTTTTGCCAAAATTCAAATTCAAACTGGAATTCAAATTAAACTCAAATCAGAAAAGAAATAGAAAAAAAGAAAAAGAGAAAACAGAAAAAAAACCGGCCAGTGGGCCGCAACCCACCAGCCGGCCCAACCAGCGCCGCGCCAGCCCGCAGCCGCGCGCGCCGCTTCCTCCCACTGACAGGCGGGGCCCGCCAGCTCTTCTTCTACCTCGCGCCCGCGCCGGGATTCTCTCACCCCGGATCAAAACCGACCCGGATTCCTGCGCATCCCCGCCGAATTCCGTTCGTAGGCGACGCGGACTTGATCTAAACCACCCCGCCGCTTTTCCCCGTCTATAAAAACCCCGGCTTCGTTCTGTTTTTCCCACGTGATCCGCCAATTTTCCTCCGGTGAGAACCGAGACTTCTCCGGCGAATTCTGGCCGATCTAAGCTCGGAAATTCCGATCTAACTCGCTGGTCTTGATCCACCGCCTCCGGGGAACCTTGCAGGTGCAGAAAACTCGGTGACTTGCAGTGTAAACACAGCGCCGACGAGCCTCGCCGTGAATTCACCTCGGACCTCGTCGCCGATCACCTTGCAGGACCTCCGAGCTCAAGAAAACCCCCGAGGTGAGATCCCCGACCTCCCCTCCACCGATCTATGCCATAAAATCACAGTTCTAGGAGGAATTCTCGAAGATCCGAAAGTCTCCGGCGAGATCGCCGCTTCCCGCCGCCGTGCGCCGCCGGCAGGGCCGCCCGCGTTCCATCAGAGCGACGTGGCCGCTTGTGCGCCGTTTATTTTAAATCGCACGGTAGGGTTTAAATCCCCGCGTACCGGTTCGACGTTATAATCTCAGCCGTCGGTTTAAAATCGGACGGTCCACGTCAGCCCCGCGTTATAAAGACTGGAAATCTTACGTGCTACCCCCTGGGGTTCTCGGGAAATAAGAGCTAGCCCCGGAAACTTCTGATCTAGCCCCTGGAACTTCAGAAAATCATGTAAATTCGTTTGAAAATAAGTTTTAGCCCCTGGACTTAATAAAAATTAGGAAAAACACCTCTGTTATGAGTAGCTAGACCCCTGAAAATTCTTAAAATAATATTATAGACCCTGTAGTGGGGTAAGTTTAACTTTTTAGCCCTGTTTAGTATTTAATTTAGGAAATTGAATTTGTGGCTAGTGTTTAAAAATTAAAAAGTGGGACAAACATATTGTCAAAATTAAATTAAAGACTTTCTCAGTATTTAGGAAACTTTGGAGTGAGATAAAAACATATTTTGGGGCTGAAGTGAATCTGTTTAATTTATTATTCACATTTAGGGACACATTTTTAAGTAAAGAAAAGTTCTAGAAAATAGGGAAAATAATTGTAAAATAGTTTACATCAGAGGAAAATGTCAAAAATATATTAGTAAATATTTTAGATCAGAACCTATTCTGTTTAGATGATGTGTCTTGTTATTTTCATAATAAAGTACACATTTATGCTTAGGAAAATAAATTTGAAAACATAGCAACTAGTAAATGATAAATGGAGTTTCTAAAAATCCAAAAGAATTCAGTTTAGGGTTGGTAGAAATTCTGAAGACACATATGGAGAAGAAAAATACCTTTCATGCATACTTGGTAGCAAAAAGGTGTAGTAGTTGAATATAGGGAATTTATATATATATAGTATGTAAGTATAAATGTGAACACAAAAGTAGGAATCATATACACATGATTAAAAGTGCATGCAAGCAACAAATCAACACACATAGAGTAACCACAACACATATAATGGTGAATGACTTTCATAAATATGAATGTGTGGTTTGTATGAAGTGGAAGTGTGAACCTATGTCTTATGGATTTTTGTTTTCCTTTTGCTATGTGTGATGGTATGATGTAGAACCTGCTCAAGAGCAAGTTATCCCTTTCCAAGACCAGGACTACCCATTCCAAGAGCAGCAGGAAGGAGGCAAGTGTCCTTGACCACTTTGATCCTATGTTAGGATGGGTAGCTAGAGTTATTTGCATTTTTAATTGAAATATGAAACCCATGTTAGGAATTTTCCCTAGAATTGCATTACCTTGTTTCCTTGTAGCTTGGGTTGGGATTTATTTTATCATGTCATTTATTATTATGCATATGCTTAGCCATGCTTAGAATGGGATATTTGGGATATGAGATCATCAGTTTATTTTACCATCCTCTTGAATGAAATATTGCGAGTTATGTAGAGGTAGGGATCAAGGCAAGTTGGATGTTTTGGTGTTGTGCTGGGTGCACGAGACTCGGGTTTGTGTTTTGTACTTGCCTGGATCCTAAGGACCGGTTCATGGAGCATGTAACCTGGCTTTACCGTGCCAATCACATGCTGAGATGGGGCAGCTTGGCCAATTAATTAGGTGTATTCCCGGCGTAGTATGGGTGTGTTGGATGGTGCGGGGAATAGGTGTCAGCTGGACTACCATATGAACCGCAAGGCTCAAGAGGGGGCCACTGCAGCGGGGTTGGAGCCTCTTGTATGCTGTTAGGGGTGAAACCTCAGTGGGCCCACGCTCGTCGGGAATCCCTTTGTAAAGGCTTCGTAGTGATCTCCTGGCTACACACCTGGGAAGTGTGAATGTGGTTCGTAGCCACTGGCATAATGGAGGTTCTTTTAGTCCACCCGGCAACGGGGGATGAAATCACTACATGTGGGTACAGTGGTACAAACTCTGCAGAGTCAAAACTGTCATGACAGCCGTGCTCACGGTCAAGAGCGGCTTGGACTTATTCATGATTAGAGGATTGATGGTTTTGGAAGTTAAGCGGGTAGCTTAACATTGGAAATGATGTTATGGTTATTGGATTATGATGATGGGAAGGGAGATTGGGACCATTTCACTTGTGTAGTAGTGTAGGTGCTTAATAAGCTAAGGTGATAGGTATTAATTGCGTAGTGCTTTAACCATGAGTTCAACCTTTCCTTGTTCTAGCCATGCATGATATAATTTTCCCACACTTGCTGAGTACCATTGGTACTCAACCTTGCATATTTGTTGGTTTATATTGCTGCTCAGGTCAAGATAATGAGGTGGTGTATAATGACCAAGACTTTGGACCCGAAGAAGGTTTCTAGGTTCATGGAGACCCCCGGGCAACGCCTGTAACGGAGCCCTCAAGAATAATATTCCGCTGCTAGTTTATTTACTTGTGATGAACTTATTATTGTCCATCGAGACATTTACTATGTAAGACTTACTTATATTCGACACCTGGCTTGTAATAAATGATGCTTCACTATTTGTCATCACATGTATGAGAAAATGATCCTGACATACATGTGATATTCACTTGGTTGTTCTTCGAAAAAACCGGGTGTGACAGAAGTGGTATCAGAGCCAAGGTTTGCCCGTAGGAACGTGGACCTAGGTAGAAATGGACGTATTTAAGGGCCCTATTTTCTTAAAAACTATTTTACAAGGTGTGTGTTGAAAAGTGCTATTTAATGAGTCACTTTCTTCATCTTACCCCAACTTTCATTCAAAATAGGATTTTTGTTTAAAAGTTTATCTAACCTAAGTTTAAATGTTTTCTGTTTTAGATGGTTCGCATGATTCGCACCGCTCGCAAGTCCACAGGAGGGAGAGTTCCAGTAGTTGCCCTTGCCCAAAGAGAGGAGAGCCGTCCGGTGACGTACCTTTCCTATGGATTGGCAGTAGAAGGCTTGTTGCGCCGTCTTTGAAGTATGCTCGAAGCCGCCGGCAATACGGGCAAGCTAATCATCCACTATAACTCCACCAGGACCATCCGTGAAAAGAGGGAAGAATGGAGTTCAGAGATGAGGATTATACACGAAAATCAGCTGCTTAAGATCCACCACTCTCCAGCTTGTCGAGCGACACAGGTCGATGCGGAGAAGGATGTCACCTGGGAGGCCATCACCTGCCAGAGTCACATCTATCGTCGCCACCTGGACAGGACTGAGTACATGTATGTCCTCCAGCGTGAGAGTGGTACAACGGAGTATAAGTACCCGCCAGTGCAGCAAGGGACTTCCCATGAGCACATGGACTTGTGCTTGGAGGATGCTGCTATGCTTAGCACTTGACTGCAGGAGTGTCAGCAAGAGCTTCAGGATGTTCGGGACACCCTGAAGGAAACGGAGGCGTTGCTGCGAGCCTGCCTGAGGGCGAGAGAAAGAGGAGATGGGAATGAACTATGTGTCACCGTGAATGATACATGGACTCCTGACTCCCCAGATCGTCGGGCGATAAGGCGTCGTTGCACTTCTCCACCAGCAGCCTCCCCACCCAAAGCAGAGTCAGAAGGAAGCCGAAATGATGAGGAAGATCCTGAGGAGCCAGCTCAAGAAAACGAGTAGTGTAGAGTCCTTCCCTTAGTTAGCAAGATGTCGAATAGTCGAGTCGTTAAGTTAAGTTAATGGTGTGTTAATGCTTGGTGTGTGACGTGACTTGTGGAAGCCATGAGCAATTGTCCACAGCCTCGTCTTTAGATTGTTTTGCTTTGGTGTGAGAATCCACGTGAAATAATATTGCATTTATTTTTGTGTGAGAAATGAACCCTCAGAAAAGTATAACAAAGCCTCAACACTTCAAAGTACAAACAAATGAAAGTAGTAAGATGATACTACATGCTTTCAAATTAATATTGGTTGATTCTGCCAGATGGCCGGAAGAGGAAAAGGACGTGCTGCCAACCCCGCCAACAACAACGATGAGGCATGCCACCCTCATCTTTCTGGAGGCCAGGACCGGGGTGGTCGCCGTGAAGGAGTTGATCCCCTCCACCAAATGCTGGAGAATCAAAATCAGCTCATCCAGAACTTGACTCAAGTGGTGGCCAACTTGCATCAAGTTCCACCTCCACAAGCTGCACCAGCCAACCAAGGTTGAGTGAGTTTCTAGGAACTCAACCTCCAAAGTTTGCAAGTGCTGCTGAACCTCTGGAGGCAGATGATTGGCAGAAGACCATTGAAAGTAAGATGAGGATGATACAGTGCCAAGGGTATGAGAGGCTGCTGATTGCCTCTCATCAATTGCATGGACCTGCTGCTGATTGGTGGACCGCCTATGTGGCCGCCCGTCATGACCCTGAGAACATCACTTGGGAAGAGTTCAAGCGTAGCTTCCGCAACCATTACATCCGAAGAGGTGAACTCAAAAACAAGAGGAAGGAGTTCTTGGGACTGCAGCAGGGAAGCATGACGGTGAGGGAATACCTCACTAAATTTACTCAACTATCTCGTTATGCCCCACGAGACATAGAGACTGATGAGCAGAAACAAGATTGTTTCGTGGAAGGACTTATCGCAGAAATACAGTGTGCAATGTCCCCAAATGAGTATGAAAGCTTCGAAAAGATGGTGGACAGAGCGTTTGTGGTAGAAAGGAAGCTAAAGGCCTTGGAAAATGAGAATAAGAGGAAGGCCGGGTGGTCACATCAAGCCTCAGGGAGCAACAACCGCCCACGTCTGATGCAGCAACCTGCAGGGCAGACGAACCGTGCTGCGGTACCCTACTCAGCACCAAGAGGGTACAACCCGAACTACAGGCCTCCGGCAGCACCAATACAGCCACAACGTCAGTTCGTACAGCAGCCTCGCCCTGCATATCCACCTCGACCAGCAGTACAAGGACCCCCAAACCAACCCCAAGACAGCAAAAGCCAGGCACCTAAGGTTGGGGTGCAATGTTTTAGTTGCGGAGAAGTGGGGCACTACGCCCATAAGTGTCCAAAGAAGAAGCCCACGCAGCCACAGCAGCAGAATGTAATGAGAGGACGGGTGAACCACGTCACTATGGAGGAAGCACAAGAGGCACCCGACGTGGTAGTTGGTAAGTTTCCTGCCAATTTACACATTGCAACCCTGCTGTTTGATTCTGGTGCTACCCACTCGTTCATTGCTCAAGGGTTTGTTAAGAAGCATGACCTAGCAACAACACAAATGAACCATATGCTAGCCGTAAACTCTCCAGGTGGAGAAATAAGGATGAGACAAGTGTGTCCCAAAGTGAATCTAGACATTAATGGGGTAGTGTTCACTGCTAACCTCATAGTGATAGATTCACAAGGGATAGATATTATTTTGGGTATGGATTGGTTGACCAAACATAAGGGAATCATCCATTGTTCGACCAGAACGGTGGAACTAACTCACCCTAGTGGCACCAGGGTAAAGTTCATAACAATACACGAGACTAGGAGGGACATTAAATTAAATCAAGTTGAGGTGAAAGTGGAGGAGATCAGGATTATCCGGGAATACCCAGATGTTTTTCTGGAGGAGTTGCCAGGTATGCCTCCCGATCGTGAAGTGGAATTCGCAATTGAGTTAGTACCTGGAACAGCCCCGATATACAAGCGACCTTATCGGATGGACTCCAAGCAGCTGGGAGAACTCAAGGATCATTTGAGAGAATTGACGGAGAAGGGGTATATTCGTCCTAGTTCCTCACCATGGGGAGCTCCGGAGATATTTGTGCCCAAGAAGGACGGAACCCAAAGGTTATGCGTGGATTACCGTGCCTTGAATGAGGTAACTATCAAGAACAAGTACCCATTACCCCGCATTGAAGACTTGTTTGATAAGTTGAGGGGAGCTTGTGTGTTCTCGAAAATTGATCTCAGGTCGGGGTACCACCAACTCAAGATAAGGCAATCTGATATTCCCAAGACAGCTTTTGTATCTCGGTACGGACTGTATGAATACACTGTCATGCCTTTCGGGCTAACTAATGCCCCGGCATACTTCATGTATCTCATGAACAAGGTATTCATGGAATATCTGGACAAATTTGTGGTGGTTTTCATAGATGACATTCTTGTCTTCTCCAAAGATGAAGAAGAACATGAGAAACATCTAAGGTTGGTGTTGCAAAGGCTGAGAGAACACCAACTATATGCCAAGTTGAGCAAGTGTGAGTTTTGGCTGAAGAGAGTTCCCTTCTTAGGACATATAATCTCGGAGGGAGGAATCTCCGTAGATCCCGCCAAAATCGAGGATATCCAGAAGTGGAAGACCCCTGAAAATGTCGGGGAAGTTCAAAGCTTCTTGGGATTGGCTGGATACTATCGACGGTTTATTGAAGGATTCTCCAAGATCTCGAGACCTCTCACCAAACTGTTGGAGAAGGGAATCACATTCACCTGGACGCCACAGTGCGAGACGAGGTTTCAGGAGCTAAAGAAGAGATTGACAACAGCCCCAGTGTTAGTTATGCCAGATATGTAGAAGAACTTTACGGTGTACTGCGATGCCTCTGGAAACGGGTTGGGATGTGTTCTCATGCAAGAAGGGCATGTCGTGGCATATGCATCCCGACAGCTCCGGAAGCACGAGAAAAACTATCCTACACATGACCTAGAACTAGCCGCAGTGGTACACGCGTTGAAAATTTGGCGGCACTATTTGATGGGGAAGAGGACCGAGATATATACGGATCATAAGAGTTTGAAGTACATATTCACACAGCCAGACCTCAACCTCAGACAAAGGAGATGGTTAGATCTAATCAATGACTTTGATGTGGGCATCAACTATCATCCTGGGAAAGCAAACGTCGTGGCCGATGCTTTAAGTCGGAAAGTGCAGGTCAATAAGTTGAGCTTGAAGGACATGCCCGCAGAATTGAAGGACGAGGTTATAAGGCTCAATCTATGCCTTGTGAATAGTGGTGAAGCCATCGCCATGGAAGTGGACTCCACACTAGAGCGAGAAATACGCGAGGGTCAAAAGAATGACGAGAAGATACGAGAGATCAGACAACTCATCAAGGAAAATAAAGCTCCTGGTTTTAGAGAGGATGAACAAGGAACGGTGTGGCATGGGAAAAGAATCTGTGTGCCAGAAGTAAAGGAGATCCATGAATTGATTTTGAAGGAGGCTCATGATTCTGACTATTCCATTCATCCTGGGAGTACGAAGATGTACCAGGACCTCAAGGGCAGGTATTGGTGGTATGGCATGAAGCGAGATGTCGAGGAACATGTTGCCCGATGTGACACATGTCAGTTGGTGAAAGCAGAACATCAACGACCCGCGGGATTATTGCAACCACTCAAAGTGCCTGAATGGAAATGGGAAGAAATCAGCATGGATTTCATCATGGGATTGCCTAGAACCCAATCATGATATGATTCGATATGGGTCATCATTGATAGGCTAACCAAGGTAGCTCATTTCATCCCCGTGAAAGAAAGCTACAGCGGATCCAAATTGGCAGAGCTGTACATGTCAAGGATCGTGTGTTACCATGCAGTGACAAAGAAGATTGTGTCGGATCGAGGGACACAGTTCACCTCGAGGTTTTGGCAGAAGTTGCATGAAACCATGGGAACCCATCTGAATTTCAGCTCTGCCTATCATCCCCAAACCGACGGGCAGACGGAGAGAACCAATCAGATTCTTGAAGATATGCTGAGGGCATGTGCACTCAAAAACAATTGGAGTTGGGACAAGAACTTACCGTATGCGGAGTTTTCCTATAACAACAGCTATCAAGCTAGTATGAAGATGTCACCGTTTGAAGCTTTGTACGGGAGGAAGTGCAGAACTCCCCTATTTTGGAACCAAACAGGGGAAAGTAAAGTGTATGGTCCAGAAGTACTACAAGAAGCCGAGGCGAAGGTGAGGGAAATTCGCAACAATTTAAGGATAGCACAGACACGCCAAAAGAGCTATGCCGATGTACGAAGAAGAGAGCTCGTTTTCAACGTGGGGGACTATGTCTATCTCAAGGTGTCCCCTATCAGAGGACTTTGTTGGTTCAAGGTGAAAGGGAAGTTGTCACCTCGATACATCGGACCCTTTCAAGTTTTGGAGAGGAAAGGCGAAGTGGCATATCAACTAGAATTACCGGCTCGTCTATCGGATGTGCACGATGTGTTCCATGTGTCACAACTCAAGAAATGCCTGAGAACGCCTGAAGAGGTGTTACCCATGAATGAAGTGGACGTAGCTGAGGATTTGTCTTATGCCGAGCAACCATACAAGATTTTGGAGACAATGGAACGCCTCACCAGAAATAAAAGAATCCGGATGTGCAAGGTGCAGTGGAAGCATCACTCAGAAGAGGAAGCCACCTGGGAGCAGGAAGATGACCTAAAGGCACGATTTCCGGAATTGTTTTCTTAGAACCACCAATCTCGAGGACGAGATTTCTTTTAAGGGGGGTAGAGCTGTAACACCCCAAAATTTTGTTAAGACCCTAAATCATGTTAAGAGGGGAATTTAAAAATTTTTAGACGTGTTGCATGTTTTGCAAAAATTCAAATTCAAACTGGAATTCAAATTAAACTCAAATCAGAAAAGAAATAGAAAATAAGAAAAAGAGAAAACAGAAAAAAACCGGCTAGTGGGCCGCAACCCACCAGCCGGCCCAACCAGCGCCGCGCCAGCCCACAGCCGCGCGCGCCGCTTCCTCCCACTGACAGGCGGGGCCCGCCAGCCCTTCTTCTACCTCGCGCCCGCGCCGGGATTCTCTCACCCCGGATCAAAACCGACCCGGATTCCTACGCATCCCCGCCGAATTCCGTTCGTAGGCGACGCGGACTTGATGTAAACCACCCCGCGGCTTTTCCCCGTCTATAAAAACCCCGGCTTCGTTCTGTTTTTCCCACGCGATCCGCCAATTTTCCTCCGGTGAGAACCGAGACTTCTCCGGCGAATTCTGGCCGATCTAAGCTCGGAAATTCCGATCTAACTCGCTGGACTTGATCCACCGCCTCCGGGGAACCTTGCAGGTGCAGAAAACTCGGTGACTTGCGGTGTAAACACAGCGCCGAGGAGCCTCGCCGTGAATTCACCTCGGACCTCATCGCCGATCACCTTCCAGGACCTCCGAGCTCAAGAAAACCCGCGAGGTGAGATCCCCGACCTCCCCTCCACCGATCTATGCCATAAAATCACAGTTCTAGGAGGAATTCTCGAAGATCCGAAAGTCTACGGCGAGATCGCCGCTTCCCGCCGCCGTGCGCCGCCAGCAGCGCCGCCCTCGTTCGATCAGAGCGACGTGGCCGCTTGTGCGCCGTTTATTTTAAATCGCACGGTACGGTTTAAATCCCCATGTACCGGTTCGACGTTATAATCTCAGCCGTCGGTTTAAAATCGGACGGTCCACGTCAGCCCCGCGTTATAAAGACTGGAAATCTTACGTGCTACCCCCTGGGGTTCTCGGGAAATAAGAGCTAGCCCCGGAAACTTCTGATCTAGCCCCTAGAACTTCAGAAAATCATGTAAATTCATTTAAAAATCAGTTTTAGCCCCTGGACTTAATAAAAATTAGGAAAAACACCTCTGTTATGAGTAGCTAGACCCCTGAAAATTCTTAAAATAATATTATAGACCCTGTAGTGGGGTAAGTTTAACTTTTTAGCCCTGTTTAGTATTTAATTTAGGAAATTGAATATGTGGCTAGTGTTTAAAAATTAAAAAGTGGGACAAACATATTGTCAAAATTAAATTAAAGACTTTCTCAGTATTTAGGAAACTTTGGAGTGAGATAAAAACATATTTTGGGGCTGAAGTGAATCTGTTTAATTTATTATTCACATTTAGGGACACATTTTTAAGTAAAGAAAAGTTCTAGAAAATAGGGAAAATAATTGTAAAATAGTTTACATCAGAGGAAAAGGTCGAAAATATATTAGTAAATATTTTAGATCAGAACCTATTCTGTTTAGATGATGTGTCTTGTTATTTTCATAATAAAGTACACATTTATGCATAGGAAAATAAATTTGAAAACATAGCAACTAGTAATTGATAAATGGAGTTTCTAAAAATTCAAAAGAATTCAGTTTAGGGTTGGTAGAAATTCTGAAGACACATATGGAGAAGAAAAATACCTTTCATGCATACTTGGTAGCAAAAAGGTGTAGTAGTTGAATATAAGGAATTTATATATATATAGTATGTAAGTATACATGTGAACACAAAAGTAGGAATCATATACACATGATTAAAAGTGCATGCAAGCCACAAATCAACACACATAGAGTAACCACAACACATATAATGGTGAATGACTTTCATAAATATGAATGTGTGGTTTGTATGAAGTGGAAGTGTGAACCTATGTCTTATGGATTGTTGTTTTCCTTTTGCTATGTGTGATGGTATGATGTAGAACCTGCTCAAGAGCATGTTATCCCTTTCCAAGATCAGGACTACCCATTCCAAGAGCAGCAGGAAGGAGGCAAGTGTCCTTGACCACTTTGATCCTATGTTAGGATGGGTAGCTAGAGTTATTTGCATTGTCAATTGAAATATGAAACCCATGTTAGGAAGTTTCCCTAGAATTGCATTACCTTGTTTCCTTGTAGCTTGGGTTGGGATTTATTTTATCATGTCATTTATTATTATGCATATGCTTAGCCATGCTTAGAATGGGATATTTGGGATATGAGATCATCAGTTTATTTTACCATACTCTTGAATGAAATATTGTGAGTTATGTAGAGGTAGGGATCAAGGCAAGTTGGATGTTTTGGTTGTGTGCTGGGTGCACGAGACTCGGGTTTGTGTTTGGTACTTGCCTGGATCCTAAGGACCGGTTCATGGAGCATGTAACCTGGCTTTACCGTGCCAACCACATGCTGAGATGGGGCAGCTTGGCCAATTAATTAGGTGTATCCCCGGCGTAGTATGGGTGTGTTGGATGGTGCAGGGAATAGGTGTCAGCTGGACCACCATATGAACCGCAAGGCTCAAGAGGGGGCCACTGCAGCGGGGTTGGAGCCTCTTGTATGCTGTTAGGGGTGAAACCTCAGTGGGCCCATGCTCGTCGGGAATCCCTTTGTAAAGGCTTCGTAGTGATCTCCTGGCTATACACCTGGTAAGTGTGAATGTGATTCGTAGCCACTGGCATAATTGAGGTTCTTTTAGTCCACCCGGCAACGGGGGATGAAATCACTACATGTGGGTACAGTGGTACAAACTCTGCAGAGTCAAAACTGTCATGACAGCCGTGCTCACGGTCAAGAGCGGCTTGGACTTATTCATGATTAGAGGATTGAGGGTTTTGGAAGTTAAGCGGGGAGCTTAACATTGGAAATGATGTTATGGTTATTGGATTATGATGATGGGATGGGAGATTGGGACCATTTGACTTGTGTAGTAGTGTAGGTGCTTAATAAGCTAAGGTGATAGGTATTAATTGCGTAGTGCTTTAACCATGAGTTCAACCTCTCCTTGTTCTAGCCATGCATGATATAATTTTCCCACACTTACAGAGTACCATTGGTACTCAACCTTTCATATTTGTTGGTTTATATTGCTGCTCAGGTTAAGATAATGAGGTGGTGTATAATGACTAAAACTTTGGACCCGAAGAAGGTTTCTAGGTTCATGGAGACCCACAGGCAACGCCTGTGACGGAGCCCTCAAGAATAATATTCCGCTGCTAGTTTATTTACTTGTGATGAACTTATTATTGTCCATCGAGACATTTACTATGTAAGACTTACTTATATTCGACACCTGGCTTGTAATAAATGATGCTTCACTATTTGTCATCACATGTATGAGAAAATGATCCTGGCATACATGTGATATTCACTTGGTTGTTCTTCGGAAAAACCGGGTGTGACACCTGCTTGCCGCCCCGACGTGCTGAACCGCCTCACAGCCCCCTTATCTATGCCACCGCCCTGATCGGAGCGATCACCGCACATTCTGCTGCTTCCTCGCATCAGAACCGCGCCATCGCTGCCGAGCACTCGGAGATGATAAGGGAAGCTTGATCACCGCCTCTCCGTCCCCTCCAGAGCCACGGCAAGGTACTAGAAACCTTCCTCCGTCTTCCCCGCTGCTAGAATTCAGCTGAAACCGGTCGATCTTGGCTATACCGAGAGTTCAATCCGGTTACCTAACGCCGCCGCACTTTGGGCTCCCGTGGACAGCCCAACCGGGGCGTTGTCACGCCCTAGCCAAGGAACCCTTGGACGCGCTAGTGACCGGTGCTGCTCACCCCCAAGCCACAGCCCGAGTGGTTGCTCACCGGCGGCGAATTTCCAGTTTTCCCCTTTCTGTGTGCAGAATGACCTTCGGATACGTTGAATTCGTACTCTAGAAAGAATTAGAGGGCCTCAATCCGCTCTCACACAATCTAGACATGGTAACGCACAAGTTGTCTTCACAACTTTTGGCCGGAGGACCTCGGTACCCGGCGTAATTTGAAGTTTACCGACGGCGGAACAAACGGGAGGCATCGGGCGCACGGTGAGGACCTACTTCAGGCCTCCCCCGAGCTGCCTCAAGCTCATGTCGACCTTCCCTGAGGTCCACTGATGCTTCCCGACCGGTTGCTCGAGTAGTTGAGGTGCTAGGGGAGTCACCCGACACGGCCGAAGTTTTTCCGAGGCGGCGGCTCGTCGCCGACCATGTACCGGCCGTTGTCATGACGAGCTGACCCCAAAATACTGTTCCCCGAGTGAAAGAGGCAGGGGCTTCCAAGAATGTGAAGTTTGGAGCTTTACAGAAGCTGCCGGCGAGCTCTCCGGCGAGGTCCATCGGCGGCGGAGCGCGGGCGGCGAGAGGTTGAAGAAGGGGGTGAACCCCAGCTGTCAGCGACCGATATTTTAAATCGGGATCGGGCTGCGGCCGGGATCAGGTGTGCTGGCGCGCAAAAACCTTGTGGGCCACGGTGTGCTGTCGCCTCAGCGCTCAACACGTGTCCCTGCGGGCCCCGGTAGATTTAAACTTTTCCCCCGATTTTCAGATTCCATTCAAACTTCAAATCCTCATAACTTTGGTTAGGAAGCTCCAAATCGAGTGAACCAAATTTTGCTGGATTCACCTCTCTGAGCACTTTCCGGCAAATCAAGTTTCACTTCATGAAAACCCTTATTTCTCCAGAATTAATTCCTCAAATTTTAAACTGTTAGGAATTTTAACTGGAGAATCCTTTGGAGGAAAATCCTGAAATTTCGCTGGGATGTTCACCAAAATATACCTGAACTACCATATAAATTTCAGACCCATTTGAGCTCATTTGATCCACCTAATGGTGTGATTAGTGAAACTGTTCCAGAGAAAATAGAAAATGTTCAGAAACATTTCCAGAATTTTCTCTGAAATTGTTTAGCTCATATCCATAGCTAGGAACCTTCAAATTAAGTGAGACCAACTCCATTAGAACCCTCTGAAAATCTAGTTTTCAGGAAGTCATAGTTTGTTTCATGAAAATCCTTAGAACACCCTAAAATCCTTCAATTAAGGTCAAGTACATGATTAATTGTGGACGGCTCAAATGAGCTTTGCTGCAACTAAAACTTGACCAAGTCTCTGTTTAGGTTGTAACCAAGCCACAGTAAAAATTTCACAGTCATTGGGCTTGTCTAGTAAGAGTTATAGACTTCAAAAGTTAAAAGTTAATAAAACTGCATTTAAATTAATACATGTATTGCTTCTATCATGTAGTCGCTAAGGTCGAGGAGGAACCCGAAGTCCTAGACTTCGTTACTCCAGAGGAGCAGCTAGCCTACGACCAAGAGCAGAAAGGCAAGCTCCGGTTCGCATTAACCGTTTTACAAATTTTATTGTTTTGAGCACTTACTTGAGTATTATGATTCTTTGTATTAGAGTCTTGTTTGGAAACCCAATTGCATAGTCAAGAAAACCATGGGTTGGGTTTAGGATTGCAAACCCCATTAGCTACTGCAATGCTAAGATAGTGTAGGATTCGGTACAAGTCGAGTAGTTGGAACTACTCGCGAGCATAGGCTAGAGGCACTCGACTCGGGTAGAGATAGCACATGAAACACATGGCGAGAAAATGAGACCAAGCGGAAGTTAAGGGCAGCAGGACTTTGGGGCCTGTGTGCTGTAGCTCCGCTTGTGTCGATTGAGGACCGAGCCGTGTGCGGGCCTGTTGAACAAGCTAGAACAGTACCGAAGACCTACCGGCTATATGGGAACCGGGAAACTGATGTAACTCGGGTAGCTGGGTGTTGAGGCATAGCTGGTCGTTCAGAGGGTAGGTTGAGAGCTCGAGGTGTAAATCGGCTGGCGGCACTGAGATGCGCGTGCAGAGACCTCTTGCTCGGGACGATTGGACCGGTTCAACATTTGGCTAACGGGTGAAAGGTAGTCGTGTACGGCGTCCGTGATGGTTGTTGTAGGCAACATCGAGTACGGGCGTACGTGACGGGTTGTTCGGGTAACCCTGCAGGTGTAAATCGATTCTAATCGCCGTCCCTCGCGGGCAGTGAGTACCACTTGTTCACTGTACCATGACGTAGAAAGAACATGCTAGTTACATATTAAAATGTTTCTGATTGAAAGATGGACTTGATTGCTAATGACTTGCTGTAGTTTAGAGCTAACTAATGTTCATTTCAACTTTGGGCAAAGTACATGAGAGAAATGCGTTTCTTGTTTGATTGCGGCTCTCTCATGTACCTTAGCGTAAGGTTCTCCACAACCTGCTGCTAAAACTTGAAAGTAAGGTTCTACTAATTAGGCAAGTCCTTGCAAATGATTTTTACCTC
Organism: Neostapfia colusana; assembly: GCA_030760725.1. Taxonomy (NCBI): domain Eukaryota; kingdom Viridiplantae; phylum Streptophyta; class Magnoliopsida; order Poales; family Poaceae; genus Neostapfia; species Neostapfia colusana. Next base: position 78,785,544 of record JASWHV010000010.1, on the reverse strand, counting down.
ATGTAACCCACCACCCCTCATTTAGAAGTTCCATGTTTAGGTGAGACGGGTCAGACTTGCTGAGCCTTCGTGCTCACTGCTTGTGTTTGAAGCTTTTGCAGGGTTCTTTGAGGAAGGGACTCCCGAAGAGGAGACGGAACCCCAGGAGGGGAACCCCGTCGAGTGTGAGTCGTGCACGCCGCAGAGTTAGTGTGCGTGTGTGCTAGCAAGGACACGTTCAAGGGCTGAACGTGGACTTGATGCATAGTCTACGCCTGTGAGTGTAGACTGGAACTATTTTGATGTCAACATGTTCATAAACTTGTTTATGTAATAAAATGTCGCTTCCGCTTTGTACCTTTGACGTGTGTTATCCGGTGCTGTGCAACGCAGCACCCCTCAGCGTGATCCTGGCTCGACAAGACCGTGGGGTCTTGTCAGTTCACACGCATAATACTCCGCATGATCTTCAAAGTACTCCTCTCTTGTTGCTGATGTTTTTATGATAATGCAAGGTGAGTACATGTCGTACTCAGCAAGTGCGGGAAAAGTATGACATATAGCTTACAGGAAGGTAGGGAATAAAAAGGCTCATTGCAGAAAGCAAATTTTGTTTCTCAACCATGATAAAAACAGCAACTATCTTTAAGTGAATTTAATCCCAACATATATTTATGTAAAACAGCAACATACCTCCTTCATGATTCACCAGTTTTCATGTCTCAACCAACCATTAATCTTTCCCAACTTTATCTCATGCTCATAATAACCTTCTCATATTCATATCCATCTCATAATCATATATCCGAAAACCAAACTCATTGTCATGACTCAACAGTCCCGAAACCAATTACCAATGACCATACCAACCATACCAATAACCATCCCGATAACCATCCCAATAACAATCCCATCTAATCATGTGAATTGGTCAGGCGCTTGTGACTGTAAGCACGACTATCATGATAGTTTTACACTCTTAAGAGGTGGCACCACTTTACCCACAAGTTTGTGATTTCGTCACCCGTCGGCGACTGCAAAACCTCCATTATACCAGTACACAACCGTCAGTGTATGGCCAAGGGATCACAAAATAGCCTTTACAAAGGGGTTACTAGATGTATGGACTCACTAAGGTTTCACCAGCAGGCTCGAATCACCATTCTCCCACCTACGGGCCCCCTCTTGTGCCATGCAGTTCCTAGGGCAGTCTTCTATCGACTCCCATTCTCCGTGCCTTCCATGGTCCATAACAATCTAGCAAGTTATCTAATTAGTCAGATAAGCCGCACCCATATTTGGCCTTGTGGTGGCACTGTTTTCCTGGCATGTGCTGGCATGAACCGGTCCTTAGATCTACACCATGTAAACCACCATCTAATTCTACCACATCCACGAATCAAGCTTGCCTAGATCTCCCCCGATTCTATGCTCATTATTATCATCAAGTTCTCATTAACATTATTCATAAGAGTGCAGTAGCTATACACGTTCTATCTCGCTTCCCATATCCCGTAGATTGGCGAAGCAAAAAGGAAAAATGACCATACCTGTAACACCCCAAAAATGTAGCAGATACAAATTTAAACAAAGTGGACGTGGTGCATGTTTGAGAAAAATTCAATTCCAAATAAGAATCCAAATTTGAAGCAAAAACAGAATAGAAAAGGGAAAAGAAAAAGAAAAAGGGGCCACAAGGCCGAAACCGCCGCAGCAGCCCCAGCCGGCCCAGCAGCCCGCGGCCTATTTCCCCCCCTCTCCTCCCCACTGACCAGCGGGCCCCGCTTGTCAGCCCTTTCTTCAACCGCCGCTCGCCGCTTCTCCCGCGCCCTGTAAGGGCCTCAGTTTTTGACACTCATTTGTAGTGTTCATCACCACACCACACACCTCATTTGAGGAAGAATGATGAACACAAATGAAGAGCAAGTAACAATTATCAACATGCTCATTAGAGAACAAACTTACACATTGCAAAAGGGGTATTTCCCACATGTGATATAGATGGGCTGGACATATGAAAACTCCTACACTTTGCTAAGGATGTCCATGCCAAGTTTCACCCAAATTCAAAACCTTTTTGAGATCATCTTGGGTGTAGATAGAAAAGGGGGCAGTTTGAAAACATATTCAAATTCAAACTGTTTTTATACCATGAATTTGAAAGTGGAAGGCATATTCTTGCTCAGCACATTTTTGTGAGCTCACACACCAATTTTCACTCCATTTGGGGTTGATCTTGACATGAGCTAAGGGGGAGAAATTCAAACTTTATTTGAATTTCAAACTGAACTTGTGCTGAAATTAATTCAAACCACACCTCATTTGAACTTTGATCAATTCAAATGGCTCTTGGGTGAATAATTTGAGTTGCCAAGGGTAGAATAGGGTTCACTGTTTACCACAGCTGTTAGGAGTAAATTTCAGAGGTTAAAAGAGGGGTGGGACCCACATGTCAGCCTCAGCCTCAAAGCAAACCGACTGAAACACAGTTCAGTCGGTTCCCGGCTGCTGTGCGCGCGCGCCACCGAAGGGGGCAGCCGGCGCCAGCTCCTGCTGCGCGCCCCAAGCCGGAGACCGGACCGCCGGGCTATTTATTCCCTCCCCGGCGTGCTTCAGTCGCCATTCCTCGAGCTGCCGACGCACACGACTTGTTTTCCACTGCCATCACCGCCGCTCGAGCTCCCGATCGATCAGGCCGATCGCAGCTCCCTCCTTCCACTCCAGGATCCCAGCAAGGTACTAGAGACCTTCCTTCATCCTCCCCATTGCTAGAAGTCGATTGAAACCGAGTGCTATCAGCTGTGCCGAAAGATAAAAATCGGAACTAGAAACCGCCGCACCTCGGGCTCTCGTGGACAGCCCAACCTGGGCGTTGTCATGCCCGAGCCAAGGTACCCTTGGACGCGCAGGTGACCGGTGCTGCTCATCCCCGAGCCACAGCTCGAGTGGTTGCTCACCCGCGGCGAATTTCCACTTTTCCCCTTTCTGTGTGCAGAACGACCTTCGGGTACGATTCTGTTTAATTCGTGCTCTAGAAAGGATTAGAGGGCCTCAGGCCACTCCCACACGAGCTAGACACGGTGACGCACAAGTTGCCTTCACAACTCTGGGCCGGAAAACCTCTGTGCCCGGCGTAATTCAAGGTCTACTAATGGCGGAACGAACGGGGGGTATCGGGCGCACGGTGAGGACCTATTTCGGGCCTTCCCCGAGCTGCCCCGAGTTCATGTCGACCTTCTCTGAGATCCACTGATGCTCCCCGACCGATTTCCCAAGTAGCTGAGGTACTAGGAGAGTCAGCCGACATGGCCGAAGTCGTTCCGATATGGCGGCTCGTCGCCGACCATGCTCCGGCCGTTGTCATGAGCAGCTGGCCCTCGGGTCAGGTTCCCCAAGTAAAAGTAGGCAGGTGCGGCCAGAATCAAGAAGTTTGGAGCTGTACAGCAGCCAGGGGCGAGCTCTCCGGCGAGGTCCCTCGGCGGCGGAGCGCGGGTGTCGCGAGGTTGAAGAAGGGGGTGGACCCCAGCCTTCAGCGGCCGATATTTTGAATCGGGATCCGGCTGCGGCCGGGATCGGGTGTGCTGGCGCGTAAAATCATTGTGGGCCGCGGTGTGCCGTCGCCTCGGCATGCGACGCGTGTCCCCTGGGCCCACACGCGAGTTTAAACTTTTTCGCGATTTTCAGATTTCCTTCAAACTTCAAATCCTTATAACTTTGGCTAGAAAGCTCCAAATTGAGTGAACCAAATTTTGCTGGATTCATCCCTCTGAGTACTTTCCAGAAAATCAAGTTTCACTTCATGAAATTCCTTATTTTCCCAGAATTAATTCCTCAAAGTTTAAACTGTTAGGAATTTTAACTGGAGAATCCTTTGAAGGAAAATCCTGAAATTTTGCTGAGATGTTCACCAAAATATCCTTGAACTACCATAAAAATTTCAGATCCATTTGAGCTCATTTAGTCCACCTAATGGTGTGATTAGTAAAACTGTTCCAGAGAAAATGGAAAATGTTCAGAAACATTTTCAGAATTTTCTCTGAAATTGTTTAGCTCATATCTTCAGTTAGAGACTTCCAAATTAAGTGAGACCAACTCCAGTAGAACCCTCTGAAAATCTAGTTTTCAGAAAGTCATAGTTTGTCTCATGAAAATTCCTAGAACACCCTAAGAGTTCCAATTGAGGTCAAGGACATAATTATTTGTGGAGGGCTCAAATGAGCTTCACTGCAACTAAAACTTGACCAAGTCTTTGTTTAGGTTGTAACCAAGCCACAGTAAAAGTTTCACAGTCATTAGGTCTGTCTAGCAAGGTTTATAGACTTCACAACTTCAAAGTTAATACAAAGGCATTTAATTAATACATACATTGTTCTTATCATGTAGTCGCTAAGGTCGAGGAGGAACCCGAAGTCCTAGACTTCGTTACTCCGGAGGAACAGCTAGCCTACGACCAAGAGCAGCAAGGCAAGCCCCGGTTTGCATTAACCATTTTATAAATTTTTATTGTTTTGAGCACATACTTGTTTTCTTTATTCTGTGCATTAGAGTCTTGTTTGGAAACCCCACTGCATAGCCAAGAAAACCATGGGTTGGGGTTTAGGGTTGCAAACCCCGCTAGCTACTGCATTGCTAGGATAGAGTAGGATTCGGTACAAGTCGAGTAGTTGGAACTACTCGCGAGGATAGGCTAGAGGCACATTGCTCGGGTAGAGATAGCACATGATACACATGGCAAGAAAATGAGACCGAGCGGAGAGTAAGGGCAGCAGGACTTTGGGGCCTGTGTGCTGTAGCTCCGCTTGTGTCGATTGAGGACCGAGCCGTGTGCGGGCCTGTTGAACAAGCTAGAACAGTACCGAAGACCTACCGGCTATATGGGAACCGGGAAACTGATGTAACTCGGGTAGCTGGGTATTGAGGCATTGCCCGTCGTTCAGAGGGTAGGTTGAGAGCTCGAGGTGTAAATCAGCTGGCGGCACAGAGATGCGCGTGCAGGGACCTCTTGCTCGGGACGATGGGACCGGTTCAATATTTGGCTAACGGGTGAAAGGTAGTCGCGTACGGCGTCCGTGATGGTTGTTGTAGGCAACATCGAGTACGGGCGTACGTGACGGGTTGTTCGGGTAACCCTGCAGGTGTAAATCGATTATAATCACCGTCCCTCGCGGTCAGTGAGTACCACTTGTTCACTGTACCGTGACGTAGAAAGAACAGGCTAGTTACATGTTAAAATGATGCTGATTGAAAGCTGGACATTGATTGTTAATGATATGCTGTAGTTTAGTGCTAACTAAAGTTCTTTTCAACTTTGGGCAAAGTACATGAGAGAAATGCGTTTCTTGTTTGATTGCGGCTCTCTCATGTGCCTTAGCGTAAGGTTCTCCACAACCTGCTGCTAAAACTTGAAAGTAAGGTTCTACTAATTAGGCGAGTCCTTGCAAATGATTTTTTTTTTACCTCATGCAACCCATTACCCTCATGTAGAAGTTCCATGTTTAGGTGAGACGGGTCAGACTTGCTGAGCCCTCGTGCTCACTGCTTGTGTTTGAAGCTTTTGCAGGGTTCTATGAGGAAGGGACTCCCGAAGAGGAGACGGAACCCCAGGAGGGGAACCCCGTCGAGTGGGAGTCGTGCACGCCGCAGAGTTAGTGTGTGTGTGTGCTAGCAAGAACACGTTCGAGGGCTGAACGTGTACTTGACGCTTAGTCTACGCCCGCGAGTATGGACTAAACTTATTTTGATGTAAACATGTTCATATAACTGTTTATGTAATAAAACTTCCGCTTCCGCTTTGTACCTTTGACGTGTGTTATACGGTGCTGTGCAACGCAGCACCCCTCAGCGTGATCCTGGCTCGACAGGACCTTGGGGTCGTGTCAGCGTGGTATCAGAGCTCGCTTGAGGTTTAACACAGTACAAAGGTCTTCTTTTTCAAAAATCCAGTGAGGAACGAGTTAGTAGCCCGTATAAGGATGTTATTAGCCTATAGAAAGTGGCATAGTAACCTATTTGTTATGTCGGAAAATCGTGCATCTCGGGACGTTCATGTCTTGGGGGGTGCACGTAAGCGCTGTCCACCAGTGCGCACAAGCTGAAGGGTGGAGCCCCACGGGTGGCAGGTAACCCGACCCGCTTTAGTATCCTCTACGACTCTTCATGTCGTTTGGGGTATTCGAGCAACGTCTGTCCCTGGCGTGCGTGGTGCAACATGGGAGACCCCGTCACGTGGTCTAAAACATGAACACGTAACTCAAGGCGTGTTTGGCTTGAGAACATCCGGGCGAGTGATGACGGCCGGGTGTACGAACTGTATGGATTCCGGACTCGGTGTGCAGCCGAGTCTGATGATTGTTTGAGTTTCTGCAGGTAGCCTTACCACGAAACGGTAGACGTGTAGCATCCGTGTGCGAGTGATGAGTAGTGCCACTGAATTAACGAAGCCGGCTAAGTCCGGTATAGGTTTTTCCTTTGTGAGGACGTAGTACCGACATAATCTGGTGACGCATCGACGTCACACCCAACTAAATGAACAACTTCATTTAAAAACTTGAAGGTTTTGATCCAAAGTAGTAAAACTTGATGTAACTCCTTCCCTTGAACAGGATATTCAAAGCTAATAAGTTTTCAACTTATAGGATGTTAAGGACAGAGCACTCTGTCTTCAGCTAAATCAAGGCTGAAGTTAATCAGAGGTTAGAGGTTGAGTTCTTTCGAGGTTGGGGTCGTATGATACATTTATGGAAAGCTTTGGCGGAGCTTTACAACTTTTCTATTGAGTTCCAGAGGTGTTTCATCCCTTAACCACTCGAAAAATGCAGCAGAGTTGAAACTGTCCAGAAAACAGGACGGAGCAAAGACTCTCTGTAGACTCTCTGTAAATTAAGCATAACTTCCTGCATAAAAATCCAAAAATAGAAAATGAGGTAGTTCTGGAAAGCTTATGAGATGGGTTACAACTTTGTGACAGAAAGTTTTGTCAGATTAGGAACAGAAGTAACTGATATTGTTGGATCAAATCAGTACCTAAGGCAGGGAGGTGCTGTCCAATTGTTCCCAGAAATTCTGTTAACTTTGACATCTCATAACTTATGAACCAGGACAGATCATAGGCCAACCAAATACTTTCTGGAAAGCTATTGAAGTTAAATTTAACTTTGATATTGAGCTCCAGGACTGGTTTTGCTTTTAATCTGGCCTAAATCAGATTGATATGGAAACTGGTCAGGGCTGTCATGGTAACAGCAGATCAGCTGTCAAATTTATTTAAAAATTTGAACTATGTTTCCAAGTGTTATGGGTTCAATGACATATCTTATGTTATAACTCAGAAGTTTACTGTTCAAATAAATATTTGACATTTCTCAAATATATTTTTACAGATGACAGCAGATAAACAATTGGAGAACGGGTGGGTGGCTTCCCACTGTTCTGACCGTAGCGGCTACCCAGAAGCATTGTGGCAAATGCTTCAATATTTCGGGTACAACCAGATGCCGCAATACTTCGCCAAGGAAGAAGGCGAAGATGGGAACAAGACGTGGACGATCCATGTCGAGGTTCCTGCAGGGCCTACGCCACCCGGTTGGGTGCCCTTCACCGTCACGGTGAGAGGAAGACAACCAGAAGGGATGTGGCAAGTGGCAGCCCGTGACACTATGTCACGTTTCTGTAAACTACACGTGCAGGCTATGGAGGGAACTCCATACGCACTCGTTCCGGTGGAGGGACGAGCTCAGCATGTGTGGGAAGAAAGGTACCTGGAGGCAACAGACCCGACTTGCCCAAGGTACAACCTTGCGGAGGCAAATCTCAGTCTCCAAATGAGGGCGGGAAACGCTGTGATGGACAGCCAAGCTGTTCATACGGAACATCTCGCCACCAAGCTCAAGGAGAGCACAAGCCGTGGAGATCATTTCGAGAGTGCTCACAGCGCACTCCGCAATGTGCTCCTTCCGACGATCAAGCGACTGAATGAACAACACAATCAGTTGCGTTGTCTGAAGAAGGCAAAGAAGCAGAGCCGTGTTGACATCGCGGCGTTGCAAGGGCTGGTGCAGACCCTAACCCAACAGAATGAGGACCTTGCTCAAGAGCGGGACGACGCTATTGAGGAAGGACAAGGCTGGGAAGAGGACTACAACCAGGCTATGGACGAGGTGCATGCATTGCAGGACCTCGTGCCCCCGGTGTTAGGCATACCGGTGGTCTTGGGTCTTCCAGCAATGGGAGAACCCGGAATGGGAGAAGAGGTGGTAGATCCAGAGCCACCAGCAGAAGTACCGGAGGAGGACGACCCACAGGAGGTCGAGTTCTACTCCGAGTAGGGGGTTACGGTTGCCAAGTAGGGCAGCTAGGGTAGCGTAACCCAACTTTTGTAATCGGTGACATGTCGTGTAGACAGTAGCGTATGTATAGGTAGTGACGACATGAGCACGACTTCTCGGAGATCCGAGAATAATGTATCTTGTATAAAGTTTATGCTTTATCAATATATGTGAATGTTGTGCAAGATAATTATGCGTCGCTTCAATACTACTGCTGTTTATGGAATTTTGAGTAAGACATGTGCTAAGTGCTGCTGTGTTGAATTTCAGAATGACGCGTACTCGTGCCAACCCGGATGTTGGAGGTACTAGCCAAGGGGGAGAGACCTCCCAACCGCCTCCCGAGGACTCCTCGGGACAACAGCAGCAACAGCAACAGCAAACACCGCCACCGCCACTGCCAACGGTTACATTGGCCGACATTGTCGCGGCAATGGCGGGTTCACATCAGCAGCACGCAGAGCTGCTGCAAACGTTAATTGCGAATACGTCTCGCCCAGAGAGACGTCAAGATCGTGAGGAGCGCCAACCGAGCTCCTACTCCGACTTCCTGGCGACTCATCCCCCTGTATTCGCAAGGGCGGATGAACCACTTGACGCGGACAACTGGCTCCGCGCCATAGAGATGAAGTTCGGGCTGCTCCAAATCAGCGAGCAGCGCAAGACTCAGTTCGCGGTCCAGCAGCTCCAAGGATCCGCGAGCGCGTGGTGGGCCAACTTCTGTGCTTCACAGCCCACCGACCGAGTGATGACCTGGGCGGAGTTCCGGACGGCCTTCAGGGCCTATCATATACCGCCCGGTTTGATGAAGAGAAAGACGCAGGAATTTCTACACCTGCAACAAGGGAGCCGAAACGCGCTGGAATATTCCAGGGCGTTCAACGATCTCGCGCTCTACGCGTCGTATCACGCAGATACGGACGAGAAGCGGCGGGACCACTTTTACCAGGGGCTTAACCCGCTCCTGAAGGACAAGCTGGCGATGTTCAATCGCGGCAGCCTCAACGACATAATTGATGCTGCGATTGTTCAAGAGGACTCCGGCAAGGAGTTGGCGGCGGCAGAGCGAAAGCGAAGCGCGCCGCAGAGCAGTGGAGAAGGAGGTGGTCCTTCTCAGAAGTTTCGGATGGTGAATCGCCCACCATCAGGCCCACGCTGGCAACCACCACAGCGGTCGATGCCGTTCCGCAGTCGGCCGTACTCTTCACCGGCATTCCGGCCGGCACTGCCAGCACCACCGCAACAACAACAGCAGCAGCGGGCGATGCCGCGTGCGTTTGCACCTTCGCAACGCATGCCGGGCTTTCGTCCACCAAGTACTCCACCAGCAGCGGCCACATGTTACAAGTGTGGTCGCCCAGGACACTTCGCGAGCAGTTGCCCGGAGAGGCAAGGCGGCGGAGTGGCACCACAGTTTCCGGGGAGGAATCAACCCCGGAACCCTACTAATGCGCGGCGGGCAAACCCTAGGCCCGGCACTGTGCACCAGCTTGCCATTGAGGACGTGCCGGAGGGCGAGCCAATCCTTGCGGGTATGTTCCAACTCCACCAGCATCCCGCTATAGTACTATTTGATTCAGGCGCCACGCATAATTTTATTAGCCAAGCTTTCATTGCTAAACACAGCTTGCCAATACTACCCACCGATAGTCCATATTTAATTTGTTCACCGGGTGGGAAGATTTCAGCAAGCGTAATGGTCTCCAAAGCACCATTATGCTTAGCGGGTAGAGTGTACCCCACGTCTCTCATCATCTTAGAGGGACAGAAGGTCGATGTCATCCTAGGTATGTCGTGGTTAACCCGCCACGGCGCTGTTTTAGACACCGTCCTTCGAGTCGTGCACTTAAACTCAGAAGTGCACGGTTCTCACTCATTATTTCTGGACAGTCCAGAAATAAAACTTCCAAGTGTCTATCAAGCCACAACCATCAGATTGGAAGACATTCCGGTGGTCCGAGAGTTCCCTGATGTATTCCCGGACGATTTGCCGGGAATGCCACCCGATAGAGAGGTGGAGTTCAAGATTGAACTTGCACCGGGAACCATGCCAATATCCCGAAGGCCGTACAAGATGGCGCCCAAGGAGTTGGCTGAACTGAAGACTCAGCTCACGGACCTTCTGGAGAAGGGTTTTATTTGGCCGAGCTCCTCACCATGGGGCTGTTCGGCATTATTTGTCAAAAAGAAGGATGAAACGTTGCGGCTTTGCGTGGACTACCGTCCATTAAATGCCGTAACCATCAAGAACAAGTACCCGTTGCCACGGATCGACATGTTGTTTGATCAGTTGGTCGAAGCGAAGATCTTTTCCAAGATGGATTTAAGATCCGGGTACCATCAGATTAAGATAAGGGCGGAGGACATTCCAAAGACAGCGTTCTCGACAAGGTACGGACTGTATGAGTACCTGGTCATGTCTTTTGGCCTCACCAATGCTCCAGCTCACTTCATGTACTTAATGAACTCGGTGTTCATGCCGGAGCTGGACAAGTTTGTCGTGGTCTTCATCGACGACATCCTGGTATATTCCAAGTCGGAGGAAGATCACAAGAAACATCTGCGTATAGTCTTGCAACGGCTGCGGGATCACAAGTTATACGCAAAGTTCAGCAAATGCGAGTTTTGGATATCGCAAGTGCCTTTCCTCGGGCATATCATCTCAGCGGAGGGTATCGCTGTGGACCCGAGCAAGATCACGCAAGTGCTGAATTGGAAATCCCCGAGAACTGTTCATGAGGTACGGAGTTTCCTCGGACTCGCGGGATATTATCGGAGGTTCATTCCGAACTTCTCGAAGATTGCCAAGCCAATGACAGAGCTGCTGAAGAAGGCTACCAAATATGTTTGGAGTCCAGCATGTGAAGCAGCATTTAAGGCTTTAGTCAAGCACCTGACATCAGCACCGGTTTTGGCGCAGCCAGACACAACAAAACCGTTCGATGTGTACTGCGATGCATCCGGCATTGGGCTCGGATGTGTGCTGATGCAAGACCGAAGAGTGGTCGCGTATGGATCACGGCAGCTTAGGAACCATGAGCAAAATTATCCAACTCACGATTTGGAGCTCGCTGCCGTGGTACTTGCACTGAAGATGTGGAGGCACTACCTACTCGGTAACCTCGTACATTTATATACCGACCACAAAAGCCTCAAGTACATATTCACTCAGAAGGAGCTGAACATGAGGCAACGAAGATGGTTAGAGCTGATAAAGGAGTACGAGATAGAGATCCATTATCATCCGGGCAAGGCAAACGTTGTGGCAGATGCGCTGAGCCGCAAGTCACACGTCAATAATCTGACCATCACACCGTTGGAAGAGAGCGAACCACCACTACATGTGATTCCACACGGAGCTCTCTACAACCTAGCTTTGATCCCCACCATCCGTGAAGAGATAGCGGCAGCCCAGAAGAATGACAAGGGCATGTCACATTTGCGGAGACGTGTAGACAGTGGGGAGTTGAAATGTTTCTGGAAGGACGGAGACGGCGTCCTATGGTTCAAGAACCGGATCGTCGTACCCCGAAACCCGGAGTTACGGAAGAAAATCTTTGATGAGGCTCACTTATCAAAGTTTTCTATTCACCCCGGCAGCAACAAAATGTATCAAGAACTCAGAAGAAGGTTTTGGTGGACACGGATGAAGCGAGAGACTGCAAAATACGTGTCCGAGTGTGATACATGTCGAAGGGTGAAGGCAGACCACATGCGGAAACCGGGACTGCTGCAACCACTGGGCATTCCTGCCTGGAAGTGGGAGGACGTGAGCATGGATTTCGTCGTCGGTTTACCCACCACCTTACAGAAACATGATTCTGTGTGGGTGATCGTCGATCGGCTCACCAAAGTTGCCCATTTCATCCCGGTCAACACCAACTACAACGCCAAGAAGTATGCTGAACTATACATCTCACGGATCCTATGCTTATACGGCGTACCCCGTACCATCATCTCGGACCGGGGCACTTTTTTTGTGTCCCGTTTTTGGGAGCAGCTACACGCTGCCTTGGGGACGAAGCTGATCCGTAGTTCAGCCTACCACCCGCAGACGGATGGACAAACCGAGCGGGTAAATCAGATTCTAGAAGACATGCTACGAGCTTGCGCTATCGACCACAGCAAGAATTGGGATGATCACTTGCCGTTAGCCGAGTTCTCGTACAACAATGGGTACCAAGCCAGCATCAAGATGGCGCCCTACGAGGCGCTATACGGCAGGAAATGCCGCACACCACTGAACTGGTGTGAGTCTGGCGAGAGGGTTACCTTCGGGATTGACCTTGTCAATAACGCGGAAGAAAAGGTTCGACTGATTCAAGCGAACCTAAAAGCCGCTCAATCCCGTCAAAAACAGTATGCGGACCGGAGAAGACGCCCATTACAATTCGATGTTGGGGATCACGTATATCTACGGGTGTCCCCAATGAAGGGCGTAAACAGATTTGGGGTGAGGGGAAAGTTAGCACCCCGATTCATCGGTCCATTCCAAATTACCGAAAGATGTGGATCGGTGGCATACCGGCTAAGATTACCAGAAGCACTTTCCGGTGTGCACGACGTCTTTCACATTTCCCAGCTGAGGAAGTGTCTCAAGCTATCAACTACCATTCAGCTGGAAGACATTGAAGAACTGCAACCGGATCTCACCTATCGGGAGGAACCGGTGCAGATTATTGATGAGAAGGCCCGAACCACACGCAACCGTACGTTGTGGTTCTACAAGGTTCTGTGGAGTAATCACTCCATGGACGAAGCGACATGGGAGAGCGAAGAATTCCTTCGCACTAACTACCCCGACTTTCTCACGTCGCATATCCGGTAATTTTCCACCGTCCTCTCTCTCATTTTCACCTTATAATCTCGGGACGAGATTCTTTTAAGGGGGGAGGAATGTAAGGGCCTCAGTTTTTGACACTCATTTGTAGTGTTCATCACCACACCACACACCTCATTTGAGGAAGAATGATGAACACAAATGAAGAGCAAGTAACAATTATCAACATGCTCATTAGAGAACAAACTTACACATTGCAAAAGGGGTATTTCCCACATGTGATATAGATGGGCTGGACATATGAAAACTCCTACACTTTGCTAAGGATGTCCATGCCAAGTTTCACCCAAATTCAAAACCTTTTTGAGATCATCTTGGGTGTAGATAGAAAAGGGGGCAGTTTGAAAACATATTCAAATTCAAACTGTTTTTATACCATGAATTTGAAAGTGGAAGGCATATTCTTGCTCAGCACATTTTTGTGAGCTCACACACCAATTTTCACTCCATTTGGGGTTGATCTTGACATGAGCTAAGGGGGAGAAATTCAAACTTTATTTGAATTTCAAACTGAACTTGTGCTGAAATTCATTCAAACCACACCTCATTTGAACTTTGATCAATTCAAATGGCTCTTGGGTGAATAATTTGAGTTGCCAAGGGTAGAATAGGGTTCACTGTTTACCACAGCTGTTAGGAGTAAATTTCAGAGGTTAAAAGAGGGGTGGGACCCACATGTCAGCCTCAGCCTCAAAGCAAACCGACTGAAACACAGTTCAGTCGGTTCCCGGCTGCTGTGCGCGCGCGCCACCGAAGGGGGCAGCCGGCGCCAGCTCCTGCTGCGCGCCCCAAGCCGGAGACCGGACCGCCGGGCTATTTATTCCCTCCCCGGCGTGCTTCAGTCGCCATTCCTCGAGCTGCCGACGCACACGACTTGTTTTCCACTGCCATCACCGCCGCTCGAGCTCCCGATCGATCAGGCCGATCGCAGCTCCCTCCTTCCACTCCAGGATCCCAGCAAGGTACTAGAGACCTTCCTTCATCCTCCCCATTGCTAGAAGTCGATTGAAACCGAGTGCTATCAGCTGTGCCGAAAGATAAAAATCGGAACTAGAAACCGCCGCACCTCGGGCTCTCGTGGACATCCCAACCTGGGCGTTGTCATGCCCGAGCCAAGGCACCCTTGGACGCGCAGGTGACCGGTGCTGCTCATCCCCGAGCCACAGCTCGAGTGGTTGCTCACCCGCGGCGAATTTCCACTTTTCCCCTTTCTGTGTGCAGAACGACCTTCGGGTACGATTCTGTTTAATTCGTGCTCTAGAAAGGATTAGAGGGCCTCAGGCCACTCCCACACGAGCTAGACACGGTGACGCACAAGTTGCCTTCACAACTCTGGGCCGGAAAACCTCTGTGCCCGGCGTAATTCAAGGTCTACTAATGGCGGAACGAACGGGGGGTATCGGGCGCACGGTGAGGACCTATTTCGGGCCTTCCCCGAGCTGCCCCGAGTTCATGTCGACCTTCTCTGAGGTCCACTGATGCTCCCCGACCGATTTCCCAAGTAGCTGAGGTACTAGGAGAGTCAGCCGACATGGCCGAAGTCGTTCCGATATGGCGGCTCGTCGCCGACCATGCTCCTGCCGTTGTCATGAGCAGCTGGCCCTCGGGTCAGGTTCCCCAAGTAAAAGTAGGCAGGGGCGGCCAGAATCAAGAAGTTTGGAGCTGTACAGCAGCCAGCGGCGAGCTCTCCGGCGAGGTCCCTCGGCGGCGGAGCGCGGGTGTCGCGAGGTTGAAGAAGGGGGTGGACCCCAGCTGTCAGCGGCCGATATTTTGAATCGGGATCCGGCTGCGGCCGGGATCAGGTGTGCTGGCGCGTAAAATCATTGTGGGCCGCGGTGTGCCGTCGCCTCGGCATGCGACGCGTGTCCCCTGGGCCCACACGCGAGTTTAAACTTTTTCCCGATTTTCAGATTTCCTTCAAACTTCAAATCCTTATAACTTTGGCTAGAAAGCTCCAAATTGAGTGAACCAAATCTTGCTGGATTCAGCCCTCTGAGTACTTTCCAGAAAATCAAGTTTCACTTCATGAAATTCCTTATTTTCCCAGAATTAATTCCTCAAAGTTTAAACTGTTAGGAATTTTAACTGGAGAATCCTTTGAAGGAAAATCCTGAAATTTTGCTGAGATGTTCACCAAAATATCCTTGAACTACCATAAAAATTTCAGATCCATTTGAGCTCATTTAGTCCACCTAATGGTGTGATTAGTAAAACTGTTCCAGAGAAAATGGAAAATGTTCAGAAACATTTTCAGAATTTTCTCTGAAATTGTTTAGCTCATATCTTCAGTTAGAGACTTCCAAATTAAGTGAGACCAACTCCAGTAGAACCCTCTGAAAATCTAGTTTTCAGAAAGTCATAGTTTGTCTCATGAAAATTCCTAGAACACCCTAAGAGTTCCAATTGAGGTCAAGGACATAATTATTTGTGGAGGGCTCAAATGAGCTTCACTGCAACTAAAACTTGACCAAGTCTTTGTTTAGGTTGTAACCAAGCCACAGTAAAAGTTTCACAGTCATTAGGTCTGTCTAGCAAGGTTTATAGACTTCACAACTTCAAAGTTAATACAAAGGCATTTAATTAATACATACATTGTTCTTATCATGTAGTCGCTAAGGTCGAGGAGGAACCCGAAGTCCTAGACTTCGTTACTCCGGAGGAACAGCTAGCCTACGACCAAGAGCAGCAAGGCAAGCCCCGGTTTGCATTAACCATTTTATAAATTTTTATTGTTTTGAGCACATACTTGTTTTCTTTATTCTGTGCATTAGAGTCTTGTTTGGAAACCCCACTGCATAGCCAAGAAAACCATGGGTTGGGGTTTAGGGTTGCAAACCCCGCTAGCTACTGCATTGCTAGGATAGAGTAGGATTCGGTACAAGTCGAGTAGTTGGAACTACTCGCGAGGATAGGCTAGAGGCACATTGCTCGGGTAGAGATAGCACATGATACACATGGCAAGAAAATGAGACCGAGCGGAGAGTAAGGGCAGCAGGACTTTGGGGCCTGTGTGCTGTAGCTCCGCTTGTGTCGATTGAGGACCGAGCCGTGTGCGGGCCTGTTGAACAAGCTAGAACAGTACCGAAGACCTACCGGCTATATGGGAACCGGGAAACTGATGTAACTCGGGTAGCTGGGTATTGAGGCATTGCCCGTCGTTCAGAGGGTAGGTTGAGAGCTCGAGGTGTAAATCAGCTGGCGGCACAGAGATGCGCGTGCAGGGACCTCTTGCTCGGGACGATGGGACCGGTTCAATATTTGGCTAACGGGTGAAAGGTAGTCGTGTACGGCGTCCGTGATGGTTGTTGTAGGCAACATCGAGTACGGGCGTACGTGACGGGTTGTTCGGGTAACCCTGCAGGTGTAAATCGATTATAATCGCCGTCCCTCGCGGTCAGTGAGTACCACTTGTTCACTGTACCGTGACGTAGAAAGAACAGGCTAGTTACATGTTAAAATGATGCTGATTGAAAGCTGGACATTAATTGTTAATGATATGCTGTAGTTTAGTGCTAACTAAAGTTCTTTTCAACTTTGGGCAAAGTACATGAGAGAAATGCGTTTCTTGTTTGATTGCGGCTCTCTCATGTGCCTTAGCGTAAGGTTCTCCACAACCTGCTGCTAAAACTTGAAAGTAAGGTTCTACTAATTAGGCGAGTCCTTGCAAATGATTTTTTTTTACCTCATGCAACCCATTACCCTCATGTAGAAGTTCCATGTTTAGGTGAGACGGGTCAGACTTGCTGAGCCCTCGTGCTCACTGCTTGTGTTTGAAGCTTTTGCAGGGTTCTATGAGGAAGGGACTCCCGAAGAGGAGACGGAACCCCAGGAGGGGAACCCCGTCGAGTGGGAGTCGTGCACGCCGCAGAGTTAGTGTGTGTGTGTGCTAGCAAGAACACGTTCGAGGGCTGAACGTGTACTTGACGCTTAGTCTACGCCCGCGAGTATGGACTAAACTTATTTTGATGTAAACATGTTCATATAACTGTTTATGTAATAAAATTTCCGCTTCCGCTTTGTACCTTTGACGTGTGTTATACGGTGCTGTGCAACGCAGCACCCCTCAGCGTGATCCTGGCTCGACAGGACCTTGGGGTCGTGTCACGCCCGATCGCGCCCACCCCGTCCGAATTCCTCGCGCCAGAGCCGCGATCTCTGGCCCACTCGTTACTGCACCATCTCAACTGACCCCGCCGCCCCCCCTCGTGCATTTAAACGCAAGAAACCCCCGCCGGGTTCCCCTCACCCGCTCCATTTCACTCTCCGGTGAGAACCGATCACCCACCGCCGAAATCTTTTGAATCTCTTAACATTTCGCTGGACTAACGGCTTTGTCATGGCCCACCGCCACCGGGGAGCTCGCAGATGAAGGAAGACCCAGCGGACAGCGCCCTAGCTACGGCTTCGACGAGAACCGACGAGCTCTGCCACCCATCGTCGTCGCAGAGCCGGTTCCGACCTCTTCGATCCCGAGAAACCCCCTAGGTGAGCTCCCGTCTACCCCTCCACAGCCGATCCGTACAAAAAGATGTGAATTCTAGCGCATAGCGACGAAAACCGAGTACGCGCCGGCGAGATCGCCGCCCCCCGCCGCCGGGCGCCACCGCGCGCGCGGGCTGGCTCCGGCCAGGGCGACGTGCCCTCTGTGGCCCGTCCATTTTAAATCATGCGGCCATAATTAGACCTCCCGCATACCCCTTCGCGTTATAATCTCAGCCGTTCATTTTAAATCCTACGGCCCACATCAGCCCCGCGTTATAAACGCCGGCACTCTTACGCGCTACACCTTGGAGTTGCGGGAAAATTGAGTCTAGCCCCAGATTCTTCAATTCTACCCCCTAAGCTTCCCAGAAATTGTGCAGATGCGTGTAAACTTCTGTTTTAGGCCCTAGAACTTTCTGTATTTAGGAAATCTGAGCATATAAAAATTGAAATTAACCCTGTATTTATTTTAGAGGGGGATTAGCTCTGTAATTAAGGGTTAGCCACTCATGATAGGGATTAGGAAAATATTTTAGGGCCCTGTTTACTAACAAAAGGAATTGTAGACCTGAAACAAAATAAAATGAATCGAATCTAGACTTAGAGATTTATATTAATTTGATTGCAACAGCCAAATTTGCACAAAAATGGATCACAAAATATTTTCTAACCTTAGGAAAATTTCTGAACATTCTGTGTTGGTGGTGGAGCAATATATATTATGTAGATGGGTTTATTTTGCTGTTTTTAAATGCTGAAATTCATTTTTGGGAACAGAAATAATTCAGAAATATAGGTAAAGATATATCTAAATTAATCCCAACAAATAGGAAGCCAATAGATATTATGTTGGACATTTTAAGCAAAATATAGTCTGTGTAGGTGATGTATTTTGCTGCTTTAATGCTGAAATTCCTATTTAGGCATAGGAAAATAAATATGAAAATATGTGAAAATAGTTAAACATAGTTAGTAAATGTCATATGAGGCCCCAAAAATCAAAATTTCAGGTTTAAGATAATGTAGAAGACCTGAAAATCATTTTGGAGTTGGAATATACATTTTATGCAAGTTGGTAAGTAAGAAGGGTAATATTCAATGTAGGATATAGTTCAAATTGAAAATCTAGATTTAGTGTACACATTGAAATCTGAATATCAAAGTTAGAAATAACATATATATTTTAAAAGTGCATGCATGCATAGGAGCAACCTATCTAGGGTAAACACAACACTTAATTATGTGTATGACTTTAATGGGTATGTATGTATGACTTGCATGAATGTATGTGTGGACTATTGCTTATGGAATGTTGTTTTCTTTTGCTACGTGTGTATTGGCAAGAGTAGAACCAGCCCCAGAGCCGGTTCTCACCTTTCAAGATCAAGACTTTCCATTTCCGAAGCAGCAGGAAGAAGGCAAGTGTCCATGACCACTTTGATCCTATACTAGGATGTATAGTTAGAATTATTTGCATTGTCAATTGAAATATGGAACCCATGCTAGGAAGTTTCCCTAGATTTTCATTATCTTACTTCCTTGTAGCTTGGGTTGGGAGTTACTTTATTATGTCATTCATTTATACTACTCATGCTTAGCCATGCTTGGAATGGGATACATGGTATATGAGATCATCACCTTGATTATTTTACCTGTGAATGGATTATTATGAATTATGTAGAGGTAGGGATCTAGGCAAGTTGGATACTTTGGTTGGTGCTGTGTGCACGAGACACGGGTTTGTGTTTAGTGCTTGCCTGGATCCTAAGGACCGGTTCATGGAGCATGTAACCTAGCTTTACCGTGCCAACCACAAGCTGAGATGGGGCAGCTTGGCCAATTAATTAGGTGTATCTACGGCGTAATATGGGTGTTTGGATGGTGCGAGGAATAGGTGTCAGCTGGACTACCATATGAGCCGCAAGGCTCAAGAGGGGGCCACTGCAGCGGGGGTTGGAGCCTCCTGGATGCTGTTAGGGGTGAAACCTCAGTGGGCCCACACTCGTCGGGAATCCCTTTGTAAAGGCCTCGTAGTGATCTCCTGGCTACACACCTGGAAGTGTAAACGTGGTTCGTGGCTACTTGCATAATGGAGGTTTTCTAGTCCACACGGCAATGGGGGATGAAATCACTACATGTGGGTACAGTGGTGCAAACTTTGGAGAGTCAAAACCGTCATGACAGTCGTGCTCATGGTCAAGGTCGGCTTGGACTTATTTATGATTAGAGGATGATGAATTGGGAAGTGGAGGATGTTAAGCGGGAAGGTTAACAATGGAAATGAGGTTATGGTTATTTGATATTGATGATGGGATTAGGGGATTGGGACCATTTCACTTACTTAGTAATGTAGGTGCTTAATAAGCTAAGGTGATAGGTATTAATTGTGTAGTGTTTTAACCATGAATTCAACCTTTCCTTGTTCTAGCCTTCATGACATTTATTTCCCACACTTGCTGAGTACCAACGGTACTCAAGCTTGCTTGTTCGTTGGTTTTAAATTGCTGCTCAGGCCAAGACAATGAGGTGGTGTACAACAATCAAGACTTTGGACCCGAAGAAGGATTCTAGATTCACGGAGTCCCCCGGGCAACGCCTGTGATGGAGCCCTCAAGACTTTTCTTCCGCTGTTTGTTTATTTACATGTTATGAACATATTATCGTCCTTCGAGACGCTATGTAAGACTTATTTATTATTTGAATACTTGGCTTGTAATACAATGATGCTTCACTATTTGTCATCACATGTATGAGAAAATAATCCTGGCATACATGTGGGAGTCACTCAGTTGTTCTGCGGAAAAATCAGGTGTCACAGAAGTGGTATCAGAGCCAAGGTTGCCCATAGGAACGTGGAACTAGGTAGAAATGGACGTATTTAAGGACATTATGTTCTTAAAAACTACTACAAAAGGTGTGGGGTAAAATTTTTAATTAATGTTCTTCCTTTATTTTATTTATCTTACCTCAACTTTTATTCAAAATACAATATTTATTTGATTATTGTCTAACTTGATTTTAAAAGTTTTATGTTTTAGATGGTTCGCATGGTTGGCACCGCTCATAAGTCCACCGGAGGGAGAGATCCTATAGCTGCACTTGCCTTGAGGGAGGAAAACCGCCTGGTGACGTACCACTCCTACGGGCTGGCAGTAGGAGGCTTGTTGCGCCGTCTTCGGCGTATGCTCCACACCGCCGGCAACGTTGGCAAGCTAATCATCAACTACAGCTCCACCAAGACCATTCGTGAAAAGCGGGAAGAATGGAGCTCAGAGATGAGGATCATCCCCGACAACGAGCTGCTCAAGATCCACCGCTCTCCAGCTTGTCGGGCGACTCAGGCCGATGCTGAGAAGGATGTCACCTGGGAGGCCATCACCTGCCAGAGTTACATCAACCGTTGCCACCTGGACAGGACTGAGTACATGTATGTCCTCCAGCGTGAGAGTGACACCGCGGAGTACAAGTACTCGCCGGTGCAGCAGGGGACTTCCCATGATCACATGGACATGTGCTTGGAGGATGCACCTATGCTCAGCACTCGACTGCAGGAGTGCCAGCAGGAGATTCAGGATGTCCGTGACACCCTGAAGGAGACTGAGGCGTTACTTCACGCCAGCTTGAGGGCGAGGGGGAGAGGAGATAGGAATGAACTGTGTGTCACGGAGAATGACACATGGACTCCCGGCTCCCCAGACCGGCGGGCGAACAAGCGTCGCCGCACTTCTCCACCAGCAGATTCCCCACCTAGAGCTGAGTCAGAGGGCAGCCGCAATGATGAGGAAGACCCCGACGAGCCAGCTCAGTGATACGAGTCGTTTAGAGTCATTTCCCTTATTTCAGCATGTTATCGAGTAGTCGAGTCAAGAATCTATCTATTTGCTTGTTAATGTTTAGTGTGTGACGTGAGTTGTGGGAGCTATGGGCACTTGTCCACAACCTCGTCTTTATGATTGCATTTGCTTTTCTGTGTGAAACCTTATGAATCAATAGTTGCATTTGTTTTCGTATGAGACATGGTGCCTAAAAATTTATGCGAGATTTTCTAAAATTGTCTAAATTTTAATGTCCAAAAGTTTAAGTTTATACCAACAATGTGGGAAAATTAATGCGTAATGATTAAATTGACATTTGGTTAATCATAATAGATGGCCGGAAGAGAAAGAGGTCGTGGTGCCAACCCCAACAACAACAACAACAACAATGAGGCTGCCAATCCTCACCTTCCTAGATGGCAAGGCAGGGGTGGTCGCCGAGGAGGAGCTTATCCTATCTACCAAATGATCGACAATCAAAATCAGCTCATCCAGAATTCGACTCAAGTGGTGGCCAACCTACAACAAGCTCCACCCCCACAGGCTGCACCAAGTCAACCAAGGATGAGTGAGTTTCTAGGAACTCAACCCCCGAAGTTTACAAGTGCTGCTGAACCCCTAGAGGCAGATGATTGGCTCAAGACCATTGAGAACAAGATGAGGATCATACAATGCCAAGGATATGAGAGGGTACTGTTTGCCTCTCATCAATTGAATGGACCCGCTGCTGATTGGTGGACCGCTTACGTGGCAGCCCACCATGACCCCGAGAACATAACTTGTGAGGAGTTCAAGCGCAGTTTCCGCAACCATTACATTCCAAGGGTAGAACTCAAGAACAAGAGGAAGGGTTTCTTGGGCTGCAACAAGGCAACATGACAGTGAGGGAGTACCTCACCAAGTTTACCCAACTGTCCCGTTATGCACCGCGGGATATTGAAACTGATGAGCAGAAACAGGACTGTTTTGTGGAAGGGCTCACCATGGAAATGCAATATGCAATGTCCTCCAACGAATACGAAAGTTTCCAAAAGATGGTGGACAGGGCGTCTATTGTGGAAAGGAAGATGAAGGCCTTGGAGAATGAACACAAAAGGAAGGTGGGATGGTAACATCAAGCGTCAAGCAGCAACACACGCCCACATCTTATGCAGCAACCTGCAGGGCAGATGAGCCGTGTTGTGGTACCTACTCAGCACCGAGAGGTTACAACCCGAACTTCAGGCCTCCATCAGCACCAGTACAGCCGCAGCGTCAGTTTATGCAGCAACCACGCCACGCTTACCAACCTCGACCAGCAGGACAAGGGCCACAGAACCCACCCCAGGACAACAAGGGTCAGGCACCTAAAGTTGGTGTGCAATGCTTTAAGTGCGGTGAAGTGGGGCACTACGCCCACAAGTGCCCGAATAAGAAGCCAATGCGGCCACAAGAGCACAACATGATGCGGGGATGGGTGAACCACATGACCATGGAAGAAGCACAGGAGGCACCTAATGTGGTAATTGGTACGTTCCCTGCAAATTTACACATTGCAACCATTTTGTTCGATTCTGGTGCTACCCACTCGTTCGTTGCTCAAAGATTTGTTAAGAAGCATGATCTAGAAACAACAGAAATGAATCATATATTAGCAGTGAACTCTCCAGGGGGAGAAATAAGAACAAGACAAGTGTGGCCCAAAGTGAGTCTAGACATAACTGGGGTAATATTTACTACAAAACTCATAGTGATAAACTCGCAAGGGATAGATATCATTTTGGGTATGGATTGGTTGACCAAACATAAAGGTATTATCCATTGTTCGACTAGAACGGTGGAGCTAACTCACACTAGTGGCAACAAAGTGAAATTCATAGCTGTCCAAGAACCTAGGAGGGACATTAAACTCAATCCAGTGGAAGCGGAATTGGAAGAGATAAGGGTCATCAAAGAATATCCGGATGTTTTTCCTGAGGAGTTGCCAGGTATGCCTCCAGATCGTGAAGTGGAGTTCACGATTGAACTAATGCCTGGAACCGCCCTGATATACAAGAGGCCTTACCGGATGGATTCTAAACAACTAGAAGAGCTCAAAGAACATATCCGGGAATTGAAAGAGAAAGAGTATATTCGTCCTAGTTCCTCGCCATGGGGAGCTCCAGTGATATTTGTGCCCAAGAAGGATGGAACCCAAAGGCTATGCGTAGACTACCGTGCGTTGAATGAGGTAACCATCAAGAACAAGTATCCATTACCTCGCATTGAAGACTTATTTGTTCAGTTGAGAGGAGCTTGCGTGTTCTCAAAATTGATCTCAGGTCGGGATATCACCAACTGAAGATAAGACCAACCGACATTCCCAATACAGCTTTTGTATCTCGGTACGGGCTGTATGAATACACCGTCATGCCATTCGGGCTAACTAATGTCCCGGCGTACTTCATGTATCTCATGAACAAGGTATTCATGGAATATTTGGACAAATTTGTGGTGGTTTTCATTGATGACATTCTCATCTTCTCCAAAGATGAAGAAGAACATGAGGAGCATCTAAGACTGGTATTGCAAAAATTGAGAGAACACCAACTATATGCCAAGCTAAGCAAATGTGAGTTCTGGCTGAAGAGAGTCCCCTTTCTAGGACATATAATCTCGGAAGGGGGAATATCCGTAGATCCCGCCAAGATCGCGGCTGTGCAGAAGTGGAAGACCACTGAGAATGTCGGGGAGATCCGAAGTTTCTTAGGCTTGGCTGGATACTACCGGCGATTTATTGAAGGGCTCTCCAAGATCTCAAGACCCCTCACCAAACTACTAGAGACGGGAATCACATTCACGTGGACTCTGGAGTGTGAGGCAAGCTTCCAAGAGCTGAAGAAAAGATTTACAATAGCCCCAGTGCTAGTTATGCCAGACATGCAGAAAAAATTTTCGGTGTATTGTGATGCTTCTGGACACGGATTGGGATGTGTTCTCATGCAAGAGGGGCATGTTGTTGCCTATGCGTCCAGGCAGCTCCGAAAACACGAGAAGAACTATCCTACGCATGACCTAGAGCTGGCCGCAGTGGTCCACGCATTGAAGATTTGGAGGCATTACTTGATGGGAAAGAGGACAGAGATATATACAGACCATAAGAGCTTAAAGTACATTTTCACACAGCCAGATCTCAATCTCAGACAAAGGAGATGGTTAGAGCTAATCAACGACTTTGATGTGGGTATCAACTATCATCCAGGGAAAGCGAACATCGTGGCAGACGCTTTAAGCCGGAAAGTATATGTCAACATGTTGAGCTTAAACGACACGCCTACGGAATTGAGGGAGGAATTTGCAAAACTCAATCTATGCCTGGTGAATAATGGTGAGGCCATCGCCATGGAAGTGGACTCCACATTGGGAAAAGACATACGCAATGGTCAGAAGGATGACGAGAAAATACAAGAAATCAGAACACTCATCAAGGAGAATAAAGCTCTTGGATTTAGAGAGGATGAACAAGGTGCGGTGTGCATGGGAAAAGAATATGTGGACCAGAGGTAAAGGAGATCCATGAGCTAATTCTGAGGGAGGCTCATGATTCCGACTACTCCATCCATCCTGGGAGCACAAAGATGTATCAAGACCTCAAGAATAGATATTGGTGGTATGGCATGAAGCGAGATGTCGCAGAACATGTTGCCCTATCTGACACATGTCAGTTGGTGAAAGCGGAACACCAACGACCCGCGGGACTGTTGCAACCACTCAAAGTTCCCAAATGGAAATGGGAAGAAATAGGTATGGACTTCATAGTGGGACTGCCTAGGACCCAATCGGGATATGATTCGATATGGGTCATCATCGACAGGCTGACTAAGGTAGCTCATTTCATCCCCATGAAAGAAAGCTACAGCGGATCCAAATTGGCAGAATTGTACATGTCAAGAATCGTGTGTTTTCATGGAGTGCCGAAGAAGATAGTGTCAGATCGAGAGACACAGTTCACCTCAAGGTTCTGGCAGGAGTTACATGAAACCATGGGGACTCATCTAAATTTTAGTTCCGCATACCACCCACAGACTGACGGGCAGACCGAAAGGACCAATCAAATCCTTGAGGATATGTTGAGAGCTTGTGCACTCAAGAACAATAAGAGTTGGGATAAGAACTTACCGTATGCGGAGTTCTCATATAACAACAGCTATCAGGCTAGTATGAAGATGTCGCCCTTCAAGGCGTTGTATGGGAGGAAGTGCAGAACTCCATTATTTTGGAATCAAACTGGGGAGAGCAAAGTGTTTGGTCCAGAGGTACTACAAGAAGCCGAGGCGAAAGTGAGGGAAATCCAGAACACCTTGAGAATAGCCCAGACCCGACAGAAGAGCTATGCCGATATATGAAGAAGAGAGCTCACTTTCAACGTAGGGGATTATGTCTATCTCAAAGTGTCTCCTATCAGAGGACTTCGTCGATTCAAAGTGAAAGGGAAACTATCACCTCAATATATTGGACCCTTCCAGATTCTAGAGAGGAAAGGCGAAGTTGCATATCAGTTGGAATTACCAGCCCGCCTATCAGATGTGCACGATGTATTCCATGTGTCACAACTCAAGAAATGCTTAAGAACACCCGAAGAGAGGCTACGCATGAATGAGGTGGACGTCCGAGAAGACCTTTCGTATGCTTAACAGCCGGTCAAGATTCTGGAGACGATGGAATGCATCACAAGGAACACAAGAATCAGAATGTGCAAAGTGCAGTGGGAGTACCACTCTGAAGCAGAAGCCACATGGGAGCGAGAAGACGAGCTCAAGGCACAGTTTCCGAATCTGTTTCCCTAGAGTCCCCAATCTCGAGGACGAGATTTCTTTTAAGGGGGATAGAGTTGTAACACCCCAAAAATGTAGAAAATACAAATTTAAACAAAGTGGACATGGTGCATGTTTGAGAAAAATTCAAATCCAAATCAGAATCCAAATTTGAAGCAAAACAGAATAGAAAATGGAAAAGAAAAAGAAAAAGGGGCCACTGGGCCGAAACCGCCGCATCAGCCCCAGCCGGCACAGCAGCCCGCGGCCTATTCCCTCCCCCTCTCCTCCCCAGTGACCAGCGGGCCCCGCTTGTCAGCCCTTTCTTCAACCGCCGCTCGCCGCTTCTCCCGCGCCCGATCGTGCCCAACCCGTCCGAGTTCCTCGTCCCAGAGCCACGATCTCTGGCCCACTCATTGCTGCACCATCTCAACCGACCCCGCCGCCCCCCCTCGTGCATTTAAATGCAAGAAACCCCCGCCGGGTTCCCCTCACCCGCTCCATTTCCCTCTCCGGTGAGAACCGATCGCCCACCACCGAAATCTTTCGGATCTCTTCACATTTCTCTGGATTAACGGCTTTGTCATGGTCCACCACCACCGGGGAGCTTGCAGGTGAAGGAAGACCCAGCGAACAGCACCCTAGCTACGGCTTTGACGAGCACCGAGGAGCTCCGCCGCCCATCGTCGTCGCAGAGCCGGTTCCGATCTCTTCAAGCCCGAGAAACCCCCTAGGTGAGCTCCCCCTACCCCTCCGCAGTCGATCCGTGCAAAAATATGTGAATTCTAGTGCATAGCGACGAAAACCGAGGCTGCGCTGGCGAGAACGCCGCCCCCCGCCGCCGCGCGCCACCGCGCGCGCGGGCTGGCTCCGGCCAGGGCGACGTGGCCCTCTGTGGCCCGTCCATTTTAAATCATGCGGCCACAATTAGACCTCACGCGTACCCCTTCGTGTTATAATCTCAGCCGTTCATTTTAAATCCTACGGCCAACATCAGCCCCGCGTTATAAACGCCGGCACTCTTCCGCCCTACACCCTGGAGTTGCGGGAAAATTGAGTCTAGCCCCGGATTCTTCAGTTCTACCCCATAGGCTTCCCAGAAATTGTGCAGAGGCGTGTAAACTTCTGTTTTAGGCCCTAGAACTTTCTGTATTTAGGAAATCTGAGCATATAAAAATTGAAATTAACCCTGTATTTATTTTAGAGGGGGATTAGCTCTGTAATTAAGGTTAGCCACTAATGATAGGGATTAGGAAAATATTTTAGGGCCCCGTTTACTAACAAAAGGAATTGTAGACCTGAAACAAAATAAAATGAATGGAATCTAGACTTAGAGATTTATATTAATTTGATTGCAACAGCCAAATTTGCACAAAAATGGATCACAAAATATTTTCTAACCTTAGAAAAATTTCTGAACACTCTGTGTTGGTGGTGGAGCAATATATATTATGTAGATGGGTTTATTTTGCTGTTTTCAAATGCTGAAATTCATTTTTGGGAATAGAAATAATTCAGACATATAGGTGAAGATATATCTAAATTAATCCCAACAAATAGGAAGCCAATAGATACTATGTTGGACATTTTAAGCAAAATATAGTCTGTGTAGGTGATATATTTTGCTGCTTTAATGCTGAAATTCACTTTTCGGCATAGGAAACTAAATCTGAAAATATGGGAAAATAGTTAAACATAGTTAGTAAATGTCATATGAGGCCCCAAAAATCAAAATTTCAGGTTTAAGATAATGTAGAAGACCTGAGAATCATTTTGGAGTTGGAATATACATTTTATGCAAGTTGGTAAGTAAGAACGGAAATATTCAATGTAGGAAATAGTTCAAATTGAAAATCTAGATTTAGTGTACACTTTGAAATCTGAATATCAAAGTTAGAAATAACATATATATTTTAAAGTGCATGCATGCATAGGAGCAACCTACCTAGGGTAAACACAATACTTAATTATGTGTATGACTTTAATGGGTATGTATGTATGACTTGCATGAATGTATGTGTGGACTATTGCTTATGGAATGTTGTTTTCTTTTGCTATGTGTGTATTGGCATGAGTAGAACCAGCCCCAGAGCCGGTTCTCACCTTTCAAGAACAAGACTTTCCATTTTCGCAGCAGCAGGAAGAAGGCAAGTGTCCTTGACCACTTTGATCCTATACTAGGATGTGTAGTTAGAATTATTTGCATTGTCAATTGAAATATGGGACCAATGCTAGGAAGTTTCCCTAGATTTTCTTTATCTTACTTCCTTGTAGCTTGGGTTGGGAGTTACTTTATTATGTCATTCATTTATACTACTCATGCTTAGCCATGCTTAGAATGGGATACATGGGATATGAGATCATCACCTTGATTATTTTACCTATGAATGGATTATTATGAATTATGTAGAGGTAGGGATCTAGGCAAGTTGGATGCTTTGGTTGGTGCTGTGTGCACGAGACATGGGTTTGTTTTTAGTGCTTACCTGGATCCTAAGGACCGGTTCATGGAGCATGTAACCTAGCTTTACCGTGCCAACCACATGCTGAGATGGGGCAGCTTGGCCAATTAATTAGGTGTATCTCCGGCGTAGTATAGGTGTTTGGATGGTGCGGGGAATAGGTGTCAGCTGGACTACCATATGAACCGCAAGGCTCAAGAGGGGGCCACTGCTGCGGGGTTTAGAGCCTCCTGGATGCTGTTAGGGGTGAAACCTCAGTGGGCTCACACTCGTCGGGAATTACTTTGTAAAGGCCTCGTAGTGATCTCCTGGCTACACACCCTGGAAGTGTGAACGTTGTTCGCGGCCACTGGCATAATGGAGGTTTTCTAGTCCACCCGGCAACTGGGGATGAAATCACTACATGTGGGTACAGTGGTGCAAACTCTTCAGAGTCAAAACTATCATGACAGCCGTGCTCACCGTCAAGAGCGGCTTGGACTTATTTATGATTAGAGTATGATGAATTGGGAAGTGGAGGATGTTAGGCGGGAAGCTTAACAATGGAAATGAGGTTATGGTTATTTGATATTGATGATGGGATTAGGGGATTGGGACCATTTCACTTACTTAGTAATGTAGGTGCTTAATAAGGTAAGGTGATAGGTATTAACTGCGTAGTGCTTTAACCATGAATTCAACCTTTCGTTGTTCTGGCCTTCATGACATTTATTTCCCACACTTGCTGGGTACCTACGGTACTCGAGCTTGCTTGTTCGTTGTTTTTATATTGCTGCTCAGGCCAAGGCAATGAGGTGGTGTACAACAATCAAGACTTTGGACCCGAAGAAGGATTCTAGGTTCATGGAGTCCCTCGGGCAACGCCTGTGATGGAGCCCTCAAGACTTTTCTTCCACTGTTTGTTTATTTACATGTTATGAACATATTATCGTCCTTCGAGACGCTATGTAAGACTTATTTATTATTTGAATACTTGTCTTGTAATACAATGATGCTTCACTATTTGTCATCACATGTATGAGAAAATGATCCAGGCATACATGTGGGAGTCACTCGGTTATTCTGCGGAAAAACTGGGTGTGACAATACCTGACTCATTAACTTTCCCGGTGACAAGGATGGTTAACAAAACTAGTAAACTCCTATAAAAGGGTTTCCCATCAAGTTGACTCAAGCACACACATTTTCGCAAACAAAACAGTTTCGAAACATGGGATCAATATGGTCAAGGGGCACTTGCCTTGTTCCTGTGGCTTTTGTTGCTCACTTGTCTCGAAGTCTCGGTGCTGTAGTCCATCGTAGATATCTTCCTGAGCTTGTCCTTCTACTCACGAACATGCACATACAAAATTATAGCAATCAAACATCATGCACAAATTTTACTCAAGATGCAATGATGTAAATCCTATGATGCTGTCTTATTTAGATCAGTTTGTACGTGTTCTTGCGTGTTTTACTGGTTTGCATGGGGTTTTATAGTGAACTAGGGTGTAAGGATCAAGTGTGGATGTGGTGATGATCTTGACTCAAGATCTAAATCAATTCCATCGTCAAAAACCGATCAACCTGTGATCTGTCCATAGGAAAAAGCTTTTGTTCAAAGAAAACGAAGAAAAATGGATGCGACGATGTCGTAAGATGGGTAACGAAGACCTATCTCACTTCTCTTATGATCGTCGGATCATTTTCGGCGACGACGAGGTGTGACGGCTCATCGGCGGTGCTCACCGGCGACTGAACTCCGGCGAGAGGTGTAACTCGGTGAGTTGGAAGCTAGGGCCTCCAAGTTGTCGAATCGGGAGGTGGAAAATAGGTACGTGGTTGCGTCCGGGGGTTTTTGAATCCTATTTATAGGGGTGAAAGAAGAGTCCTACTCCGATTGGATTTCAAATAGGAGTCCTATTCCATTTGTTTTGGATCTTAACAACTTATCTCCAATTCGCAACGTGGAAATCATGTCGATTTCCTCCATACCGGGTATTCCCGCGCGCACAGGAGAAAAACCGCTTAAGGATCTCGTCACCTCCGTTGTGGTGAGCTCCGGAGGCACCATGTGTCCAGCGGGGGCCGGGCCTCCCTCTCCCTCAGAGGCATGCTCCGCGTGTGCCACATGTCTGGCGGGCGGGACCTCCCCTCTCCTCAAAGGCAAGCTCCGCGTGCGCCACGTGTCTTGCGGGCAGGACCTCCCCTCTCTACAGAGGCGAGCTCTAGGGGCGCCACGTGTCAGTGTCGGACCTCCCCTCTCCTTGGAGGTGGGCTCCGAGAATGCCATGTGTCCAGCAGCGCCGGACCTCCTTTCTCCTCAGAGATGAGCTCCGAGGTCGACACATGTCGAGCAGCGTCGAACCTCCCTTCTCCGTAGTCAACACGTGTCCCGCGGGGCTAAGCGTCGTTTCTCCGCAAAGACTAGCTCTGAAGGCATCACGTGTCCAGCGGGATCGGACCTCGCCCCTTCTCTTGAGGTGACCTCTGAGCCTGCCATGTGGCCAGCAGTGCCGGACCTCACTCCCTCCGCAGGGATGAGCTCTGAAGGCGCCACGTGGCCAGCAGGCCGCGGGAAGTGTCAGCAGCGCTCCTCGGCGAATTGAAATTTGATCTTTTCAGCTATCTTTCTCCCATTTTTATGATTCTTCCCATTTATATTTCTTTTATAATGTTTTTCTATATGCAATGCATGAATATGAAATTGAGGGTGTTAAAACCTACCCCCCTTAAACTGAATCTCGCCCTCAAGATTCGATAGAGTAGAGAATAAATGAGGGAATTCTGCTTTGAGGTCTTCCTCACACTCCCATGTAGCCTCGGCTTCCGTGTGATGGCTCCACTGTACCTTGCACCATCGGATCACTTTGTTCCTCGTGACCCTTTCCTTCACGTCCAAAATTCGGACAGGGTGCTCTACATAGGTCAGATCCTCTTGAAGCTCGAGCTCATCCATTGGTACATGTTCTTCTGGTACTCTCAAGCACTTCTTGAGTTGGGATACGTGAAACACGTCATGCACGTCAGAGAGGTGCGTTGGGAGCTCTAGTTGATAAGCTACCTCTCCATGCTTGCCCAAAATCCTAAATGGCCCGATGTAGCAAGGTACTAACTTGCCTTTGACGTTGAAACGTCGTTGGCCACGGATAGGCGATACCTTAAGATACATTAAGTCTCCTACTTCGAAGGTCAACTTTCTTCGCCTATTGTCCGCATAACATTTTTGTCGTGACTGAGCAGCCTTCATGTTCTCCCTTATTGTTTGGACTTGCTTCTCGGCGTCTTGCAGCACTTCGGGTCCAAACACTTGGTTCTCTCCGGTCTCATTCCCAAACAGCGGCGTTCTACACCATCTACCATACAATGCTTCGAAAGGTGACATCTTCAAGCTGGCTTGATAGCTTTTAGTGTATGAGAACTCAGCATACGGCAAGCTCCTATCCCAACTACACCCATGTTTCAAGGCACAGGCTCTCAACATGTCTTCCAAAATCTGGTTTGTCCTCTCAGTTTGCCCGTTGGTTTTGCGGGTGATAAGCGGAGCTGAAATCTAGTCGTGTACCCATAGCTTCATGCAGCTTTTTCTAGAACTTAGAGGTAAATTGGGTACCCCGATCTGAAACTATCCTCTTAGGAACTCCATGACGGCACACGATTTGCTCCATGTACAGCTCGGCTAGTTCTACGACGCGGTACGTGGTTCTAACAGGAAGAAAATGGGCTGTTTTCGTCAATCGGTCCACAATAACCCGGATGGAGTCGTAACCCGACAGAGTACGTGGTAATCCAACGATGAAATCCATGCTGATGTCTTCCCACTTCCAATCGGGTACTTTCAGTAGTTGCAACAGTCCAGCGGGTCATTGGTGTTCGGCCTTCACCCGTTGGCACGTATCGCATAAGGCGACATACTCAACTATGTCCCTTTTCATACCATCCCACCAATAACAAGTTTTCAGGTCCTTGTACATATTTGTACTGCCGGGATGTATGGAATAAGGTGAGTCATGTGCCTCCTTTAATATCATGTCGTGGATGTGCTTCACGTTAGGCACACAAATCCTTTTTCCTAACCAAAGCGTACCCTTCTCGTCTTCCTTGAAGTCCTTTTCTGTGCCTTGTCGGATTCTTTCTTTGATTTCTTTGATTTCCTCATCCGTTGCTTGGCCATCTCGTATCTCTTGCTCTAGCAAAGAATGGAGTTCCATCACTTCCATCTCATTCAAGAACACGAGATGTAACCGTTCGAACTACTTGCGCAGCTCGGGCGGTAGCTCCCGAACCGTGAGTTGGTGACAAGCTCCTTTTCGGCTCAATGCATCAGCTACTACATTGGCCTTTCCGGGGTGATAGTTGATTCCAACATCATAATCCTTGATGAGTCCCAACCATCGACGTTGCCTCAAATTCAAATGCATATGGGTGAATATGTAATTTAGGCTTTTGTGATCCGTATAGATCTCACATCGGTGGCCAAGGATATAATGTCTCCAAATCTTTAATGCATGCACTACGGCTGCGAGTTCCAAGTCATGTGTGGGGTAATTCAGCTCGTGTTTCTTTAGTTGTCTCGACGCATAGGCTACCACTTGTCCTTCTTGCATGAGCACACATCCAAGCCCTTGTCTTGATGCGTTACAATATATGTCGAAACTCTTGCTCACGTCCGGCAATACCAAAACCGGCGCTGTGGTTAGCCTTTTCTTGAGCTCCTCAAAGCTTTATTGACACGTGGGTGTCCACTGAAATGCTTTTCCCTTCATTAGCAATTCAGTCATAGGCTTTCTTGATGAACCGACGATAGTATCCAGCCATCCCAAGGAAACGCCGAATATCTCTCACATTCTGCGGTTGGTTCCACTTTAGAACATCTCCCACTTTTCCGGTATCAACCGATACTCCATCCTCGGAGATGATGTGGCCTAGGAACGATATCTCCTTTAGCCAAAATTGACACTTGCTGAACTTGGCATACAATTGATGCTCTCGCAGTTTCTGCAATGTCAACCTCAAGTGTTCTTCATGTTCTTCCTTGCTTTTCAAATACACCATGATATCGTCGATGAAAACCACGACGAACTTGTCCAAGTACTCCATGAAGACCTTATTCATGAGTTACATGAAATATGCGAGTGCATTCGTTAACCCAAAAGACATAACGGTATATTCATACGAACCATACCGTGTTTGAAAGGCAGTCTTGGGTATGTCGGAGGGCTTAATCTTCAGCTGGAAGTATCCCGACCGAAGATCAATCTTGGAGAAAACTCTGGCACCTTTCATTTGATCAAACAGGTCCTCTATATGGGGCAGCGGATATTTATTCATGATCGCCACCTCATTGAGAGACCTATAATCCACACACATTCTTTGGGTCCCATCCTTCTTTCTGCGAAGAGCACGGGGGCTCCCCATGGTGACGAGCTCGGGCGAATAAAACCCTTTTCTAGCTGCTCCTGAATTTGCTTCTTAAGTTCCACTAGTTCATTAACGGGCATCCTATATGGCCTCTTTGCTATAGGTGCAGTTCCAGGTAATAAATCAATGGAAAACTCAATGTACCGGTCAGGTGGCATACCTAGAAGTTCTTCTGCGAACACGTCCGAAAATTCTTGAACCACCGAAATGCCTTCCAATGTTGCTTCTTCGACGTGGTTCAACGTTGCCTTCGCGGTTGCCGGTTGGGCTGACACGAACTCAACACGGGTACCGTGCTCATTTGTCAACTGCATGCTCCTCTCAGCATATTGGATCACTCCGTTGTGCTTGCTTAATCAATCCATTCCAAGTGTTATATCAAGCCCTCGAGAATCCAAGACAATAAGGTTGGCAAGGAAGTCTACCCCCTTATTTTAAGGTTCACTTTTGGACATACTATATTAGTCCTCATCTCTCCACCGGGAGAATTAACTAACATAGTATATTGCATGTGTGATATGGGCAGATTATACTTGGCAACATACTTGGATGATATGAATGAATGCGATGCTCTGGAATCAAATAAAACAGTAGCTGGGTTGGAGTTGGCAAGGAACATACCAATCATGACGTCCTCAGCCTGTTGCGCCTCCTCAGCGGAGACATGATTCACGTTGCCATGAGCGTAGTTCTGCTGTCCTCGGTTACCTTGATTAGCTCCTCCGTTCGGCCGTGGGTTCTCCTTGGGCGCGTTGGTCGGCTGTCCAAGGCCTTTCCTTGGATACTGACTTGCGAAGTGACCTGCCTCTTTGCATGCAAAGCATGCCTTGTTGCCCAAGACGGCAGGAACGTTAGGGCGGTGGTGGTTTTAAGCATGAGCACCCATGTTGGGATGGGTTGCAGAAGGCAAGGGCACACGAGGTGCTTGCATGAAAGGACGTTGCTGCGGTGGTGGATTAGGGTGAAATGTAGAAGCGGATGAGCCATATTGCAGTGCAGCTGGGGGCATGAAACGGGGACGTACATTGCTCCCTTGTGTCTGGTATGGCATCTGTCTCTTGCCCTCTTTCTCGATCTCACAGATCTTGCTCTCAATCACTATAGCTTTGTCAACCAGCTTCTGGAAGTTTGCATAGTCATTGTTGAGCAGTTGAACTTGGATCTCATTGTTCAACCCTCTCATGAACAAGTATTGCTTCCTTTGATCTGAGTTGACATCCTCGGGGGCATACCTTGACAGCTGCGTGAACTTGTTGAGGTACTCATTCACGCTCTTCCTGCCTTGGCGAAGACCTTCGAACTCTTGCCTTTTAAGCATCATGACTCCAGCAGGGACGTAATGAGAGCGGAAACTCTCTTTGAACTCCGCCCAAGTGATAGTCTCCTGGTCGACATGAGCGTTACAAAGAGCATCCCACCAGTCAGCGGCTGCTCCCATAAGTTGGTGCGATGCGAAGAGAACTTTCTCCCGATCATTGCAATGAACAATAGCAAGCTTATTCTCCATGGACTTCAAACAATCGTTGGCCTCCATGGGATCATTAGCTTGTGCAAAAGTAGGGGGTCGAGTCCTCATGAACTCTCCCAGTCGGTTGTGAGCCGGCGGTGGTTGTGGTGCAGGAACGGGGTTAGGATTGTTGTTGTTGGCTTGCAGCTGACCCAAAGTTTGGATCATAGTTTGCATGAGCTGGATCTGCATAGCCATCAACCGTTCAAGGTTGTTTTCACCAGCCCCGGGGTTAACATTCTCAGGAACTTCAACGTGGCCATCCTCTTGTGGTTCCTGGTTGCCACGAACGTTCCTCCTTTGCCGGCTGGCGTTTTCCCTCACCATCTGAGAGAGAGAGTTGGGTGGAGTAGAAGTTAGAAGTTTAGATGGATCCCTCCCAACTATATGCATCAAGGTGGATGGACTAAATATATTTACTTTTATATGAGGATGTGAACACATGCTGAAGCATCTCACATCTCTCTACTATGTGTGGACATGGACGACGCTGAAGTGTCCCACAACTCACACTAAGCACACAAACACAAGCAATCATCACAAAAGTTCACACCACTCCAATTCAAGCTTATTCAATGGGAGTCCTAAACTTAATCATGTGAACTGGTGTTGTTCCTGCCATGTGACGGGGTGGTCCATTCTACCTAGGCTTGCATCCTACGGTCATCGTGGTTCTGATGCAAATCTGTGACTTCTACCTAGGCTTGCGTCCTAGAGTCAACGTGGTTCTAATGCCAATCTGTGCATTCTACCTAGGCTTGCATCCTACGGTCAACGTGGCTTTGATACCAATCTGTGACGCCCGGTCCCATAAAACATGGAACCCAGCTAATGCATATGTGTGCCCAGTATGTTCATCATACATACACATGTCATTCATAAACTAAATTCATAATATAACCACAAATAAATAGTGTTTAAGTACTTTATTACATGAATCTCTAGCTTATTCTTGCAGCGGAAGTCTCTAACTTATTCCAGCAGTGGAATTCTCTAAACGATAGCGGAAGCAACTAAACACGGCAGTGGCTCCATCTCCAACTCCACAGGCAAGTTGACGGTAGTTCACACACCTAATACTCCACATGATCTTCGAAGAACTCCTCTCCTGTTGCTGATGTTTATATAATAATGCAAGGGTGAGTACATGTCGTACTCAGCAAGTGCGGGAAAAGTATGACATGTAGCTTACAGCAAGGTAGGGAATAAAAAGGCTCATTGCAGAAAGCAAATTTTGTTTCTCAACCATGATAAAAACAGCAACTATCTTTAAGTGAATTTAATCCCAACATATATTTAAGTAGAACAGCAACATAACTCCTTCATGATTCACCACTTTTCATGTCTCAACCAACCATTAATCTTTCTCATCTCATGCTCATAATAACCATCTCATATTCATATCCATCTCATAATCATATATCCAAAAACCAAACTCATTGTCATGACTCAACAGTCCCGAAACCAATTTTCAATGACCATACCAACCTTACCAATAACAATCCCGATAACCATCCCAATAACCATCCCATCTAATCATGTGAGTTGGCCAGGCGCTTGTGACCGTAAGCACAGCTATCATGACAGTTTTACACTCTTAAGATGTGGCACCACTTTAACCACAAGTTTGTGATGTCGTCACCCGTCGGCGACTGTAGAACCTCCATTATAACAGTACACAACCGTCGGTGTATGGCCAAGAGATCACAAAATAGCCTTTACAAAGGGGTTACTAGATGTATGGACTCACGAAGGTTTCACCAGCAGGCTCGAATCACCATTCTCCCACCTACGGGCCCCCTCTTGTGCCATGCAGTTCCCAGGGCAGTCCTCTCGTGACTCCCATTCCCCACGCCTTCCACGGTCCATAACAATCTAGCAACTTACCTAATTAGTCAGCTAAGCCGCACCCATATTTGGCCTTGTGGTGGCACTGTTTTCCTAGCATGTGCTGGCATGAACC
This sequence comes from Neostapfia colusana, assembly GCA_030760725.1. Taxonomy (NCBI): domain Eukaryota; kingdom Viridiplantae; phylum Streptophyta; class Magnoliopsida; order Poales; family Poaceae; genus Neostapfia; species Neostapfia colusana. The sequence continues at coordinate 78,748,000 of JASWHV010000010.1, read as the reverse complement.
GGTCCTTTAGATCTACGGCAAGTAAACCAGCATCTCATTCTACCACATCCACGAACCAAGCTTGCCTAGATCTCCCCCGATTCTATGCTCATTATCATCATCAAGTTCTCATTAACATTATTCATATGAGTGCAGTAGCTAGACCGTTCTATCTCGCTTCCCATATCCCGTAGATTAGCAAAGCAAAAAGGAAAAACGACCATACCCGACTCATTAACTTTCTCGGCGACAAGGATGGTTAACAAAACTAGTAAACTCCTATAAAAGGGTTTCCCATCAAGTTAACTCAAGCACACACATTTTTGCAAACAAAACAGTTTCAAAACATGGGATCAATATGGTCAAGGGGCACTGCCTTGTTCCTGTGGCTTTTGTTGCTCACGTGTCTCGAAGTCTCGGTGCTGTAGTCTTTCGTAGATAGCTTCCTGAGCTTGTCCTTCTACTCACGACCACGCACATACAAAATTGTAGCAATCAAACATCATGCACAAACTTTACTCAAGATGCAATGATGCCAATCCTATGATGTTGTCTTATTTAGATCAGTTTGTACATGTTCTTGCATGTTTTACTGGCTTGCATGGGGTTTTATGGTGAACAAGGGTGTAAGGATCAAGTGTGGACGTGGTGATGATCTTGACTCAAGATCTAGATCAATTCCACCGTCAAAAACTGATCTACACGTGATCTGTCCACGCGAAAAAGCTTCTGTTCGAAGAAAACAAAGAAAAATGGATGCGACGATGTCATAAGATGGGTAACGAAGACCTACCTCACTTCTCTTATGATCGTCGGCTCTTTTCTGGCAATGGCGAGGTGTGACGGCTCGTCGGCGGTGCTCACCGGCGACTGAACTCCGGTGAGGGGTGTAACTCGGCGAGTTGGAAGCTAGGGCCTCCAAGTTGTCAAATCGGGAGGTGCAAAATAGGTACGTGGTTGCAGCCGGGGGTTTTGGACTTCTATTTATAAGGGGTGAAAGAAGAGTCCTACTCCGATTGGATTTCAAACAAGAGTCCTATTCAATTTGTTTTGGATCTTAACAACTTATCTCCAATTGATTTGGTGCGGTAGCAACGTGGAAATCATAACGGTTCCTCCGTACCGGGTATTCCCGCGCGCACAGGAGAAAAACCGCTTAAGGATCTCGTCACCTCCGCGGTGGTGAGCTCCGGAGGCGCCACGTGTCCAGCGGGGGCCGGGCCTCCCTCTCCCTCAGAGGCAAGTTCCACGTGCGCCACGTGTCTGGCGGGCGGGACCTCCCCTCTACTTAGAGGCAAGCTCCAGGTGCGCCATGTGTCTGCCGGGCGGGACCTCCCCTCTCTACAGAGCTGAGCTCTAGGGGCGCCACGTGTCAGTGCCGGACCTCCCCTCTCCTCGGAGGTGGGCTCCGAGAATGCCATGTGTCCACCAGCGCCGGACCTCCTTTCTCGTAAGAGACGAGCTCCGAGGTCGACACGTGTCCAGCAGCGCTGGACCTCCCTTCTACTCAGAGGTGAGCTCCGAGGATGATACATGTCCAGCAGTGTCGGACCTCCCGGAGGCGAGCTCCAAGGGTGACATGTGTCCCGCAGTGTCGGACCTCCCGGAGGCGAGCTCCGAGGGTGACATGTGTCCAGCAGGATCGGACCTTTCAGAGGCGAGCTCCGAGCCTTCCACGTGTCCTGTGGGGTGGACCTGTCCCGCGGGCCGGGCCTCGCTTCTTCCGTAGAGACTAGCTCCGTAGTCAACACGTGCCCCGCGGGGCTGAGCCTCGCTTCTCCGCAGAGACTAGCTCCGAAGGCAACACGTGTCCAGAGGGATCGGACCTCGCCCCTTCTCCTGAGGCGATCTCCGAGCCTGCCACATGGCCAGCAGTGCCGGACATCACACCCTCTGCAGGGATGAGCCCTGAAGGCGCCACGTGGCCAGCAGGCCGCGGGAAGTGCTGGCAGCGCTCCTCGGCGAATTGAAATTGGCTCTTTTCAGCTATGTTTCTCCCATTTTTATGATTCTTCCCATTTCTATTTATTTTACAATGTCTTCTATATGCAATGCATGAATATGAAATTGAGGGTGTTACAGGAAGCATCGCGCAGAGGTTCTTTGATTAGATGGGCTTTGCGTCTCTACACGATCGGACTCGAGAGAGAGAGAGAGAGAGCGAAAACCAATATTTACGTGGTTCGGGCCTCCGGAGCGTAATACCCTACGTCCACAGGAGTGTTTGTTAAATTGCTTGAGCGTATGAGTGTGTGAGGGTGCAGAGTTGCCGACCCTTCACTACAGGAAATCCGATCATTTGCGACGGCTAAAATTATTTGTGACGGCCGCCCGTCGCAAAAAAAGTAACTTGCGATGGCTAACCCTAGGCCATCGCAAAAAAATAAGCTGTCGCAAATAGAACCCTATTTGCGATGGCTACGACTGGAACCGTCACAAATAGGCATTTATTTGCGACGGCCAATTAAATGCCTGTTTGCGACTGGAGCCATCGCAAATTAAATAACCGTTGCAATTAAATGTCTGTTTGCGACGGCCGAAAAAAATGCCGTCGCAATTAAGAAAGCCGTCGCAAATTAACCTGATATACCCGACCGAGCGCCTCCTGACTCACACAACTCTCACCGCCACCGCGCCCACCTCCCGCGCCGCACCATCGCCTTACGCCGTGCCCGCCTCCCACCAGCCACCGCCCACGTCCCACCGCGCCACCGCCCGGCGCCCGCGCCCGGCCGCCCGCGCCTCCAATTTCCAGCAGCCCGCTGCTGCGTCCTGCCGCGCCCGCTGCCTTTCGCTGCCACGCCGCGCATGCCGCCTCCCGCAACCTCCCGCCGCCGTCTCCCGCCGCGCCCGCCTCCCGTCGCCACCGCGCCCGCCGCCATCACCGCCTCTCGGTAAACTCCTCCATCTAAATGCATTTTTATTTTTTTCTTGTTATTAGATTGATTTGAATAGAGTATAGTTAATTTAATGTTGTTTTAGAGTAATATGTAATTAATTTGGCAATTAAATTGTTTTGTAGTTAGTTAGCTAATTAGGGTGTTTATAGTTTAATTTGGTTTATAGTTAACTGATTTGCGATGACCGCCCCGCCGCATCGCCTCCCGCCATGCGCGCGCTGTCTCTCGCCACCGCACCCCGCCGCGGCCACCACCTCCCGCCGCCTTCCGCCTCCCGCCGCCGCGCCCCTCCGCGCCCGCTGATGTGTGGTTTAGGCCCGATCTTCCGAAGGTAGGTCGATTGAAGTGGAGATCTCGATGTTGATGATCCGAGGCACTTGAGCAGACCCGAATACCCCTGCAATCACTACCCCCTGCTCCATTGGTTATCAACCGTGCTTCACACGCTTGACCTCGCCAAGAAGGCTATTCCTGCAGGTGCAACCGAGAACACAAGCAAGAACAATGAAGATGCGATCTGAAATTGCCAAATTGGGGTCTCTGTAAGGGCCTCAGTTTTTTACACATATTTGAAGTGTTCATCACCATACACACACACACCTCATTTGAGGAAAGTTGATGAACACAAATGAAGAGCAAGTAACCACCATCAACATGCTCATTAGAAAAACAAACTCACATTGCAAAAGTGGTATTTCCCACATGTGATATAGGTGGGCTGGACATATGAAAACTCCTACACATTGCTAAGGATGTCCATGCCAAGTTTCACCCAAATTCAAAACCTTTTTGAGGTCATTTTGGGTATAGTTAGGAAGAGGGCAGTTTGAAACCATATTCAAATTCAAACTGTTTTTATCCCATGAATTTAAAAGTGGAAGGCATATTCTTATTCAGCACATTTTTGTGAGCTCACACACCAATTTTCACTCCATTTGGAGTTGATCTTGACAAGAGCTAAGTGGGACAAATTCAAACTTTATTTGAATTCAAAACTGAACTTGTGCTGAAATTCATTCAAACCAAACCCGATTTGAATTCTACTCAATTCAAATGGCTCATGGGTGAATAATTTGAATACCCAGGGGTATTATGGGGCTCACTATTTACAACAGTGATTAGGAGTAAATTTCAGAGGTTAAAACCCCGGGTGGGACCCACATGTCATTGAGAGAAGGAGGCAAAACTTGCACACAAAGTCACAGCCTCGGTGGGAAATTCCACCGAGCAGCTGTCGGCTGTGCCACCGAGCAGCTACCGGTGCCACCAGCTGCTTCCCCTCTCCGCGCGCTGGCGCCCAGGGCGGCTCGCTCGCACCTCCACGCGACCGGCACCGCCTCAGCCCGAGCAGGAGTCGGCCGGCTTTATCTTCTCGCGGGTAAACCCGAGCAGCGGCATTGTTTCTCGCCACAGCTCTCTGCTCAATCGGGAAAACCAGCAAAACGATCTCCTCCTTCGTTCCTGAGCTTCTAGACAGCAACCTGAGGTCGCACTCCACCTCCCCAACGCCAGAAATCCCGATCTCCGACCTCCTTTGCCCGAAAACGATCGCCACCGCGGCGACCTAGCCTCAGCCGAGAGTCAGGCGCCCGTGGACAGCGTTCCACAGGCGTTTTCACGGTCCAGAAAGAGAGGCAACAGGAGCGCACGACCACCGTGCTGCTCTCCTCCAAGTTTGGAAGCAAACCGTCAAGAATCCACAGAGAATTTCCAGTTTTTGCTCCGGCGACCGTAAACCGAGCTTCCGGTACGGATTCTTCAAATTCTCACTCTATGATCTTTCGTTGGTTATCAAATCTTGCACATAGACGCTGGACTAGCCGGCGATCAAGTTCTTTTCTGCATCCGTGGCATGAAACTGTCTAGGAGGGATGAATTTCAAGCTCGATCAAGGGAGGTCATGGCGGGCACGATCGGCCACACGGTGACGACCGACTTGCCGCCATCCCTGAACCCTTTTGACACCTTGTCGAGCTTCCTAGAGGTACACTGATGCCGTAGGACCGTTTGTTCGAGGTGTTGGCGGGTTTAGAACCCACTGTCGACGGCGCCGAACCTCAACCAAGGCCGCGGCACGTCTCTGGGCTATTTCTGGTCACCCCCAGCCCGACCTGACACCACCGACGTGTTCCTCGACGTCGACAACCCCCTCCCAGCGAGTTTCAGACCATGGGAGGTCTGGCAGCGGCGAGCCGGCGAGCTCCGGGTCTGCTCCGGCGAGGTCGGCGGCGCGGGCGCGAGAGAGCGGCGGGAGGAAGACGAAGCCGGCTGGTCCACGTGTCAGCGGCTGAAAAATTTAAATCGGGATCGGGTGTGGCCGGGATCGGCTGTGCTGGCGCGCAAATACCCTGTGGGCCTCAGTGTGCCAGACACCTCCGCGCTCAACACGTGTCCCCGCGGGCCCCCGAGAGTTTAAACTTTTTTCCCCGATTTTCAAATTTCTTCCAAACTTCAAATCCTCATTACTTTGGCTAGAAAGGTCCAAATCGAGTGAACCAAATTTTGTTGGATTCAGCTCTCTGAGCACTTTCCAGCAAATCAAGTTTCACTTCATGAAAACCCTTATTTTTCCAGAATTAATTCCTCAAAATTTAAACTGTTAGGAATTTTAGCTGGAGAATACTTTGGAGGAAAATACTGAAATTTTGCTGGAATGTTCACCAAAATATCCCTGAACTACCATAAAAATTTCAGATCCATTTGAGCTCATTTGATCCACCTAATGGTGTGATTAGTGAAACTGTTCCAGAGAAAATAGAAAATGTTCAGAAACATTTTCAGAATTTTCTCTGAAATTGCTTAGCTCATATCCTTAGCTAGGAACCTTCAAATTAAGTGAGACAAACTCCATTAGAACCCTCTGAAAATCTAGTTTTCAGAAAGTCATAGTTTGTTTCATAAAAATCCCTAGAACACCCTAAGAGTGCCAATTAAGGTCAAGTACATGATTAATTGTGTAGGGCTCAAATGAGCATTGCTGCAACTAAAACTTGACCAACTCTCTGTTTAGGTTGTAAACCAGCCACAAAAAAAGTTTCACTGTCATTGGGCTTGTCTAGTAATAGTTATAGACTTCACAAGTTTAAAAGTTAATAAAACTGCATTTAAATTAATACATGTATTGCTTCTATCATATAGTCGCTAAGGTCGAGGAGGAACCCGAAGTCCTAGACTTCGTTACTCCGGAGGAGCAGTTAGCCTACGACCAAGAGCAGCATGGCAAGCCCCGGTTTGCATTAACCGTTTTTACAAATTTTTATTGTTTTGAGTACTTACTTGAGTATTATGATTCTTTGCATTAGAGTCTTGTGTGTAAACCCCACTGCATAGCCAAGAAAACCATGGATTGGGTTTAGGGTTACCAAACCCATTAGCTTCTGCAATGCTAAGATAGAGTAGGATTCGGTACAGGTCGAGTAGTTGGAACTACTCGCGAGAATAGGCTAGAGGAACATCGCTCGGGTAGAGATAGCACATGATACACATGGCAAGAAAGATGAGACCAAGCGGAGAGTAAGGGCAGCAGGACTTTGGGGCCTGTGTGCTGTAGCTCCGCTTGTGTCGATTGAGGACTGAGCCGTATGCGGGCCTGTTGAACAACCTAGAACAGTACTGAAGACCTACCGGCTATATGGGAACCGGGAAACCGATGTAACTCGGGTAGCTGGGTGTTGAGGCATAGCTGGTCGTTCAGAGGGTAGGTTGAGAGCTCGAGGTGTAAATCGGCTGGCGGAACTGAGATGCGCGTGCAGAGACCTCTTGCTCGGTACGATTGGACCGGTTCAACATTTGGCTAACGGGTGAAAGGTAGTCGAGTACGGCGTCCGTGATGGTTGTTGTAGGCAACATCGAGTACGGGCGTACGTGACGGGTTGTTCGGGTAACCCTGCAGGTGTAAATCGGTCAGTGAGTACCACTTGTTCACTGTACCGTGACGTAGAAAGAACAGGCTAGTTACATGTTAAAATGTTGCTGATTGAAAGATGGACTTGATTGCTAATGACTTGCTGTAGTTTAGAGCTAACTAAAGTTTATTTCAACTTTGGGCAAAGTACATGAGAGAAATGTGTTTCTTGTTTGATTGCGGCTCTCTCATGTACCTTAGCGTATGGTTCTCCACAACCTGCTGCTAAAATTTGAAAGTAAGGTTCTACTAATTAGGCGAGTCCTTGCAAATGATTTTTACCTCATGTAACCCACCACCCCTCATTTAGAAGTTCCATGTTTAGGTGAGACGGGTCAGACTTGCTGAGCCTTCGTGCTCACTGCTTGTGTTTGAAGCTTTTGCAGGGTTCTATGAGGAAGGGACTCCCGAAGAGGAGACGGAACCCCAGGAGGGGAACCCCGTCGAGTGGGAGTCGTGCACGCCGCAGAGTTAGTGTGTGTGTGTGTGCTAGCAAGGACACGTTCAAGGGCTGAACATGGACTTGATGCGTAGTCTACGCCCGTGAGTGTAGACTGGAACTATTTTGATGTAAACATGTTCATAAACTTGTTTATGTAATAAAATTTCGCTTCCGCTTTGTACTTTGATGTGTGTTATCCGGTGCTGTGCAACGCAGCACCCCTCAGCGTGATCCTGGCTCGACAAGACCGTTGGGGTCGTGTCAGCGTGGTATTAGAGCTCACTTGAGGTTTAACGCACTAAAAAGGTCATCTTTTTCAAAAATCCAGTGAGGAACGAGTTAGTAGCCCGTATAAGGATGTTATTAGTGTATAGAAAGTGGCATATTAACTTATTTGATTATGTCGGAAAACCGTGTATCTCGGGATGTGTATGTCATGGGGGTGCACGTAAGCGCTGTCGACCAGTGCGCACAAGCTGAAGGGTGGAGCCCCACGGGTGGCAGGTAACCCGACCCGCTTTGATATCCTCTACGACTCTTCATGTCGTTTGGGGTATTCGAGCAACGTCTGTCCCTGGCGTGCGTGGTGCAATTTGGGAGACCCCGTCACGTGTTCTGAAACGTGAACACGTAACTCAAGGCGTGTTTGGCTTGAGAACATTCGGGCGAGTGATGACGGCCGGGTGTACGAACTGTATGGATTCCGGGCTCGGTGTGCAGCCGAGTCTGACGATTGCTTGAGTTTCCTGCAGGTAGCCTGACCACGAAACGGTAGACGTGTAGCATCCGTGTGCGAGTGATGTTTAGTGCCCCTGAATTAACGAAGCCGGCTAAGTCCGGTATAGGATTTTCTTTGTGAGGACGTAGTACCGATATAATCTGGTGACGCATCGACGTCACACCAAACTAAATGAGCAACTTCATTTAAAACTTGAAGGTTTTGATCTAAAGTAGTAAAACTTGATGTAACTCCTTCCTTTGAACAAGATATTCAAAGTTAACAAGTTTTCAACTTATAGGTTGTTAAGGACAGAGCACTCTGTTTTCAGCCGAATCAAGGCTGAAGTTAATCAGAGGTTAGAGGTTGAGTTCTTTCGAGGTTGGGGTCATATGATACATTTCTGGAAACCCTTGGAAGAGTTTTACAACTTTTCTGTTGAGGTCCAGAGGTGTTTCGTCCCTTAACAACTCGAAAAATGCAGTAGAGTTGAAACTGTCCATAAAATAGGACAGAGTAAGACTCTCTGTAAACTCTCTGTAAATTGAGTATAACTTCCTGCATAAAAATCCAAAAAAATGAAAATGAGGTAGTTCTGGAAAGCTTGTGAGATGGGTTACAACTTTGTAACAGAGAGTTTTGTCATATTAGGAGCAGAATTAACTGGGATTCTTGGATCAAATCAGTACCTAAAGCAGGGAGGTGCTGTCCAATTTTCTCCAGAAATTCTGTTAACTTTGACATCTCATAACTTTTGAATCAGGACAGATCTTAGGCCAAGCAAATTCTTTCTGGAAAGCTATTGAAGTTAGCTTTAACTTTGATGTTGAGCTCCAGAATTGGTTTTGCTTTAACATGGCCTAAATCAGGTTGAAATGGAAACTGGTCGGGGCTGTCATGGGAACAGCAGATCAGAAGTCAAATTTGTTTAAAATTTGAACTATGTATCCAAGTTTTATGGGTTCAATAACATGTCTTATGTTACAACTCAGTGGTTTGCTGTTTAAATAAATATTTGACATTTCTCAAATATATTTTTACAGATGACAGCAGATAAACAGTTGAGAACGGGTGGGTGGTTTCCCACTGTTCTCACCGTAGCGGCTACCAGGAAGCATTGTGGCAAATGCTCCAATATTTCGGTTACAACCACATGCCTCAATACTTCGCCAAGGAAGAAGGCGAAGAGGGGAACAAGACGTGGATAATCCATGTCGAAGTCCCTGCAGGACCTACGCCACCCGGTTGGGTGCCTTTCACCATCACGGTGAGAGGAAGACAACCGGAAGGGATGTGGCAAGTGGCAGCCCGTGACACTATGTCACGTTTCTGCCAACTACACGTGCAGGCTATGGAGGGCACTCCATACGCGCTCGTTCCGGTGGAGGAACGGGCTCAGCATGTGTGGGAAGAGAGGTACCGGGAGGCAACAGATCCGGGTTGCCCAAGGTACAACCCCGCGGAGGCAAACCTTAGCCTCCAGATGAGGGCGGGAAACGCCGTGATGAACAGCCCAGCTGTTCATACGGAGCATCTCGCCACGAAGCTCAAAGAGAGCACAAGCCGTGGAGACCATTTCGAGAGTGCTCACAGCGCACTCCGCAATGTGCTCCTTCCGACGATCAAGCGACTGAATGAACAACATAATCAGTTGCATCGTCTGAAGAAGGCGAAGAGAAAAAGCCGTGTCGACATCGCGGCGTTGCAAGAACTGGTACAGAATCTGACCCAGCAGAACGAGGAACTTACTCAAGAGCGCGACGATGCTATTGAGGAAGGGCAAGGCTGGGAAGAAGATTACAACCAGGCTATGGACGAGGTGCATGCTTTGCAGGACCTCGTACCTCTGGTATTGGGCAGACCGGTGGTCTTGGGTCTTCCAGCAATGGGAGAACCCGGGATGGGAGAAGAGGTGGTAGATCCAGAGCCACCAGCAGAGGTACCGGAGGAGGACGACCCACAGGAGGTCGAGTTCTACTACGAGTAGGGGGTTACAGTTGCCATGTAGGGCAGCTAGGGTAGTGTAGCCCAAATTTTGTAATCGGTGACATGTCATGTAGACAGTAGCGTATGTATAGGTAGTGACGACATGAGCACGACTTCTCGGAGACCCGAGAATAATGTATCTTGTATAAAGTTTATGCTTTATCAATATATGTGAATGTTGTGCAAATTAATCATGTGTCACTTCAATACCTACTGTTACATATGGAATGTTAAGTAAGACATGTGCTAATTGCTGCTGTTTTCAATTTCAGAATGACGCGTACTCGTGCCAAGCCTGACGTTGGGGGTACCAGTCAAGGGGGAGAGACCTCCCAACCATCTCCCGAGGACTCCTCGGGACAACAGCAGCAGCAACAGCAAACACCGCCAACGCCACTGCCAACGGTTACATTGGCCGACATCGTCACGGCAATGGCGGGTTCACATCAGCAGCACACGGAGTTGCTGCAATCGCTTATCGCCAATACGTCTCGCCCAGAGAGACGTCAAGACCGTGAGGAGCGTCAACAGAGCTCCTACTCCGACTTTATGGCAACTCATTCCATGGTATTCTCAAGGTCGGATGAACCTCTTGACGCGGACAACTGGCTCCGCGCCATAGAGATGAAGTTCGGGTTGCTCCAGATAAGTGAGCAGCGCAAGACTCAGTTCGCCGTGCAGCAGCTCCAAGGATCCGCGAGCGCGTGGTGGACCAACTTCTGTGCTTCACAGCCCACCGACCGAGTGATGACCTGGACGGAGTTCCGGACGGCCTTCAGGGCCTGTCACATACCGCCAGGTCTGATGAAGAGGAAGACGCAGGAGTTCCTGCACCTGCAGCAAGGGAGCCGGAACGCGCTGGAATACTCCAGGGCGTTCAACGATCTCGCGCTTTATGCGTCGTATCATGCCGATACCGACGAGAAGCGGCGGGACCATTTTTACCAGGGGCTTAACCCGCTCCTGAAGGACAAGTTGGCGATGTTCAATCGCGTCAGCCTCAACGACATCATTGATGCTGCGATTGTTCAGGAGGACTCCGGCAAGGAGTTGGCGGTGGCGGAGCGAAAGCGAAGCGCGCCGCAAAGCAGCGGAGAAGGAGGCGGTCCTTCTCAGAAGTTTCGTATGGTGAATCGCCCACCATCAGGTCCACGCTGGCAGCCACCACAGCGGTCGATGCCGTTCCGCAGTCGGCCATACTCTTCACCGGCATTCAGGCCGGCACTGCCAGTACCACCTCCGCAACAACAGCAGCAGCAGGCGATGCCGCGTGCGTATGCACCTCAGCAACGCAGGCCGGGCTTTCGTCCCCCGAGCACTACACCAGCAGCGCCCACATGTTACAAGTGTGGTCGTCCAGGATACTTCGCAAGCAGTTGCCCAGAGAGGCAAGGCGGCAGAGTGGCACCGCAGTTTCCGGGGAGGAATCAACCCCGGAACCCTACTAATGCGCGGCGGGCAAACCCTAGGCCCAGCACTGTCCACCAGCTTGCCATAGAGGACGTGCCGGAGGGCGAACCAATCCTTGCGGGTATGTTCCAACTCCACCAGCATCCCGCTATAATATTATTTGATTCAGGCGCCACGCATAGCTTCATTAGCCAAGCTTTCATTGATAAACATAGCTTGCAAATACTACCCACCGATAGTCCTTATGTGATCTGTTCACCGGGTGGGAAAATTTCAGCAAGCATGATGGTCCCAAAAGCGCCATTGTGCTTAGATGTTAGAATTTACCCTACGTCTCTCATAATCTTAGAGGGACAAAAGGTCGATGTCATCTTAGGGATGTCGTGGTTAACCCGCCACGGCGCTGTTTTAGACACCGTCCTCCGAGTTGTGCACTTGAACTCAGGAGTGCACGAGTCTCACTCATTATTTTTGGACAGTCCAGAAATAAAACTTCCAAGTGTCTATCAAGCCACAACCATCAGATTGGAAGATATTCCAGTGGTCCGAGAGTTCCCTGATGTATTCCCGGACGATTTACCAGGGATGCCACCCGATAGAGAGGTGGAGTTCAAGATTGAACTTGCACCGGGAACCATGCCGATATCCCGAAGGCCGTACAAGATGGCACCTAAGGAGTTGGCTGAACTGAAGACTCAGCTCACGGACCTTCTGGAGAAGGGTTTTATTAGGCTGAGCTCCTCGCCATGGGGCTGTTCGGCATTATTTGTCAAGAAGAAGGATGAGATGTTACAGCTTTGCGTGGACAATCGTCCGTTAAATGCCGTAACCATCAAGAACAAGTACCCGTTGCCACGGATCGACATGTTGTTTGATCAGTTGGTCGAAGCAAAGATCTTTTCCAAGAGGGATTTAAGATCCGGGTACCATCAGATTAAGATAAGGGCTGAGGACATTCCAAAGACAGCTTTCTCGACAAGGTACGGACTTTATGAGTACAAGGTCATGTCCTTCGGCCTCATCAATGCTCCAGCTCACTTCATGTACTTGATGAACTCGGTATTCATGCCGGAGCTGGACAAGTTTTTTGTGGTCTTCATCGACGACATCCTGGTATATTCCAAGTCGGAGGAAGATCACAAGAAGCATCTGCGTATAGTCTTGCAACGGCTGCGGGATCACAAGTTATACGCGAAATTTAGCAAATGCGAGTTTTGGATATCGCAAGTGCCTTTTCTCGGGCATTTCATCTCAGCGGAGGGTATCGCTGTGGACCCGAGCAAGATCACTCAAGTGCTGAATTGGAAATCCCCGAGAACTGTTCACGAGGTACGGAGCTTCCTCGGACTCGCGGGATATTATCGGAGGTTCATTTCGAACTTCTCGAAGATTGCCAAGCCTAAGACGGAGCTGCTGAAGAAGGCTACCAAATATGTTTGGAGTCCAGCATGTGAAGCAGCATTCAAGGCTTTAGTCAAGTACCTGACATCAGCACCGGTTTTGGCGCAGCCAGACACAACAAAACCGTTCGATGTGTGCTGCGATGCATCCGGCATTGGGCTCGGATGTGTGCTGATGCAAGACCGAAGAGTGGTTGCGTATGGATCACGGCAGCTTAGAAACCATGAGCAGAATTATCCAACCCACGACTTGGAGCTCGCTGCCGTGGTACTTGCACTGAAAATGTGGAGGCACTACTTACTCGGTAAACTCGTACATTTATATACCGACCACAAAAGCCTCAAGTACATATTCACTCAGAAGGAGCTCAACATGAGGCAACGAAGATGGTTAGAACTTATAAAGGATTACGAAATAGAGATCCATTATCATCCGGGCAAGGCAAACGTAGTGGCAGATACGCTGAGCCGCAAGTCACACGTCAACAATCTGACCATCACACCGTTGGAAGAGAGCGAACCACCACTACATGTAATTCCACATGGAGCTCTCTACAACCTAGCTTTGATCCCCACCATCCGTGAAGAGATAGCGGCAGCCCAGAACAATGACAAGGGCATGTCACATTTGCGGAGACGTGTAGACAGTGGGGAGCTGAAATGTTTCCGGAAGGACAGAGACGGCGTCCTATGGTTCAAGGACCGGATCGTCATACCCCGTAACCCGGAATTACGGAAGAAGATCTTTGATGAGGCTCACTTGTCAAAGTTTTCTATTCACCCCGGCAGCAACAAAATGTATCAAGAACTCAGAAGCAAGTTTTGGTGGACACGGATGAAGCGTGAGACTGCAAAATACGTGTCCGAGTGTGATACATGTCGAAGGGTGAAGGCAGACCATATGCGGAAACCGGGACTGCTACCACCACTGGGCATTCCTGCCTGGAAGTGGGAGGATGTGAGCATGGACTTCATCGTCGGTTTACCCACAACTTTTCAGAAGCACGATTCTGTGTGGGTGATCGTCGACCGTCTCACCAAAGTTGCCCATTTCATCCTGGTCAACACCAACTACAACGCCAAGAAGTACGCTGAACTGTACATCTCACGGATCCTATGCTTGTACGGCGTACCCCGTACCATCATATCGGATCGAGGCACTTTATTTGTGTCCCGTTGGGAGCAGCTACACGCTGCCTTGGGGACGAAGCTGATCCGTAGTTCAGCGTACCACCCGCAGACGGACGGGCAAACCGAGCGGGTAAATCAGATCCTAGAAGACATGCTACGAGCTTGCGCTATCAACCACGGCAAGAATTGGGATGATCACTTGTCATTAGCCGAGTTCTCGTACAACAATGGGTACCAAGCCAGCATAAAGATGGCGCCCTACGAGGCGCTATACGGAAGAAAATGCCGCACACCGTTGAACTGGTGTGAGTCTGGCGAAAGGGTTACCTTCGGGATTGACCTTGTCAACAACGCGGAATAGAAGGTTCGACTGATTCAAGCAAACCTAAAATCCGCCCAATCCCGTCAGAAACAATATGCGGATCGGAGAATACGCCCATTACAATTTGAAATCAGGGATCACGTATACTTACGTGTGTCTCCAATGAAGGGCGTAAACAGATTCGGGGTGAGGGGAAAGTTAGCACCCCGATTCATCGGTCCATTCCAGATTGCCGAAAGATGTGGATCAGTAGCATACCGGCTGAAATTACCAGAAGCACTTTCCGGTGTGCACGACATCTTTCACATTTCCAAGCTGAGGAAGTGTCTCAAGCTATCAACTACCGTTCAGCTGGAAAACATTGAAGAACTGCAACTGGATCTCACCTATCGGGAGGAACCGGTTCAGATTATTGACGAAAAGGCCCGAACCACACGCAACCGTACGTTGTGGTTCTACAAGGTTCTATGGAGTAATCACTCCGTGGACGAAGCGATATGGGAGAGCGAAGGATTCCTTCACGCCAACTACCCCAACATTTTCACGTCGCATATCTGGTAATTTTTCCACCGTCCTCTCTCTCATTTTCACCTTATAATCTCAGGACGAGATTCTTTTAACGGGGGAGGAATGTAAGGGCCTCTGTTTTTGACACATATTTGAAGTGTTCATCACCATACACACACACATCTCATTTGAGGAAAGTTGATGAACACAAATGAAGAGCAAGTAACCCCCATCAACATGCTCATTAGAAAAACAAACTCACATATTGCAAAAGTGGTATTTCCCACATGTGATATAGGCGGGCTGGACTTATGAATACTCCTACACATTGCTAAGGATGTCCATGCCAAGTTTCACCCAAATTCAAAACCTTTTTGAGGTCATTTTGGGTATAGTTAGGAAGAGGGCAGTTTGAAACCATATTCAAATTCAAACTGTTTTTATCCCATGAATTTAAAAGTGGGAGGCATATTCTTATTCAGCACATTTTTGTGAGCTCACACACCAATTTTCACTCTATTTGGAGTTGATCTTGACATGAGCTAAGTGGGACAAATTCAAACTTTATTTGAATTCAAAACTGAACTTGTGCTGAAATTCATTCAAACCAAACCCAATTGGAATTCTACTCAATTCAAATGGCTCATGGGTGAATAATTTCAATACCCAGGGGTATTATGGGGCTCACTGTTTACAACAGTGATTAGGAGTAAATTTCAGAGGTTAAAACCCTGGGTGGGACCCACATGTCATTGAGAGAAGGAGGCAAAACTTGCACACAAAGTCACAGCCTCGGTGGGAAATTCCACCGAGCAGCTGTCGGCTGTGCCACCGAGCAGCTACCGGCGCCACCAGCTGCTTCCCCTCTCCGCACGCTGGCGCCCAGGGCGGCTCGCTCGCACCTCCACGCGACCGGCACCGCCTCAGCCCGAGCAGGAGTCGGCCGGCTTTATCTTCTCGTGGGCAAACCCGAGCAGCGGCATTGTTTCTCGCCACAGCTCTCTGCTCAATCGGGAAAACCAGCAAAACAATCTCCTCCTTCGTTCCTGAGCTGCTATACAGCAACCTGAGGTCGCACTCCACCTCCCCAACGCCAGAAATCCCGAGCTCCGACCTCCTTTGCCCGAAAACGATCGCCACCGCGGCGACCTAGCCTCAGCCGAGAGTCAGGCGCCCGTGGACAGCGTTCCACAGGCGTTTTCACGGTCCAGCAAGAGAGGCAACAGGAGCGCACGACCACCGTGCTGCTCTCCTCCAAGTTTGGAAGCAAACCGTCAAGAATCCACAGAGAATTTCCAGTTTTTGCTCCGGCGACCGTAAACCGAGCTTCCGGTACGGATTCTTCAAATTCTCGCTCTATGATCTTTCGTTGGTTATCAAATCTTGCACATAGACGCTGGACTAGCTGGCGATCAAGTTCTTTTCTGCATCCGTGGCATGAAACTGTCTAGGAGGGATGAATTTCAAGCTCGATCAAGGGAGGTCATGGCGGGCACGATCGGCCACACGGTGACGACCGACTTGCCGCCATCCCTGAACCCTTTTGACACCTTGTCGAGCTTCCTAGAGGTACACTGATGCCGTAGGACCGTTTGTTCGAGGTGTTGGCGGGTTTAGAACCCACTGTCGACGGCGCCGAAACTCAACCAAGGCCGCGGCACGTCTCCGGGCTATTTCCGGTCACCCCCAGCCCGACCTGACACCACCGACGTGTTCCTCGACGTCGACAACCCCCTCCCAGTGAGTTTCAGACCATGGGAGGTCCGGCAGCGGCGAGCCGGCGAGCTCCGGGTCTGCTCTGGCGAGGTCGGCGGCGCGGGCGCGAGAGAGCGGCGGGAGGAAGACGAAACCGGCTGGCCCACGTGTCAGCGGCTGAAGAATTTAAATCGGGATCGGGTGTGGCCGGGATCGGCTGTGCTGGCGCGCAAATACCCTGTGGGCCTCAGTGTGCCGGACACCTCCGCGCTCAACACGTGTCCCCGCGGGCCCCAGAGAGTTTAAACTTTTTCCCCCGATTTTCAGATTTCTTCCAAACTTCAAATCCTCATAACTTTGGCTAGAAAGCTCCAAATCGAGTGAACCAAATTTTGTTGGATTCAGATCTCTGAGCACTTTCCAGAAATCAAGTTTAACTTCATGAAAACCCTTATTTCTCCAGAATTAATACCACAAATTTTAAACTGTTAGGAATTTTAACTGGAGAATCCTTTGGAGGAAAATCCTGAAATTTTGCTGGGATGTTCAACAAAATATCCCTGAACTACCATAAAAGTTTCAGATCCATTTGAGCTCATTTGATTTACATAATGGTGTGATTAGTGAAACTGTTCCAGAGAAAATAGAAAAATGTTCAGAAACATTTTCAGAATTTTCTCTGAAATTGTTTAGCTCATATCCTTAGCTAGGAACCTTCAAATTAACTGAGACGAACTCCATTAGAACCCTCTGAAAATCTAGTTTTCAGAAAGTAATAGTTTGTTTCATAAAAATCCCTAGAACACACTAAGAGTGCCAATTAAGGTCAAGTACATGATTAATTGTGGAGGGTTCAAATGAGCTTTGCTGCAACTAAAACTTGACCAAGTGTCTGTTTAGGTTGTAACCCAGCCACAGAAAAAGTTTCACAGTCATTGGGCTTGTCTAGTAAGAGTTATAGACTTCACAAGTTTAAAAGTCGAGGAGGAACCCGAAGTCCTAGACTTCGTTACTCCGGAGGAGCAGTTAGCCTACGACCAAGAGCAGCAAGGCAAGCCCCGGTTTGCATTAACCGTTTTTACAAATTTTTATTGTTTTGAGTACTTACTTGAGTATTATGATTCTTTGCATTAGAGTCTTGTGTGGAAACCCCACTGCATAGCCAAGAAAACCATGGATTGGGTTTAGTATTACCAACCCCGTTAGCTTCTGCAATGCTAAGATAGAGTAGGATTCGGTACAAGTCGAGTAGTTGGAAATACTCGTGAGAATAGGCTAGAGGCACATCGCTCGGGTAGAGATAGCACATGATACACATGGCAAGAAAGATGAGACCAAGCGGAGAGTAAGGGCAGCAGGACTTTGGGGCCTGTGTGATGTAGCTCCGCTTGTGTCGATTGAGGACCGAGCCGTGTGCGGGCCTGTTGAACAAGCTAGAACAGTACCGAAGACCTACCGGCTATATGGTGTCACACCCGGTTTTTCCGAAGAACAACCAAGTGAATATCACATGTATGCCAGGATCATTTTCTCATACATGTGATGACAAATAGTGAAGCATCATTTATTACAAGCCAGGAGTCAAATATAAATAAGTCTTACATAGCAAATGTCTCGATGGACAATAATAAGTTCATCACAAGTAAATAAACTAGCAGCGGAATATTATTCTTTAGGGCTCCGTCACAGGCGTTGCCCGGGGTCTCCATGAACCTAGAAACCTTCTTCGGGTCCAAAGTCTTGGTCATTATACACCATCTCATTATCTTGACCTTAGCAGCAATATAAACCAACAAAATATGCAAGGTTGAGTACCAATGGTACTCAGCAAGTGTGGGAAAATCATATCATGCATGGCTAGAACAAGGAGAGGTTGAACTCATGGTTAACGCACTACGCAATTAATACCTATCACCTTAGCTTATTAAGCACCTACATTACTACACCGGTGAAATGGTCCCAATCTCCCATCCCATCATCATAATCCAAGAACCATAACATCATTTCCAATGTTAAGCTTCCCGCTTAACTTCCAAAACCATCAATCCTCTAATCATGAATAAGTCCAAGCCGCTCTTGACCGTGAGCACGGCTGTCATGACAGTTTTGACTCTGCAGAGTTTGTACCACTGTACCCACATGTAGTGATTTCATCCCCCGTTGCCGGGTGGACTAAAAGAACCTCCATTATGCCAGTGGCTACGAACCACATTCACACTTCCCAGGTGTGTAACCAGGAGATCACTACGAAGCCTTTACAAAGGGATTCCCGACGAGCATGGGCCCACTGAGGTTTCACCCCTAACAGCATACAAGAGGCTCCAACCCCGCTGCAGTGGCCCCCTCTTGAGCCTTGCGGTTCATATGGTAGTCCAGCTGACACCTACTCCCCGCACCATCCAACACACCCATACTACGCCGGGGATACACCTAATTAATTGGCCAAGCTGCCCCATCTCAGCATGTGGTTGGCACTGTAAAGCCAGGTTACATGCTCCATGAACCGGTCCTTAGGATCCAGGCAAGTACTAAACACAAACCCGAGTCTCGTGCACCCAGCACACAACCAAAACATCCAACTTGCCTTGATCCCTACCTCTACATAACTCACAATATCTCATTCAAGGGTATGGTAAAATAAACTGATGATCTCATATCCCAATTATCCCATTCTAAGCATGGCTAAGCATATGCATAATAATAAATGACATGTTAAAATAAATCCCAACCCAAGCTACAAGGAAACAAGGTAATGCAATTCTAGGGAAACTTCCTATCATGGGTTTCATATTTAAATTGACAATGCAAATAACTCTAGCTACACATCCTAGCATAGGATCAAAGTGGTCAAGGACACTTGCCTCCTTCTTGCTGCTCTTGAAATGGGTAGTCCTGGTCTTGGAAAGGAATAACTTGCTCTTGAGCAGGTTCTACATCATACCATCACACATAGCAAAAGAAAAACAACAATCCATAAGACATAGTTCACACTTCCACTTCATACAAACCACACATTCATATTTATGAAAGTCATTCACCCTTATATGTGTTGTGGTTACTTTATGTGTGTTGAGTTGTGGCTTGCATGCACTTTTAACCATGTGTATATGATTCCTACTTTTGTGTCCACATTTATACTTACTTACTATGAGTTTCCAATAAATTGCTTATATTCAACTACTACACCATTTTACTACCAAGTGTGTATGAAAAGTATTTTTCTTCCCCATATGTGCCTTCATAATTTCTACCAACCCTAAACTGAACTCTTTGGATTTTAAAAACTCCATTTATCATTTACTAGTTGCTATATTTTCAGATTTATATTACTATGCATAATTGTGTATTTTATTATGAAATTAGTAATACACATCATCTAAACAGAATAGGTTCTGGTCCTAAATAATTTAATAACATATTTTGACCTTTGCCTCTGATGTAAACTATTTCATAATTATTTTCCCTATTTTCTAAAACTATTTATTACTTAAAAATGTGTCCCTAATTGTGAATAATAAATTAAACAGATTCAATTCAGTCCAAAATATGTTTTTATCTCTCTCCCAAAATTTCCTAAACACTGAGAAAGTCTTTAACTTAATTTTTTGACAATATTTTTGTCCCACTTTTAATTTTTAAACACTAGTTACATATTCAATTTTCTAAATTAAATACTAAACAGGGCTAAAATGATGAACTCATCCCATTACAGGGTCTATAATATTATTTTCAGAATTTCCAGGGATCTAACTACACTTATCAGAGGTGTTTTTCCTAATTTTTATTAAGTCCAGGGGCTAAAACTGATTTTTAAATGAATTTACATGATTTTCTGGAGTTCCAGGGGCTAGATCTGAAGTTTCCGGGGCTAGCTCTTATTTCCCGAGAACCCCAGGGGGTAGCACGTAAGAATTCCAGTCTTTATAACGCGGGGCTGACATGGACCGTCCGATTTTAAACTGACGGCCGAGATTATAACATCGAACCGGTGCGCGGGGATTTAAACCCTACCGTGCGATTTAAAATAAACGGCGCACAAGCGGCCACGTCGCTCTGATCGAGCGCGGGCGGCGCTGCCGGCGGCGCACGGCGGCGGGAAGCGGCGATCTCGCCGGAAACTTTCGGATCCTCGAGAATTCAGCCTAGAACTGTGATCTTATGGCATAGATTGGTAGAGGAGAGGTCGGGGATCTCACCTCGGGGGTTTTCTTGAGCTCGGAGGTCCTGGAAGGTCATCGGCGGCGAGGTCTGAGGCAAAACCACGGCGAAGCTCGTCGGCGCTGTGTTTACACTGCAAGTCACCGAGTTTTCTGCACCTGCAAGGTTGTCCGGATGCGGTGGATCAAGACCAGCGAGTTAGATCGGAGTTTCCGAGCTTAGATCGGCCAGAATTCACCGGAGAAGTCTCGGTTCTCACCGGAGTAAAAATCAGCGATCGCGTGGGAAAAACA
Source organism: Neostapfia colusana (assembly GCA_030760725.1). Classification (NCBI taxonomy): domain Eukaryota; kingdom Viridiplantae; phylum Streptophyta; class Magnoliopsida; order Poales; family Poaceae; genus Neostapfia; species Neostapfia colusana. The sequence goes on along the minus strand of JASWHV010000010.1, from coordinate 78,727,155 downwards.
GAACGAGGCCGGGGTTTTTATAGATGGGTGAGGGCGGCGGGGTGGTTTAGATCATGTCTGCGTCGGCTACGAACAGAACTCAGCGGGGTTTACGTTGAAATCCCGATCGGTTTCGATTCGGGCACGGGGGAGTTCGGCGCGGCGCGAGGTAGACGAAGATCTGTGGGTCCCGCCTGTCAGCGTGAGAAAGCGCGGGCGCGCGGCTGCGGGCTGGCGCGGGGTAAGTTGGGCCGGCTGGTGGGTTTCGGCCCACTGGCCGGTTTCTTTTTCTGTTATCTCTTTTTCTTTTTCCATTTCTTTTCTGATTTGAGTTTAATTTGAATTCCAATTTGAATTTGAATTTTTGCAAAACATGCAACACGTCCAAAAAAATTTTAAATTCCCCTCTTAACATGATTTAGTGTTTTGAATCAAAATTTTGGGGTGTTACAGCTCTACCCCCCTTAAAAGAAATCTCGTCCTCGAGATTGGTGTTTCTAAGAAAACAATTCCGGAAATTGTGCCTTGAGCTCATCTTCCCGTTCCCAGGTGGCTTCCTCTTCTGAGTGATGCTTCCACTGCACCTTGCACACCCGGATTCTTTTATTTCTGGTGAGGCGTTCCATTGTCTCCAAAATCTTGTATGGTTGCTCGGCATAAGACAAATCCTCAGCTACATCCACTTCATTCATGGGTAACACCTCTTCAGGCGTCCTCAGACATTTCTTGAGTTGTGACACATGGAATACATCGTGCACATCCGATAGATTAACCGGTAACTCTAGTTGATACGCCACTTTGCCTTTCCTCTCCAAGACTTGAAAGGGTCCGACGTATCGAGGTGCCAACTTACCTTTCACCTTGAACCAACGAAGTCCTCTGATAGGGGACACCTTGAGATAAACATAGTCTCCCACGTTGAAAACGAGCTCTCTTCTTCGTACATCGGCATAGCTCTTTTGGCGTGTCTGTGCTATCCTCAAGTTGTTGCGAATTTCCCTCACCTTCGCCTCGGCTTCTTGTAGCACTTCTGGACCAAACACTTTACTTTCTCCTGTTTGGTTCCAAAATAAGGGAGTTCTGCACTTCCTTCCATACAAAGCTTCAAACGGTGACATTTTCATACAAGCTTGATAGCTGTTGTTATAGGAAAACTCCGCATACGGTATGTTCTTGTCCCAACTCCTATTGTTTTTGAGTGCACATGCCCTTAGCATGTCTTCTAGGATCTGATTGGTTCTTTCCGTCTGCCCGTCAGTTTGGGGATGATAGGCCGAACTAAAGTTCAGATGGGTTCCCATGGTTTCATGCAGCTTCTGCCAGAACCTTGAGGTGAACTGTGTCCCTCGATCCGACACAATCTTCTTTGGCACTCCATGGTAACACACGATCCTTGACATGTACAATTCTGCCAATTTGGATCCGCTGTAGCTTTCTTTCACGGGGATGAAATGAGCTACCTTGGTTAGCCTGTTAATGATGACCCATATCGAATCATATCCTGATTGGGTCCTAGGCAATCCCATGATGAAATCCATGCTGATTTCTTCCCATTTCCATTCAGGTACTTTTAGTGGTTGCAATAATCCCGCGGGTCGTTGATGTTCTGCTTTCACCAACTGACATGTGTCACATAGGCAACATGTTCCGCGACATCTCGCTTCATACCATACCACCAATACCTGCTCTTAAGGTCCTGATACATTTTTGTAGTCCCAGGATGAATAGAATAATCAGAATCATGAGCCTCCTTTAGAATCAATTCACGGATCTCCTTTACTTCTGGCACACAGATTCTTTTCCCGTGCCACACCGTTCCTTGTTCATCCTCTCTAAAACCCGGAGCTTTATTTTCCTTGATAAGCTGTCTGATCTCTTGTATCTTCTCATCATTCTTTTGACCATCGCGTATGTCTTGCTCTAATGTGGAGTCCACTTCCATGGCGATGGCTTCACCACTATTCACAAGGCATAGATTGAGCCCTATAACCTCGTCCTTCAATTCTGCAGACATGTCCTTCAAGCTCAACTTATTGACCTGCACTTTCCAACTTAAAGCATCGGCCACGACCTTTGCTTTCCCGGGATGATAGTTGATGCCCACATCAAAATCATTGATTAGCTCTAACCATCTCCTTTGTCTGAGGTTGAGATCTGGCTGTGTGAAAATGTACTTCAAACTCTTATGATCCGTATATATCTCAGTCCTCTTCCCCATCAAATAGTGCCGCCAAATTTTCAACGCGTGTACCACTGCGGCTAGTTCTAGGTCATGTGTAGGATAGTTCTTCTCGTGCTTTCGAAGCTGCCGGGATGCATATGCCACGACATGCCCTTCTTGCATAAGAACACATCCCAACCCGTTTCCAGAGGCATCGCAGTACACCGTGAAGCTCTTTTGCATATCTGGCATAACCAGCACTGGGGCGGTTGTCAATCTTTCCTTTAACTCCTGAAAACTCTTCTCGCACTGTGGCGTCCATGTGAAGGTGATTCCCTTCTCAAATAGTTTGGTGAGAGGTCTCGAGATCTTAGAGAATCCCTCAATAAACCGTTGATAGTATCCAGCCAATCCCAAGAAGCTTCGAACTTCCCCGACATTTTCAGGGGTCTTCCACTTCTGTATATCCTCGATTTTGGCAGGATCCACGGAGATTCCTCCCTCCGAGATTATATGTCCTAAGAAGGAAACTCTCTTCCGCCAAAACTCACACTTGCTCAATTTGGCATATAGTTGGTGTTCTCTTAGCATCTGCAACACCAACCTTAGATGTTTCTCATGTTCTTCTTCATCTTTGGAGAAGACGAGAATGTCATCTATGAAAACCACCACAAATTTATCCAGATATTCCATGAATACCTTGTTCATGAGATACATGAAGTATGCCGGGGCATTAGTTAGCCCGAAAGGCATGACGGTGTATTCATACAGCCCGTACCGAGATACGAAAGCTGTCTTGGGAATATCAGATTGCCTTATCTTTAGTTGGTGGTATCCCGACCTGAGATCAATTTTCGAGAACACACAAGCTCCCCTCAACTGATCAAACAAGTCTTCAATACGGGGTAATGGGTACTTGTTCTTGATGGTTACCCATTCAAAGCACGATAATCCACGCATAACCTTTGGGTTCCGTCCTTCTTGGGAACAAATATCACCGGAGCTCCCCATGGTGAGTAAATAGGACGAATATACCCCTTCTCCGACAATTCTCTCAAATGATCCTTGAGTTCTTCCAGTTGCTTGGAGTCCATCCGATAAGGTCTCTTGTATATCGGGGCTGTTCCAGGCACTAGCTCAATTGCAAATTCCACTTCACGATCGGGAGGCATACCTGGCAACTCCTCCAGAAAAACATCTGGGTATTCCCGGATAATCCTGATCTCCTCCACTTTCACCTCAACTTGATTTAATTTAATGTCCCTCCTAGTCTCGTGTATTGTTATGAACTTTACCCTGGTGCCACTAGGGTGAGTTAGTTCCACCGTTCTGGTCGAACAATGGATGATTCCCTTATGTTTGGTCAACCAATCCATACCCAAAATAATATCTATCCCTTGTGAATCTATCACTATGAGGTTAGCAGTGAACACTACCCCATTAATGTCTAGATTCACTTTGGGACACACTTGTCTCATCCTTATTTCTCCACCTGGAGAGTTTACGGCTAGCATATGGTTCATTTGTGTTGTTGCTAGGTCATGCTTCTTAACAAACCCTTGAGCAATGAACGAGTGGGTAGCACCAGAATCAAACAGCAGGGTTGCAATGTGTAAATTGGCAGGAAACTTACCAACTACCACGTCGGGTGCCTCTTGTGCTTCCTCCATAGTGACGTGGTTCACCCGTCCTCTCATTACATTCTGCTGCTGTGGCTGCGTGGGCTTCTTCTTTGGACACTTATGGGCGTAGTGCCCCACTTCTCCGCAACTAAAACATTGCACCCCAACCTTAGGTGCCTGGCCTTTGCTGTCTTGGGGTTGGTTTGGGGGTCCTTGTGCTGCTGGTCGAGGTGGATATGCAGGGCGAGGCTGCTGTACGAACTGACGTTGTGGCTGTATTGGTGCTGCCGGAGGCCTGTAGTTCGGGTTGTACCCTTTTGGTGCTGAGTAGGGTACCGCAGCACGGTTCGTCTGCCCTGTTGGTTGCTGCATCAGACGTGGGCGGGTGTTTCTCCCCGAGGCTTGATGTGACCACCCGGCCTTTCTCTTGTTCTCATTTTCCAAGGCCTTTAGCTTCCTTTCTACCACAAACGCTCTGTCCACCATCTTTTGGAAACTTTCATACTCATTTGAGGACATTGCACACTGCATCTCTGCAGTAAGTCCTTCCACAAAACAATCTTGTTTCTGCTCATCAGTCTCTATGTCCCGTGGGGCATCGCGGGATAGTTGAGTAAATTTAGTGAGGTATTCCCTCACCGTCATGTTTCCCTGCTGCAGTCCCAAATACTCCTTCCTCTTGTTTTTGAGTTCACCTCTTGGGATGTAATGGTTGCGGAAGCTACGCTTGAACTCTTCCCAAGTGATGTTCTCAGGGTCATGATGGGTGGCCACATAGGCGGTCCACCAATCAGCAGCAGGTCCATGCAATTGATGAGAGGCAAACAACACCCTCTCATACCCTGGGCACTGGATGATCCTCGTCTTGCTTTCAATGGTCTTCAGCCAATCATCTGCCTCCAGAGGTTCAACAGCACTTGCAAACTTTGGAGGTTGAGTTCCTAGAAACTCACTCAACCTTGGTTGGCGTGGTGCAGCTTGTGGAGGTGGAACTTGATGCAAGTTGGCCACCACTTGATTCAAGTTCTGGATGAGCTGATTCTGATTCTCCAGCATTTGGTGGAGAGGGTCAACTTCTTCACGGCGACCACCCCTGTCCTGGCCTCTAGAAAGATGAGGGTTGCATGCCTCATCGTTGTTGTTGGCGGGGTTGGCGGCACGTCCTTTTCCTCTCCCGGCCATCTGGCAGAATCAACTAATGTTAATTTGAAAGCATTTAGTATCATCTTACTACTTTCATTTGTTTGTACTTTGAAGTGTTGAGGCTTTGTTATACTTTTACGAGGTTTCATATCTCACACCAAATAAGTGCACTATTATTTCATGTGGGTTCGCACACCAAAGCAAAACAATCTGAAGACGAGGCTGTGGACAATTGCTCATGGCTTCCACAACTCACGTCACAAACCAAGCATTAACACACCATTAACTACGTAACGACTCGACTACTCGACCTCTTGCTTGCTAAGGGAAAGACTCTACACTACTCGTTCTCTTGAGCTGGCTCCTCGGGATCTTCCTCCTCATTTCGACTACCTTCTGACTCTGCTTTGGGTGGAGAGGCTGCTGGTGGACAATTGCGACGACGCCTGATTGCTCGGCGATCTGGGGAGTCAGGAGTCCATGTATCATTCACGGTGACACACAGTTCATTCCCATCTCCTCTTTCTCTCGCCTTTAAGCAGGCTCGCAGCAACGCCTCCGTTTCCTTCAGGGTATCTCGGACATCCTGAAGCTCTTGTTGGCAATCCTGTAGTCGAGTGCTGAGCATAGCAGCATCCTCCAGGCACAAGTCCATGTGCTCATGGGATGTCCCTTGCTGTACCGGCGGGTGCTTGTACTCCGTGGTACCACTCTCACGTTGGAGGACATACATGTACTCAGTCTTGTCCAGGTGGCGACGATAGATGTGACTCTGGCAGGTGATGGCCTCCCAGGTGACATCTTTCTCCGCATCGACCTGTGTTGCACGACAAGCTGGAGAGTGGTGGATCTTAAGCAGCTGATTTTCATGTATTATCCTCATCTCTGAACTCCATTCTTCCCTCTTCTCACGGATGGTCCTGGTGGAGTTATAGTGGATGATTAGCCTGCCCGTATTGCCGGCGGCTTCGAGCATACGCCGAAGACGGCGCAACAAGCCTCCTACTGCCAATCCGTAGGAAAGGTACGTCACCGGACGGCTCTCCTCTCTTTCGGCAAGGGCTACTACGGGAACTCTCCCTCCTGTGGACTTGCGAGCGGTGCGAATCATGCGAACCATCTAAAACAAAAAGAATTTAAAATTAGGTTAGATAAACTCTCAAACAAAAATCCTATTTTGAATGTATCTCGGGGTAAGATGAAGAAAATGACTCCTTAAATAACACTTTTCAACCCACACCTTGGAAAATAGTTTTTAAGAAAATAGGGCCCTTAAATACGTCCATTTCTACCTATGTCCACGTTCCTATGGGCAACCTTGGCTCTGATACCACTTCTGTCACACCCGGTTTTTCTGAAGAACAACCAAGTGAATATCACATGTATGCGAGGATCATTTTCTCATACATGTGATGACAAATAGTGAAGCATCATTTATTACAAGCCAGGTGTCGAATATAAATAAGTCTTACATAGCAAATGTCTCGATGGACAATAATAAGTTCATCACAAGTAAATAAACTAGCAGCGGAATATTATTCTTTAGGGCTCTGTCACAGGCGTTGCCCGGGGTCTCCATGAACCTAGAAACCTTCTTCGGGTCCAAAGTCTTGGTCATTATACACCATCTCATTATCTTGACCTGAGCAGCAATATAAACCAACAAAATATGCAAGGTTGAGTACCAATGGTACTCAGCAAGTGTGGGAAAATCATATCATGCATGGCTAGAACAAGGAGAGGTTTAACTCATGGTTAAAGCACTACGCAATTAATACCTATCACCTTAGCTTATTAAGCACCTACATTACTACACCGGTGAACTGGTCCCAATCTCCCATCCCATCATCATAATCCAAGAACCATAACATCATTTCCAATGTTAGGCTTCCCGCTTAACTTCCAAAACCATCAATCCTCTAATCATGAATAAGTCCAAGCCGCTCTTGACCGTGAGCACGGCTGTCATGACAGTTTTGACTCTGCAGAGTTTGTACCACTGTACCCACATGTAGTGATTTCATCACCCGTTGCCGGGTGGACTAAAAGAACCTCCATTATGCCAGTGGCTATGAACCACATTCACACTTCCCAGGTGTGCAGCCAGGAGATCACTACGAAGCCTTTACAAAGGGATTCCCGACGAGCGTGGGCCCACTGAGGTTTCACCCCTAACAGCATACAAGAGGCTCCAACCCCGCTGCAGTGGCCCCCTCTTGAGCCTTGCGGTTCATATGGTAGTCCAGCTGACACCTACTCCCCGCACCATCCAACACACCCATACTACGCCGGGGATACACCTAATTAATTGGCCAAGCTGCCCCATCTCAGCATGTGGTTGGCACTATAAAGCCAGGTTACATGCTCCATGAACCGGTCCTTAGGATCCAGGCAAGTACTAAACACAAACCCGAGTCTCGTGCACCCAGCACACAACCAAAACATCCAACTTGCCTTGATCCCTACCTCTACATAACTCACAATATCTCATTCAAGAGTATGGTAAAATAAACTGATGATCTCATATCCCAATTATCCCATTCTAAGCATGGCTAAGCATATGCATAATAATAAATGACATGTTAAAATAAATCCCAACCCAAGCTACAAGGAAACAAGGTAATGCAATTCTAGGGAAACTTCCTATCATTGGTTTCATATTTAAATTGACAATGCAAATAACTCTAGCTACACATCCTAGCATAGGATCAAAGTGGTCAAGGACACTTGCCTCCTTCTTGCTGCTCTTGAAATGGGTAGTCCTGGTCTTGGAAAGGAATAACTTGCTCTTGAGCAGGTTCTACATCATACCATCACACATAGCAAAAGAAAAACAACAATCCATAAGACATAGTTCACACTTCCATTTCATACAAACCACACATTCATATTTATGAATGTCATTCACCCTTATATGTGTTGTGGTTACTTTATGTGTGTTGAGTTGTGGCTTGCATGCACTTTTAACCATGTGTATATGATTCCTACTTTTGTGTCCACATTTATACTTACTTACTATGAGTTTCCAATAAATTGCTTATATTCAACTACTACACCTTTTTACTACCAAGTGTGTATGAAAAGTATTTTTCTTCCCCATATGTGCCTTCATAATTTCTACCAACCCTAAACTGAACTCTTTGGATTTTAAAAACTCCATTTATCATTTACTAGTTGCTATATTTTCAGATTTATATTCCTATGCATAATTGTGTATTTTATTATGAAATTAGTAATACACATCATCTAAACAGAATAGGTTCTGGTCCTAAATAATTTAATAACATATTTTGACCTTTGCCTCTGATGTAAACTATTTCATAATTATTTTCCCTATTTTCTAAAACTATTTATTACTTAAAAATGTGTCCCTAATTGTGAATAATAAATTAAACAGATTCAATTCAGTCCAAAATATGTTTTTATCTCTCTCCCAAAATTTCCTAAACACTGAGAAAGTCTTTAAATTAATTTTTTGACAATATGTTTGTCCCACTTTTAATTTTTAAACACTAGTTACATATTCAATTTTCTAAATTAAATACTAAACAGGGCTAAAATGATGAACTCATCCCATTACAGGGTCTATAATATTATTTTCAGAATTTCCAGGGATCTAGCTACACTTATCAGAGGTGTTTTTCCTAATTTTTATTAAGTCCAGGGGCTAAAACTGATTTTTAAATGAATTTACATGATTTTCTGGAGTTCCAGGGGCTAGATCTGAAGTTTCCGGGGCTAGCTCTTATTTCCCGAGAACCCCAGGGGGTAGCACGTAAGAATTCCAGTCTTTATAACGTGGGGCTGATGTGGACCGTCCGATTTTAAACTGACGGCCGAGATTATAACATTGAACCGGTACGCGGGGATTTAAACCCTACCGTGCGATTTAAAATAAACGGCGCACAAGCGGCCACGTCGCTCTGATCGAGCGCGGGCAGCGCTGCCGGCGGCGCACGGCGGCGGGAAGCGGCGATCTCGCCGGAAACTTTCGGATCCTCGAGAATTCTGCCTAGAACTGTGATCTTATGGCATAGATCGGTAGAGGAGAGGTCGGGGATCTCACCTCGGGGGTTTTCTTGAGCTCGGAGGTCCTGGAAGGTGATCGGCGGCGAGGTCCGAGGCAAAACCACGGCGAAGCTCGTCGGCGCTGTGTTTACACCGCAGGTCACCGAGTTTTCTGCACCTGCAAGGTTCCCCGGAGGCGGTGGATCAAGACCAGCGAGTTAGATCGGAGTTTCCGAGCTTAGATCGGCCAGAATTCACCGGAGAAGTCTCGGTTCTCACCGGAGTAAAAATCGGCGATCGCGTGGGAAAAACAGAACGAGGCCGGGGTTTTTATAGACGGGTGAGGGCGGCGGGGTGGTTTAGATCATGTCCGCGTCGGCTACGAACAGAACTCAGCGGGGTTTACGTCGAAATCCCGATCGGTTTCGATTCGGGCGCGGGGGAGTTCGGCGCGGCGCGAGGTAGACGAAGATCTGTGGGTCCCGCCTGTCAGCGTGAGAAAGCGCGGGCGCGCGGCTGCGGGCTGGCGCGGGGTAAGTTGGGCCGGCTGGTGGGTTTCGGCCCACTGGCCAGTTTTTTTCTGTTTTCTCTTTTTCTTTTTCCATTTCTTTTCTGATTTGAGTTTAATTTGAATTCCAGTTTGAATTTGAATTTTTGCAAAACATGCAACACGTCCAAAAAATTTTTAAATTCCCCTCTTAACATGATTTAGTGTTTTGAATCAAAATTTTGGGGTGTTACATATGGGAACCGGGAAACAGATGTAACTCGGGTAGCTGGGTGTTGAGGCATAGCTGGTCGTTCAGAGGGTAGGTTGAGAGCTCGAGGTGTAAATCGGCTGGCGGCACTGAGATGCGCGTGCAGAGACCTCTTGCTCGGGACGATTGGACCGGTTCAACATTTGGCTAACGGGTGAAAGGTAGTCGCGTACAGCGTCCGTGATGGTTGTTGTAGGCAACATCGAGTACGGGCATACGTGATGGGTTATTCGGGTAACCCTGCAGGTGTAAATCGATTATAATCGCCGTCCCTCGCGGTCAGTGAGTATCACTTGTTCACTGTACTGTGATGTAGAAAGAACAGGCTAGTTACATGTTAAAATGTTGCTGATTGAAAGATGGACTTGATTGCTAATGACTTGCTGTAGTTTAGAGCTAACTAAATTTCATTTCAACTTTGGGCAAAGTACATGAGAGAAATGCGTTTCTTGTTTGATTGCGGCTCTCTCATGTACCTTAGCGTAAGGTTCTCCACAACCTGCTGCTAAAATTTGAAAGTTAGGTTCTACTAATTAGGCGAGTCCTTGCAAATGATTTTTACCTCATGTAACCCACCACCCCTCATTTAGAAGTTCCATGTTTAGGTGAGACGGGTCAGACTTGCTTAGCCTTCATGCTCACTGCTTGTGTTTGAAGCTTTTGCAGGGTTCTATGAGGAAGGGACTCCCGAAGAGGAGACGGAACCCCATGAGGGGAACCCCGTCGAGTGGGAGTCATGCACGCCGGAGAGTTAGTGTGCGTGTGTGCTAGCAAGGACACGTTCAAGGGCTGAACATGGACTTGATGCGTAGTCTACGCCCGTGAGTGTAGACTGGAACTATTTTGATGTAAACATGTTCATAAACTTGTTTATGTAATAAAATTTTGCTTCCGCTTTGTACCTTTGACGTGTGTTATCCGGTGCTGTGCAATGCAGCACCCCCTAACGCAGCACCCCTCAGCGTGATCCTGGCTCGACAAGACCGTTGGGGTCGTGTCAGTCTCACAAACCGTAGAACGGCGAAATTGTTCAATCTAAGCAAAACCCACCAAATATGGCCGGCGGCTACAGTATTTAAAGGATAGGGTTCGGCCATAAGACCCTTAGACGCGTCCATAATGGACTCATACGGGATACAAGGCCCAAAAGCCCAATACGGTGGTGCAGCACCGGACAGAACTCTGAATTCGACTTGTTTCAACAATTCCCAATGACTCCAGACGAATTTTAATGTGGGACCAGAACCATTGGAAAGTTTATATTCTCATCTTTCCATGCATATGTAGAACGTCAAAAATGAGTCCGTATGCATCCTGGGCATCCGTTTTAAGATGGACTGCTCCTGAACTCCGAGTTGAACTCGAGTCCAAGTTGGCGACCGTTTGCATCAACTTGTGAACGTCCCATCTGGTTCTCCATGTCCCCGAGTCCTCCATCCTTTACTTGTTGACCATGTCCATGGTTCCTAATAACAATTAAATCATTAAATAGCAATCCATTCTCAAACTCACATGGATAGGAAGTTAGGAACACGTTCACATGCAGATTTAGTAACCGTGCTCGTGCTCTTGCAATTGGTCCTTTTATATCAATGTCAGTAACCCCTGTTGTGATGCCCTCATCATCCTCCCCCTCTTGAATCAGAGTCGTCCTCGACTCAAGATCATCTTCTTCTCCCAAGTATGGTCGTAAATCTGAAATGTTAAATGTGGGACTAACCCCAAAATCGGGAGGCAACTCAGGCTTATATGCATTGTCATTGATCTTTTCAACAATCTTAAAAGGACCAGCAGCTCGTGGCATAAGTTTAGATTTTCTCAAGTGAGGGAATCGTTCTTTTCTCAAATGTAGCCATACCGAGTCCCCTGGTTCAAGTTTTACTTCTTTTCTACTTTTACTACCAGAAATTCTATACTTCTCATTCATCCTTTAATTATTTTTCTTTGTAGTTTCATGCATCTTAAAAATAAATTCAGATCGTTGTGTGGCATCCAAATTTATAGTTTCAGAAGGAGGCAAAGGTAATAAATCAATAGGAGCACAGGGATTGAAACCATACACTACCTGAAATGGGCTTACCTTTATAGTAGAGTGAGCTGACCTGTTGTAAGAAAATTCTATACGTGGTAAACAATCCTCCCAACCCTTTAAATTTGTTTTTAAAAATAGCCCGCAACATAGTGGATAGAGTATGATTTACTACCTCAGTTTGTCCATCGGTTTGTGGATGACATGTGGTTGAAAACAGCAGCTTGGTTCCCAATTTATACCACAAAGTTCTTCAAAAATGACTTAAAAAATTTGCATCACGATCAGAAACAATGGAATTTGGCACACCATGTAAACGAATAATTTTCGTCATAAACAAATCAGCAATGTATGAGGCATTATCATTCTTATGACAAGGTATAAAATGTGCCATTTTGGAGAAACGATCAACAACCACAAAAATACTATCCCTCCCCCTCTCAGTCCTAGGTAATCCAAAAACAAAATCCATGGAAATATCCTGCCAAGGTACACTAGGAACATGAAGAGGCATATAAAGACCATGTGGGTTAAGTCGAGACTTAGCTTTATTGCAAGTAGTGCATCGTGACACGTAGCGCTCGACATCGCGTCTCATCTTTGGCCAAAAGAAGTGTGTGGCCAGCACGTCCTCCGTTTTCTTCACTCCAAAATGTCCCATCAAACCTCCTCCATGTGCTTCCTACAAAAGTAATAGGCGAACGGAACAAGCAGGAACACATATCTTGTTAGCACGATAGATGAGGCCCTCCCGTAGTACATATTTATTCCAAGTTCTTCCTTCTCTATAATTTTCAAAGGCATCTTTGAAGTTCAAATCAGTAGGATATAATCCTTTTATTGTTTCCAAACCAAATACTTTATGATCAAGTTAGGACAACATGGTGTAACGTCTAGATAATGCATCTGCAATAACATTCTCCTACCCTTTCTTATGCTTAATGATGTATGGAAACGATTCTATGAACTCAATCCATTTAGCATGTTGTTTATTAAGATTGGTTTGACACTTAAGATACTTCAAAGATTCATGATTGGAATATATGACGAACTCCTTAGACCAAAGGTAATGTTGCCAAGTTTGTAGAACTCGCACTAAGGCATAATTTCCTTATCATAAGTAGAATAATTCAGAGAAGGACCATGCAATTTTTCACTAAAGAATGCAACGGGTTTACCTACTTGTATGAGAACACCTCCAATACCAATGCCGCTTGCATCACATTCTAGCTCAAATGTCTTGTCAAAATCAGGAAGTTGTAGCAATGGTGCTTGTGTAAGCTTTGATTTGAGAACATCAAAAGCCTGTTGCTGCTGTTCGCCCTATTGAAACTGCACTCCCTTCATTGTTAGTTCATGGAGAGGTTCTGCAATGGTGCTGAAATCCCACACAAAGCGTCGATAAAAACCTGCAAGACCAAGAAAACTACGCACCGGCATGATGGTCGATGGAGTTGGCCAGCTAGTGATCGCCACAATTTTTGCCTCATCCATCTCAATCTGCGACGAAACGATATATCCAAGAAACGAAACTCGATTGGTGCAAAAGACGCACTTTTCAAGGTTACCAAACAAACGTGCATGTCTCAAGACACTGAAAACAGCACGTAAATGATCAAGATGTTCGTCATATGACTTGCTGTAAATGAAGATGTCATCGAAGTAAACCACCACAAAATTTCCAATAAAAACACGTAAAACCTCATTCATTAATCTCATAAAAGTGCTAGGTGCATTAGTTAAACCAAAAGGCATGACTAACCACTAATAAAGTCCAAACTTTGTTTTAAATGTAGTTTTCCATTCATCTCCTAGTGCCATTCTAATTTGGTGGTAACCACTACACAAGCCAATTTTCATGAAAATAATAGCACCACTCAATTCATCAAGCATGTCATCTAAGCGAGGAATAGGATAATGATATCGAATGGTGATGTTATTACTCGCTCTACAATCAACACACATGCGCCAGGTACCATCTTTCTTAGGAACCAAAAGAACAGGGACAGAACAAGGACTAAGCCTTTCATGATTATACTCGCGCTTCAAAAGATCTTGAACTTATCACTGAATTTCCCTTATCTCTTCCGGATTCGCCCTGTACGCCTCATGATTTGGCAAACTTGCCCCTGGAATCAAGTCAATCTTATGTTCAATGCCCCTCATAGGTGGTAATCCAGGGGGTATCTCGGGGTGAAACACGTCCGCAAAATCCTGCAAAAGGTTAGCAACAGCAGGGGCAATGCAATGGACACTTCATGAAGTGAAAACATGGCTTCTTTGCATGCTAAAGCATAGTACATCCCCTTGGTATTAAATAAATCAGCAAGGTCAGATTTAGTTGTGAGCAACGAAGGTGATTTTAACATAATTACTTGCTATTTTTCAGAGTCTAGTGATTTTGTTGCCTTATCATCTCGTGTTTTACTTTCCTCCAAATGTACAATTTCAGCAGGAGTCATAGGAAGCAAAGTGATTTTCTTTCCTTTATGCATTAGAGTATATTTATTAGTTCTACCATGATGAATAGCATCCGTATCACATTCCCAAGGACGTCCCAACAAAAGAGAACAAGCATCCATAGGTACGACATCAAAATCGGCAAAATCATGGTAAGAACCAATCAAAAAATGTACTCTCGCTGTTTGTGTTACCCTAACCTTACCGCTGTTGTTGAACCACTGAATGTGGTATGGATGAGGGTGTGCTCTTGTTGTCAACCCAAGTTTCTTGACCACATCCGTGTTCACCAAGTTATTGCAGCTGCCTCCATCAATTATAGTGTGCACACGGCAGTCCTTGACGATGAGGAACATGTAAAAAAGATTGTGTTGTTGTAGTTTGTCATCCGCCTCAACTTTGGTGCTCAAAGCACGCTGCACAATTATGCTTCTATAATTTTCCGTTGCTGCAGTACCAAGTACCTCTCCATCTGTACTATAGTGGTCATCTTTTGGTCCTGCAACGTTAGTAGCAAGAGAATATTCATCTTCAACATCCGAAGTACTATCATACCTGCCATCATCTCGTGCTATGTATGCTCGTTAGCTAGGGCAATCTTTCATCACATGACCAACTCCCTGGCAGCGGTGATGCTTAATGTCGGAAGTTCGACTCGTGGAAGGACTGGAAGACGTAGGCTTGAATGGCGTCGTCTTGCTGCCCTCCAGCGCGCGAGGAAATGGAGCAGTAGGTAAAGTTTGTTGGCCACCATTGGATGGTGTAGTGGCTGTACGAAAACTCGAAGATGGTGCTGTTTTGGATGGTGTAGATGTCGAACGCGGTGTGAAGGTGCTCCTCGTGCATTGTTGCTGCTGCTGTTGGCGGCCCTGCAATTCTTTTTCTGCCAACATAGCCAGCTGAAATAATCTGTTAACTGTATCATATTCCTTATAATCAACAATGTCCTGAATTTCACGCCTCAACCCCCCATAAAAACGAGCTATTTTATCATCCATGTCCTCTACTACCCAACAGTGCAACACACCCTTTTGTAACTCTTGATAATACTCCTCTACGGACATGTTACCTTGGTCTAAGCGCTGCAATTTTTTGTGAAGGTCCCGCTGAAAAGAAGGAGGAACAAAACGAACATCCATAGCTTCCTTTAATCTATCCCATGTTGGAGGATCAGTTTTAGTTTTAACAAGTTTATTCCACCATATGATTGCAAAATCCTTATACTCACTAGTGGCTTGACGAACTCTATGTTGTTCGGGAACAAGGCGGGCATTAAATTTCTGCTCTACTATCATCTCCCAATCAAGATATGCTCAGCATCATAAGCACCAGAAAAAGAGGGTATAGTAAATTTGACTTTAGCAAAAGGATCATCAAGAGGGCGATTAAAATTGTTATGACGATCATTGTAATTATAACAATTATTATCTCCCATACCGCGTAGATAAAGTGGAAGTCGTGGTTGATTGTTATGATCTTCCATATTATAAGCACCGTCTTCACGATCTTCAGTGAGAGGCAGCCGCGCCTCAAGAGTAGAACAACAAGATCAGCAAGTTGGCGATTCAAGGTCGGCAATGACGCCTCTGTTGATGCATGGGTTTTTGGTGAACATATCTGTCATTTCCCTCATCATGTCACGCAACTCAGCATGTTGAACACATTCATCATCCTTTTTATCTTCTGCCATTGTTAGTAGTAAATAAAAGACAACAAAAAGATGTTATCCCTATAAACTACAAAGGATAGTGGCAATGTGAAAAGTGGAAGGAAGGAAACAATCTCTCTCTCTCTCTCTCTCAAGCGTCTTACCACATTCTTACAAGTGTTCTTACCGACACAGCAGGTGGTAAACGGTGGACGGTGAGAACCAATGAAGCATGAAGTGATTGCAATTGTACCTGTTCTGCTCAAGAGGAAAAGTGGAGCTTGGATGGCACAATATGGTGGCTAATAAGCAACAATCGTTAACAGCAAAACAAAGTTGAATAAGTATTCAATGTTGGAACTGTTGCTGGTTAACAAGTGTTCTAGGCCTAGCACAACACAAGGAAGTAGAAAGGCAAATAGAAGATCAGGAAGATATAACCAACAAGTACAGCATAAGTGTATAGGCCAACTGTTTTCAAGTGTGTGCTGTCAATGCTTTAATATCTGTGCTCTCTTCACTATTTTTTTCTTTTTTTAATATTTTATGATATTTTTTTGTTTACTCGAGAGCACAAAAATAGGAAGCACACAACTTTGCATCTCAATTGGATGTAAGATGTGGCCTATAGAAAATCAGGAAGATTCTTTAAAATTCGTGCTGAAACTTCGGAGGCCGGATAGTCTATCTTCTGAGGGGAATTTGGCCAAACAAATTTCGCCGAACACGGCTAAGCCGCGGTAAATTCGGTTGCGAAATTTCAAGTAGATGAATTGGAAAAGAAAAAATCGCCCAATTTCTAGTTTGTATGCAAAAGTTATGGTCGTTTTAAGGTAGCCTATCCGAGTTACTATTTTTTTATGTTGATTCGAACTCCGTTTTGAAACAGATCTCGCAATAGGATGTGAAAAACAATTGGAATTTAGCAACGACGAGTGATGGGATGTTGTGTGATGAATCAAGGAGGACTGGCACCATGGTTTGTCACCTGTTCTAGGGCTGGCGATGCGGGAGTTCACGCAAGGCGGCTAGCTAGGGCAAACCGATGATCTTGGTGGATCGATTTGTTGTTTAGGGATTGTGGAATAGGTGAGCAGCAAGAAAAACAAGGAATAAAAACTATAACTACGACCCAAAACACAAAGCTAAACCAGCAACAAGATAACTCGACCACACGAATGCAAACTCAACAATGCAAAACTGAAAAAGGAAACTTGCAGGCACTATGGTCTAGGAATCTGTAAACACGATATGTATTTTTTGTGGCTTTTTCTGTGGACTCTAGGTATGAAAAAAAAACTAATCTAGTGGGAAATCAAAGTACCTCACGGGGCAACCTGAAATCTGATACCAATTGATGAGTGGTTTAGGCCCGATCTTCCGAAAGGTAGGTCGATTGAAGTGGAGATCTCGACGTTGATGATCCAAGGCACTCGAGCAGACCCGAATACCCCTGCAATCACTACACCCCTTCTCCATTGGTTATCAACCGTTCTTCACATGCTTGACCTCGCCAAGAAGGCTATCCTTGCAGATGCAACCGAGAACACAAGAAAGAATGATGAAGATGCAATCTGAAATTGCGAAATTGTGGTCTCACAAACCGTAGAACGGAAAAATTGTTTAATCTAAACAAAACCCACCGAATATGGCTGGCGGCTACAGTATTTAAAGGCTAGGGTTCGTCCATAAGACCCTTAGATGTGTCCCTAATGGACTCATACGGGATACAAGGCCCAAAAGCCCAATACGGTGGTGCAGCACCGGACAAACTCTGAATTCAACTTGTTTCGACAATTCAAAAATGAGTACTGGAGTATTATAATGTGGGACCAGAACCATTGGAAAGTTTATCTTCTCATATTTCCATGCATATGTAGAACATCAAAAACGGAGTCCGTATGCATCCTGGGCGTCCGTTTTAAGATGGACTGCTCCTGGACTCCGAGTTGAACTCGAGTCTGAGTTGGCGACTGTTTCCATCAACTTGTGAACGTCCCATCTGGTTCTCCATATGACCAAGTCCTCCTTCCTTCACTTGTTGATCATGTCCATGGTTCCTAATAACAATGAAATTATTAAATACCAATCCATTCTCAAACTCACATGGGTAGGAAGTTAGGAACGAGTTCACCTGCTGATTTAGTAACCGTGCTCGTGCTCGTGCTCTTGTGATTGGTCCTTGTATATCAATGTGACTATCCCCTGTTGTGATGTCCTCATCACCCGCCGCCTCCCGCTGTCGCGCCCGCCGCCTCCCGCCGCCGTGCTACCTCCCGCCGCGCTCGCCGCCGTCGCCGTCTCCCGCCGCGCCCGCCTTCCGTTTGTGACGGCCTCTTTCGTTTGTCAATTGTGCTAATTTATGTTTGTGTTATGTGTTGAACATGTTATTTTATGTGCTTATTTTGTGTTATGTGTTGAACATACTCTGTTATGTGCTAAAGCGTTATGGGTAATGGGTATGGGTTCGGGTACAGATTTTATCCAGCGGGTACGGGTAACCCAGAGTAATATCTACCTAGGCGTCGTCAGGCGCATACTAGGCCAATGCTCGTATAAAGTCCTATTTGCGATGGCCAAAGAAAAAGCCGTCGCAAGTAAAATAAATTGCGACAGCCAACCCTAAACAGAATATACTCGGCCCCAACTCACACACCCCGAGACCGCTCCCGACTACGCGGCGGCGGCCCCGGTGAGCGGCGTACGCGGCGACTTCGAGATTGCACCGAATCGAAGCACAACGGTAACCATCGCAAATAAAGTCTCCAAGCTACAATTGGCTATGGTAACCGTAGTTCGTCCGCAGGATGTCGTTACTTATGACAAGCTCCCGCGCATGGACGGCGGGCCCCGATGGGTGGTTTTCTCCCGTTCATTCCTCCTCTTTCATTATTTCCTCGCCTCTTCCCTTGTTGGACAGTTGACCCCAAAGCGTGAAGAACTGCACCATTTTTGGGCGGTGCAGTGTAAAACAAGCGAGATTATGCTGCCAAAATTTTGTTGGGCTTCAGATATTGTGTCTCGCCAGAAGCCGGATAAATCCTGCATATATTAACGATAATTTCTTTGGCTTTAAACTGCAGAGTCAAACATGGGTGAAGAACGCAGTTGGATGTATACTGGCTAGAAGAGCAGAACTGGTGGTTGCACCTCGAGCCCAGTTGGATGAAGGCCCAGGGGTTGCACCTCGAGCTATCTCCACTGCCACCGCCAATTCCACCACCAGAACTGGAGCTACCGCCGCCGATGCACATTTCTCCGGGTTTTCAGGTAATCAAAAATGTTCTTACTCAATTCTAGTCAAAAATGAAGTTCTAAACTAATCCATATGTCAAACAACTTCTATGTGTTGCAGAGATCGGCGACGGAGGCTCAAACTCCATCACCGTCTATATCGACGTCTGGACTGACGCGCGGCGAGTACGTTGGCGGATCTGGAGGTAGTGAGCGCTAGTGGATAGGCTCTATTCTTTCTTTTTCTATTGTTGTGATGAGATGCGGGACACTTTTGTGCTGTGATCGATTGAGATGTTATATGTTGTCTTTTGGATATGCGTTTGTGACTATTGCGAGACACTTTTCCTGCTGCTGTTATATATTTTGTCTCTGTCGTGTTTTTGGCCATCGAGCGCGGGGCAGAATGTTCTGCTTTTTTTAAAAAAAAATTAAAAAACCTTAATTGTAAATGCTTTTTATACAGTACCATCATAAATAAGGTTACTACCGTCGCAAATTAGTCTATGTTATTTGCGACGGCCGGCCGTCACAAATAGGTTCTTATTTGTGACGGCCGCAGCCTCCCGTCGCAAATTGTCTTGTCGAGCCCTTCCACTGGGCCCGGGAACTTATTTGCGATGGCATGCCAAAGTCGTCTCAAACAAAGTTATTTACGACGGTGGCCATCACAAAAAAACTTAATAGCGACAAAATACGGGTGACGGTCGGAGACCGTCACAAATAAGTGAAACCATTGCAATTAGATTATTTGCGATGGTTTTTCACTTATTTGCGACGGCCTTGGCCGTCACAAATTATCGGGTTTCCTGTAATGCTTTGTCGGGTGGTCACCTCGGTCCTTTTATAGTCCAAGGCCGGGGTGGTTACAATGTGTCTTGGGACCCGACAGGTGGCCCCAAAGCTGTATGAACCCTACACATAATCTAGGGTTTTATACTCCAAGTAGAGTAGTCGGCGAGGGAGTTAACACTACAGGAAACCCGATCATTTGTGACGGCCACGGCGGTCGAAAATAAGTGAAAAACCGTCACAAATAATCTAATTGCGACGGTTTCACTTATTTGCAATGGTCTCCAACCGTCGCTCGTATTTTGTCACAATTAAATTTATTTGCGACGGCCACCGTTGCAAATAACGTTTTTTGCAACGGCTTCGGCATGCCATCGCAAATAAGTTCCAGGGCCCAGCGGATGGGCCCGACAAGACAATTTGCGACGGCAGACTGCGGCCGTCGCAAATAAGGACCTATTTGCGATGGCCGTATTGAGGCAGTCGCAAATAACATAGGCTAATTTGTGACGGCAGTAATTTTTGCGACGGTATTGTATAAAAGCAGTCACAATTAAGGTTTTTTATTTTTTTTAAAAAGCAGAACATTCTGCACGGCACGATGGCCAGAAACATGACAGAGACAAAATATATAACAACAACAGGAAAAGTGTCTCGCAACAGTCACAAACGCATATCCAAAAGACAACATATAACATCTCAATCGATCACAACACAAAAGTGTTTCGCATTTCATCACAACAATAGAAAAAGAAAGAATAGAGCCTATCCGCTAGCGCTCACAACCTCCAGAGCCGTCAACGTCCTCGCCGTGCATCAGTCCAGGCGCCAGTATAGACGGCGATGGAGTTTGAGCCTCCGTCGCCGATTCCTGCAACACATAGAAGTTGATTGACATATGGATTAGTTTATTCATTTTTTTACCAGAATTGATTAAGAACATTTTTTATTACCTGAAAACCCAAAGAAATGTGCATCGGCGGCGATAGCTCCAGTTTTGGCGGTGAAATTGGTGGTGGCAGTGGAGGTAGATCGAGGTGCAACCCCTGTGCTTCGCGGCCTTGAAAGAAACTCTGTCATTGCAAACGTTACAGGTTATTACATATTATTAAGAATACGATAGATTAAATTAATTTAACTTACCGTCATCGCCTGCTGTTGCATCTCCATCGTCTGTCGCATCTGCTCCATGCAGCCTTGCTGGTAGGAGATGGTGGCCTCCATCGCCGCCCTCTGTGCCTCCATCGCCGCCTGGTACTGCTCATGACTCTCCTGGACCTGACGGGCGAGAGCCTCCACCTGCGAGACAAGGCGACTCAGGCCCGACGACGAAGACTGTGTAGAGCTGCCTCTCGCAGGTCTAGCCGCCCTCGAGTCAACAACTCCGTTGAATATAGAGAGCCTATAAAAAAAGAATCAGTAACATGGAATTGAAATATCTTGAATATTTTGAATTGAAAACGATAAAATGACTTATGAACTCACCTTTCGTGGGTTTTCCACCTTCGCTTGCATACGCGGCTTGAGGATCGATTGGTTCATGTTCCCAATTGAAATTTGCGCCTTGTATCCTCCTAGCCTCCTCCCCTTACCTAGCCTGAAAAACAAGGAAACCGTGTATGTTCATCAATCCATATAGTTATATTTACTATGAATGATTTCTACACTTACCAACCGCTCGGCTACGGCCTGACTGCACCCCTGGGGCTGAGAAGTGTCCCTATGACCTCTCTTCTAGATCTCAGCAGGGGTCGGCGGCATCCCCATCTCGCGCTCCTGTCACTACGTGTTAGTACGAACAGTATATTGTGAATATATAAACACAAGTTAGATACACTTACCATCTGTTTAGCTAAAAGCAAGTGGTTATCTTGGCCGTGTTTGTGCTTCCCCTCGACCCCTCTGCACCCTCGAGCCCTCTGGGACTTAGCCCTAAACTCATCGCTAGCCCAGTACCGAGAAAGGGCCCGGTATGCGTCGGACCGACCATGCAACCAGCTCACGTGTCCCTGCACATAGTTGTAGGTCGTTAAAAATACCATTGATGCATCTGCCCCATGCTCAGAAAAAATATTTACTACACCCCATGTACCTACGCGTAATCTTTCTCCATCAGCTGCCTCTCGCTCTCCTGCCGGAAGTGTAGCACGTGGTGCTGGTTCGCCTTCAAGTGCTCATTGATAACTTGAATACGAGCATTCGACAAAGCTTGCCGAATCTCCTTCGCAGCGTTGACGTGAAACACTTTCCTCGCATCCTCAAACATGCGAGGGTCCTCCGGGTCCTCTAAAATATACCTTTCTGTGATTAAGAATATATTGAAGAGATGTACATTAAAAGAGTTTAAGAGTTAAAACTTAGAAACTTTATTTAACATACTTACCATAAAATCGGCCCAAACGGCCTCCTGAACGTTGCCGTGCTCCTGGTGATGGGCGCGTGCGTAATCCTCCCATGAAGTAGCAGCAGTGTTATCCTAAACGGTATTAAACGGCCGTTTAAACGTGTTTAAACGGTAAACAGACACTTACTATGTAGTTTAGGCCCTAAACGGACATTTAAACACTTGACCCATTTAAACGGGTCAACGGCCGTTTAAACGGTGTAAACGGATTAAACAAAACGGTTTCTATTCGTGTTTAAACGCGTTTTGACCCGTTTAGGCGAAGTGAAAATGTTAGAACCAGGTTTTTTCAGCCCATTAAGCTGCATGCGGTCGAAGACTCCTATTGATTACGCCGACATGGGTCTGTTGTAGTATTCGATCTGCCGCTGATCCGCTGCCACCAGGTATGCCCCCGTCCTCTTGGCTTGCCACCGAAGTAGCCCGCCATCAGCGACGCCCATGCGCAGCTTGATCGCCCTCTCCCACCATCTCCCTGTCACATACTCCAAACCCGTGCACCCGAGTCCCTGCGTGGCACACGCAGCTCAGTCTTCCCGCACGCTTTCTCATATCAGGAACATAGAGTATACATATGACACATGTGAGTTGCATCTTTTATTAGCCTTTTATTTTATAACTTGCTAGATTTTCATATTTGAGAGTTGCAGGACAGCTGAAACTCAATAAGAGTATGGTGTTCTAATTTATCTAAATAACCTTCATGTCATTTATTGCAAGTTATGTACTTTAGTTGTGAAGACGGGGCTTATATATTAAAGTTATATATTTTACTTGCTACAACAGTGTAGCTACAGTACAAACCGTTTAATCCATCTAAACACCGTTTAGACAGGCTAAACGGTAAACAGACCTCCACCGACTGTCTACCATTTACCGTTTAGGATAACATTGAGTAGCAGGCACCCCGTTGATGACCCCGAGATAGTGCAAAAACACTAAGGACCGAGGACACCGTTCACCGGTCTGTGGTGTCTCTCACCGGTGAAAGAAGCGTGGTACCAAGCGCTGCAAGACATTTATTAATTCATTACTTAAGTAACAAAAAGAAACCAGAATTGAACAGTACGATTTTATTTCCTGTCTCTGACTGGACGAATCATGATCCTCATTGAAGGGACCGCTGGAGGACTGACAAAGTGAGTCCTCCTCGTCCTCCGCGTCTGCTGGGGCACCACGTCTGGTGACCCAGAAGGCTCGTCACCAGTCGAGTTTAAGGGCTCAGAAACCGAAGGTTCACCAGCCAAGGGCTGGCTGGCCGAGGGCTAGCTCACCGAATGGTAGCCAAGCTCAACTGACACCGTAGCCACTGAGTCAGTCGGTGAGGACTACAACATTCAAATGATTCATAACTAAGTTTAATTCGAAACTGAATTTGAAGAATTTGTCAAAGAATAGTGAAATTTACCTGTGTGGACTGCTGTGACGAAGTCCTAGAGCTGCTCCGAACGTACCCCAGCAGCTGAGAGCGTCTGCTCCCGGTCGATGAGGCACCAGCGAAAGCAAATGATCGGGTATCCTGTAGTGTATGTTCCGCCACCTGGCATGCTGAACGCCCCTTACCGCATGTCAGGTGATGATGAAGACACTGTATTGTCGCGGCATCTTCTCGTTTTGCTGGGTGGCTCTGTGCCATTGGGCGGCACTGTGCCGCTGTCACGCCTCACTGCCCTGTCTTGTCACCGTAATGGCGGACAAGCGGAGGACGGAGGCGTGCGTCGTGCGACATGCTTCTAGGGAAGGCGCGAGACTTGAATGCACGGCCTGACAACACACTTTCTCCTTAACTTCATCGACCCACGGCCCATGACAAATCATGGGACACGCGGAGGCTTTGGAGCTCTCATCGATGGGTACGGAGCCGGGAGACACGTGGCAGCTCCGGACCTTACCTCAGCGGGGAGGCTCGGACCGGAGCCCAGGGCACGTGTCGGCTATGGAGCCCTCCTCAACAGGGAGGAGGTTCAGAGCCCATCACAAGTGGCAGCTCTGCACCTTACCTCGGCAGGGAGGCTCTGACCGGAACCTATGCACTTTTCGGCTGCGGAGCCCTCCTCAGCAGGGAGGAGGTTCAGAGCCCAATTACACGTGACAGCTCCAGACCTCACCTCAGCGGGGAGGATCGGACCGGAGCGCAGGGCACGTGTCAGCTCCGGAGCCCTCTCAGCAGGGAGGAGGTTCAGAGCCCACCAACACGTGGCAGCCCCGGACGGACCTCACCTCAGCAGGGAGGTTCGGGCCGGAGCCAAGGGCACGTGTCGGCTTTGTAGCCCAAGCGCACGTGGCAGCACAGGGGCTGACCTCGGAGCCAAGGACACGTGGCTATACTGGCGCTCACCTCAGCAGGGAGGTAGGGCCTGGGCTGTCTTTTACCCTCCACGCTGGGGTACCTGGTCTGCAGGAGACCGACAGACATGGTGTTTATTAAATATTATATTGTTGTGATTTTATTAACTGTTGTTGTCGGTACCCTGCAGACCGGGTACCCCGCGTGGATGGTTGAAGACATTCCAGACCTCGCCTCCCTGTCGAGGCAAGCCCTGGCACGGCCACTTGTCCATGGCCCTGGATCTGATCTCCCCGCCAAGGCATGGTCTGGCGTGGCCACGTGTGCCCCAGGCTGTGATGGACCGAAATCCATGCAATCCAGAATCATAGAGGGGGATGCCGCACGATACGACACCTGAAAGCACACACGATAAGGAAACAAAGTATTACATTCAAACATACTGAATTTGTACAAAAGTAGTACAAACCTTTAGTTTACATCTATTTTACAGAGTTTACTGCAGCGGAAATTAATTATACAACTCACACCTAACCCTAAGTAGCAAAAGTCGGTCGTCCAGCCCTACGGACAACCCACACTAGCTACACCCAGCTTCAAGGCGGCGCGCATGGCTCCCACACAGCCGTAGTTCCCGACGGAGGATAACCTTCGCCAGCGAACCCGTACTCTGAGTCAGTGGGGTACTCCTCACCTGCAAACACTCATAGCAGCAACCGTGAGCATGATGGCTCAGCAAGTATTATCCGACTCTCCTACACAAGGAACTCTACATGCAAGTCATACTAAAAAATAGGATGTCAATTTGCAGCAATGAACATGCCTACAAGTTCATCCTTAATTCATCTTTTAGCCACAAGTTAACAGTTCGCAAATCTGAAATTTGGTGAGTAATATTTGGTGGCACACATGTAGCAATACAAGTAATTCGTAACAGCAGTTATGCATCACAACCATTCCATATATTTACTACGTCATGACACAGTAAACAAACATTACTCATTACCGTGAGGGATGGCGAATCAACTCGATATACACCTGCAGGGATACCCGAATAGCATGTCACGTACGCCCATCCTTGGAGCTGCACAGCACGCTCCACCGATGTTGTACGGGACAACCTTTCACCAAACAGCACAAACGTCGAGCCGGTCGCACCCAAATGAACAGGAGGTTCCCTAGACGGAATATCTCTCTATG
Source organism: Neostapfia colusana (assembly GCA_030760725.1). Lineage (NCBI taxonomy): Eukaryota > Viridiplantae > Streptophyta > Magnoliopsida > Poales > Poaceae > Neostapfia > Neostapfia colusana. The sequence continues at coordinate 78,701,430 of JASWHV010000010.1, read as the reverse complement.
CCTGTTAGCGGATTTCCACCTTGCCGCCCTCAACCTACACCTATAAATTGGTGCGTCATGCCTCGACGCCTGGAGGTATAGGTTACATCAGTTTATCGGACCCCATATATCTGATATGCCTTCGGTACATTCAAACTTGTTCAGCGGGGCCGCACACAGATCGGTCCTCAATCGACACGGACAGGGCTACGCACACAAGACTTCCTCTTGCTGCGTCCAACGCCCCTGCCTAGTCTCATTTTTCTTACTAATGTTATCTCACATCTCAAACCAATCTCGTATGTGGCGAATCCTATACTCGTGAGTAGATTCCAACTACTCGACTTGTACCGAAGCCTATAAGACATTAAGCAAGGCATATGCTACGCGAGGACTTAGACACTACCTTCACTCTCTTTAGGATAATCTGGTTATGCAATTAGAGTTTCAATCATCCTACACCTAATGCACATACAGACCTCAAGCTAAGTGAATATAAAGCAAAAACTTCATAAAATTGTTAAATGCAAACCGGGGCTTGCCTTGTTGCTTCTGGTCAGTGGTTAGAGTCTCCTCCGGAGGTATGAAGTCTAAGATCTCCGGGGTTTCCTCGCCTTCAGTGACTACACGTAATTAAATCAACGATATGTGTCAAATTTAATGCAAATTTGTTGAATTGACAAATATGAAGACCATAACTCTAGCTAGATATCCCTTATGGCTCTGAAGTTTTTACTCTGGCTTGGTTACAACCTAACCAGAGACTTGGCCAAATTTCATTTGAATTGAAGCTCATTTGAATCCCTGCACAAAAAAATGTCTAATTGGCCATTACTACAGCTTCTAACGATTTCCAGGGATTTTCATGGAGCAAGCCATTACTTTATGGAAACTAGAGTTAATGGTGGTTCTAATGGATTTGGTTTGATGTAATTTGGAGAATCCTAGATGCTGTAATCAAGTTAGAGAAAATTCTGAAAATGTTTCTGTACATTTTTCTATTTTCTCAGGGCAGTTCACTTAATCACACCATTAGGTGGACTTAATGAACTCGGATGGATCTGAAATTTTTCATGTGACTCAAGTATATTCCAATGAACATCCTAGCCAAATTTCAGAATTTTCCATAAAGGGAATCTCCAGTTAAAATTCCCAACAGTTTAAATTTTGTGGACTTAATTATGGAGAAATAGTTGGTTTCATGGACTGAAACTTGTTTTGCTGGAAAGTACTCGGGGAGATGAATCCAACAAAATTCGGTTCCCTAAATTTGGAAAATTCTAGCAAAAGTTATGGGTTTCTAAATTTTGGGGAAATTTTGGAATAGAAAAACTCGTGAAAAGTTCAAAACCCTGACAGCGGGCCTTCTAGCTGACATGGCAGCTCCTCCTCGCAGCAAGACAGGTGTGACGCCCCGGTTCTGTGAGGAACCTGGACTGATGCGTATGTGTGCCCAGGATGTTCATCACACATACACATATAATCCACAAACTGAATTTCAGAATAATACCACGAATAACATGGTTTATTACAATGTCTCATGAGTCTTAGACTCATTCTAGCAGCGGAAGTTTTATCTTAGCAGCGGAAGTCTTATTCTAGCAGCGGAAGTCTTTATTCTAGCAGCGGAAGTCTTCTAAGCTATTGCGGAAGCAACTAAGCAGCAGCAGCGGCTCCATCTCTACTCCACAGGCAAGGTTAAGGGCAGATTACACGCCTAATACTCCACGTGGTCTTCATAGTACTCCTCTCCTGTTGCTGATGATGTATGATAATGCAAGGGTGAGTACATGACGTACTCAGCATGTGCGGAAAGTATGACATGTAGCTTACAACAAGGTGAAAGTGCATCTAGGCACCCCTTGTGGGTTTTGGTTGATTTATTACAAACAAATGAGACCCTAACAAAATTGTTGAGAATAAGCGCAGGTACTCAAAGAATATAAGACGAAAGCGCAAAAAGAAAGGAGAAGGAGGATCCAAATGGATGAGAGCTCAAGAACTGAAAAGCATAGATCACTTAGTATAGAGTGTGTTGATGAAACACACCCCAAGAGCTGAAGAGAAAGAAATCAAACTTACTGCACAATTTCAACACGGCCGGACTAGTCCGATATCAGCCGGACTAGTCCAATTTTATTTCTGACCAGAAAACTGTAAAAGCCCAAGAAAAGGGACTTGCAAAAACTTTTCATCACCTCACAACACCACAGTTTTGTGGTGAATATCTTGTGAAGAATTGTGAAGAGCAAGTAACCTCCATCTAAAGGGTATTGGTTCAAACTTTCTACACATATGATAACACATGAGAGGTTGCTCTAAAACCAACTTAGAGTCAATTACATGTTTGGACCCTAGTTGGATTAAGACCACTGAGTTGAAGTACTCAAGTGCAATGGGAGGGTGTGAAAATCAGAATTTGAACTAATGTCCAACTCAAAATTCAAATGAGGGGAGGACATAATGGTGATTCAAAACTGTTGTATTCAAACTCTTGGTTGCAGCAGCTAACACAAGAATCAAAGTGCATATTTGGATTCCTTAGGTCCAAATTAGTGGGTAGGTAAAGTTTCAGTAATTTTTGAAAAGGTTTGCTACCCATTTTTCCAAAAAGGATCCAAATGTGCAAAGAATTCGAATATACATTTGAATTTGGGGGAAATTTGTCCAACTATACAAATGTAGCTCAGTTTGAGACTTCAAACATTTGAATTGATCACTTGCCAAGTTTTGGGGATCTTTTGAGAGATGAGGGGGTACTGACCAGTGGGGCCCATATGTCATTGGGTGGAATAGACTTAACCCCCAAGTTTTTCCTCTGTCTCTCAGTCAACCGAGGGGATTCGCTGGAACAGCCCAGCTGCCGCGCGCGCCACCGCCCGGGAAGCCACCTCCTGGTTTCCTCTCTCGTGCTGGCAACCGGGCAGCAGCTCGCCCCTCCTCTACGTGACCCCATCTCCACGCAGCTGAGCCGTACGCGTTGCTTCCTCTGCACGAACAGCACCGCACCGGCTCTGTTTCGCTCACCGGCGCCGCTCCTCCGATTTCCACCATACACCGGCGCCTGCTCAGCCTTTGCCCGAGCCACCAACACAAAAAGTGAGCGCCAGCGCATGCTCTAGCTACCCACCCTGCTACTTCGCGGTGTTGGCTCTTCGTTTAGCCACAATTCGACGATCGCCGCAGAGAACCGAGGCCCACCGGCGGGAAACCGAAGTCGCTCTCCGTGGACAGCACACCCCGACCATTTTCACTGCCCGTTCTCTACACGAAAAAGGTGCGCCTTAGTCTCCAGATCGTGTAGCTGCAACCCTCATAGCAATTGATCGACCGAGTGCAGAGAATTCCCAAGATCCCCGAAAGCTAGTGCATGCGGGTAGGGTTCGGTCTACTCTGAAATTAGGACTTCACGGTCCACCCCAGCTCGGGTGAGCTTGCACACACCTTCCTCACTTCCTAGCGGCCCTCCTCGACCAAGAATCAAGTGGTATGGTCCAGAAATGACCGGGTTCTTGTTGTTTTTCGGGCCACCATGGAATAACAGCTCGGGTCACCGTGGAGCTCTATGTTGCCGACCTTTTCATGGGGTTTGGCGGCCATTTTCGACACCCTCGAGCTCCCACGGTGCTCTCTGATTATTTCCTGACCGTTTTGATGCGGTGTAGCGCATTCCCGACCACGCCGGAACCCTAACAGCCGCTGCCACCGTCGAGCGCCCTGTTCCGGTGAGCTACGGCTGCCGGCGACCCCCGAGCCGAATTCAGCATCGCGAGTTAGGGTGGGGCGGCAAGTCTGAGGTTGGGAGATTGCCGGGAAAGCGATTCGGCGACGCTCGCCGGAGGGTGCCGCCGCGGGCCTATGTTTGGCCGGAGGTGGAAGACGACCCGGCGGGTCCCGTATGTCAGCAACAGTGAGTTCGGTTCTGATCTGCTGCGGCTGGGATCTCTTGTGGCTGCGCGGGAAATGTCCAGTAGCCCCGTGTGGCTCGTCCCGGCAAGTGACACGTGGTCCCCTGGACCCACAGTCAGAATTTGAACATTTTTAGGATTTTCAGATTTCAGTTCAAAGTTCAAATAGCCACAACTTGGGGTAGGAGAATCCAAAAATTGTGAAACAAATTTTGTTGGATTCCTCTAATAGAGTACTATCCAAATATGAAACCCAATTTGTATGAAACCCATTATTTAATTCAGGAAAGGTCTTTAAATATTTTCATCAAAAGAATTTTAGAGGGAGTTTGGTGCACCCAAAAATCCTCAAATTTTGCCAGAATATTCTTTAGGATGTTAGTGAACCACTGTAAACGTTTCAGACCATTTGGAGTTTATTTGATCAGGGCAATTCAGATTTGAAGGTGCTGTGTTCAATTGAATACAGAAACATTTTCAGAGAATTTCCAAAACTTGGAAATTCAATTATGGACAAACCTTAGCTCCAAAAATACTAGGAAAATTAAAGCAAACTCTATGAGCTATAATTGAAATTGTACTTCACTAAGTTTGGCATGAACATGGGTGATTTCTCAGAATTAATTCTTCTTTGCTTATTTGCTAAGAAAATTATTCTGAACAAAACACTCAATGAAACGTGCTAATTTTTGGTCCAGAGAGTTTTCTTGTGACAAGAAACTCACAGGACAATTCTCAGCTCCATTGGAGCTCTGGATCACCCCTGTTCTGTTTAACCACTTGAGGTGATCAATATGGGAGAGGGGGAAAACCATTTAGCACTTAATCATGTGCTTAGGTCCAAACCCAAACCACTAGCCCCGGTTTCATTTTAAATTCTTAAACAGAGTTCCAGTTGTTAAAAACTTGTTATTAGAACTTGTAGCAGAAACATTACAAATAACTTATGTGCATATTCATTTACGTGTAGTCGCTGAAGGCGAGAAGACTCCGGAGGTGCTCGACTTCCTCCTTCCGGACGAAGACCTAACTACTGACCGGCAGCAACAAGGAAAGCCTCGGTTTGCATTAAGCTTTTTATAAAGTTTTACTTTATTTACATACATAGTGTGAAGTGTGTATGTGCATTAGGTGTAGGATGGATGAATACCCAACTGCATAATCAGAATATTTCCCCAAGAGTGAGGGTAGTGTCTAGGGCCTCAAATAGACAAGCTATGCTTAATGATTCATAGGACTTCGGTACAAGTCGAGTAGTTGGAATCTACTCGCGAGTTAGGCTTGGGACACACGGGATTGGCTCGAGTGATGTGAGATCACCTTAGTAATGAAAATGAGACTTGGCTGGGGCTAGGGCGCAGCAAGAGGAAGTCTTGTGTGCGCAGCCCTGTCCGTGTCGATTGAGGACCAATCCGTGTGCGGCCCACGCTGATCAAGTTTGAACGTACCGAAGGCATATCGGATATATGGGCCCCATAAACCGATGTAAGCAAAACCTCCAGGCATCGAGGCATAGCACACCGATTTATAGGTGTAAGTTGAGGGCAGCAAGGTGGAAACTTGCTAACGGGCATAGAGAGATGCTCCGTATAGGGAACCTCCGGCCTGTTTCGGTACGACCGGTTCGACGTCTGGGCTGTTGGGTGAAAGGTTGTCCCGTACGACATCGAGTGAGCGTGCTGTGCAGCTCCACAGGTGGGCATACGTGACGTGCTCTTTGGGTGTCCCTGCAGGTGCATATCGAGTCGATTCGCCGTCCCTCGCGGTGAAGAGTACCACTTGGTCACTGAGTCGTGACGTAGGCTAATGTATGAAATGTGATGATTCAATATTGCTGTTATGATATAATTGAATTGCTGCATGTGTGCCACCAAATATTGCTTACTAAATTTCAGATTTCCGAACTGTTAACTTGTTGCTAAAAGATGAATTAAGGATGAACTTGTAGGCGCATCCATTTGCTGCAATGTTACTATCCTATGTTCATTGTACCCCTCATGTTGAGTTTCATGCCTAGGTGAGTCGGTTAAGTCTTGTTGAGCCATCGTGCTCATGGTTGCTGCTTAAGTGTTTTTCAGGTGAGGAGCCACCCACAGACTCGGGTTACGAGTCCACCGGCGAGGGTTACCCTCCGTCGGGGACCATGGCTGAGTGGGAGCCGTACACGCCGCGCTGAGCTGAGGAGTGCAGCTAGTGTGGGTTGCCCTAGGGCTGGGCAACCGACTTTTCCTAGATAGGCGGGCGTGAGTTGTATATTGTAGACTTCCTATGTGTAATAAAGACAATAGTTTGTAACTGAGTATTGTACCGGTTTGTACATTCAGTTTGTTTTCCCATGTAATATAATGTGTCCTTATGACGTGTGTTGTCGGGTGTCGCATCATGCGGCACCACCCTCTGCGATCCTGGATGAGCGGATCCCGGTCCGCCACAGCCTGGTATCAGAGCCGCAGTGGGGATAGCACAGTACTTAAGGACTGTATTATGGGAAAACTTAGGTTTATGGTGAGGAATCGGTAGTTTGCCCAAGTAAAGACTATATTAGCATAGTTAGTTAAAGTGGAAGGACTAACATATGTGTATTAATTCTGAATTTTCATTATGTAACGACGCACCTACGCTTTGGTAAGAATGGTAAGGAACGCCACCGAAAGCGGTTCAATTTTGGTTAGCTCCCCTGACGAGGAACGTGGTTCAGGGATGAGTCTCACAGCTTGTTCTGAGACGTCAATATGAAACTCTTGGACTCTTCATGTTCCTGAGTTCATATGAAACGCTGATCCCTAGCGTGCATTAGGCAAGTAAGTGGAGACCTCATCGCGTGGTCAGTAACGCGAGAGTGTGTTCGTCTGGAAATAGCCAGGAGGACATACGCAGCGCTTGCCATCGGCGTGCCCTGCAGGGCAGTAGGTGGTATCTGTTGGTTGATAACATTCCCAACCGTGACGACCAGTTCATGATCTACTCGGGTTTCCCGTCGTGTGGTGTTGAAACACGATCACGTACCTTGAGACGTGACTTAACTCAAGGACGGCCATATGGCAATGATACTGGCGTTTGTATTTAATTTCAAATATGGACCTGCCTGAAATGAAAACAACCTTTTAGTGCATCACTATTGTGTGGTCTTCTGCAGGTACTAACCACGTATGTATACATGTAGTAAACGTGTGCGAGAGACCGTTTAGTGCCACAATTGAGACGTATATGCCGGTATATTTCGGTTAGGATTTTCTTTTGTAAGGAACGTAGTACCGACATAGTATAGGCATGTGCATGAAATGTAATAATAACAAGGAACTAAAATCACTAGGTTGCAATATTTAGGATCCGAGTTGGATAGAGAAAATTTTGATAGCTTATCAGTGCAGTCCAAAGGATTGAAAACAGAGTGCTCTGTTTTGGAAGCAAGTTTGCTGAACTTTGACAGGGCATAACTCACAGATCATTTAGTCAATGGAAGTATGGTATATAGTTCTGGAAAGGTATTTAAGTACTCTACAACTTTGTTGTGGACTTCCAGAGCTGAATCACACTTTAAGATGGCTTAAATCCCAGAGAAATGTAAACTGTCCAGAATCAGGACAGATTTAAAACACTCTCTGGACTGTCCTGTTTTTCAAGCGTAACTTCCTGTAGAAAAATCTGAAATTATCATATGATACATATTTGGAAAGGGTAGGAGATGTGTTACATCTTTGTAATTCAATGTTTCTGTATTTTCAGTAAGGACTTCAGTGGAAACCAGAGTTGAAAACAGCAACTTCCAAGGGAGGTGCTGTTGAAATTCTTCCAGAAATTCTGTTGACTTTGAATTACCATAACTTTTAAACCACAGCTGATCTGAGGGCAAATAAGTACTCGTTGGATATATACTGAAGTTAACTTTAACTTTGGTATTCAACTTGAGTCAGGAAAATGCCCAGAACCAGATCAAAATTTTGGATATGTAGAAACTGGTCATTCTGACAGAGGGATGACAGTTGAACTCAAATGAGAGATTGTTGTACCCTAGGGGGTTTAAGTGCTTCCAATGGGGTAGAACATGCTCATGAGTGGTTATCTTCAACTAGTTGAAGATTGAGTATATGCCGTACTCAAGTTTCTTTTGCTAGAGACCATGTTTGTGTCATATTGAAGATAAAAGGGTGGTATACGTGATGACCAAGTGATAGTAACGTCTCGTAGCGACCAAACCTAGTTGTGGTGAGCTTCCTGAGAGGAGGCTCATCAAGTTGGATCTAACTAGTTTGTATTTGGTCTGGTAATTGTGTAGCTTGTGCAAAGTTATTACATTAGCCGTATACGAGATGTATCGCATGTTTTAATGTCATTATGTTTTACCCCTATTCTATTGGACTGCATGCAATATGTTGCGGGACTGATGTTTAATGTCGTATGATTGAAGATGGTTCGCACTCGGACCACGCACGAGACTGGTGGCTCTAGCCAGCAGGGAGGCGATGACTCCCAGCCACCTGCCTACGACAGCACCCCGCAGCAGCAGCCACCACCGCCGCCTCCGCTTACTCTAGCGGATGTGATAGCGGCACTGGTGGGGGGTCGTGAGGAGCATACCGACCTGCTCCGCACGATCGTGCAGAATACATCCCAGGCGGGGGGGGGGGGGGGGGGGGAGGGGGCGTCAAGAGAGGGGGCCCCGTGAGGTGTCGTACTCGGACTTCATGAGTACGCACCCTCCAGTGTTCACAGAAGCTGAAGAATCACTGGAGGCCGACAGCCGACAACTGGCTGCGGACCATCGCATCCAAGTTCGGGCTGCTCCAATGTACGGAGCGGAAGAAGACTCTGTTCGCAGCGCAGCAGCTTCACGGTGCCGCTGGTGCGTGGTGGGCGAACTATGTCGCCTCACGTCCGGCTGGCCATGCCGTGGAATGGGAAGAGTTCCGGGAGGCATTCCGCGCCTATCATATCCCTCCCGGGATAATGAAGAGGAAGTTCCAGGAATTCTTGGAGCTGAAGCAGGGCGGGAGGAGTGCCCATGACTACTCCCGTGCCTTCAACCATCTGGCGCAATATGCATCAGACTACATCTCCACCGAGGAGAAGAAGCGGGAGCACTTCTATCGGGGGTTACACCCCGAAAGGAATACGCATCTCGTGCAATGAAATCGCGGCAGCTTCAACGACCTCGTCAATGCCGCGATCATGCAAGAGGATGCTCAGCGGGAGTTGGCAGCTTAGCAGCAGAAGCGCAGCGCTCCACCCAGCAGTGGGGGTGGCGCTCCTCAAAAGTACCGCATGGTGTATCGGACACCATGCGGACAGCAGTGGCGTCCACCGGTGCGATCTCAGCAGTTCGGGGGACGTTCTTTTCAAGCACCCCCGTTCCGACCGCTGATGCCACCACCGGGACAGCAGCAGCAGCAGACGGCACCCCGGGCGTTTCCACCGCCACAACGCGCCCCGGGTTTCCGTCCACCGATCAGCGGGGGACCGCCCCGTTTCACTTGCTTCATGTGTGGCCAGGCGGGCCATTTTGCGAAGGACTGTCCCCATGGGCAGCAGAGCAGCGGGCAAGCCCAGTTCCAGGGCGGTGCTCAAGGCCGACCTCCGGTAAATAAGGTTGGTCAGCGGACTGGGGGCGTCCGCAACCTCGACAATGAGGACACCCCGGAGGGAGACAACGTGCTGGCGGGTATGTTCACTCTCAACAATCAAGCCATCATCATATTATTTGATTCTGGTGCAACCCACAGTTTTATAAGTGCATCCTATGTGGCTAAACATCAAATGCAAGTCTTCCCAACCGACTGCACTTATATGATCTGCTCACCGGGAGGGAAGATTTTAGCAAATATGATGATCCCAAAGGCACCTCTGTGCTTAGGTGGGAAACTATATCCTACCACCTTGATAATCCTTACGGGGCAAAAGATTGATGCAATCTTAGGGATGTCATGGCTACAATACCATGGCGCTGTCCTGGAGACTCGGACACGGACGGTTCATTTAATCTCTCCATTCCACCGTCCGCATTCCATTGTGTTAGACACTCCAGTCCGGGAAGTTTCAGAAATTAATAATTCTGAAGCTCTCATGTTAGAGGACATCCCCGTAGTCCGGAGCACCCCAACATGTTCCCGGATGATCTTCCAGGCATGCAACCTGAGCGGGATGTCGAGTTCAAGATTGAACTTGCACCCGGGACTACGCCCATATCACAGAGACCATACAAGATGGCTCCGAACGAGCTGGCTGAATTAAAAGAACAGCTCAATGATCTGTTGCGCAAAGGTTTCATTAGGCCGAGTTCCTCGCCTTGGGGATGCTCGGCGCTATTTGTGAAGAAGAAGGATGAAACCTTGAGGTTGTGTGTGGACTACCGGCCGCTCAACGCTGTCACCATCAAGAATAAGTACCCATTGCCCTGCATTGACATATTGTTTGACTAACTTGTGGGTGCAAGTGTGTTCTCCAAGCTGGACCTTCGCTCTAGATATCATCAGATAAAGATCCGGGCGGAGGATATTCCGAAGACGGCTTTCTTGACGAGATATGGATTATATGAATATCTCGTCATGTCTTTTGGTCTCACAAATACTCCGGCCCATTTCATGTATCTCATGAACTCGGTGTTCATGCCGGAGCTGGACAAATTCGTGATAGTGTTCATCGATGATATCTTGGTTTACTCCAAGACAGAAGCTGAACATGCCGAACACTTGAGGATCATTCTTCAACGATTGCGAGACCACAAGCTCTACGCCAAGTTCAGGAAATGTGAGTTTTGGATCAGCCAAGTGCCATTCTTGAGACATATCATCTCAGCAGAAGGCATTGCGGTTGACCCAAGCAAAATAGAGCAAGTGCTGAAATGGAAAGCTCCCACTTCAGTTCATGAAGTCAGAAGCTTCCTCGGGTTAGAGGGATACTATCGGAGACTCATTCCAAGTTTCTCCAAGCTCGCTAAGACAATGACAGAATTGCTGAAGAAGGGAACAAAATATGTTTGGAACACGGCGTGTGAAGGAGCATTCCAGGCATTAGTGAAGCATCTCACAACAGCCCTGGTCTTAGCTCAACCGGATACAACCAAGCCCTTCGACGTGTATTGTGACGCGTCCGGTATTGGGCTCGGCTGCGTGTTGATGCAGGAAGGACGTGTGGTCGCATATGGCTTACGCCAACTTCAGAACCATGAGCAGCACAATCTGACTCATGATCTGGAGCTTGCTGCAGTGGTTTTGGCGCTGAAAATGTGGAGGCACTATCTCCTAGGGAATTTGGTGCACCACTACACCGACCACAAGAGCTTGAAATACATTTTACCCAGAAGGAGCTGAACATGAGACAGAGGAGGTGGTTAGAACTGATTAAAGATTATGAAATTGAGATTCATTACCACCCCGGCAAGGCGAATGTGGTTGCCGATGCACTGAGTCAGAAGTCACATGTTCATAACCTCACCATTACCCCGGTGGAGGAGGAAGAGCCGAGTTTATACTTGGTTCCTTATGGATCGCTGTACAACCTTGCCCTCATCCCTACTATTAGGGAGGACATCATTGCAGCTCAGAAGATTGATAAGGGCATGGCACATCTCCGGAGACAGATAGACAACGGGGAGATCAAGTGTTTCCGGAAAGATGATGAGGGGACGCTATGGTTCAATGACCGCATAGTCGTACCCCGGGATATGGAGTTAAGGAAAAAGATCCTCGATGAAGCTCACTTGTCTAAGTACTCCATTCATCCGGGCAGCAACAAAATGTACCAGGATTTGAAAAAGAAATTTTGGTGGACACGGATGAAGCGGGAGGTAGCGAAGTACGTATCCGAGTGCGATACCTGTAGACGAGTGAAGGCTGATCATATGAGAAAATCAGGGCTGTTGCAACCCCTGAAAATTCCAGCATAGAAATGGGAGGATGTGAGCATGGATTTCATTGTGGGATTACCCCTAACATCCGACAAGCATGATTCCATTTGGGTAATCGTTGACCGACTAACAAAGTCGGCTCACTTCATTCCCGTGCATACACATTTCCATGCCAACAGATATGCGGAGTTATATATTGCCAGGATCCTATGCTTGCATGGCGTACCCAAGACCATAGTCTCAGACCGAGGTGCATTGTTTGTATCTCGCTTTTGGGAGCAGTTGCATGCTGCTTTGGGTACTAAACTGATTAGAAGCTCCGCCTACCACCCTCAGACAGATGGCCAAACAGAGAGGGTGAATCAAGTTCTGGAAGACATGTTGAGAGCATGTGCCATCTAGCATGGTAGGAACTGGGATGATCACCTACCATTGGCGGAATTCTCGTACAACAACGGCTATCAGGCGAGCATCAAGATGGCACCCTACGAAGCTCTCTATGGTCGCAAATGCCGCACCCCATTAAACTGTTGCGAGTCCGGTGAAAGGGTCACATTCGGGGTTGATGTGGTGAAAGACGCCGAAGAGCGCGTTCGGACGATTCAAGCTAACTTGAAGGCCGCTCAATCCCGGCAGAAGAGCTATGCTGATAAGAGGCGTAGACCGTTGCACTTTGACATTGGTGAACACGTGTACCTCCGCGTGTCTCCGATGAAGGGCGTGCACCGGTTCGGCGTGAAGGGGAAGCTCGCTGCCCGTTTCATTGGGCCCTATGCTATCACTGAGAAGTGTGGACCAGCGGCGTATAGACTGGAGCTGCCGGCATCTCTTGCTGGGGTCCATGACGTTTTCCATGTCTCACAACTGAGAAAATGTCCAAAGCATACCGCTGCTGTTCCTACCGAAGACATCGGCGAGCTGCAACCAGATTTAACATATGATGAATATCCGGTGGCGATTATTGATGAGAAAGCCCGAACCATGCGTAGCCGAACGTTGTGGTTCTACAAGATACTCTGGAGCAACCACACTGCCGAATAAGCAACGTGGGAGAGCAAGGAATTCCTTTGCTCAAATTACCCGGAGTTCATGGCCTGTCAGCACGGGTAAGTCCCTATTACATCGCTGTCTCTTCTTTTGTAATCTCGGGACGAGATTCTTTTAACGAGGGAGGGATGTAAAAGCCCAAGAAAAGGGACTTGCAAAAACTTTTCATCACCTCACAACACCACAGTTTTGTGGTGAATATCTCGTGAAGAATTGTGAAGAGCAAGTAACCTCCATCAAAAGGGTATTGGTTCAAACTTTCTACACATATGATAACACATGAGAGGTTGTTCTAAAAACAACGTAGAGTAAATTACATGTTTGGACCCTAGTTGGATTAAGACCACTGAGTTGAATTACTCAAGTGCAACGGGAGGGTGTGAAAATCAGAATTTGTACTAATGTCCAACTCAAAATTCAAATGAGGGGAGGACATAATGGTGATTCAAAACTGTTGTATTCAAACTCTTGGTTGCAGCAGCTAACACAAGAATCAAAGTGCATATTTGGATTCCTTAGGTCCAAATTATTGGGTAGGCAAAGTTTCAGTAATTTTTGGAAAGGTTTGTTACCCATTTTTCCAAAAAGGATCCAAATGTGCAAATAATTCAAATATACATTTGAATTTGGGGGAAATTTGTCCAACTATACAAATGTAGCTCAGTTTGAGACTTCAAACATTTGAATTGATCACTTGCCAAGTTTTGGGGATCTTTTGAGAGATGAGGGGTACTGACCAGTGGGACCCACATGTCATTGGATGGAATAGACTTAACACCCATGTTTTCCCTCTGTCTCTCAGTCAACCGAGGGGATTCGCTCGAACAGCCCAGCTGCCGCGTGCGCCACCTCCCGGGAAGCCACCTCCTGGTTTCCTCTCTCGCGCTGGCAACCGGACAGCAGCTCGCCCCTCCTCTACGTGACCCCCTCTCCACGCAGCTGAGCCGTACATGTTGCTTCCTCTGCACGAACAGCACCGCACCGGCTCTGTTTCGCTCACCGGCGCCGCTCCTCCGATTTCCACCGTACAACGGCGCCTGCTCGGCCTTTGCCCGAGCCACCAACACAAAAAGTGAGCACCAGCGCGTGCTCTAGCTACCCACCCTCAATTTGACGTTTAGCCACAATTCGACGATCGCCGCAGAAAACCGAGGCCCACCGGCGGGAAACCGAAGTTGCTCTCCGTGGACAGCACACCCCGGCCGTTTTCACCGCCCGTTCTCTACACGAAAAAGGTGCGCCCTAGTCTCAAGATCGTGTAGCTGCAACCCTCATAGCAATTGATCGACCGAGCGCAGAGAATTCCCAAGATTCCCGAAAGCTAGTGCATGCGGGTAGGGTTCGGTCTACTCTGAAATTAGGATTTCACAGTCCACCCCAGCTCTGGCGAGCTTGCACAAACCTTCCTCACTTACTAGCGGCCCTCCTCGACCAAGAATCAAATGGTATGGTCCAGAAATGACCGGGTTCTTGTTGTTTTTTGGGCCGCCATGGAATAACAGCTCGGGTCACCGTGGAGCTCTATGTTGCCGACCTTTTCACGGGGTTTGGCGGCCATTTTTGACACCCTCGAGCTCCCACGGTGCTCTCCGATTATTTCTCGATCGTTTTGGTGCGGTGTAGCACATTGCTGACCAAGCCGGAACCCTAACAGCCGCTGCCACCGTCGGGCGCCCTGTTCCGGTGAGCTACGGCCGCCGGCGGCCCCCGAGCCAAGTTCAGCGTCGCGAGTTAGGGTGGGGCGGCGAGTCTGAGGTCGGGAGATTGCCGGGAAAGCGATTCCGGCGACGCTCGCCGGAGGGCGCCGCCGCGGGCCTCTGTTTGGCCGGAGGTGGAAGACGACCCGGCGGGTCCCACATGTCAGCGACAGTGAGGTCGGTTCTGATCTGCTGCGGCTGGGATCTCTTCTGGCTGCGAGGGAAATGTCCAGTAGCCCCGTGTGTTTCGTCCCGACAAGTGACACGTGGTCCCCTGGACCCACAGTCAGCATTTAAACATTTTTAGGATTTTCAGATTTCAGTTCAAAGTTCAAATAGCCACAACTTGGGGTAGGAGAATCCAAAAATTGTGAAACAAAATTTTTTGGATTCCTTTAATAGAGTAATATCCAAATATGAAACCCAATGTGTATGAAACCCATTATTTAATTCTTGAAAATTCTTTAAAGCTTTTCAGCAAAATAATTTTAGAGGGAGTTTGATTTATCCAAAAATCCTCAAATTTTTCCAGAACATTCTTTAGGACGTTAGTGAACCCCTGTAAAAGTTTCAGACCATTTGGAGTTGATTTGATCAGAGCAATTCAGATTTGAATGTGCTGTGTTCAATTGAATACAGAAACATTTTCAGAGAATTTCCAAAACTTGGAAATTCAGTTCTGGACAAACCTTAGCTCCACAAATACTAGGAAAATTCATGCAAACTCTATGAGCTATAATTGAAATTGTAGTTCACTAAGTTTGGCATGAACAGTTGTTATTTCTCAGAATTAATTCTTCTTTGCTTATTTGCAATGAAAATTATTCTGTACAAACCACTCAATGAAAAGTTCTAATTTTTGGTCCAAAGAGTTTTCTTGTGACAAGAAACTCGCAGGACAATTCTCAGCTCCATTGGAGCTCTGGATCACCCCTTTTCTGTTTAACCACTTGAGGTGATCAATATGGGAGAGGGGGGAAACCATTTAGCACTTAATCATGTGCTTAGGTCAAAACCCAAACCACTAGCCCCAGTTTCATTTTAAATTCTTAAACAGAGTTCCAGTTGTTAAAAACTTGTTATTAGAACTTGTAGCAGAAACATTACAATTAACTTATGTGCATATTCATTAACGTGTAGTCGCTGAAGGCGAGGAGACTCTGGAGGTGCTTGACTTCCTCATTCCAGACGAAGACCTAACTACTGACCAGCAGCAACAAGGCAAGCCCCGGTTTGCATTAAGCTTTTTATAAAGTTTTACTTTATTTACATACATAGTGTGAAGTGTGTATGTGCATTAGGTGTAGGATGGATGAATACCCAATTGCATAATCAGTATATTTCCCCAAGAGTGAGAGTAGTGTCTAGGGCCTCGAATAGACAGGCTATGCTTAATGATTCATAGGACTTCGGTACAAGTCGAGTAGTTGGAATCTACTCACGAGTTAGGCTTGGGACACACGGGATTGGTTCGAGTGGTGTGAGATCACCTTAGTAATGAAAATGAGACTTGGCAGGGGCTAGGGCGCAGCAAGAGGAAGTCTTGTGTGCGCAGCCCTGTCCATGTCGATTGAGGACCGATCCGTGTGCGGCCCACGCTGATAAAGATTGAATGTACCGAAGGCATATCGGATATATGGGCCCGATAAACCGATGTAACCTAAACCTCCAGGTGTCGAGGCATAGCACCCCGATTTATAGGTGTAGGTTGAGGGCAGCAAGGTGAAAATCTGCTAACGGGCATAGAGAGATCCTCCATATAGGGAACCTCCTGCCCGTTTCGGTGCGACCGGTTCGACGTCTGGGCTGTTGGGTGAAAGGTTGTCCCGTACGACATCGAGTGAGTGTGCTGTGCAGCTCCACGGGTGGGCGTACATGACGTGCTCTTTGGTTGTCCCTGCAGGTGTATATCGAGTCGATTCACCGTCCCTCGCGGTGAAGAGTACCACTTGGTCACTGAGTCGTGACGTAGGCTAATGTATGAAATGTGATGATTCAATATTGCTGTTATGATATAATTGTATTGCTACATGTGTACCACCAAATATTGCTTACTAAATTTCAGATTCCCGAACTGTTAACTTGTTGCTAAAAGATGAATTAAGGATGAACTTGTAGGCGCGTCCATTTGCTGCAATGTTACTATCCCTATGTTCACTGTACCCCTCATGTAGAGTTTCATGCCTAGGTGAGTCGGTTAAGTCTTGTTGAGCCATCGTGTTCACAGTTGCTGCTTAAGTGTTTTTCAGGTGAGGAGCCACCCATGGACTCGGGTTACGAGTCCACCGGCGAGGGTTACCCTCCGTCGGGGACCACGGCTGAGTGGGAGCCGTACACGCCACACTGAGCTGAGGAGTGCAGTTAGTGTGGGTTGCCCTAGAGCAGGGCAACCGACTTTTGCTAGATAGGCAGGCGTGAGTTGTATAATGTAGACTTCCTATGTGTAATAAAGACAATGGTTTATAACTGAGTATTGTACCGGTTTGTATGTTCGGTTTGTTTTCCCATGTAATATAATGTGTCCTTATGACGTGTGCTGTCGGGTGTCGCATCGTGTGGCACCACCCTCTGCGATCCTGGATGAGCGGATTCCAGTCCGCCACAAAAACGGACTAGTCCGATATCATCCGGACAAGTCCGATTTTGTCTCTGGACAGAAAACGGACTAGTCCGCAAAATCACGGACTAGACCGATATCTCACAACACTTAGGGTTTTCTAAACACCACACACCGGACTAGTCTGGAGTCAACCATGGACTAGTCCGGACATCGCAAACCCTAACATACCCATTGGAAACCCAACTATAAAAAGAGGTGTACGGCCATACCAACACAACTTTCGACACCCCTGTGCTGTCACACCTCCCAATAGCCCAAAATACACCTCTCTTCATACATTCTAACCCAAGAAGGATCAATTCTTGTGGATTGGCAATTTATCAAAGGAGAGACTAGTTCTACATCATCTTGAGCTCTTGGGTTTGATCTTTCGCACACTTTTCATTGTTAATTGTTCATCTGTTGAGTGTGTTGAGACCTGTTGATTGATTTGTTGTAATTCTTGGGGAGCCCTCAACTTGTGAGAAGGCCCCTTGAATAAGTTTATTGCCCTTTGTGATTAGTGGAACAGAATCTGCCTTTGTGGCGATTCGACGAGGGTAGGGTTGGAGAAAACCCGGTCTTTAGTGGACTCCTCAACGGGGACATAGATTGCCTTCGTGGAATCGAACCTCGGCATAAACACTTGTGTCCCACTCTTGTTTATTAATTGTTCATCATTTTAGAGTGTTTAATCAATCCTTTGAAACTCACGTTCAAACATTCACATCAAGTTGATTCCTGTCATTCATTGTATTATTGTTGCAATACATCTGAGTTATCATTCAATTTCCGCTGCATAAAGTATTAGAAGTGAACATTGATCAACCTTGATCTCCCTGGTCCACGTATACCGGACTAGTCTGCCCAGTACCGGACTAGTCCGATTTTTCTCTATTTGATAGACTACTAAGTGTTTCAGGTTTCAACAAAGCATCGAAAAGTCTATTCACCCCCCCTCTAGGCTACATTCAATTGGTATCAGAGCCAAACTCTTCAAAAGAGACTCACCGCTCAAAGAGACGATATGGACGTCAAGGATGCAAACAAGAAGATTGACGAGGAAATGGGAAATAATGAAAGGACTCAAAAGCTAAAGAAGCTACTTGATGCCATTCAAGACAGTGAGGACGATGATGAGGAGGTGCTCCAACTCAAGGCTCTTCTATGGAAGAAGGCAATCTCCCCAAAAGGGAAGAGGAACACCGATGATGAAAAGAAGAAGAAAGGGGGTAGTCACACAGACTACTCCTGATATCCTTTTGATTATGAGCGTTTGAATTCTCATAATAATCATTACTTATCAATTCCACTAGGAAAAGCACCTTACTTTGATGGAAACGATTATTCAATGTGGAGACAAAACATGAAAATGCATCTCATATCTCTTAACCCGAGTTTGTGACATATAGTGTGTACAGGGATAGATATCCCGGATGATGATGAAGAGCTGACCCCAATCCAAGAACAAGCCATTCATCGAAATGCTCAAGCTGCAGCTGTGATCACGTCATCACTAAGCCGAGACGAGTTCACCAAGGTGGATGGGCTTGAAATTGCCAAGGAGATATGGGACACGCTACAAACTGCACATGAAGGTGATCGTCACGTACGTGAAGCCAAGATAGAAATGATTGAAGGTGAATTGGGAAGATTCGCGATAGAAGAAGATGATTCACCACAAGATATGTACAATCGACTAAAGAATCTCATCAACAAAGTCTGAGCTTATGGCAGCAAGAAGTGGAATGACCATGAGGTTGTGAAGCTGATTCTCAGAGCATTCATGCCTCGCAACGTAACCTTTTGCTCTATAATCAGAGAAAGCCCCGGGTACCGGAAAATGACCCCAGACGAACTTCTTGGCAAGATCATCAACTTTGAGATGATGGAGAAGCAAGCCAAGCATGTTAAGGAAATTGCCGATCTCACCTCGGAAAAGAAGAAAGGAGTCGCATTGAAGTCAACTTGTAAACCCGTATCAAAGGAAGCTCGAGAAGCTTATGGAGAAGATGACAGCGACGATGAAAGCAGTGATATCGATGAAGAAGACATGATCTTGTTCATGAAGAAGTTCAAGAAAATGATGAGAAGAAGAAAGGGCAACAGCTCAAATGAAGGAAGACAAAGAGACAAACAAAGACCCAAGATGAGACGGGCATGCTATAATTGCGGAGGATACGATCACTTCATGGTAGATTGTCCACTTGATGAAAATGAGAAGAAGACAAAGGATAACAGGTCTCAACCCAAGAAAATGTTCAAGAAGAAGAAGCAATATGGACAAGCACATCTAGGGAAGGAGTGGGACTCCAATGATGAATCTTCATCCGCAGAAGAAGAAGAGTTGGCCACCATAGCCACAAAGAAGACCACCAAGAGATCCACTCTCTTCCCAACCATGGGCGCAAGGAATGACACCGACAACACCCGTCTAATGGCAAAGGAAGGTAAACGAAAGGTACCGACTAAATCTTCCTTCCTGCATTCTTTTACTAGTGATAGTGATAACTCTAGTGAATATGATAGCAGTGATGAAGATGAGTATATGCTTAGAGGTTTAGACAAAAAGACAGCTGCTAAAATGAAATTTCTACTTAATAAGCTTGTTGATATGGAGAAGCTAGTCAATCGTCAGGAAGATATGATCATCTCCCAAAAGGAAGAATATCTTGAGATTGAAAAGCTTTTTGATTTTGAAAAGGAACAAAATAAATCAATCGAGCTTGAATTAGCTTCAAGCAAGGAGGATTGCTTGAAGCTAAAAGACTCAAACACCGCCATCATGGATGAACTTGCTAACTTAACCAAAGTTAACAAGATCCTTGAGGGACAAGTTGAGTCACTCAAGCAAAATGGTTCTTCATCAAATACTAGCTCACATTCTCAACACACAAAGTCTGAAACCAACATCACTTGTACATGTGCCAAAAATGACACTAACATGAAGAAAAAGCCAAACTTGACAAAGGACAAGAAATCTTCTCAAAATGGCATATTTGACAAGGAGAAGATCAATTGTGCACGCAGTGCATACTCGGTCACAAGACCTCCTAATGTCAAATATGGCATTGGATATTCTAATGGTGAAAAGCACAATGCTAGAAACCACAAGAATAACAAGGATTACATTGCCTTTGTCAAGGGAAACTCCTCTCAAACTACAAAGCTTAGTAATGTTGATAAATTTAACAATGTGAACACATATGAACAGAAACTTGTTTTTAGAACCTTTGATGCTTCATACGTACTTATGAAAAGTAATCTTGGAAGAGTTTATGCTAAACATGTTGGGCCACGCCATGGGAATACCAAGTCTCATGTGTGGGTGCCCAAATCACTTGTGGCTAACCTCAAAGGACCCAAGCAAGCTTGGGTACCTAAGACCAAGGCATAATTTATTTTTTTGCAGACTTATTCATCCGGTGGTGTAAAATGTGTGCTAGATAGCGGGTGCACCAATCACATGACTAGAGAAAAAAGAATGTTCATGGAATATGAAGAAAATGAAAATCCAAGCAAAGGCATTTACTTTGGTGATAATAGTCAAGGAAAAGTACTTGGTACCGCTAAAATTGCAATTTCATCACAACATACTCTCTCTCAAGTTTTACATGTTGACTCCCTAGATTATAATCTGTCGTCCATATCTCAGTTATGCGACAAGGGTTATAATTGCTTGTTCACTAATGAGGGTGTGACTGTCTTTAGAAGGAGTGATAACTCAATTGCATTCAAAGGTGTGTTGAAGGGAAAACTTTATCTAGTTGACTTAAACAAAGATAAAGCTGAACTTGACACATGCTTGATTGCAAAGACCACCATGGGTTGGCTTTGGCATAGACGGCTAGCACATGTTGGTGTGAGGAATCTTCAAAAACTCCTCAAAGGAAAACACATCCAAAGTTTAAAGGATGTTGTTTTTGAGAAACACGAGCCATGTAGAGCATGTCAAGAAGGAAAACAAGTAGGAGCACCCCATCCCGCGAAGAATGTCATGACTACAACAAGACCGCTTGAGCTCCTTCACATGGATCTATTTGGTCCAATTGCCTACATAAGCATCGGCGGTAATAAATACGGTCTAGTCATTGTTGATGATTTTTCACGCTTCACGTGGGTTTTCTTTTTGCATGATAAGACAGAAACTCAAGGAACTCTCAAGAAGTTCATCAAGTGTGCCCAAAATGAATTCTCATTGAAGATCAAGAACATACGAAGTGACAATGGAACAGAATTCAAGAACACCCAAGTTGAGGAGTATCTAAACGAAGAAGGGGTAAAGCATGAATTTTCAGCACCATACACTCCTCAACAAAATGGAGTAGCCGAAAGGAAGAACAGAACTCTCATTGAGATGTCGAGGACAATGCTCGATGAATACAAGACTTTGGACAGGTTTTGGGCCAAAGCGGTTAACACCGCTTGTCACGCCATGAAATGACTATATCTTCATCGGCTGCTCAAGAAAACCTCTTATGAACTACTCACGGGTAACAAGACAAATATTTCATAATTTCGAGTCTTTGGTTCAAAATGCTACATTTTAAATAAGAAGCCAAGGGCCTAGAAGTTTGCTTCGAAGTCCGATGAAGGTTTCTTACTTGGCTATGATTCGAACTCCTATGCTTATCGTGTCTTCAACAAAACCTCCGGACTATTTGAAGTAGCACGTGACGTAGTGTTCGATGAAACTAACGGCTCTCAAGAAGAGCAAGTTGATCAGTGTGTGCTAGATCAAGAAGAAGCTCCATGTCAAGCTTTGAGAAGAATGGCTTTGGGCGATGTTCAACCACAAGTGCCACCTTCAAATGTGAATGAAGAAAATGAACCACAGATGGAGGAAAATGATCAAGGAGGAGCTTCCATACAAGATCAACGTCAAGAAAACCAAGAAGGCCAAAACGTCAATGAGGGCAACTATCCATGGGAAGAAGAAGATGATAATGAAGATTCAAGACCACAAGTGCCACATCCAAGAGTACACCAAAGCATCCAAAGAGATCACCCCATTGACAACATAATCGGTGACATCCGAAAGGGAGTAGTAACTCGATCTCGCATAGCTAATTTTTGTGAACACTATTCCTTTGTATCTTCTTTGGAACCATACAGGGTCGAGGATGCATTAAAAGATCCGGACTGGATGATGGCGATGCAAGAAGAACTGAACAACTTCAAAAGGAACGAAGTGTGGGAGCTTGTTGAGAGACCCAAGTCCAACTCCGTCGGCACTAAATGGGTCTTCCGCAATGTAACACACCAAAAATCTTGTTAAGAACCTAAATCATGTTAAGAGGGGAATTTAAAAATTTTTGGACGTGTTGCATGTTTTGCAAAAATTAAAATTCAAACTGGAATTCAAATTAAACTCAAATCAGAAAAGAAATAGAAAAAGAAAAAAGAAAACAGAAAAAAAAACCGGCCAGTGGGCCGCAACCCAACAGCCGGCCCAACCAGAACCCGCTCCAGCCCGCAGCCGCGCGCGCCCCTTTCCTCCCACTGACAGGCGGGGCCTGCTAGTTCTTCGTCTACCTCGAGCCTGCGCCGGACTCTCTCACCCTGAATCCAAACCGATCCGGATTTCTGCAAATCCCAGCCGAATTTCGCTCGGGGGCGACGTGGACTCGATCTAAACCATCACGCCGCCATCCCCCGTCTATAAAAACCCCGGCCTCGTTCTGTTTTTCCACGCGATCTGCTGTTTTTCCTCCGGTGAGAACCCGAGCCTTCTCCGGCGAATTCTGGCCGATCTACGCTCGGAAATTCCGATCTAACTCGCTGGTCTTGATCCACCGCCTCCGGGGAACCTTGCAGGTGCAGAAAACTCGGTGACTTGCGGTGTAAACACAGCGCCGACGAGCCTCGCCGTGAATTCACCTCGGACCTCGTCGCCGATCACCTTCCAGGACCTCCGAGCTCAAGAAAACCCCCGAGGTGAGATCCCCGACCTCTCCTCCACCGATCTATGCCATAAGATCACAGTTCTAGGAAGAATTATTGAAGATCCGAAAGTCTCCGGCGACATCGCCACTTCCCGCCGTCGTGCGCCGCCTGCAGCGCCGCCCGCGCTCGATCAGAGCGACGTGGCCGCTTGTGCGCCGTTTATTTTAAATCGCACGGTAGGGTTTAAATCTCCACGTACCGGTTCGACGTTATAATCTCAGCCGTCTGTTTTAAATCGGACGGTCCACGTCAGCCCTTATAAAGACTGGAAATCTTACATGCTACCCCCTGGGGTTCTCGGGAAATAAGAGCTAGCCCAGGAAACTTCTGATCTAGCCCCTGGAACTTCAGAAAATCATGTAAATTCATTTAAAAATCAGTTTTAGCCCCTGGACTTAATAAAAATTGGGAAAAACTCCTCTGATAAGTGTATCTAGACCCCTGGAAATTCTGAAAATAATATTATAGACCCTGTAGTGGGGTGAGTTTACCTTCTTAGCCCTGTTTAATATTTAATTTGGGAAATTGAATATGTGGCTAGTGATTAAAATTTAAAAAGTGGGACAAACATATTGTCAAAATTAAATTAAAAACTTTCTCAGTATTTAGAAAACTTTGGAGTGAGATAAAAACATATTTTGGGTTGAAGTGAATCTGTTTAATTTATTATTCACATTTAGGGACACATTTTTAAGTAAAGAATAGTTCTAGAAAATAGGGAAAATAATTGTAAAATAGTTTACATCAGAGGAAAAGGTCAAAAATATATTAGCAAATATTTTAGATCAGAACCTATTCTGTTTAGATGATGTGTCTTGTTATTTTTATAATAAAGTTCACACTTAGGCATAGGAAATGAATCTGAAAATATAGCAACTAATAAATAATAAATGGAGTTTCTAAAATCCAAAGAATTCAGTTTAGGGTTGGTAGAAATTATGAAGACACATATGGAGAAGGAAAATACCTTTCATGCATACTAGGTAGCTAAAAGGTGTAGTAATTGAATATAAGGAATTTATTTAAATTGGAAACTCATATATATAGTATGTAAGTATAAATGTGAACACAAAAGTAGGAATCATATACATATGATCAAAAGTGCATGCAAGCCACAAATCAACACACATAGAGCAACCACAACACATATAATTGTGAATGACTTTTATAAATGTGAATGTGTGGTTTGTATGAAGTGGAAGTGTGAACTATGTCTTATGGATTGTTGTTTTTCTTTTGCTATGTGTGATGGTATGATGTAGAACCTGCTCAAGAGAAAGTTATTCCTTTCCAAGATCAGGACTACCCATTTCAAGAGCAGCAGGAAGGAGGCAAGTGTCCTTGACCACTTTGATCCTATGCTAGGATGTGTAGCTAGAATTATTTGCATTGTCAATTGAAATATGAAACCCATGCTAGGTAGTTTCCATAGGATTGCATTACCTTGTTTCCTTGTAGCTTGGGTTGGGATTCATTTTATCATGTCATTTATTATTATGCATATGCTTAGCCATGCTTAGAATGGGATAATTGGGATATGAGATCATTAGTTTATTTTACCATACTCTTGAATGAGATGTTGTGAGTTATGTAGAGGTAGGGATCAAGGCAAGTTGGATGTTTTGGTTGTGTGCTGGATGCACGAGACTCGGGTTTGTGTTTAGTACTTGCCTGGATCCTAAGGACCGGTTCATGGAGCATGTAATCTGGCTTTACCGTGCCAACCACATGCTGAGATGGGGCAGCTTGGCCAATTAATTAGGTGTATCCCCGGCGTAGTATGGGTGTGTTGGATGGTGCGGGGAATAGGTGTCAGCTGGACTACCATATGAACCGCAAGGCTCAAGAGGGGGCCACTGCAGCGGGGTTGGAGCCTCTTGTATGCTGTTAGGGGTGAAACCTCAGTGGGCCCACGCTCGTCGGGAATCCCTTTGTAAAGGCTTCGTAGTGATCTCCTGGCTACACACCTGGGAAGTGTGAATGTGGTTCGTAGCCACTGGCATAATGGAGTTTCTTTTAGTCCACCCGGCAACGGGGGATGAAATCACTACATGTGGGTACAGTGGTACAAACTCTGTAGAGTCAAAACTGTCATGACAGCCGTGCTCACGGTCAAGAGCGGCTTGGACTTATTCATGATTAGAGGATTGATGGTTTTGGAAGTTGTGGATGTTAAGCGGGGAGCTTAACATTGGAAATGATGTTATGGTTATTTGATTATGATGATGGGATGGGAGATTGGAACCATTTCACCTGTGTAGTAATGTAGGTGCTTAATAAGCTAAGGTGATAGGTATTAATTGCGTAGTGCTATAACCATGAGTTCAACCTCCCCTTGTTATAGCCATGCATGACATAACTTTACCACACTTGCTGAGTACCATCGGTACTCAACCTTGCATATTTTGTTGGTTTATATTGCTGCTCAGGTCAAGATAATGAGGTGGTGTATAATGACCAAGACTTTGGACCCGAAGAAGGTTTCTAAGTTCATGGAGACCCCAGGGCAACGCCTGCAATGGAGCCCACAAGAATAATATTCCGCTGCTAGTTTATTTGTTTGTGATGAACTATTTATCGTCCATCGAGACATATGCTTTGTAAGACTTATTTATATTCGACACCTGGCTTGTAATAAATGATGCTTCACTATTTGTCATCACATGTATGACAAAATGATCCTGGCATACATGTGATATTCACTCGGTTGTTCTTCGGAGAAACCGGGTGTGACAGAAGTGGTATCAGAGCCAAGGTTGCCCGTAGGAACGTGGACCTAGGTAGAAATGGACGTATTTAAGGGTCCTATTTTCTTAAAAACTATTTTTACAAGGTGTGTGTTGAAAAGTGTTATTTAATGAGTCACTTTCTTCACCTTACCCCAATTTTCATTCAACATAGGATTTTTGTTTAAAAGTTTATCTAACCTAAGTTTAAATGCTTTTTGTTTTAGATGGTTTGCATGATTCGCACCACTCGCAAGTCCACAGGAGGGAGAGTTCCCGTAGTTGCCCTTGCCGAAAGAGAGGAGAGCTGTCCGGTGATGTACCTTTCCTACGGATTGGCAGTAGAAGGCTTGTTGTGCCGTCTTCGACGTATGCTCGAAGCCGCCGGCAATACGGGCAAGTTAATCATCCACTATAACTCCACCCGGACCATCCGTGAGAAGAGGGAAGAATGGAGTTCAGAGATGAGGATTATACACAAAAATCGGCTGCTGAAGATCCACCGCTCTCCAGCTTGTAGAGCGACACAGGTCGATGCGGAGAAGGATGTCACCTGGGAGGCCATCTCCTGTCAGAGTCACATCTATCGTCGCCACCTGGACAGGACTGAGTACATGTATGTCCTCCAGCGTGAGAGTGGTACCACGGAGTACAAGTACCCGCCGGTGCAGCAAGGGACCTCCCATGAGCACATGGACTTGTGCTTGGAGGATGCTGCTATGCTCAGCACTCGACTGCAGGAGTGTCAGCAAGAACTTCAGGATGTTCGGGACACCCTGAAGGAAACGGAGGCATTGCTGCGAGCCTGCTTAAGAGAGAGAGAAAGAGGAGATGGGAATGAACTGTGTGTCACCGTGAATGATACATGGACTCCTGACTCCCCAGATCGCCGAGCGATCAGGCATCGTCGCACTTCTCCACCAGCAGCATCCCCACCCAAAGCAGAGTCAGAAGGCAGCCGAAATGATGAGGAAGATCCCGAGGAGCCAGCTCAAGAAAACGAGTAGTGTAGAGTCTTTCCCTTAGTTAGCAAGATGTCGAATAGTCGAATCGTTACGTTAAGTTAATGGTGTGTTAATGCTTGGTGCGTGACGTGAGTTGTGGAAGCCATGAGCAATTGTCCACAGCCTCGTCTTTAGATTGTTTTGCTTTGGTGTGTGAACCCACATGAAATAATATTGCATTTATTTTTGGTATAAGAAATGAACCCTCGGAAAAGTATAACAAAGCCTCAACACTTCGAAGTACAAACAAATGAAAGTAGTAAGATGATACTAAATGCTTTCAAATTAACATTGGCTGATTCTGCCAGATGGCCGGAAGAGGAAAAGGACGTGCTGCCAACCCCGCCAACAACAACGATGAGGCATGCAACCCTCATCTTTCTGGAGGCCAGGACCGGGGTGGTCGCCGTGAAGGAGTTGATCCCCTCCACCAAATGCTGGAGAATCAGAATCAGCTCATCCAGAACTTGACTCAAGTGGTGGCCAACTTGCATTAAGTTCCACCTCCACAAGCTGCACCACGCCAACCAAGGTTGAGTGAGTTTCTAGGAACTCAACCTCCAAAGTTTGCAAGTGCTGCTGAACCTCTGGAGGCAGATGATTGGCTAAAGACCATTGAAAGCAAGATGAGGATCATCCAGTGCCAAGGGTATGAGAGGGCGCTGTTTGCCTCTCATCAATTGCATGGACCTGCTGCTGATTGGTGGACCACCTACGTGGCTGCCCATCATGACCCTGAGAACATCACTTGGGAAGAGTTCAAACGTAGCTTCCGCAACCATTACATCCCAAGAGGTGAACTCAAAAACAAGAGGAAGGAGTTTTTGGGACTGCAGCAGGGGAACATGACGGTGAGGGAATACCTCACTAAATTTACTCAACTATCCCGTTATGCCCCACGGGACATAGAGACTGATGAGCAGAAACAAGATTGTTTCGTGGAGGGACTTACCACGGAGATGCAGTGTGCAATGTCCTAAAATGAGTGTGAAAGCTTCCAAAAGATGGTGGACAGAGCGTTTGTGGTGGAAAGGAAACTGAAGGCCTTGGAAAATGAGAATAAGAGGAAGGCCGGGTGGTCACATCAAGCCTCAGGGAGCAACACCCGTCCACGTCTGATGCAGCAACCTACAGGGCAGACGAACCGTGCTGCGGTACCCTACTCAGCACCAAGAGGGTACAACCCGAACTACAGGCCTCCGGCAGCACCAGCACAGCCACAACGTCAGTTTGTACAGCAGCCTCGTCCTGCATATCCACCTCGACCAGCAGTACAGTGACCTCCAAACCAACCCCAAGACAACAAAGGCCAGACACCTAAGGTTGGGGTGCAATGTTTTAGCTGCAGTGAAGTGGGGCACTACGCCCATAAATGCCCAAAGAAGAAGCCCGCACAGCCACAACAGCAGAATGTGATGCGAGGACGGGTGAACCACGTCACTATGGAGGAAGCGCAAGAGGCACCAGACGTGGTAGTTGGTAAGTTTCCTGCCAATTTACACCTTGCAACCCTGCTGTTTGATTCTGGTGCTACCCACTCGTTCATTGCTCAAGGGTTTGTTAAGAAGCATGATCTAGCAACAACACAAATGAACTATATGCTAGCAGTAAACTCTCCAGGTGGAGAAATAAGGACAAGACAAGTGTGTCCCAAGGTGAATCCAGACATTAATGGGGTAGTATTTACTGCTAACCTCATAGTGATAGATTCACAAGAGATAGATATTATCTTGGGTATGGATTGGTTGACAAAACATAAAGGAATCATCCATTGTTCGACCAGAACGGTGGAACTAACTCACCCTAGTGGCACAAGAGTAAAGTTCATAACAATACACGAGCCTAGGAGGGACATTAAATTAAATCAAGTTAAGGTGAAAGTTGAGGAAATCAGGACCATCAGGGAATATCCAAATGTTTTTCCGGAGGAGTTGCCAGGTATGCCTCCCGATCGTGAAGTGGAATTCGCAATTGAGCTAGTACCTGGAACAGCCCCGATATACAAGAGACCTTATCGGATGGACTCCAAGCAGCTAGAAGAACTCAAGGATCATTTAAGAGAATTGACGGAGAAGGTGTATATTCGTCCTAGTTCCTCACCATGGGGAGCTCCGGTGATATTTGTGCCCAAGAAGGACGGAACCCAAAGGTTATGCGTGGATTACCGTGCCTTGAATGAGGTAACCATCAAGAACAAGTACCCATTACCCCGCATTGAAGACTTGTTTGATCAGTTGAGGGGAGCTTGTGTGTTCTCGAAAATTGATCTCAGGTCGGGATACCACCAACTCAAGATAAGGCAAACTGATATTCCCAAGACAGCTTTCGTATCTCGGTACGGACTGTATGAATACACCGTCATGCCTTTCGGGCTAACTAATGCCCCGGCATACTTCATGTATCTCATGAACAAGGTATTCATGGAATATCTGGACAAATTTGTGGTGGTTTTCATAGATGACATTCTCGTCTTCTCCAAAGATGAAGAAGAACATGAGAAACATCTAAGGTTGGTGTTGCAGAGGCTAAGAGAACACCAACTATATGCCAAGTTGAGCAAGTGTGAGTTTTGGCTGAAGAGAGTTCCCTTCTTAGGACATATAATCTCGGAGGGAGGAATCTCCGTGGATCCTGCCAAAATCGAGGATATACAGAAGTGGAAGACCCCTGAAAATGTTGGGGAAGTTCGAAGCTTCTTGGGATTGGCTGGATACTATCGACGGTTTATTGAGGGATTCTCCAAGATCTCGAGACCTCTCACCAAACTGTTGGAGAAGGGAATCACATTCACATGGATGCCGCAGTGCGAGACGAGTTTTCAGGAGCTAAAGAAAAGATTGACCACAGCCCCAGTGTTGGTTATGCCAGACATGTAGAAGAATTTCACAGTGTACTGCGATGCCTCTGGAAACGGGTTGGGATGTGTTCTCATGCAAGAAGGGCATGTCGTGGCATATGCATCCCGGCAGCTTTGGAAGCACGAGAAAAACTATCCTACACATGACTTAGAACTAGCCACAGTGGTACACGCGTTGAAAGTTTGGCTGCACTATTTGATGGGGAAGAGGACCGAGATATATACGGATCATAAGAGTTTGAAGTACATTTTCACACAGCTAGACCTCAACCTCAGACAAAGGAGATGGTTAGAGCTAATCAATGACTTTGATGTGGGCATCAACTATCATCCCGGGAAAGAAAACGTCGTGGCCGATGCTTTGAGTCGGAAAGTGCAGGTCAATAAGTTGACCTCGAAGGACATGCCTGCTGAATTGAAGGACGAGGTTATAAGGCTCAATCTATGTCTAGTAAATAGTGGTGAAGCCATCGCCATGGAAGTGGACTCCACACTAGAGCGAGACATACGCGAGGGTCAAAAGAATGATGAGAAGATACAAGAGATCAGACAACTCATCAAGGAAAATAAAGGTCCGGGTTTTAGAGAGGATAAACAAGGAACGGTGTGGCACGGGAAAAGAATCTGTGTGCCAGAAGTAAAGGAGATCCGTGAATTGATTTTGAAGGAGGCTCATGATTCTGACTATTCCATTCATCCTAGGAGTACGAAAATGTACCAGGACCTCAAGAGCAGGTATTGGTGGTTGGCATGAAGCGAGATGTCGTGGAACATGTTGCCCTATGTGACACATGTCAGTTGGTGAAAGCAGAACATCAACGACCCGCGGGATTATTGCAACCACTCAAAGTGCCTGAATGGAAATGGGAAGAAATCAGCATGGATTTCATCGTGGGATTGCCTAGGACCCAATCAGGATATGATTCGATATGGGTCATCATTGATAGGCTAACCAAGGTAGCTCACTTCATCCCCGTGAAGGAAAGCTACAGCGAATCCAAATTGGCAGAGTTGTACATGTCAAGGATCGTGTGTTACCATGGAGTGCTAAAGAAGATTGTGTCGGATCGAGGGACACAGTTCACCTCAAGGTTCTGGCAGAAGTTGCACGAAACCATGGGAACCCATCTGAACTTTAGTTCTGCCTATCATCCCCAAACTGATGGGCAGACGGAAAGAACCAATCAGATTCTTGAAGATATGCTGAGGGCATGTGCACTCAAAAACAATCAGAGTTGGGATAAAAACTTACCGTATGCGGAGTTTTCCTATAACAACAGCTATCAAGCTAGTATGAAGATGTCACCGTTTGAAGCCTTGTACGGGAGGAAGTGCAGGACTCCCCTATTTTGGAACCAAACGGGGGAAAGTAAAGTGTTTGGTCCAGAAGTACTACAAGAAGTCGAGGCGAAGGTGAGGGAAATTCGCAACAATTTGAGGATAGCACAGACACGCCAAAAGAGCTATGCCGATGTACGAAGAAGAGAGCTCGTTTTCAACGTGGGAGACTATGTCTATCTCAAGGTGTCCCCTATCAGAGGACTTCGTCGGTTCAAGGTGAAAGGGAAGTTGTCACCTCGATACATCGGACCCTTTCAAGTTCTGGAGAGGAAAGGCGAAGTGGCGTATCAACTAGAGTTACCGGCTCGTCTATTGGATGTGCACGATGTGTTCCATGTGTCACAACTCAAGAAATGCCTGAGGACGCCTGAAGAGGCGTTATCCATGAATGAAGTGGACGTAGCTGAAGATTTGTCTTATGCCGAGCAACCATACAAGATTTTGGAGACAATGGAACGTCTCACCAGAAATAAAAGAATCCGGATGTGCAAGGTGCAATGGAAGCATCACTCAGAAGAGGAAGCCACCTGGGAACGGGAA
This sequence comes from Neostapfia colusana, assembly GCA_030760725.1. Lineage (NCBI taxonomy): Eukaryota > Viridiplantae > Streptophyta > Magnoliopsida > Poales > Poaceae > Neostapfia > Neostapfia colusana. The sequence continues at coordinate 78,669,943 of JASWHV010000010.1, read as the reverse complement.
GATGAGCTCAAGGCACAATTTCCGGAATTGTTTTTTTAGAACCACCAATCTCGAGGACGAGATTTCTTTTAAGGGGGGTAGAGCTGTAACACCCCAAAAATCTTGTTAAGAACCTAAATCATGTTAAGAGGGGAATTTAAAATTTTTGGACGTGTTGCATGTTTTGCGAAAATTCAAATTCAAACTGGAACTCAAATTAAACTCAAATCAGAAAAGAAATAGAAAAAGAAAAAAAGAAAACAGAAAAAAACCGGCCAGTGGGCCGCAACCCACTAGCCGGCCCAACCAGAACCCGCGCCAGCCCGCAGCCGCGCTCGCCCCTTTCCTCCCACTGACAGGCGGGGCCCGCCAGTTCTTCGTCTACCTCGAGCCCGCGCCGGACACTCTCGCTTCGAATCCAAACCGATCCGGATTTCTGCGAATCCCAGCCGAATTTCGCTCGGGGGCGACGCGGACTCGATCTAAACCACCCCGCCGCCATCCCCCGTCTATAAAAACCCTGGCCTCGTTCTGTTTTTCCACGCGATCTGCTGTTTTTCCTCCGGTGAGAACCCGAGCCTTCTCCGGCGAATTCTGGCCGATCTACGCTCGGAAATTCCGATCTAACTCGCTGGTCTTGATCCACCGCCTCCGGGGAACCTTGCAGGTGCAGAAAACTCGGTGACTTGCGGTGTAAACACAGCGCCGACGAGCCTCGCCGTGAATTCACCTCGGACCTCGTCGCCGATCACCTTCCAGGACCTCCAAGCTCAAGAAAACCCCGAGGTGAGATCCCCGACCTCTCCTCCACCGATCTATGCCATAAGATCACAGTTCTAGGAAGAATTCTTGAAGATCCGAAAGTCTCCGGCGAGATCGCCGCTTCCTGCCGCCGTGCGCCGCCGGCAGCGCCGCCCGCGCTTGATCAGAGCGACGTGGCCGCTTGTGCGCCGTTTATTTTAAATCGCACGGTAGGGTTTAAATCTCCGCGTACCGGTTCGACGTTATAATCTCAGCCGTCTGTTTTAAATCGGACGGTCCACGTCAGCCCAGCGTTATAAAAACTGGAAATCTTACGTGCTACCCCCTGGGGTTCTCGGGAAATAAGAGCTAGCCCAGGAAACTTCTGATCTAGCCCCTGGAACTTCAGAAAATCATGTAAATTCATTTAAAAATCAGTTTTAGCCCCTGGACTTAATAAAAGTTGGGAAAAACTCCTCTGATAAGTGTAGCTAGACCCCTGGAAATTCTGAAAATAATATTATAGACCCTGTAGTGGGGTGAGTTTACCTTTTTAGCCCTGTTTAATATTTAATTTGGGAAATTGAATATGTGGCTAGTAATTAAAATTAAAAAAATGGGACAAACATATTGTCGAAGTTAAATTAAAAACTTTCTCAGTATTTAGAAAACTTTGGAGTGAGATAAAAACATATTTTGGGTTGAAGTGAATCTGTTTAATTTATTATTCACATTTAGGGACACATTTTTAAGTAAAGAATAGTTCTAGAAAATAGGGAAAATAATTGTAAAATAGTTTACATCAGAGGAAAAGGTCAAAAATATATTGGCAAATATTTTAGATCAGAACCTATTCTGTTTAGATGATGTGTCTTGTTATTTTTATAATAAAGTTCACACTTAGGCATAGGAACGAATCTGAAAATATAGCAACTAATAAATGATAAATGGAGTTTCTAAAATCCAAAGAATTCAGTTTAGGGTTCGTAGAAATTATGAAGACACATATGGAGAAGGAAAATACCTTTCATGCATACTAGGTAGCTAAAAGGTGTAGTAATTGAATATAAGGAATTTATTTAAATTGGAAACTCATATATATAGTATGTAAGTATAAATGTGAACACAAAAGTAGGAATCATATACATGTATGAGAAAATGATCCTGGCATACATGTGATATTCACTCGGTTGTTCTTCGGAGAAACCGGGTGTGACACGCAACAAGCAAGACGAACATGGAGTGGTAACAAGGAACAAGGCACGACTTGTGGCAAAAGGGTACTCACAAGTCGAAGGTTTGGATTTCGATGAGACTTTTGCTCCCGTAGCTAGACATGAATCGATTCGTATATTACTTGCATATGCTACTCACCATGATTTCAAGCTTTATCAAATGGACGTGAAAAGCGCCTTTCTCAACGGACGAATCAAGGAGGAGGTGTACATCGAGCAACCACCCGGTTTTGAAGATCAAGAGCACCCCGACTACGTATTCAAACTGTGTAAAGCTCTCTATGGCCTCAAACAAGCTCCTAGAGCTTGGTATGAGTGCCTTAGAGACTTTTTTGATTGAAAATGACTTCAAAATTGGAAAAGCTGATTACACCTTGTTCGCTAAACACTTTGATGATGATCTCTTCATTTGCAAAATCTATGTTGACGATATTATATTTGGTTCAACTAACAAATCTTTTTGTCAAGAATTTAGCAAGATTATGACAGATAGATTTGAGATGTCCATGATAGGAGAGCTGAGATACTTAGGATTCCAAGTGAAACAACAAATGGACGGTGTAACACCCCAAAATCTGCTAAAGAGGGGAATTTAAAAATTTTTGGACGTATTGCATGTGGTGCAGAAATTCAACTTCAAACTGGAATTCAAATTCAAATCAAAACAGAAAAGAAAAGGAAAAAGAAAAAGAAAAAAAAGAAGAAAAAAAAACCCAACCGGCCAGTGGGCCGAAACCCACCAGCCGGCCCACTACCTCCCCGCGCCAGCCCCAGACCGCGCGCCCCCTCTCTTCCTCTCACTGACACGTGGGGCCCGTGTGTCATCCCTCACCTCCCGTGCGCCCGGCCGAACTCGGGACTCTTCTCGCACCCGAATCCAAACCACCACCAAAAAAACGCGCCAACAGCCCGATCTTCGGCCCCGGACGCTGCTATTTAACCGAGTCGATCCTCCGCCGCCTTCCCCCATGAAATTCCCCCAAAGAAACTCGCCGAAATCCCCAGCGCGCTCCACTTTTGAGAACCGAAGCTTCGATCACCGTTTTCTTTCGATCCTTGCTTGGGGTTTTCCGATCTAATGCGCCGATCATGTTCCACCGCCTATAGGGAGTCACGCAGGTGAAGAAAACCCGGTGTTCTGCACCCTAGACGCAGCTCCGGCGAGCACCGCCGCTATTTCATCTCGGACCTCGCCGCCGACCGCCTTCCAGGGCCTCCGAGTTCAAGAAAAACCCCGAGGTGAGATCCCCGACCTCCCCTCTACCGTTCTAAGCCATGAAATCCAAGTTTTAGGAGGTATAGACGAAAATCCGAAGATATCCGGCGAGATCGCCGCCGCACGCTGCCGGGCAGCGCCGCCCGCGCACGGCCAGGGCGACGTGGCCCCCTGAGGCCCGTCCATTTTAAATCGTGCGGTTCTTATTAGATCTAACCCGTACCGCTTCACGTTATAATCTTAGCCGTCTATTTTAAATCGGATGGTCCACATCAGCCCCGCGTTATAAAGGCCAGGATTCTTACGCGCTATCCCCTGGGGATCTCGGAAAACACGAGCTACTCACGAAAACTTCTGATCTAGCCCCTGGAATTTTAAAAATTCGTGTAAATTCATTTAAAAATCAGTTTTAGCCCCTGGACTTAATAAAAATTAGGAAAACCCCTCTGTTATGTGTAGTTAGACCCCTGGAAATTTATGAAATAATAAATTAGACCCTGTAGTAGGGTGGATTTACCTTTATGACCCTATATGATATTAAATTTAGAAATTTGAATATGTGATTAGGATTTAAATTTAAAAGGTGAGGCAAACACATTGTAAATTCAAATTTAAACTTTCCTAGCACTTGGAAAATTTTAGAATGTGTTAAAAATAGATTTTTAGGCTGAAATGAATCTGTCTAATTGATTGTTCACATTTATTAGTTATAGGGACACAGTTTTAGGTTAGGAAATAATTCTGAAAATTGGTAAAATAAATTTAAATTAGTTCACATCAGAGGAGAAGTTCAAAAATATATTATTTAATATTTTAGATCAGAACCTATTCTGTTTAGATGATATGCCCTACTATTTAATATTAAAACTCACTTTTAGGCATAGAAAATGAATCTGGAAAATATAGGAAAATGGGTATGCATAATTAGAAAATGATAAATGAAGTCTCTAAATCCAAAAACTTCATTTTAGGATTTGGTAGAAGATCTGAAAACCTATTGGGAGTAGGAAATTACCTTTCATGCAAACTTGGTAGCTAAGAAGTGTATTAATTGAATATAAAGAATTTGTTCAAATTGGAAATTCATATATAGCATGCAAACAGAAATCTGAATACAAAAGTTAGAAATCATATACATATGTTTAAAAGTGCATGTAGGCTAAAAATCAACACATCTAGAGTAACCACAACACTCAGAAATGTGAATGACTATCATATGTATGTATGTGTGGGTTGTATGAAGTGAAAGTGTGAACTATGTCTTGTGTATTGATTGTTTTCTTTTGCTATGTGTATTGGCATGAGTAGAACCTGCCCCAGAGCAAGTTCTCCCCTTCCAAGACCAAGACTTTCCATTCCCAGAGCAGCAGGAAGAAGGCAAGTTCCTTGACCACTTTGTTCCTATACTAGGATGTGTAGCTAGAATTATTTGCATTGTCAATTGAAATATGAAACCCATGTTAGGAAGTTTCCCTAGAATTGCATTACCTTGTTTCCTTGTAGCTTGGGTTGGGAATTATTTTATCATGTCATTTATTTATATGCTTATGCTTAGCCATGCTTAGAATGGGATAATTGGGATATGAGATCATCAATTTATTGACCTTACTCTTGAATGAGATATTATGAGTTATGTAGAGGTAGGGATCGAGGCAAGTTGGATGATTTGGTTGGTGCTGGGTGCACGAGACTCGGGTTTGTGTTTAGTACTTGCCTGGATCCTAAGGACCGGTTCATGGAGCATGTAACCTGGCTTTACCGTGCCAACCACATGCTGAGATGGGGCAGCTTGGCCAATTTATTAGGTGTATCCCTGGCGTAGTATGGGTGTGTTGGGTGGTGCGGGGAGTAGGTGTCAGCTGGACTACCATATGAACCGCAAGGCTTAAGAGGGGGCCACTGCAGCGGGGTTGGAGCCTCTTGTATGCTGTTAGGGGTGAAAACTTAGTGGGCCCACGCTCGTCGGGAATCCCTTTGTAAAGGCTTCGTAGTGATCTCCTGGCTACACACCTGGGAAGTGTGAATGTGGTTCATGGCCACTGGCATGATGGAGGTTCTTTTAGTCCAACCGGCAACGGGGGATGAAATCACTACATGTGGGTACAGTGGTGCAAACTCTGCAGAGTCAAAACTGTCATGACAGCCGTGCTCACGGTCAAGAGCGGCTTGGACTTATTCATGATTAGAGGATGATGACTTTGGAAGTTGTGGATGTTAAGCGGGGAGCTTAACATTGGAAATGATGTTGTGGTTATTTGATTTTGATGATGGGTTGGGAGATTGGGATCATTTCACCTGTGTAGTAATGTAGGTGCTTACTAAGCTAAGGTGATAGGTATTAATTGCATAGTGCTTTAACCATGAGTTCAACGTCTCCTTGCTCTGGCCATGCATGACATAACTTTCCTACGCTTGCTGAGTACCAACGGTACTCAAACTTGCATATTTGTTGGTTTAAATTGCTGCTCAGGTCAAGGGGATGATGTGGTGTTCAATGACCAAGACTTCGGACCCGAAGAAGGATTCTAGGTTCATGATGTCTCCCGGGCAACGCCTGTGATGGAGCCCACAAGAATAATATTCCGCTGCTATTTTATTTACATGTTATGAACTTATTATCGTCCATCGAGACGTATGCTTTGTAAGACATATTTATATTCGACACCTGGCTTGTAATAAATGATGCTTCACTATTTGTCATCACATGTATGAGAAAATGATCCTGGCATACATGTGATATTCATTCGATTGTTCTTCGGAGAAACCGGGTGTGACAGACGGGACGTTCATAAGCCAAACAAAGTACACTCAAGACATTTCAAGAAGTTTGGAATGGACAAAGCAAAACCTATAAAGACTCCCATGGAGACAAATGGACACTTAGATCTAAATGAAGACGGGCCTAATGTGGATCAAAAGGTATATCGTTCCATGATTGGCTCCTTACTCTATCTATGTGCATCTAGGCCTGACATCATGTTGAGTGTATGTCTGTGTGCAAGGTTTCAAGCCAATCCTAAGGAATGTCACTTGACAGACGTTAAAAGAATCTTAAGATATTTAGTTCATACACCCAACCTAGGACTTTGGTATCCCAAAGGTTCAAAGTTCAATCTCATTGGATACTCCGATGCAGATTATGCCGGATGTAAGGTAGATCGAAAAAGTACGTCTGGTACTTGCCAATTCCTAGGTAGATCCCTAGTTTCTTGGTCCTCCAAAAAACAAAACTCAATTGCTCTATCCACAGCCGAAGCGGAGTATGTTGCGGCTAGGAGTTGTTGTGCACAACTCCTTTGGATGCGGCAAACTCTAAGGGATTACGGCTACAATATGAGCCGTATTCCACTTCTTTGTGATAGTGAGAGTGCTATCAAAATTGTCCATAACCCTGTTGAGCACTCTAGAACCAAACATATAGATATCCGGCATCATTTCTTGAGAGACCACTCAATGAAAGGAGACATATCCATTTCCCTTGTCAACACTGAAAAACAACTAGCCAATATCTTTACCAAGCCACTTGATGAAAAACGCTTTTGTGAGCTCCGAAATGAACTAAATATCCTTGATGCTCGAAACGTGGCTTGAAAACTTGCATATCTATATGTCATCCTCAAAATCATGTTAATGATATTGAAAAATTATCTCTCTCTGTTTTTCTCTTAAAAACTATGTTAATTACTTGATCTTGATGAATTATGGTCATAGCTTGATTGTTGTATGTTTACTGATCATATTCATCAAGAATACCTATGTGCCTTTGTACCTTATTTACCAATAGAAACCTTTTAATATATATATATATAAATATATATATATAAATATATATGTTTTATACACCTCTGTACAAGGGACCACGGACTAGTCCGTGGTCACCCCGGACTACTCCGCACTGGCAGACTAGTCCGCACTTAGTCCATTAGTCTGGACTAGTCTGGACAACCACGGACTAGTCCGATCTTCTCTCTCGATAGAAAACGGGCTAGTCCGATATGGTCCGGACTAGTCTGATATTTCGACTCCATAACCCTAAGAAATGTTCAAACCTAATCTCCTTCATGATCACAACCATCCCCACTCTCTCTCTTCTCACTCAAGTGCTCCCGAGGTGAATTTGCAAGTTCTCCACCAAAACCTCTCAAATTTCCATGGAAATCATTCTCCACCACCAAGGGATCAAAAACCCCGGACTAGTCCGGATCAAAAACTCCCTCAACGCCTCGAATTGAAGGATTTGGTAAATTTCTCTCCAAACCCTAGAAACATCTAACTTCCTTGTTTTTGCTCAAATAACTTAGATCCTGTAGTCAATACATGCTTCATTGATGTATTACATGTACCCTAGATCACATTTGCAATGAATAATCTCAAATTTCAATGAATTAGGGCTTGAGCAGCCACATAACAGACTAGTCCGTTATTAGGGCGGACAAGTCTGACACTCCGGATTGGTCCGACCCTAAACTCCGGACTAGTCCCATATGCCATGATTCAGAAATCTTGTTAGGGAATCCTAGCTTATGCAATCCTTTGTCATTCTTGATTATTCATACCCACTTTATCTTCCTTGTCAGAAAACATGTTGGGATCAAATGAAAGTCTCTCCGACTTAGAGGCAGAAATGGATCAAGATGTCATATCTCATCATCTAGAGTCTCGCTCCGAAAAGAGACAAGATCACGTTGATGAGCCCTCGCTCACCCACCTAGAGTTTGCTGAAAGGTCACAATCAAGAGACCAGCCTCAAGAGAAAATGTGGCTGGCTCTAGCTCGGTGGCTCAACGCCAAGTCAAGGGCAAGGGAAAGGGGCTTGCTTCTGGCCCAATCGGTCGCCTCAAGATGACAGCTCTAAGGCAAGGACATAGGGATCCCTCGGAGCAGAAATTCAATGGCAAAGGGATCGAAGTGGCATGGAACCTGAGGAAGGTTGATGCCTACAGCTTCGGCAAAAAGGCAGCTGACAAGAGATTTTGGAGTAACTTTCACTCAGACTACTATAGTTCAGTGTACCTCCAAATGAAGACTCTAGTGGTCCAAAGTCAATGGATCGACTGGACGTACTTTGAAAGGAAAAGCTGTGATGCTTTTGAGGAGGTCATAGAGACTGCAGAGAGACATGGACTCAAGGACCTGCTCACCTTCAGGTACAACTGGAATGACGAGATCATCACCCAGTTTTACTCGACCTGCTATTTTGCTCATGATGGAGAGGACAAAGTGACTTGGATGACACATGGATCCAAGTACACAATCTCCTACACTGAATTTGCCAGACTGCTGCATCTTGAGGACACCAATGATGATGAGATTGTGATTCACGATCTGGGAATGGTGGAGAAGGACAAGATGGAATTCCTCTATGATACTCGACTTCCTTTCAACCCCCCCTCAACCAAGAACATGAAGCATTTCTTCATTGTTCTCAACAGAGTGCTCCGGAAGACAATCGCTCAAAAGGATGGAGATGCCGGGAGCGTCCAAGGTTATGTTAGAACCTTGATGAAAGTGATCAGCAGGAGGAGAAGATTTAACATCTTTGACTATATTTGGAATGACATGGTAAACATATCCTGCACACCAAACCGCTCCTGTGGCCATGCTCCTTTCTTGATGTTCATGATTGAGAAAGTCACAGGAATTGAGTTTGTGAAGGATGTAGAGCACACCGCTCTAAGGCCTCAGAAGCCTCCTCAGACCTCCCTCCCAGCTGCTCCCTCACCTGGATTACCTGAAGAACATCTGGAGAGAGCGCATGAGAAGGCAAGGCCTGCATCCAAGACTAGGGCCTCTCCACAGAAAGGTTCCTCCAGTGGGATCATGAAAGTTTTGGCTGCTATCTTCAGCTCTTGCCGCAAAACTGAAGTGAAGCTACATAAGATGAACAAGGCAAGAAAAGCAGAGATGAGGTACATGAAGGCCAATGTTAAGGAAATATGCCAAAAACTGGAGATTGAGCCCGTTGGATCCCCGATCATCTCAGAGGACTCTGCATTTGAGTTTACAGAGCTTCCTCCTCTCTCTCCTTCAGAGCGTGCCTACTTTGGCACGATGAGTGGTTCCTCTCCTCCTCTTCCTCAGGCTGATGACGAAGATGAAGAAAGGACGGACAGCGAGGAGTGAGCCGGCCACGACAAGCAGATCCCTTCTCTCCTTTTTGGTGTCTTGATGCCAAAGGGGAAGAGATTGAGGGGGAGTCCTAAGTCGTGTAGGTCTGTTTTTGTATCCTAGCTTATGAGACAAGCTTGTGTAAGACTTATGCGACCATTACTTATGCGACCATTATGCTGTTTGTAAAACTTATGTTAACATTATGCTGTTGTGGGTTATCATTATGCTTTTGTGAGTTGACTATGTTATGCTTTTGATGAATGATGTATGCTATAACTCTTAATAATTATGCCCATAATGATATTTACATCAAAATTACTGCTCAACTGTAACACCCCAAAAATCTTGTTAAGAACCTAAATCATATTAAGAGGGGAATTTATAAATTTTTGGACGTGTTGCATGTTTTGCAAAAATTCAAATTCAAACTGGAATTCAAATTAAACTCAAATCAGAAAAGAAATAGAAAAAGAAAAAGAGAAAACAGAAAAAAACCGGCCAGTGGGCTGAAACCCACCAGCCGGCCCACCCAGCAACCGCGCCAGCCCGCAGCCGCCCGCGCTGTTTCCTTCTGCTGACAGGTGAGACCCACCAGCTCGTCTTCTACCTCGCGCCGCGCCGGACTCCCTCTCACCCGAATCAAAACCGATCGGGATTTCTGCGTATCCCCGCTGAATTCTGTTCGTAGGCGACACGGACTTGATCTAAACCACCCCGCCGCCTTTCCCAGTCTATAAAAACCCCGGCCTCGTTCTGTTTTTCCCACGTGATCCGCCGATTTTCCTATGGTGAGAACCGAGAATTCTCCGGCGAATTCTGGCCGATCTAAGCTCGGAAATTCCGATCTAACTCGCTGGTCTTGATCCACCGCCCCCGGGGAACCTTGCAGGTGCAGAAAACTCGGTGACTTGCGGTGTAAACACAGCGCCGACGAGCCTCGCCGTGGTTTCACCTCGGACCTCATCGCCGATCACTTTCCAGAACCTCCGAGCTTAAGAAAACCCCCGAGGTGAGATCGCCGACCTCCCCTCTACCGATCTATGCCATAAATCACAGTTCTAGGAAGAATTCCCGAAGATCCGAAAGTTTCCGGCGAGATCGCCGCTTCCCACCGCCGTGCGCCGCCGGCAGCGCCGCCCGCGTTCGATCAGAGCGACGTGGCCGCTTGTGCGCCGTTTATTTTAAATCGCACGGTAGGGTTTAAATCCCCGCGTACTGGTTCGACGTTATAATCTCAGCCGTCGGTTTAAAATCGGACGGTCCACATCAGCCCCGCGTTATAAAGACTGGAAATCTTACGTGCTACCCCCTGGGGTTCTCGGGAAATAAGAGCTAGCCCCGGAAACTTCTGATCTAGCCCCTGGAACTTCAGAAAATCATGTAAATTTATTTAAAAATCAGTTTTAGCCCCTGGACTTAATAAAAATTAGGAAAAACCCCTCTGATAAGTGTAGCTATACCCCTGGAAATTCTGAAAATAATATTATAGACCCTGTAGTGGGGTGAGTTTACCTTTTAGCCTTGTTTAGTATTTAATTTAGGAAATTGAATATGTGGCTAGTGTTTAAAAATTAAAAAGCGAGACAAACATATTGTCAAAATTACATTAAAGACTTTCTCAGTATTTAGGAAACTTTGGAGTGAGATAAAAACATATTTTGGGCTGAATTGAATCTGTTTAATTATTTATTCACATTTAGGGACACATTTTTAAGTAAAGAATAGTTCTAGAAAATAGGGAAAATAATTGTGAAATATTTTACATCAGAGGCAAAGGTCAAAATATGTTATTAAATTATTTAGGACCAGAACCTATTCTGTTTAGATGATGTGTCTTACTATTTTCATAATAAAGTACACATTTATGCATAAGAAAATAAATCTGAAAATATAGCAACTAGTAAATGATAAATGGAGTTTCTAAAATCCAAAGAGTTCAGTTTAGGGTTGGTAGAAATTATGAAGACACATATGGAGAAGGAAAATACCTTTCATGCTTATTTGGTAGTAAAAAGGTGTAGTAGTAGAATATAAGGAATTTATTTAAATTGGAAACTCATATATATAGTATGTAAGTATAAATGTGAACATAAAAGTAGGAATCAAATACACATGATTAAAAGTGCATGCAAGCCACAAATCAACACACATAGAGTAACCACAACACACATAATGGTGAATGACTTTCATAAATATGAATGGGTGGTTTGTATGAAGTGGAAGTGTGAACTATGTCTTATGGGTTGTTATTTTTCTTTTGCTATGTGTGATGGTATGATGTAGAACCTGCTCAAGAGCAAGTTATTCCTTTCCAAGATCAGGACTACCCAGTTCAAGAGCAGCAGGAAGGAGGCAAGTGTCCTTGACCACTTTGATCCTATACTAGGATGTGTAGATAGAATTATTTGCATTGTCAATTGAAAATATGAAACCCATGCTAGGAAGTTTCCATAGAATTGCATTACCTTGTTCCCTTGTAGCTTGGGATTGGGATTTATTTTATCATGTCATTTATTATCATTATGCATATGCTTAGCCATGCTTAGAATGGGATATTTGGGATATATGATCATCAGTTTATTTTACCATACTCTTAAATGAGACATTGTGAGTTATGTAGAGGTAGGGATCAAGGAAAGTTGGATGTTTTGGTTGTGTGCTAGGTGCACGAGACTCGGGTTTGTGTTTAGTACTTGCCTGGATCCTAAGGACCGGTTCATGGAGCATGTAACCTGGCTTTACAGTGCCAACCACATGCTGAGATGGGGCAGCTTGGCCAATTAATTAGGTGTATCCCCGGCGTAGTATGGGTGTGTTGGATGGTGCGGGGAATAGGTGTCAGCTGGACTACCATATGAACTGCAAGGCTCAAGAGGGGGCCACTGCGGCGGGGTTGGAGCCTCTTGTATGCTGTTAGGGGTGAAACCTCAGTGGGCCCACGCTCGTCGGGAATCCCTTTGTACAAGCTTTGTAGTGATCTCCTGGCTACACACCTGGGAAGTGTGAATGTGGTTCGTAGCCAATGGCATAATGGAGGTTCTTTTAGTCCACCCGGCAACGGGGGATGAAATCACTACATGTGGGTACAGTGGTACAAACTCTGCAGAGTCAAAACTGTCATGACAGCCGTGCTCACGGTCAAGAGCGGCTTGGACTTATTCATGATTAGAGTATGATGGCCTTGGAGGGTGAGAGTGTTAAGTGGGGAGCTTAACATTGGAAATGATGTTATAGTATTTGGTTATGATGAAGGGATGGGAGATTGGGACCATTTCACCTGTGTAGTAATGTAGGTGCTTAATAAGCTAAGGTGATAGGTATAATTGCATAGTGCTTTAACCATGAGTTCAACCTCTCCTTGTTCTAGCCATGCATGATATAACTTTCCCACACTTGCTGAGTACCATCGGTACTCAACCTTGCATATTTTGTTGGTTTATATTGCTGCTCAGGTCAAGATAATGAGGTGGTGTATAATGACCAAGAATTTGGACCCGAAGAAGGTTTCTAGTTTCATGGAGACCCCCGGGCAACGCCTGTGACGGAGCCCTCAAGAATAATATTCCGCTGCTAGTTTATTTACTTGTGATGAACTTATTATTGTCCATCGAGACATTTGCTATGTAAGACTTATTTATATTCGACACCTGGCTTGTAATAAATGATGCTTCACTATTTGTCATCACATGTATGAGAAAATGATCCTGGCATACATGTGATATTCACTTGGTTGTTCTTCGGAAAAACCGGGTGTGACAGAGGTGGTATCAGAGCCAAGGTTGCCCGTAGGAACGTGGACCTAGATAGAAATGGACGTATTTAAGGGCCTTATTTTCTTAAAAACTATTTTTACAAGGTGTGTGTTGAAAAGTGTTATTTAATGAGTCACTTTCTTCATCTTACCCCAACTTTCATTCAAAATAGGATTTTTGTTTGAGAGTTTATCTAACCTAATTTTAAATTCTTTTTGTTTTAGATGGTTCGCATGATTCGCACTGCTCGCAAGTCCACAGGAGGGAGAGTTCCCGTAGTTGCCCTTGCCTAGAGAGAGGAGAGCCGTCCGGTGACGTACCTTTCCTACGGATTGGCAGTAGGAGGCTTATTGCGCCGTCTTCGGCGTATGCTCGAAGCCGCCGGCAACACGGGCAAGCTAATCATCCACTATAACTCCACCGGGACCATCCGTGAGAAGAGGGAAGAATGGAGCTCAGAGATGAGGATTATACACGAAAATCAGCTGCTTAAGATTCACCACTCTCCAGCTTGTCGAGCGACACAGGTCGATGCGGAGAAAGATGTCACCTGGGAGGCCATCACCTGCCAGAGCCACATCTATCGTCGCCACTTGGACAAAACTGAGTACATGTATGTCCTCCAACGTGAGAGTGGTACCACGGAGTACAAGTACCCGCCGGTACAGCAGGGGACTTCTCATGAGCACGTGGACTTGTGCTTGGAGGATGCTTCTATGCTCAGCACTCGACTGCAAGAGTGTCAGAAAGAGCTTCAGGATGTTCGGGACACCCTGAAGGAAACGGAGGCATTGCTGCGAGCCTGCTTAAGGGCGAGAGAAAGAGGAGATGGGAATGAACTATGTGTCACCGCGAATGATACATGGACTCCTGACTCCCCAGATCGTCGGGCAATTAGGCGTCGTCGCACTTATCCACCAACAGCCTCCCCACCCAAAGCAGAGTCAGAAGGAAGCCGAAATGATGAGGAAGATCCCGAGGAGCTTGCTCAAGAAAACGAGTAGTGTAGAATCCTTCCCATAGCTAGCAAGATGTCGCATCGTCGAGTCGTTAAGTTAAATTAATGGTGTGTTAATGCTTGGTGTGTGACGTGAGTTGTGGAAGCCATGAGCAATTGTCCACAACCTCGTCTTTAGATTGCTTTGCTTTGGTGTGTGAACCCACATGAAATAATATTGCGTTTATTTTTGTGTGAGAAGTGAACCCTTAGAGAAGTATAACAAAGCCTCAACACTTCAAAGTACAAACAAATGAAAGTAGTAAGATGATACTAATTGCTTTCAAATTAACATTGGTTGATTCTGCCAGATGGCCGGAAGAGGAAAAGGACGTGCTGCCAACCCCGTCAACAACAACGATGAGGCATGCAACCCTCATCTTTCTGGAGGCCAGGACCGGGGTGGTCGCCATGAAGGAGTTGATCCCCTCCACCAAATGCTGGAGAATCAAAATCAGCTCATCCAGAACTTGACTCAAGTGGTGGCCAACTTGCATCAAGTTCCACCTCCACAAGCTGCACCACGCCAACCAAGGTTGAGTGAGTTTCTAGGAACTCAACCTCCAATGTTTGCAAGTGCTGCTGAACCTCTGGAGGCAGATGATTGGCTGAAGACCATTGAATGTAAGATGAGGATCATACAGTGCCAAGGGTATGAGAGGGTGCTGTTTGCCTCTCATCAATTGCATGGGCCTGCTGCTGATTGGTGGACCGCCTACGTGGCCGCCCATCATGACCCTGAGAACATCACTTGGGAAGAGTTCAAGCGTAGTTTCCGCAACCATTACATCCCAAGAGGTGAACTCAAAAACAAGAGGAAGGAGTTTTTGGGGTTGCAGCAAGGTAACATGACTGTGAGGGAATACCTCATTAAATTTACTCAACTATCCCGTTATGCCCCACGAGACATACAGACTGATGAGCAGAAACAAGATTGTTTCGTGGAAAGACTTACCGCGGAGATACAGTGTGCAATGTCCTCAAATTAGTATGAAAGCTTCCAAAAGATGGTGGACAGAGCATTTGTGGTAGAAAGGAAGCTAAAAGCCTTGGAAAATGAGAATAAGAGGAAGGCCGGTTGGTCACATCAAGCCTCGGGTAGCAACACCCGCCCCCGTCTGATGCAGCAACAAGCAGGGCAGACGAACCGTGCTGCGGTACCCTACTCAGCACCAAGAGGGTACAACCCGAACTACAGGCCTCCGGCAGCACCAACACAGCCACAACGTCAGTTTGTACAGCAGCCTCGCCCCGCATATCCACCTCGACCAGCAGTACAGGGACCTCCAAACCAACCCCAAGACAGCAAAGGCCATGCGCCTAAGGTTGGGGTGCAATGTTTTAGCTGCGGTGAAGTGGGGCACTATGCCCATAAATGCCCAAAGAAGAAGCCCGCACAGCCACAACAGCAGAATGTGATGCGAGGACGGGTGAACCACGTCACTATGGAGGAAGCGCAAGAGGCACCCGACGTGGTAGTTGGTAAGTTTCCGGCCAATTTACACCTTGCAACCCTGCTGTTTGATTCTGGTGCTACCCACTCGTTCATTGCTCAAGGGTTTGTTAAGAAGCATGACCTAGCAAAAACACAAATGAACCATATGCTAGCCGTAAACTCTCCAGGGGAGAAATAAGGACAAGACAAGTGTGTCCCAAAGTGAACCTAGACATTAATGGGGTGGTATTTACTGTCAACCTCATAGTGATACATTCCCAAGGGATCGATATTATTTTGGGCATGGACTGGTTAACCAAACATAAGGGAATCATCCATTGCTCGACCAGAACGGTGGAACTAACTCACCCTAGTGGCACAAGAGTAAAGTTTATAACAATACAGGAGCCTAGGTGGGACATTAAATTAAATCAAGTTGAGGTGAAAGTGGAGGAGATCAGGATTATCCGAGAATATCCAGATGTTTTTCCGGAAGAATTGCCAGGTATGCCTCCCGATCGTGAAGTGGAATTTGCAATTGAGCTAGTGCCTGGAACAGCCCCGATATACAAGAGACCTTATCGGATGGACTCCAAGCAGCTAGAAGAGCTCAAGGATCATTTGAGAGAATTGACGTAGAAGGGGTATATTCGCCCTAGTTCCTCACCATGGGGAGCTCCGGTGATATTTGTGCCCAAGAAGGACGGAACCCAAAGGTATGTGTGGATTACCGTGCTTTGAATGAGGTAACCATCAAGAACAAGTACCCATTACCCCGCATTGAAGACTTGTTTGATCAGTTGAGAGGCGCTTGTGTGTTCTCGAAATTTGATCTCAGGTCGGGCTACCACCAACTCAAGATAAGGCAATCTGATATTCCCAAGACAGCTTTCGTATCTCGGTACGGACTGTATGAATACACTGTCATGCCTTTCGGGCTGACTAATGCCCCGGCATACTTCATGTATCTCATGAACAAGGTATTCATGGAATATCTGGATAAATTTGTGGTGGTTTTCATAGATGACATTCTCGTCTTCTCCAAAGATGAAGAAGAACATGAGAAACATCTAAGGTTGGTGTTGCAGAGGCTAAGAGAACACCAACTATATGCCAAATTGAGCAAGTGTGAGTTTTGGCTGAAGAGAGTTCCCTTCTTAGGAAACATAATCTCGGAGGGAGGAATCTCCGTAGATCCCACCAAAATCGAGGATATACAGAAGTGGAAGACACCTGAAAATGTCGGGGAAGTTCGAAGCTTCTTGGGAATTGGCTAGATACTATAGACGGTTTATTGAGGGATTCTCCAAGATCTCGAGACCCCTCATCAAACTGTTGGAGAAGGAAATCACATTCACATGGACGCCACAGTGCGAGACGAGTTTTCAGGAGTCAAAGGAAAGATTGACAACAGCCCCAGTGCTCGTTATGCCAGATATGCACAAGAACTTTACGTTGTACTGCGATGCCTCTGGAAACAGGTTGGGATGTGTTCTCATGCAAGAAGGGCATGTCGTGGCATATGCATCCTGGCAGCTTCGGAAGCACGAGAAGAACTATCCTACACATGATCTAGAACTAGCCGCAGTGGTACACGCGTTGAAAATTTGGCGGCACTATTTGATGGGGAAGAGGACAGAGATATATACGGATCATAAGAGTTTGAAGTACATTTTCACACAGCCAGACCTCAACCTCAGACAAAGGAGATGGTTAGAGCTAATCAATGACTTTGATGTGGGCATCAACTACCATCCTGGGAAAGCAAACGTCGTGGCCGATGCTTTAAGTCGGAAAGTGCAGGTCAATAAGTTGAGCTTGAAGGACATGCCTGCAGAATTGAAGGACGAGGTTATAAGGCTCAATCTATGCCTGGTGAATAGTGGTGAAGCTATCGCCATGGAAGTGGACTCCACACTAGAGTGAGACATACGCGAGGGTCAAAAGAATGATGAGAAGATACATGAAATTAGACAACTCATCAAGGAAAATAAAGCTCCGGGTTTTAGAGAGGATGAACAAGGAACGGTGTGGCACGGGAAAAGAATCTGTGTGCCAGAAGTAAAGGAGATACGTGAATTGATTCTAAAGGAGGCCCATGATTCTGACTATTCCATTCATCCTGGGAGTACGAAAATGTATCAGGACCTTAAGAGCAGGTATTGGTGGTATGGTATGAAGCGAGATGTCGCGGAACATGTTGCCCTATGTGACACATGTCAGTTGGTGAAAGCAGAACATCAACGACCCGCGGGATTACTGCAACCACTCAAAGTGCCTGAATGGAAATGGGAAGAAATCAGCATGGATTTCATCGTGGGATTGCCTAGGAACCAATCAGGGTATGATTCGATATGGGTCATCATTGATAGGCTAACTAAGGTAGCTCATTTCATCCCCGTGAAAGAAAGCTACAGTGGATCCAAATTGGCAGAGTTGTACATGTCAAGGATCGTGTGTTACCATGGAGTGCCAAAGAAGATTGTGTCGGATCGAGGGACACAGTTCACCTCCAGGTTCTAGCAGAAGTTGCACGAAACCATGGGAACCCATCTGAACTTTAGTTCTGCCTATCATCCCCAAACTGATGGGCAGACGGAAAGAACCAATCACATCCTTGAAGATATGCTGAGGGCATGTGCACTCAAAAACAATAGGAGTTGGGACAAGAACTTACCGTATGCGGAGTTTTCCTATAACAACAGCTATCAAGCTAGTATGAAGATGTCACCGTTTGAAGCTTTGTACGGGAGGAAGTGCAGAACTCCACTATTTTGGAACCAAACAGGGGAAAGTAAAGTGTTTGGTCCAGAAGTACTACAAGAAGCCGAGGCGAAGGTGACGGAAATTCGTAACAACTTGAGGATAGCACAGACACGCCAAAAGAGCTACGCCGATGTATGAAGAAGAGAGCTCGTTTTCAACGTGGGAGACTATGTCTATCTCAAGGTGTCCCCTATCAGAGGACTTCGCCGGTTCAAGGTGAAAGGGAAGTTGTCAATGAGATACATCGGACCCTTTCAAGTTCTGGAAAGGAAAGGCGAAGTGGCGTATTAACTAGAGTTACCGGCTCATCTATCGGATGTGCACGATGTATTCCATGTGTCACAACTCAAGAAAATGTCTTAGGACGCCTGAGGAGGTGTTACCCATGAATGAAGTGAACGTAGCTGAGGATTTGTCTTATGCCGAGCAACCATACAAGAATTTGGAGACAATGGAACGTCTCACCAGAAATAAAAGAATCCGGATGTGCAAGGTGCAGTGGAAGCATCACTCAGAAGAGGAAGCCACCTGGGAGCGGGAAGATGAGCTCAAGGCACAATTTCCGGAATTGTTTTCTTAGAACCACCAATCTCGAGGACGAGATTTCTTTTAAGGGGGGTAGAGCTGTAACACCCCAAAAATCTTGTTAAGAACCTAAATCATGTTAAGAGGGGAATTTAAAAATTTTTGGACGTGTTGCATGTTTTGCAAAAATTCAAATTCAAACTGGAATTCAAATTAAACTCAAATCAGAAAAGAAATAGAAAAAGAAAAAAGAGAAAACAGAAAAAAACCGGCCAGTGGGCCGAAACCCACCAGCCGGCACACCCAGCAACCGCGCCAGCCCGCAGCCGCGCGCGCTGTTTCCTTCCGCTGACAGGTGGGACCCACCAGCTCGTCTTCTACCTCACGCCGCGCTGGACTCCCTCTCACCCGAATCAAAATCGATCGGGATTTCTGCGTATCCCCGCTGAATTCTGTTCGTAGGCGACGCGGACTTGATCTAAACCACCCCGCCGCCTTTCCCAGTCTATAAAAACCACGGCCTCGTTCTATTTTTCCCACGCGATCCGCCGATTTTCCTCCGGTGAGAACCGAGATTTCTTCGGTGAATCCTGGCCGATCTAAGCTCGGAAATTCCGATCTAACTCGCTGGTCTTGATCCACCGCCCCCGGGGAACCTTGCAGGTGCAGAAAACTCGGTGACTTGCGGTGTAAACACAGCACTGACGAGCCTCGCCGTGGTTTCACCTCGGACCTCGTCGCCGATCACTTTCCAGAACCTCCGAGCTCAAGAAAACCCCCGAGGTGAGATCCCCAACCTCCCCTCTACCGATCTATGCCATAAAATCACAGTTCTAGGAAGAATTCCCGAAGATCCGAAAGTTTCTGGCGAGATCGCCGCTTCCCGCCGCCGTGCGCCGCCGGCAGCGCCGCCCGCGTTCGATTAGAGCGACGTGGCCGCTTGTGCGCCTTTTATTTTAAATCGCACGGTAGGGTTT
Organism: Neostapfia colusana; assembly: GCA_030760725.1. Lineage (NCBI taxonomy): Eukaryota > Viridiplantae > Streptophyta > Magnoliopsida > Poales > Poaceae > Neostapfia > Neostapfia colusana. Next base: position 78,650,209 of record JASWHV010000010.1, on the reverse strand, counting down.
AAATCCCCGTGTACCGGTTCGACGTTATAATCTCAGCCGTCGGTTTAAAATCGGACGGTCCACGTCAGCCCCGCGTTATAAAGACTGGAAATCTTACGTGCTACCCCCTGGGGTTCTCGGGAACTAAGAGCTAGACCCAGAAACTTCTGATCTAGCCCCTGGAATTTCAGAAAATCATGTAAATTCATTTAAAAATAAGTTTTAGCCCCTGGACTTAATAAAAATTAGGAAAAACCCCTCTGATAAGTGTAGCTATGCCCCTGGAAATACTGAAAATAATATTATAGACCCTGTAGTGGGGTGAGTTTACGTTTTAGCCCTGTTTAGTATTTAATTTAGGAAATTGAATATGTGGCTAGTGTTTAAAAATTAAAAAGTGAGACAAACATATTGTCAAAATTAAATTAAAGACTTTCTCAGTATTTAGGAAACTTTGGAGTGAGATAAAAACATATTTTGGGCTGAATTGAATCTGTTTAATTATTTATTCACATTTAGGGACACATTTTTAAGTAAAGAATAGTTCTAGAAAATAGGGAAAATAATTGTGAAATATTTTACATCAGAGGCAAAGGTCAAAATATGTTATTCAATTATTTAGGACCAGAACCTATTCTGTTTAGATGATGTCTCTTACTATTTTCATAATAAAGTACACATTTATGCATAAGAAAATAAATATGAAAATATAGCAACTAGTAAATGATAAATGGAGTTTCTAAAATCCAAAGAGTTCAGTTTAGGGTTGGTAGAAATTATGAAGACACATATGGAGAAGGAAAATACCTTTCATGCTTATTTGGTAGTAAAAAGGTGTAGTAGTAGAATATAAGGAATTTATTTAAATTGGAAACTCATATATATAGTATGTAAGTATAAATGTGAACACAAAAGTAGGAATCATATACACATGATTAAAAGTGCATGCAAGCCACAAATCAACACACATAGAGTAACCACAACACACATAATGGTGAATGACTTTCATAAATATGAATGTGTGGTTTGTATGAAGTGGAAGTGTGAACTATGTCTTATGGGTTGTTATTTTTCTTTTGCTATGTGTGATGGTATGATGTAGAACCTGCTCAAGAGCAAGTTATTCCTTTCCAAGATCAGGACTACCCAGTTCAAGAGCAGCAGGAAGGAGGCAAGTGTCCTTGACCACTTTGATCCTATACTAGGATGTGTAGATAGAATTATTTGCATTGTCAATTGAAAATATGAAACCCATGCTAGGAAGTTTCCATAGAATTGCATTACCTTGTTCCCTTGTAGCTTGGGATTGGGATTTATTTTATCATGTCATTTATTATTATTATGCATATGCTTAGCCATGCTTAGAATGGGATATTTGGGATATATGATCATCAGTTTATTTTACCATACTCTTAAATGAGATATTGTGAGTTATGTAGAGGTAGGGATCAAGGCAAGTTGGATGTTTTGGTTGTGTGCTGGGTGCACGAGACTCGGGTTTGTGTTTAGTACTTGCCTGGATCCTAAGGACCGGTTCATGGAGCATGTAACCTGGCTTTACAGTGCCAACCACATGCTGAGATGGGGCAGCTTGGCCAATTAATTAGGTTTATCCCCGGCGTAGTATGAGTGTGTTGGATGGTGCGGGGAATAGGTGTCAGCTGGACTACCATATGAACCGCAAGGCTCAAGAGGGGGCCACTGCAGCGGGGTTGGAGCCTCTTGTATGCTGTTAGGGGTGAAACCTCAGTGGGCCCACGCTCGTCGGGAATCCCTTTGTAAAAGCTTCGTAGTGATCTCCTGGCTACACACCTGGAGATCAAGAGAAAACACTTAGTATAGAGTGTGTTGGAGAAACACACCCAAGAGCTCAAGAGAAAGAAATCAAACCTACTGCACAATTTCAACACGGCCGGACTAGTCCGATATCAGCCGGACTAGTCCGATTTTGTTTCTGACCAGAAAACGGACTAGTCCGATATCATCCGGACAAGTCCGATTTTGTCTCTGTACAGAAAATGGACTAGTCCGCAAAATCATGGACTAGTCCGATATCTCACAACACTTAGGGTTTTCTAAATACCGCACACCGGACTAGTCTTGAGTCAACCACGGACTAGTCCGGACATCGCAAACCCTAACGTACCCATTGGAAAGCCAACTATATGTCACACCCGGTTTCTCCGAAGAACAACCGAGTGAATATCACATGTATGCCAGGATCATTCTCTCATACATGTGATGACAAATAGTGAAGCATCATTTATTACAAGCTAGGTGTCGAATATAAATATGTCTTACAAAGCATACGTCTCGATGGACGATAATAAGTTCATAACATGTAAATAAAATAGCAGCGGAATAAAAATCTTGTGGGCTCCGTCACAGGCGTTGCCCGGGGGACTCCGTGAACCTAGAATCCTTCCTCGGTGGCACACCCGGTTTTTCCGAAGAACAACCAAGTGAATATCACATGTATGCCAGGATCATTTTCTCATACATGTGATGACAAATAGTGAAGCATCATTTATTACAAGCCAGGTGTCGAATATAAATAAGTCTTACATAGCAAGTGTCCCGATGGACAATAATAAGTTCATCACAAGTAAATAAACTAGCAGCGGAATATTATTCTTGAGGGCTCCGTCATAGGCGTTGCCCGGGAGTCTCCATGAACCTAGAAACCTTATTCGGGTCCAAAGTCTTGGTCATTATACACCACCTCATTATCTTGACCTGAGCAGCAATATAAACCAACAAAATATTCAAGGTTGAGTACCGATGGTACTCAGCAAGTGTGGGAAAATTATGTCATGCATGGCTAGAACAAGGGGAGGTTGAACTCATGGTTAAAGCACTACGCAATTAATACCTATTACCTTAGCTTATTAAGCACCTACAATACTACACAGGTGAAATGGTCCCAATCTCCCATCCCGTCATCATAATCAACTAACCATAACATCATTTCCAATGTTAAGCTCCCCACTTAACATCCACAACTTCCAAAACCATCAATCCTCTAATCATGAATAAGTCCAAGTCGCTCTTGACCGTGAGCACGGCTGTCATGACAGTTTTGACTCTGTAGAGTTTGCACCACTGTACCCACATGTAGTGATTTTATCCTCCGTTGCCAGGTGGACTAAAAGAACCTCCATTATGCCAGTGGCTACGAACCACATTCACACTTCCCAGGTGTGTAGCCAGGAGATCACTATGAAGCCTTTACAAAGGGATTCCCGACGAGCATGGGCCCACTGAGGTTTCACCCCTAACAGCATACAAGAGGCTCCAACCCCGCTGCAGTGGCCCCCTCTTGAGCCTTGCGGTTCATATGGTAGTCCAGCTGACACCTATTCCCCGCACCATCCAACAGACCCATACTACGCCGGGGATACACCTAATTAATTGGCCAAGCTACCCCATCTCAGCATGTGGTTGGCACGGTAAAGCCAGGTTACAAGCTCCATGAACCGGTCCTTAGGATCCAGACACGTACTAAACACAAACCCGAGTCTCGTGCACCCAGCACACAACCAAAACATCCAACTTGCCTTGATCCCTACCTCTACATAACTCACAATATCTCATTCAAGAGTATGGTAAAATAAACTGATGATCTCATATCCCAAATATCCCATTCTAAGCATGGCTAAGCATATGCATAATAATAAATGACATGATAAAATAAATCTGTACCCAAGCTACAAGGAAACAAGGTAATGCAATTCTAAGGAAACTTCCTAGTATGGGTTTCATATTTCATTAGACAATGCAAATAATTCTATCTACACATCCTAACATAGGATCAAAGTGGTCAAGGACATTTGCCTCCTTCCTGCTGCTCTTGAAATGGGTAGTCCTGATCTTGGAAAGGAATAACTTGCTCTTGAGCAGGTTCTACATCATACCATCACACATAGCAAAAGAAAAACAACAATCCATAAGACATAGTTCACACTTCCACTTCATACAAACCACACATTCACATTTAACAAAGCCATTCACAACTTCTATGTGTTGTGTTTACTCTATGTGTGTTGACCTTTGGCCTACATGCACTTTTAATCATGTGTATATGATTCCTACTTTTGTATTCACATTTATGCTTGCACACTTTATATATGAGTTTCCAATTTAAATAATTTTCTATATATTCAATTACTACACCTTTTAGCTACCAAGTATGCATGAAAGGTATTTTCCTTCTCCATAGGTTTCTTCAGAATTTCTACCAACCCTAAACTGAATTCTTTGGATTTTAGAAACTCCATTATCATTTACTAGTTTCTATATTTTCAGATTTATTTCCTATGCCTAAATGTGAACTTTATTATGAAAATAACAAGACACATCATCTAAACAGAATAGGTTCTGATCTAAAATATTTAATAACATATTTTTGACCTTTTCCTCTGATGTAAACTATTTTACATTTATTTTCCTAATTTTCAGAACTATTCTCCACTTAAAAATGTGTCCCTATAACTAATAAATGTGAATAATAAATTAAACAGATTCATTTCAGCCAAAAATCTATTTTTATCTCACTCCAAAATTTTCTATGTACTGAGAAAGTTTTTAATTTAAATTTCACAATATGTTTGTCCCACTTTTTAAATTTTAAATACTAGCCACATATTCAATTTCCTAACTTTAATATCAAACAGGGTCAAAAAGGTAAACTCACCCCACTACAGGGTCTATAATATTATTTTAACAATTTTCAGGGGTCTAGCTTCTCATAACAGAGGAGTTTTTCCTAATTTTTATTAAGACTAGGGGCTAAAACTGATTTTTAAATGAATTTACACGATTTTCTGAAGTTTCAGGGGCTAGATCAGAAGTTTTCGGGGCTAGCTCTTATTTCCCGAGAACTCCAGGGGGTAGCACGTAAGATTTCCAGTCTTTATAACACGGGGCTGACGTGGACCGTCCGATTTAAAACAGACGGTTGAGATTATAACATCGAACCGGTACGCGGGGATTTAAACTCTACCGTGCGATTTAAAATTAACGGCGCACAAGCGGCCACGTCGCTCTGATCGAGCGCGGGCAGCGCTGCCGGCGGCGCACGGCGGCGGGAGGCGGCGATCTCGCCGGAGAGTTTCGGATCTTCGTCAATTCTTCCTAAAACTGTGATTTTATGACATAGATCGGTGGAGGGGAGGTCGGGGATCTCACCTCGGGGGTTTTCTTGAGCTCGGAGGTCCTGGAAAGCGATTGGCGACGAGGTCCGAGGTGAATTCACGGCGAGGCTCGTCGGCGCTGTGTTTGAGCCGCAAACCACCGAGTTTTCTGCATCTGCGAGGTTCCCCGTAGGCGGTGGATCAAAAGCAGCGAGTTAGATCAGAATTCCCGAGCGTAGATCGGGCAGAATTCGCCGGAGGGGCTCAGGTTCTCACCGGAGTAAAATCGGCAGATCGCGTGGGAAAAACGGGACAAGGCCGGGGTTTTTATAGACGGGGGAGGGCAGCGGGGTGGTTTAGATCGAGCTTGAGTCTTCGGGGTCCGGAAATCGGCTGGGATACGCTAGAATTCCCGATCGGTTTTGATTCGGGTGAGAGAGTCCGGCCGATCGCTGCGCGGGTGTGAGGAAGAAGAAAGGCTGGCGGGCCCCGCCTGTCAGTGGGAGGAAGGGGGCGCGCGCGGCTGCGGGCTGGCGCGGAGCAGGGTGGGCCGGCTGGTGGGTTTCGGCCCACTGGCCGGTTTTTTCTGTTTTCATTTTTTTTCTATTTCTTTTCTGTTTTGAGTTTACATTGAATTCCAGTTTGAATTTAAATTGTTGCAAAACATGCAACACGTCCAAAAATTTTTAAATTCCCCTCTTAACAGGATTTTGGGGTGTTACAGCTCTACCCCCCTTAAAAGAAATCTCGTCCTCGAGATTAGTGGTTCTAAGAAAACAATTCCGGAAATTGTGCCTTGAGCTCATCTTCCCGTTCCCAGGTGGCTTCCTCTTCTGATTGATGCTTCCATTGCACCTTGCACATCCGGATTCTTTTATTTCTGGTGAGGCGTTCCATTGTCTCCAAAATCTTGTATGGTTGCTCGGCATAAGACAAATCCTCAGCTACGTCCACTTCATTCATGGGTAACACCTCTTCAGGCGTTCTCATGTATTTCTTGAATTGTGACACATGGAATACATCGTGCACATCCGATAGATGAGCCGGTAACTCTAGTTGATACACCACTTCGTCTTTCCTTTCCAGAACTTGAAAGGGTCCGATGTATCGAGGTGACAACTTCCCTTTCACCTTGAACCGACGAAGTCCTCTGATAGGGGACACCTTGAGATAGACATAGTCTCCCACGTTGAAAACGAGCTCTCTTCTTCGTACATCAGCATAGCTCTTTTGGCGTGTCTGTTCTATCCTCAAGTTGTTGCGAATTTCCCTCACCTTCGCCTCGGCTTCTTGTAGTACTTCTGGACCAAACACTTTACTTTCCCCTGTTTGGTTCCAAAATAGGGGAGTTCTGCACTTCCTCCCGTACAAAGCTTCAAACGGTGACATCTTCATACTAGCTTGATAGCTGTTGTTATAGGAAAACTCCGCATACGGTAAGTTCTTATCCCAACTCCGATTGTTTTTGAGTGCACATGCCCTCAGCATATCTTCAAAAATCTGATTGGTTCTTTCCGTCTGCCCATCAGTTTGGTAATGGGTCTCGAGATCTTAGAGAATCCCTCAATAAACCGTCGATAGTATCCAGCCAATCCCAAAAAGCTTCGAACTTCCCCGATATTTTCAGGGGTCTTCCACTTCTGTATATCCTCGATTTTGGCGGGATCTACGGAGATTCCTCCCTCCGAGATTATATGTCCTAAGAAGGGAACTCTCTTCAGCCAAAACTCACACTTGCTCAACTTGGCATATAGTTGGTGTTCTCTCAGCCTCTGCAACACCAACCTTAGATGTTTCTCATGTTCTTCTTCATCTTTGGAGAAGACGAGAATGTCATCTATGAAAACCACCATAAATTTGTCCAGATATTCCATGAATACCTTGTTCATGAGATACATGATGTATGCCGGGGCATTAGTTAGCCCGAAAGGCATGACGGTGTATTCATACAGTCCGTACCGAGATACGAAAGCTGTCTTGGGAATATCAGATTGACTTATCTTGAGTTGGTGGTATCCCGACCTGAGATCAATTTTCGAGAACACACAAGCGCCCCTCAATTGATCAAACAAGTCTTCAATGCGGGGTAATGGGTACTTGTTCTTGATGGTTACCTCATTCAAGGCACGGTAATCCACGCATAACCTTTGGGTTTCGTCCTTCTTGGGCACAAATATCACCAGAGCTCCCCATGGTGAGGAACTAGGACGAATATACCCCTTCTCCGTCAATTCTCTCAAATGATCCTTGAGTTCTCCCAGCTGCTTGGAGTCCATCCGATAAGGTCTCTTGTATATCCGGGCTGTTCCAGGTACTAGCTCAATTGCGAATTCCACTTCACGATCGGGAGGCATACCTGGCAAATCCTCCGGAAAAACATCTGGATATTCCCTGATGGTCCTGATCTCCTCCACTTTCACCTCAACTTAATTCAATTTAATGTCCCTCCTAGGCTCGTGTATTGTTATGAAATTTACTCTTGTGCCACTAGGGTGAGTTAGTTCCACCGTTCTGGTCAAACAATGGATGATTCCTTTATGTCTGGTCAACCAATCCATACCCAAAATAATATCTATCCCTTGCGAGTCTATCATTATGAGGTTAGCAGTAAATACTACCCCATTAATGTCTAGGTTCACTTTGGGACACACTTGTCTTGTCCTTATTTCTCCACCTGGAGAGTTTACAGCTAGCATATGGTTCATTTGTGTTGTTGCTAGGTCATGCTTCTTAACAAACCCTTGAGCAATGAACGAGTGGGTAGCACCAGAATCAAACAGCAGGGTTGCAATGTGTAAATTGGCAGGAAACTTACCAACTACCACGTCGGGTGCCTCTTGTGCTTCCTCCATAGTGACGTGGTTCACCCGTCCTCTCATTACATTCTGCTGTTGTGGCTGCGTGGGCTTCTTCTTTGGGCACTTATGGGCATAGCGCCCCACTTCACCACAGTTGAAACATTGCACCCCAACCTTAGGTGTCTGGCCTTTGTTGTCTTGGGGTTGGTTTGGGGGTCCTTGTACTGCTGGTCGAGGTTGATATGTAGGGCGATGCTGCTGTACAAACTGACGTTGCGGCTGTGCTGGTGCTGCCGGAGGCCTGTAGTTCGGGTTGTACCCTCTTGGTGCTGAGTAGGGTACCGCAGCATGGTTCATCTGCCCGGCAGGTTGCTGCATCAGACTGGGCGGTTGTTGCTCCCTGAGGCTTTGTGTGACCACCCGGCCTTCTCCTTGTTCTCATTTTCCAAGGCCTTCAGCTTTCTTTCCACCACAAATGCTCTGTCCACCATCTTTTGGAAGCTTTCATACTCATTTGAGGACATTGCACTCTGCATTTCTGCGGTAAGCCCTTCCACGAAACAATCTTGTTTCTGCTCATCAGTCTCTATGTCTCGTGGGGCATATCAGGATAGTTGAGTAAATTTAGTGAGGTATTCCCTCACCGTCATGTTTCCCTGCTGCAGTCCCAAGAACTCCTTCCTCTTGTTTTTGAGTTCACCTCTTGGGATGCAATGGTTGCGGAAACTACGCTTGAACTCTTCCCAAGTGATGTTCTCAGGGTCATGATGGGCGGCCACGTAGGCGGTCCACCAATCAGCAGCAGGTCCATGCAATTGATGAGAGGCAAACAGCACCCTCTCATACCCTTGGCACTGTATGATCCTCATCTTGCTTTCAATGGTCTTTAGCCAATCATCTGCCTCCAGAGGTTCAGCAGCACTTGCAAACTTTGGAGGTTGAGTTCCTAGAAACTCACTCAACCTTGGTTGGCGTATTGCAGATTGTGGAGGTGGAACTTGATGCAAGTTGGCCACCACTTGAGTCAAGTTCTGGATGAGCTGATTTTGATTCTCCAGCATTTGGTGGAGGGGATCAACTCCTTCATGGCGTCCACCACTGTCTTGGCCTCCAGAAAGATGAGGGTTGCAGGCCTCATCATTGTTGTTGGCGGGGTTGGCAGCACGACCTTTTCCTCTTCCGGCCATCTAGCATGATCAACCAAATGTTAATTTAAAGTATTACGTATTATCTTACTACTTTCTCTTGTTTGTACTTTGAAGTGTTGAAGCTTTGTTATACTTTTCTGAGGGTTCATATCTCACACAAAAATAACTGCAATATTATTTCATGTGGGTTTACACACCTAAGCAAAACAATCTGAAGACGAGGCTGTGGACAATTGCTCATGGCTTCCACAACTCACGTCACACACCAAGCATTAGCACACCATTAACTAACGTAACGACTCGACTACTTGACATCCTTCTATTTTAAGGGAAAGGCTCTACGCTACTCGTTTTCTTGAGCTGGCTCCTCGGGATCTTCCTCATCATTTCGGCTGCCTTCTGACTCTGCTTTGGGTGGGGAGGCTGCTGGTGGAGAAGTGCGACGACGCCTGATCGCTCGGCGATCTGGGGAGTCAGGAGTCCATGTATCGTTCACGGTGACACACAGTTCATTCCCATCTCCTCTTTCTCTCGCCCTCAAGCAGGCTCGAAGCAACGCCTCGGTTTCCTTCAGGGTGTCACGAACATCCTGAAGCTCCTGCTGACACTCCTGCAATCGAGTGCTAAGCATGGCAGCATCCTCTAAGCACAAATCCATGTGCTCATGGGAAGTCCCTTGCTGCACAGGCGGGTACTTATACTCCGAGGTACCACTCTCGCGCTGGAGGACATACATGTACTCAGTCCTGTCCAGGTGTCGACGATAGATGTGACTCTGGCAGGTGATGGCCTCCCAGGTGACATCCTTCTCCGTATCGACCTGTGTCGCTCTACAAGCTGGAGAGCGGTGGATCTTAAGCAGCTGGTTTTCGTGTATAATCCTCATCTCTGAACTCCATTCTTCCCTCTTCTCACGGATGGTCCTGGTGGAGTTATAGTGGATGATTAGCTTGCCCGTATTGCCGGCGGCTTCGAGCATACGTCGAAGACGGCGCAACCAGCCTCCTACTGCCAATCCGTAGGAAAGGTACGTCACCGGACGGCTCTCCTCTCTTTCGGCAAGGGCAACTACGGGAACTCTCCCTCCTGTGGACTTGCGAGCGGTGCGAATCATGCGAACCATCTAAAACAAAAAGCATTTAAACTTAGGTTAGATAAACTTTTAAACAAAAAATCCTATTTTGAAGGAAAGTTGGGGTAAGATGAAGAAAGTGACTCCATTAAATAACACTTTTCAACACACACCTAGTAAAATAGTTTTTAAGAAAATAGGGCCCTTAAATACGTCCATTTCTACCTAGGTCCACGTTCCTACGGGCAACCTTGGCTCTGATACCACTTCTGTCACACCCGGTTTTTCCGAAGAACAACCAAGTGAATATCACATGTATGCCAGGATCATTTTCTCATACATGTGATGACAAATAGTGAAGCATCATTTATTACAAGCCAGGTGTCGAATATAAATAAGTCTTACATAGCAAATGTCTCGATGGACAATAATAAGTTCATCACAAGTAAATAAACTAGCAGCGGAATATTATTCTTGAGGGCTCCGTCACACGCGTTGCCCGGGGGTCTCCATGAACCTAGAAACCTTCTTCGGGTCCAAAGTCTTGGTCATTATACACCACCTCATTATCTTGACCTGAGCAGCAATATAAACCAACAAAATATGCAAGGTTGAGTACCGATGGTACTCAGCAAGTGTGGGAAAATTATGTCATGCATGGCTAGAACAAGGGGAGGTTGAACTCATGATTAAAGCACTACGCAATTAATACATATTACCTTAGCTTATTAAGCACCTACATTACTACACAGGTGAAATGGTCCTAATCTCCCATCCCATCATCATAATCAACTAACCATAACATCATTTCCAATGTTAAGCTCCCCACTTAATATCCACAACTTCCAAAACCATCAATCCTCTAATCATGAAAAAGTCCAAGCCGCTCTTGACCGTGAGCACGGCTGTCATGACAGTTTTGACTCTGCAGAGTTTGCACCACTGTACCCACATGTAGTGATTTCATCCGCCATTGCCGGGTGGACTAAAAGAACCTCCATTATGCCAGTGGCTATGAACCACATTGACACTTCCCAGGTGTGTAGCCAGGAGATCACTACGAAGCCTTTACAAAGGGATTCCCGACGAGCGTGGGCCCATTGAGGTTTCACCCCTAACAGCATACAAGAGGGTCCAACCCCGCTGCAGTGGCCCCCTCTTGAGCCTTGCGGTTCATATGGTAGTCCAGCTGACACCTATTCCCCGCACCATCCAACACACCCATACTACGCCGGGGATACACCTAATTAATTGGCCAAGCTGCCCCATCTCAGCATGTGGTTGGCACGGTAAAGCCAGGTTACATGCTTCATGAACCGATCCTTAGGATCCATGCAAGTACTAAACACAAACCCGAGTCTCGTGCACCCAGCACACAACCAAAACATCCAACTTGCCTTGATCCCTACCTCTACATAACTCACAATATCTCATTCAAGAGTATGGTAAAATAAACTGCTGATCTCATATCCCAAATATCCCATTCTAAGCATGGCTAAGCATATGCATAATAATAAATGACATGATAAAATAAATCCCAACCAAAGCTACAAGGAAACAAGGTAATGCAATTCTAAGGAAACTTCCTAGTATGGGTTTCATATTTCATTAGACAATGCAAATAATTCTATCTACACATCCTAACATAGGATCAAAGTGGTCAAGGACACTTGCCTCCTTCCTGCTGCTCTTGAAATGGGTAGTCCTGATCTTGGAAAGGAATATCTTGCTCTTGAGCAGGTTCTACATCATACCATCACACATAGCAAAAGAAAAACAACAATCCATAAGACATAGTTCACACTTCCACTTCATACAAACCACACATTCACATTTAACAAAGCCATTCACAACTTCTCTGTGTTGTGTTTACTCTATGTGTGTTGACCTTTGGCTTACATGCACTTTTAATCATGTGTATATGATTCCTACTTTTGTATTCACATTTATGCTTGCATACTTTATATATGAGTTTCCAATTTAAATAATTTTCTATATATTCAATTACTACACCTTTTAGCTACCAAGTATGCATGAAAGGTATTTTCGTTCTCCATAGGTGTCTTCAGAAATTCTACCAACCCTAAACTGAATTCATTGGATTTTAGAAACTCCATTTATCATTTACTAGTTGCTATATTTTCAGATTTATTTCCTATGCCTAAATGTGAACTTTATTATGAAAATAACAAGACACATCATCTAAACAGAATAGGTTCTGATCTAAAATATTTAATAACATATTTTTGACCTTTTCCTCTGATGTAAACCATTTTACATTTATTTTCCTAATTTTCAGAACTATTCTCCACTTAAAAATGTGTCCCTATAACTAATAAATGTGAATAAAAAATTAAACAGATTCATTTCAGCCAAAAATCTATTTTTATCTCACTCCAAAGTTTTCTAAGTACTGAGAAAGTTTTTAATTTAAATTTGACAATATGTTTGTCCCACTTTTTAAATTTTAAATACTAGCCACATATTCAATTTCCTAACTTTAATATCAAACAGGGTCAAAAAGATAAACTCACCCCACTACAGGGTCTATAATATTATTTTAACAATTTTCAGGGGTCTAGCTTCTCATAACAGAGGAGTTTTTCCTAATTTTTATTAATTCTAGAGGCTAAAACTGATTTTTAAATGAATTTACACGATTTTCTGAAGTTCCAGGGTCTAGATCAGAAGTTTCCGGGGCTAGCTCTTATTTCCCGAGAACCCCAGGGGGTAGCACGTAAGATTTCCAGTCTTTATAACGCAGGGCTGACGTGGACCGTCCGATTTAAAACAGACAGCTGAGATTATAACATCGAACCGGTACGCGGGGATTTAAACTCTACCGTGCGATTTAAAATAAACGGCGCACAAGCGGCCACGTCGCTCTGATCGAGCGCGGGCGGCGCTGCCTGCAGCGCACGGCGGCGGGAGGCGGTGATCTCGCCGGAGAGTTTCGGATCTTCGTCAATTCTTCCTAAAACTGTGATTTTATGACATAGATCGGTGGAGGGGAGGTCGGGGATCTCACCTCGGGGGTTTTCTTGAGCTCGGAGGTCCTAGAAAGCGATTGGCGACGAGGTCCGAGGTGAATTCACGGCGAGGCTCGTCGGCGCTGTGTTTGAGCCGCAAACCACCGAGTTTTCTGCACCTGCGAGGTTCCCCGGAGGTGGTGGATCAAGACCAGCGAGTTAGATCGGAATTCCCGAGCGTAGATTGGGCAGAATTCGACGGAGGGGCTCGGGTTCTCACCGGAGTAAAATCGGCGGATCGCGTGGGAAAAATGGCAGAAGGCCGGGGTTTTTATAGATGGGGGAGGGCGGCGGGGTGGTTTAGATCGAGCTGGAGTCTTCGGGGTCCGGAAATCGGCTGGGATACGCGAGAATTCCCGATCAGTTTTGATTCGGGTGAGAGAGTCCGGCCGATCGCTGCGCGGGCGCGAGGAAGAAGAAAGACTGGCGGGCCCCGCCTGTCAGTGGGAGGAAGGGGGCGCGCGCGGCTGCGGGCTTGCGCGGAGCAGGGTGGGCCGGCTGGTGGGTTTCGGCCCACTGGCCGGTTTTTTTCTGTTTTCATTTTTTCTTTTTCTATTTCTTTTCTGTTTTGAGTTTAAATTGAATTCCAGCTTGAATTTAAATTGTTGCAAAACATGCAACACGTCCACAAATTTTTAAATTCCCCTCTTAACAGGATTTTGGGGTGTTACACTCGGGACCAAAGTCTTGGTTATTAAACACCACATCATTCTCATGACCTCAGCAGCAATATAAACCAACAGAAAAGCAAGTTTGAGTACCGTAGGTACTCAGCAAGTGTGGGAAAGTTATGTCATGCATGGCTAGAGCAAGGAGAGGTTGAACTCATGGTTAAAGCACTACGCAATTAATACCTACCACCTTAGCTTATTAAGCACCTACATTACTACACAGGTGAAATGGATCCCAATCCCTCAACCCATCATCATTATCAAGTAAACATAGTCTCATCTCCAATGTTAAGCTTCCCGCTTAACATCCACAACTTCTCAATTCATCATCCTCTAATCTTGAATAAGTCCAAGCCGCTCTTGACCGTGAGCACGGCTGTCATGACAGTTTTGACTCAGCAGAGTTCGCACCACTGTACCAACATGTAGTGATTTCATCCCCCGTTGCCGGGTGGACTAAAAGAACCTCCATTATGCCAGTAGCCGCGAACCACATTCACACTTCCCAGGTGTGTAGCCAGGAGATCACTACGAAACCTTTACAAAGGGATTCCTGACGAGCATGGGCCCACTGAGGTTTCACCCCTAACAGCATACAAGAGGCTCCAACCCCGCTGCAGTGGCCCCCTCTTGAGCCTTGCGGTTCATATGGTAGTCCAGCTGACACCTATTCCCCGCACCATCCAACACACCCATACTACGCCGGGGATACACCTAATTAATTGGCCAAGCTGCCCCATGTCAGCATGTGGTTGGCACGGTAAAGTCAGGTTACATGCTCCATGAACCGGTCCTTAGGATCCAGGCAAGTACTAAACACAAACCCGAGTCTCGTGCACCCAGCACCAACCAAATCATCCAACTTGCATCGATCCCTACCTCTACATAACTCATAATATCTCATTCAAGAGTAAGGTAAATAAATTGATGATCTCATATCCCAATTATCCCATTCTAAGCATGGCTAAGCATAAGCATATAAATAATTGACATGATAAAATAAATCCCAACCCAAGCTACAAGGAAACAGGGTAATGCAATTCTAGGGAAACTTCCTAGCATGGGTTTCATATTTCAATTGACAATGCAAATAATTCTATCTACACATCCTAGCATAGGATCAAAGTGGTCAAGGACACTTGCCTTCTTCTTGCTGCTCTGGGAATCGAAAGTCTTGGTCTTGGAAGGGGAGAACTTGCTCTGGGGCAGGTTCTACTCATGCAAATACACATAGCAAAAGAAAACAACAATCCATAAGACATAGTTCACACTTTCACTTCATACAAACCACACATACATATATATGGGAGTCATTCACATTTCTAATTGTTATGGTTACCCTAGATGTGTTGATTTTTGGCCTTCATGCACTTTTAAACATATATACATTATTTCTAACTTTTGTATTCAGATTTCTATTTGCACACTATATATGAATTTCTAATTTGAACAAATCCTTTATATTTGATTAATACACTTCTTAGCCACAAAGTTTGCATGAAAGGCAATTCCCTACTCCAAATAGGTGTTCAGATCTTCTACAAAATCCTAAATTGAAGCTTTTGGATTTGGAGAACTCATTTATCCTTTTCTAATTATGCATACTTATTTTCCTATATTTTCAGATTTATTTTCTATGCCTAAAAGTGAACTTTATTATGAAAATAGTAAGACACATCATCTAAACAGAATAGGTTCTGATCTAAAATATTAAATAATATATTTTTGAACTTCTCCTCTGATGTTAAATAATTTAAATTTATTTTATCAGTTTTCAGAATTATTTCCTGGCCTAAAAATGTGTTTCTAGAACTAATAAATATGAACAACATTTAGACAGATTTCATTTCAGCATAAAATCTATTTTTAACTCGTTCTAAAGTTCTCCAAGTGCTAGGAGAGTTTAAATTTTAATTTGCACATGTGTTTGCCCTACCTTTTAAATTTAAATCCTAGTCACATATTCAAATTTCTGAATTTAATATCATATAGGGTCAAAAAGGTAAATCCACCCTACTGCAGGGTCAAATTTGCTATTTCATAAATTTCCAGGGGTCTAACTACACATAACAGAGGGGTTTTCCTAATTTTATGAAGTCCACGTGCAAAAACTGATTTTTAAATGAATTTACACGAATTTCTGAAGTTCCAGGGGCTAGATCAAAAGTTTCCGGGGCTAGCTCGTGTTTTCCGAAATCCCCAGGCGGTAGCGCGTAAGAATCCCGACCTTTATAACGCGGGGCTAACGTGGACCGTCCGATTTAAAATAGACGGCTCGGATTAGATCGCCGAACCGGTACGTGCGGGTTTTAATTCTACCGTGCGATTTAAAATAGACGGCCCTTAAGGGGCCACGTCGCCCTGGCCGGAGCCAGCCCGCGCTCGCGGCGACGGGGGTTGGCGATCTCGCCGGCACACCCTCAGCTTTTGCCGCTACACGTTAGAACTCGCATCTTTTTGCATGGATCGGCGGCGGAGGGGTAGGGGACGCTCGCCGAGGGGTTTTCCAACACTCGGAGGTCCTGGAAGTCGGTCGGCGGCGAGCTTCAACGGCGACGATCTTCGGTGCACGTCGGAACAGATGCTAGGGCGCGAAACTTGTCGCTTCCTTCACGTGCAGGGCTCCATGGGGGCGGTGGAGCACGATCAGCGCGTTAGATCAGATAATCCGAGCAATGATCGAAAGAAAACGGGGATCGAATCTTTGGTTCTCACCGGAGAGAAGAACGGCCGATCGGGGAGGGGGGGAAACTGGGCGATTGTCGGCGTTTATATAGGAGAGAGAGGGCGGCGGTCTGTTGGGATCGAGTTGGAGATGTCCGAGATCAGAATTCGGGCTGGGGGCGCGGGTTTCCGGAGTTTGGTTGCGATCGGGTGCGGGGAAAAGTCTGGTCGGGTGGCGCGTGCGGGAGGTAGGATATGACACGCGGGCCCTGCGTGTCAGTGAGGGGACGAGAGGGCACGCGGTCGTGGGCTGGCTTGGGGGTGTGTGGGCCGGCTGGCGAGTTTTCGGCCCACTGGCCGGTTGGGTTTTCTTTTTTTTTTCTTTTTCTTTTTCCTTTTCTTTTCTGTTTTGATTTGAATTTGAATTCCAATTTGAATTTGAATTTCTTCACCACATGCAATACGTCCAAAACATTTTAAATTCCCTCCTTTTGCAGATTTTGGGGTGTTACACTATAAAAAGAGGTGTACGGCCATACCAACACAACTTTCGATCCCCCTGCGCCGTCACACCTCTCAAGAGCCAAAAAATCACCTCTCTTCATACATTATAACCCAAGAAGGATCAATTCTTGTGGATTGGCAATTTATCAAAGGAGAAACTAGTTCTACATCATCTTGAGCTCCTGGGTTTGATCTCTCGCACACTTTTCATTGTTAATTGTTCATCTTTTGAGTGTGTTGAGACGTGTTGATTGATTTGTTGTAATTCTTGGGGAGCCCTCAACTTGTGAGAAGACCCCTTGAACAAGTTTATTGCCCTTTGTGATTAGTGGAACAGAATTGGCCTTTGTGGTGATTCGACGAGGGTAGGGTTAGAGAAAACCCCGGTCCTTAGTGGACTCCTCAACGGGGACGTAGATTGCCTTCGTGGAACCGAACACCGGGATAAACACTTGTGTCCCACTCTTTTTTATTAATTGTTCATAATTTTAGAGTGTTTAATCAATCCTTTGAAACTCACGTTCAAACATTCACATCAAGTTGATTCCTGTCATTCATTGTATTATTATTGCAATACATCTGAGTTATCATTCAATTTCCGCTGCATAAAGTATTAGAAGTGAACATTGATCAACCTTGATCTCCCTGGTCCATGTATACCTGACTAGTCCGCCCAGTACCAGACTAGTCCGATTTTTCTCTGTTTAGAAAACGTACTAGCACACACTCTACAGGACTAGTCAGATTTCTCTATATTTGATAGACTACTAAGTGTTTCAGGTTTCAACAAAGCATCGAAAAGCCTACTCACCCTCCCTCTAGGCTACATTCACAAGGTAGGTATAAAAAGTCTCATTGCAGAAAGCAAAGTTTATTTCACAAAACATGGTAAAACAACAACTAGCTTTAAGTGAATGTAATCCCAACATGTATTTAAACATCAACATACCTCCATCATGATTCACCACTTTTCATGTCTCAACCAGACATTTATCTTGCTCAACTTTTCACATGCTCATGAATACCATCTTGTATTCACTACCATCTCATCTCATATTCAATTCCGTCTCGTACCGAGACCAATGCTCATTGCCATGACTCAACAGTCATGCAACCAATCTCATTACCCGGACTCAATGGTCTCGAAAAAAAAAATCCAAAGACCAAACCATCACCAAACCAATAATCAATCCCAAGAACCATCCCATCTAATCATGTGGGTTGTCCAGGTGCTTGTGACCGAAAGCTCGGCTATCATGATAGTTTCACACTCTGCAGAGTTTGCACCACTTTACCCACAAGTTTGGTCACCCGTCGGCGACTGCAGAACCTCCATTATACCAGTACACATCCGTCGGTGTATGGTCAAGAGATCACAAAATAGCCTTTATAAAGGGGCTACTAGATGTATGGACTCACTAAGGTTTCACCAGCAGCTTAGAATCTCCAATTCTCCCACCTACGGGCCCCCTCTTGTGCCATGCAATTCCTAGGGCAGTCCTCACTCGACTCCCATTCCCCGTGCCTTCCACGGTCCATAACAATCTAGCAACTTACCTAATTAGTCAGCTAAGCCGCACCCATATTTGGCCCTGTGGTGGCACTGTATTCCTGGCATGGCTCGCATGAACCGGTCCTTAGATCTACAGCAAGTAAACCACCATCTCATTCTACCACTTCCACAAAACCAAGCTTGCCTAGATCTCCCTCCGATTCATGTCCATTATCAACATCAGTTTCTCATTAACATTATTCATATGAGTGCAGTTAGCTAGACACATTCTATCGCTTCCCATATCCCGTAGATTAGCGAAGCAAAAAGCAAAAACGACCATACCCGACTCATAAACTGTCCCGATGACAAGGGTGTTTAACAAAACTAGTAAACTCCTACGAAAGGGTTTCCCATCAAGTTGACTCAAGCACACACATGATTTCGCAAACAAAACAGTTTTCCAAAAACATGGGATCAATATGGTCAAGGGGCACTTGCCTTGTTCCTATGGATCCTGTTGCTCTTAGATCTCGAAGTCTTGGTGTTGAGGCTCGTCGTAGATAGCTCCCTGAGCTTGTCCTTCTACTCACGATCACGCATATACAAGGTTCACAGAAATCACTCATCATGCACAAACTTTAATCGAGATGCGATGATGCATATGCATGCTAATCCTATGGTGCTGTTTTATTAGATCGGTTTGTACGTGTTCTTGCATGGCTTGCATGGGTTTTACGATGAACAAAGGTGTACGGATCAAATGTGGATGTGGTGATGATCTTGACTCAAGATCTAGATCAGACCGATCAACACGTGATCTGTCCACGAAAAAGCTTCTGTTCGAAGGGATCGAAGAAACAGATGCAATGAAAACCGCGATGATGTCGTAAGGTTTTAACGGAAACCTACCTTGCTTCCTTTGGGTCCTCTTTCCTAGCAAAAACAGATCGTCGGGCTCTCTTCCGGCGGCGGCGATCGTGTCTGGACTCGTCGGCAGTCTCTCCGGTGGTCAAACTCCGGCGAAGTAGTTTAGCTTGGCAAGTTTGGGGGCTAGGGCTTCTAAGTTGTCGGCTTAGAAAAGATGTTACGACCAAGGGGTTGCTTCGGGTTCTATTTATAATCGGGAAAAGAAGGGTCCTACTCTGATCAGAATTCGAATAAGAGTCCTATTCAAATTGTTTTTGAATCTTAACAACTTATCTTCAATTGATTTGGTGCGGTAGCAACGTGGAATGCGTGTCGGTTTCCTTCCGTGTCGGTATCCCGTGCGTACAGAAGCAAAAACCGCTTCAGATCTCGTCACCTCCGCGGTGATGAGCTCTGGAGGCTCCACGTGTCCTACGGGGACCTGGGCTCCCTTTTCCACCGAGACAAGCTCCGGTTGTGCCACGTGTCAGGCGGGCGAGACCTCCCTCTTCCTCAACGGCGAGCTCCGCGTGTGCCACGTGTCTGGAGGGCGGGACCTCCCTCTCTCCAGAGGCGAGCTCCGCGTGCACCACGTGTCAGTGCCGGACCTCCCCCTCTTCTGAGGTGGCTCCAAATGTGCCATGTGTCAGTGCCGGACCTCCCCTCTCTTCGGAGGTGAGCTCCGATAGTGCCACGTGTCCTAGCAGCGCCAGACTTACTTTCTCCTCAGAGACGAGCTCCGAGGTTGACACGTGTCCAACAGTGACGGACCTCCCGGAGATGAGCTCCGGAGGTGACATGTGTCCTATAGTGTCGGACCTCCCGGAGATGAGCTCCGGAGGTGACACGTGTCCGGTAGTGTCGGACCTCCCGTAGGCGAGCTCCGTAGGTGAGACGTGTCCAATATGACCGGACCTCACGGAAGCGAGCTCCGAGAGCGACACGTGTCCAGTGGGGCTGGACCTCTCGGAGGTGAGCTCCGAGAGCGACACGTGTCCCACACGGCTGATCCTCTCTCCTCCGCAGAGGCAAGCCCCGGAGGCGACACGTGTTCAGCGGGTCAGACCTCACCCCTTCCACAGAGGCTATCTCCAAGCCTGCCACGTGTCTGACGGTGCCGGACCTCTCCCCACTACGCAGGGATGATCTCCAAACACGCCACGTGGCCAGTGGGCCGCGGGATATGTCTACAGCGCTCCTCGGCAAACTAGAACTAGCTTCTTTTAGCTGTCTTTTTTATTCTTTCTCTGTTTCTACTTCTTTTAAAATGTTTCTCTATATAAAATATGAATTCATACAAAAATCGAAATTGAGGGTGTAACAAATCTACCCCCCTTAAATTGAATCTCGCCCTTGAGATTCAATAGAGTGGAGAATAGATGAGGGAATTCTGCCTTCTCGGTTGTTGGTCGGGCTGACTCGAACTCAATACGAGTACCGTGCTTGTTTGTCAACTGCACGCTCCACTTAGCACATTGGATTACTCCGTTGTGCTTGATTAACCAATCCATTCCGAGTATTATGTCAAGCCCTTGGGAATACAAGACAATGAGGTTGGCAAGGAAGTCTACCTCCCTTATTTTAAGGTTTACTTTCGGACATACTATACTAGTCCTCATCTCTCCACCGGGAGAATTAACCAACATAGTATATTTGAAGTGTGATATGGGTAGATTATACTTGGCAACATACTTGGATGATATGAATGAATGTGATGCTCCGGAATCAAATAAAATGGTGGCTGGGTTGGAGTTGGCAAGAAACATACCAATCACGATGTCCTCAGCCTGTTGCGCTTCCTCAGCAGAGACATGGTTCACGTTGCCGCGAGCGTAGTTCTTCTGTCCACGGTTTCCTTGATTGGCTCCTCCGTTCGGCCGTGGGTTCTGCTTGGGCACATTGCTTGGTTGTCCAGGACCTCTCTTCGGGCACTGGCTCGCAAGTGTCCCGTCTCCCCGCATGCAAAGCATGCCTTGTGGCCCACGACAGCAGGTATGTTGGGGCAGGGGTTTTCAACAGGAGCGCTCATGTTGGGTCGGGTGCAGGAGGCAAAGGCACACGAGGTGCTTGCATGGCAGGACGTTGCTGTGGTGGTTGATTAGGGCAAAAAGTCGGAGTGGACGATCCATACTATGGTGCAGCTGGGGGCATGTATCTAGGGCGTACGTTGCTCACTTGTGGCTTGTATGGCATCTTCCTTTTGCCCTCTTGCTCGATCTCTCGGATCTTGCTTTCAACCACTATGGCTTTGTCAACTAGCTTCTAGAAGTTTGCATAGTCATTATTGAGAAGCTGAACCTGGATCTCATTGTTCAACCCTCTCATGAACAAGTACTGCTTCCGTTGGTCCGAGTTGACATCTTCAGGGGCATACCTTGACAGCTGCGTGAACTTGTTAAAGTACTCATTCACGCTCTTCTGTCCTTGGCGGAGACCTTCAAACTCTTGTCTCTTTAGCATCATGACTCCCATAGGGACGTAATGAGAGCAGAAACTCTCCTTGAACTCGGTCCAAGTAATAGTCTCCGGGTTGTCATGAGCATTGCAAAGGGCGTCCCACCAGTCAGCGGTTGCTCCAATAAGTTGGTGCGATGCGAAGAGAACTTTCTCTCGGTCATTGCACTGAACTATGGCAAGCTTCTTCTCCATGGATTTCAACCAGTCATCGGCCTCCATGGGGTCATTAGCTTGTGAGAAAGTAGGCGGTCGAGTCCTCATGAACTCTCCCAGCCTGTTGTGAGCCGGCGGTGGTGGCGGTGGTGGTGGCGGGGGTGCAGGAACGGGGTTATTATTGTTAGCTTGC
Source organism: Neostapfia colusana (assembly GCA_030760725.1). Classification (NCBI taxonomy): domain Eukaryota; kingdom Viridiplantae; phylum Streptophyta; class Magnoliopsida; order Poales; family Poaceae; genus Neostapfia; species Neostapfia colusana. The sequence continues at coordinate 78,628,008 of JASWHV010000010.1, read as the reverse complement.
AGCTGACCAAAAGTTTGGATCATGGTTTGCATAAGCTGGTTCTGCATGGCCATCAACCGTTCCAGGTTGTTTGCACCGGCTTCGGGGTTGTCATTCTCAGGAACCTCAACATGGTCATCCTCTTGGTTACCACGGATGTTCCTCCCTTGACGGCCGGCATTTCCTCTCACCATCTGTGAGGGAGTGGAGTAGAATAGAGGTTAGAAGTTTAGAGTGATCCCTCCCAACTATATGCATCAAGGTGAATGGACTATATATCATCCTATATGAGGATGTGAACAAGTGCCGAAGCATCTCACATTTCTCTACTATTTGTGGATATGGACAACGCTGAAACGTCCCACAACTCACACTAAGTACGCAAGCACAACAATCATCACAAAAGTTCAGCACACAACTCCTATTCAAGGCTTACTCAATGGGGGTCCTAGGTGGTTTGGCGTGATATCAATCTGTGACCAATCTGTGACTACCAGTCTGTGACTGTTTCCTATGGTCAATGGGGTTCTAATGCCAATCTATGCATTTTACCTAGGCTTGCATCCTATGTTCAGCGTAGCTCCTAATACCAATCTGCGACTAGACTTGCATCCTACGGTCAACCATGGTTTTGCTACCAATCTATGATCAATCTAGGCTTGTGACCTACAGTCAACTGTGGTATCTATACCAATCTGTGACCTATCTAGGCATGTGACATACGATCAACCGTGGCTCTGATACCAATCTGTGACGCCCCAATTCTGTGAGGAACCTGGACTGATGCGTATGTGTGCCCAGGATGTTCATCACACATACACATATAATCCACAAACTGAATTTCAGAATAATACCATGAATAACAGGGTTTATTACTATGTCTCATGAGTCTTAGACTCATTCTAGCAGCGGAAGTCTTATCTTAGCAGCGGAAGTCTTATTCTAGCAGCGGAAGTCTTTATTCTAGCAGCGGAAGTCTTCTAAACTATTGCGGAAGCAACTAAGCAGCAGCAGCGGCTCCATCTCTACTCTACAGGCAAGGTTGAGGGCAGATTACACGCCTAATACTCCACGTGGTCTTCATAGTACTCCTCTCCTTGTGGGACCTATGTGCGTTTAATACATTGGCTTTGACAATAAAAGTTTTGAATACTACCAAAACACCTTTTTAACAAGGTCTGACTCTAGGTCCGAGCTCCTGCAATGTCCGACGATAGGTCCGACTTGTTTTTGGTAGCTCCGGCAAGGTCCGACGTAAGGTCCGACTTGCTTTGTCTAGGTATGACTTATTTTGGCTAGGTCCGACTTGCTTTGTCTAGGTATGACTTATTTTGGCTAGGTCCGACTTGTTTTTGCTAGCTCCGGTGCTAGGTCCGACTAGCTTTGGTAAGTTCCGTGCTAGGTCCGACTAAGCTTCAGTAAGCTCCGGCGCTAGGTCCGACTAGCTTTGGTAAGCTCCGGTTCAAGGTCCGGTTAGCTTTGGTAAGGTTCGGAGCTTGATTGCAATGGTTCTGCTTTTAACTTGCAATGTTTCGAACTTGCATTACTCTTATGGAAAGTTTGCTTAGTATTATTTTACTAAGTTTTTGGTGTGTTTTGGTGGTTATGGCTGCTATTATTTTTTCTATGGTTTACAACATGCTTATGTGAGGTGCTCACGTAAGATGTTGTAGTTTCGGAACTAACGAGAGTCAAGTCGAGGACTTGTGCTCGGAAGTATTAGATGTTTATTCATGTGCAGGTTTTGCTTGAGTTCAAGACATGGCTGGTGACGGGATCTATTGAACTAGTTTTAGGGAGAAGATGAGGTTCAACAACCATGTTCGGGAGGAATTGTGGTTGAGTTGATCGGGAGGTTGCGCAGTATGTTTGAATCAAGAACAATGCATATGAAGGTATCTTGTACGTCGTTGGAAGATGTTTGCACGTGTGCAAGGAGTGCATGGACGTGTCTGTATGGTTCCAAGGCGTGATGAAGAGATGTGGACGTAAAGAATTGGTCGGAAAGGTCCAACCGACTATGTTATGGACTCAGGCTGCGGCTGAGTCGTGTTTAACTCAAATATGGAATGTTTTGAGTTGGTTATGATATGATTTCGTGTGGGTCACGAATTTGAGTTATTTTAGAAATGTTTGGGACGTTACAAAGGTGTTTGGAAGTCTTAAGATTGCTTCCATCTGCGTGTAGAAGAGTCTTGAGTAGTATTGGAAAGTTACAGTTTGAATCCAAGTAGGAGTAGGAGTCCTAGTTTGAATTGGGTTGGCCTTAGGGCTGGTTATATAAGCAAGGGAGGCCAAGGCTCGTGGGTACATGACTTTGGGACTGTTCCTCTTGTGTTTTGATAAATAAAATTCGTATTCTAAAGGAACTTTTATGCGTTGTTCGTCCGACTTGTTTCAGACAAGTTTTTCTCGTCGAGTTTCTGTTCAGCACTACCTTGCTTCGGTGGTTTTATCATAACTCGAGTTTTACAGATCCAACTGATGTGATTCTTTTTGGGTTGTCTTCACAGCTTGATTATCTATCATCCGTGAAAAGTTCACGGTCATTGAATTTGTGGTTTTTGGTCTACACGAGTTTCTTTGCAGTATTCCAGAACTGTTTTTCTCGCGTAGGACAGATTAACCTTTGTTCGATCTTTCGATCGTAACTTGAGTTTCTCTCAACGGATTTTCATGATTCTTGTTGTGACGTCTTCGTGACTTGATTCTCTACAATCTATACTAGTTTTGTCATAGTTGAACACGTTTAGATTTGTCGCACACACAGTTTCTTTAACAGATTGGTTTTCTGCTGAGGGGTGCATTGTTGCTTCCGCTGAAAAGTTTTTATCTACCATTCACCCCCCTCTGGTAGCTTTACACGTGTACTTCGATCCTACAATTGGTATCAGAGACAGGTTGCTCTAATCTTTGTAATTTGCATGTGTTTTGACTAATCATCATGGAGAAATACTCCGCCAAACCTTGTGTGTTTAGTGGTATTGATTTTCAGGTTTGGAAGGCACGCATGGAAGCTTTCATCCAGGCGCAAGGATTTGCAATATGGGAAAAGGTGTACAAGCCTTACGATGTGCCTTCAAATGATCAAGTCACGGCTACAAACATGAGAGATGTCGACAACAATAACAAGGCTCGGAACTTGATCATACAAGGACTAACTCAGAGCGACTTCGACCGTGTTGCACACCTCTGATCGACGTACGATGTGTGGAGAGCACTTTGTGACTACCACGAAGGATCCAACACGATCAAGGAGGTAAGACAGGATATGTTCAAGAATGAATACATGCGCTTTGAGATGCAACCCGGTGAGTCCATTGATGACCTCTTTGCTCGCTTTAATAAAATTCTCAGCAACTTGCGTAGCGTCAATGTTAATTTTTCAGATGCTGAAAATGCTAGGCAATTACTAAGTGCAGTAGACATGTAAATTTGGGAGATGAAAGTAACATCCATACGTGAATCCACTGTCATGAGTACTCTTACATTAGGTGTGCTTTATTCTAAGCTAAAAACTCATGAAATTGACATTATATCACGTAAGAACTCAAATAAGACTATTGCATTTGTCTCACAACGTGATATGCCTAGCTCCGGCCAATCATCTAGCAATACACTTGCTTTGCTGTCTTCACTAACCTTGGAACAGATTGAGGAGTTTCCAGAGGAGGAGCTAGTACTTCTTTCTACTAGGCTCTCAAAAGCATTGCAAAATGTGAGAACTAGAAGGAGAGGAAGCTCCGGACCTCAACGATGCTTTGAATGTGGTAAGACAGGACACTTTTGTACAGATTGCCCTGACCTTTCAGGTCCTTCTAACCGTGATGAAAAGCAGAATAAAGCCAAGTCCTCTTTTGGCAACACCAACAAGAAAAAGAAGGGTTTTACAGGATGCAAGCTGATAAACAGTTTCATCACCGCACTTCAAGAACTTGGCTCGAGTGATGTAGACATTGGAAGTGATGAATATGAAGATGATCTGGCAAACTTGTGCTTCATGGAGGACAAATCAAAATCAAGTATGGAGGATGCAGAACACAACAGTGACAACGAAGAGGTATGTCCTACTTGCGAAGAAATGTGTGATGCTATTTCTCGTGCCACTATTATTGTTAAGAAAAAAACTAAAAGCTTAGGGACAATGCTGTTAAAATTGAGTCACTAGAATCTGAAATTAATCGTTTAAAATCCTTGATTCCTAGTGATGATTCTTATTCCTCATGTGATTTAATATATGAACAATTGTCCTCTCTAAGAAGTGCACACACCTCCACACTTGATAAACTTGAACTTGAAATAAAAAAGAACAAAAAGCTCGCTGCACTTAATGGTAAAAACTTGAAAGATGCTTGTTGTTCTACAATTGATTTGCCTTTTTCTACTTGCGATGATCTTGATAAAAACTACAAGATGCTATGAAAGAAATTTCTATATTGAACAATGCTTTACGTTCTCATGAAATTAAATATTGTTCCAATTGCAAATTGAAAGGAAGAACTTCATGTGAAAATTGCCTTGATCTATCAAATAAACTTGATAACATGCATGGGACATTAGATCGGTTTTGTAATGGGAATAAGAACCTAAACTTGCTGCTGAATTCTTTCAAGTCTTGCAATGATAAAACTGGTTTAGGTTTTGATTCACATGCTCATGCTATGGAACATCCACCTAAAATTGTAAAATCATTAGGAAGTGGTTTGATTCAAACAGTTCCCAAACAAAAGAAGTGGTTTTTAAATCTGCAGGAGTGTTGTCACATTCGGGTTCAAATAAGCATACTGCATGCTCATCTAGACATGAACACAAAGTTAAATTTCATTGTACCTATTGTGGTAGAGATGGTCATGTCATAGATTTTTGTTATAGACTAGCTAAACAACATAAAAAGGAAAGAATGCAAGCTAGACCTTATAACTCTCATGCAAAATCTGCTGCACATACTAAACCGAATGTCAGGAACATGGAACCTGCTGTTATGAGTCAGAAATATTTAAAGTTTACCTCCGGAGCTTCAGTTTTTGCCTCCGGAGCTTCAGTTTTTGCCTCCGGACCTTCTGTTTTTGCCTCGGGAGCTACTGATTTTCGTGCTACACAAGTAACACCTCATAGGTCAGTAGTTAAGAATAAAAAATCTCAAACTTTGACTCATAAACCTGCTGTTTTATCTCAGCTTTCACATGTTATTCCTGCTGGACACCGTGTGACTCAGTACTGGATTCCTAAATGCCTTTTAACTAACCTCAGTATTGAGTCATCGACGTATTGTGCTTCTATGTAGGTTACACGCTTGAGGAAGGAGAACATTTGGATTGTTGATTCAGGTTGCTCACGCCACATGACCGGTAACAAAGAATGGTTCTCCTCTCTCTGTTTTGTGTCACGTGTAGAGAATGTTACTTTTGCCGATAATTCCTCAACTCCTATAATTGCTAAGGGTTCGGTTAGAGTAAACGATCACTACACTTTGAAGGATGTGGCACTTGTCAAAAATTTGAAATACAAATTGCTTTCTGTTTCACAATTGCTAGATGAAAATCTGGAAATTATTTTCAATAAAAACTGCTGCAAAGTTGAAGGTTCAAATAGTGAGCTTATTTTTAACATGTCTCGGTTTGGACGAGTTTTTAAAGCTGATTTTGATATGTCTTCCTCTAAGCATAGATGTCTAGTTGCAAATGATTCCAAAGATTTATATTTTTGGCATCGTAGACTTGGTCGTGTAGGCTTTGATCATCTCACGCGTGTTAGTGCTCTTGATCGCATACGTGGGCTGCCTAAGCTTAAAGGGGACAAAGAAATTGTGTGCTCTTCTTGTAGACATGCTAAGATGGTTGAAGGTTCACATGCTCCTCTCACAATGACCATGACAACTGAACCGGGTCAACTTTTACACCTTGACACAGTAGGACCATCACGTGTTCAATCCTTCAGAGGTAAATGGTATGTTCTTGTGATTGTTGATGACTACTCTAGATACTCCTGGGTTTACTTTATGGCATCTAAGAATGAAACTTTAAGTCACTTTAGAACTTTATTTCTTAGATTATCAATTGATCACCCAGGATCTTTAAGAGCAATTAGAAGTGATAATGGAACTGAATTTAAATCGTTTGATCACTTTTGTGCTGAAAATGCAATAGATCATCAATTTTCTTCACCATATGTACCTCAACAAAACGGTGTTGTAGAGAGAAAGAACAGAACCTTAGTTGAGATGGCTAGGACTATGCTTGATGAATATCAAACTCCTAGAAAATTTTGGGCTGATGCAATTGCAACCGCTTGTTATGTCTCAAATCGTGTTTTCTATCGTGCTAAGCTAGGTAAAACACCATATGAGCTCAGGTTTGGACATAGGCCTAGTGTCACACACTTTAGGGTCTTTGGTTGCAAATGCTTTGTTAAGAAACATGGTAATCTTGATATTTTGAAGCTAGATCTGTTGATGGCATGTTTCTTGGTTATCCATCTCATACTAGAGGCTACCGTGTGCTTTTACTTGATACTAACAAAATTGTGGAGATTTGTGAGGTTTCTTTTGATGAAGATATCCCAGGTACTAGTTCAAATATTGCAGGTCCGGATCCATATCCGCAGGGGGAGAGTATTTTCATTGAAGAAGAGGAAGAAGTGGTGCTGCTGCCTGAAAATTCAGCAGCTAATGACATTGTTCCAGCTCCTGATCTTGATTCACAGCCAGCACCGACGACCACCATTGCTGGTCCAGATCCTCCTCACGTCACAAGCTCATCTATTTGTGATGAACATGAAGAATAAGAAGCTTGTGAAGTGTCCACTCCCCTCCGGATTCTCAAAAGTCATCCTCCACAACAAATTATTGTAAGCTTGCATGAACGAGTTACAAGATCCAGGTTTTTCGACCCCAATTCTCATGCTCATTTTGCTTTTGTTTCTTCTTTTGAACCCAAAGATATATCACACACACTCACTAATGGATCTTGGATTATTGCCATGCAAGAAGAGTTAGAAAATTTTGAAAGAAATAATGTTTGGAAACTTGTACCTCCACCTCAAGGTCACACTTTAATTGGAACTAAATGGATGTTTAAAAATAAACAAAGTGAGTATGGGGTTGTGGTTAGGAATAAGGCTAGGTTGGTTGCTCAAGGTTTCACACAAGTTGAAGGTCTAGATTTTGATGAAACTTTTGCTCCTGTTGCTAGATTAGAAGCCATAAGAATTTTGATAGCTTTTGCTGCATCTAAAGGTTTTAAGCTATATCAAATGGATGTTAAAAATGCTATTCTTAATGGCTACATAGATGAGGAGGTTTATGTCAAACAACCACCTGGTTTTCAAAATCCAAATTTTCCTAATCATGTTTGCAAACTGTCCAAAGCCTTGTACGGTCTCAAACAAGCCCCTAGAGCATGGTATGATAGGTTAAAAACATTCTTACTTCAAAAGGGGTTTACCATGGGCAAGGTTGATAAAACTCTTTTTGTGCTTAAGCATGGCAATGACTCATTATTCGTTCAAGTGTATGTGGATGATATTATCTTTGGTTGTGCTTCTCATGATCTTGTGTCCAAGTTTTCAGCTATGATGAGTTCAGAATTTGAGATGAGTATGATGGGAGAACTCACGTACTTTTTGGGGCTGCAAATCAAGCAAACCAAGGAGGGTACCTTTGTGCATTAAACAAAGTATACAAAAGATCTCCTAAGGCACTTCAACATGGACAAAAGCAAGCCTCTTCGGACACCAATGGGAACAGCAACAACACTTGAACTTGATGAAGATTGTGATCCCGTTGATGAAAAAGAATATTGAAGCATGATTGGATCACTTTTGTATCTCACGGCATCAAGACCGGACATACAATTCAGAGTATGTCTTTGTGCACGGTTTCAAGCCTCCCCACGTGCTTCACATCGTCAAGCTGTCAAAAGGATTCTCAGGTACTTACATGGAACTCAAGAATTTGGCATTTTTCTTCCTTCTTCCTCAACCGTTACATTGAAAGGTTTTTTCGATGATGATTTTGGGGGTTGTAGGATTGATAGGAAAAGTACTTCTGGTGCTTGTCATTTTCTTGGTAATTCACTTGTTGCCTGGTCATCTAGAAAACAAAGTTCAGTTGCACAATCCACAGCTGAATCTGAATATGTAGCTGCTGCTAGTGCTTGCTCACAAATTATTTGATTGTTCAAACACTTAAGGACTATGGGGTTGATCTAGATAGTGTTCCACTGTTTTGTGATAACACTAGTGCCATTTGCATTGCTAAAAAACCCCGTGCAACATTCGAGAACTAAGCACATTGACATTAGGTATCACTTTCTCCGTGATAATGTCGAAAAAGGGAACATTGTGCTTCACCATGTAGATACCGAACAACAATTGGCTGACATTTTTACAAAACCTTTGCATTTCACTCGTTTTTGTTACATTCATAGTGAAATAGGGGTTATGCCTCCTCATGGCTTAAATTGAGGGAGAATTTTGAAACTTGGGAAGTCTATGTGTGAATCTGAAATTAAAATAATATGTGCATAGTATTTCATGCATATATGACTTTGTGATTCCTTTTTCATGCTGAAAGTTCTTACTTCATTACTCGTGTTATACATTTTGTAGTTTTTACCATGTCTAGTAATTGGAATAATTACTTACACTAAATCTGGTCATGGTCAAATTTTCTCGCTGTTTTGAACTTGTTGCATGCTCACTAGTGCTTTTAATCATAAAGAATTAATCAAGTACTCACATGTTGAGTTTTTATGTTCAAATAAAAAATGAGAAAAGATCAAGAGAATATGCATGCATCGCACTTCTTCTTTTGAGATGGCTTATCATTGCACTTAGATATGAACTTGAAAGGAGTTGTGTATGACTAAAACCATGTCCTTAAGCTTCTGACTGTCAAATGACATAGGCTTGGCTTGGTTGGTTAGAATAAGGCTGATGCTGCATATAATCTCTTGCAAATTGTCATAAGATCAAAATTTGTGCTTTAAATGTTAAATAAAATGCAGCAATAAGTGTCATGCTTTCAGGTCTTGAAATAGTTAAGTATGTGAGATCATGACATGCTTAAATTAAAAATTACGCTTGATCTCTAGCATGGCTTACACTACTTTATGTATCTCATTGATGTGATAGTGTAAGTTACTTGATAGTATGATTTGGATGAGCTTTGTTTTATATGTATATGTTATAATGTGCTAATAACAAATTAAAATTTCTCTTTTGTACCTTGCTGAATACATTGTCAAAGGGGGAGAAATTGATCACACATTGCACACATTCTGTCACACCCGGTTTCTCCGAAGAACAACCGAGTGAATATCACATGTAAGCCAGGATCATTTTCTCATACATGTGATGACAAATAGTGAAGCATCATTTATTACAAGCCAGGTGTCGAATATAAATATGTCTTACAAAGCATACATCTCGATTGACGATAATAAGTTCATAACATGTAAATAGAATAGCAGTGGAATATCATTCTTGTGGGCTCCGTCACAGGCGTTGCCCGGGGGACTCCATGAATCTAGAATCCTTCTTCGGGTCCGAAGTCTTTGTCATTGAACACCACATCATCCCCTTGACCTGAGCAGCAATTTAGACCAACAAATATGCAAGTTAGAGTACCGTGGGTACTCAGCAAGTGTGGGAAAGTTATGTCATGCATGGCTAGAGCAAGGAGAGGTTGAACTCATGGTTAAAGCACTACGCAATTATTACCTATCACCTTAGCTTATTAAGCACCTACATTACTACACAGGTAAAATGGTCCCAATCACCCAACCCATCATCAAAATCAAGTAACCATAACATCATAGCCAATGTCAAGCTCCACGCTTAACATCCTCAACTTCCAAATGCATCATCCTCTAATCATGAATAAGTCCAAGCCGCTCTTGACCATGAGCACGGCTGTCATGACAGTTTCAGAGTTTGCACCACTGTACCCACATGTAGTGATTTCATCCCCCGTTGCCGGGTGGACTAAAAGAACCTCCATTATGCCAGTGGCCACGAACCACATTCACACTTCCTAGGTGTGTAGCCAGGAGATCACTACGAAGCCTTTACAAAGGGTTTCCCGATGAGCGTGGGCCCACTAAGGTTTCACCCCTAACAACATACAAGAGGCTCCAACCCCACTGCAGTGGCCCCCTCTTGAGCCTTGCGGTTCATATGGTAGTCCAGCTGACACCTATTCCCCGCACCATCCAACACACCCATACTACGCCGGGTATACACCTAATTAATTGGCCAAGCTGCCCCATCTCAGCATGTGGTTGGCACGGTAAAGCCAGGTTACATGCTCCATGAACCGGTCCTTAGGATCCAGGCAAGTACTAAACACAAACCCGAGTCTCGTGCACCCAGCACCAACCAAATCATCCAACTTGCCTCGATCCCTACCTCTACATAACACATAATATCTCATCCAAGAGTAAGGTAAATAAATTGATGATCTCATATCCCACTTATCCCATTCTAAGCATGGCAAAGCATAAGCATATAAATAAATGACATGATAAAATAAATCCCAACCCAAGCTACAAGGAAACAAGGTAATGCAATTCTAGGGATATTTCCTAACATGGGTTTCATATTTCAATTGACAGTGCAAATAATTCTAGCTACACATCCTAGTATAGGATCAAAGTGGTCAAGGACACTTGCCTTCTTCCTGCTGCTCTGGGAATGGAAAGTCTTGGTCTTGGAAGAGGAAAACCTGCTCTGGGGCAGGTTCTAATCATGCCAATACACATAGCAAAAGAAAACAACAATCCATAAGGCATAGTTCACACTTTCACTTCATGCAAACCACACATACATATCTATGAAAGTCATTCATACTTCTAAGTGTTGTGGTTACTCTACATGTGTTGATTTTTGGCCTACATGCACATTTAAACATATGTATATGATTTATAATTTTTGTATTCAGATTTCTGTCTGCACACTATATATGAATTTCCAATTTCAACAAATTCTTTATATTTAATTAATACACTTCTTAGCTACCAAGTTTGCATGAAAGGTAATTTCCTCCTCCAAATAGGTTTTCAGATCTTCTACCAAATCCTAAATTGAAGCTTTTGGATTTGGAGAACTCATTTATCCTTTTCTAATTATGCATACTTATTTTCCTATATTTTCAGATTTATTTTCTGTGCCTAAAAGTGAACTTTATTTTGAAAATAGTAAGACACATCATCTAAACAGAATAGGTTATGATCTAAAATGTTCAATAATATATTTTTGAACTTCCTCTCTGATGTGAAACAAATTAAATTTATTTTACTAGTTTTTAGAATTATTTCCTAGCCTAAAATGTGTCTCTAGGGAAAATAAAAATGAGCAACACTTAGGCACATTTCATTTCAGCCTAAAATCTATTTTAATTCATTCTAAAGTTTTCCAAGTGCTAGGAGAGTTTAAATTTGAATTTGCACATGTGTTTGCCTTACCTTTTAAATTTAAATCCTAGTCACATATTCAAATTTCTGAATTTAATGTCATATAGGGTAAAAAAGGTAAATCCACCTTACTGCAGGGTCTAATTTACTATTTCCTAAATTCCAGGGGTCTAACTACACATAACAGAGGGGTTTTCCCAATTTTTATTAAGTCCAGGGGCTAAAACTGATTTTTAAATGAATTTACATGAATTTCTGAAGTTCCAGGGGCTAGATCAGAAGTTTCCGGGGCTAGCTCATGTTTTCCGAGATCCCTAGGGGGTAGCGCGTAAGAATCCCGGCCTTTATAACGTGAAGCTGATGTGGACCGTCCGATTTAAAATAGACGGCTTAGATTAGATCGCCGAACCGGTACGCGCGGGTTTTAATTCTAACGTGCGATTTAAAATAGACGGCCCTCAAGGGGCCACGTCGCCCTGGCCGGAGCCAGCCCGCGCGCGCGGCAGCTCGCGACGCCGGGGGGTGGCGATCTCGCCGGCGCAGCCTCGGCTTTTGCCGCTACTCGTTGGAACTCGCATCCTTTTGCATGGATCAGCTGCGGAGGGTTAGGGGATGCTCACCGAGGGGTTTTCCAGCACTCGGAGGTCCTGGAAGTCGGTCGGCGGCGAGCTTCAATGGCGACGATCTTCGGTTCACGTTGGGGGGCCGTTGGGGCGCAAGACACTTCGTTTCCTTCACCTGCCGGGCTCCCCGGCGGCGGTCGAACGTGATCAACACGTTAGATCAGGGAATTTGAGCAATGATTGAAAGATATCGGCTGTAGAAACTTCGGTTCTCACCGGAGAGAAGAAGAGCCGATTGGGGGGGGAACAGGGCGATTGTCGGCGTTTATATAGGCGAGGGAGCGCGGCGATCTGTTGGGATCGAGTTGGAGTCGTCCGGGACCCGGAGTCAGGCTGGGGGCGCGGGTTTCCGGAGTTTGTTGCGATCGGGCACGAGGGAAGAGTCCGGCCATTGGGGCACGCCGGAGGTAGGAGATGACACGCGGGCCCTGCGTGTCAGTGACAGGAAGAGAGAGGGCGCGGGGTCTTGGGCTGGTGCGGGGAAATTGGGCCGGCTGGTGGGTTTCGGCCCGCTGGCCGGTTGGGTTTTTCTTTTTCTTTTTCCTTGTCTTTTCTGTTTTGATTTGAATTTTAATTCCAGTTTGAATTTGAATTTCTGCACCACATGCAATACGTCCAAAAATTTTTAAATTCCCCTCTTTAGCAGGTTTTGGGGTGTTATAATAGCTCCTTGAGCTTGTCCTTCTACTCACGATCACACCTAAACAAGGTTCAGAGAAATCAATTATCATGCACAAACTTTAATCGAGATGCGGTGATGCATATGCATGCTAATCCTATGGTGCTGTTTTATTAGATCGGTTTTGTACGTGTTCTTGCATGGCTTGCATGGGTTTTATGATGAACAAAGGTGTACGGATCACATGTGGACGTGGTAATGATCTTGACTCAAGATATAGATCAGACCGATCAACACGTGATCTGTCCACGAAAAAGCTTCTGTTCGAAGGGATCAAAGAAACAGATGCAAAGAAAACCGCGATGATGTAGTAAGGTGGTGACAGAATCCTACCTTTCTTCCTTCAGGTCCTCCCTCCTAGCAAAAACAGATCACCGGGCTCTCTTCCGGCGGCGGCGATCGTGTCTGGGCTCGTCGGCGGTCTCTCCAATGGTCAAACTCCGACGAAGGGGTTTAGCTCGGCGAGTTTGGGGCTAGGGCTTCTAAGTTGTCGGCTTAGAAAAGATGTTACGACCAAGGGGTTGCTTCGGGTTCTATTTATAATCGGGAAAAGAAGAGTCCTCCTCTGATCGGAATTCGAATAAGAGTCCTATTCAAATTGTTTTTGAATCTTAACAACTTATCTTCAATTGATTTGGTGGTAGCAACGTGGAATTCATGTCGGTTTCCTTCCGTGTCGGTATTTCCGTGCGTACAGAAGCGAAAACCGCTTCAGATCTCGTCACCTCCGCGGTGATGAGCTCCGGAGGCTCCACGTGTCCTGCGGGGACCTGGGCTCCCTTTTCCGCAGAGACAAGCTCCGATTGTGCCGCATGTCAGGCGGGCAAGACCTACCTCTTCCTCAGAGGCGAACTCCGCGTGCGCCACGTGTCTGGTGGGCGGGACCTCCCTCTCTCCAGAGGCGAGCTCCGCGTGCGCCACGTGTCAGTGCCGGACCTCCCCCCTCTTCGGAGGTGGCTCCGAATGTGCCACGTGTCAGTGCCGGACCACCCCTCTCTTCGGAGGTGAGCTCCGATAGTGACACATGTCCTAGCAGCACCAGACTTCCTTTCTCCTCAGAGAGACGAGCTCCGAGGTTGACACGTGTCCAACAGTGACGGACCTCCCGGAGATGAGCTCCGGAGGTTATACGTGTCCGGTAGTGTCGGACCTTCCGGAGATGAGCTCTAGAGGTGACACGTGTCCGATAGTGTCGGACCTCCCTGAGGCGAGCTCCAAAGGTGACACGTGTCCAATAGGACCGGACCTCTCGGCAGTGAGCTCCGAGAGCGACACGTGTCTAGCGGGGCTGGACCTCTCGGAGAAGAGCTCCGAGAGCGGCACGTGTCCCGCACGGCTGATCCTCTCTCCTCCGCAGAGGCAAGCCCCGGAGGGGACACGTGTTCAGCAGATCGGACCTCGCCCCTTCCACGGAGGCTAACTCCGATCCTGCCACATGTTGGCGGTGCCGGACCTCTCCCCACTATGCAGGGATGAGCTCCAAACATGCCACGTGGCCAGCGGGCCGCGGGAAATGTCTATAGCGCTCCTCGGTGAACTGGAACTGGCTTCTTTTAGCTGTGTTTTTTATTCTTTCTCTGTTTCTACTTCTTTTAAAATGTTTTCTCTATATTGACACAACCCCACAGTCTTATCGAGCCAGGATCACGCTGAGGGGTGCTGCGTTGCACAGCACCGGATAACACACGTCAAAGGTACAAAGCGGAAGCGAAATTTTATTACATAAACAAGTTTATGAACATGTTTACATCAAAATAGTTCCAGTCTACAGTCACGGGCGTAGACTATGCATCAAGTCCACGTTCAGCCCTTGAACCTGTCCTTGCTAGCACACACGCACAGTAACTCTGCGGCGTGCACGACTCCCACTCGACGGGGTTCCCCTCCTGGGGTTCCGTCTCCTCTTCGGGAGTCCCTTCCTCATAGAACCCTGCAAAAGCTTCAAACACAAGTAGTGAGCACGAAGGTTCAGCAAGTCTGACCCGTCTCACCTAAACATGGAACTTCTAAATGAGGGTTGGTGGGTTACATGAGGTAAAAATAATTTGCAAGGACTCGCCTAATTAGTAGAACCTTACTTTCAAGTTTTAGCAGCGGGTTGTGGAGAACCTTACGCTAAGGTACATGAGAGAGCCGCAATCAAACAAGAAACGCATTTCTCTCATGTACTTTGCCCAAAGTTGAAATGAACTTTAGTTAGCTCTAAAATACAGCAAGTCATTAGCAATCAAGTCCATCTTTCAATCAGCAACATTTTAACATGTAACTAGCCTGTTCTTTCTACGTCACGGTACAGTCAACAAGTGGTACTCACTGACCGCGAGGGACGGTGATTATAATCGATTTACACCTGCAGGGTTACCCAAACAACCCGTCACGTACGCCAATACTCGATGTTGCCTACAACAACCATCACGGACGCCGTACGCGACTACCTTTCACCCGTTAGCCAAATGTTGAACCGGTCCAATCGTCCCGAGCAAGAGGTCTCTGCACGCGCATCGCAGTGCCGCCAGCCGATTTACACCTCGAGCTCTCAACCTACCCTCTGAACGAACAACTATGCCTCAACACCCAGCTACCCGAGTTACATCAGTTTCCCGGTTCCCATATAGCCGGTAGGTCTTTGGTACTGTTCTAGCTTGTTCAACAGGCCCGCACACGGCTCGGTCCTCAATCGACACAAGCGGAGCTACAGCACACAGGCCCCAAAGTCCTGTTGCCCTTACCCTCCGCTTGGTCTCATTTTCTTGCCATGTGTTTCATGTGCTATCTCTACCCGAGTCGAGTGCCTCTAGCCTATGTTCGCGAGTAGTTCCAACTACTTGACTTGTACCGAATCCTACACTATCTTAGCATTGCAGTAGCTAACGGGGTTTGCAATACTAAACCCAACCCATGGTTTTCTTGGCTATGCAATTGGGTTTCCAAACAAGACTCTAATGCAAAGAATCATAATACTCAAGTAAGTGCTCAAAACAATAAAATTTGTAAAACGGTTAATGCAAACCGGAGCTTGCCTTGCTGCTCTTGGTCGTAGGCTAGCTGCTCCTCCGGAGTAACGAAGTCTAGGACTTCGGGTTCCTCCTCGTCCTTAGCGACTACATGATAGAAGCAATACATGTATTAATTTAAATGCAGTTGTATTAACTTTTAACTTGTGCAGTCTATAACTCTTACTAGACAAGCCCAATGACTGTGAAATTTTTACTGTGGCTTCGTTACAACCTAAACAGAGACTTGGTCAAGTTTTAGTTGCATAAAAGCTCATTTGAGCCCTCCACAATTAATCATGTACTTGACCTTAATTGAAGGCTTTTAGGGTGTTCTAAGGATTTTCATGAAACAAACTATGACTTCCTGAAAACTAGATTTTCTTAGGGTTCTAATGGAGTTTGTCTCACTTAATTTGAAGGTTCCTAGCTAAGGATATGAGCTAAACAATTTCAGAGAAAATTCGGGAAATGTTTCTGAACATTTTCTATTTTCTCTGGAACAGTTTCACTAATCACACCATTAGGTGGACCAAATGAGGTCAAATGGGTCTGAAATTTTTATGGTAGTTCAGGGATATTTTGGTGAACATCCCAGTAAAATTTCAGGATTTTCCTCCAAAGGATTCTCCAGTTAAAATTCCTAACAGTTTAAATTTTGAGGAAGTAATTCTGGAGAAATAAGTGTTTTCATGAAGTGAAACTTGATTTTCTGGAAAGTGCTCAGAGAGCTGAATCCAGCAAAATTTGGTTCACTCGATTTGGAGCTTCCTAGCCAAAGTTATGAGGATTTGAAGCTTGAATGGAATCTGAAAATCGGGGGAAAAGTTTAAATCTGCCGGGGCCCGCAGGGACACGTGTTGAGCGCCGAGGCGACAGCACATCGCGGCCCACAAGGTTTTTGCGCGCCAGCACACCCGATCCCGGCCGCAGCCCGATCCCGATTTAAAATATCAGTCGCTGAAGGCTGGGGTCCACCCCCTTCTTCAACCTCTCGCCGCTCGCGCTCTGCCGCCGAGGGACCTCGACGGAGAGCTCGCCGGCAGCTTCTGTAAAGCTCCAAACTTCACGATCTTGGCTGCCCCTGCCTACTTTCACTCGGGGAACAGGATTTTGGGGTCAGCTCGTCATGACAACGGCCGGTACATGGTCGGCGACGAGCCGCCGCCTCGGAAAAACTTCGGCCGTGTCGGCTGACTCACCTAGCACCTCAACAACTCGAGCAACCGGTCGGGAAGCATCAGTGGACCTCAAGGAAGGTCGACATGAGCTTGAGGCAGCTCGGGGGCAGCCCGAAGTAGGTCCTCACCGTGCGCCCGATGCCTCCCGTTTGTTCCGCCGTCGGTAAACTTCGAATTACGCCGGGTACAGAGGTCCTCTTGCCAATGGTTGTGAAGGCAACTTGTGCGTAACCGTGTCTAGTTTGTGTGAGAGCGGATTGAGACCCTCTAATCCTTTCTAGAGTACGAATTCAACGGAACCGTATCCGAAGGTCGTTCTGCACACAGAAAGGGGAAAACTGGAAATTCGCCGCCGGTGAGCAACCACTCGGGCTGTGGCTCGGGGGTGAGCAGCACCGGTCACTAGCGCGTCCAAGGGTGCCTTAGCTCGGACGTGACAACGCCCCGGTTGGGCTGTCGACGGGAGCCCGAAGTGCGGCGGCGTTAGGTAACCGGATTGAACTCACGGTATAGCCGAGATCGACCGGTTTCAGCTGAATTCTAGCAGCGGGGAAGAGGGAGGAAGGTTTCTAGTACCTTGCTGTGGCTCTGGAGGGGACGGAGAGGTGGTGATCAAGCTTCCCTGATCAGCTCCGAGTGCTCGGCAGCGATGGCGCGGTTCTGAAGCAAGGAAGCAGCTGAATGTGCGGTGATCGCTCCGATCAGGGCGGTGGCTAGATAAGGGGGCTGTGATGCGGTTCAGCACGTCGGGGCGGCAAGCAGGTGGTGTCCCGGTCGCTTCTTCGCCGTGGCGGCTGCTCAGTCCGGCGCAAGAACCCGAGCTGGGTTTTCAGTCGGTTTGAGTTGGAGTAGTGGCTGACATGTGGGTCCCACTTCCAATTTTAACCTCTGAAATTTACTCCTAATCACTGCTGTAAACAGTGAGCCCCAAAATACCCATGGTGATTCAAATTATTCACCCATGAGCCATTTGAATTGATCTGAATTCAAATTGGGTTTGATTTGAATGAATTTCAGCACAAGTTCAGTTTTGAATTCAAATAAAGTTTGAATTTGTCCCACTTAGCTCATGTCAAGATCAACTCCAAATGGAGTGAAAATTGGTGTGTGAGCTCACAAAAATGTGCTGAATAAGAATATGCCTCCCACTTTTAAATTCATGGGATAAAAACAGTTTGAATTTGAATATGGTTTCAAACTGCCCTCTTCCTAACTATACCCAAAATGACCTCAAAAAGGTTTTGAATTTGGGTGAAACTTGGCATGGACATCCTTAGTAATGTCTAGGAGTTTTCATATGTCCAGCCCACCTATACCACATGTGGGAAATACCACTTTTGCAATATGTGAGTTTGTTCTCTAATGAGCATGTTGATGGTGGTTACTTGCTCTTCATTTGTGTTCATCAACTTACTCCAAATGAAGTGTGTGGTGTGGTGATGAACACTTCCAGTAGGTGTCAAAACTGAGGCCTTACATTCCCCCCCTTAAAATAATCTCGTCCCGAGATTATAAGGTGAAAATGAGAGAGAGGATGGTGGAAAATTACCGGATATGCGACGTGAAAAAGTCAGGGTAGTTAGCGCGAAGGAATCCTTCGCTCTCCCATGTCGCTTCATCCATGGAGTGATTACTACATAGAACCTTGTAGAACCACAACGTACGGTGGCGTGTGGTTCGGGCCTTTTCATCAATAATCTGCACCGGTTCCTCTCGATAGCTGAGATCCGGTTGCAGTTCTTCAATATCTTCCAGCTGAACGGTAGTTGATAGCTTGAGACACTTTCTCAGCTGGGAAATGTGAAAGACGTCGTGCACACCGGAAAGTACTTCTGGTAATCATAGACGGTATGCCACTGATCCACATCTTTCGGTAATCTGAAATGGACCGATGAATCGGGGTGCTAACTTTCCCCTCACCCCGAATCTGTTTACGCCCTTCATTGGAGACACCCGTAGATATACGTGATCTCCAACTTCAAATTGTAGTGGGCATCTTCTCCGGTCCGCATACTGTTTCTGCCGGGATTGGGCGGCTTTTAGGTTCGCTTGAATCAGTCGAACCTTTTCTTCCGCGTTGTTGACGAGGTCATCCCGAAAGTAACCCTTTCGCCAGACTCACACCAATTCAATGGTGTGCGACATTTACTCCCGTATAGCACCTCATAAGGCACCATCTTGATGCTGGCTTGGTACCCATTGTTGTACGAGAACTCGGCTAACGGCAAGTGATCATCCCAATTCTTGCCGTGGTTGATAGCGCAAGCTCGTAGCATGTCTTCTAGGATCTGATTTACCCGCTCGGTTTGTCCATCTGTCTGCGGGTGGTATGCTGAACTACGGATCAGCTTCGTCCCCAAGGCAGCGTGCATCTGCTCCCAAAATCGGGACACAAATAAAGTGCCCCGATCCGATATGATAGTACGGGGTACGCCGTACAAGCATAGGATCCGTGAGATGTACAGTTCAGCATACTTCTTGGCGTTGTAGTTGGTGTTGACCGGGATGAAATGGGCAACTTTGGTAAGCCGATCGACGATCACCCACACAGAATCATGTTTCTGCAAGGTGGTGGGTAAACCGATGATGAAGTCCATGCTCACATCCTCCCATTTCCAGGCAGGAATGCCCAGTGGTTGCAGCAGTCCCGGTTTCCGCATATGGTCTGCCTTCACCCTTCGACATGTATCACACTCGGACACGTATTTTGCAATCTCACGCTTCATCCGTGTCCACCAAAACTTGCTTCTGAGTTCTTGATACATCTTGTTGCTGCCGGGGTGAATAGAAAATTTTGATAAGTGAGCCTCATCAAAAATTTTCTTCCGTAATTTCGGGTTACGGGGTACGACGATCCGGTCCTTGAACCATAGGACGCTGTCTCCGTCCTTCCGGAAACATTTCAACTCCCCACTGTCTACACGTCTCCGCAAATGCGACATGCCCTTGTCATTCTTCTGGTCTGCCGCTATCTTTTCACGGATGGTGGGGATCAAAGCTAGGTTGTAGAGAGCTCCGTGTGGAATCACATGTAGTGGTGGTTCGCTCTCTTCCAACGGTGTGATGGTCAGATTATTGATGTGTGACTTGCGGCTCAGTGCATCTGCCACTACGTTTGCCATGCCCGGATGATAATGGATCTCTATTTCGTAATATTTTATCAATTCTAACCATCTTCGCTGCCTCATGTTCAACTCCTTCTGAGTGAATATGTACTTGAGGCTTTTGTGGTCGGTATATAAATGTACGAGGTTACCGAGTAGGTAGTGCCTCCACATTTTCAGTGCAAGTACCACGGCAGCGAGCTCCAAATCGTGAGTTGGATAGTTTTGCTCATGATTTCTAAGCTGCCATGACCCATACGTGACCACCCTTCGGTCTTGCATCAGCACACATCCGAGCCCAATGCCGGATGCATCACAGTACACATCGAACGGTTTTGTTGTGTCTGGCTGCGCCAAAACCGGTGCTGATGTGAGGTGCTTGACTAAAGCCTTGAATGCTGCTTCACACGCTGGACTCCAAACATATTTGGTAGCCTTCTTCAGCAGCTCTGTCATTGGCTTGGCAATCTTCGAGAATTTCGGAATGAACCTCCGATAATATCCCGCGAGCCCGAGGAAACTCCATACCTCGTGAACAGTTCTCGGGGATTTCCAATTCAGCACTTGAGTGATCTTGCTCGGGTCTACAGCGATACCCTCCGCTGAGATGATATGCCCGAGAAAAGGCACTTGCGATATCCAGAACTTGCATTTGCTGAATTTCGCGTATAGCTTGTGATCCCGCAGCCGTTGCAAGACTATATGCAGATGCTTCCTGTGATCTTCTTCCAACTTGGAATATACCAGGATATCGTCGATGAAGACCACGACAAACTTGTCCAGCTCCGGCATGAATACCGAATTCATTAAGTACATGAAGTGAGCTGGAGCATTGGTGAGGCCGAAGGACATGACCAGGTATTCATAAATTCCGTACCTTGTTGAGAAAGCTGTCTTTGGAATGTCCTCAGCCCTTATCTTAATCTGATGGTACCCGGATCTTAAATCCATCTTGGAAAAGATCTTTGCTTCGACCAACTGATCAAACAATATGTCGATCCGTGGCAATGGGTACTTGTTCTTGATGGTTACGGCATTGAATGGACGATAGTCCACGCAAAGCCGTAACGTCTCATCCTTCTTCTTGACAAATAATGTCGAACAGCCCCATGGCAAGGAGCTCGGCCTAATAAAACCCTTCTCCAGAAGGTCCGTGAGCTGAGTCTTCAGTTCAGCCAACTCCTTGGGCGCCATCTTGTATGGCCTTCGGGATATTGGCATGGTTCCCG
Organism: Neostapfia colusana; assembly: GCA_030760725.1. Lineage (NCBI taxonomy): Eukaryota > Viridiplantae > Streptophyta > Magnoliopsida > Poales > Poaceae > Neostapfia > Neostapfia colusana. The sequence continues at coordinate 78,606,809 of JASWHV010000010.1, read as the reverse complement.
GTGCAAGTTCAATCTTGAATTCCACCTCTCTATCGGGTGGCATCCCCGGCAAATCGTCCGGGAATACATCAGGGAACTCTCGGACCACTGGAATATCTTCAAATCTGATAGTTGTGGCTTGATAGACACTTGGAAGTTTTATTTCTGGACTATCCAAAAATAAAGAGTGAGACTCGTGCACTTCTGAGTTCAAGTGCACAACTCGGAGGACGGTGTATAAAACAGCGCCGTGGCAGGTTAACCACGACATCCCTAGGATGACATCGACCTTTTGTCCCTCTAACATTATGAGAGACGTAGGGTAAACTCTACCCTCTAAGCACAATGGCGCTTTTGGGACCATCATGCTTGCTGAAATTTTCCCACCCGGTGAACAGATCACATAAGGACTATCGGTGGGTAGTATTTGCAAGCTATATTTATCAATGAAAGCTTGGCTAATGAAGCTATGCATGGCGCCTGAATCAAACAATAATATAGCAGGATGCTGGTGGAGTTGGAACATACCCGCAAGGATTGGCTCGCCCTCCGGCACGTCCTCCATGGCAAGCTGGTGGACGGTGCCGGGCCTAGGGTTTGCCCGCCGCGCATTAGTAGGGTTCCGGGGTCGATTCCTCCCCGGAAACTGCGGTGCCACTCTGCCGCCTTGCCTCTCCGGGCAACTGCTCGTGAAGTGTCCTGGACGACCACACTTGTAACATGTGGCTGCTGCTGGTATAGTGCTCGGGGGATGAAAGCCCGGCATGCGCTGCTGAGGTTCATATGCACGCGGCATCGCCCGCTGCTGCTGTTGTTGCAGAGGTGGTACTGGCAGTGCCGGCCTGAATGCCGGTGAAGAGTACGGCTGACTGCGGAACGGCATCGACCGCTGTGGTGGCTGCCAGCATGGACCTGATAGTGGTCCCACCTCTTCTCGTCAGTATCTGCGTGATATGACGCGTAGAGCGCTAGATCGTTGAACGCTCTGGAGTATTCCAGCGCGTTCCTGCTCCCCTGTTGCAGGTGTAGGAATTCCTGCGTCTTCCTCTTCATCAAACCTGGCGGTATATGATAGGCCCTGAAGGCCGTCCGGAACTCCGTCCAGGTCATCACTCGGTCGGTGGGCTGTGAAGCACAGAAGTTGGCCCACCACGCGCTCGCGGATCCTTGGAGCTGCTGGACCGTGAACCAAGTCTTGCGCTGCTCGCTTATCTGGAGCAGCCCGAACTTCATCTCTATCGCGCGGAGCCAGTTGTCCGCGTCAAGAGGTTCATCCGCCCTTGAGAATACAGGGGGATGAGTCACCAGGAAGTCGGAGTAGGAGCTCTGTTGACGCTCCTCACGGTCTTGACGTCTCTTTGGGCGAGACGTATTGGCGATAAGCGTTTGCAGGAACTCCGTGTGCTGCTGATGTGAACCCGCCATTGCTGCGACGATGTAGGCCAATGTAACCGTTGGCAGTGGCGGTGGCGGTGTTTGCTGTTTCTGTTGCTGTTGTTGCTGCTGTGGTCCCGAGGAGTCCTCGGGAGGCTGTTGGGAGGTCTCTCCCCCTTGACTAGTACCCCCAACGTCTCGGTTGGCACGAGTACGCGTCATTCTGAAATTCAAAATAGCAGCAATTAGCACATGTCTTACTTAAAATTTCCATATGCAACAGTAGGTATTGAAGTGACACATGATTAATTTGCAAAACATTCACATATATTGATAAAGCATAAACTTTATACAAGATACATTATTCTCGGGTCTCCGAGAAATCGTGCTCATGTCGTCACTACCTGTACATACGCTACTGTCTACACGACATGTCACCGATTACAAAATTTGGGCTACACTACCCTAGCTGCCCTACATGGCAACTGTAACCCCCTACTCGGAGTAGAACTCGACGTCCTACGGGTCATCCTCCTCCGGTACCTCTGCTGGTGGCTCCGGATCTACCACCTCTTCTCCCATCCTGGGTTCTCCCATTGCTGGAAGGCCCAAGACCACCGGTACGCCTAACACCAAAGGTACGAGGTCCTGCAATGCATGCACCTCGTCCATGGCTTGGTTGTAGTCCTCTTCCCAGCCTTGCCCTTCCTCAATAGCGTCATCCCGCTCTTGAGTAAGTTCCTCGTTCTGCTGGGTCAGATTCTGTACCAGTTCTTGCAATGCCGCGATGTCGACACGGCTTTTTCTCTTCGCCTTCTTCAGACGATGCAACTGATTGTGCTGTTCATTCAGTCGCTTGATCGTCGGAAGGAGCACATTGCGGAGTGCGCTGTGAGCACTCTCAAAATGGTCTCCACGGCTCGTGTTCTCCTTGAGCTTTGTGGCGAGATGCTCCGTATGAACAGCTTGGCTGTCCATCACGGCGTTTCCCGCCCTCATCTGGAGGCTAAGGTTTGCCTCCGCGGTGTTGTACCTTGGGCAACTTGGGTCCGTTGCCTCCAGGTACCTCTCTTCCCACACATGCTGAGCCCGTCCCTCCACCGGAACGAGCGCGTATGGAGTGCCCTCCATAGCCTGCACGTGTAGTTGGCAGAAACGTGACATGGTGTCACGGGCTGCCACTTGCCACATCCCTTCCGGTTGTCTTCCTCTCACCGTGATGGTGAACGGTACCCAACCGGGTGGCGTAGGTCCTGCAGGGACTTCGACATGGATTGTCCACGTCTTGTTCCCCTCTTCGCCTTCTTCCTTGGTAAGTATTGCGGCATCTGGTAGTATCCGAAATATTGAAGCATGTGCCTCAATGCTTCCGGATAGCCGTTGCGGTGAGAACAGTGGGACACCACCCACCCGTTCTCCAACTGTTTATCTGCTGTCATCTGTAAAAATATATTTGAGAAATGTAAAATATTTAATTAAAAAGTAAACCACTGAGTTATAACATAAGACATGTCATTGAACCCATAAAGCTTGGAAACATAGTTCAATTTTTTAAGCAAATTTGACTGCTGATCTGCTGTTCAACATGACAGCCCTGACCAGTTTCCATATCAACCTGATTAAGGCCATGCTAAATGCAAAACCTGTTCTGGGGCTTAACATCAAAGTTAAAGCTAACTTCAATAGATTTCCAGAAAGTATTTGCTTGGCCTATGATCTGTCCTGGTTCAAAAGTTATGAGATGTCAAAGTTAACAGAATTTCTGGAGAAAATTGGACAGCACCTCCCTGCTTTAGGTACTGAATTGATCCAAGAATCCCAGTTAATTCTGTTTCTAATCTGACAAAACTTTATGTTAACAAGTTGTAACCTATCTCATAAGCTTTCCAGAACTACCTCATTTTTTATTTTTGGATTTTTAAGCAGGAAGTTATGCTTCATTTACAGAGAGTTTACAGAGAGTCTTTACTCTGTCCTGTTTTCTGGACAGTTTCAACTCTACTGTATTTTTCGATTGGTTAAGGGATGAAACACCTCTGGACCTTAACAGAAAAGTTGTAATGCTTTTCCAAAGCTTTCCAGAAATGTATCATATGACCCCAACCTCGAAAGAACTCAACTTCGAACCTCTGATTAACATCAGCCTTGATTCAGCTGAAAACAGAGTGCTCTGTCCTTAACAACCTATAAGTTGAAAACTTGTTAACTTTGAATATCCTGTTCAAGGGAAGGAGTTACATCAAGTTTTACTACTTTAGATCAAATACTTCAAGTTTTAAATGAAGTTGTTCATTTAGTTGGGTGTGACGTTGATGCGTCACCAGATTATGTCGGTACTACGTCCTCACAAAGAAAAACCTATACTGGACTTAGCCGGCTTCGTTATTTCAGTGGCACTAAACGTCACTCGCACACGGATGCTACACTTCTACCGTTTCGTGGTCAGGCTACCTGCAGAAACTCAAGCAATCGTCAGACTCGGCTGCACACCGAGCCCGGAATACATACAGTTCGTACACCCGGCCGTCATCACTCGCCCGTATGTTCTCAAGCCAAACACGCCTTGAGTTACGTGTTCACGTTTCAGACCACGTGACGGGGTCTCCCAAGTTGCACCACGCACGCCAGGGATAGACGTTGCTCGAATACCCTAAACGACATGAAGAGTCGTAGAGGATATCAAAGCGAGTCGGGTTACCTGCCACCCGTGGGGCTCCACCCTTCAGCTTGTGCGCACTGGTGGACAGCGCTTACGTGTACCCCCCCAAGACATAAACGTCCCGAGATACACGATTTTCCGACATAAACAAATAGGTTAGTATGCCACCTTCTATATGCTAATAACATCCTTATACGGGCTACTAACTCGTTCCTCACTGGATTTTTGAAAAAGATGACCTTTGTAGTGCGTTAAACCTCAAGCGAGCTCTGATACCAAAGCTGACACGACCCCACGGTCTTGTCGAGCCAGGATCACGCTGAGGGGTGCTCCGTTGCATAGCACCGGATAACACACGTCAAAGGTACAAAGCGGAAGCGAAATTTTATTACATAAACAAGTTTATGAACATGTTTACATCAAAATAGTTCCAGTCTACACTCACGGGCGTAGACTATGCATCAAGTCCACGTTCAGCCCTTGAACGTGTCCTTGCTAGCACACACACACACTAACTCTGCGGCGTGCATGACTCCCACTCGACGGGGTTCCCCTCCTGGGGTTCCGTCTCCTCTTCGGGAGTCCCTTCCTCATAGAACCCTGCAAAAGCTTCAAAACACAAGCAGTGAGCACGAAGGCTCAGCAAGTCTGACCCGTCTCACCTAAACATGGAACTTCTAAATGAGGGGTGGTGGATTACATGAGGTAAAAATCATTTGCATGGACTCGCCTAATTAATAGAACCTTACTTTCAAGTTTTAGCAGCAGGTTGTGGAGAACCTTACGTTAAGGTACATGAGAGAGCCGCAATCAAACAAGAAACACATTTCTCTCATGTACTTTGCCCAAAGTTTTAATGAACTTTAGTTAGCTCTAAACTACAGCAAGTCATTAGGAATCAAGTCCATCTTTCTATCAGCAACATTTTAACATGTAACTAGCCTGTTCTTTCTACGTAACGGTACAGTGAACAAGTGGTAATCACTGACCGCGAGGGACGGCGATTATAATCGATTTACACCTGCAGGGTTACCCGAACAACCCGTCACGTACGCCCGTACTCGATGTTGCCTACAACAACCATCACGGACGCCGTACGCGACTACCTTTCACCCGTTAGCCAAATGTTGAACCGGTCCAATCGTCCCGAGCAAGAGGTCTCTGCACGCGCATCTCAGTGCCGCCAGCCGATTTACACCTCGAGCTCTCAACCTACCCTCTGAACGACCAGCTATGCCTCAACACCCAGCTACCCGAGTTACATCAGTTTCCCGGTTCCCATATAGCCGGTAGGTCTTCGGTACTGTTCTAGCTTGTTCAACAGGCCCGCACACGGCTCGGTCCTCAATCAACACAAGCGGAGCTACAGCACACAGGCCCCAAAGTCCTGCTGCCCTTACCATCCGCTTGGTCTCATTTTCTTGCCATGTGTTTCATGTGCTATCTCTACCCGAGTCGAGTGCCTCTAGCCTATGCTCGCGAGTAGTTCCAACTACTCGACTTGTACCGAATCCTACACTATCTTAGCATTGCAGTAGCTAACGGGGTTTGCAATCCTAAACCCAACCCATGGTTTTCTTGGCTATGCAATTGGGTTTCCAAACAAGACTCTAATGCAAAGAATCATAATACTCAAGTAAGTGCTCAAAATAATAAAATTTGTAAAACGGTTAATGCAGACCGGAGCTTGCCTTGCTGCTCTTGGTCGTAGGCTAGCTGCTCCTCTGGAGTAACAAAGTCTAGGACTTCGGGTTCCTCCTCGACCTTAGCGACTACATGATAGAAGCAATACATGTATTAATTTAAATGCAGTTGTATTAACTTTTAACTTGCGAAGTCTATAACTCTTACTAGACAAGCCCAATGACTGTGAAATTTTTACTGTGGCTTGGTTAAAACCTAAACAGAGACTTGGTCAAGTTTTAGTTGCAGCAAAGCTCATTTGAGCCCTCCACAATTAATCATGTACTTGACCTTAATTGAAGGCTTTTAGTCTGTTCTAAGGATTTTCATGAAACAAACTATGACTTCCTGAAAACTAGATTTTCAGAGGGTTCTAATGGAGTTGGTCTCACTTAATTTGAAGGTTCCTAGCTAAGGATATGAGCTAAACAATTTCAGAGAAAATTCTGGAAATGTTTCTGAACATTTTCTATTTTCTCTCGAACAGTTTCACTAATCACACCATTAGGTGGATCAAATGAGCTCAAATGTGTCTGAAATTTTTATGGTAGTTCAGGGATATTTTGGTGAACATTCCAGCAAAATTTCAGGATTTTCCTCCAAAGGATTCTCCAGTTAAAATTCCTAACAGTTTAAACTTTGAGGAAGTAATTCTGGAGAAAATAAGGGTTTTCATGAAGTGAAACTTGATTTTCAGGAAAGTGCTCAGAGAGCTGAATCCAGCAAAATTTGGTTCACTCGATTGGAGCTTCCTAGCCAAAGTTATGAGGATTTGAAGTTTGAATGGAATCTAAAAATCGGGGGAAAAGTTTATATCTGCCGGGGCCCGCAGGGACACGTGTTGAGCGCCGAGGCGACAGCACACCGCAGCCCACATGGTTTTTGCGCGCCATCACACCCGATCCCAGCCGCAGCCCGATCCTGATTTAAAATATCGGTCGCTGACCGCTGGGGTCCACCCCCTTCTTCAACCTCTCGCCGCCCGCGCTCCGCCGCCGAGGGACCTCGCCCGAGAGCTCGCCGGCAGCTTCTGTAAAGCTCCAAACTTCATGATCTTGGCCGCCCCTGCCTACTTTCACTCGGGGAACAGGACTTTGGGGTCAGCTCGTCATGACAATGGCTGGTACATGGTCGGCGATGAGCCGCCGCATCGGAAAAACCTCGGCCGTGTCGGCTGACTCCCCTAGCACCTCAATTACTCGAGCAACCATTCGGGAAGCATCAGTGGACCTCAGGGAAGGTCGACATGAGGTTGAGGCAGCTCGGGGGCGGCCCGAAGTAGGTCATTACCATGCACCCGATGCCTCCCGTTTGTTCCGCCGTCGGTAAACTTCGAATTACGCCGGGTACAGAGGTCCTCCGGCCAAAGGTTGTGAAGGCAACTTGTGCGTTACCGTGTCTAGTTTGTGTGAGAGCGGATTGAGGCCCTCTAATCCTTTCTAGAGTACGAATTCAACGGAACCGTATCCGAAGGTCGTTCTGCACACAGAAAGGGGAAAACTGGAAATTCGCCGCTGGTGAGCAACCACTCGGGCTGTGGCTCGGGGGTGAGCAGCACCGGTCACTAGCGCGTCCAAGGGTGCCTTGGCTCGGGCGTGACAACGCCCCGGTTGGGCTGTCCACTGGAGACCGAAGTGCGGCGGCGTTAGGTAACCGGATTGAACTCTCGGTATAGCCGAGATCGACCGGTTTCAGCTGAATTCTAGCAGCGGGGAAGACGGAGGAAGGTTTCTAGTACCTTGCCGTGGCTCTGGAGGGGACGGAGAGGCGGTGATCAAGCTTCCCTGATCAGCTCCAAGTGCTCGGCAGCGATGGCGCGGTTCTGATGCGAGGAAGCAGCAGAATGTGCGGTGATCGCTCCGATCAGGGCAGTGACGTAGATAAGGGGGCTGTGAGGCGGTTCAGCACGTCGGGGCGGCAAGCATGTGGTGTCCCGGTCGCTTCTTCGCCGTGGCGGCTGCTCAGTCCGGCGCAAGAACCCGAGCTGGGTTTTCAGTCGGTTTGAGTTGTAGTAGTGGCTGACATGTGGGTCCCACTTCCAATTTGAACCTCTGAAATTTACTCCTAATCACTGTTGTAAACACTGAGCCCCAAAATACCCATGGTGATTCAAATTATTCACCCATGAGCCATTTGAATTGATCAGAATTCAGATTGGGTTAGGTTTGAATGAATTTCAGCACAAGTTCAGTTTTGAATTCAAATAAAGTTTGGATTTGTCCCACTTAGCTCATGTCAAGATCAAATCCACATGGAGTGAAAATTGGTGTGTGAGCTCACAAAAATGTGCTGAATAAGAATATGCCTCCCACTTTTAAATTCATGGGATAAAAACAGTTTGAATTTGAATATGGTTTCAAACTGCCCTCTTCCTAACTATACCCAAAATGACCTCAAAAAGGTTTTGAATTTGGGTGAAACTTGGCATGGACATCCTTAGCAATGTGTAGGAGTTTTCATATGTACAGCCCACCTATATCACATGTGGGAAATACCACTTTTGCAATATGTGAGTTTGTTCTCTAATGAGCATGTTGATGGTGGTTACTTGCTCTTCATTTGTGTTTATCAACTTACTCCAAATGAAGTGTGTGGTGTGGTGATGAACACTTCCAGTAGGTGTGAAAACTGAGGCCCTTACATATATAAAATATGAATGCATGCAGAAATCGAAATTGAGGGTGTCACAACAGGGGTCCCCATGCATTTCGCCCATTGCCACAGAAAATACGGTAGACACAGAGGATCCCGGGGAGATTTAACTGAGCCTGACGCGTGGGCACCCGCGAGGCTTCTTCCTCCTCGCGCTCCTGTGGCCGTCCACCGCCCACCTTGCCGGAGCACACGCCGGGAGGGGGTTCCCTTACCCCGAACTCAACCAAACTCGCCGCCTACACATAAAATTTCTTGGAGAACATGTTGCTGACCTTGGCGCCGACCGGCGATCGCCGGAAATGGCCGTGCGACGGCGACAGTCTTTGTGGTAAGTTTGGTGATGTCGCTATGGCACTGTAGCGCCTCAAAATCCCTTCGGTTGCCTCCTACATCACCGCCACGACCTCCGAAGCATAGACCCAGACCCTGATCTTGCGGAAAGTGGCGGCAAATATGACTTAGTCGTGCGACCTAGGTCTAAATCTTATGAAGAACAGAAAACCCGTAGAACTCAGTGGTTTCTCAATGGTTTCCCGCGGTTCTTGATACATGATAGTATGGACTCGCACGGACGTTTATGGATGGTTTTCTAAGTTGGAAAAGGATTGATTGAACGGTGAGCACAAATTTTTAGTTGGATTGCCGCGGTCCATATTGTATGCCGTCGGCAAGAACTGGAATTTCGGTGAGCACACGCTGTGGCATGTGGCCTGGATTGAGGGAAAAGAAGAGTGATCCTAGGAGAACCTTTTGGCGCCGAGTTTTCATAGTGGCGGTGACTCACGGCGTTGGAGAAGAGAACTGAGCTCGCTACCACGGTTTAGGGCAGCTACCGCCGATTGGTCGCTTCAGGGATGTCGAGGGACTGTGGGCGCAGCCTCTGGGCGCTGAGTCAACCATGAAAAGCCCCGGAGTGAGGTGATCGCCGGGATAGGCAGAGACGCAGCCATGTGGACTGTTTTTGCTGTAGAGCGTTCGAGAGCAGGGATAGACTTCGGTGTGTGCAGCGATGGAGTCGCTTCGTGGGAACGGAAGCCACTGAAGCTGATCGCCAGGACGACGGCAACTTGACTAGGTGGCGATCAGAACTGACTTGGTGGTATCCGCGGGCGAGGCCCGAAGAACAGAGCACTTCGTGTGAGGCGGTACACTCAGTGTGTGTGACTGACAAAGGGTCCCACCTACACTAATTCTTTTCAATTTTTGTTCACTGATATTTTCTCAGCTACTCAAAATTAAATTGTATACTTAGCCACAAAGTCATGAGCCAAATTTTGAATTCCTCAGATTGGAGCCGGTTTAGCTAAATTTGATTCACACTTGAATTTGAATTTCAAATTCACTTTTGAATTAATTCAAATATAGCTTCCGACAAGATCAAGTCCAAATGAGATGAAATTTGGTGGAGTAACTCATAAAAATGTGCTAAGGATGAATATGAATCCACCTTTTGAATTCAGATGATGAAAGTAGCTTAAATTTGAATTTGCATTCAAACTAGCCCTTTTTACAATTGTATCCAAAAGTGCCTCAAAAAGGTTTGGATTTGCATGAAACTTGACCTGAGCATTCCTAAGAATGTTTAAGACCTAATTGGGAGCTTAACCTCTCATGTTTACATGTGGGAAATCCTATTTTTTGGATTTGTGCGTTTTTCCTTTAATCATCCTATTGATGGTGGTTACTTGCTCTTCAAACGTGTTCATGAGATCGCCAAAAAGTGAGTGTGGTGTGTGTGATGTGATGAACACTTTAGCAAGTGAAATCTTGGGCCTTTACACAGGCTCTGGGCCGGACCTCCGCACTAAGGAGGGCTCCGGAGCCGCCACGTGTCCTTGGCCCCGGACCTGGCCTCCCCGCTGAGGCAAGGTTTGGAGCTTCCACGTGTCCCCAGGCTCCGGAGCATTCACGTGTCCTTGGCCCCTGACCTGGCCTCCCCACTGAGGCAAGGTTGGAGCTGCCACATGTCCCAGGCTTCGGGCCAGACCTCCCCGCTAAGGCGGGCTCCGGAGCCGCCACGTGTCCTTGGCCCCGGACCTAGCCTCCCAGCTGGGGCGAGGTCCGGAGCTACCAACGACGGTTCAACGTCAAAGGCAAGTTAGTGTAACACCCCAAATTTTGATTCAAAACTCTAAACCATGTTCAGAGGGGAATTTAAAATTTTTTGAACGTGTTGCATGTTTTGCAAAAATTCAAATTCAAACTGGAATTCAAATTATACTCAAAACAGAAAAGAATTGGAAAAAGAAAAAGAGAAACGGGAAAAAAACCGGCCAGTGGGCCGAAACCCGCCAGCCGGCCAAGTTTCCCCGCGCCAGCCGCCCCCGCGCGCCCGCGCTGTCTCTCACAGACGGGTGGGACCCACCTGTCATCCCTAACCCCGCGACCCCGGACTCTCTCCCGCGCGCGCGATCTTAACCGATCGAAAAACCGCGTTCCTCAGCCGAATTCCGGTCCCAGAAGAATCCAACTCGATCACAACTGACCCACCGCCCTCCCCCGGCTATAAAAACCCCAGCCCCGATCGGTTTTTCTCACGCGATCGCCGATTTTTACTCCGGTGAGCACCGAGACTTCGCCGGTGAATTCTGGCTGATCTAAGCTCGGAAACTCTGATCTAACTCGCTGGTCTTGATCCACCGCCTCCGGGGAGCTCTGCAGGTGCAGAAAACTCGGAGACTTACGGTGTAAACACAGCGCCGACGAGCTTCGCCGTGGTTTTGCCTCGGACCTCGCCGCCGATCACTTTCCAGGACCCCCGAGCTCAAGAAAACCCCCGAGGTGAGATCCCCGATCTCCCCTCTACCGATCTATGCCATAAGATCACAGTTTTAGGCAGAATTCTCGAGGATCCGAAACTTTCCGGCGAGATCGCCGCTTCCCGCCGCCGTGCGCCGCCGGCAGCGCCGCCCGCGCTCGATCAGAGCGACGTGGCCGCTTGTGCGCCGTTTATTTTAAATCGCACGGTAGACTTTAAATCCCCGCGTACCGGTTCGATGTTATAATCTCAGACGTCGGTTTAAAATCGGACGGTCCACGTCAGCCCCGCGTTATAAAGACTGGAATTCTTACGTGCTACCCCCTGGGGTTCTCTAGAATTGAGAGCTAGCCCCGGAAACTTCAAATCTAGCCCCTGGAACTCCAGAAAATCATGTAAATTCATTTAAAAATCAGTTTTAGCCCCTGGACTTAATAAAAATTAGGAAAAACACCTCTGATAAGTGTAGCTAGACCCCTGGAAATTATGAAAATAATATTATAGACCCTGTAATGGGTGAGTTCATTATTTTAGCCCTGTTTAGTATTTAATTTAGGAAATTGAATATGTAACTAGTGTTTAAAAATTAAAAAGTAGGGACAAACATAATTGTCAAAGTTAATTAAAAACTTTCTCAGTACTTAGGAAACTTTGGAGTAAGATAAAAATATATTTTTAGGCTGAAATGAATCTGTTTCATTGATTATTCACATTTATTAGTATAGGGACACATTTTTAAGTAAAGAATAGCTCTAGAAAAATAGGAAAAATAATTATGAAATAATTTACATCAGAGGCCAAGGTCAAAATATGTTATTCAATTATTTAAGACCAAAACCTATACTGTTTAGATGATGTGTATTACTAATTTCATAATAAAATACACAATTATACATAGGAATATAAATCTGAAAATATAGCAACTAGTAAATGATAAATGGAGTCTTTAAAAATTCAAAGAGTTCAGTTTAGGGTTGATAGAAATTATGAAGGCACATATGGAGAAGAAAAATACTTTTCTTACATACTTGGTAGTTTAATATAAGGAATTTATTTAAAACTGAAACACACACACACACACACACACACACACACACACACATATATATATATATATATATATATATATATATATATATAGTATGTAAGTATAAATAGGAACACCAAAGTAGGAATCATACACATATAAATAAAAGTGTGTGCAAGCCACAGATCAACACACAAAGTAACCACAACACATATAATGGTGAATGAATTTCATAAATATGAAATGTGTGGTTTGTATGAAGTAGAAGTGTGAACTATGTCTTATGATTGTTGTTTTTCTTTTGCTATGTGCGATGGTATGAAGTAGAACCTGTTCAAGAGCAAGTTATTCCTTTCCAAGATCAGGATTACCCATTTCAAGAGCAGCAAGCAGGAGGCAAGTGTCCTTGACCACTTTGATCCTATGCTAGGATGTGTAGATAGAATTATTTGCATTGTCAAATGAAATATGAAACCCATGCTAGGAAAGTTTCCCTAGAATTGCATTACCTTGTTTCCTTGTAGCTTGGGTTGGGATTTATTTTGTCATGTCATTTATTTACATGCATATGCTTAGCCATGCTTAGAATGGGATATTTGGGATATGAGATCATCAGTTTATTGTACCATACTCTTGAATGAGCTATTGTGAGTTATGTAGAGATAGAGATCAAGGCAAGTTGGATGTTTTGGTTGTGTGCTGGGTGCACGAGACTTGGGTTTGTGTTTAGTACTTGCCTGGATCCTAAGGACCGGTTCATGGAGCATGTAACCCGGCTTTACAGTGCCAACCACATGCTGAGATGGGGCAGCTTGGCCAATTAATTAGGTGTATCCCAGGCGTAGTATGGGTGTGTTGGATGGTGCGGGGAGTAGGTGTCAGCTGGACTACCATATGAACCGCAAGGCTCAAAAGGGGGCCACTGCAGCGGGGTTGGAGCCTCTTGTATGCTGTTAGGGGTGAAACCTCAGTGGGCCCACGCTCGTCGGGAATCCCTTTGTAAAGGCTTCGTAGTGATCTCCTGGCTACACACCTGGGAAGTGTGAATGTGGATCGTAACCACTGGCATAATGGAGGTTCTTTTAGTCCACCCGGCAACGGGGGATGAAATCACTACATGTGGGTACAGTGGTACAAACTCTGCAGAGTCAAAACTGTCTTGACAGCCGTGCTCACGGTCAAGAGCGGCTTGGACTTATTCATGATTAGAGGATTGATGGTTTTGGAAGTTGTGGAAGTTAAGCGGGGAGCTTAACATTGGAAATGATGTTATGGTTATTGGATTATGATAATGGGTTGGGAGATTGGGACCATTTCACTTGTGTAGTAATGTAGGTGCTTAATAAGCTAAGGTGATAGGTATTAATTGCGTAGTGCTTTAACCATGAGTTAAATCTCTCCTTGTTCTAGCCATGCATGATATAATTTTCCCACACTTGCTGAGTACCATTGGTACTCAACCTTGCATATTTGTTGGTTTATAATGCTGCTCAGGTCAAGATAATGAGGTGGTGTATAATGACCAAGACTTTAGACCCGAGGAAGGTTTTTAGGTTCATGAAGACCCCCGGGCAACGCCTGTGATGGAGCCCTAAAAGAATAATATTCCGCTGCTAGTTTATTTACTTGTGATGAAGCATTAGTGTCCATTGAGACATTTGCGATGTAAGACTTATTTATATTCGACACCTGGCTTGTAATAAATGATGCTTCACTATTTGTCATCACATGTATGAGAAAATGATCCTGGCATACATGTGATATTCACTTGGTTGTTCTTCGGAAAAACCGGGTGTGACAGAGGTGGTATCAGAGCCAAGGTTGCCCGTAGGAACGTGGACCTAGGTAGAAATGGACGTATTTAAGGGCCCTATTTTCTTAAAAACTATTTTCCAAGGTGTGGGTGGAAAAGTGTTATTAAAGGAGTCATTTTCTTCATCTTACCCCAACTTTCATTCAAAATAAGATTTTTGTTTGGGAATTTATCTAACCTAATTTTAAATTCTTTTGTTTTTAGATGGTTCGCATGATTCGCACCGCTCGTAAGTCCACAGGAGGGAGAGTTCCCGTAGTTGCCCTTGCCGAAAGAGAGGAGAGTCGTCCAGTGACGTACCTTTCCTACGGATTGGCAGTAGGAGATTTGTTGCGCCGTCTTCGACGTATGCTCGAAGCCGCCGGCAATACGGGCAAGCTAATCATCCACTATAACTCCACCAGGATCATCCGTGAGAAGAGGGAAGAATGGAGTTCGGAGATGAGGATTATACACGAGAATCAGCTTCTTAAGATTCACCACTCTCCAGCTTGTCGAGCAACACAAGTTGACGCGGAGAAAGATGTCACCTGGGAGGCCATCACCTGCCAGAGTCACATCTATCGTCGCCACTTGGACAAAACTGAGTACATGTATGTCCTCCAACGTGAGAGTGGTACCACGGAGTACAAGTACCCACCGGTGCAGCAAGGGACTTCCCATGAGCACATGGACTTGTGCTTGGAGGATGCTGCTATGCTCAGCACTCGACTGCAGGAGTGTCAACAAGAGCTTCAGGATGTCCGAGACACCCTGAAGGAAACGGAGGCGTTGCTGCGAGCCTGCTTAAAGGCGAGAGAAAGAGGAGATGGGAATGAACTGTGTGTCACCGTAAATGATACATGGACTCCTGACTCCCCGGATCGCCGAGCAATCAGGCGTCGTCGCACTTCTCCACCAGCAGCCTCCCCACCCAAAGCAGAGTCAGAAGGTAGCCGAAATGAGGAGGAAGATCCCGAGGAGCCAGCTCAAGAGGACGAGTAGTGTAGAGTCTTTCCCCTAGCTAGCAAGAGGTCGAGTAGTCGAGTCGTTACGTAGTTAATGGTGTGATGATGCTTGGTGTGTGACGTGAGTTGTGGAAGCCATGAGCAATTGTCCACAGCCTCGTCTTCAGATTGTTTTGCTTTGGTGTGTGAACCCACAGGAAATAATAGTGCATTCATTTGGTGTGAGATATGAACCCTCGTAAAAGTATAACAAAGCTCCAACACTTCAAAGTACAAACAAATGGAAGTAGTAAGATGATACTAAATGGTATCAAGTTAACATTTGTTGATTCTGCCAGATGGCCGGAAGAGGAAAAGGACGTGCTGCCAACCCCGCCAACAACAATGATGAGGCATGCAACCCTCATCTTTCGGGAGGCCAGGACAGGGGTGGTCGCCGTGAAGAAGTTGATCCTCTCCACCAAATGCTGGAGAATCAAAATCAACTCATCCAGAACTTGACTCAAGTGGTGGCCAACTTGCATCAAGTTCCACCTCCACAAGCTGCACCACGCCAACCAAGGTTGAGTGAGTTTCTAGGAACTCAACCTCCAAAGTTTGCAAGTGCTGCTGAACCTCTGGAGGCAGACGATTGGCTGAAGACCATTGAAAGCAAGATGAGGATAATACAATGCCAAGGGTATGAGAGGGTGCTGTTTGCCTCTCATCAGTTGCATGGACCTGCTGCTGATTGGTGGACCGCCTACGTGGCCGCCCATCATGACCCTGAGAACATCACTTGGGACGAGTTCAAGCGTAGCTTCCGCAACCACTACATCCCAAGAGGTGAACTCAAAAACAAGAGGAAGGAGTTTTTGGGACTGCAGCAGGGAAACATGACGGTGAGGGAATACCTCACTAAATTCACTCAACTATCCCGTTATGCCCCACGGGACATAGAGACTGATGAGCAGAAACAAGATTGTTTCGTGGAAGGGCTTACCGCAGAAATGCAGTGTGCAATGTCCTCAAATGAGTATGAAAGCTTTCAAAAGATGGTGGACAGAGCATTTGTGGTGGAAAGAAAGCTAAAGGCCCTGGAAAATGAGAATAAGAGGAAGGCTGGGTGGTCACATCAAGCCTCAGGGAGCTACACCCGCCCATGTTTGATGCAGCAACCTACGGGGCAGACGAGCCGTGCTGCGGTACCCTATTCAGCACCAAGAGGGTACAACCCAAACTACAGGCCTCCCGCAGCATCAGCACAGCCACAACGTCAGTTTGTACAGCAGCCTCGCCCCGCATATCCACCTCGACCAGCAGTACAAGGACCCCCAAACCAACCCCAAGACAACAAGGGCCAAGCAACTAAGATTGGGGTGCAATGTTTTAGCTGTGGTGAAGTGGGGCACTACGCCCATAAATGCCCAAAGAAGAAGCCTGCGCCGCCACAACAGCAGAATGTATTGAGAGGACGGGTGAACCATGTCACTATGGAGGAAGCACAAGAGGCACCCGACGTGGTAGTTGGTAAGTTTCCTGCCAATTTACATCTTGCAACTCTGCTGTTTGATTCTGGTGCTACCCACTCGTTCATTGCTCAAGGGTTTGTTAAGAAGCATGACCTAGCAACCACACAAATGAACCATATGCTAGCTGTAAATTCTCCAGGTGGAGAAATAAGGACAAGACAAGTGTGTCCCAAAGTGAACCTAGACATTAATGGGGTAGTATTTACTGCTAACCTCATAGTGATAGATTCACAAGGGATAGATATTATTTTGGGTATGGACTGGTTGACCAAACATAAAGGAATCATCCATTGTTCGACCAGAACGGTGGAACTAACTCACCCCAGTGGTACCAGAGTAAAGTTCATAACAATACACGAGCCTAGGAGGGACATTAAATTAAATCAAGTGGAGGTGAAAGTTGAGGAAATCAGGACTATCAGGGAATATCCAGATGTTTTTCCGGAGGAGTTGCCAGGTATGCCTCCCGACCGTGACGTGGAATTCGCAATTGAGCTAGTACCGGGAACAGCCCCGATATACAAGAGACCTTATCGAATGGACTCCAAGCAGCTAGAAGAGCTCAAGGATCATTTGAGAGAATTGACGGAGAAGGGGTATATTCGCCCTAGTTCCTCACCATGGGGAGCTCCGGTGATATTTGTGCCCAAGAAAGACGGAACCCAAAGGTTATGCGTGGATTACCATGCCTTGAATGAGGTAACCATCAAAAACAAGTACCCATTACCCCGCATTGAAGACTTGTTTGATCAGTTGAGGGGAGCTTGTGTGTTCTCGAAAATTGATCTCAGGTCGGGGTACCACCAACTCAAGATAAGGCAATCAGATATTCCCAAGACAGCTTTCGTATCTCGGTACGGACTGTATGAATACACTGTCATGCCTTTTGGGCTAACCAATGCCCCGGCATATTTCATGTACCTCATGAACAAGGTATTCATGGAATATCTGGACAAATTTGTGGTGATTTTCATAGATGATATTCTCGTCTTCTCCAAAAATGAAGAAGAACATGAGAAACATCTAAGGTTGGTGTTACAGAGGCTGAGAGAACACCAACTATATGCCAAGTTGAGCAAGTGTGAGTTTTGGCTGAAGAGAGTTCCCTTTTTAGGACATATAATCTCGGAGGGAGGAATCTCCGTAGATCCCGCCAAAATCGAGGATATCCAGAAGCGGAAAACCCCTGAAAATGTCGGGGAAGTTCGAAGCTTTTTGGGATTGGCTGGATACTATCGACGGTTTATTGAGGGATTCTCCAAGATCTCGAGACCTCTCACCAAATTGTTGGAAAAGGGAATCACATTCAACTGGACGCCACAGTGCGAGACGAGCTTTCAGGAGCTAAAGAAGAGATTGACAACAGCCCCAGTGTTGGTTATGCCAGATATGAAGAAGAATTTCACAGTGTACTGCGATGCCTCTGGAAATGGGTTGGGATGTGTTCTCATGCAAGAAGGACATGTCGTGGCATATGCATCCCGGCAGCTTCGGAAGCACGAGAAGAACTATCCTACACATGACCTAGAACTAGCTGCAGTGGTACACACGTTGAAAATTTGGCGACACTATTTGATGGGGAAGAGGACAGAGATATATACGGATCATAAGAGTTTGAAGTACATATTCACACAGCCAGATCTCAACCTCAGACAAAGAAGATGGTTAGAGCTAATCAATGACTTTGATATAGGCATCAACTATCATCCCGGGAAAGCAAACGTCGTGGCCGATGCTTTGAGTCGGAATGTGCAGGTCAATAAGTTGAGCTTGAAGGACATGCCCGCAGAATTGAAGGACGAAGTTATAAGGCTCAATCTATGTCTAGTAAATAGTGGTGAAGCCATCGCCATGGAAGTGAACTCCACACTCGAGCAAGACATACGCGAGGGCCAAAAGAATGATGAGAAGATACAAGAGATCAGACAGCTCATTAAGGAAAATAAAGCTCCTGGTTTTAGAGAGGATGAACAAGGAACGGTGTGGCACGGGAAAAGGATCTGTGTGCCAGAAGTAAAGGAGATCCGTGAATTAATTTTGAAGGAGGCTCACGATTCCGACTATTCCATTCATCCTGGGAGTACGAAGATGTACCAGGACCTCAAAAGCAGGTATTGGTGGTATGGCATGAAGCGAGATGTCGCGGAACATGTTGCCCTATGTGACACATGTCAGTTGGTGAAAGCAGAACATCAACGACCCGCGGGATTGCTGCAACCACTCAAAGTGCCTGAATGGAAGTGGGAAGAAATCAGCATGGATTTTGTCGTGGGATTGCCTAGGACCCAATCCGGGTATGATTCAATATGGGTCATTATTGATCGGCTAACCAAGGTAGCTCATTTCATTCCTGTGAAAGAAAGCTACAGCGGATCCAAATTGGCAGAATTGTACATGTCAAGGATTGTGTGTTACCATGGAGTGCCAAAGAAGATAGTGTCGGACCGAGGGACACAATTCACCTCGAGGTTTTGGCAAAAGTTGAATGAAACCATGGGAACCCATCTAAATTTCAGCTCTGCCTATCATCCCCAAACTGACGGGCAGACGGAGAGAACCAATCAGATCCTTGAAGATATGTTAAGGGCATGTGCACTCAAAAACAATAGGAGTTGGGACAAGAACTTACCGTATGCGGAGTTTTCCTATAACAACAGCTATCAAGCTAGTATGAAAATGTCACCGTTTGAAGCTTTGTATGGAAGGAAGTGCAGAACTCCTCTATTTTGGAACCAAACAGGAGAAAGTAAAGTGTTTGGTCCCGAAGTGCTACAAGAAGCCGAAGCGAAGGTGAGGGAGATTCA
Organism: Neostapfia colusana; assembly: GCA_030760725.1. Taxonomy (NCBI): domain Eukaryota; kingdom Viridiplantae; phylum Streptophyta; class Magnoliopsida; order Poales; family Poaceae; genus Neostapfia; species Neostapfia colusana. Next base: position 78,587,599 of record JASWHV010000010.1, on the reverse strand, counting down.
CAACAACTTGAGGATAGCACAAACACGCCAGAAGAGTTATGCTGATGTACGAAGAAGAGAACTCGTTTTCAACGTGGGAGACTATGTTTATCTCAAGGTGTCCCCTATCAGAGGACTTCGTCGGTTCAAGGTGAAAGGGAAGTTGTCACCTCGATACATCGGACCCTTTCAAGTTTTGGAAAGAAAAGGCGAAGTGGCGTACCAACTAGAGTTACCGGTTCATCTATCGGACGTGCACGATGTATTTCATGTGTCACAACTTAAGAAATGTCTGAGGACGCCTGAAGAGGTGTTACCCATGAATGAAGTGGATGTAGCTGAGGATTTGTCTTATGCCGAGCAACCATACAAGAATTTGGAGACGATGGAACGCCTCACCAGAAACAAGAGAATCCGGATGTGCAAGGTGCAGTGGAAGCATCACTCAGAAGAGGAAGCTACCTGGGAACGGGAAGATGAGCTCAAGGCACAATTTCCGGAATTGTTTTCTTAGAAACACCAATCTCGAGGACGAGATTTCTTTTAAGGGGGGTAGAGCTGTAACACCCCAAATTTTGATTCAAAACTCTAAACCATGTTCAGAGGGGAATTTAAAAACTTTTGGACGTGTTGCATGTTTTGCAAAAATTCAAATTCAAACTGGAATTCAAATTATACTCAAAACAGAAAAGAAATGGAAAAAGAAAAAGAGAAACGGGAAAAAAACCGGCCAGTGGGCCGAAACCCGCCAGCCGGCCCAGTTTCCCCGCGCCAGCCGCCCCCGCGCGCCCGCGCTGTCTCTCACAGACGGGTGGGACCCACCTGTCATCCCTAACCCCGCGACCCCGGACTCTCTCCCGCGCGCGCGATCTTAACCGATCGAAAAACCGTGTTCCTCAGCCGAATTCCGGTCCCAGAAGAATCCAACTCGATCACAACTGACCCACCGCCCTCCCCCGGCTATAAAAACCCCAGCCCCGATCGGTTTTTCTCACGCGATCGCCGATTTTTACTCCGGTGAGCACCGAGACTTTGCCGGTGAATTCTGGCTGATCTAAGCTCGGAAACTCTGATCTAACTCGCTGGTCTTGGTCCACCGCCTCCGGGGAGCTCTGCAGGTGCAGAAAACTCGGAAACTTACGGTGTAAACACAGCGCCGACGAGCTTCGCCGTGGTTTTGCCTCGGACCTCGCCGCCGATCACTTTCCAGGACCCCCGAGCTCAAGAAAACCCCCGAGGTGAGATCCCCGACCTCCCCTCTACCGATCTATGCCATAAGATCACAGTTTTAGGCAGAATTGTCGAGGATCCGAAACTTTCCGGCGAGATCGCCGCTTCCCGCCGCCGTGCGCCGCCGGCAGCGCCGCCCGCGCTCGATCAGAGCGACGTGGCCGCTTGTGCGCCGTTTATTTTAAATCGCACGGTAGACTTTAAATCCCCGCGTACCGGTTCGATGTTATAATCTCAGCCGTCGGTTTAAAATCGGACGGTCCACGTCAGCCCCGCGTTATAAAGACTGGAATTCTTACGTGCTACCCCCTGGGGTTCTCTGGAATTGAGAGCTAGCCCCGGAAACTTCGGATCTAGCCCCTGGAACTCCAGAAAATCATGTAAATTCATTTAAAAATCAGTTTTAGCCCCTGGACTTAATAAAAATTAGGAAAAACACCTCTGATAAGTGTAGCTAGACCCCTGGAAATTATGAAAATAATATTATAGACCCTGTAATGGGTGAGTTCATTATTTTAGCCCTGTTTAGTATTTAATTTAGGAAATTGAATATGTAACTAGTGTTTAAAAATTAAAAAGTAGGGACAAACATAATTGTCAAAGTTAATTAAAAACTTTCTCAGTACTTAGGAAACTTTGGAGTAAGATAAAAATATATTTTTGGGCTGAAATGAATCTGTTTCATTGATTATTCACATTTATTAGTATAGGGACACATTTTTAAGTAAAGAATAGCTCTAGAAAAATAGGGAAAATAATTATGAAATAGTTTACATCAGAGGCCAAGGTCAAAATATGTTATTCAATTATTTAAGACCAAAACCTATACTGTTTAGATGATGTGTATTACTAATTTCATAATAAAATACACAATTATACATAGGAATATAAATCTGAAAATATAGCAACTAGTAAATGATAAATGGAGTCTTTAAAAATTCAAAGAGTTCAGTTTAGGGTTGATAGGAATTATGAAGGCACATATGGAGAAGAAAAATACTTTTCTTACATACTTGGTAGTTTAATATAAGGAATTTATTTAAAACTGAAACACACACACACACACACACACACACACACACACACACACACACACACACACACACACACACACACACACACACACATATATATATATATATATATATATATATATATATATATATATATATATATATATATATATATATATATATATATATATAGTATGTAAGTATAAATAGGAACACCAAAGTAGGAATCATACACATATAAATAAAAGTGTGTGCAAGCCACAGATCAACACACAAAGTAACCACAACACATATAATGGTGAATGAATTTCATAAATATGAAATGTGTGGTTTGTATGAAGTAGAAGTGTGAACTATGTCTTATGATTGTTGTTTTTCTTTTGCTATGTGTGATGGTATGAAGTAGAACCTGTTCAAGAGCAAGTTATTCCTTTCCAAGATCAGGACTACCCATTTCAAGAGCAGCAAGCAGGAGGCAAGTGTCCTTGACCACTTTGATCCTATGCTAGGATGTGTAGATAGAATTATTTGCATTGTCAAATGAAATATGAAACCCATGCTAGGAAAGTTTCCCTAGAATTGCATTACCTTGTTTCCTTGTAGCTTGGGTTGGGATTTATTTTGTCATGTCATTTATTTACATGCATATGCTTAGCCATGCTTAGAATGGGATATTTGGGATATGAGATCATCAGTTTATTGTACCATACTCTTGAATGAGCTATTGTGAGTTATGTAGAGGTAGGGATCAAGGCAAGTTGGATGTTTTGGTTGTGTGCTGGGTGCACGAGACTTGGGTTTGTGTTTAGTACTTGCCTGGATCCTAAGGACCGGTTCATGGAGCATGTAACCCGGCTTTACAGTGCCAACCACATGCTGAGATGGGGCAGCTTGGCCAATTAATTAGGTGTATCCCCGGCGTAGTATGGGTGTGTTGGATGGTGCGGGGAGTAGGTGTCAGCTGGACTACCATATGAACCGCAAGGCTCAAGAGGGGGCCACTGCAGCGGGGTTGGAGCCTCTTGTATGCTGTTAGGGGTGAAACCTCAGTGGGCCCACGCTCGTCGGGAATCCCTTTGTAAAGGCTTCGTAGTGATCTCCTGGCTACAAACCTGGAAAGTGTGAATGTGGATCGTAGCCACTGGCATAATGGAGGTTCTTTTAGTCCACCCGGCAACGGGGGATGAAATCACTACATGTGTGTACAGTGGTACAAACTCTGCAGAGTCAAAACTGTCTTGACAGCCGTGCTCACGGTCAAGAGCGGCTTGGACTTATTCATGATTGGAGGATTGATGGTTTTGGAAGTTGTGGAAGTTAAGCGGGGAGCTTAACATTGGAAATGATGTTATGGTTATTGGATTATGATAATGGGTTGGGAGATTGGGACCATTTCACTTGTGTAGTAATGTAGGTGCTTAATAAGCTAAGGTGATAGGTATTAATTGCGTAGTGCTTTAACCATGAGTTAAATCTCTCCTTGTTCTAGCCATGCATGATATAATTTTCCCACACTTGCTGAGTACCATTGGTACTCAACCTTGCATATTTGTTGGTTTATAATGCTGCTCAGGTCAAGATAATGAGGTGGTGTATAATGACCAAGATTTTGGACCCGAGGAAGGTTTTTAGGTTCATGAAGACCCCCGGGCAACGCCTGTGATGGAGCCCTAAAAGAATAATATTCCGCTGCTAGTTTATTTACTTGTGATGAAGCATTAGTGTCCATTGAGACATTTGCGATGTAAGACTTATTTATATTCGACACCTGGCTTGTAATAAATGATGCTTCACTATTTGTCATCACATGTATGAGAAAATGATCCTGGCATACATGTGATATTCACTTGGTTGTTCTTCGGAAAAACCGGGTGTGACAGAGGTGGTATCAGAGCCAAGGTTGCCCGTAGGAACGTGGACCTAGATAGAAATGGACGTATTTAAGGGCCCTATTTTCTTAAAAACTATTTTCCAAGGTGTGGGTGGAAAAGTGTTATTAAAGGAGTCATTTTCTTCATCTTACCCCAACTTTCATTCAAAATAAGATTTTTGTTTGGGAATTTATCTAACCTAATTTTAAATTCTTTTGTTTTTAGATGGTTCGCATGATTCGCACCGCTCGTAAGTCCACAGGAGGGAGAGTTCCCGTAGTTGCCCTTGCCGAAAGAGAGGAGAGTCGTCCAGTGACGTACCTTTCCTACGGATTGGCAGTAGGAGATTTGTTGCGCCATCTTCGACGTATGCTCGAAGCCGCCGGCAATACGGGCAAGCTAATCATCCACTATAACTCCACCAGGACCATCCGTGAGAAGAGGGAAGAATGGAGTTCGGAGATGAGGATTATACACGAGAATCAGCTTCTTAAGATTCACCACTCTCCAGCTTGTCGAGCAACACAAGTTGACGCGGAGAAAGATGTCACCTGGGAGGCCATCACCTGCCAGAGTCACATCTATCGTCGCCACTTGGACAAAACTGAGTACATGTATGTCCTCCAACGTGAGAGTGGTACCACGGAGTACAAGTACCCACCGGTGCAGCAAGGGACTTCCCATGAGCACATGGACTTGTGCTTGGAGGATGCTGCTATGCTCAGCACTCGACTGCAGGAGTGTCAACAAGAGCTTCAGGATGTCCGAGACACCCTGAAGGAAACGGAGGCGTTGCTGCGAGCCTGCTTAAAGGCGAGAGAAAGAGGAGATGGGAATGAACTGTGTGTCACCGTGAATGATACATGGACTCCTGACTCCCCGGATCGCCGAGCAATCAGGCGTCGTCGCACTTCTCCACCAGCAGCCTCCCCACCCAAAGCAGAGTCAGAAGGTAGCCAAAATGAGGAGGAAGATCCCGAGGAGCCAGCTCAAGAGGACGAGTAGTGTAGAGTCTTTCCCCTAGCTAGCAAGAGGTCGAGTAGTCGAGTCGTTACGTAGTTAATGGTGTGATGATGCTTGGTGTGTGACGTGAGTTGTGGAAGCCATGAGCAATTGTCCACAGCCTCGTCTTCAGATTGTTTTGCTTTGGTGTGTGAACCCACAGGAAATAATAGTGCATTCATTTGGTGTGAGATATGAACCCTCGTAAAAGTATAACAAAGCCCCAACACTTCAAAGTACAAACAAATGGAAGTAGTAAGATGATACTAAATGGTATCAAGTTAACATTTGTTGATTCTGCCAGATGGCCGGAAGAGGAAAAGGACGTGCTGCCAACCCCGCCAACAACAATGATGAGGCATGCAACCCTCATCTTTCGGGAGGCCAGGACAGGGGTGGTCGCCGTGAAGAAGTTGATCCTCTCCACCAAATGCTGGAGAATCAAAATCAACTCATCCAGAACTTGACTCAAGTGGTGGCCAACTTGCATCAAGTTCCACCTCCACAAGCTGCACCACGCCAACCAAGGTTGAGTGAGTTTCTAGGAACTCAACCTCCAAAGTTTGCAAGTGCTGCTGAACCTCTGGAGGCAGACGATTGGCTGAAGACCATTGAAAGCAAGATGAGGATAATACAATGCCAAGGGTATGAGAGGGTGCTGTTTGCCTCTCATCAGTTGCATGGACCTGCTGCTGATTGGTGGACCGCCTACGTGGCCGCCCATCATGACCCTGAGAACATCACTTGGGACGAGTTCAAGCGTAGCTTCCGCAACCACTACATCCCAAGAGGTGAACTCAAAAACAAGAGGAAGGAGTTTTTGGGACTGCAGCAGGGAAACATGACGCTGAGGGAATACCTCACTAAATTCACTAAACTATCCCGTTATGCCCCACGGGACATAGAGACTGATGAGCAGAAAAAAGATTGTTTCGTGGAAGGGCTTACCGCAGAAATGCAGTGTGCAATGTCCTCAAATGAGTATGAAAGCTTTCAAAAGATGGTGGACAGAGCATTTGTGGTGGAAAGAAAGCTAAAGGCCCTGGAAAATGAGAATAAGAGGAAGGCTGGGTGGTCACATCAAGCCTCAGGGAGCAACACCCGCCCACGTTTGATGCAGCAACCTACGGGGCAGACGAGCCGTGCTGCGGTACCCTATTCAGCACCAAGAGGGTACAACCCAAACTACAGGCCTCCCGCAGCATCAGCACAGCCACAACGTCAGTTTGTACAGCAGCCTCGCCCCGCATATCCACCTCGACCAGCAGTACAAGGACCCCCAAACCAACCCCAAGACAACAAGGGCCAAGCAACTAAGATTGGGGTGCAATGTTTTAGCTGTGGTGAAGTGGGGCACTACGCCCATAAATGCCCAAAGAAGAAGCCTGCGCCGCCACAACAGCAGAATGTATTGAGAGGACGGGTGAACCATGTCACTATGGAGGAAGCACAAGAGGCACCCAACGTGGTAGTTGGTAAGTTTCCTGCCAATTTACATCTTGCAACTCTGCTGTTTGATTCTGGTGCTACCCACTCGTTCATTGCTCAAGGGTTTGTTAAGAAGCATGACCTAGCAACCACACAAATAAACCATATGCTAGCTGTAAATTCTCCAGGTGGAGAAATAAGGACAAGACAAGTATGTCCCAAAGTGAACCTAGACATTAATGGGGTAGTATTTACTGCTAACCTCATAGTGATAGATTCACAAGGGATAGATATTATTTTGGGTATGGACTGGTTGACCAAACATAAAGGAATCATCCATTGTTCGACCAGAACGGTGGAACTAACTCACCCCAGTGGTACCAGAGTAAAGTTCATAACAATACACGAGCCTAGGAGGGACATTAAATTAAATCAAGTGGAGGTGAAAGTTGAGGAAATCAGGACTATCAGGGAATATCCAGATGTTTTTCCGGAGGAGTTGCCAGGTATGCCTCCCGACCGTGACGTGGAATTCGCAATTGAGCTAGTACCGGGAACAGCCCCAATATACAAGAGACCTTATCGAATGGACTCCAAGCAGCTAGAAGAGCTCAAGGATCATTTGAGAGAATTGACGGAGAAGGGGTATATTCGCCCTAGTTCCTCACCATGGGGAGCTCCGGTGATATTTGTGCCCAAGAAAGACGGAACCCAAAGGTTATGCGTGGATTACCGTGCCTTGAATGAGGTAACCATCAAAAACAAGTACCCATTACCCCGCATTGAAGACTTGTTTGATCAGTTGAGGGGAGCTTGTGTGTTCTCGAAAATTGATCTCAGGTCGGGGTACCACCAACTCAAGATAAGGCAATCAGATATTCCCAAGACAGCTTTCGTATCTCGGTACGGACTGTATGAATACACTGTCATGCCTTTTGGGCTAACCAATGCCCCGGCATATTTCATGTACCTCATGAACAAGGTATTCATGGAATATCTGGACAAATTTGTGGTGGTTTTCATAGATGATATTCTCGTCTTATCCAAAAATGAAGAAGAACATGAGAAATATCTAAGATTGGTGTTACAGAGGCTGAGAGAACACCAACTATATGCCAAGTTGAGCAAGTGTGAGTTTTGGCTGAAGAGAGTTCCATTTTTAGGACATATAATCTCGGAGGGAGGAATCTCCGTAGATCCCGCCAAAATCGAGGATATCCAGAAGCGGAAAACCCCTGAAAATGTCGGGGAAGTTCGAAGCTTTTTGGGATTGGCTGGATACTATCGACGGTTTATTGAGGGATTCTCCAAGATCTCGAGACCTCTCACCAAATTGTTGGAAAAGGGAATCACATTCAACTGGACGCCACAGTGCGAGACGAGCTTTCAGGAGCTAAAGAAGAGATTGACAACAGCCCCAGTGTTGGTTATGCCAGATATGCAGAAGAATTTCATAGTGTACTGCGATGCCTCTGGAAATGGGTTGGGATGTGTTCTCATGCAAGAAGGACATGTCGTGGCATATGCATCCCGGCAGCTTCGGAAGCACGAGAAGAACTATCCTACACATGACCTAGAACTAGCTGCAGTGGTACACGCGTTGAAAATTTGGCGGCACTATTTGATGGGGAAGAGGACAGAGATATATACGGATCATAAGAGTTTGAAGTACATATTCACACAGCCAGATCTCAACCTCAGACAAAGGAGATGGTTAGAGCTAATCAATGACTTTGATATAGGCATCAACTATCATCCCGGGAAAGCAAACGTCGTGGCCGATGCTTTGAGTCGGAATGTGCAGGTCAATAAGTTGAGCTTGAAGGACATGCCCGCAGAATTGAAGGACGAAGTTATAAGGCTCAATCTATGTCTAGTAAATAGTGGTGAAGCCATCGCCATGGAAGTGAACTCCACACTCGAGCAAGACATACGCGAGGGCCAAAAGAATGATGAGAAGATACAAGAGATCAGACAGCTCATTAAGGAAAATAAAGCTCCTGGTTTTAGAGAGGATGAACAAGGAACGGTGTGGCACGGGAAAAAGGATCTGTGTGCCAGAAGTAAAGGAGATCCATGAATTAATTTTGAAGGAGGCTCACGATTCCGACTATTCCATTCATCCTGGGAGTACGAAGATGTACCAGGACCTCAAAAGCAAGTATTGGTGGTATGGCACGAAGCGAGATGTCACGGAACATGTTGCCCTATGTGACACATGTCAGTTGGTGAAAGCAGAACATCAACGACCCGCGGGATTGCTGCAACCACTCAAAGTGCCTGAATGGAAGTGGGAAGAAATCAGCATGGATTTTGTCGTGGGATTGCCTAGGACCCAATCCGGGTATGATTCAATATGGGTCATTATTGATCGGCTAATCAAGGTAGCTCATTTCATTCCTGTGAAAGAAAGCTACAGCGGATCCAAATTGGCAGAATTGTACATGTCAAGGATTGTGTGTTACCATGGAGTGCCAAAGAAGATAGTGTCGGATCGAGGGACACAGTTCACCTCGAGGTTTTGGCAAAAGTTGCATGAAACCATGGGAACCCATCTGAATTTCAGCTCTGCCTATCATCCCCAAACTGACGGGCAGACGGAGAGAACCAATCAGATCCTTGAAGATATGTTAAGGGCATGTGCACTCAAAAACAATAGGAGTTGGGACAAGAACTTACCGTATGCGGAGTTTTCCTATAACAACAGCTATCAAGCTAGTATGAAAATGTCACCGTTTGAAGCTTTGTACGGAAGGAAGTGCAGAACTCCTCTATTTTGGAACCAAACAGGAGAAAGTAAAGTGTTTGGTCCCGAAGTGCTACAAGAAGCCGAAGCGAAGGTGAGGGAGATTCGCAACAACTTGAGGATAGCACAAACACGCCAGAAGAGTTATGCTGATGTACGAAGAAGAGAACTCGTTTTCAACGTGGGAGACTATGTTTATCTCAAGGTGTCCCCTATCAGAGGACTTCGTCGGTTCAAGGTGAAAGGGAAGTTGTCACCTCGATACATCGGACCCTTTCAAGTTTTGGAAAGAAAAGGCGAAGTGGCGTACCAACTAGAGTTACCGGTTCATCTATCGGACGTGCACGATGTATTTCATGTGTCACAACTTAAGAAATGTCTGAGGACGCCTGAAGAGGTGTTACCCATGAATGAAGTGGATGTAGCTGAGGATTTGTCTTATGCCGAGCAACCATACAAGATTTTGGAGACGATGGAACGCCTCACCAGAAATAAGAGAATCCGGATGTGCAAGGTGCAGTGAAAGCATCACTCAGAAGAGGAAGCTACCTGGGAACGGGAAGATGAGCTCAAGGCACAATTTCCGGAATTGTTTTCTTAGAAACACCAATCTCGAGGACGAGATTTCTTTTAAGGGGGGTAGAGCTGTAACACCCCAAATTTTGATTCAAAACTCTAAACCATGTTCAGAGGGGAATTTAAAAATTTTTGGACGTGTTGCATGTTTTGCAAAAATTCAAATTCAAACTGGAATTCAAATTATACTCAAAACAGAAAAGAAATGGAAAAAGAAAAAGAGAAACGGGAAAAAAACCGACCAGTGGGCCGAAACCCGCCAGCCGGCCCAGTTTCCCCGCGCCAGCCGCCCCCGCGCGCCCGCGCTGTCTCTCACAGATGGGTGGGACCCACCTGTCATCCCTAACCCCGCGACCCCGGACTCTCTCCCGCGCGCGCGATCTTAACCGATCGAAAAACCGCGTTCCTCAGCCGAATTCCGGTCCCAGAAGAATCCAACTCGATCACAACTGACCCACCGCCCTCCCCCGGCTATAAAAACCCCAGCCCCGATCGGTTTTTCTCACGCGATCGCCGATTTTTACTCCGGTGAGCACCGAGACTTCGCCGGTGAATTCTGGCTGATCTAAGCTCGGAAACTCTGATCTAACTCGCTGGTCTTGGTCCACCGCCTCCGGGGAGCTCTGCAGGTGCAGAAAACTCGGAGACTTACGGTGTAAACACAGCGCCGACGAGCTTCGCCGTGGTTTTGCCTCGGACCTCACCGCCGATCACTTTCCAGGACCCCCGAGCTCAAGAAAACCCCCGAGGTGAGATCCCCGACCTCCCCTCTACCGATCTATGCCATAAGATCACAGTTTTAGGCAGAATTCTCGAGGATCCGAAACTTTCCGGCGAGATCGCCGCTTCCCGCCGCCGTGCGCCGCCGGCAGCGCCGCCCGCGCTCGATCAGAGCGACGTGGCCGCTTGTGCGCCGTTTATTTTAAATCGCACGGTAGACTTTAAATCCCCGCGTACCGGTTCGATGTTATAATCTCAGCCGTCGGTTTAAAATCGGACGGTCCACGTCAGCCCCGCGTTATAAAGACTGGAATTCTTACGTGCTACCCCCTGGGGTTCTCTGGAATTGAGAGCTAGCCCCGGAAACTTCAGATCTAGCCCCTGGAACTCCAGAAAATCATGTAAATTCATTTAAAAATCAGTTTTAGCCCCTGGACTTAATAAAAATTAGGAAAAACACCTCTGATAAGTGTAGCTAGACCCCTGGAAATTATGAAAATAATATTATAGACCCTGTAATGGGTGAGTTCATTATTTTAGCCCTGTTTAGTATTTAATTTAGGAAATTGAATATGTAACTAGTGTTTAAAAATTAAAAAGTAGGGACAAACATAATTGTCAAAGTTAATTAAAAACTTTCTCAGTACTTAGGAAACTTTGGAGTAAGATAAAAATATATTTTTGGGCTGAAATGAATCTGTTTCATTGATTATTCACATTTATTAGTATAGGGACACATTTTTAAGTAAAGAATAGCTCTAGAAAAATAGGGAAAATAATTATGAAATAGTTTACATCAGAGGCCAAGGTCAAAATATGTTATTCAATTATTTAAGACCAAAACCTATACTGTTTAGATGATGTGTATTACTAATTTCTTAATAAAATACACAATTATACATAGGAATATAAATCTGAAAATATAGCAGCTAGTAAATGATAAATGGAGTCTTTAAAAATTCAAAGAGTTCAGTTTAGGGTTGATAGAAATTATGAAGGCACATATGGAGAAGAAAAATACTTTTCTTACATACTTGGTAGTTTAATATAAGGAATTTATTTAAAACTGAAACACACACACACACACACACACACACACATATATATATATATATATATATATATATATATATATATATATATATATATATATATATATATATATATATATATATATATATATATATATATAGTATGTAAGTATAAATAGGAACACCAAAGTAGGAACCATACACATATAAATAAAAGTGTGTGCAAGCCACAGATCAACACACAAAGTAACCACAACACATATAATGGTGAATGAATTTCATAAATATGAAATGTGTGGTTTGTATGAAGTAGAAGTGTGAACTATGTCTTATGATTGTTGTTTTTCTTTTGCTATGTGTGATGGTATGAAGTAGAACCTGTTCAAGAGCAAGTTATTCCTTTCCAAGATCAGGACTACCCATTTCAAGAGCAGCAAGCAGGAGGCAAGTGTCCTTGACCACTTTGATCCTATGCTAGGATGTGTAGATAGAATTATTTGCATTGTCAAATGAAATATGAAACCCATGCTAGGAAAGTTTCCCTAGAATTGCATTACCTTGTTTCCTTGTAGCTTGGGTTGGGATTTATTTTGTCATGTCATTTATTTACATGCATATGCTTAGCCATGCTTAGAATGGGATATTTGGGATATGAGATCATCAGTTTATTGTACCATACTCTTGAATGAGCTATTGTGAGTTATGTAGAGGTAGGGATCAAGGCAAGTTGGATGTTTTGGTTGTGTGCTGGGTGCACGAGACTTGGGTTTGTGTTTAGTACTTGCCTGGATCCTAAGGACCGGTTCATGGAGCATGTAACCCGGCTTTACAGTGCCAACCACATGCTGAGATGGGGCAGCTTGGCCAATTAATTAGGTGTATCCCCGGCGTAGTATGGGTGTGTTGGATGGTGCGGGGAGTAGGTGTCAGCTGGACTACCATATGAACCGCAAGGCTCAAGAGGGGGCCACTGCAGCGGGGTTGGAGCCTCTTGTATGCTGTTAGGGGTGAAACCTCAGTGGGCCCACGCTCGTCGGGAATCCCTTTGTAAAGGCTTCGTAGTGATCTCCTGGCTACACACCTGGGAAGTGTGAATGTGGATCGTAGCCACTGGCATAATGGAGGTTCTTTTAGTCCACCCGGCAACGGGGGATGAAATCACTACATGTGGGTACAATGGTACAAACTCTGCAGAGTCAAAACTGTCTTGACAGCCGTGCTCACGGTCAAGAGCGGCTTGGACTTATTCATGATTAGAGGATTGATGGTTTTGGAAGTTGTGGAAGTTAAGCGGGGAGCTTAACATTGTAAATGATGTTATGGTTATTGGATTATGATAATGGGTTGGGAGATTGGGACCATTTCACTTGTGTAGTAATGTAGGTGCTTAATAAGCTAAAGTGATAGGTATTAATTGCGTAGTGCTTTAACCATGAGTTAAATCTCTCCTTGTTCTAGCCATGCATGATATAATTTTCCCACACTTGTTGAGTACCATTGGTACTCAACCTTGCATATTTGTTGGTTTATAATGCTGCTCAGGTCAAGATAATGAGGTGGTGTATAATGACCAAGATTTTGGACCCGAGGAAGGTTTTTAGGTTCATGAAGACCCCCGGGCAACGCCTGTGATGGAGCCCTAAAAGAATAATATTCCGCTGCTAGTTTATTTACTTGTGATGAAGCATTAGTGTCCATTGAGACATTTGCGATGTAAGACTTATTTATATTCGACACCTGGCTTGTAATAAATGATGCTTCACTATTTGTCATCACATGTATGAGAAAAGGATCCTGGCATACATGTGATATTCACTTGGTTGTTCTTCGGAAAAACCGGGTGTGACAGTTAGCACCTCGCAACATCGGGCCATTCAATATTTTGGGCAAGCGAGGAGAGGTAGCCTATCAACTAGATCTGCCAACGCACCTCTCCGACGTGCATGACGTGTTTCAGGTATCCCAACTCAAGAAGTGCTTAAGAGCACCGGAAGAACAAGTACCGATGGATGAGCTCAAACTTCAAGAGGATCTGACCTATGCGGAACACCCCGTCAAAATTTTGGACATAAAGGGAAGGGTCACGAGGAACAAAGTGATCCGTCGGTGCAAGGTACAATGGAGTCATCACATGGAAGCCAAAACTACATGGGAATATTAAGAAGATCTCAAGGGGGAATTCCCCCATCTCATCTCCACTCTATCGAATCTTGAGGGCGAGATTCATTTTAAGGGGGTAGGTTTGTAACACCCTCAATTTCACTACCATGCTTTGCATACATTTTTCATGTAGAGAAGCATTTAAAAAGAAGTATAAATGGAGAAAGGAATATAGAAATGGAGAAAGGAATGTAGAAATGGAGAAAGGAATATAGAAATGGAGAAAGGAATACAGAAATGGATAAAGGAATATAGAAATGGAGAAAGGAATACATAAATGGAAAGTAATGAAGATAAAATACCAAATTGAGCCACCCCAAATTCCCCCCTTCCCAAAAATTCCCAAATTCTTCTCAATTTTTCCTGATTTTCCCCAAATTCCCCAAAATTCCCCTAGGGGGAATTTCCCCCACATTTGGGGGGGGTTTTCCCCCAAATTGGCCGCACCAAATTAGGGGAGAGACCCCTTGGCCGCAGCCCTTGAGGGGGGGGCCCTAGTCCCCCACCTCTAGGACTCTTTAGTGAAGTCCCCCACCTCTAGGACTCTTTGGTTAAGTCCCCCACCTTTAGGACTCTTTGGTTAAGTCCCCCACCTCTAGGACTCTTTTTCCCCCACGCCTAGCTCTTTGTTTGGGTCCCCTTTCTGTAGGACTCTTTGTTTCCACCCCTAGGACTCTTTGGTTGAGTCCCATACTTCTAGGACTCTTTGTTTCCACCCCTAGGACTCTTTTTTACCCTTATAAATATAACCCCCACCCTCTGGCCGCACCCCTCTCTCTTTTGGTCACCCCCCTGATTCCAAGCCCCCTTCCTTGCTGCCAAGTTGCCGAGCCCCCCCCTTGCCAGAATTTGGCCGCCGTCGAGCCCCGTCGTGCCTCCCCGTCCCTGGAGAAGAAGGCTGACTATCTGCCCTAACATAATTCCCCGCAGAAAAATCCCCCGTTGCAGACGTTGCCAGGAGGAAGGCCCTGCCACAAGGAGGAAGTGAGGTAGGTCTTCATTGCCCCTCTTACGACGTCGCCGCTGTTTCTATGCATCCGTTTTCATCGCCCCCTTTGACAAGAATCTTTTGCTTGTGGACAGATGTTTTGATCGATTTTTACGGTGGAATTGATCTACATCTTGTGTAAAGATCATAACCACATCCACCCTTGATCCCTACACCCTTGTTAATCATAAAACCCCATGAAAGCCCATTAAAACATGCAAGAACACGTACAAACTGGTTCTATAAAACTGCACTATAGGATTTGCATTCATCTACCCCATTGCATCTTGAGTAAAGTTTGTGCATGATGATTGATTGCTGTAAATCTTGTATGTGTGTGGTCATGAGTAGAAGGACAAGCTCAAGAGGCCGTCTACGAGGAACTACAACACCAAGATTTCGAGACACTTGAGCAACACGACCCACGGGAGCAAGGCAAGTGCCCCTTGACCATATTGATCCCATGATTTGGAACTGTTTTGTTTGCGAAAGCGTGTATGCTTGAGTCAATTTGATGGGACACCCTTTTATAGGAGTATACTAGTTTTGTTAAACATCCTTGTCGCTGGAAAAGTTGATGAGTCGGGTATGGTTGTTTTTCCTTTTTGCTCCGCTTAACTTACGGGATACGGGAAGCTGAAATAGAACATGTTTAGCTACTGCACTCATGAGAATAAAGATGATGAGAACTTGATGATGTTAATAAGCATGGAATTGGGGAGATCTAGGCAAGATTGGTTCGTGGATGTTGCTGATTGAGATGGTGGTTCACTTGCTGTAGATCTAAGGACCGGTTCATGCGAGCACATGCCAGGAAAACAGTGTTACCACAAGGCCAAATATGGGTGCGGCTTAGCTGACTAATTAGGTCTATTGCTAGCTTGTTATGGACCGTTTGATGGCGCGGAGAATGGGAGTCGAGGAGGACTGCCATGGGAACTGCATGGCATAAGAGGGGGCCCGTGGGTGGGAGAATGGAGATTCGAGCCTGCCGGTGAAACCTCAGTGGGTCCGTACATCCTAGTAGCCCCTTTGTAAAGGCTATTTTGTGATCTCTTGGCCATACACCGACGGTTATGTACTGGTATAATGGAGATTCTTTCTAGTCGCCGACGGGTGACAAAATCATAAACTTGTGGGTAAAGTGCTGCCACCTCTGCAGAGTGTAAAACTATCATGATAGTCGTGCTTCCGGTCACAAGCACCTGGCCAACTTCCATGATTAGAGGCAAAACATGGGATGGATATTTCGGTATGGTCATTGGGATTGGTTTTGGGACTGTTTTGTGTCATGAAAATGAGTTTGGTTTCGGTTATATGAATATGAGATGGTTATGAATATTTATGAGTATGAGAGGAACTTTAGAAAGATTAATGGCTGGTTGAGACTTGATATATGGTGAAATATGATGAAAGAATGTTGATGATTTAACTTGGTTATGATGGGATTTTAACTCACCTAGAAATATTGCTGTTTTTACCATGTTTGTGAAATAAAATTGCTTGCTGCAATGAGCCTTTTTATTGCCTACCTTGCTGTAAGCTACATGTCATACTTTTCCCACACTCGCTGAGTATGACATGTACTGTGACACCCGGTTCCAAAAATAGAACCAAGTGAATGCATATGTGTGCCCAGGATGTTCATCACACATACACATGTAATCCACAAACTGAATTCAGAATATAACAATGAATAAATAGTGTTTAAGTACTTTATTACAATGACTCAATGTCTCACTCATGAATATCTAACTTATTTTTGCAGTGGAAGTCTCTAAATGACAGAGGAAATAACTAAACAGCAGGCTCCAATTTCATCTCCACAGGCATGTTGATAGTAGTTCGCATGCCTAGTACTCCACATGGTCCTCGAAATATTCTTCTCCTGTTGGATGTATATGTGGTAATGCAAGGGTGAGTACATGTTGTACTCAGCAAGTGCAGGAAAAGTATGACATGTAGCTTACAACGAGGTAGGAAATAAAAAGGCTCATTGCAGCAAGCAAATTTTATTTCACAAACATGGTAAAAACAGCAACTATCTCTAGGTGAGTTTAATCCCAACATAACCAAGTAATTCAGCAACATTCTTTCATCATAATTCACCGTTTATCATGCTTCAACCAGCCAATAATCTTTCTTAAGTTCAGCTATATTTTTCCATTTCTCACCCTTTCTATGTCCCTTTTCCCATTTCTACATTTCCCTCTCCATTTCTATGTCCCATTCTCCATTTCTTTGTCCCATTCTCCATTTCTATATTCCCTTCTCCATTTCTATGGTTCTTCCTCCATTTCTATGGTTCTTCCTCCATTTCTATGGTTCTTTCTCCATTTCTATGGTTCATTCTCCATTTCTATAGTTCTTTCTCCATTTCTAGGGCTCTTTCTCCATTTCTACTTCTTTTACAATGCTTCTCTGCATGAAAAATGTATGCAATGCATGGTAATGAATTTGAGGGTGTTACAAACCTACCCCCTTAAACTGAATCTCGCCCTCGAGATCCGATAGAGTGGAGAATAGATGAGGGAATTCTGCCTTGAGATCTTCCTCACGCTCCCATGTAGTTTCGGCTTCCGCGTGATGGCTCCATTGTACCTTGCACCAACGGATTACTTTGTTCCTCGTGACCCATTCCTTCACGTCCAAAATTTTGACGGGGTGTTCCGCGTAGCTCAGATCCTCTTGAAGATCGAGCTCATCCATTGTTACTTGTTCTTCCGGTACTCTTAAGCACTTCTTGAGTTGGGATACGTGAAACACGTCATGCACGTCAGAGAGGTGTGCCGGCAGTTCTAGTTGATAGGCTACTTCTCCCCGCTTGCCCAAAATCTTGAATGGCCCGATGTAGCGAGGTGCTAATTTGCCTTTGACGTTGAACCGTCATTGGCCTCGGGTAGGCGATCCTTTAAGATACACAATGTCTCCTACTTCGAAGGTCAATCTTCTTCGCCTATTGTCCACATAACCTTTTTGTCGTGACTGAGCAGCCTTCAAGTTTTCACGTATCGTTTGGACTTGCTATTCAGCATCCTGCAGCACTTTGGGTCCAAATACTTGGCATTCTCCGGTTTCATTCCAGAACAGCGGCATTCTACACCGTCTACCATACAATGCTTCGAAAGGTGGCATCTTCAAGCTGGCTTGATAGCTGTCGTTGTACGAGAATTCAGCATACGGAAAGCTCCTATCCAAACTATGCCCATGTTTCAAGGCGCAAGCTCTCAACATGTCTTCCAAAATCTGATTTGTCCTCTTAGTTTGCCCGTCGGTTTGTGGGTGATAAGTGGAGCTGAATTTCAGCCGTGTACCCATGGTTTCGTGCAGTTTCTTCCAGAACCTCGAGGTAAATTGAGAACCTCGATCTGAAACTGTCCTCTTCGGAACTCCATGGTGACACACGATTTTCTCCATGTACAGCTCGGCTAGTTGTGCGACGCTGTACTTGGTTCTAACAGGAAGGAAATGAGCTGTTTTTGTCAATCTGTCCATGATAACCCAAATATAGTCGTAACCCGACTGAGTACGTGGCGATCCGACTATGAAATCCATGCTGATGTCTTCCCACTTCCACTCGGGTACTTTCAATGGCTGCAACAATCCAGCAGGTCTATGATGTTCGGCCCTCACTCGTTGGCACGTGTCGCAATATTCAGCTATGTCCCTTTTCATACCATCCCACCAATAGCAAGTTTTCAGGTCCTTGTACATCTTTGTACAGCCGGGATGTATGGAATAAGACGAGTCATGTGCCTCCTTTAATATCGTGTTGCAGATGTGCTTCACGTTAGGCACACAAATCCTTTTCCCTAACCAAAGTGTTCCTTTCTCGTCTTCCTTGAAATCCTTTTCTATGCCTTGTCGGATTCTTTCCTTGATTTCATTGATTTCCTCATCCGTTGCTTGGCCATCTCGTATCTATTGTTCTAGCGAGGAGTTCAGTTCTATCACCTCCATCTCGTTCCAGAACCCGAGATGTAATCGTTTGAACTCCTTGCGCAGCTCGGATGGCAGCTCCCGAACCGTGAGTTGGTGACATGCTCCTTTTAGGCTCAACGCATCAGCTACTACATTGGCCTTCCCGGGGTGATAGTTGATTCCAACATCATAATCCTTGATGAGTTCCAACCATTGATGTTGCCTCAAATTCAGATTCGTTTGCATGAATATGTACTTGAGGCTATTGTGAACCGTATAGATCTCACATCGGTGGCCAAGGATATAATGCCTCCAAATCTTCAAGGCATGTACCACGGCTGCAAGTTCCAAGTCATGTGTGGGGTAATTCAGCTCATGTTTCTTTAGTTGTCTCGACGCATAGGCTACCACTTGTCCTTCTTGCATGAGCACACATCCAAGCCCTTGTCTTGATGCATCACAATATATGTCGAAGCTCTTGCTCACGTCCGGCAATACCAAAACCGGCGCTGTGGTTAATCTCTTCTTTAGCTCCTCAAAGCTTTCTTGACACGCTGGTGTCCACTGAAATGCTTTCCCCTTCATTAGCAATTCAGTCATAGGCTTCGCTATTTTGGAGAAATCCTTGATGAACCGGCGATAGTATCCAGCCATCCCAAGGAAACACCGAATATCTCTCACATTCCGCGGTTGATTCCACTTCAGAACATCTCCCACTTTTCCGGGATCAACCGATACTCCTCCCTCAAAGATGATGTGGCCTAGGAACGATATCTCCTTTAGCCAAAATTGACACTTGCTGAACTTAGCATACAATTGGTGCTCTCGCAGTTTCTGCAATGTTAACCTCAAGTGTTCTTCGTGTTCTTCCTCTCTTTTCGAATACACCATGATACCGTCGATGAAGACAACGACGAACTTGTCCAAGTACTCTATGAAGACCTTATTCATGAGGTACATAAAGTATGCGGGTGCATTCGATAATCCAAAAGACATAACGGTATATTTATACGAACCATACCATGTTTGAAATACAGTATTGGGTATGTCGGAGGGTTTAATCTTCAGCTGGAAGTATCCCGACCGAATATCAATCTTGGAGAAAATTCGGGCACCTTTCATTTGGTCGAACAGGTCCTCTATACGGGGCAGCGGGTATTTATTCTTGATCGTCACCTCATTGAGAGACCTATAATCCACACACATCCTTTGGGTCTCATCCTTCTTGTCTACGAAGAGCACGGGGGCTCCCCATGGTGATGAGCTTGGGCGTATAAAACCCTTTTCTAGATGCTCCTGAATTTCTTTCTTGAGCTCCACTAGTTCATTAGCCGGCATCCTATACGGTGTAACACCCCGAAACTTGTTAAGAGGGGAATTTAAAAAATTTTGGACGTATTGCATGTGGTGCAGAAATTCAAATTCAAATTGGAATTCAAATTAAACTCAAAACAGAAAAGAAAAAGAAAAAAAACAAACCCCCGGCCAGTGGGCCGAAACCCACCAGCCGGCCCACCACACCCCGAGCCAGCCCGCAGCCGTGCGCCCCATTCTCTTTCTCACTGACACGCGGGGCCCGCCATCTTCTTCCTCCTCGCGCGCGCTCGGCCGACCGGGACTCCTCTCTCTCCCCCGAATCAAAACCACCCCGGATACTCGCGTATCCCAGCCGAATTTCGGTTCTGGACGATGCAAACTCGATCACAACCGAACGCCGCCCTCCCCAGGCTATATAAACACCGGCATCGTCCCGACTTTCACCCGCGATCAGCTGTTTTTCCTCCCGGTGAGAACCGAAGCTCCGATCACCATTTTCTCTCGATCTGTGCTCGGGTTCTTTGATCTAACGAGTCGATCGTGTTCCACCGCCTCCGGGGAGTCACGCAGGTGCAGAAAACTCGGTGGTTTGCGCTTCAAACACAGCGCCGACGAGCATCGCCGTGAATTCACCTCGGACCTCGTCGCCGACCGCCTTCCAGGACCTCCGAGCTCAAGAAAACCCCTGAGGTGAGATCCCCGACCTCCCCTCTACCGATCTATGCCATGAAATCCCAGTTTTAGGAAGAAAAGACAAAGATCCGAAGTTTTCCAGCGAGATCGCCGCCTTCAGCCGCCGGGCAGCGCCGTCCGCGCTCGGTCAGAGCGACGTGGCCGCTTGTGCGCTGTCTATTTTAAATCGCACGGTAGAATTTAAATCACCGCGTACCGGTTCGACGTTATAATCTCAGCCGTCTGTTTTAAATCGGACGGTCCACGTCAGCCCCGCGTTATAAAGGCCGGGATTCTTACGCGCTACCCCCTGGGGACCTCAGAAAATACGAGCTAGCCCCGGAAACTTCAGATCTAGCCCCTCGAACTTCAGAAATTCATGTAAATTCAATTAAAAATCAGTTTTAGCCCCTGGACTTAATAAAAATTAGCAAAATCCCTCTGTTATGCGTAGTTAGGCCCCTGGAAATTCTTAAAATAATATAAAAGACCCTGTAGTGGGGTGAGTTTACCTTTTTAACCCTATGTGATATTAAATTTAGGAATTTTAATATGTAATTAAGATTTAAATTTAAAAGTGTGAGGAACACACATTGTAAATTCAAGTTTAAACTCTACTAACAATTGGAAAGCTTTAGAATGAGCTAAAAATAAATTTTAGGCTGAAATGAAATCTGTTTGGGTGTGTTCATGTTTATTAGATCTAGAAACACATTTTAGGCTAGGAAATAATTCTGAAAATTGGTAAAATAAATGTAAAATAGTTCACATCAGAGGAGAAGTTCAAAAATATATTATTTAATATTTTAGATCAGAACCTATTCTGTTTAGATGCTGTGTCTTACTATTTTCATAATAAAGTTCACAATTAGGTATAGAAAATAAATCTTAAAATATAGGAAAATAGGTATGCATAACTAGAAAATGATAAATGAAATCTCCAAAATCCAAAGATTTCAGTTTAGGATTTGGTAGAGGATCTGAAAACCCATTTGGAGTAGGAAAATACCTTCCATGCATACTTGGTAGCTAAGATGTGTATCAATTGAATATAAGGAATTTATTTTAGAAATTCATATATAGTGTGCAAACATAAATCTGAATACAAAAGTTAGAAATCATATGCACATGTTTAAAAGTGCATGTAACCCCAAAATCAACACACATAGAGTAACCACAACACATAGAAATGTGAATGACTTTCATAAATGTGAATGTGTGGTTTGTATGAAGTGAAAGTGTGAACTATGTCTTATGGATTGATGTTTTCTTTTGATATGTGTGATGGTATGAGTAGAACCTGCTCCAGAGCAAGTTCTTCCTTTCCAAGATCAGGACTATCCATTCCCAGAGCAGCAGGAAGAAGGCAAGTGTCCTTGACCACTTTGATCCTATACTAGGATGTGTAGATAGAATTATTTGCATTATCAATTGAAATATGAAACCCATGCTAGGAAGTTTCCCTAGAATTGCATTACCTTGTTTCCTTGTAGCTTGGGTTGGGATTTATTTTATCATGTCATTTATTCATATGCTTATGCTTAGCCATGCTTAGAATGGGATGATTGGGATATGAGATCATTAGTTTATTTACCATACTCTTGAATGAGATGTTATGAGTTATGTAGAGGTAGGGATCAAGGCAAGTTGGATGATTTGGTTGGTGCTGGGTGCACGAGACTCGGGTTTGAGTTTAGTACTTGCCTGGATCCTAAGGACCGGTTCATGGAGCATGTAACCTGGCTTTACCGTGCCAGCCACATGCTGAGATGGGGCAGCTTGGCCAATTAATTAGGTGTATCCCCGGCGTAGTATGGGTGTGTTGGATGGTGCGGGGAGTGGGTGTCAGCTGGACTACCATATGAACCGCAAGGCTCAAGAGGCGGCCACTGCAGCGGGGTTGGAGCCTCTTGTATGCTGTTAGGGGTGAAACCTCAGTGGGCCGACGCTCATCGGGAATCCCTTTGTAAAGGCTTTGTAGTGATCTCCTGGCTACACACCTGGGAAGTGTGAATGTGGTTCGTAGCCACTGGCATAATGGAGGTTCTTTTAGTCCACCCGGTAACGGGGGATGAAATCACTACATGTGGGTACAGTGGTGCAAACTCTGTAGAGTCAAAACTGTCATGACAGTCGTGCTAACGATCAAGAGCGGCTTGGACTTATTCATGATTAGAGGATTGATGGCTTTGGTAGTTGAGGATGTTAAGTGGGGAGCTTAACATTGGAATTTGAGGATTTGGTCATTTGATTATGATGATGGGTTGGGAGATTGGGACCATTTCACCTGTGTAGTAATGTAGGTGCTAAATTAAGTTAAGGTGGTAGGTGTTAATTGCGTAGTGCTTCAACCATGAGTTCAACCTCTCCTTGTTCTTGCCATGCATGACATAACTTTCCCACACTTGCTGAGTACCATCGGTACTCAAACTTGCATATTTGTTGGTTTATATTGCTGCTCAGGTCAAGAGAATGATGTGGTGTTTAATGATCAAGACTTCGGACCCGAAGAAGGTTTCTAGGTTCATGGAGTCCCCCGGGCAACACCTGTGACGGAGCCCACGAGAATAATATTCCACTGCTAGTTTATTTACATGTTATAAACTCATTAATCGTCCATCGAGACGTATGCTTTGTAAGACGTATTTATATTCGACACCTGGCTTGTAATAAATGATGCTTCACTATTTGTCATAACATGTATGAGAAAATGATCCTGTCATACATGTGATATTCACTCGGTTGTTCTTCGGAGAAACCGGGTGTGACAGAATGGTATCAGAGCCAGGTTGCCCGTAGGAACTGGACCTAGGTAGAAATGGACGTATTTAAGGACCCTATTTTCTTAAAAACTATTTTTACAAAGGTGTGGGTTGAAAAGTGTTATTTAATGGGGTCACTTTATTCATCTTACCCAACTTTTATTCAAAATAGGATTTTTGTTTAAAACTTATATAACTTAAGTTTAAATTCTTTATGTTTTAGATGGTTCGCATGATCCGCACCGCTTGCAAGTCCACCGGAGGGAGAGTTCCCATAGTTGCCCTTGCCCTGAGAGAGGAGAACCGTCCGGTGACGTATTTCTCCTACAGATTGGCAGTAGGAGGCTTGTTGCGCCGTCTTCGACGCACGCTCCAAACCGCCGGCAACACGGGCAAGCTAATCATACTCTATAGCTCCACCAGGACCATCCGTGAGAAGAGGGAAGAATGGAGTTCAGAGATGAGGATTATACACGAAAATCAGCTGCTCAAGATCCACCGCTCTCCAGCTTGTCGAGCGACACAGGTCGATGCGGAGAAGGATGTCACCTGGGAGGCAATCACCTGTCAGAGTCACATCTATCGTCGTCACCTGGACAGGACTGAGTACATGTATGTCCTCCAGCACGAGAGTGGTACAACGGAGTACAAGTACCCGCCAGTGCAGCATGGGACTTCCCATGAGCACATGGACTTGTGCTTGGAGGATGCTGCTATGCTCAGCACTCGACTGCAGGAGTGTCAGCGGGAGCTTCAGGATGCTCGTGACACCCTGAAGGAAACCGAGGCGTTGCTTTGAGCCTGCTTGAGGGCGAGAGAAAGAGGAGATGGGAATGAACTGTGTGTCACCGTGAATGACACATGGACTCCTGACTCCCCAGATCGCCGGGCGATCAGGCGTCGTCGCACTTCTCCACCAGCAGCCTCCCCACCCAAAGCGGAGTCAGAAGGCAGCCACATAATGAGGAAGATCTTGAGGAGCCAGCTCAGTGATACGAGTAGTGTAGAGTCCTTCCCTTAGTTTAGCAGGATGTCGAGTAGTCGAGTCGTTACCTTAGTTAATGGTGTGTTAATGCTTGGTGTGTGACGTGAGTTGTGGAAGCCATGGCCGTTTGTCCACAACCTCGTCTTCAGGTTGTTTTGCTTTGGTGTGTGAACCCATATGAATTAAGAGTGCATTTATGTTCACGTAAGACATGAAATCCTCAGAAAATATAAATGAAATAAGTTCTCAAAATCTTAAAGTTTAAACAAACAAAAACTGGTAAGTTAATACGTAATGATTTAAATTAACATCTGCTTAATCATGATAGATGGCCGGAAGAGGAAAGGGTCGTGGTGCCAACCCCGCCAACAACAATGATGAGGCCGGCAACCCTCATCTTTCTGGAGGCCAAGACAGGGGTGGTCACCGTGAAGGAGTTGATCCCATCCACCAAATGCTTGAGAATCAAAATCAGCTCATCCAGAACCTGACGCAAGTGGTGGCCAACTTGCATCAAGCTCCACCTCCACAAGCTGCACCACGCCAACCAAGGTTGAGTGAGTTTCTGGGAACTCAACCTCCAAAGTTTGCATGTGCTGCTGAACCCCTAGAGGCAGATGACTGGCTAAAGACCATTGAGAGCAAGATGAGGATCATACAGTGCCAAGGGTATGAGAGGGTGCTGTTTGCCACTCACCAATTGCATGGACCTGCTGCTGATTGGTGGACCGCTTACGTGGCCACCCATCATGACCCTGAGAACATCACTTGGGAAGAGTTCAAGCGTAGCTTACGCAACCATTACATACCAAGGGGTGAACTCAAAAACAAGAGGAAGGAGTTCTTGGGATTGCAGCAAGGAAACATGACTGTGAGGGAATACCTCACTAAATTCACTCAACTATCCCGTTATGCCCCATGGGACATAGAGACTGATGAGCAGAAACAGGATTGTTTCGTGGAAGGACTTACCGCAGAAATGCAGTGTGCAATGTCCTCCAAAGAGTATGAAAGTTTCCAAAAGATGGTGGACAGAGCATTTGTTGTGGAAAGGAAGCTTAAGGCCTTGGAAAATGAAAACAAGAGGAAGGCCGGATGGTCACACCAAGCCTCGGGTAGCAACACCCGCCCACGTCTGATGCAGCAACCCGCAGGGAAGACGAGCTGTGCTGCGGTACCCTACTGAGCACCGAGAGGGTACAACCCGAACTTCAGGCCTCCGGCAGCATCAGCATCACCACAGCGTCAGTTTGTACAGCAGCCTCGCCCTACATATCAACCTCGACCAGCAGTACAAGGACCTCCAAACCAACCCCAAGACAACAAAGGCCAGCCACCTAAGGTTGGGGTGCAATGCTTTAACTGTGGTGAAGTGGGGCACTACGCCCATAAGTGCCCAAAGAAGAAGCCCGTGCAGCCGCAACAGCAGAATGTGATGCGAGGACGGGTGAACCACGTGACCATGGAGGAGGCGCAAGAGGCAACCGACGTGGTAGTTGGTAAGTTTCCTGCCAATTTACACATTGCAACCCTGCTGTTTGATTTTGGTCCTACCCACTCGTTCATTGCCCAAGGGTTTGTTAAGAAGCATGACCTAGCAACAACACAAATGAACCATATGCTAGCAGTAAACTCTCCAGGTGGAGAAATAAGGACAAGACAAGTGTGTCCCAAGGTGAATCTAGACATTAATGGGGTGGTATTTACTGCCAACCTCATAGTGATAGATTCACAAGGGATAGATATTATTTTGTGCATGGATTGGTTGACCAAACATAAGGGAATCATCCATTGTTCGACCAAAACGGTGGAACTAACTCACCCTAGTGGCACAAGAGTAAAGTTCATAACAATACAAGAGCCTAGGAGGGACATTAAATTAAATCAAGTTGAGGTGAAAGTGGAGGAGATCAGGATTATCAGGGAATACCCAGATGTTTTTCCGGAGGAGTTGCCAGGTATGCCTCCCGATCGTGAAGTGGAATTCGTGATTGAGCTAGTGACTGGAACAGCTCCGATATACAAGAGACCTTATCGGATGGACTCCAAGCAGCTGGGAGAACTCAAGGATCATTTAAGAGAATTGACGGAGAAGGGGTATATTCGTCCTAGTTCCTCACCATGGGGAGCTCCAGTGATATTTGTGCCCAAGAAGGACGGGACCCAAAGGTTATGCGTAGACTACCGTGCTTTGAATGAAATAACCATCAAGAACAAGTACCCATTACCCCACATTGAAGACTTGTTTTATCAGTTGAGGGGAGCTTGTGTGTTCTCAAAAATTGATCTCAGGTCGAGATACGTCGAGATACCACCAACTTAAGATAAGGCAGACTGATATTCCCAAGACAGCTTTCATATCTCGGTACGGACTGTATGAATACACCGTCATGCCTTTCGAGCTGACTAATGCCCCGGCATACTTCATGTATCTCATGAACAAGGTATTCATGGAATATCTGAACAAATTTGTGGTGGTTTTCATAGATGACATTCTCGTCTTCTCCAAAGATGAAGAGGAACATGAGAAACATCTAAGGTTGGTGTTGCAGAAGCTGAGAGAACACCAACTATATGCCAAGTTGAGCAAGTGTGAGTTTTGGCTGAAGAGAGTTCCCTTCTTAGGACATATAATCTCGGAGGGAGGAATCTCCGTAGATCCCGCAAAGATCTAGGATATACAAAAGTGGAAGACCCCTGAGAATGTCGGGGACGTTCGAAGCTTCTTGGGATTGGCTGGATACTATCGACGGTTCATTGAGGGATTCTCCAAGATCTCGAGACCCCTCACCAAACTGTTGGAGAAGGGAATCACATTCACATGGACGCCGCAGTGCGATGCGAGTTTTCAGGAGCTAAAGAAAAGATTGACAACAGCCCCAGTGCTAGTTATGCCAGATATGCAGAAGAACTTTTCGGTGTACTGCGATGCCTCTGGAAACGGGTTGGGATGTCTTCTCATGCAAGAAGGGCATGTCGTGGCTTATGCATCCCGGCAGCTCCGGAAACACGAGAAGAACTATCCTACACATGACCTAGAACTAGCCGCAGTGGTACACGCGTTGAAAATTTTGGCGGCACTACTTGATGGGGAAGAGGACAGAGATATATACGGATCATAAGAGTTTAAAGTACATTTTCACACAGCCAGATCTCAACCTCAGACAAAGGAGATGGTTAGAGCTAATCAATGACTTTGATGTGGGCATCAACTATCATCTTGGGAAAGCAAACGTCGTGGCAGATGCTTTAAGCCGGAAAGTGCAGGTCAATAGGTTGAGCTTGAAGGACATGCCTGCAGAATTGAAGGACGATGTTATAAGACTCAATCTATGCCTGGTGAATAGTGGTGAAGCCATCGCCATGGATGTGGACTCCACACTAGAGCAAGACATACGCGATGGTCAAAAGAATGACGAGAAGATACAAGAAATCAGACAACTCATCAAGGAAAATAAAGCCCCTGGTTTCGGAGAGGATGAACAAGGTACGGTGTGGCACGGGAAAAGAATCTGTGTGCCTTAAGTAAAGGAGATCCGTGAATTGATTTTGAAGGAAGCTCACGATTCCGACTATTCCATTCATCCTGGGAGTACGAAGATGTACCAGGACCTCAAGAACAGGTATTGGTGGTATGGCATGAAGCGAGATGTCGCGGAACATGTTGCCCTTTGTCACACATGTCAGTTGGTGAAAGCGGAACATCAACGACCCGCGGGATTATTGCAACCACTCAAAGTGCCTGAATGGAAATGGGAAGAAATCGATATGGATTTCATAGTGGGATTGCCTAGGACCCAATCAGGATATGATTCGATATGGGTCATCATTGACAGGCTAACCAAGGTAGCTCATTTCATCCGCGTGAAAGAAAGCTACAGCGGATCCAAATTGGCGGAGTTGTACATGTCAAGGGTCGTGTGTTACCATGGAGTGCCAAAGAAAATAGTGTCGGATTGAGCGACCTAGTTCACCTCAAGGTTCTGGCAGAAGTTGCACGAAACCATGGGAACCCATCTGAATTTTAGTTCTGCCTATCATCCCCAAACCGACGGGCAGACGGAAAGAACCAATCAGATCCTTGAGGATATGCTGAGAGCGTGTGCACTTAAAAACAATTGGAGTTGGGATAAGAACTTACCGTATGCGGAGTTCTCCTATAACAACATCTATCAAGCTAGTATGAAGATGTCACCGTTTGAAGCTTTGTATGGGAGGAAGTGCAGAACTCCACTATTTTGGAACCAAACAGGGGAAAGTAAAGTGTTTAGACCCGAGGTACTACAAGAAGCCGAGGCGAAAGTGAGGGAAATCCGCAACAACTTGAGGATAGCACAAACACGACAAAAGAGCTATGCCGATGTACGGAGAAGAGAGCTCGTTTTCAACGTGGGGGACTATGTCTACCTCAAGGTGTCCCCTATCCGAGGACTTCGTCGGTTCAAGGTGAAAGGGAAGATATCGACTCGATACATCGGACCCTTTCAAGTTCTAGAGAGGAAAGGCGAAGTGGCATATCAATTAGAACTGCCGGCTCGCCTATCGGATGTGCACGACATATTCCATGTGTCACAGCTCAAGAAATGTCTGAGAACACCTGAAGGGATGTTACCCACGAATGAGGTTGACGTAGCTGAGGATCTGTCTTATGCCGAGCAACCATCCAAGATTTTGGAGACAATGGAGTGCCTCACAAGAAATAAAAGAATCCGGATGTGCAAGGTGCAGTGGAAGCATCATTCGGAAAAGGAAGCCACATGGGAGCGAGAAGACGAACATAAGGCACAGTTTCCGGACTTGTTTTCCTAAGAACCACCAATCTCAAGGACGAGATTTCTTTTAAGGGGGGTAGAGCTGTAACACCCCAAAACTTGTTAAGAGGGGAATTTAAAAACTTTTGGACGTATTGCATGTTGTGTAGAAATTCAAATTCAAATTGGAATTCAAATTAAACTCAAAACAAAAAAGAAAAAGAAAAAAAACAAACCCCCCGGCTAGTGGGCCGAAACCCACCAGCCGGCCCACCTCACCCCGCGCAAGCCCGCAGCCGCGCGCCCCATTCTCTTTCTCACTGACACGCGGGGCCCGCCATCTTCTTCCTCCTCGCGCGCGTGCTAGGCCGACCGGGACTCCTCTCTCTCCCCCGAATCAAAACCACCCCGGATGCTCGCGTATCCCAGCCGAATTTCGGTTCTGGACGACGCAAACTCGATCACAACCGAACGCCGCCCTCCCCCGGCTATATAAATACCGACATCGTCCCGACTTTCACCCGCGATCAGCTGTTTTTTCTCCCGGTGAGAACCGAAGCTCCGATCACCATTTTTTCTCGATCTGTGCTCGGATTCTTTGATCTAACGCGCCGATCATGTTCCACCGCCTCCGGTGAGTCACGCAGGTGCAGAAAACTCGGTGGTTTGCGCTTCAAACACAGCGCCGACGAGCATCGCCGTGAATTCACCTCGGACCTCGTCGCCGACCGCCTTCCAGGACCTCCGAGCTCAAGAAAACCCCCGAGGTGAGATCCCCGACCTCCCCTCTACCGATCTATGCCATGAAATCCCAGTTTTAGGAAGAAAAGACGAAGATCCAGAGTTTTCTGGCAAGATCGCCGCCTTCCGCCGCCGCGCGCCGCCGGGCAACGCCGCCCGCGCTCGGTCAGAGCGACGTGGCCGCTTGTGCGCCGTCTATTTTAAATCGCACGGTAGAATTTAAATCCCCGCATACCGGTTCGACGTTATAATCTCAGCCGTCTGTTTTAAATCGGACGGTCCACGTCAGCCCCACGTTATAAACACCGGGATTCTTACGCGCTACCCCCTAGGGACCTCGGAAAATACGAGCTAGCTCTGGAAACTTCAGATCTAGCCCCTGGAACTTCAGGAATTCATGTAAATTCAATTAAAAATCAGTTTTATCCCCTGGACTTAATAAAAATTAGCAAAATCCCTTTGTTATGCATAGTTAGGCCCCTGGAAATTCTTAAAATAATATAATAGACCCTGTAGTGGGGTGAGTTTACCTTCTTTACCCTATGTGATATTAAATTTAGGAATTTGAATATGTAATTAAGATTTAAATTTAAAAGGGTGAGGCACACACATTGTAAATTCAAGTTTAAACTCTACTAACAATTGGAAAGCTTTAGAATGAGCTAAAAATAAATTTTAGGCTGAAATGAAATCTGTTTGGGTGTGTTCATGTTTATTAGATCTAAAAACACATTTTTAGGCTAGGAAATAATTCTGAAAATTGGTAAAGTAAATGTAAAATAGTTCACATCATAGGAGAAGTTCAAAAATATATTATTTAATATTTTAAATCAGAACCTATTCTGTTTAGATGCTGTGTCTTACTATTTTCATAATAAAGTTCACAATTAGGTATAGAAAATAAATCTTAAAATATAGAAAAATAGGTATGCATAACTAGAAAATGATAAATGAAATCTCCAAAATCCAAAGATTTCAGTTTAGGATTTGGTAGAGGATCTGAAAACCCATTTGGAGTAGGAAAATACCTTCCATGCATACTTGGTAGCTAAGATGTGTATCAATTGAATATAAGGAATTTGTTTTAGAAATTCATATATAGTGTGCAAACATAAATCTGAATACAAAAGTTAGAAATCATATGCACATGTTTAAAAGTGCATGTAAGCCCAAAATCAACACACATAGAGTAACCACAACACATAGAAATGTGAATGACTTTCATAAATGTGAATGTGTGGTTTGTATGAAGTGAAAGTGTGAACTATGTCTTATGGATTGATGTTTTCTTTTGCTATGTGTGATGGAATGAGTAGAACCTGCTCCAGAGCAAGTTCTTCCTTTCCAAGATCAGGACTATCCATTACCAAAGCAGCAGGAAGAAAGCAAGTGTCCTTGACCACTTTGATCCTATACTAGGATGTGTAGATAGAATTATTTGCATTGTCAATTGAAATATGAAACCCATGCTAGGAAGTTTCCCTAGAATTGCATTACCTTGTTTCCTTGTAGCTTGGGTTGGGATTTATTTTATCATGTCATTTATTCATATGCTTATGCTTAGCCATGCTTAGAATGGGATGATTGGGATATGAGATCATCAGTTTATTTACCATACTCTTGAATGAGATGTTATGAGTTATGTAGAGGTAGGGATCAAGGCAAGTTGAATGATTTGGTTGGTGCTGGGTGCACGAGACTCGGGTTTGTGTTTAGTACTTGCCTGGATCCTAAGGACCGGTTCATGGAGCATGTAACCTGGCTTTACCGTGCCAATCACATGCTGAGATGGGGCAGCTTGGCCAATTAATTAGGTGTATCCCCGGCGTAGTATGGGTGTGTTGGATGGTGCGGGGAGTGGGTGTCAGCTGGACTACCATATGAACCGCAAGGCTCAAGAGGGGGCCACTGCAGCGGGGTTGGAGCCTCTTGTATGCTGTTAGGGGTGAAACCTCAGTGGGCCCACGCTCATCGGGAATCCCTTTGTAAAGGCTTCGTAGTGATCTCCTGGCTACACACCTGGGAAGTGTGAATGTGGTTCGTAGCCACTGGCATAATGGAGATTCTTTTAGTCCACCCGTTAACGGGGGATGAAATCACTACATGTGGGTACAGTGGTGCAAACTCTGCAGATTCAAAACTATCATGACAGCCGTGCTCACAGTCAAGAGCGGCTTGGACTTATTCATGATTAGAGGATTGATGGCTTTGGTAGTTGAGGATGTTAAGCGGGGAGCTTAACATTGGAATTTGAGGATTTGATCATTTGATTATGATGATGGGTTGGGAGATTGGAACCATTTCACCTGTGTAGTAATGTAGGTGCTTAATTAAGCTAAGGTGGTAGGTGTTAATTGCGTAGTGCTTCAACCATGAGTTCAACCTCTCCTTGTTCTAGCCATGCATGACATAA
This sequence comes from Neostapfia colusana, assembly GCA_030760725.1. Lineage (NCBI taxonomy): Eukaryota > Viridiplantae > Streptophyta > Magnoliopsida > Poales > Poaceae > Neostapfia > Neostapfia colusana. The sequence goes on along the minus strand of JASWHV010000010.1, from coordinate 78,555,293 downwards.
CTTTCCCACACTTGCTGAGTACCATCGGTACTCAAACTTGCATATTTGTTGGTTTATATTGCTGCTCAGGTCAAGAGAATGATGTGGTGTTTAATGATCAAGACTTCGGACCCGAAGAAGGTTTCTAGGTTCATGGAGTCGCCCGGGCAACACCTGTGACAGAGCCCACGAGAATAATATTCCGCTGCTAGTTTCTTTACATGTTATAAACTTATTAATCGTCCATCGAGACATTGTAAGACGTAATTCAACACCTGGCTTGTAATAAATGATGCTTCACTATTTGTCATCAAATGTATGAGAAAATGATCCTGGCATACATGTGATATTCACTCGGTTGTTCTTCGGAGAAACCGGGTGTGACATACGGCCTCTTCGCTATAGGTGCAGTTCCAGGTACTAAATCAATGGCAAATTCAATGTCCCGGTCAGGTGGCATATCTGGAAGTTCTTCCAGGAACACATCTGAATTTTCTCGAACCACCAGAATGCTTTCTAATGTCGCTTCTTCGACGTGGTTCAGCGCTGCCTTCTCGGTTGCCGGTTGGGCTGCCTCGAACTCAATACGAGTACCATGCTCACTTGTCAACTGCACGATCCTCTCAGCACATTGAATCACTCCGTTGTGCTTGCTTAGCCAATCCATTCCATGTATTATGTCAATCCCTTGGGAATCCAAGACAATAAGGTTGGCAAGAAAGTCTACCTCCCTTATTTTAAGGTTTACTTTCAGACATATTATATTAGTTCTCATCTCTTTACAGGGAGAATTAACCAACATAGTTTGTTTCATATGTGATATGGACAGATTATACTTGGCAACATACTTGGATGATATGAATGAATGCGATGCTCCAGAATCAAATAAAACAGTGGTTGGGTTGGAGTTGGCAAGAAACATACCAATCACGACGTCCTCAGCTTGTTGTGCTTCCTCAGCGGAGACATGATTCACATTGCCACGAGCGTAGTTCTGTTTCCCACGGTTACCTTGTGTAGCTCCTCCATTCGGCCGTGGGTTCTGTTTGGGTGCGTTGCTCGGCTGTCCAAGGCCTTTCTTCGGGCACTGACCTGCAAAGTGTCCCGCCTCTCCTCATGAAAAACATGCTTTGTTGCCCATAACAGCAGGAATGTTGGGGCGAGGCTGGTTTTAAGCATAGGCGCTCATGTTGGGACGGGGCGCAGGAGGCAAAGGCATACGAGGTGCTTGCATAACAGGATGTTGCTGTGGTGGCTGATTAGGGCGAGGTGGATTTGCAGGGAGAAAAGTAGAAGCGGACGAGCCATAATGTGGTGCAGCTAGTGGCATAAAACAGGGACATACATTGCTCCCTTGTGGCTGTCCTTCGTACGGCATATTCCTCTTTCCTTCTTGCTCGATCTCTCGGATCTTGCTCTCAACCACTATAGCTTTGTCAACGAGTTTCTGGAAATTTGCATAATCATTTTTGAGCAGCTGAACTTGGATCTCATTGTTCAATCCTCTCATGAACAGGTATTGCTTTCTTTGATCCGAGTTGACATCTTCTGGAGCATACCTTGACAGCTGTGTGAACTTGTTGAGATACTCATTCACGCTCTGATGAGTAGTTTAGGCCCGATATTCCGAAAGGTAGGTCGATTGAAGTGGAGATCTCGACGTTGATGATCTGAGGCACTCAAGCAGACCCGAATGCCCCTGCAATCAATACACCCCTGCTCCGTTGGTTATCAACCGTGCTTCACACGCTTGACCTCACCAAGAAGGCTGTCCCTGCAGGTGCAACCGAGAACACAAGCAAGAACGATGAAGATGCAATCTGAAATTGCAAAATTGGGGTCTCACAAATCGTAGAGCGGCGAAATTGTTTAATCTAAGCAAAACCCATCGAATATGGCCGCGGCAACAGTATTTATAGGCTAGGGTTCGGCCATAAGACCCTTAGACGCGTCCCTAATGGACTCATACGGGATACAATGCCCAAAAGCCCAATACGGTGGCGCAGCACCAGACAGAACTCTGAATTTGACTTGTTTCGACAATTCCCAATGACTCCTGGTGAATTTTAATGTGGGACCGGAACATTGGAAATTTTATCTTCTCATCTTTCCATGCATATGTAGAACGTCGAAAACGGAGTCCGTATGCATACTGGGCGTCCGCTTTAAGATGGACTGCTCCTGGACTCTGAGTGGAACTCGAGTCCGAGTTGGCGACTGTTTCCATAAACTTGTGGACGTCCCATCTGGTTCTCCACGTCCCCAAATCCTCCTCCCTTTACTTGTTGATCACGTCCATGGTTCCTAATAACAATTAAATCATTAAATAGCAATCCATTCTCAAACTCACATGGGTAGGAAGTTAGGAACGAGTTCACCTGCTGATTTAGTAACCGTGCTTGTGCTCTTGTGATTGGTCCTTGTATATCAATGTGAGTATCCACTATTGTGATGTCCTCATCATCCCCCTCTTGAATTTGAGTCGTCCTCGACTCAAGAACATCTTCTTCTCCCAAATATGGTCATAAATCTGAAATATTAAATGTGGGACTAACCCCAAAATTGGGAGGCAACTCAAGCTTATATGCATTGTCATTGATATTTTAAACAATCTTAAAAGGACCAGCAGCTTGTGGCATATGTTTAGATTTTCTCAACTGAGAGAATCAGTCTTTTCTCAAATGTAGCCATACCAAGTCCACTGGTTCAAATTTTACTTCTTTTCTACCTTTACTACCAGAAATTCTATACTTCTCATTCATCCTTTCAATATTTTTCTTTGTAGTTTCATGCATCTTAAGAATGAATTCAGATCGTTGTGTAGCATCCAAATTTATAGTTTCAGAAGGAGGCAAAGGTAATAAATCAATAGGAGCACGAGGATTGAAACCATACACTACCTGGAATGGTCTTACCTTTGTAGTAGAGTGAACTGACCTGTTGTAAGCAAATTGTATATGTGGTAAACAATCCTCCCAACCCTTTAAATTTGTTTTTAAAACAGCCCACAACATAGTGGATAGAGTACGATTTACTTCCTCAGTTTGTCCATCGGTTTGTGGGTGACATGTGGTTGAAAACAGCAGCTTGGTTCCCAATTTATACCACAAAGTTCTCCAAAAATGACTTAAAATTTTTGCATCACGATCAGAAACAATGGTATTTGGCACACCCTGTAAACGAATAATTTCCGTCATAAACAAATCAGCAATGTGTGAGGCATTATCATTCTTATGACAAGGTATAAAATATACCATTTTGGAGAATTGATCAACAACCACAAAAATACTATCTCTCCCCCTCTTAGTCCTAGGCAACCCAAAAACAAAAAAAATGGAAATACCCTGCCAAGGTACACTAGGAACAGGAAGAGGCATATAAAGACCATGTTGGTTAAGTCGAGACTTAGCTTTATTGCAAGTAGTGCATCGTGGCACGTAGCACTCGACATCACGTCTCATCTTTGGCCAAAAGAAGTGTGTGGCCAGCACGTCCTCAGTTTTCTTCACTCCAAATGTCCAATCAAACCTCCTCCATGTGCTTCCTCCTTGTATGAGAACACCTCCAATACCAATGCCGCTTGCATCACATTCTAACTCAAATGTCTTGTCAAAATCAGGAAGTTGTAGCAATGGTGCTTGTGTAAGCTTTGATTTGATAACATCAAAAGCTTGTTGCTGCTGTTCGCCCCATCGAAACGTTACTCCCTTCTTCGTTAGTTCATGGAGAGGTGCTGCAATGGTGCTGAAATCCCGCACATTGCGTCGATAAAAACCTGCAAGACCAAGAAAACTACGCACCTGCGTGACGGTCAATGGAGTTGGCCAGCTAGTGATCGCCACAATTTTTGCCTCATCCATCTAAATTCCCTGCGATTAAACGACATATCCAAGAAATAAAACTCGATTGGTGCAAAAGACACACTTTTCAAGGTTACCAAACAAATGTGCATCTCTAAAGAAACTGAAAATAGCACGCAAATGATCAATATGTTCGTCATATGACTTTCTGTAAATGAGGATATCATCGAAGTAAACCACCACAAATTTTCCAATAAAATCACGTAAAACCTCGTTCATTAATCGCATAAAAGTGCTAGGTGCATTAGTTAAACCAAAAGGAATGACTAACCACTTATAAAGTCCAAACTTGGTTTTAAATTCAGTTTTCCATTCATCTCCTAGTGCCATTCTAATTTGGTGGTAACCACTACGCAAGTCAATTTTTGTGAAAATAATAGCACCACTCAATTCATCAAGCATGTCATCTAAGCAAGGAATAGGATAACGACATCGAATGGTGATGTTATTAATCGCTCTACAATCAACACACATGTGCCAGCTACCATCTTTATTAGGAACCAAAAGAACAGAAACATAACAAGGACTAAGTGTGACACCCGGTCCCGTAAAACACGGAACCGAGCTAATGCATATGTGTGCCCAGGATGTTCATCACACATACACATGTAATCCACAAACTGAATTCAGAATATAACCACGAATAAATAGTATTTAAATACTTCATTACATCGACAAATTGTTTCACTCATGATTGTCTATCTTATTCTTGCAGCGGAAGTCTCTAAACGACAGCGGAGATAATTAAACAGCAGTGGCTCCATCTTCAACCCCACAGGCATGTTGATGGTAGTTCGCACGCCTAGTACTCCACCTGATCCTCGAAGTACTGTTCTCCTGTTGCTGATGTTTATGTGATAATGCAAGGGTGAGTACATGTCGTACTCAGCAAGTGCGGGAAAAGTATGACATGTAGCTTACAACAAGGTATGGAATAAAAAGGCCTATTGCAGCAAGCAAATTTTGTTTCACAAACATGGTAAAAACAACAACTATTTCTAGATGAGTTTAATCCCAATATATATCCAAGTAAAACAGCAACATACCTCCATCATAACTCACAATTTATCAAGTCTCATCCAGCCATTAACCATTCTCAAGTTCATCACATGGTCATAATGTATCATATTCATATAACCGAAACCAAACTCAGTGGCATGACTCAAAACAGTTCCAAAACCAATCCCATACCATAACCATACCGAACATCCATCCCAAATTTTCCCTTCTAATCATGTGACTTGGCCAGGTGCTTGTGACCGTAAGCACGGCTATCATGATAGTTTTACACTCTGCAGAGGTGGCACCACTTTACTCACAAGTTTGTGATTTCGTCACCCATCGGCTACTGCAGAACTTCCATTATACCAGTACACAACCGTCGGTGTATGGCCAAAAGATCAAAAAATAGCCTTTACAAAGGGGCTACTAGATGTATGGACTCACTAAGGTTTCACCAGCAGGCTCGAATCACCATTCTCCCACCCACGGGCCCCCTCTTGTGCTATGCAGTTCCCAGGGCAGTCCTCTCTCGACTCCCATTCCCTAATTAGTCAGCTAAGCCGCACCCATATTTGGCCTTGTGGTGGCACTCTTTTCCTGGCATGAACCGGTCCTTAGATCTACGGCAAGTGAACCACCATCTCATTCAGAAACATCCACGAAACAAGCTTGCCTAGATCACCCCCGATTCCATGTTCATTAACATCATCAAGTTTTCATCATCATTATTTATATGAGTGCAGTTGCTAACCAGGTTTAATTCAGCTTCCTGTATCCCGTGGATTAAGCGAAGCAAAAGGGAAAAACGACCATACCCGACTCATCAACTTTCCCAGCGAAAAGGCTGGTTAACAAAACTAGTAAACTCCTAAAGGGTGTCCCATCAAGTTGACTCAAGCATATACGAGTTTTCGCAAACAAAACAGTTTCAAAACATGGGATCAATATGGTCAAGGGGCACTTGCCTTGCTCCTGTGGCTCTTGTTGTTCAAGCGTCTCAAAATCTTGGTTCTGTAGTTCTTCGTAGATGGCTTCCTGAGCTTGTCCTTCTACTCAGGACCACGCACATACAAAATTTACATCAATCAAACATCATGCACAACTCTATTCAAGATGCAATGATGTAGATGAATGCAAATCCTATGGTGCTGTTTTATTAAACCAGTTTGTACGTGTTCTATCATGTTTTAATGAGCTTGCATGGGGTTTTATGATGAACAAGGGTGTAGGGATCAAGTGCGGACGAGGTGATAATCTTGACTCAATATCTAGATCAATTCTACCGTCAAAAACCGATCAAAACACGATCTGTCCACACGTAAAAGTTTCTGCCCGAAGGAAGCGAAGAAAACGGATGCGCAGAAACAGCGAAGATGTCATAAGATGGTAACGAAGACCTACCTCACGTCCTTTTGGTGGCAGAGCCTTCCTCCTAGCAATGGCAGCAGCGGGGGCTCACCGGCGACTGAACTCCAGCGAGGGGTGTGCGTCTAACTCGCTGAGTTGGGGCTAGGGCCTCCAAGTCGTCGACTCGGGAGGGTGAAAAAGAAAAGGGGTTACGGCCAAGGAGGTGGTTTTGGGTTCTATTTATTAGGGGAAAAAGAGGAGTCCTACTCTGTTTGGAGCCCAAATAAGAGTCTTATTCAATTTGTTTTGGGATCTTAACAAACTTATCTCCAATTGATTTGGTGCAGCAGCAATGCGGGAGAAATTGTGTCGGTACCCTCAGTACCGGATACTCCCACGTACAAGAGAAAAATCGCCTAAAGACCTCGCATCTCTGCAGTGGTGAGCTCTGAAGGTGCCACGCGTCTGGCGGGGGCCGGGCCTCCCCTCTCCTCAGTGGCGAGCTCCGGACCTGCCACGCGGCCAGTAGAGCCGGGCCTCGCCCCCTCCGCAGGGGCGAGCTCCGAGGATGCCACGCGTCCGGCGGGGCCGGGCCTCTCTTCTCCTCAAAGGGAGCTCCGAGGATGCCACGTGTCCAGCGGAGCCAGGCCTCCCTTCTCCTCAGAGGCGAGCTCCGGTGGCGACACGTATCCAGCGGGCCGGGACCTCTTCTCTCCTCAGAGGCGAGCTCCGGTGGCGACACGTGTCCAGCGGGCCGGGGCCTCTGCTCTACTCAGAGGCGATCTCCGGTGGCGACACGTGTCCAGCGGGCTGGAGCCTCTCCTCTCCTCAGAGGCGAGCTCCGGTGGTGACACGTGTCCAACGGGCTGGGGCCTCTTCTCTCCTCAGAGGTGAGCTCTGGTGGCGACACGTGTTCAGCGGGCCAGGGCCTCTCCTCTCCTTAGGGCGAGCTCCGGTGGTGACACGTGTCCAGCGGGGCCGGACCTCCCTCCTTCTCAGAGGAGAGCTCCGAGAGCGACTCGTGTCCAGCGGTGCCAGACCTCACCCCCTCCGCGGAGGTGAGCTCCGCGGGTGACACGTGTCTAGCGGAGCCGGACCTCATCCCTTCCCCAGGGATGAGCTCCGAAGGCGCCACGTGTCCCGCGGGGCTGGGCCTCGCCTCTCCTCCGAGGCGAGCTCTGAGGATGACACGTGTCCCGCGGGGTCGGACCTCCCCTCTCCTCAGAGGCGAGCTCCGAGCCTGCCACGTGGCCAGCAGTGCCGGACCACACCCCTTTGTAGGGGCGAGCTCCGAAAGCTCCACGTGTCCCGCGGGCCGGAGGAAGTGTCGACAGCGCACCTCAGCAAATTGGAATTGTCTCATTTCAGCTATCTTTTCACCATTTTTATGATTCTTTCTCCTATTCTACTTCTTTTTAAAAAAGTTTCTCTATGAAAAATGTATGCAATGCAAGGAAGTGAATTTGAGGGTGTTACACTAAGGCTTTCACGAATATACCCCGCGGTTCAAAAGATCTTGAACTTGTCGCTGAATTTCCCTTGTTTCTTCCGGATTTGCCCTGTACGCCGCACGATTTGGCAAACTTGCCCCTGGAATCAAGTCGATCTTATGTTCAATGCCCCTCATAGGTGGTAATCCAGGGGGTATCTCGGGGGGAAACACATCCGCAAAATCCTGCAAAAGGTTAGCAACAGCAGGGGGCAATGCAATGGACACTTCATGAAGTGAAAACATGGCTTCTTTGCTTACTAAAGCATAGTACATCCCCTTGGTATTAAATAAATCAGTAAGGTCAGATTTAGTTGTGAGCAACGAAGGTGATTTTAACTTAATTACTTGTTGTTTTTCAGAGTCTAGTGATTTTGTTGCCTTATCGTCACGTGTTTTACTTTTATCCAAATTCACAATTTCAGCAGGAGTGATAGTAAGCAAAGTGATTTTCTTTCCTTTATGCATCCGAGTATATTTATTAGTTCTACCATGATGAATAGCATCCGTATCAAATTCCCAAGGACGTCCCAACAAAAGAGAACAAGCATCCATAGGTACGACATTAAAATCAGAAAAATCATAGTAAGAACCAATCGAAAAATGTACTCTCGCTGTTTGTGTTACCCTAACCTTACCGCTGTTGTTGAACCACTGAATGTGGTATGGATGAGGGTGTGCTCTTGTTGTCAACCCAAGTTTCTTGACCACATCCGTGTTCACCAAGTTATTGCAGCTTCTTCCATCAATTATAGTGTGTACACGACAGTCCTTGACGATGAGAAACATGTGAAAAAGATTGTGTCCTTTTAGCTTGTCATCCGCCTCAACTTTGGAGCTCAAAGCACGCTGCACAATTATGCTTCTATAATTTTCCGTTGCTGCAGTACCAAGTACCTCTTCATCTGTGCTATAGTGGTCATGTTTTGGTCCTGCAACGTTAGTAGCAAGAGAATATTCATCTTCAACATCTAAAGTACTATCGTACCCACCATCATCTCGTGCTATGTATGCTCGTTTGCTAGGGCAATCTTTCATCACATGACCAACTCCCTGGAAGCGGTGACACTTAATGTCGGAAGTTTGACTCGTGGAAGGACTGGAAGATGTAGGCTTCAATGGTGTCGTCTTGCTCCCCTCCGGCGTGAGAGGAAGTGGAGAAGTAGGTGAAGTTCGTTGGCCACCATTGGATGGTGTAGTGGCTGTACGAAAACTCGAAGATGGTGCTTTTTGGATAGTGTAGATGTCGAACGCGGTGTGAAGGTGCTCCTCGTGCGTTGCTGCTGCTGCTGTTGGCGGCCCTGCAATTCTTTTTCTGACAACATAGCCAGCTCAAATAATCTGTTAACAGTATCATATTCCTTATAATCAACAATGTCCTGAATTTCACGCCTCAACCCCCCATAAAAACGAGCTATTTTATCATCCATGTCCTCTACTACCCCGCAGCGCAACATACCCTTTTGTAACTCTGGATAATACTCCTCTACGGACATATCACCTTGGTCTAAGCGCTGCAATTTTTGCGAAGGTCCTGCTGAAAAGGAGGAGGAACAAAACGAACACGCATAGCTTCCTTTAATATATCCCATGTTGGAGGATTATTCTAGTTTTAACAAGTTCATTCCACCATATGATAGCAAAATCCTTAAACTCACTAGTTGCTTGACGAACTCTATGTTGTTCGGGAACAAGGTGGGCATTAAATTTCTGCTCTACTGTCATCTCCCAATCAAGATATGTCTTAGCATCATAAGCACTAGAAAAAGAGGGTATAGTAAATTTGACTTTAGCAGAAGGATCATCAAGAGGACGATTAAAATTGTTATAATGATCATTGTAATTATAACGATTATTACCTCCCACACCTCATAGATAAAGTGGAAGTCGTGGTTGATTGTTATGATCTTCCATATTATAAGCACCGTCTTCACGTTCTTCAGCGAACGGCAGCCGCGCCTCAAGAGTATCCATCCGAACAACAAGATCAGCAAGTTGACGATTCAAGGTCGTCAATGACGCCTCTGTTGATGCGTGGGTTTTGGTGAACATATCTGTCATTTCCCTCATCATGTCATGCAACTAAGCATGTTGAACACATTCATCATCACTTTTATCTTCTGCCATTGTTAGTAGTAAATAAAAGACAACAAAAAGATGTTGTCCCTATCAACTACAAAGGATAGTGGCAATGTGAAAAGTGGAGGGAAGGAAACAATCTCTCTCTCTCTCTCAAGCGTCTTACCACGTTCTTACAAGTGTTCTTACCGACAGAGCAGGTGGTAAACGGTGGACGGTGAGAACCAATGAAGCGTGGAGTGATTGCAAAGGTACCTGTTCTACTCAAGAGGAAAAGTGGAGCTTGGATGGCACAATATGGTGGATAATAAGCAAAAATCGTTAACAGCAAAACAAAGTTGAATAAGTATTCAATGTAGGAACTGTTGCAGGTTAACAAGTGTTCTAGGCCTAGCACAACACACGGCAGCAGAAAGGCAAATAGAAGATCAGGAAGATATAACCAACAAGTACAGCACAAGTGTATACGGCAACTGTTTTCAAGTGTGTGCTGTCAATGCTTTAATATCTGTGCTCTCTTCACTATTTTTTCTTTTTTTTATATTTTTCTGATATTTCTTGTTTACTCGAGAGCACGAAAATAGGAAGCACACAACTTTGCAGCTCAACTGGATGTAAGATGTGGCCTATAGAAAATCAGGAAGATTCTTTAAAATTCGTGGTGAAACTTCGGAGGCCGGATAGTCTATCTTCCAAGGGAAATTTGACCAAACAAATTTTGCCGAACACGGCGAAGCGGCAGAAAATCGGTTGTGAAATTTCGAGTAGATCAATTTTAAAAAAATCATCCGATTTCGAGTTCGTATGCAAAAGTTATGGCCGTTTTAATGTAGGCTATCTGAGTTACTGTTTTTTTATGTTCATTCGAACTCGATTTTGAAAGAGATGTCACAATAGGATGTGAAAAACAATTGGAATTTAGCAACGGGGACTGATAGGATGTTGTGTGATGAATCAAAGAGGACTGGCACAATGGTTTGTCACCTGTTTTAGGGCTGGCGATGCGGGAGTTCAAGCAAGGTGGCTAGCTAGGGCAAACCGATGATCGTGGTGGATCGGTTTGCTGTTTAGGGATTGTGGAATATGTGAGAATCAAGAAAAACAAGGAAGAAAAACTATAACTATGAACCAAAAACACAAAGCTAAACCAGCAACAAGACACGACCACACGAATGCAGACTCAACAATGCAAACTGAAAAATGAAACTTGCAGGCACTATGGTCTAGGAATCAGTAAACACGATATGTTTTTTGTGGCTTTTTCTATGGACTCTAGGTATGAAAAAACAAAACTAATCTAGTGGCAAATCAAAGTACCTCACGGGCAAACCTGAAATCTGATACCAATTGATGAGTAGTTTAGGTCCGATCTACCGAAAGGTTGGTCGATTAAAGTGGAGATCTCGACGTTGATGATTCGAGGCACTCGAGCAGACCCGAATACCCCTGCAATCACTACACCCCTGCTCCGTTGGTTATCAAACGTGCTTCACACGCTTGACCTCGCCAAGAAGGCTATCCCTGCAGGTGCAACCGAGAATACAAACAAGAACGATAAATATGCAATCCGAAATTGCGAAATTGAGGTCTCACAAACCGTAGAACAGCGAAATTGTTTAATCTAAGCAAAACCCACCAAATATGGCCTGCGGATACAGTATTTAAAAGCTAGGGTTCGACCATAAGATCCTTAGATGCGTCCCTAATGGACTCATATGGGATACAAGGCCCAAAAGCCAAATACGGTGGCGCAACACCGGACAGAACCCTGAATTCAACTTTTTTCGACAATTCCCAATGACTCCTGACGAATTTTAATGTGGGACCAGAACCATTGGAAAATTTATCTTCTCATCTTTCCATGCATATGTAGAACGTTAAAAATGGAGTCCGTATGCTTCCTGGGCGTCCGTTTTAAGATGGACTGCTCCTGGACTCCGAGTTGAACTCGAGTCCGAGTTGGCGACTGTTCCCATCAACTTGTGGACGTCCAATCTGGTTCTCCACGTCCCTAAATCCTCCTCCCTTTACTTGTTGACCACGTACATGGATCCTAAGAACAATTAAATCATTAAATGGCAATCCATTCTCAAACTCACAAGGGTAGGAAGTTAGGAACGAGTTCACCTACTGATTTAGTAACCAAGCTCGTGCTCTTGTGATTGGTCCTTGTATATCAATGTGAGTATCCACTGTTATGATGTCCTCGACACACTCTTCTTCCTTGGCGGAGACCTTCAAACTCTTGCCTTTTAAGCATCATGACTCCAGCAGGGACGTAATATGAGCGGAAACTCTCCTTGAATTAAGCCCAAGTGATAGTCTCCTGGTTAACATGAGCATTGCAAAGAGCGTCCCACCAGTCGGCGGCTGCTCCCATAAGTTGGTGCGATGCGAAGAGAACTTTCTCCCGATCATTGCACTGAAAGATAGCAAGCTTCTTTTCCATAGACTTCAGACAATCATCAGCCTCCATGTGTTCATTAGCTTGTGCAAAAGTAGGCGGCCTAGTCCTCATGAACTCTCCCAATCTGTTGTAAGCCGGCAGTGGTTGCGGTTGCAGCGGTGGGGGTGCAGGAACGGGGTTAGGATTGTTGTTGTTGTTGGCCTGCAGCTGACCCAATGTTTGTATCATAGTTTGCATGAGCTGGTTCTGCATAGCCATCAACCGTTCAAGGTTACTTGCATCAGCCCCGGGGTTAGCATTTTCAGGAACTTCAACATCGCCATCCTCCTGTGGTTCATTGTTGTCACGAACATTCCTTCTTTTGACAGTTGGAGTTTTCCCTCGCCATCTGTGAGAGAGAGTAGAGTAGAATAGAAAATAGAAGTTTAGATTGATCCACCCAACTATATGCATCAAAGTGTATGAATTAAGTAGCTTCTTTTATTAATTTCAGCCTATATGAGGATGTGAACATGTGCCGAAGCATCTCACATCTCTCCACTATGTGTGGATGTGGAAATCCGTCAAAGCGTCCCACAACTCACATTAGCATACAAACCAAGCAATCATCACAAAAATTTCGGCACACTACTCTTATTTGACTCATGGCGATCTAAACGTTCCGATTACAGCTTTATTCAATGGAAACCTAAACTTAATCGTGAGAACCGGTGCTGTTCTCGCCGTGTGACGGGGGTGGTCCATACATGGGCGCAAACCATGGTGAGTCGGCTGTCCATATAGGGATGGATGATGCTAGTGCTCCGTTTGTTCCCACGTTGGCACAAGTCTCCTCTTGTTTCTCCATCAAATACAGTTTTTTTGCGGAGGTAAGGGATCTCTTCTTGTGTGCTTGCATAGCGGTTTCCTAGCTCCACGAGCAACCTCTGAGACTTGTCAGCAGCTTCTGGGTTGGAAAGAGCTCCTTCATGCGGTCCAATGATCTCCCTTGTACCACTCTTCCGATACGGGTGCAGCTCAAAAGTAGTGTTCTCAAGCTGCTCACGGAAGGCGTAGCACAGTCCGGTGAGTGCATCCCATGCAGCTGCCCTGGGACTGATGCAAGCAACGCTCGTGGCAACAATGAACCACAAGAGGATGGCAATGTTGAAGTTCCTGAAAATGCTAACCCCGAGGCTGATGCAAGAAACCTTGAACGGTTGATGGCTATGCAGAACCAGCTCATGCAAACTATGATACAAACGGTTGGTCAGCTGCAGGCCAACAACAACAACAATACTAACCTCGTTCCTGCACCCCCACCGCCACCACCGCCGCTGAATTCAAGGAGAGTTTCCGCTCTCATTACGTCCCTGCAGGAGTCATGATGCTTAAAGGCAAGAGTTTGAAGGTCTCTGCCAAGGAAGGAAGAGCGTGAATGAGTACCACAACAAGTTCACGCAGCTGTCAAGGAATGTTCCAGAAGATGTCAACTCGGATCAAAGAAAGAAATAGTTGTTCATGAGAGAATTGAACAATTATATCCAAGTTCAGCTGCTCAATAATGATTATGCAAACTTCCAGAAGCTCGTTGACAAAGCTATAGTGGTTGAGGGCAAGATCCGTGAGATCAAACAAGAGGGCAAGAGGAAGATGCCATACCAAGGACAGCCACAAGGGGGCAATGTACATCCCCGTTTCATGCCACCAGCTGCACCACATTATGGGTCGTCCGCTTCTACTTTCTGCCCTGTAAATCCACCTCTCCCTAATCAGCCACCGCAGCAACGTCCTGTTATGCAAGCACCTCGTATGTCTTTGCCTCCCGTGCCCCATCCCAACATGGGCACCTATGCTCAAAACCAGCCTCGCCACAACATTCCTGCTGTTATGGGCAACAAAGTATGTTTTTCATGCGGAGAGGCGGGACACTTTGCAAACCAGTGCCCCAGGAAAGGCCTTGGACAGCCGAGCAACGCACCGAAACAGAACCCACAGCCGAATGGAGAAGCTACACAAGATAACTGTGGGCAGCAGAACTATGCTCGTGGCAATGTGAACCATGTCTCTGCTGAGGAAGCACAACAAGCTGAGGACGTCGTGATTGGTATGTTTCTTGCTAACTCCAACCCAGCCACTGTTTTATTTGATTCCGGAGCATCATATTCATTCATATCATCCAAGTATGTTGCCAAGTATATCCTGCCCATATCACACATGAAACAAACTATGTTGGTTAATTCTCCCGGTGGAGAGATGAGGACTAATATAGTATTTCTGAATGTAAGCCTTAAAATAAGGGGGTAGACTTTCTTGCCAACCTTATTGTGTTGGATTCCCAAGGGATTGACATAATACGTGGAATGGATTGGCTAAACAAGCACGACGGAGTGATTCAATGTGCTGAGAGGATCGTGCAGTTGACAAGTGAGCACGGTACTCGTATTGAGTTTGAGGCAGCCCGACTGGCAACCGAGAAGGCAGCGCTGAACCACGTCGAAGAAGCGACATTGGAAACAATTCCGGTGGTTCAAGAATATTCAGATGTGTTCCCGGAAGAACTTCCAGGTATGCCACCTGACCGGGACATTGAATTTGCCATTGATTTAGTACCCGGAACTGCACCTATAGCGAAGAGGCCGTATAGGATGCCCGCTAATGAACTAGTGGAGCTCAAGAAGCAAATTCTGGATCAGCTAGAAATGGGTTTTATACGCCCAAGCTCGTCACCATGGGGAGCCCCCGTGCTCTTCGTAGACAAGAAGGATGGGACCCAAAGGATGTGTGTGGATTATAGGTCTCTCAATGAGGTGACGATCAAGTATAAATACCCGCTACCCCGTATAGAGGACCTGTTTGACCAAATGAAAGGTGCCCAAATTTTCTCCAAGATTGATCTTCGGTCTGGATACCTCCAGCTGAAGATTAAGCCCTCTGACATACCCAAGACTGCCTTTCGAACACAGTATGGTTCGTATGAGTATACCGTTATGTCTTTTGGGTTAACGAATGCACCCACATACTTTATGTACCTCATGAATAAGGTCTTCATGGAGTACTTGGATGAGTTCGTCGTGGTTTTCATCGACGATATCATGGTGTATTAGAAATGTGAGGACGAACACGAAGAACACTTGAGGTTAACATTGCAGAAACTGCGAGAGCATCAATTGTATGCTAGGTTCAGAAAGTGTAAATTTTGGCTAAAGGGGATATTGTTTCTCGGCCACATCATCTCCGAGGGAGGAGTATCGGTTGATTCCGGAAAAGTGGGAGATGTTCTGAAGTGGAACCAACCGCAGAATGTGAGAGATATTCGAAATTTCCTTGGGATGGCTGGATAACTACCACCGGTTCATCAAGTATTTCTCCAAAATAGCGAAGCCTATGACTGGATTGCTAATGAAGGGGAAAGCATTTCAGTGGACACCAGCGTGTCAAGAAAGCTTTGAGGAGCTAAATAAGAGATTAACCACAGCGCCAGTTTTGGTATTGCCGGACGTGAGCAAGAGCTTCGACATATATTATGACGCATCAAGACAAGGGCTTGGATGTGTGCTCATGCAAGGAGGACAAGTGGTATCCTATGCATTGAGACAACTAAAGAAGCACGAGCTGAATTACCCCACACATGACTTGGAACTTGCAGCCGTGGTACATGCCTTGAAGATTTGGAGGCATTATATCCTTGGCCAACGATGTGAGATCTATACGGATCACAAAAGCCTCAAGTATATATTCACGCAAAAGGATCTGAATTTTACACAACGTCGATGGTTGGAACTCATCAAAGATTATGATGTTGAATCAACTATCACCCCGGAAAGGCAAATGTAGTAGCTGATGCGTTGAGGCGAAAGGGAGCATGTCAACAACTCACGGTTCGGTAGCTGCCACCAGAGCTGCGCAAGGAGTTCGAACGGTTACATATCGGGTTCTTGAACAAGATGGAGGTGATAGAACTGAACTCCTCGCTGGAACAAGAGATACGGGATGGCCAAGCAATGGATGAGGAAATCAAGAAAAGAATCCGACAAGGCATAGAAAAGGATTTCAAGGAAGACGAGAAAGGCACGCCTTGGTTAGGGAAAAGAATTTGTGTGCCTAACATGAAGCACATCCGCGACACGATATTAAAGGAGGCACATGACTCGCCTTATTCCATACATCCCGGCTGGACAAAGATGTACAAGGACCTGAAAACTTGCTATTGGTGGGACGGTATGAAAAGGGACATAGCTAAATATGTTGCCTTATGCGACACGTGCCAACGAGTGAGGGCTGAACATCAAAGACCTGCTGGATTGTTGCAGCCATTAAAAGTACCCGAGTGGAAGTGGGAAGACATCAGCATGGATTTCATTGTCGAATTGCCACGTACTCAGTTGGGTTACGACTCTATTTGGGTTATCGTGGACCGATTGACGAAAACAACCCATTGCCTTCCTGTTAGAACC
The DNA here is from genome assembly GCA_030760725.1 of Neostapfia colusana. Lineage (NCBI taxonomy): Eukaryota > Viridiplantae > Streptophyta > Magnoliopsida > Poales > Poaceae > Neostapfia > Neostapfia colusana. Next base: position 78,538,694 of record JASWHV010000010.1, on the reverse strand, counting down.
AAGTACACCATCGCCCAATTAGCCGAGCTGTATATGGAGCAAATCATGTGTCGCCATGGAGTTTCGAAGAGGATAGTTTCAGATTGAGGTTCTCAATTTACCTCTAGGTTCTGGAAGAAGCTGCATGAAGCCGTGGGTACACAGCTGAATTTCAGCTCCGCTTATCACCCGCAAACCGACGGGCAAACTGAGAGGGCAAATCAGATTTTGGAAGACATGTTGAGAGCTTGCGCCTTGAAACATGGGCGTAGTTGGGATAGGAGCTTGCCGTATGCTGAATTCTCATACAACAACAGCTACCAAGCCAGCCTGAAGATGTCACCTTTCGAAGCATTGTATGGTAGACGGTGTAGAACACCACTGTTCTGGAATAAGACCGGAGAAAGCCAAGTGTTTGGACCCGAAGTGATGCAAGACACCAAAAAGCAAGTCCAAACGATACGTGAAAACTTAAAGGCCACTCAGTCATGACAAAAGGGTTTGCGGACAATAGGCGAATAAGATTGACCTTCGAAGTAGGATACTTCATGTATCTTAAAGTATTGCCTATCCAAGGCCAACCACGGTTCAACGTCAAAGGCAAGTTAGAACCTCGCTACATCGGGCAATTCAAGATTTTGGTAGCCTATAAACTAGAGCTGCAAACGCATCTCTCCGACGTGCATGACGTGTTTCACGTATCCCAACTCATGAAGTGCTTAAGAGTACCGGAAGAACAAGTACTGATGGATGAGCTCGAACTTCAAGAGGATCTGACCTACATGGAACACCCCGTCAAAATTTTGGACGTGAAGGAAAGGGTCACAAGGAACAAAGTGATCTGTTGGTGCAAGGTACAATGGAGCCATCACACGGAAGCCCAAACTACATGGGAACGTGAGGAAGATCTAAACAGGGGAATTCCCCCATCTCTTCTCCACTCTATCGAATCCCGAGGGCGAGATTCATTTTAAGGGAGGTAGGTTTGTAACACCCTCAATTTCACTACCATGCATTGCATACATTTTTCTTGTAGAGAAGCATTTAAAAAGAAGTAGAAATGGAGAAAGGAATGTAGAATTGGAGAAAGGAATATAGAAATGGAGAAAAGAATGTAGAAATGGAGAAAGGAATATTGAAATGGAGAAAGGAATATAGAAATGGATAAAGGAATATAGAAATGGAGAAAGGAATACAGAAATGGAAAGTAATTAAGATAAAATAGCCAAATTGAGCCACCCCAAATTTTCCCATTACCAAACATTCCCAAATTCTTCTCAATTTTTCTTGATTTTCCCCAAATTCCACAAAATTCCCCTAGGGAGAATTTTCCCAGAAATTGGCCGCACCAAATTAGGGGGGAGACTCCTTGGCCGCAGCCCTTGAGGGAGGAGCCCTAGTCCCCCACCTCTAGGACTCTTTGGTGAAGTCCCCCATCTCTAGGACTCTTTGGTTAAGTCCCCCACCTTTAGGACTCTTTGGTTAAGTCCTCCACCTCTAGGACTCTTTGTCCCCCACCCCTAGGACTCTTTAGTTGAGTCCCCTACCTCTAGGACTCTTTGTTTCCACCCCTAGAACTCTTTGTATCAGTCCCATACTTCTAGGACTCTTTGTTTTCACCCCTAGGACTCTTTTTTCCCTTATAAATATAACCCCCACCCCCGGCCGCACCCCTCTCTCTTTTATCGTCCCTCCCTTCTGCCAAGCCCCCTTCCTTGCTGCCAAGTCGCCGAGTCACCCCCCCTTGCTAGAGTTTGGCCGCCGTCGAGCCCCGTCATGCCTGCCTGTCGCCGGAGAAGAAGCCCGACGATCTGCCCTACCATAATTCCCAGCAGAAAAATCCCCCGCTGCTACCGTTTCTAGGAGGAAGGCCCTGCCACAAGGAGGAAGTGAGGTAGGTCTTCATTACCCCTCTTATGACGTCGCCACTGTTTCTATGCATCCGTTTTCACTGCCCCCTTCGAGCAGAAACTTTTGCGTGTGGACAGATCATGTTTTGATCGATTTTTGACGGTGGAATTGATCTACATCTTGTGTCAAGATCATCACCACGCCCACACTTGATCCCTACACCCTTGTTCATCATAAAACCCCATGAAAGCCCATTAAAACATGCAAGAACACGTACAAACTGGTTCTATAAAACTGCACTATAGGATTTGCACTCATCTAACCCATTGCATCTTGAGTAAAGTTTGTGCATGATGATTGATTGCTGTAAATCTTGTATGTGTGTGGTCGTGAGTAGAAGGACAAGCTCAAGAGGCCGTCTACGAGGATCTACAGCACCAAGATTTTGAGACGCTTGAGCAACACGAACCACGGGAGCAAGGCAAGTGCCCCTTAACCATATTGATCCCGTGTTTTGGAATTGTTTTGTTTGCGAAAACGTGTATGCTTGAGTCAACTTGATGGGACACCCTTTTATAGGAGTTTACTAGTTTTGTTAACCATCCTTGTCGCCGGAAAAGTTGATGAGTCGGGTATGGTCGTTTTTCCTTTTTGCTTCGCTTAACTTACGGTATACGGGAAGCTAAAATAAAACATGTTTAGCTACTGCACTCATGAGAATAAATATGATGAGAACTTGATGATGTTAGTGAGCATGGAATTGGGGAGATCTATGCAAGATTGTTTCATGGATGTTGCTGATTGAGATGGTGGTTTACTTGCCGTAGATCTAAGGACCGGTTCATGCGAGCACATGCCAGGAAAACAGTGCCACCACAAGGCCAAATATGGGTGCGGCTTAGCTGACTAATTAGGTGTGTTGCTAGCTTTTTATGGACCGTTGGATGGCGCGGGGAATGGGAGTCGAGGAGGACTGCCCTGGGAACAGCATGGCACAAGAGGGGGCCCGTGGGTGGGAGAATAGAGATTCGAGCCTGCCGGTGAAACCTCAGTGGGTCCGTACATCGTAGTAGCCCCTTTATAAAGGCTATTTTGTGATCTCTTGTCCATACACCGACGGTTGTGTACTGGTATAATAGAGGTTCTTTCTAGTCGCCGACGGGTGACGAAATCACGAACTTGTAGGTAAAGCGGTGCCACCTCTGCAGAGTGTAAAACTATCATGATAGCCGTGCTTCCGGTCACAAGCACCTGGCCAACTCATATGATTAGAGGGAAAACATGGGATGGTATTCGGTATGGTAATGGTATGGTCATTGGGATTTGTTTTGGGACTGTTTTGAGTCATGACCATGAGTTTGGTTTCGGCTATATGAATTTGAGATGGTTATGAATGTTTATGAGCATGAGATAAACTTGAGAAAGATTGATTGCTGGATGAGACTTGATAAATGGTGCACTATGATGAAAGAATGTTGCTGATTTACTTGGATATATTGGTATTTAACTCACCTAGAAATATTTGCTGTTTTTACCATGTTTGTGAAATAAAACTTACTTGTTGCAATGAGCCTTTTTATTTCCTACCTTGTTGGAAGCTACATGTCATACTTTTCCCACACTTGCTGAGTACGACATGTACTAACCCTTGCATTACCACATAAACATCAGCTACAGGAGATGAGTACTTCGAGGACCATGTGGAGTACTAGGCGTGCGAACTACCGTCAACATGCCTGTGGAGTTGAAGATGGACCCTGCTGCCTTTATTAATATTCCGCTGACGTTTAGAGCCTTCCGCTGCAAGAATAAGATAGACATTCATGAGTGAGACAATGAGTTGATGTAATAAAGTACTTAAACCCTATTTATTCGTGGTTATATTCTGAATTAAGTTTGTGGATTGCATGTGTATGTGTAATGAACATACTCGGCACACATATGCATTCACTTGGTTCTATTTTCAGAACCGGGTGTCACAAACTCACGCGCACAAAACAGCCACCGGCGACCGCGCCTCTGATCTTTCAGCAAACACCGGCGCCAATCACCAGTTGCTCGCGTGCTATACAGCAAAAAGGAGCGCCAAGACGTACTCTAGCTACTCCCCATGCTACATCGAAGCTCTTGAGCTCTGTTGCTTGCAATCCAACCGTCGCCGCCGAGGACCGGGAAGGAACAGGCGGAGTCTTGCTTCGGCTCACCATCGACACACCCTACGTCCACCCTCTCCTTCAACTTACTACACCAGAAAGTTGTGGGGGATCCCTAGATGGTGTAGCCACAAACCATTTGTCAAATGATCCACCGTGTAGCAGGAATTTTAGAAACTTCCAAACCCTAGTGCAAAGTATCGAGCTTGGCCGGAACCAAAAATTCGAGTTACACGTTCAACCAATGATCAAGCGAGCTTGCAAGTAGCTTCTACACATCCTAGTGTCCCTCCTTGAGGAATAAGCGAGTATAACCATCAAGAAATGACCGAGTTCTAGCCATTTTCACAGCTGCCGGTGCCAAAACGTCCCGGGTCACCGTCGAGAGTGGGTTTGCAAGCGTTTTTAGTTTCCGAGGCTTCTTGTTTCGGGTTCCTCTTGATCTGCTGGTGCTCCACAAGCAAACTGCGACCCTTCTCGTGCCTCATAGAGTGAGAAATACATCGCCGAAACCCTAGCCTCCGCGGTTGCCGTCGCACGGTCGTTTCTGGTCACCGCCGGCGAGCTCTGTCCCCCGAGGCGAGTTCCACGTTGCGAGATAGGGCTAGGCGGCCCTTTTCAGCCCTGGGGTCGGCCGGGAGATCACTTCCGGTGATCCTCGCCGGAGTGCACCGCCGCCGAACGCTCTGGCGCGAGGAACAAGAAAGAGCCACGCGGTGGGGCCCGCAGGCAGAGTTTTAAACTTTTCCTCAAATTTCAGAGTTTAGTTCAAACTTTAAATGCCTATAACTTTTGCCAGGAAGCTCCAAATTTAGTGAACCAAACTTTGCTGGATTCAGCTCTTCAAGTGCTAGGATGGATGAAACCCCAAATGCATAACCAGATTATCCCAACAAGAGTGAGGGTAGTGTCTAAATCCTCAAGTAGTCCATGCTGAGCTTAATGTTTATAGACTTCGGTACAAGTCGAGCAGTTGGAATCTACTCGCGAGTATACGGTTTGGGACACACGGGATTGGATCGAGATGTGAGACCACTTTAGTGAGAAAAATGAGACTAGACAAGGGCTAGGACGCAGCAAGAGGAAGTCTTGTGTGTGTAACCCTGTTCATGTCGGTTGAGGACCGATCCGTGTGCGGCCCCGCTGAACAAGTTTGAATGTACCGAAGGCATATCAGATATATGGGCTCTGATAAACTGATGTAACCTATACCTCCGGGCGTCGAGGCATAACGCACCAATTTATAGGTGTAGGTTGAGGGCAGCAAGGTGGAAATCCGCTAACGGGCATAGATAGATGCTCCGTGTAGGGAACCTCCTGTCCGTTTTGATGCGACCGGTTCGACGTTTGGGCTGTTTGGTGAAAGGTTGTCCCGTACGACACGGGGTGAGTGTGCTGTGTGCAGCTGCGAGGGCCTCATGGCCTCAAAGAGCCAGGATCACGCTGAGGGGTGCTGCGTTGCACAGCACCGAATAACACACATAAAATATACAAAGCGGAAGCAAAATTTTATTACATAAAAGAGTTTATGAACATATTTACAACAAAATATGTTCAGTCCACTCTCACAGGCGTAGACTAAGCACAGAGTTCACGTTCAGCCCGTGAACGTGTTCCCTCTAGCACGCACACACACTAACATGGCGGGGTGCACGACTCCCATTTGACGGGGTTGCCCTCTTGGGGGTCCGTCTCCTCCTCGGAAGTCTCTTCCTCTCGTAACATCCTGCAAACGCTTCAAACACAAGCAGTGAGCACGATGGCTCAGCATGTCTGACCCGTCTTTCCTATACATGAAACTTCTACATGCTGGATTACGGTGTAAAGGGAAATGTAAGTTGCAAAGGACTCGCCTAAATAGTTGGACCTTACTTTCAAGTTCTAGCAGCAGATTGTGGGGAACCTCACGCTAAGACACATGAGAGAGCTGCAATCAAACAAGAAACTCATTTCTATAATGTACTTTGCCCAAGGTTGTAAAGAACTTTAATTAGCTCTAAACTACAGAACTTCATTAGCAATCAAGATCCATCCTTCAAATCAGCAAACTTTTAACATTTAACTAGCCTGTTCTTTCTACGTCACAGTACAGTGAACAAGTGGTACTCACTGACCGCAGGGGACAGCGATTATAATCGATTTACACCTGGAGGGTTACCCGAATAACCCGTCACTTACGCCCGTACTAGATGTTACCTACAGAAACCATCACGGACGTCGTACGCAACCACCTTTCATCCATCAGCCAAATGTTGAACCGGTCCTATCGTCCCGAGCAAGAGGTCTCTGTGCGCACATACGCAGTGCTGCCAGCCGATTTACACCTCAAGCTCTCAACCTACCCTCTGGATGAAAAGCAATGCCTCAACAGCCAGCAACCCGAATTACATCGGTTTCCCGGTTCCCATATATCCGGTAGGTCTTCGGTACTGTTCTAGCTTGTTCAACAGGCCCGCACACGGCTCGGTCCTCAATCGACACATGCGGAGCAATGACACTCAGGCCCCAACATCGTGCTGCCCTTACTCTCCGCTCGGTCTCATTTTTCTTGCCATTTGTTCCATTTGCTATCTTTACCCGAGTAATGTGCCTCTAGCCTATTCTCGTGAGCAGTTCCAACTACTCGACTTGTATCGAATCCTACACTATCTTAGCATTGCAGTAGCTAATCGAGGTTTAAAAACTTAAGCCCAAACCAGGGTTTTCTTGGCTATGCATTTGGATTTTCAAACAAGACTCTAATGCAGAAGTAAGGTGGATACTCAATGTAAGTTATCAAAACAATAAAGTTTATAAAAGGCTAATGCAAACCGGAGCTTGCCTTGCTGCTGTTAGTCGTAGGCTAGCTGTTCCTTCGGAGTTATGAAGTCTAAGACTTCGGTCTCCTCCTCAACTTTAGCGACTACATGAAACAAATACATTTATGTATCAATTTAAATGCATGTGTGTTTGTAGTTAATCTTATTAAGACCATAGGTACTGCTAGACAGGCCCAATGACTCTGAAATTTTTACTGTGGTTTGGATACAACCTAAACAGAGACTTGGCCAAATTCCATCTGCAGCAAAGCTCATAGGGTGTTCTAGGAATTTTCATGGAGCAAGCCATGACTTTATCGAAACTATATTTTCTAAAGGTTCTAGTGGAATTGGTTTCACTTAATTTGAATATTCCTAGACAAAGATATGAGCTAAACAATTTCAAAGAAAATCTGAAAATGTTTCTAGACATTTTCCATTTTCTCTGGAACAGTTGTATTAATCACACCATTAGGTGGATCAAATGAGCTCAAATGGATCTGAAATTTTATGGTAGCTCAGGGATATCATGAGGAACATCCTGGCCAAATTTCAGAATTTTCCACTAAAGGGTTCTCCAGTTAAAATTCTAGACATTTTAAATTTTGAAGAACTAATTCTGAAAAAAAAAGATTTTCATGAAGTGAAACTTGAGTTGTTGGAAAGTACTCAGAGAGCTGAATCCAACAAAATTTTGTTCACTCGATTTGGAGTTTCCTAGCCAAGGTTATCTGGGTATGAAGTTGAACTGAATCTGAAAATCGGGGAAATGTTTAAAAGACTGCATGTGGGTCCCATGCACAGTGCCTTATTCAACATCCCACCGGCGCCCAAGCGCGCGACGCACAGCGGCGGTGGCGCAGCTCGTTCTCGACCGCTACTGCCTAATTCTCGACGTGGTTTCTTCCTACGTGACCCTTGAAGGATGGAGCACACGCCTGATAACTCCTCGCGCCTCAACATCGCCGGAAAAGTAGTCGACGACGGTGGCGGCGGAATTGAGCTCAGGTCCGATGGTGTTAGCTCGTCTTGGCAGTGAACACGATCAACCAATGGGTCGCAAAGCATCACTGGGGCATGGGGAAGCTAACCCTGTGTATGTGACGCCCTCAATTCTGTGGAAAACCACGGAACCGAGAACTAATGCATATGTGTGCCCAGGATGTTCTTCACACATACACATACGTTCCACAAACTGAATTCAGATTATATATTACCACGAATAACAGAGTTTATTACAATACCTCATGAGTCTTGGACTCATGCCTACAGCGGAAGTCATATTTCTATGCAGCGGAAGTCCTTATTTAAATATGGAAGCAAAAACTAATGCGGAAGCTAAACTAAGCAGAAGTGGCTCCATCTCTACTCCCTCCACAGGCAAGGTTGAGAACAGATCACACGCCATAATGTTCCACTTGATCTTCATAGTAGGCTTCTCCTGCTGCTGAGGATGAAGTAATAATGCAAGGTTGAGTACAATGATGTACTCAGCAAGTGCGGGAAAACACATGATATGCAGCTCATAAACAAGGTAGGTATTAAAAGGCTTATTTGCAGAAAAGCGAACTTGTAAATCCATGATAAAACAGCAACTTAACTTTAGATGAATGTAATCCCAGCATGAATTAAATTACCAACATACCTCCAGCACTTCCCGTGTTCCATCCAAACATTAACCAATCCTTTATTCATACTCACGAATACCTCCTCGTATTAGCTACCATCTCATCTCACAAATCAACCTCGTCTCACACCGAGACCAATCTCATGTCATGACCCAACAGTCGTGCAAACATCTCATCATCCGGACTCAACAGTTCTAAACTAATGACCATAGCCGAGAACCTTCCCAATACCCATCCCATCTAATCATGGCAGTTTAGCCAGGTGCTCGTGACCGTAAGCTCGGCTATCATGATAGTTTTAATAACTCTGCAGAGTTTGCACCTCTTCACCCACAAGTTTGTGATTTCGTCACCCGTTGGAGACTGCAGAATCTCCATTATACCAGTACATATCCGTCGGTGTATGGTCAAGAGATCGCAAAATAGCCTTTACAAAGGGGTTACTAGATGTATGGACTCACTAAGGTTTCACCGGAAGGCTAGAATCTCCAATTCTCCCACCCACGGGCCCCCTCTTGTGCCATGCAGTTCCCAGGGCAGTCCTCACTCGACTCCCATTCCCCGCGCCATCCACTGTCCATAACACTCTAGCAACTTACCTAATTACTCAGCTAAGCCGTACCCATATTTGGCCTTGTGGTGGCACTGTTATCCTGGCATGTGCATGCATGAACCGGTCCTTAGATCTACGGCAAGTAAAACCACCATCTCATGCTACCTCATTCACAAACCCAGGCTTGCCTAGATCTCCCTCCGATCCATGTTCATTAACCTTATCAGTTACTTATTATCAGTACGAGTGCAGTTAGCTAGACACATCTATCTCGCTTCCCGATCCCGTAGACTCAGCGAAGCATAAAGCAAAAACCATATCCGACTCATAAACTTCCCAGGCGACAAGGGTGGTTTAATCAAAACTAAAAAACTCCTATAAAAAGGGTTTCCCATCATGTTTAACCCAGCACACACACCTTTTCGCAAAACAAAATAGTTTTACCCAAAACATAGGATCAATATGGTCAAGGAGCACTTGCCTTGTTCTTGCGGTTCCGGTTGTTCTTGATTCTCAAAACCTTGTTGCTGCAGTTCGTCGTAGATAGCTCCCTTAGCTTGTCCTGCTAGGTAGGATCACGTGCATACAGGATTCACAGCAATCAATATTTATGCACAAACCTTAAACTAGATGTGATGATGCACATGCATGCTATCCTATGATTGTTATTAGATTGGTGTGCTCTTGCATGGCTTGCATGGACAGAGGTGTTCGGATCAAATGTGGACGTGGCGATGATCTTGTCTTTAGATCAAACTGATCATCGAGTGATCTGCCCACGAGAAGGCTTCTGTTCGAAAGGAATTGAAAAACAGATGCAAGAGACGGACACAATGATGTCGTAAGGTGGTATTGAAGTCCTACCACACGCTCTTCTTGTCGTCGAGGTCCTCCTCAGACCGCTTGGTTCTTCTCCGATGATCTCCCTTGTTACGCTTCGGCGATGTTTTGCTTGGCGAGTTAGGGCTAGGGCTCTAAGTCGTCGGCTCAGGAGTTGAAAGAGAAGTTTGTGGTTTCGGCCAGAGGTTTTGGGTTCTATTTATAATCGGGAAGAGAAGAGTCCTAATCTGATTGGATCCCGAATAAGAGTCTTATTCAGATCTTTGTTTGATCCTAACGTCTTTTCTTTAGTAACATCGTGGAAATTTAGATCAGTTTCTGTTGCGTACCGGTATCTTTACGCGTAAAAACCGCTCCAGACTCGTTACCTCCGCGGTGATGAGCTCCGGAGGCTCCACGTGTCCTTCCGAGCCTGGTATCTCTTCTCCTGCAGAGACGAGCTCCGGTTGTGCCGAGTGTCACGAGCGAGACCTCCCTCTTCTTCGGAGGTGAGCTTCGCACACGCCACGTGTTGGCGCCGGTCTTCCCCTTCTTCTTTCCTCAGGGACATGCTCCGAGGTCGACACGTGTCTAGCAATAAAAAGACCTCCCGGAGACAAGCTCCGGTGGCGACACGTGTTCGATAGATCCGGACTTCTCTTGTGATGAGTTCCGATATCGACACGCATCCCACGCGACTAGTCCTCTGATTGTCGTGAGGACTAGCTCCGAGGATGACACGTGTCTTACGGAAAATGCCTTTGCTTGTTCCGCAGAGGCTAGCTCCGTGAGCAACACGTATCCCACAGGATCGGACCTCTCCCCTTTGGGGAGACGAGTCCCGAACCTACCACGTAGCTATTTTAGCGGCGGACCTCTCTTTGCCTCGCAGGGGCGAGCTCCGAACACGCCACGTGGCCAGTTGGCCGCGGTAGTTGCCTTCGGTGCTCTCTGAGAGCTTATTGGCTACCCTTTTGGTACTTGTCATTGTTCCATCTTTTCTTTAAATGTTTTCTTCTTCATAACTCGTGAACATATGCTGACACCCGAGATGAGGGTGTCACAAATCTACCCCCCTTAAATTGAATCTCGCCCTCGAGATTCGTTTGTAGAAAATAGATGGGCGAATTCCGCCTTGATATCCTCTTCACGTTCCCATATGGCCTCAGCTTCGGTGTGATGGCTCCATTGTACCTTGCACCATCCAATCACCTTGTTTCGGGTGACCCTTTCCTTTACGTCCAAGATTCGGACAGGGTGTTCTGCGTAAGTTAGGTCCTCTCGAAGTTCAAGTTCTCCCATTGACACTTGTTCCTCTGGTATTCTCAAGCACTTCTTGAGCTGGGATACATGAAACACGTCATGTACGTCGGAGAGGTGGTTTGGGAGCTCTAGTTGATAGGCTACTCCTCCTCGCTTGCCTTTGACGTAGCGAGGTGCTAGCTTGCCTTTGACGTTGAAACGTCGTTGGCCTCGAATAGGCGATACCTTAAGGTATACGAAGTCTCCTACTTCAAAGGTCAACTTCCTACGCCTATTGTCCACATAGCCTTTCTATCGTGACTGAGCAGCCTTTAAGTTCTCCCGTATCTTTCGGACCTGCTTTTCGGCTTCTTGTAGTACTTCGGGTCCAAACACCTGGTTCTCTCCAGTCTTGTTCCAAAATAGTGGCGTTCTACACCGTCTACCATAGATGGCTTCAAAAGGCGAGATCTTCAAGCTAGCTTGATAGCTGTTGTTATAGGAGAACTCGGCATACGGTAAACTCCTATCCCAACTACGCCCACGTTTCAAGGCGCAAGCTCTCAACATGTCCTCCAAAATTTGGTTCGTCCTTTCGGTTTGCCCATCTGTTTGTGGGTGATAGGCGGAGCTAAAATCCAGTCGTGTCCCCATGGCTTTCTGCGGCCTCCTCCCGAATCTAGAGGTAAACTGCGAACCTCGATCTGAGACTATCCTCTTCGGGACTCCGTGACGGCACACGATCTGCTCCATGTGCAATTTTGCTAATTGTGCAACGTTGTAACTGGTCTTTATCGGAAGAAAATGGGCAGTTTTCGTCAACCGGTCCACAATAACCCAGATGGAATCTAATCCTGATTGAGTACGTGATAATCAGACGATGAAGTCCATACTGATGTCCTCCCATTTCCATTCAGGTATTCTCAAAGGTTGCAGCAATCCAGCTGGTTTTTGATGTTCGGCTTTTACCCGTTGGCATGTGTCGCATAGGGCAACGTATTCGGCTATATCCCTCTTCATACCATCCCACCAATAGCAAGTTTTCAAATCCTTGTACATTTTGGTGCTCCCTGGATGTATGGAATAGGGTGAATCATGTGCCTCCTTCAATATCATGTCGCGAAGGTGTCTTATGTTTGGCACACAGATCCTTTTTCCTAGCCAAAGCGTACCCTTTTTATCCTCCCTGAAATCCTTCTCTATCCCTCGTCGGATTCTTTCCTTGATCTCTTTGATCCCCTCGTCCGTTGCTTGGCCCTTTCTTATTTCTTGCTCCAATGAGGAGTGGATCTCTATTATCTCCACGTTATTCAAGAATCCAAGGTGTAACCGTTCGAACTCCTTCCGTAGTTCGGGTGGTAGCTCCCAAACCGTGAGTTGGTGGCATGCTCCCTTTCTGCTCAATGCGTCCACTACTACATTGTCCTTTACGGGGTGGTAGTTGATTCCCACATCATAATCCTTGATGAGTTCTAACCATCGACGTTGCCTCAAATTCAAATCCGTTTGGGTAAATATGTACTTGAGGCTTTTATGATCCGTATAGATCTCACATCGATGGCCAAGGATATAATGTCTCCAAATCTTCAATGCATGCACCACTGCTGCTAACTCCAAATCATGCGTAGGATAGTTAAGCTCGTGCTTCTTTAATTGTCGTGAGGCATAGGCTACCACTTGTCCTTCCTGCATGAGTACACACCCGAGTCTTTGTCTTGATGCGTCACAATATATGTCAAAGCTCTTGCTTACGTCTGGCAATACCAGAACTGGTGCTTTGGTTAGCCTTTTCTTGAGTTCCTCAAAACTTTCTTTGCAGGCTTGTGTCCATTGAAAGATTTTTCCCTTTATTAGCAACTCCGTCATAGGTTTTGCTATTTTAGAGAAGTCTTTAATGAAGCGTCGATAGTATCCTGCCATCCCAAGGAAACTTCGAATATCCCTCACGCTCTTTGGTTGGTCCCACTTCAGAACATCTCTCACCTTTCCAGGATCAACCGATACCCCTTCCTTGGAGATGATGTGGCCTAGGAAAGATATTTCCTTTAGCAAAAATTGACACTTGTTGAGCTTGGCATACAACTGATGCTCGCGCAACTTCTGCAAGGTCAATCTCAGATGTTCTTCATGCTCCTCCTTACTTTTTGAATACACCATAATGTCATCGATGAAAACCATGACGAACTTGTCCAAATACTCCATGAAAACCTTGTTCATAAGGTACATGAAGTATGCGGGTGCATTCGTCAATCCAAAAGACATAACGGTATCTTCATATGAACCATACCATGTTCGAAAGGCTGTCTTAGGTATATCGGAGGGCTTAATCTTCAGCTGGAAATATCCTGACCGAAGATCAATCTTGGAGAATACCTGGGCTCCTCTCATTTGATCGAACAGGTCCTCTATACGAGGCAGAGGGTATTTATTCTTGTTTGTCACCTCGTTGAGAGATCTGTAGTCCACGCACATTCTTTGGGTTCCGTCCTTCTTGTCCACGAAGAGTACTGGAGCTCCCCATGGTGACGAGCTTGGACGGATAAAACCCTTCTCCAACTGTTCTTGAATTTGCTTCTTGAGTTCAACTAACTCGTTGACGGACATCCTATATGGTCTCTTAGCTATAGGTGCAGTTCCGGGTACCAAATCTATGGCAAACTCAATGTCCCGGTCAGGTGGCATTCCCGGGAGCTCTTCCGGGAACACGTCCGAGAATTTCTGAACCACTGAATGCTGTCCACTGTTGTTCCTTCGACATGATTCAAATTTGCCCGTTCGGTTGCTTGCTGGGCTGACTCAAACTCGACACGAATACCGTGTTCATTTGTCAACTACACGCTCCTTTCAGCACATTGGATTACTCCATTGTGCTTGCTTAACCAATCCATTCCGAGTATGATGTCAATCCCGTGGGAGTCCAAAACAATAAGGTTGGCAAGGAAGTCTACCCCCCTTATTTTAAGGCTTACTTTAGGGCATACTACATTAGTCCTCATTTCTCCTCCGGGAGAATTAACTAACATAGCACATTCTAAGTGGGATACGGGTAGATGATGCTTGACAACATATTCAGATGATATGAAAGAATGCGATGCTCCGGAATCAAATAAAATGGTGGCTGGGTTGGAGTTGGCAAGGAACATACCAATTGCGACATCCTCAGCCTGTTGTGCTTCCTCAGCAGTGACATGGTTAACGTGGCCACGAGCATAGTTCTGCGGTCCACGGTTCCCTTGGTTGTCCCCTCCGTTTGGTCGCTGGTTCTGCTTGGGCACGTTACCTTGCTGTCCAGGGCCTCTCCTCGGGCACTGATTAGCGAAGTGGCCTACTTCCCCGCATGCAAAGCATGCCCTGTTTCCTACGGCAGCAGGTACGTTGGGGCGGGGGTTTTGAACAGGGGCGCCATTGTTAGGTCCAGGCGCAGGAGGCATGGCCACACGAGGTGCCGGTGCAACGAATCGTTGCTGTGGTGGCTGACCAGGGCGGTACGCAGGAGTGGTCGATCCATACTGCGGTGCAGGGGGCATGTATCTAGGTCGTACGTTGCTCCCTTGGGGCTGGTACGGCATCTTCCTTTTGCACTCTCGCTCGATCTCTCGGATCTTGTTTTCCACCACAATAGCCTTATCAACCAGCTTCTGGAAGCTTACGTAGTCATTGTTGAGGAGTTGAACTTGGATCTCATTGTTCAACCCTCTCATGAACAGGTACTGCTTCCTCTGATCTGAGTTGACATCTTCGGGGGCATACCGGGACAGTTGTATGAACTTGTTGAGATATGCGTTCACACTTTTCTGTCCTTGGCGGAGACCTTCAAACTCCTGCCTCTTGAGCATCATTACACCAACAGGGATGTAGCGGGAGCGGAAACTTACCTTGAACTCAGTCCAAGTGATTGTCTCCGGGTTGGCATGGGCGTTGCTCAAGGCATCCCACCAGTCGGCGGCAGCTCCCGTAAGTTGGTGCGATGCGAAGAGAACCTTCTCTCGGTCATTGCACTGAACAATGGCGAGCTTCTTCTCCATGGATTTCAACCAATCATCGTCCTCCATTGGATCGCATGCTTGAGCAAAGGTGGGTGGTCGAGTTCTCATGAATTCTCCCAACCTGTTATGAGCCGGCGGTGGTGGCGGCGGTGGTGCCGGAACGGGGTTTTGGTTGGCCTGCAACTGACCCAAAGTTTGGATCATGGTTTGCAATAGCTGGTTTTGCATGGCCATCAACCTTTCTAGGTTGTTCTCGCCAGCTCCGGGGTTAGCAGGAACTTCCTCGTGGTCATCTTCCTGGACGTTCCTTCGGCTGGCGTTTCCTCTCACCATCTGTGAGAGAGAACGAAATAGAATAGAAGGTTAGAAGGTTAGGTAGGTCCTTTCAACTATATGCATCAAGGTGAGTGGGACTATATATATTAGCCCTTATGAGGATGTGAGCAAGTGCCGAAACATCTAACACCTCTTTCTTCTTACGTGTGGATATGGACAACGTTTTTGAGATGTCCCACAACTCACACTAAGCACATATTTACAAATAATCATCACAAGGCGCACTCAACTCCTATTCAAGGTTGGTTTCCTATGTCAAGGTGGTTTCTAAAGGCCAATCTAAGCTTATTTACCCTAGGACGCTTGTGACTCCTATTTAGGGGTGTAACCCGTAGCTCTATTATCTATCTAAGGTTTTCTACCTAGGCGTGTAACCTACTGTCAACCCGTGGCTCTGATACCAATCTGTGACACCCTCAATTCTGTGGAAAACCACGGAACCGAGAACTAATGCATATGTGTGCCCAGGATGTTCTTCACACATACACATACGTTCCACAAACTGAATTCAGATTATATATTACCACGAATAACAGAGTTTATTACAATACCTCATGAGTCTTGGACTCATGCCTACAGCGGAAGTCATATTTCTATGCAGCGGAAGTCCTTATTTAAATGTGGAAGCAAAAACTAATGCGGAAGCTAAACTAAGCAGAAGTGGCTCCATCTCTACTCCCTCCACAGGCAAGGTTGAGAACAGATCACACGCCATAATGTTCCACTTGATCTTCATAGTAGGCTTCTCCTGCTGCTGAGGATGAAGTAATAATGCAAGGTTGAGTACAATGATGTACTCAGCAAGTGCCGGAAAACACATGATATGCAGCTCATAAACAAGGTAGGTATTAAAAGGCTTATTTGCAGAAAAGCGAATGTAACACCCCAAATTTTGATTCAAAACCCACAACCATGTTCAGAGGGGAATTTAAAAATTTTTGGACGTATTGCATGTTTTGCAAAAATTCAAATTCAAACTGGAAATCAAATTATACTCAAAACAGAAAAGAAATGGAAAAAGAAAAAGGAAAACGGAAAGGAAAACGGGAAAAAAAACTGGCCAGTGGGCCGAAACCGCCAGCCGGCCCAGCAACCCCCGCGCCAGCCCGCCCCCGCGCGCGCCGCGCTGCCCCTCGCTGATGGGTGGGACCCACATGTCATCCCTAACCCCGCGACCCCGGACTCTCTCCGGCGCGCGCGATCGCAACCGATCGGGAAAGCCCGTCCCGCAGCCGAATTCTGGTCCCAGCGGACTCCAACTCGATCACAACAGACCCACCGCCCTCCCCCGGCTATAAAAACCCCCGATCCGATCAGTTTTTCCCACGCGATCGCCGATTTTTACTCCGGTGAGCACCGAGACTTCGCCGGTGAATTCTGGCCGATCTAAGCTCGGAAACTCTGATCTAACTCGCTGGTCTTGATCCACCGCCTCCGGGGAGCTTTGCAGGTGCAGAAAACTCGGAGACTTACGGTGTAAATCCAGCGCCGACGAGCTTCGCCGTGGTTTTGCCTCGGACCTCGCCGCCGAGCACTTTCCAGGACCCCCGAGCTCGAGAAAACCCCCGAGGTGAGATTCCTGACCTCCCCTCTACCGATCTAGGCCATAAGATCACAGTTCTAGGCAGAATTCTCGAGGATCCGAAACTTTCCGGCGAGATCGCCGCTTTCCGCCGCCGTGCGCCGCCGGCAGCGCCGCCCGCTCTCGGTCAGAGCGACGTGGCCGCTTGTGCGCCGTTTATTTTAAATCGCACGGTAGGGTTTAAAACCTCGCGTACCGGTTCGATGTTATAATCTCAGCCGTCGGTTTAAAATCGGACGGTCCACGTCGACCCCGCATTATAAAGACTGGAGTTCTTACGTGCTACCACCTGGGGTTCTCTGGAATTGAGAGCTAGCCCCGGAAACTTCAGATCTAGCCCCTGGAACTCCAGAAAATCATGTAAATTCATTTAAAAATCAGTTTTAGCCCCTGGACTTAATAAAAATTAGGAAAAACACCTCTGATAAGTGTAGCTAGACCCCTGGAAATTATGAAAATAATATTATAGACCCTGTAATGGGGTGAATTCATTATTTTAGCCCTGTTTAGTATTTAATTTAGAAAATTGAATATGTAACTAGTGTTTAAAAATTAAAAAGGGGGACAAACATAATTGTCAAAATTAATTAAAAACTTTCTCAGTACTTAGAAAACTTTGGAGTGAGATAAAAATATATTTTGGGCTGAAATGAATCTGTTTCATTTATTAATCACATTATTTAGTATAGGGACACATTTTTAAGTAAAGAATAGCTATAGAAAAATAGGGAAAATAATTATGAAATAGTTTACATCAGAGGCCAAGGTCAAAATATGTTATTAAATTATTTAGGACCAAAACCTATACTGTATAGATGATGTGTATTACTAATTTCATAATAAAATACACAATTATGCATAGGAATATAAATCTGAAAATATAGCAACTAGTAAATGATAAATGGAGTTTTTAAAATCCAAAGAGTTCAGTTTAGGGATTGATAGAAATTATGAAGGCACATATGGAGAAGAAAAATACTTTTCATACATACTTGGTAATTTAATATAAGGAATTTATTTAAAACTGAAACACACACACACACACACATATATATATATATATATATATATATATATATATAGTATGTAAGTATAAATATGAACACAAAAGTAAGAATCATATACATCTAAATAAAAGTGTATGCAAGCCACAGATCAACACACAAAGTAACCACAACCCATATAATGGTGAATGAATTTCATAAATGTGAATGTGTGGTTTGTATGAAGTAGAAGTGTTAACTATGTCTTATGATTGTTGTTTTTCTTTTGCTATGTGTGATGGTATGAAGTAGAACCTGTTCAAGAGCAAGTTATCCCTTTACAAGATCAGGACTACCCATTTCAAGAGCAGCAAGAAGGAGGCAAGTGTCCTTGACCACTTTGATCCTATGCTAGGATATGTAGATAGAATTATTTGCATTTGTCAAATGAAATATGAAACCCATGCTAGGAAGTTTCCTTAGAATTGCATTACCTTGTTTCCTTGTAGCTTGGGTTGGGATTTATTTTGTCATGTCATTTATTTACATGCATATGCTTAGCCATGCTTAGAATGGGATGTTTGGGATATGAGATCATCAATTTATTTTACCATACTCTTGAATGAGACATTGTGAGTTATGTAGAGGTAGGGATCAAGGCAAGTTGGATGTTTTGGTTGTGTGCTGGGTGCACGAGACTTGGGTTTGTGTTTAGTACTTGCCTGGATCCTAAGGACCGGTTCATGGAGCATGTAACCCGGCTTTACAGTGCCAACCACATGCTGAGATGGGGCAGCTTGGCCAATTAATTAGGCGTATCCCCGGCGTAGTATGGGTGTGTTGGATGGTGCGGGGAGTAGGTGTCAGCTGGACTACCATATGAACCGCAAGGCTCAAGAGGGGGCCACTGCAGCGGGGTTGGAGCCTCTTGTATGCTGTTAGGGGTGAAACCTCAGTGGGCCCACGCTCGTCGGGAATCCCTTTGTAAAGGCTTCGTAGTGATCTCTTGGCCGCACACCTGGGAAGTGTGAATGTGGATCGTAGCCACTGGCATAATGGAGGTTCTTTTAGTCCACCCGGCAACGGGGGATGAAATCACTACTTGTGGGTACAGTGGTACAAACTCTGCAGAGTTAAAACTGTCTTGACAGCCGTGCTCACGGTTAAGAGCGGCCTGGACTTATTCATGATTAGAGGAGTGAAGGTTTTTGGAAGTTGTGGATGTTAAGCGGGGAGCTTAACATTGGTAATGATGTTATGGTTATTGGATTACAATGATGGGATGGGAGATTGGGACCATTTCACCTGTGTAGTAATGTAGGTGCTTAATAAGCTAAGGTGATAGGTATTAATTGCGTAGTGCTTTAACCATGAGTTCAAACTCTCCTTGTTCTAGCCATGCATGATATAATTTTCCCACACTTGCTGAGTACCATTGGTACTCAACCTTGCATATTTGTTGGTTTATATTGCTGCTCAGGTCAAGATAATGAGGTGGTGTATAATGACCAAGATTTTGGACCCGAGGAAGGATTTTAGGTTCATGAAGACCCCCGGGCAACGCCTGTGATGGAGCCCTAAAGAATAAATTTTCCGCTGCTAGTTTATTTACTTGTGATGAACTTACTATTGTCCATCGAGACATTTACTATGTAAGACTTACTTATATTCGACACCTGGCTTGTAATAAATGATGCTTCACTATTTGTCTTCACATGTATGAGAAAATGATCCTGGCATACATGTGATATTCACTTGGTTGTTTCTTCGGAAAAACCGGGTGTGACAGAGGTGGTATCAGAGCCAAGGTTGCCCGTAGGAACGTTGACCTAGGTAGAAATGGACGTATTTAAGGGCCCTATTTTCTTAAAAACTATTTTCCAAGGTGTGGGTTGAAAAGCGTTATTTAAAGAGTTATTTTCTTCATCTTACCCCAACTTTCATTCAAAATAGGAATTTTGTTTGAGATTTTATCTAACCTAATTTTTAAATTCTTTTTGTTTTAGATGGTTCGCATGATTCGCACTGCTCGTAAGTCCACAGGAGGGAGAGTTCCCGTACTTGCCCTTGCCGAAAGAGAGGAGAGTCGTCCAGTGACGTACCTTTCCTACGGATTGGCAGTAGGAGATTTGTTGCGCCGTCTTCGACGTATGCTCGAAGCCGCAGGCAATACGGGCAAGCTCATCATCCACTATAACTCCACCAGGACCATCCGTGAGAAGAGGGAAGAATGGAGTTCGGAGATGAGGATTATACACGAGAATCAGCTGCTGAAGATCCACCATTCTCCAGCTTGTCGAGCAACACAAGTTGACGCAGAGAGAGATGTCACCTGGGAGGCCATCACCTGCCAGAGTCACATCTATCGTCGCCACTTGGACAAAACTGAGTACATGTATGTCCTCCAACGTGAGAGTGGTACCACGGAGTACAAGTACCCACCGGTGCAGCAAGGGACTTCCCATGAGCACATGGACTTGTGCTTGGAGGATGCTGCTATGCTCAGCACTCGACTGCAGGAGTGTCAACAAGAGCTTCAGGATGTCCGAGACACCCTGAAGGAAACGGAGGCATTGCTGCGGGCTTGCTTAAAGGCGAGAGAAAGAGGAGATGGGAATGAACTGTGTGTCACCGTTAGTGATCCATGGACCCCTGACTCCCCGGATCGCCGAGCGATCAGGCGTCATCGCACTTCTCCACCAGCAGCCTCCCCACCCAAAGCAGAGTCAGAAGGTAGCCGAAATGAGGAGGAAGATCCCGAGGAGCCAGTTCAAGAGGACGAGTAGTGTAGAGTCTTTCCCCTAGCTAGCAAAAGGTCGAGTAGTCGAGTCGTTACGTAGTTAATGGTGTGATAATGCTTGGTGTGTGACGTGAGTTGTGGAAGCCATGAGCAATTGTCCACAGCTTCGTCTTCAGATTGTTTTGTTTTGGTGTGTGAACCCACAGGAAATAATAGTGCATTTATTTGGTGTGAGATATAAACCCTCGTAAAGTTTTAACAAAGCCTCAACACCTTAAAGTACCAACAAATGAAAGTAGTAAGATGATACTAAATGGTATCAAATTAACATTTGTTGATTCTGCCAGATGGCCGGAAGAGGAAAAGGACGTGCTGCCTACCCCGCCAACAACAATGATGAGGCATGCAACCCTCATCTTTCTGGAGGCCAGGACCGGAGTGGTCGCCGTGAAGAAGTTGATCCTCTCCACCAAATGTTGGAGAATCAAAATCAGCTTATCCAGAACTTGACTCAAGTGGTGGCCAACTTGCATCAAGTTCCACCTCCACAAGCTGCACCACGCCAACCAAGGTTGAGTGAGTTTCTAGGAACTCAACCTCCAAAGTTTGCAAGTGCTGCTGAACCTCTGGAGGCAGATGATTGGCTGAAGACCATTGAAAGTAAGATGAGGATAATACAATGTCAAGGGTATGAGAGGGTGCTGTTTGCCTCTCATCAATTGCAGGGACCTGCTGCTGATTGGTGGACTGCCTACGTGGCCGCCCATCATGACCCTGAGAACATCACTTGGGAGGAGTTCAAGCGTAGCTTCCGCAACCACTACATCCCAAGAGGTGAACTCAAAAACAAGAGGAAAGAGTTTCTGGGACTGCAGCAGGGAAACATGATGGTGAGGGAATACCTCACTAAATTCACTCAATTATCCCGTTATGCTCCACGAGACATAGAGACTGATGAGCAGAAACAAGATTGTTTCGTGGAAGGTCTTACCGCAGAGATGCAGTGTGCCATGTCCTCCAACGAGTATGAAAGTTTTCAAAATATGGTGGACAGAGCGTTTGTGGTGGAAAGGAAGCTAAAGGCCCTGGAAAATGAGAATAAGAGGAAGGCGGGATGGTCACATCAGGCCTCAGGAAGCAACACCCGCCCACGTATGATGCAGCAACTTACGGGGCAGACAAGCCATGCTGCGGTACCCTATTCAGCACCAAGAGGGTACAACCCAAACTACA
Source organism: Neostapfia colusana (assembly GCA_030760725.1). NCBI lineage: Eukaryota > Viridiplantae > Streptophyta > Magnoliopsida > Poales > Poaceae > Neostapfia > Neostapfia colusana. Next base: position 78,516,811 of record JASWHV010000010.1, on the reverse strand, counting down.
GGCCACCCGCAGCACCTGCACAGCCGCCACGTCAGTTTGTGCAGCAGCCTCGCCCCGCATATCCACCTCGACCAGCAGTGCAAGGACCCCCAAACCAACCCCAAGACAACAAGGGCCAAGCATCTAAGATTGGGGTGCAATGTTTCAGCTGTGGCGAAGTGGGGCACTACGCCCATAAATGCCCGAAGAAGAAGCCTGCGCCGCCACAACAGCAGAATGTAATGAGAGGACGGGTGAACCACGTCACTATGGAGGAAGCACAAGAGGCACCCGACGTGGTAGTTGGTAAGTTTCCTGCCAATTTACACCTTGCAACTCTGCTGTTTGATTCTGGTGCTACCCACTCGTTCATTGCTCAAGGGTTTGTTAAGAAGCATGACCTAGCAACCACACAAATGAACCATATGCTAGCCGTAAACTCTCCAGGTGGAGAAATAAGGACAAGACAAGTGTGTCCCAAAGTGAACCTAGACATTAATGGGGTAGTATTTACGGCTAACCTCATAGTGATAGATTCACAAGGGATAGATATTATTTTGGGTATGGATTGGTTGACCAAACATAAAGGAATCATCCATTGTTCGACCAGAACGGTGGAACTAACTCACCCCAGTGGAACAAGAGTAAAGTTCATAACGATACACGAGCCTAGGAGGGACATTAAATTAAATCAAGTGGAGGAGAAAGTTGAGGAAATCAGGACTATCAGGGAATATCCAGATGTTTTTCCGGAGGAATTGCCAGGTATGCCTCCCGACCGTGACGTGGAATTCGCAATTGAGCTAGTACCGGGAACAGCCCCGATATACAAGAGACCTTATCGAATGGACTCCAAGCAGCTAGAAGAGCTCAAGGATCATTTGAGAGAATTGACGGAGAAGGGGTATATTCGCCCTAGTTCCTCACCATGGGGAGCTCCGGTGATATTTGTGCCCAAGAAAGACGGAACCCAAAGGTTATGCGTGGATTACCGTGCTTTGAATGAGGTAACCATCAAGAACAAATACCCATTACCCCGCATTAAAGACTTGTACGATCAGTTGAGGGGAGCTTGTGTGTTCTCGAAAATTGATCTCAGGTCGGGGTACCACCAACTCAAGATAAGGCAATCTGATATTCCCAAGACAGCTTTCGTATCTCGGTACGGACTGTATGAATACACTGTCATGCCTTTCGGGCTAACCAATGCCCCGGCATATTTCATGTACCTCATGAACAAGGTATTCATGGAATATCTGGACAAATTTGTGGTGGTTTTCATAGATGATATTCTCGTCTTCTCCAAAGATGAAGAAGAACATGAGAAACATCTAAGGTTGGTGTTACAGAGGTTGAGAGAACACCAACTATATGCCAAGTTGAGCAAGTGTGAGTTTTGGCTGAAGAGAGTTCCCTTTTTAGGACATATAATCTCGGAGGGAGGAATCTCCGTAGATCCCGCCAAAATCGAAGATATCCAGAAATGGAAAACCCCTGAAAATGTCGGGGAAGTTCGAAGCTTTTTGGGATTGGCTGGATACTATCGACGGTTTATTGAGGGATTCTCCAAGATCTCGAGACCTATCACTAAACTGTTGGAAAAGGGAATCACATTCACCTGGACGCCACAGTGCGAGACGAGCTTTCAGGAGCTAAAGAAGAGATTGACAACAGCCCCAGTGTTGGTTATGCCAGATATGCAGAAGAATTTCACAGTGTACTGCGATACCTCTGGAAATGGGTTGGGATGTGTTCTCATGCAAGAAGGACATGTCGTGGCATATGCATCCCGGCAGCTTCGGAAGCACGAGAAGAACTATCCTACACATGATCTAGAACTAGCTGCAGTAGTACACGCGCTGAAAATTTGGAGGCACTATTTGATGGGGAAGAGGACAAAGATATATACGGGTCATAAGAGTTTGAAGTACATATTCACACAACCAGATCTCAACCTCAGACAGAGGAGATGGTTAGAGCTAATCAATGACTTTGATATAGGCATCAACTATCATCCCGGGAAAGCAAACGTCGTGGCCGATGCTTTGAGTCGGAAAGTGCAGGTCAATAAGTTGAGCTTGAAGGACATGCCTGCAGAATTGAAGGACGAGGTTATAAGGCTCAATCTATGTCTAGTAAATAGTGGTGAAGCCATCGCTATGGAAGTGGACTCCACACTCGAGCAAGACATACGCGAGGGCCAAAAGAATGATGAGAAGATACAAGAGATCAGACAGCTCATCAAGGAAAATAAAGCTCCTGGTTTTAGAGAGGATGAACAAGGAACGGTGTGGCACGGAAAAAGGATCTGTGTGCCAGAAGTAAAGGAGATCCGTGAGTTAATTTTGAAGGAGGCTCACGATTCCGACTATTCCATTCATCCTGGGAGTACGAAGATGTACCAGGACCTCAAAGGCAGGTATTGGTGGTATGGCATGAAGCGAGATGTCGCGGAACATGTTGCCCTATGTGACACATGTCAGTTGGTGAAAGCTGAACATCAACGACCCGCGGGATTATTGCAACCACTCAAAGTACCTGAATGGAAGTGGGAAGAAATCAGCATGGATTTTGTCGTGGGATTGCCTAGGACCCAATCCGGGTATGATTCAATATGGGTCATCATTGATAGGCTAACCAAGGTAGCTCATTTCATTCCTGTGAAAGAAAGCTACAGCGGATCCAAATTGGCAGAATTGTACATGTCAAGGATTGTGTGTTACCATGGAGTGCCAAAGAAGATAGTGTCGGACCGAGGGACACAGTTCACCTCGAGGTTTTGGCAAAAGTTGCATGAAACCATGGGAACCCATCTGAACTTCAGCTCTGCCTATCATCCCCAAACTGACGGGCAGACGGAGAGAACCAATCAGATCCTTGAAGATATGTTAAGGGCATGTGCACTCAAAAACAATAGAAGTTGGGACAAGAACTTACCGTATGCGGAGTTTTCCTATAACAACAGTTATCAAGCTAGTATGAAGATGTCACCGTTTGAAGCTTTGTATGGAAGGAAGTGCAGAACTCCCCTATTTTGGAACCAAACAGGAGAAAGCAAAGTGTTTGGTCCAGAAGTGCTACAAGAAGCCGAAGCGAAGGTGAGGGAGATTCGCAACAACTTGAGGATAGCACAAACACGCCAGAAGAGTTATGCTGATGTACGAAGAAGAGAACTCGTTTTCAACGTGGGAGACTATGTTTATCTCAAGGTGTCCCCTATCAGAGGACTTCGTCGGTTCAAGGTGAAAGGGAAGTTGTCACCTCGATACATCGGACCCTTTCAAGTTTTGGAAAGAAAAGGCGAAGTGGCGTACCAATTAGAGTTACCGGTTCATCTATCGGACGTGCACGATGTATTTCATGTGTCACAACTCAAGAAATGCCTGAGGACGCCTGAGGAGGTGTTACCCATGAATGAAGTAGATGTAGTTGAAGATTTGTCTTATGCCGAGCAACCATACAAGATTTTGGAGACGATGGAACGCCTCACCAGAAATAAAAGAATCCGGATGTGCAAGGTGCAGTGGAAGCATCACTCAGAAGAGGAAGCCACCTGAGAACGGGAAGATGAGCTTAAGGCACAATTTCCGGAATTGTTTTCTTAGAAACACCAATCTCGAGGACGAGATTTCTATTAAGGGGGGTAGAGTTGTAACACCCCAAATTTTGATTCAAAACCCACAACCATGTTCAGAGGGGAATTTAAAAATTTTTGGACGTATTGCATGTTTTGCAAAAATTCAAATTCAAACTGGAATTCAAATTATACTCAAAACAGAAAAGAAATGGAAAAAGAAAAAGGAAAACGGGAAAAAAACTGGCCAGTGTGCCGAAACCGCCAGCCGGCCCAGCAACCCCCGCGCCAGCCCGCCCCCGCGCGCGCCGCGCTGCCCCTCGCCGACGGGTGGGACCCACATGTCATCCCTAACCCCGCGACCCCGGACTCTCTCCCGCGCGCGCGATCGCAACCGATCGGGAAAGCCCGTCCCGCAGCCGAATTTTGGTCCCAGCGGACTCCAACTCGATCACAACAGACCCACCGCCCTCCCCCGGCTATAAAAACCCCCGATCCGATCAGTTTTTCCCACGCGATCGCCAATTTTTACTCCGGTGAGCACCGAGACTTCGCCGGTGAATTCTGGCCGATCTAAGCTCGGAAACTCTGATCTAACTCGCTGGTCTTGATCCACCGCCTCCGGGGAGCTTTGCAGGTGCAGAAAACTCGGAGACTTACGGTGTAAATCCAGCGCCGACGAGCTTCGCCGTGGTTTTGCCTCGGACCTCGCCGCCGAGCACTTTCCAGGACCCCCGAGCTCGAGAAAACCCCCGAGGTGAGATCCCTGACCTCCCCTCTACCGATCTAGGCCATAAGATCACAGTTCTAGGCAGAATTCTCGAGGATCCGAAACTTTCCGGCGAGATCGCCGCTTTCCGCCGCCGTGCGCCGCCGGCAGCGCCGCCCGCTCTCGGTCAGAGCGACGTGGCCGCTTGTGCGCCGTTTATTTTAAATCGCACGGTAGGGTTTAAAACCTCGCGTACCGGTTCGATGTTATAATCTCAGCCGTCGGTTTAAAATCGGACGGTCCACGTCGACCCCGCATTATAAAGACTGGAGTTCTTACGTGCTACCACCTGGGGTTCTCTGGAATTGAGAGCTAGCCCCGGAAACTTCAGATCTAGCCCCTGGAACTCCAGAAAATCATGTAAATTCATTTAAAAATCAGTTTTAGCCCCTGGACTTAATAAAAATTAGGAAAAACACCTCTGATAAGTGTAGCTAGACCCCTGGAAATTATGAAAATAATATTATAGACCCTGTAATGGGGTGAATTCATTATTTTAGCCCTGTTTAGTATTTAATTTAGAAAATTGAATATGTAACTAGTGTTTAAAAATTAAAAAGGGGGACAAACATAATTGTCAAAATTAATTAAAAACTTTCTCAGTACTTAGAAAACTTTGGAGTGAGATAAAAATATATTTTGGGCTGAAATGAATCTGTTTCATTTATTAATCACATTATTTAGTATAGGGACACATTTTTAAGTAAAGAATAGCTATAGAAAAATAGGGAAAATAATTATGAAATAGTTTACATCAGAGGCCAAGGTCAAAATATGTTATTAAATTATTTAGGACCAAAACCTATACTGTATAGATGATGTGTATTACTAATTTCATAATAAAATACACAATTATGCATAGGAATATAAATCTGAAAATATAGCAACTAGTAAATGATAAATGGAGTTTTTAAAATCCAAAGAGTTCAGTTTAGGGATTGATAGAAATTATGAAGGCACATATGGAGAAGAAAAATACTTTTCATACATACTTGGTAATTTAATATAAGGAATTTATTTAAAACTGAAACACACACACACACACACACACATATATATATATATATATATATATATATATAGTATGTAAGTATAAATATGAACACCAAAGTAAGAATCATATACATATAAATAAAAGTGTATGCAAGCCACAGATCAACACACAAAGTAACCACAACCCATATAATGGTGAATGAATTTCATAAATGTGAATGTGTGGTTTGTATGAAGTAGAAGTGTGAACTATGTCTTATGATTGTTGTTTTTCTTTTGCTATGTGTGATGGTATGAAGTAGAACCTGTTCAAGAGCATGTTATCCCTTTAAAAGATCAGGACTACCCATTTCAAGAGCAGCATGAAGGAGGCAAGTGTCCTTGACCACTTTGATCCTATGCTAGGATATGTAGATAGAATTATTTGCATTTGTCAAATGAAATATGAAACCCATGCTAGGAAGTTTCCTTAGAATTGCATTACCTTGTTTCCTTGTAGCTTGGGTTGGGATTTATTTTGTCATGTCATTTATTTACATGCATATGCTTAGCCATGCTTAGAATGGGATGTTTGGGATATGAGATCATCAATTTATTTTACCATACTCTTGAATGAGACATTGTGAGTTATGTTGAGGTAGGGATCAAGGCAAGTTGGATGTTTTGGTTGTGTGCTGGGTGCACGAGACTTGGGTTTGTGTTTAGTACTTGCCTGGATCCTAAGGACCGGTTCATGGAGCATGTAACCCGGCTTTACAGTGCCAACCACATGCTGAGATGGGGCAGCTTGGCCAATTAATTAGGCGTATCCCCGGCGTAGTATGGGTGTGTTGGATGGTGCGGGGAGTAGGTGTCAGCTGGACTACCATATGAACCGCAAGGCTCAAGAGGGGGCCACTGCAGCGGGGTTGGAGCCTCTTGTATGCTGTTAGGGGTGAAACTTCAGTGGGCCCACGCTCGTCGGGAATCCCTTTGTAAAGGCTTCGTAGTGATCTCTTGGCCGCACACCTGGGAAGTGTGAATGTGGATCGTAGCCACTGGCATAATGGAGGTTCTTTTAGTCCACCCGGCAACGGGGGATGAAATCACTACTTGTGGGTACAGTGGTACAAACTCTGCAGAGTTAAAACTGTCTTGACAACCGTGCTCACGGTTAAGAGCGGCCTGGACTTATTCATGATTAGAGGAGTGAAGGTTTTTGGAAGTTGTGGATGTTAAGCGGGGAGCTTAACATTGGTAATGATGTTATGGTTACTGGATTACAATGATGGGATGAGAGATTGGGACCATTTCACCTGTGTAGTAATGTAGGTGCTTAATAAGCTAAGGTGATAGGTATTAATTGCGTAGTGCTTTAACCATGAGTTCAAACTCTCCTTGTTCTAGCCATGCATGATATAATTTTCCCACACTTGCTGAGTACCATTGGTACTCAACCTTGCATATTTGTTGGTTTATATTGCTGCTCAGGTCAAGATAATGAGGTGGTGTATAATGACCAAGATTTTGGACCCGAGTAGGTTCATGAAGACCCCCGGGCAACGCCTGTGATGGAGCCCTAAAGAATAAATTTTCCGCTGCTAGTTTATTTACTTGTGATGAACTTACTATTGTCCATCGAGACATTTACTATGTAAGACTTACTTATATTCGACACTTGGCTTGTAATAAATGATGCTTCACTATTTGTCATCACATGTATGAGAAAATGATCCTGGCATACATGTGATATTCACTTGGTTGTTTCTTCGGAAAAACCGGGTGTGACAGCGAACTTGTAAATCCATGATAAAACAGCAACTTAACTTTAGATGAATGTAATCCCAGCATGAATTAAATTACCAACATACCTCCATCACTTCCCGTGTTCCATCCAAACATTAACCAATCCTTTATTCATACTCACGAATACCTCCTCGTATTCGCTACCATCTCATCTCACAAATCAACCTCGTCTCACACCGAGACCAATCTCATGTCATGACCCAACAGTCGTGCAAACATCTCATCATCCGGACTCAACAGTTCTAAACTAATGACCATAGCCGAGAACCTTCCCAATACCCATCCCATCTAATCATGGCAGTTTAGCCAGGTGCTCGTGACCGTAAGCTCGGCTATCATGATAGTTTTAATAACTCTGCAAAGTTTGCACCTCTTTACCCACAAGTTTGTGATTTCGTCACCCGTTGGCGACTGCAGAACCTCCATTATACCAGTACACATCCGTCGGTGTATGGTCAAGAGATCACAAAATAGCCTTTACAAAGGGGTTACTAGATGTATGGACTCACTAAGGTTTCACCGGCAGGCTTGAATCTCCAATTCTCCCACCCACGGGCCCCCTCTTGTGCCATGCAGTTCCCAGGGCAGTCCTCACTCGACTCCCATTCCCCGCGCCTTCCACTGTCCATAACACTCTAGCAACTTACCTAATTACTCAGCTAAGCCGTACCCATATTTGGCCTTGTGGTGGCACTGTTATCCTGGCATGTGCATGCATGAACCGGTCCTTAGATCTACGGCAAGTAAAACCACCATCTCATGCTACCTCATTCACAAACCCAGGCTTGCCTAGATCTCCCTCCGATCCATGTTCATTAACCTCATCAGTTACTTATTATCGGTACGAGTGCAGTTAGCTAGACGCATCTATCTCGCTTCCCGATCCCGTAGACTCAGCGAAGCATAAAGCAAAAACCATATCCGACTCATAAACTTCCCAGGCGACAAGGGTGGTGTAATCAAAACTAAAAAACTCCTATAAAAAGGGTTTCCCATCATGTTTGACTCAGCACACACACCTTTTCGCAAAACAAAATAGTTTTACCCAAAACATAGGATCAATATGGTCAAGGAGCACTTGCCTTGTTCTTGCGGTTCCGGTTGTTCTTGATTCTCAAAACCTTGTTGCTGCAGTTCGTCGTAGACAGCTCCCTGAGCTTGTCCTGCTAGGTAGGATCACGTGCATACAGGATTCACAGCAATCAATATTTATGCACAAACCTTAAACTAGATGTGATGATGCACATGCATGCTATCCTATGATTGTTATTAGATTGGTGTGCTCTTACATGGCTTGCATGGACAGAGGTGTTCGGATCAAAGGTGGACGTGGCGATGATCTTGTCTTTAGATCAAACTGATCATCGAGTGATCTACCCACAAGAAGGCTTCTGTTCCAAAGGAATTGAAAAACAGATGCAAGAGACGAACACAATGATGTCGTAAGGTGGTATTGAAGTCCTACCACACGCTCTTCTTGTCTTCGAGGTCCTCCTCAGACCGCTTGGTTCTTCTCCGATGATCTCCCTTGTTACGCTTCGGCGATGTTTTGCTTGGCGAGTTAGGGCTAGGGCCCTAAGTCGTCGGCTCAGGAGTTGAAAGAGAAGTTTGTGGTTTCGGCCAGAGGTTTTGGGTTCTATTTATAATCGGGAAGAGAAGAGTCCTAATCTGATTGGATCCCGAATAAGAGTCTTATTCAGATCTTTGTTTGATCCTAACGTCTTTTCTTTAGTAACATCGTGGAAATTTAGATCGGTTTCTGTTGCGTACCGGTATCTTTACGCGTAAAAACCGCTCCAGACTCGTTACCTCCGCGGTGATGAGCTCCGGAGGCTCCACGTGTCCTTCCGAGCCTGGTATCTCTTCTCCTGCAGAGACGAGCTCCGGTTGTGCCGAGTGTCACGAGCGAGACCTCCCTCTTCTTCGTAGGTGAGCTCCGCGCACGCCACGTGTTGGCGCCGGTCTTCCCCTTCTTCTTTCCTCAGGGACATGCTCCGAGGTCGACACGTGTCTAGCAATAAAAAGACCTCCTGGAGACAAGCTCCGGTGGCGACACCTGTTCGATAGATCCGGACTTCTCTTGTGATGAGTTCCGAGATCGACACGCATCCCGCGCGACTAGTCCTCTGATTGTCGTGAGGACTAGCTCCGAGGATGACACGTGTCTTACGGAAAATGCCTTTGCTTGTTCCGCAGAGGCTAGCTCCGTGGGCAACACGTATCCCACAGGATCGGACCTCTCCCCTTTGGGGAGACGAGTCCCGAACCTACCACGTAGCTATTTTAGAGGCGGACCTCTCTTCACCTTGCAGGGGCGAGCTCCGAACACGCCACGTGGCCAGTTGGCCGCGGTAGTTGCCTTCGGTGCTCTCTGAGAGCTTATTGGCTACCCTTTTGGTACTTGTCATTGTTCCATCTTTTCTTAAAATGTTTTCTTCTTCATAACTCGTGAACATATGCTGACACCCGAGATGAGGGTGTCACAAATCTACCCCCCTTAAATTGAATCTCGCCCTCGAGATTCGTTTGTAGAAAATAGATGGGGGAATTCCGCCTTGATATCCTCTTCACGTTCCCATATGGCCTCAGCTTCGGTGTGATGGCTCCATTGTACCTTGCACCATCCAATCACCTTTTTTCGGGTGACCCTTTCCTTTACGTCCAAGATTCGGACAGTGTGTTCTGCGTAAGTTAGGTCCTCTCGAAGTTCAAGTTCTCCCATTGACACTTGTTCCTCTGGTATTCTCAAGCACTTCTTGAGCTGGGATACATGAAACACGTCATGTACGTCGGAGAGGTGGTTTGGGAGCTCTAGTTGATAGGCTACTCCTCCTCGCTTGTTCAAAATCTTAAAGGGTCCGACGTAGCGAGGTGCTAGCTTGCCTTTGACGTTGAAACATCGTTGGCCTCAAATAGGCGATACCTTAAGTTATACGAAGTCTCCTACTTCAAAGGTCAACTTCCTACGCCTATTGTCCATATAGCCTTTCTATCGTGACTGAGCAGCCTTTAAGTTCTCCCGTATCTTTCGGACCTGCTTTTCGGCTTCTTGTAGTACTTCGGGTCCAAACACCTGGTTCTCTCCAGTCTTGTTCCAAAATAGTGGCGTTCTACACCGTCTACCATATAAGGCTTCAAAAGGCGAGATCTTCAAGCTAGCTTGATAGCTGTTGTTATAGGAGAACTCGGCATACGGTAAACTCCTATCCCAACTACGCCCACGTTTCAAGGCGCAAGCTCTCAACATGTCCTCCAAAATTTGGTTCGTCCTTTCGGTTTGCCCATCTGTTTGTGGGTGATAGGCGGAGCTAAAATCCAGTCGTGTCCCCATGGCTTTCTGCAGCCTCCTCCCTAATCTGGAGGTAAACTGCGAACCTCGATCTGAGACTATCCTCTTCGGGACTCCGTGACAGCACACGATCTGCTCCATGTGCAATTTTGCTAATTGTGCAACGTTGTAACTGGTCTTTATCGGAAGAAAATGGGCAGTTTTCGTCAACCGGTCCACAATAACCCAGATGGAATAATATCCTGATTGAGTACATGATAATCAGACGATGAAGTCCATACTGATGTCCTCCCATTTCCATTCAGGTATTCTCAAAGGTTGCAGCAATCCAGCGCGTTTTTGATGTTCGGCTTTTACCCGTTGGCATGTGTCGCATAGGGCAACGTATTCGGCTATATCCCTCTTCATACCATCCCACCAATAGCAAGTTTTCAAATCCTTGTACATTTTGGTGCTCCTTGGATGTATGGAATAGGGTGAATCATGTGCCTCCTTCAATATCATGTCGCGAAGGTGTCTTATGTTTGGCACACAAATCCTTTTTCCTAGCCAAAGCGTACCCTTTTTATCCTCCCTGAAATCCTTCTCTATCCCTCGTCGGATTCTTTCCTTGATCTCTTTGATCCCCTCGTCCGTTGCTTGGCCCTTTCTTATTTCTTGCTCCAATGAGGAGTGGATCTCTATTATCTCCACGTTATTCAAGAATCCAAGGTGTAACCGTTCGAACTCCTTCCGTAGTTCGGGTGGTAGCTCCCGAACCGTGAGTTGGTGGCATGCTCCCTTTCTGCTCAATGCGTCCGTTACTACATTGGCCTTCCCGGGGTGGTAGTTGATTCCCACATCATAATCCTTGATGAGTTCTAACCATCGACGTTGCCTCAAATTCAAATCCGTTTGGGTAAATATGTACTTGAGGCTTTTATGATCCGTATAGATCTCACATCGATGGCCAAGGATATAATGTCTCCAAATCTTCAATGCATGCACCACTGCTGCTAACTCCAAATCATGTGTAGGATAGTTAAGCTCGTGCTTCTTTAATTGTCTTGAGGCATAGGCTACCACTTGTCCTTCCTGCATGAGTACACACCCGAGTCTTTGTCTTGATGCGTCACAATATATGTCAAAGCTCTTGCTTACGTCTGGCAATACCAGAACTGGTGCTTTGGTTAGCCTTGTCTTGAGTTCCTCAAAACTTTCTTGGCAGGCTTGTGTCCATTGAAAGATTTTTCCCTTTATTAGCAACTCTGTCATAGGTTTTGCTATTTTAGAGAAGTCTTTAATGAAGCGCCGATAGTATCCTGCCATCCCAAGGAAACTTCGAATATCCCTCACGCTCTTTGGTTGGTCCCACTTCAGAACATCTCTCACCTTTCCAGGATCACTCGATACCCCTTCCTTGGAGATGATGTGGCCTAGGAAAGATATTTCCTTTAGCAAAAATTGACACTTGTTGAGCTTGGCATACAACTGATGCTCGCGCAACTTCTGCTAGGTCAATCTCAGATGTTCTTCATGCTCCTCCTTACTTTTTGAATACACCATAATGTCATCGATGAAAACCATAACGAACTTGTCCAAATACTCCATGAAAACCTTGTTCATAAGGTACATGAAGTATGCGGGTGCATTCGTCAATCCAAAAGACATAACGGTATATTCATATGAACCATACCATGTTCGAAAGGCTGTCTTAGGTATATCGGAGGGCTTAATCTTCAGCTGGAAATATCCTGACCGAAGATCAATCTTGGAGAATACCTGGGCTCCTCTCATTTGATCGAACAGGTCCTCTATACGGGGCCTAGGGTATTTATTCTTGATTGTCACCTCGTTGAGAGATCTGTAGTCCACGCACATTCTTTGGGTTCCGTCCTTCTTGTCCACGAAGAGTACTGGAGCTCCCCATGGTGACGAGCTTGGACGGATAAAACCCTTCTCCATCTGTTCTTGAATTTGCTTCTTGAGTTCAACTAACTCGTTGACGGACATCCTATATGGTCTCTTAGCTATAGGTGCAGTTCCGGGTACCAAATCTATGGCAAACTCAATGTCCCTGTCAGGTGGCATTCCCGGGAGCTCTTCCGGGAACACGTCCGAGAATTCCTGAACCACTGAATGCTGTCCACTGTTGTTCCTTCGACATGGTTCAAATTTGCCCGTTCGGTTGCTTGCTGGGCTGACTCAAACTCGACATGAATACCGTGTTCATTTGTCAACTACACGCTCCTTTCAGCACATTGGATTACTCCATTGTGCTTGCTTAACCAATCTATTCCGAATATGATGTCAATCCCGTGGGAGTCCAAAACAATAAGGTTGGCAAGGAAGTCTACCCCCCTTATTTTAAGGCTTACTTTAGGGCATACTACATTAGTCCTCATTTCTCCTCCGGGAGAATTAACTAACATAGCACATTCTAAGTGGGATACGGGTAGATGATGCTTGACAACATATTCAGATGATATGAAAGAATGCGATGCTCCGGAATCAAATAAAATGGTGGCTGGGTTGGAGTTGGCAAGGAACATACCAATTGCGACATCCTCAGCCTGTTGTGCTTCCTCAGCAGTGACATGGTTAACGTGGCCACGAGCATAGTTCTGCGGTCCACGGTTCCCTTGGTTGTCCCCTCCGTTTGGTCGCTGGTTCTGCTTGGGCACGTTACCTTGCTGTCCAGGGCCTCTCCTCGGGCACTGATTAGCGAAGTGGCCTACTTCCCCGCATGCAAAGCATGCCCTGTTTCCTACGGCAGCAGGTACGTTGGGGCGGGGGTTTTGAACAGGGGCGCCATTGTTAGGTCCAGGCGCAGGAGGCATGGCCACACGAGGTGCCGGTGCAACGAATCGTTGCTGTGGTGGCTGACCAGGGCGGTACGCAGGAGTGGTCGATCCATACTGCGGTGCAGGGGGCATGTATCTAGGTCGTACGTTGCTCCCTTGGGGCTGGTACGGCATCTTCCTTTTGCACTCTCGCTCGATCTCTCGGATCTTGTTTTCCACCACAATAGCCTTATCAACCAGCTTCTGGAAGCTTACGTAGTCATTGTTGAGGAGTTGAACTTGGATCTCATTGTTCAACCCTCTCATGAACAGGTACTGCTTCCTCTGATCTGAGTTGACATCTTCGGGGGCATACCGGGACAGTTGTATGAACTTGTTGAGATATGCGTTCACACTTTTCTGTCCTTGGCGGAGACCTTCAAACTCCTGCCTCTTGAGCATCATTACACCAACAGGGATGTAGCGGGAGCGGATACTTACCTTGAACTCAGTCCAAGTGATTGTCTCCGGGTTGGCATGGGCGTTGCTCAAGGCATCCCACCAGTCGGCGGCAGCTCCCGTAAGTTGGTGCGATGCGAAGAGAACCTTCTCTCGGTCGTTGCACTGAACAATGGCGAGCTTCTTCTCCATGGATTTCAACCAATCATCGTCCTCCATTGGATCGCATGCTTGAGCAAAGGTGGGTGGTCGAGTTCTCATGAATTCTCCCAACCTGTTATGAGCCGGCGGTGGTGGCGGCGGTGGTGCCGGAACGGGGTTTTGGTTGGCCTGCAACTGACCCAAAGTTTGGATCATGGTTTGCAATAGCTGGTTTTGCATGGCCATCAACCTTTCTAGGTTGTTCTCGCCAGCTCCGGGGTTAGCAAGAACTTCCTCGTGGTCATCTTCCTGGACGTTCCTTCGGCTGGCGTTTCCTCTCACCATCTGTGAGAGAGAACAAAATAGAATAGAAGGTTAGAAGGTTAGGTAGGTCCTTTCAACTATATGCATCAAGGTGAGTGGGACTATATATATTAGCCCTTATGAGGATGTGAGCAAGTGCCGAAACATCTAACACCTCTTTCTTCTTACGTGTGGATATGGACAACGTTTTTGAGATGTCCCACAACTCACACTAAGCACATATTTACAAATAATCATCACAAGGCGCACTCAACTCCTATTCAAGGTTGGTTTCCTATGTCAAGGTGGTTTCTAAATGCCAATCTAAGCTTATTTACCCTAGGACGCTTGTGACTCCTATTTAGGGGTGTAACCCGTAGCTCTATTATCTATCTAAGGTTTTCTACCTAGGCGTGTAACCTACTGTCAACCCGTGGCTCTGATACCAATCTGTGACGCCCTCAATTCTGTGGAAAACCACGGAACCGAGAACTAATGCATATGTGTGCCCAGGATGTTCTTCACACATACACATACGTTCCACAAACTGAATTCAGATTATATATTACCACGAATAACAGAGTTTATTACAATACCTCATGAGTCTTGGACTCATGCCTACAGCGGAAGTCATATTTCTATGCAGCGGAAGTCCTTATTTAAATGTGGAAGCAAAAACTAATGCCGAAGCTAAACTAAGCAGAAGTGGCTCCATCTCTACTCCCTCCACAGGCAAGGTTGAGAACAGATCACACGCCATAATGTTCCACTTGATCTTCATAGTAGGCTTCTCCTGCTGCTGAGGATGAAGTAATAATGCAAGGTTGAGTACAATGATGTACTCAGCAAGTGCGGGAAAACACATGATATGCAGCTCATAAACAAGGTAGGTATTAAAAGGCTTATTTGCAGAAAAGCGAACTTGTAAATCCATGATAAAACAGCAACTTAACTTTAGATGAATGTAATCCCAGCATGAATTAAATTACCAACATACCTCCATCACTTCCCGTGTTCCATCCAAACATTAACCAATCCTTTATTCATACTCACGAATACCTCCTCGTATTCGCTACCATCTCATCTCACAAATCAACCTCGTCTCACACCGAGACCAATCTCATGTCATGACCCAACAGTCGTGCAAACATCTCATCATCCGGACTCAACAGTTCTAAACTAATGACCATAGCCGAGAACCTTCCCAATACCCATCCCATCTAATCATGGCAGTTTAGCCAGGTGCTCGTGACCGTAAGCTCGGCTATCATGACAGTTTTAATAACTCTGCAGAGTTTGCACCTCTTTACCCACAAGTTTGTGATTTCGTCACCCGTTGGCGACTGCAGAACCTCCATTATACCAGTACACATCCGTCGGTGTATGGTCAAGAGATCACAAAATAGCCTTTATAAAGGGGTTACTAGATGTATGGTCTCACTAAGGTTTCACCGGCAGGCTAGAATCTCCAATTCTCCCACCCACGGGCCCCCTCTTGTGCCATGCAGTTCCCAGGGCAGTTCTCACTGGACTCCCGTTCCCCGCGCCTTCCACTGTCCATAACACTCTAGCAACTTACCTAATTACTCAGCTAAGCCGTACCCATATTTGGCCTTGTGGTGGCACTGTTATCCTGGCATGTGCATGCATGAACCGGTCCTTAGATCTACGGCAAGTAAAACCACCATCTCATGCTACCTCATTCACAAACCCAGGCTTGCCTAGATCTCCCTCCGATCCATGTTCATTAACCTCATCAGTTACTTATTATCAGTACGAGTGCAGTTAGCTAGACACATCTATCTCGCTTCCCGACCCCGTAGACTCAGCGAAGCATAAAGCAAAAACCATATCCGACTCATAAACTTCCCAGGCGACAAGGGTGGTTTAATCAAAACTAAAAAACTCCTATAAAAAGGGTTTCTCATCATGTTTGACTCAGCACACACACCTTTTCGCAAAACAAAATAGTTTTACCCAAAACATAGGATCAATATGGTCAAGGAGCACTTGCCTTGTTCTTGCGGTTCCGGTTGTTCTTGATTCTCAAAACCTTGTTGCTGCAGTTCGTCGTAGACAGCTCCCTGAGCTTGTCCTGCTAGGTAGGATCACGTGCATACAGGATTCACAGCAATCAATATTTATGCACAAACCTTAAACTAGATGTGATGATGCACATGCATGCTATCCTATGATTGTTATTAGATTGGTGTGCTCTTGCATGGCTTGCATGGACAGAGGTGTTCGGATCAAAGGTGGACGTGGCGATGATCTTGTCTTTAGATCAAACTGATCATCGAGTGATCTGCCCACGAGAAGGCTTCTGTTCGAAAGGAATTGAAAAACAGATGCAAGAGACGAACACAATGATGTCGTAAGGTGGTATTGAAGTCCTACCTCACGCTCTTCTTGTCTTCGAGGTCCTCCTCAAACCGCTTGGTTCTTCTCCGATGATCTCCCTTGTTACGCTTCGGCGATGTTTTGCTTGGCGAGTTAGGGCTAGGGCTCTAAGTCGTCGGCTCAGGAGTTGAAAGAGAAGTTTGTGGTTTCGGCCATAGGTTTTGGGTTCTATTTATAATCGGGAAGAGAAGAGTCCTAATCTGATTGGATCCCAAATAAGAGTCTTATTCATATCTTTGTTGGATCCTAACGTCTTTTCTTTAGTAACATCGTGGAAATTTAGATCGGTTTCTGTTGTGTACCGGTATCTTTACGCGTAAAAACCGCTCCAGACTTGTTACCTCCGCGGTGATGAGCTTCGGAGGCTCCACGTGTCCTTCCGAGCCTGGTATCTCTTCTCCCGCAGAGACGAGCTCCGGTTGTGCCGCGAGTCATGAGTGAGACCTCCCTCTTCTTCGGAGGTGAGCTCCGCGCACGCCACGTGTTGGCGCCGGTCTTCCCCTTCTTCTTTCCTCAGGGACATGCCCTGAGGTCGACACGTGTCTAGCAATAAAAAGACCTCCCGGAGACAAGCTCCGGTGGCGACACGTGTTCGATAGATCCGGACTTCTCTTGTGATGAGTTCCGAGATCGACACGCATCCTGCGCGACTAGTCCTCTAATTGTCGTGAGGACTAGCTCCGAGGATGACACGTGTCTTACGGAAAATGCCTTTGCTTCTTCCGCAGAGGCTAGCTCTGTGGGCAACACGTGTCCCACAGGATCGGACCTCTCTCCTTTGCGGAGACGAGTCCCGAACCTGCCACGTAGCTATTTTAGCGGCGGACCTCTCTTCACCTCGCAGGGGCGAGCTCCGAACACGCCACGTGGCCAGTTGGCCGCGGTAGTTGCCTTCGGTGCTCTCTGAGAGCTTATTGGCTACCCTTTTGGTACTTGTCATTGTTCCATCTTTTCTTAAAATGTTTTCTTCTTCATAACTCGTGAACATATGCTGACACCCGAGATGAGTGTGTCACAGTGTAACACCCCAAAATCCTGTTAAAATGGGCTTTTAAAAATTTTTGCATGTATTGCATGTGGTGTAGAAATTCAAATTCAATTTGGAATTCAAATTCAAATCAAAACCAGAAAATAAATGGAAAAAGAAAAAGAAAAACAGAAAACCGCGGCGAGTGGGCCGAAACCCACCAGCCGGCCCACCTTTTCCAGCGCCAGCCCACAGCCGCGCGCTCCTCTCTCCCTCTCACTGACACGCGGGGCCCGCGTGTCATCCCCCACCTCTCGCTCGCGCCAACAGCCGGGACTTCTCCGCGCGCGCAAATCCAAACTACCCCGGAATCTCGCGTCCCCAGCCGAATTCTGGTCCCGGACGACTCCAACTCGATCACAACCGACATGCTGCCCTCCCCCGTCTATATAAACGCTGGCATCGCCCCGTTTTCCCCACCCGATCGGCTGTTTTTCCTCCCGGTGAGAACCGAAGCTCCGATCACCGTTTTCTCTCGATCTTTGCTCGGGTTTTCTGATCTAACACGCCGATCCTGGTCCACCGCCTCCGGGGAATCACGCAGGTGCAGAAAACTCGGTAGATTGCGCCCTAGACACAGCTCCGACGAGCATCGCCTCGATTCCATCTCGGACCTCGTCGCCGACCGCCTTCCAGGGCCTCCGAGCTCAAGAAAAACCCCGAGGTGAGATCCCCGACCTCCCCTCTACCGATCTATGCCATGAAATCCCAGTTTTAGGAGGAATAGACGAAGATCTAAAGTTTTCCGGCGAGATCGCAGCCTCTCGCCGCCGCGCGCCGCCAGGCAGCGCGGGCTGACTCCGGCCAGGGCGACGTGGCCGCTTGTGCGCCGTCTATTTTAAATCGCACGGTAGACATAAAACCCCCACGTACCGGTTCGACGTTATAATCTCACCCGTCTGTTTTAAATCAGACGGTCCACGTCAGCCCCGCATTATAAAGGTCGTGATTCTTACGCGCTACCCCCTGGGGATCTTTGAAAATACGAGCTAGCCCCCGAAACTTCTGATCTAGCACCTGGAACTTCAGAAATTCATGTAAATTCAATTAAAAATCAGTTTTAGCCCCCGGACTTAATAAAAATTAGCAAAACCCCTCTATTATGCATAGTTAGACCCCTGGAAATTTGTAAAATAATAAATTAGACCCTATAGTAGGGTTGAACGTACCTTTTTGACCCTATATGGTATTAAGTTTAGAAATTTGAATGTGTGACTAGAATTTAAATTTAAAAGGAAAGACAAACACATGTGCTAATTCAAGTTTAAACTCTACTAACACTTGGAAAACTTTAGAATGAACTAAAAATAAATTTTAGGCTGAAATGAAATCTGTTTGGGTGTTGTTCATATTTATTAGTTCTAGGAACACATTTTTAGGTTAATAAATAATTCTGAAAATTGGTAAAATAAATTTAAATTAGTTCACATCAGAGGAGAAGTTCAAAAACATATTATTTAATATATTAGATCAGAACCTATTCTGTTTAGATGTTATGCCCTACTATTTAATATTTAAAACTCACTTTTAGGCATAGAAAATAAATCTGGAAGATAAAGGAAAAATAGGTATGCATAATTAGAAAATGATAAATGAAGTCTCCAAATCCAAAGACTTCAGTTTGGGATTTGGTAGAAGGTTTAAAAACCCACATGGAATAGGAAAGTACCTTCCATGCAAACTTGGTAGCTAAAGAGTGTGTTAATTGAATATAAAGAATTTTTTTAGAATTGAAATTCATATATATAGTGTGCAAATAAAAATCTGAATACAAAAGTTAGAAATCATATACATAGGTTTAAAAGTGCATGTAGGCCAAAAACCAACACATGTAGAGTAACCCCAACACTTAAAAAGGTGAATGACTTTCATAGGTATGTATGTGTGTTTTGCATGAAGTGAAAGTGTGAACTATGTCTTATGGATTGTGTTTTCTTTTGCTATGTGTATTGGCATGAGTAGAACCTGCCCCGGAGCAAGTTCTCCCCTTCCAAAACCAAGACTTTCCATTCTCAGAGCAGCAAGAAGAAGGCAAGTGTCCTTGACCACTTTGATCCTATACTAGGATGTGTAGGTAGAATTATTTGCATTGTCAATTGAAATATGAAACCCATGCTAGGAAGTTTCCCTAGAATTGCATTACCTTGTTTCCTTGTAGCTTGGGTTAGGATTTATTTTATCATATCATTTATTTATATGCTTATGCTTAGCCATGCTTAGAATGGGATAATTGCGATATGAGATCATCAATTTATTTACCTTACTCTTGAATGAGATATTATGAGTTATGTAGAGGTAGGGATCGAGGCAAGTTGGATGATTTGGTTGGTGCTGGGTGCACGAGACTCAGGTTTGTGTTTAGTACTTGCCTGGATCCTAAGGACCGGTTCATGGAGCATGTAACCTGGCTTTACCGTGCCAACCACATGCTGAGATGGGGCAGCTTGGCCAATTAATTAGGTGTATCCCCAGTGTAGTATGGGTGTGTTGGATGGTGCGGGGAATAGGTGTCAGCTGGACTACCGTATGAACCACAAGGCTCAAGAGGGGGCCACTGCAGCGGGGTTGGAGCCTCTTGTATGCTGTTAGGGGTGAAACCTCAGTGGGCCCATGCTCGTCGGGAATCCCTTTGTAAAGGCTTCGTAGTGATCTCCTGGCTACACACCTGGGAAGTGTGAATGTGGTTCGTGGCCACTGGCATAATGGAGGTTCTTTTAGTCCACCCGGCAACGGGGGATGAAATCACTACATGTGGGTACAATGGTGCAAACTTTGCAGATTCAAAAACTGTCTTGACAGCCGTGCTCACGGTCAAGAGCAGCTTGGACTTATTCATGATTAGAGGATGATGGCTTTGGAAGTCGAGGATGTTAAGCGGGGAGCTTAACATTAGAGTTGATGTTATGGTTATTGGATTTTGATGATGGGTTGGGAGAATTGGGACCATTTCACCTGTGTAGTAATGTAGGTGCTTAGTAAGCTAAGGTGATAGGTAATAATTGCGTAGTGCTTTAACCATGAGTTCAACCTGTCCTTGTTATGGCCATGCATGACATAACTTTCCCACACTTGCTGAGTACCAACGGTACTCAAACTTGCATATTTGTTGGTTTATATTGCTGCTCAGGTCAAGAGAATGATGTGGTGTTTAATGATCAAGACTTCGGACCCGAAGAAGGATTCTAGGTTCATGGAGTCCCCGGGCAACGCCTGTGACGGAGCCCACAAGAATAATATTCCGCTGCTATTTTATTTACATGTTATGATCTTATTATCGTCCATCGAGACATATGCTATGTAAGACTTATTTATATTCGACACCTGGCTTGTAATAAATGATGCTTCACTATTTTTCATCACATGTATGAGAAAATGATCCTGGCATACATGTGATATTCACTCGGTTGTTCTTCGGAGAAACCTGGTGTGACACCCTGCCCTCTTCTTGGCCGGAGATCGCCAGGAAAGTAGACTTCACCGGCGACCCGAGCCATTTTCACCGGCGGTGGCGAAACTGCAGTGCTACGCTCACTGGGTTGATCGTGAGGTGTTACTCTAGCTTTAGTTCAACCAGAATCTCCAGAGATTACGTGGTCGAGATGAATTTCTGGTTTTTGTTCTTGGTGTTCAATACGGCGATCGTTGGAAAAAAGTAAAATTCCGGCTAACCGGCGTTAAGAGAGAGCTAGGGAGTCCGGGGAAAGGTACTAGACCTTGATGCTAACCTCAGAGACCAGTTGTCTGCACCGGAGAAGCCTGGAGCCGCCCGGGTGACGGTGCCAAGTCAGAGGAGCTTCGGGGTGAACAGGGCAGTGGGAAACCGGCTCGGGAAAGCTCGAGGGGTGCTGATCACGAGCAGCTGAGGGCAGGGGCACGTCGAGCAAAGGTCAATGGCGCCATTTATGGCCCCAGCTTGCGGTGGAAAGGACGGGTTTGGCCAGTCGACGGCATGGTAGTGGTTTCGGGTGTGCGGCGGCTCTCTTCGGTTTTTCAGCGCGAGGAGGCGTCAGGACAGTGGCGAAATGGCCTTGTGACGCCCGGAACTTGATGATAACGCGCTGGGAACGTCGGTTGGCAGCAGGAATCGCCGATCACGAGGTGGCAGCGGCGAGCAGCGCCGTGGCGTCCGCGTGAGCGCATGCAAGAACCGAGCCCCGAGTGTTTCAGTCGGTTTGCTCACTTGTGAGGCTGACAAGAGCGACCCACCCCTAGTTTTAACCTCTGAAATTCAATTTTTCTACTGCTCTATACAGTAGTGCCCCTAATACCCTTTGCAATTTGAATTATCCACCAAATGCCCATTTGAAATTGGTAGAATTTAAATTGTGAAGTGTTTGACTATATTCATAGCACATATGCAGTTTGAAATTCAAATTGGATTTGAATTTGTTTAAATTGGCTCATGTCAAGATCAACTCCAAATGGATTGAAAATTGGTGTGTGAGCTCACAAAAATGTGCTGAGTGTCAATATGAATCCCACTTTTGAATTCATGGGATGAAAGGGGTTTGAATTTGAATTTAAGTTCAAACTAGCCTCTTTCTAATTATACCCAAAAGTACCTCAAAAGGTTTTGGATTTGGGTGAAACTTGGCATGAGCATTCCTAGCAAGGTGTAGGAGTTTTTCATATGCTCAGCCCCTATATGATGCATGTGGGAAATACCATTTTTGCATTTTGTGACTTTATCATCTGATAACCATGTTGATGTTGTTCACTTTCTCTTCAAATGTGTTCATAAGTTTTCCTCAAATGAGGTGGGTGTGGTGTGATGAACACTTTGAATGTGTGCAAAAACTTAGGCCCTTACAGCAGCTCCACGTGTGGGCGTACGTGACGTTCTATCCGGGTATCCCTGCAGGTGTATATCGAGTCGATTTGCTGTCCCTCGCGGTTACGAGTACCGCTAGTGCACTGCGTCGTGACGCAGGTTACTATATGGAATGTTATATTCAATATTGCTGATATGAATAATTTGTATTGTTACATGTGTGCCACCAAATATTGCTTACTAAATTTCAGATTCATGAACCGTTAATTGGTGGCTAAAAGATGAACTAAGAATGAACTTGTAGGCGTGTTCGTTTGCTGCAAATTATCATCCTATGTTCGAGTATGAACTGCATGTAGAGTTTCATGTATAGGTGAGTCGGTTAAGACTTGCCGAGCCATCGTGCTCACAGTTGCTGCAATGAGTGTTTGCAGGTGAGGAGTATCCCACGGACTAGGGGTACGAGTCCACCGGTGAGGGCTACCCTCCGTCGGGGACCACGACTGAGTGGGAGCCGCACGTGCTGCGCTGAGCTGATGAGTGGAACCAGTGTGGGTTGTCCGTAGGGCTGGGCAACCGACTCTTGCTAGTTAGGTGGGCGTGAGTTGTACAAATTATCTTCCGCTGTAGTAACTCTGTAATTAGCTGTAAACTGAAGGTTTGTATACTTTTTGTACATATTCAGTTTGTTTTCAATGTAATACCATGGTTGCCTTATGGTGTGTCCTGTCGGGTGTCGCATCATGCGGCACCACCCTCTGAGATCCTGGACGTATGGATTCCGGTCTGTCACAGGCTGATATCATAGCTGCTTAGGGGATAGCACACTAAATAAGGACAGTATTACGAGAAAACTTATGATTACGGTGAGGATTCGCTAGTATGCCCAAATAAGGATTACTATATTAGCCTAATATGAAGGTGGCAATCTAACTTATGTGTTATGTCGGAAAATCGTACATCTCGGGACTTCATATGTCTTGGGGGTGCACATAAGCGCTGTCCACCAGTGCGCACAAGCTGAAGTGTGGACCTCACGGGTGGCAGGTAACTCGGCCAGCTTTAATATCCTCTACGACTTCATGTCGTTTGGGGTATTCGAGCAACACCCTTCCCTGGCATGCTATGGGCAAGTATGGGAGACTCCGTCACGTGGTTAGTAACGTGAACATGTAACTCAAGGCGTGTTTGGCTTGAGAACACCCGTGCGAGTGATGACAGACGG
This sequence comes from Neostapfia colusana, assembly GCA_030760725.1. Classification (NCBI taxonomy): domain Eukaryota; kingdom Viridiplantae; phylum Streptophyta; class Magnoliopsida; order Poales; family Poaceae; genus Neostapfia; species Neostapfia colusana. Next base: position 78,493,334 of record JASWHV010000010.1, on the reverse strand, counting down.
GTATATGAAACTGTATTGGGATCGGGTTCGGTGTGCAGCCGGACCTGATGATTGTGTGTAATCTATGCAGGTACTAACCATGAAACTGTAGTCCGAGTAGAACATGTTTGTGAGTGATCATCTTAGTGCCTTAGTTGGATACGTATATGCCGGTATAATCCGGTTAGGATTTTCCATTTTGTGAGGGACGTAGTACCGACATGTAAAAATTATGACTGAATTAATAAGAAGGTTGAAAAAGGAAATAGATAACCAATTGTTAATCGTTAGGACTCTGGTCTCATAGAAAAGTTCAAAAGTTGATTAGTTCAGTTCAAAGGGAATTGAAAAACAGAGTGCTCTGTTTTGGCAGCAAGTTTGCTAAACTTTAACAGAGAACTCACAGGTTACTTAGCCAATAGAGGTGTGGGATATAGTTTTGGAAAGAGGTTTAAGTGCTCTACAACTTTGTTGTAGACTTCCAGAACAGAATCACACATCAAACTGGTTGAAATTCCAGATGATTGTAAACTGTCCAGAACAGGGACAGATTTAAAACGCTTTCTGGACTGTTCTGTTTTTCAAGCATAACTTCCTGTACAAAAATCTAAAATTGTCATATGATACATTTTTGGAAAGGTTAGGAGATTTTTTACATCTTTGTAATTCAAAGTTTTTGCAGTCGCAGCAAGGAATTAAGTGGAATTTATAGTTGCAAAAAGCAAATTCCAAAGGAGGTGCTGTTGAAATTCTTCAAGAAATTCTGTTGACTTTGAATTATCATAACATTTAAACCAGAGCTGATCTGAGGGAAAATAAATACATGTTTGGAAGATACTGAAGTGAACTTCAACTTTGGTATCCAACTTGAGTTAAGAAATTGCCAGGTACCAGCTCAAAATCTGGGATATGTAGAAACTGGTCATTTTAGGCAGAGGGATGTACAGTTGAACTTATTTGAGAGATTGTTGTACTTTGGGGGGTTGATTACTTCCAATGGGATAGAACATACTCATGAATGGTTATATTCAACTAGTGAAAGATTTGAGTATATTACCTACTCAAGTTCTTTTGCTAGAGACCATGTTTGTGTCGTATTGAAGATAACGGGTAGTATACGTGATGACAAAGCAATATTAACGTCTCGTAGTGACCAAATCTAGTTGAGATGAATTTCCAAAAGGGAAGTCCGTCAATTTGGATTTCACTAGTTTATATTTGGTCTGGTAATTGTGTAGCTTGTGCAAAGTTATTACATTATCCATGACCGAGATGTATCGCATGTTTACCGTCATTATGTTTTACTCCTATTTTATTGTACTGCATGAAGTATGCTGTGGGACTGATGTTATTGTTGTATGGTTGCAGATGGTTCGTACTCGGGCCACGCACGAGGTCGGGGCCTCTAGTCAGCAGGGGGGGTGATGACTCCCAGCCACCTTCCTACGACAACACCCCGCAGCAACAACTACCACCGCTGCCTCCGCTTACACTAGCGGATGTGATCTCGGCGCTGGTGGGCTCTCGTGAGGAGCAGACCGATCTGCTCCGCACGATCGTGCAGAATACATCCCAGGCAGGGGGGCATCAAGAGAGGGGGCCTCGTGAGCCTCACATCACCACATACTTGGATTTTATTAGTACGCATCCTCCGGTGTTCACCGAAGCGGCGGAATCACTGGAGGCCGACAACTGGCTGCGGACGATCGAGTCCAAGTTTGGGCTGCTCCAATGCACGGCAGCTTCACAGTGCCGCCGGGTGCATGGTGGGTGAACTATGCCGCCTCACTGCCTGCTGGACACGCCATGGAATGGGCGGAATACCGGGAGGCATTCCGCGCCTATCACATACCTCCGGTATGATTAAGAGGAAGTTCCAAGAGTTCTTGGAACTGAAGCAGGGCTGGAGGAGTGCCACGACTACTCCCGTGCGTTCAACCATCTGGCGCAGTATGCGTCGGATTATATCTCCACCGAGGAGAAGAAGCACGAGCAGTTTTATCGGTGTTTAAACCCCGAGATGAAGACTCATCTCGTGCAATGCAATCACGGCACCTTCAACGACCTCGTCAATGCCGCGATTATGCAAGAGGATGCTCAGCAGGAATTGGCGGCTGAGCAGCGGAAGTGAAGCACTCCACCAAGCAGCGGGGGTGGAGCTCCTCAAAAATACCGCATGGTGTATCGGACACCATCCGGTCAGCAGTGGCATCCACCGGCGCAACCTCAACAGTTTGGGGGTCATTCTTATCAGCCACCCCCATTCCGACCGCCGATGCCACCACCGCGACCGCAACAGCAGCAGCAGCAGCAGATGGTACCCCGGGCGTTTCCACCACCACAATGCGCCCCGGGGTTCCATCCACTGATCAGCGGAGGACTGCCTCGCTACACCTGCTACACGTGTGGCAGGCGGGTCATTCCTTGAAGGAATGTCCAAAGGGGCAGCAAAGCAGCGGGCAAGCCCAATATCAGGGCAGTGCTCGAGGCCGACCACCAGTCAAGAAGGGCGGTCAGTGAGCTGGAGGCGTTCGTTACCTCGACAATGAGGACGCCCCGGAAGGAGAGAACGTGCTGGCGGGTACGTTCACTCTCAACGATTAAGCAATCATCATTTTATTTGATTCTGGTGCAACCCACAATTAATAAGTGCATCATATGTGGTTAAGCATCAACTGGAAGTCTTTCCAACCGAGTGCTCTTATATGATCTGCTCGCCGGGAGGGAAGATTTCAGCAAATGTGATGATTCCAAAAGCACCACTGTGCTTAGGTGGGAAGATATGTCCCACTACTATGTTATTCTTGAGGGGCAGAAGATTGATGCAATCTTAGGGATGTCATGACTAAGTTACCATGGCGCTATCCTAGAAACATTGTCACGGATGGTTCACCTCAACTCTCTACACCGTCCGCATTTCCTCATACTAGATAATCCAGTTCCGGAAGTTTCAGCCGCCTATCATACTGAAGCTCCCAAGTTAGAGGACATCCCCGTAGTCCGAGAATACCCCGATGTGTTCTCGGATGATCTGTCGGGCATGCCACCTGAACTGGATGTGGAGTTCAAGATTGAACTTGCACCCAGGACTACACCCATATCACGGAGACCGTACAAAATGGCTCCGATCGAGCTGGCTGAGTTGAAAGAAAAGCTCAATGACTTGTTGAGCAAGGGTTTTATTAGGCCGACTTCCTTGCCTTGGGGATGCGCGGCGTTGTTCATCAAGAAAAAGGATGAAACCTTGAGGTTGTGTGTCGATTACCAACCGCTCAACGCCATCACCATCAAGAACAAATATCAACTGCCCCGCATCGACATCCTATTTGATCAACTTGTGGGTGCAAGTCTGTTCTCCAAGATTGACCTTCGCTCAGGGTATCATCAAATAAAAATCCGGGCAGAGGATATTCCGAAGACGGCATTCTCGACGAGATATGGACTATATGAATATCTCGTCATGTCTTTTGGTCTCACCAACACTATGGCACATTTCATGTACCTCATGAACTCGATGTTCATGCCGGAGTTGGACAAGTTCGTGGTGGTGTTCATTGATGATATCTTGGTTTACTCTAAGTCAGAAGAAGAACACGCCGAATACTTGTGAATCGTCCTTCAACAATTGCGGGACCATAAGCTCTATGCCAAGTTCAGCAAATGTGATTTTTTTGATCAGCCAAGTGCTATTTTTGGTACATATCATCTCAGCAGAAGGCATTGCTGTTGACCCAAGAAAAATCGAACAAGTGCTGAAATGGAAAGCCCCAACTTCTGTCCATGAAGTCAGAAGCTTCCTCTGTTTAGCGTGATATTACCGGAGGTTCATCCCGAGCTTCTCCAAGCTTGCTAAACCAATGACTGAATTATTGAAGAAGGGGACGAAATATGTTTTGGAACTCAGCATGTGAAGGAGCGTTCCGAGCATTGGTGAAGCATCTCACAACAACCCCGGTCTTAGCTTAACCGGACACGACCAAGCTTTTCGACGTATATTGTGATGCGTCCGGTATCGGGCTTGGTTGCGTGTTGATGCAAGAAAGACGTGTGGTCGCGTATGGCTCACACCAACATCGAAACCACGAGCAGCACTATCCGACTCATGATCTTGAGCTCACTGCTGTGTTTTTGGTGCTGAAGATGTGGAGGCACTATCTCCTGGGAAATTTTGTGCATCTCTACACCGACCACAAGATCTTAAAGTACATCTTTACCCAGAAGGAGCTGGATATGAGGCAAAGGAGGTAGTTAGAATTAATCAAAGACTATGAAATTGAGATTCAATACCACCCCGGCAAGGCGAATGTGGTTGCCGACGCGCTGAGTCGAAAATCACATGTCCATAACCTCACCATTACACCGATGGAAGAGAAAGAGCCGAGTTTATACTTGGTTCCATATGGATCACTCTACAACCTTGCTCTCATCCCTAACATTAGGGAGGATATCATTTCAGCTCAGAAGGTTGACAAGGGCATGGCACATCTCCGGAGATGGATAGACAGCGGAGATATCAAATGTTTCTAGAAGGATGATGAGGGGACGCTATGGTTCAATGACCGCATAGTCGTACTCCGAAATATGGAGCTGAGAAAGAAGATCCTTGATGAAGCTCAATTGTCTAAGTTTTCCATTCATCCGGGCAGCAACAAAACGTACCAAGATTTAAAGAGTAAATTGAGGTGGACACGGATGAAGCTGGAAGTTGCAAAGTACGTATCCGAGTGTGATACGTGTAGCCGAGTGAAGGCGGATCACATGAGGAAATCAGGGCTGTTGCAACCTATGAAAATTCCAGCATGGAAGTGGGAAGATGTGCTCGCATGGATTTCATCGTGGGATTACCCCTGACTTCCAACAAGCATGATTCCATTTGGGTAATCGTTGACCAATTAACCAAGTCGGCTCACTTCATCCCCGTGCATACACATTGCCATGCCAGCAGGTATTCGGAGCTGTACATTGCAAGAATCTTATGCTTGCACGGAGTACCCAAGACCATAATCTCAGATCGAGGGGCATTGTTTGTGGCTCGTTTCTGGGAGCAGTTGCACGCTGCTTTGGGTACTAAACCGATTAGAAACTCTGCTTATCACCCTAAGACCGTTCGGCAAACTGAGAGGGTGAATCAAGTGCTAGACGACATGTTGAGAGCGTGTGCCATCCACCACGGTGGAAAGTAGGATAATCATCTACCGTTGGTGGAATTCTCGTACAACAATGGTTATCAAGCCAGTATCAAGATGGCGCCATATGAGGCTCTCTATGGTCGCACATGCCGCACCCCATGAACTGGTGCGAGTCCAGTGAAAGGGTCACGTTCGGGATTGATTTGGTGAGCGACGCCGAAGAGTGTGTTCGGATGATTCAAGCAAATTTGAAGGCCACCGTTCGTCAAACCATCCGTCAAATGATCCACTGTGTAGCAGGAATTTTATAAACTTCCAAACCCTAGTGCAAAGTACCGAGCTCGGCCGAAACCAAAAATTTGAGTTACACGTTCAACCAATGATCAAGTGAGCTTGCAAGTAGCTTCTACACATCCTAGTGTCCCTCCATGAGGAAGAATCGAGTATAACCATCAAGAAATGGCACTAGTGAACTCTCTAGTTCTCATATAAAATTAAAAAATGAACCAAGTTCTAGCCATTTTCACGGCCGCCGGTGCCAAAACGTCTCGAGTCACCGTCGAGAGTAGGTTTGGAAGCGTTTTTAGCTTCCAAGGCTGCTCGTTTCAGGTTCCTCGTGATATACTGGTGCTGCACGAGCAAACCACGACCCTTCTCGTGCCTCATAGAGTGAGAAATACATCGCCGGAACCCTAGCCGCTGCGGTTGCCATCGCACGGACGTTTCGGTCACCGCCGGCGAGCTCTAACCCCCGAGGCGAGTTCCATGTTGCGAGATAGGGATAGGCGACCATTTTCAGCCCTGGGGGGCGGCCGGGAGATCACTTCCTGTGATCCTCACCGGAGTGCGCTGCTGCCAGACGCTCTGGCGCGAGGAAGAAGAAACAGCCGGGCGGTGGGGCCCGCAGGCAGAGTTTTAAACTTTTCCTCTAATTTCATAGTTTAGTTCAAACTTCAAATGCCTATAACGTTTGCTAGGAAGCTCCAATTTTAGTGAACCAAATTTTTCTGGATTCAGCTCTTCGAGTGCTATCCAGCTAAACAAGTTTCAGCTCATGAAACTTATTCTTTTTTCAGAATTAATTCCCTAAACTTTAAACTGTTGGGAATTTTATCTGGAGAATTCCTTTATGGAAAATTCTGAAATTTGGCTAGGATGTTGATTTGAAAATCCTTGAGTCACAGGAAAATTTCATATCCATCCAAGTTCATTTAGTCCCCCTAATGGTGTGATTAATTGAACTTCCCTAGAATATAGAAAAATGTACAGAAACAATTTTCAGATTTTCTTAAATCTTGATTAGGGCATAACATTCTCTAGGATTCTTCAAATTACATGAAATCTTGATTAGGCTTGGATTCAAATGAAATTTGATCAAGTCTCTGGTTAGGTCCTTACCAAGCCACCATAAAAACTTCAGAGCCAAAGGGGATGTCTAGCTAGAGTTATGGTCTTTACATACAAAATTCAACACATTGCATTTAAATTGACATATCGGTTGATTTGCTTACGTGTAGTCTCTGAAGGCAAAGAGACCCCGGAGGTTTTGGACTTCCTACTTCCGGACGAGACACTAACATCTGACCAGCAGCAACAAGGCAAGCCCCGGTTTGCATTTAACGTGTTTTTTAAAGTTTTGCTTTATACTCTCTTAGTTTGAAGTATGTATTTGCATTAGGTGTAGGATGGATGAAACCCCAAATGCATAACAAGATTATCCAACAAGAGTGAGGGTAGTGTCTAAGTCCTCGAGTAGTTCATGCTGAGCTTAATGTTTATAGACTTCGGTACAAGTCGAGTAGTTGGAATCTACTCGCGAGTATAGGGTTCGGGACACACGGGATTGGTTCGATATGTGAGACCACTTTAGCAAGAAAAATTAGACTAGACAGGGGCTAGGACGCAGCAAGAGGAAGTCTTGTGTGCGTAGCCCTGTCTGTGTCGGTTGAGGACCGATCTGTGTGCAGCCCCGCTGAAGAAGTTTGAATGTACCAAAGGCATATCGGATATATGGGCTCCGATAAACTGATGTAACCTATACCTCCGGGCGTCGAGGCATAACGCACCATTTTATAGCTGTAAATTGAGGGCAGGAAGGTGGAAATCCACTAACGAGTATAGAGAGATGCTCCGTGTAGGGAACCTCCTGTCCGTTTGGGTGCGAACGGTTCGACGTTTGGGCTGCTCGGTGAAAGGTTGTCCCATACGACACGGGTTGAGCGTGCTGTGTGCAGCTCCGCGTGTGGGCGTACATGACATGATATTCGGGTATCCCTGCAGGTGTATATTGAGTCGATTCGCCATCTCTCGCGGTTACGAGTACCGCTTGTTCACTGCGTTGTGACGTAGGTTAATATATGGAATGTTATGATTCAATATTGCTGATATGAATAACTTGTATTGCTACATGTGTCCCACCAAATATTGCTTACTAAATTTCAGATCCATGAACCGTTAATTGGTGGCTAAAAGATGAACTAAGGATGAACTTGTAGGCGTGTCCGTTTGCTGCAAATTATCATCCTATGTTCGAGTATGAACTGCATGTAGAGTTTCATGTATAGGTGAGTCGGTTAAGACTTGCTGAGGCATTGTGCTAACGGTTGCTGCTATGAGTGTTTGCAGGTGAGGAGTACCCCACGGACTCGGGGTACGAGTCCACCGGCCAGGGCTACCCTCTGTCGGGGACCACGGCTGAGTGGGAGCCGTACACGCCGCGCTGAGCTGATGAGTGGAGCCAGTGTGAGTTGTCCGTAGGGCCGGACAACCGACTTTTGCTAGTTAGGTGGGCGTGAGCTGTACAAATTATCTTTCGCTGTAGTAACTCTGTAATTAGCTGTAAACTGAAGGTGTGTACTACTTTTTGTACATATGCAGTTTGTTTTCAATGTATATACCATGGTTGCCTTATGGTGTGTGCTGTCGGGTGTCACATCGTGAGGCACCACCCACTGAGATCCTGGACGTACGGATTCCGGTCCATCACACACTGCCCAGTCATGGATCATGAATCTCCTCCCAGGCTCCATCTCCTCCTGGGTAGAGTTGTGCTGGAGGTTCACAGCCAACTTCGTTAGTTCCTACAGGCACCCCGGCAATGAGCTAGACCTCCATGCCATGCATCAGCGCGAGGGAGAGTCGCTGTGACCATTCATCCAACGGTTCTCCTAGGTCAGGAACACCATCCCCCGCATCTCCAATGCCTCCGTTGTCATCGCGTTCTGACAAGGCGTTAGGGACAAGAAGATGCTGGAGAAGTTAGACACGCATGACATCTCCGAGCTCTTCATCATGTTGGACAAGTGCGCCAGGGCCACGGAGGGCCGAGACTGGCACTCACGACCCGCCTCCGCCGTGGGGAGTGCTAGTGAAGCCGCTGCTCAGGGCAGCGGAAAGAAGAAGAAGAAGAAGTCTGGAGGCGAGGAAAAGCCTGTAGCCGGGGCACCCACCATCACTGCTGCAGCAGTCGGTGGGGGCCGTACCCCGCGCACCGACAAACGCCCGCGACTGCCATCCGTCAGCGACGACAGCCAGTGGTGCCCGGTGCACTGCTACAGTGCAAGCGAGTGCCATGAGATCAAGAAGCTCGCGGAGTGCTTCCGTCAGCAGCAACAACGGCAGCGCCAAGACGGCGCGCCCTTCCGCCAGCGGGAGGGCAAGCAGAAGGCTGACCCTGAGGTCGGCACAGAGCATGAGATGGAGTACCAAGACGCCAAGCAGGAGTTGAAGGCCGTCTACGGCCACTCCGACTCTGACTCCAGCACCGACAATGAGCATCACAAGACACTCCACGTGATGTATGCGTGTTCCCCTGACATCACGTTCCGACGTGCTGTCAAGACCCTGCAACGAGCAGTGGAGGCGGCTGCTCCAACCCCTGGGCCGGCACCCCACCACAAGTGGATGGAGATGTTGATCAGCTTCGATGGCACCGACTGCCCCAAGAATATGGTGGGCGCTAGGCAGCTGCCACTCCTCGTCGCCCCCATCATCGCCAACGTGAAGCTCTACCACATGTTGATCGATGGTGGGGCGTCCCTCAGCGTCATCAGCCTTGCAGCTTTCATGAAGCCGCAGATCCGTATGTCCCAGCTCACCCCCTTACGTCCATTCTCGGGGGTGGGACGGGATCCTATCTGGACGTGCAGTAGCATCTCGCCCCGGTGACATTTGGGATGTTTGAGAACTACCACACGAAGAGTGTCGTCTTTGACATAGCGGAGGTCAGCCTCCCCTTCAACGCAATCATCTACAGGCCAGCCCTGTACTGATTCATGGTGGTATCCCACTACGGCTACCTGGTCTTGAAGATGCCAATACCTGGAGGCGCCCTCAAGGTCCAAGAGGATCACACTGCCGCCATCTCAGCGCTGGAGAAGCTCCAAGCATTGGCAGCGGCGCAGCAGGCAGCTTCCGGCTACGGTGAAGCTAGCCGGCCTCCTCCGAGCACGCGCCAGCGAGGGTTGACATCTACACCCCGCGTGTAGACCTCGGACGGTGAGGACGTCCCTTTCAAGGTCGTCCATGTCAGCTCCGACGCCGCCCAGACCACCCGCATCGCCGGGGGCCTGGGTGACAAATAGGAAGACGCGCTCGTCACCTTCCTCTGGGCTAATGTCGATGTGTTTGCATGGCAACCATTGGAGATGCCCGGGATCCCCAGTGAGGTGATTGAGGACCATCTGATGATCTACCGCGATGCCAGGCCGGTACAACAGAAGCTTCGGAAGCAGTCCATCGAGCGGAAATACTTCATCCGTGAAGAAATCAAGAAGCTCCTCGACGCCGGCTTCATCCGAGAGGTCCACTATTCATGATCGCTGGCCAACCCTGTTGTCATCCCCAAGGCTGGCGGGAAGCTTTGGATGTGCATTGACTACACCACTCTCAACAAGGCATGTCCAAAAAGGATCTATTTCCTCTCCCCAGTATAGATCAAATAGTGGATTCTACATCCGGCTGTGATCTACTGTGTTTCCTAGACGCTTATTCAGGTTTTCACCAAATACCTATGTCCTGGGAAGATGAAGATCATACTGCATTTATAACAGTAGATGGTCTATATTGTTATGTATCCATGCCTTATGGTCTTAAGAATGCTCTTCCCACCTTTGTACGTGCTATGCATAAAACATTTGGGAATCTCATTCCTGACCTAGTAGAGGTGTATGTCGATGACATTGTTGACAAGGATAAGTTGCAAGCATCTTTACTCAACAACCTAGCCCTAGTCTTTGACAGGTTGCGTTCAACATGCACGAAGCTGAACCTAGACAAATGTGTCTTCGGGGTCTCTGCCGGAAAGCTACTCGGTTTCCTGGTCTCACACCGGGGAATCCAAGCTAACCCAGAGAAGATTAAGGCAATAGAGTTGATGCGGCCACCGGACCGCATTAAGGACGTGCAGAAGCTTACGCGATGCTTGGCTGTGCTCAGCCGGTTTATCTCTAGACTGGCTGAACAGGCTCTCCCGTTCTTCTAGCTTCTGCGCAGGTCCGGACCCTTCTTCTAGGCCGAGGAGGCAGACGAGGCGTTCCAAGAGCTGAAGAAGTTCGTCACAACGTTGCAATCATGGTGGCTCCGGAACAAGGCGAGCCTCTCCTCCTCTACATCGCCGCCACAAAGGAGGTTGTCAGCATGGTACTGGTCGCAGAGCGACTGGAGCAACAACAGACCCAAGTCCTAGGCGAGGCTCCTGCCGCAGGTCTTGAGTCCCAGGACTCGGACCTTACTGGGGAGCCAAGGGACGAGGAGATAGTCAGGTCCTGTCCAGCCGGACCTGACAACAAATGTACATCCGGGTCCCAGCTCCTGTGAGTACAGTCCTAGACCCGGGGCCAGGGGCCCTCGAGTCACGGACCTCTCCAGGAAGACGTGCCAGACCCCTCCAGGAGGGTCCGGACCATCCAACGTCCAGTCTACTTGGTCAGCAAGGTCCTCCACGATGCAAGACAAGATATCTGGAGGTGCACAAGCTGCTCTACGCAGTTCTCGTTGCGTCAAGAAAACTGCGCCACAACTTCCAAGCTCACAAGATCTCGGTGGTCACTTCATGTGACACCCGGTTCTGAAAATGAACCAAGTGATGCGTATGTGTGCCCATAATGTTCATAACACATACACAGATCGATCACAAACTGAATTTCAGAATATAACCATGTACAAATAGTGCTTAAGTACTTTATTACAATAACTCAATGTCTCAATCATGAGTATCTAATTTGTTCTGCAGCGGAAGACTCTAAATAGCAGCGGAAATAAAACTAAGGACGCGGGGCTTCGACCTCGACTCCACAGGCAGTCGACAGTAGTGAGCATGCCTAGTACTCCATTTGCTCTTTGATGTACTCTTTTCCCGTAGTTGAATTATTTGTGGGAATGCAAGGGTGTGTACATGTCGTACTCAACAAGTGCGGGAAAGTATGAGATGTAGCCTAAACAAGGTTTGAAACACAGGGTTCATTGCAGCAAGCAAGTTTTATTTCATGATCACAAGAAAAATATCCTACGATGTCTAGGTGAGTTAAATCCCATCATAACCAAGTAATTCATCATACTCATGTTCAATACAATCATACTTCTTCATTTTTCATGTCTTATCATGCCAGTACTCATTCTCAAGCTAATTTCATATTCACAAGTTCTCATGATCAGCACATATTCACATAACCGAAACCAATCTCATGATCACAACCAAAACAGTCCCAAAACCAGTCCCAATGACAATACCATAACCATACCCGAATATCCATCCCATGTTTTGCCTCTAATCATGGAAGTTGGCCAGGTCCTTGTAACCGGAAGCACGGCTATCATGATAGTTTTACACTCTGCAGAGGTGGCACCACTTTACCCACAAGTTTGTGATTTCATCACCCGTCGGCGACTAGAAAGAACCTCCATTATACCAGTACACAACCGTCGGTGTTGACACGACCCCACGGTCTTGTCGAGCCAGGATCACGCTGAGGGGTGCTGTGTTGCACAGCACCGGATAACACACATCAAAGGTACAAAGCGGAAGCAAAGTTTATATTACATAAAGTAGCTTATGAACATGTTTACAGCAAAATATGTGCAGTCTACGCTCACGGGCGTAGACTACGCGTCAAGTGCACGTTCAGCCCTTGAACGTGTCCTTGCTAGCACACACGCACACTAACTCTGCGGTGTGCACGGCTCCCACTCGACGGGGTTCCCCTCCTGGGGTTCCATCTCCTCTTCGGGAGTCCCTTCCTCATAGAACCCTGCAAAAGCTTCAAACACAAGCAGTGAGCACGAAGGCTCAGCAAGTCTGACCCGTCTCACCTAAACATGGGACTTCTACATGAGGGGTGATGGGTTACATGAGGTAAAAATTATTTGCAAGGACTCGCCTAATTAGTAGAACCTTATTTTTCAAGTTTTAGCAGCAGGTTGTGGGGAATCTTACGTAAGGCACATGAGAGAGCCGCAATCAAACAAGAAACGCATTTCTCTCATGTACTTTGCCCAAAGTTGAAATGAACTTTAGTTAGCTCTAAACTACAGCAAATCATTAGCAATCAGAGTCCATCTTTCAATCAGCAACATTTTAACATGTAACTAGCCTGTTCTTTCTACGTCACAGTACAGTGAACAAGTGGTACTCACTGACCACGAGGGACGGTGATTATAATCGATTTACACCTGTAGGGTTACCCGAATAACCCGTTATGTATGCCCGTACTCGATGTTGCCTACAACAACCATCACGGACGCCGTATGCAACCACCTTTTGCCCGTCAGCCAAATATTGAACCGGTCCCATCGTCCCGAGCAAGAGGTCTCTGCACGCGCATCTCAGTGCCGCCAGCCAATTTACACCTCGAGCTCTCAACCTACCCTCTGAACGACGGGCAATGCCTCAATACCCAACTACCCGAGTTACATCGGTTTCCCGGTTCTCATATAGCCGGTAGGTCTTCGGTACTATTCTAGCTTGTTCAACAGGCCCGCACAAGGCTCGGTCCTCAATCGACACAAGCGGAGCTACAGCACACAGGCCCCAATGTCCTGCTGCCCTTACTCTCCGCTCGGTCTCATCTTTCTTGCCAGGTGTATCATGTGCTATCTCTACCCGAGTCGAGTGCCTCTAGCCTATGCTCGCGAGTAGTTCCAACTACTCGACTAGTACCGAATCCTACACTATCATAGCATTGCAGTAGCTAACGGGGTTTGCAATCCTAAACCCAACCCATGGTTTTGTTGGCTATGCAATTGGGTTTCCAAACAAGACTCTAATGCAAGGAATAATAGTATTCAAGTATGTGCTCAAAACAATAAAAATTTATAAAAAGGTTAATGCAAACCGGAGCTTGCCTTGCTGCTCTTGGTCGTAGGCTAGCTGCTCCTCCGGAGTCATGAAGTCTTGGACTTCGGGTTCCTCCTCGACCTTAGCGACTACATGATATACAAGTATATGGATTAATTTAAATACATTTGATTGAATTTAAATTTGTGAAGTCTATAACCCTTTGCTAGACAGACCCAATGACTGTGAAACTTCTACTGGGGCTTGGTTACAACCTAAACAGAGATTTGGTCAAGTTTTAGTTGCAGCAAAGCTCATTTGAGCCCTCCACAATTAATTATGTACTTGACCTTAATTGAAGGCTTTTAGGGTGTTCTAAGGATTTTCATGAAACAAACTATGACTTTCTGAAAACTAAATTTTCAGAGGGTTCTAATGGAGTTGGTCTCACATAATTTGAAGGTTCCTAGCTAAAGATATGAGCTAAACAATTTCAGAGAAAATTCTGAAAATGTTTCTGGACATTTTCTATTTTCTCTGGAACAGTTTCACTAATCACACCATTAGGTGGATCAAATGAGCTCAACTGGATTTGAAATTTTTTATGGTAGTTCAGGGATATTTTTGTGAACATTCCAGCAAAATTTCAGGATTTTCCTCCAAAGGATTCTCCCGTTAAAATTCCAAACAGTTTAAATTTGAGGAATTAATTATGGAGAAATAAGGGTTTTCATGAAGTGAAACTTGATTTGCTGGAAAGTGCTCAGAGAGCTGAATCCAACAAAATTTGGTTCACTCGATTTGGAGCTTCCTTGCCAAAGTTATGAGGATTTGAAGTTCGAATGGAATTTGAAAATCGGGGGAAAAGTTTAAATCTGCCGGGGCCCGCGGGGACACGTGTTAGGCGCGGAGGCGACAGCACACTGAGGCTCACAGGGTTTTTGCGCGCCAGCACACCCGATCCCGGCCGTAGCCCGATCCCGATTTAAAATATCTCCCGCTGACAGCTGGGGTCCACCCCCTTCGTCAACCTCCCGCCGCCCGCGCTCTACCGCCGGGGGACCTCGCCGGAGAGCTCGCCGGCAGCTTCTGTAAAGCTCCAAACTTCACGATCCGGTCCTTGAACCATAGGACGCCGTCTCCGTCCTTCCGGAAACATTTCAGCTCCCCACTGTCTACACGTCTCCGCAAATGTGACATGCCCTTGTCATTCTTCTGGGCTGCCGCTATCTCTTCCCGGATGGTGGGGATCAAAGCTAGGTTGTAGAGAGCTCCGTGTGGAATCACATGCAGTGGTGGTTCGCTCTCTTCCAACGGTGTGGTGGTCAGATTGTTGACGTGTGACTTGCGGCTCAGCGCATCTGCCATTACGTTTGCCTTGCCCGGATGATAATGGATCTCTATTTCGTAATCTTTTATCAATTCTAACCATCTCCGCTGCCTCATGTTCAGCTCCTTCTTAGTGAATATGTACTTGAGGCTTTTGTGGTCGGTATATAAATGTACGAGGTTACCGAGTAGGTAGTGCCTCCACATTTTCAATGCAAGTACCACGGCAGCGAGCTCCAAATCGTGAGTTGGATAATTTTGCTCATGGTTTCTAAGCTGCCGTGATCCATATGCGACCACCCTTCGGTCTTGCATTAGCACACATCCGAGCCCAATGCCGGATGCATCGCAGTACACATCGAACGGTTTTGTTGTGTCTGGCTGCGCCAAAACAGGTGCTGATGTCAGGTGCTTGACTAAAGCCTTGAATGCTGCTTCACATGTTGGACTCCAAACATATTTGGTAGCCTTCTTCAGCAGCTCCGTCATAGGCTTGGCAATCTTCTAGAAGTTCGGAATGAACCTCCGATAATATCCCGCGAGTCCGAGGAAACTCCGTACCTCATGAACAGTCCTCGGAGATTTCCAATTCAGCACTTGAGTCATCTTGCTCGGGTCTACAGCGATACCCTCCGCTGAGATGATATGCCTGAGAAAAGGCACTTGCGATATCTAGAACTCACATTTGCTGAATTTCGCGTATAGCTTGTGATCCCGCAGCCGTTGCAAGACTATACGCAGATGCTTCTTGTGATCTTCCTCCGACTTGGAATATACCAGGATGTCGTCGATGAAGACCACGACAAACTTGTCCAGCTCCGGCATGAATACCGAGTTCATCAAGTACATGAAGTGAGATGGAGCATTGGTGAGGCCGAAGGACATGACCAGGTACTCATAAAGTCCGTACCTCGTTGAGAAAGCTGTCTTTGGAATGTCCTCCGCCCTTATCTTAACCTGATGGTACCCGGATCTTAAGTCCATCTTGTAAAAGATCTTTGCTTCGACCAACTGATCAAACAACATGTCGATCCGTGGCAACGGGTACTTGTTCTTGATGGTTACGGCATTTAATGGACGATAGTCCACGCAAAGCCGCAATGTCTCATCATTCTTCTTCACAAATAATGCCGAACAGCCCCATGGCGAGGAGCTCGGCCTAATAAAACCCTTCTCCAGAAGGTCCGTGAGCTGAGTCTTCAGTTCAGCCAACTCCTTGGGCGCCATCTTGTACGGCCTTCGGGATATTGGCATGGTTCCTGGTGCAAGTTCAATCTTGAACTCCACCTCTCTATGGGGCGGCATTCCCGGTAAATCATCCAGGAACACATCAGCGAACTCTCAGACCACTGGAATATCTTTCAATCTGATGGTTGTGGCTTGATAGACACTTGGAAGTTTTATTTCTGGACTGTCCAGAAATAATGAGTGAGACCCGTGCACTTCTGAGTTTAAGTGCACGATTCGAAGGACGGTGTCTAAAACAGCGCCGTGGCGGGTTAGCCACGACATCCCTAGGATGACATCGACCTTTTGTCCCTCTAAGATTATGAGAGACGTAGGGTAGACTCTACCCGCTAAGCATAATGGTGCTTTGCAAACCATTTCGCTTGCTGAAATCTTCCCACCCGGTGAACAAATTAAATATGGACTATCGGTGGGTAGTATTGGCAAGCTGTGTTTAGCAATGAAAGCTTGGCTAATAAAATTATGCGTGGCACCTGAATCAAACAGTACTATAGCGGGATGCTGGTGGAGTTGGAACATACCCGCAAGGATTGGCTCGCCCTCCGGCACATCCTCTATGGCAAGCTGGTGGACGGTGCCGGGCCTAGGGTTTGCCCGCTGCGCATTAGTAGGGTTCCAGGGTTGATTCCTCCCCGGAAACTGCAGTGCCACTCCGCCGCCTTGCCTCTCCGGGCAACTGCTCGCGAAGTGTCCTGGACGACCACACTTGTAACATGTGGCCGCTGCTGGTGTAGTGCTCGGGGGATGAAAGCCCGGCATGCGCTGCTGAGGTGCATACGCACACGGCGTCGCCCGCTGCTGCTGTTGTTGCGGAGGTGGTACTGGCAGTGCCAGCCTAAATGCCGGTGAAGAGTACGGCCGACTGCGGAACGGCATCGACCGCTGTGGTGGCTGCCAGCGTGGACCTGATGGTGCGCGATTCACCATCCGAAACTTCTGAGAAGGACCGCCTCCTTCTCCGCTGCTCTGCGGCGCGCTTCCCTTTCTCTCCGCCGCCGCTATCTCCTTGCCGAAGTCCTCCTGAACAATCGCAGCATCAATGATGTCGTTGAGGCTGCCGCGATTGAACATCGCCAACTTGTCCTTCAGGAGCGGGTTAAGCCCCTGGTAAAAGTGGTCCCGCCGCTTCTCGTCAGTATCTGCATGATACGACGCGTAGAGCGTGAGATCGTTGAACGCCCTGGAGTATTCCAGCGCGTTCCGGCTCCCTTGTTGCAGGTGTAAGAATTCCTGCGTCTTCCTCTTCATTAGACCTGGCGGTATGTGATAGGCCCTGAAGGCCGTCCGG
Organism: Neostapfia colusana; assembly: GCA_030760725.1. Lineage (NCBI taxonomy): Eukaryota > Viridiplantae > Streptophyta > Magnoliopsida > Poales > Poaceae > Neostapfia > Neostapfia colusana. Next base: position 78,476,089 of record JASWHV010000010.1, on the reverse strand, counting down.
AACTCCGTCCAGGTCATAACTCGATCGGTGGGCTGTGAAGCACAGAAGTTTCCCCACCACGCACTTGTGGATCCATGGAGCTGCTGGACCGCGAACTGAGTCTTGCGCTGCTCACTTTTCTGGAGCAGCTCGAACTTCATCTCTATTGCGCGGAGCCAGTTGTCCGCGTCAAGAGGTTCATCCGCCCTTGAGAATACCGGGGGATGAGTAGCCAGGAAGTCGGAGTAGGAGCTCTGTTGACGCTCCTCATGATCTTGACGTCTCTCTGGGCGAGACGTGTTAGCGATGAGAGTCTGCAGCAACTCCGTGTGCTGCTGATGTGAACCCGCCATTGCCGCGATGATGTCTGCCAATGTAACCATTGGCAGTGGCGGTGGCGGTGTTTGCTGCTGCTGTCCCGAGGAGTCCTCAGGAGGCTGTTGGGAGGTCTCTCCCCCTTGGCTAGTACCCCCAATGTCCGGGTTGGCACGAGTACGCGTCATTCTGAAATTCAAAACAGCAGCGATTAGCACATGTCTTACTTAAAATTCCATATGTAACAGTAGGTATTGAAGTGACACATGATTAATTTGCACAACATTCACATATATTGATAAAGCATAAACTTTATACAAGATACATTATTCTCGGGTCTCCGAGAAGTCGTGCTCATGTCGTCACTACCTATACATACGCTACTGTCTACACGACATGTCACCGATTACAAATTTTGGGCTACACTACCCTAGCTGCCGTACATGGCAACTGTAACCCCCTACTCGGAGTAGAACTCGACCTCCTGTGGGTCGTCCTCCTCCGGTACATCTGCTGGTGGCTCTAGATCTACCACCTCTTCTCCCATCCCGGGTTGTCCCATTGCTGGAAGACCCAAGACCACCGGTATGCCCAATTTTGGAGGTACGAGGTCCTGCAAAGCATGCACCTCGTCCATAGCCTGGTTGTAGTCCTCTTCCCAGCCTTGGCCTTCCTCAATAGGGTTGTCTCGCTCTTGAGCAAGGTCCTCGTTCTGCTGGGTCAGATTATGTACCGGTTTCTGTAACGCCGCAATGTCGACACAGCTCTTCTTCTTTGCCTTCTTCAGACGATGCAACTGATTGTGCTGTTCATTCAGTCGCTTGATCGTGGGAAGGAGCACATTGCGGGTTGCGCTGTGAGCACTCTCGAAATGGTCTCCATGGCTCGTGCTCTCTTTGAGCTTTGTGGTGAGATGCTCCGTATGAACAGCTTGGCTGTCCATTACGGCGTTTCACGCCATCATCTGGAGGCTGAGATTTGCCTCTGCGGGGTTGTACCTTGGGCAACTCGGGTCCGTTGCCCCCAGGTACCTCTCTTCCCACACATGCTGAGCCCGTCCCTCCACCGGAACGAGCGCGTATGGAGTGCCCTCCATAGCCTGCACGTGCAGTTGGCAGAAACGTGACATGGTGTCACGGGCTGCCACTTGCCACATTCCTTCCGGTTGCCTACCTCTCACCGTGACGTTGAACGGCACCCAACCAGGTGGCGTAGGTCCTGCAGGGACCTCGACATGGATCGTCCACGTCTTGTTCCTCTCTTCGCCTTCGTCCTTGGCGAAGTACTACGGCATCTGGTTGTACCTGAAATATTGGAGCATTTGTCATAATGCTTCCGGGTAGCCGCTACGGTGAGAACAGTGGGATACCACCCATCCGTTCTCCAACTGTTTGTCTGCTGTCATCTGTAAAAATATATTTGAGAAATGTCAAATATTTATTTAAACAGTAAACCATTGAGTTATAACATAAGACATGTCATTGAACCCATAAAACTTGGAAACATAGTTCAAATTTTAAACAAATTTGACTGCTGATCTGCTGTTCCCATGACAGCCCTGACCAGTTTCCATTTCAACCTGATTTAGGCCATGCTAAAGGCAAAACCAATTCTGGAGCTCAACATCAAAGTTAAAGCTAACTTAAATAGCTTTTCATAAAGTATTTGCTTGGCCTAAGATATGTCCTGGTTCAAAAGTTATGAGATGTCAAATTAACAGAATTTCTGGAGAAAATTGGACAGCACCTCCCTGCTTTAGGTACTGATTTGATCCAAGAATCCCAGTTAATTCTGTTCCTAATCTGACAAAACTTTCAGTTACAAAGTTGTAACCCATCTCATAAGCTTTCCATAACTACCTTATTTTCTATTTTTGGATTTTTATGCAGGAAGTTATACTCAATTTACAGAGTGTTTAAAGAGAGTCTTTGCTCTGTCCTGTTTTCTGGACAGTTTCAACTCCACTGCATTTTTCGATTGGTTAAGGGATTAAACACCTCTGGACCTCAACAGAAAAGTTGTAAAGATCTTCCAAAGCTTTCCAGAAATTTATCATATTACCCCAACCTCGAAATAAATCAACCTCTAACCTCTGATTAACTTCAGCCTTGATTCAGCTGAAAACAGAGTGCTCTGTCCTTAACAACCTATAAGTTGAAAACTTGTTAACTTTGAATATCCTGATTAAGGGAAGGAGTTACCTCAAGTTTTACTACTTTGGATCAAAAACTTCAAGTTTTCAATGAAGTTTCAAATTTAAAGGGGTTGTTACGTCGATGCGTCACAAGATCATGTCGGTACTACGTCCTCACAAAGAAAAACCTATACCGGACTTAACCGGCTTCGCTAATTCAGTGGCACTAACCGTCACTTGCACAAGGATGCTACACGTCTACCATTTCGTGGTTAGGCTACCTGCAGAAACTCAAACAATCATAAGACTCGGCTGCACACCGAGCCCGGTATCCATACAGTCCGTACACCCGGCCGTCATCACTCGCCCGGATGTCCTCAAGCCAAACACGCCTTGAGTTACGTGTTCACGTTTCAGACCACGTGACGGGGTCTCCCAAATTGCACCACGCACGCCAGGGACAGATGTTTCTCGTATACCCCAAACGACATGAAGAGTCGTAGAGGATAACAATGCGGGTCGGGTTACCTGCCACCCGTGGGGCTCCACCCTTCAGCTTGTGCGCACTGGTGGACAGCGCTTACGTGCACCCCCCAAGACATAAACGTCCCGAGATGCACGATTTTCCGACATAATTAAATAAGTTAATATGCCACTTTCTATACACTAATAACATCCTTATACGGGCTACTAACTCGTTCCTCACTGGATTTTTGAAAAAGATGACCTTTTTAGTGCGTTAAACCTCAAGCGAGCTCTGATACCAACGCTGACACGACCCCATGGTCTTGTCGAGCCAGGATCACGCTGAGGGGTGCTGCGTTGCACAACACCGGATAACATACATCAAAGGTACAAAGCGGAAGCAAAGTTTATATTACATAAAGTAGCTTATGAACATGTTTACAGCAAAATATGTCCAGTCTACACTCACGGGCGTAGACTACGCGTCAAGTGCACGTTCAGCCCTTGAACGTGTCCTTGCTAGCACACACGCGCACTAACTCTGCGGCGTGCACGGCTCCCACTCGACGGGGTTCCCCTCCTGGGGTTCCGTCTCCTCTTCGGGAGTCCCTTCCTCATAGAACCCTGCAAAAGAATCAAACACAAGCAGTGAGCACGAAGGCTCAGCAAGTCTGACCCGTCTCACCTAAACATGGGACTTATACATGAGGGGTGATGGGTTACATGAGGTAAAAATTATTTGCAAGGACTCGCCTAATTAGTAGAACCTTATTTTCAAGTTTTAGCAGCAGGTTGTGGGGAAACTTACGCTAAGGCACATGAGAGAGCCGCAATCAAACAAGAAACGCATTTCTCTCATGTACTTTGCCCAAAGTTGAAATGAACTTTAGTTAGCTCTAAACTACAGCAAATCATTAGCAATCAGACTCCATCTTTCAATCAGCAACATTTTAACATGTAACTAGCCTGTCCTTTCTACGTCACAGTACAGTGAACAAGTGGTACTCACTGACCGCGAGGGACGGCGATTATAATCGATTTACACCTGCAGGGTTACCCGAATAACCCTTTACGTACGCCCGTACTCGATGTTGCCTACAACAACCATCACGGACGCCGTACGCAACCACCTTTCGCCCGTCAGCCAAATATTGAACCGGTCCCATCGTCTCGAGCAAGAGGTCTCTGCACACGCATCTCAGTGCCGCCAGCCGATTTACAACTCGAGCTCTCAACCTACCCTCTGAACGACGGGCAATGCCTCAATACCCAACTACCCGAGTTACATCGGTTTCCCTGTTCCCATATAGCCGGTAGGTCTTCGGTACTGTTCTAGCTTGTTCAACAGGCCCACACAAGGCTCGGTCCTCAATCGACACAAGCGGAGCTACAGCACACAGGCCCCAAAGTCCTGCTGCCCTTACTCTCCGCTCGGTCTCATCTTTCTTGCCAGGTGTATCATGTGCTATCTCTACCCGAGTCGAGTGCCTCTAGCCTATGCTCGTGAGTAGTTCCAACTACTCGACTAGTACCGAATCCTACACTATCTTAGCATTGCAGTAGCTAACGGGGTTTGCAATCCTAAACCCAACCCATGGTTTTCTTGGCTATGCAATTGGGTTTCCAAACAAGACTCTAATGCAAGGAATAATAGTATTCAAGTATGTGCTCAAAACAATAAAAATTTATAAAAAGGTTAATGCAAACCGGAGCTTGCCTTGCTGCTCTTAGTCGTAGGCTAGCTGCTCCTCCAGAGTAACGAAGTCTAGGACTTCGGGTTCCTCCTCGACCTTAGCGACTACATGATATACAAGTATATGTATTAATTTAAATACATTTGATTGAATTTAAATTTGTGAAGTCTATAACCCTTACTAGACAGCCCCAATGACTGTGAAACTTTTACTGGGGCTTGGTTACAACCTAAACAGAGATTTGGTCAAGTTTTAGTTGCAGCAAAGCTCATTTGAGCCCTCCACAATTAATTATGTACTTGACCTTAATTGAAGGCTTTTAGGGTGTTCTAAGGATTTTCATGAAACAAACTATGACTTTCTGAAAACTATATTTTCAGAGGGTTCTAATGGAGTTGGTCTCACTTAATTTGAAGGTTCCTAGCTAAAGATATGAGCTAAACAATTTCAGAGAAAATTCTGAAAATGTTTCTGGACATTTTCTATTTTCTCTGGAACAGTTTCACTAATCACGCCATTAGGTGGATCAAATGAGCTCAACTGGATCTGAAATTTTTTATGGTAGTTCACGGATATTTTGGTGAACATTCCAGCAAAATTTCAGGATTTTCCTCCAAAGGATTCTCCAGTTAAAATTCCAAACAGCTTAAACTTTGAGGAATTAATTCTAGAGAAATAAGGGTTATCATGAAGTGAAACTTGATTTGCTGGAAAGTGCTCAGAGAGCTGAATCCAACAAAATTTGGTTCACTCGATTTGGAGCTTCCTAGCCAAAGTTATGAGGATTTGAAGTTTGAATGGAATCTGAAAATCGGGGGAAAAGTTTAAATCTGCCGGGGCCCGCGGGGACACGTGTTAGGCGCGGAGGCGACAGCACACTGAGGCTCACAGGGTTTTCGCGCGCCAGCACACCCGATCCCGGCCGCAGCCCGATCCCAATTTAAAATATCTCCCGCTGACAGCTGGGGTCCACCCCCTTCGTCAACCTCCCGCCGCCCGCGCTCTACCGCCGGGGGACCTCGCCGGAGAGCTCGCCGGCAGCTTCTGTAAAGCTCCAAACTTCACGATCTTGGCCGCCCCTGCCTACTTTTACTCGGAGAACAGGATTCTGGGGTCAGCTCGTCATGACAATGGCCGGTGCATGGTCGGCGACGAGCCGCCGCCTCCGAAAGACTTCGGCCGTGTCGGCTGACTTCCCTAGCATCTCAACTACTCGAGCAACCGGTCGGAAAGAATCAGTGGACCTCAGGGAAGGTCGACATGAGCTTGAGGCAGCTCGGGGAAGGCCCGAAGTAGGTTCTCACCGTGCGCCCGATGCCTCCCGCTTGCTCTGCCGTTGGTAAACCTCGAAATACGCCGGTTGCAGAGGTTCTCCGGCCAAAGGTTGTGAAGGCAACTGGTGCGTTACTGTGTCTAGTTTGTGTGAGAGCGGATTGAGGCCCTCTAATCCTTTCTAGAGTACGAATTCAACGGAACCGCACCCGAAGGTCGTTCTGCACACAGAAAGGGGAAAACTGGAAATTCGCCACCGGTGAGCAAGCACTCGGGCTGTGGCTCGGGAGTGAGCGGCACCGGTCACCAGCGCGTCCAAGGGTACCTTGGCTCGGGCGTGACAACTCCCCGGTTTGGCTGTCCACGGGAGCCCGAGGTGCGGCGGTTTTAAGTCACCGAATTGATCTTTCGGTATAGCCGAGATCAATCGGTTTCAGCTGAGTTTTAGCAACGGGGAGGAAGGAGAAGAGTTCCTAATACCTTGCTGTAGCTCTGGAGGGGACGGGAAGGCTGTGATCAGTGCTCCCGATCGGTTCCAAGCTGCAGAAGGAGTTTGCCGGCGCTGTCTTCTTGCCGGGAAGAAACTGGCGAGGCTTCGGCCGAGGAGGGGGGAGATGCCTTAAGAAGGCTCTGAACCGCTTCACGCCCGCGAGTGGCCAAGCAGCTTCTGGCGCGGCGTCTCCCCTCGGTGGCGATCGTAGAGGCGGCTCAGCGACCCGAGTGGAGAAAGTCTCAGTCGGTTGCTTTGAACCAGTGACTGACATGCGGGTCCCACCCGGTGTTTTAACCTCTGAAATTCACTCCTAATCACTGTTGTAAATAGTGAGCCTCAAAATACCCATGGTGATTCAAATTATTCACCCATGATCCATTTGAATTGGTTAGAATTCAAATTGGGTCTGGTTTGAATGAATTTCAGCACATGTTCAGTTTGAAATTAAAATAAAGTTTGAATTTGCCCCACTTAGCTCATGTCAAGATCAACTCCAAATGGAGTGAAAATTGGTGTGTGAGCTCACAAAAATGTGCTGAATAAGAATATGCCTTCCACTTTTGAATTCATGGGATAAAAACAGTTTGAATTTGAATATGGTTTCAAACTGTCATCTTTCTAGCTATACCCAAAATGACCTCAAAAAGGTTTTGAATTTGGGTGAAACTTGGCATGGACATCCTTAGCAATGTGTAGGAGTTTTCATATGCCCAGCCCCTCTATATCACATGTGGGAAATACCACTTTTGCAATATGTGAGTTTGTTCTCTAATGAGCATGTTGATGGTGGTTACTTGCTCTTCATTTGTGTTCCTCATCTTTCCTCAAATGAGGTGTGTGTGTATGGTGATGAACACTTCAAATATGTGTCAAAAACTGAGGCCCTTACAGGTGTATGGCCAAGGGATCACAAAATATCCTTTACAAAGGGGCTACTAGGATGTACGGACCCACTGAGGTTTCACCGGCAGGATCAAATCTCCATTCTCCCACCCACGGCCCCCTCTTGTGCCATGCAGTTCCCAGGCAGTCCTCCTCGACTTCCATTCCCCGCGCCATCCAATGGTCTATAACAAGCTAGCAACACACCTAATTAGTCAGCTAAGCCGCACCTATATTTGGCCTTGTGGTGGAATAAGGCGTGTCATGTGCCTCCTTTAGTGTCGCGTCACAGATGTGCTTCACGTTAGGCACACGAATCCTTTTTCATAACCAAAGCGTGCCATTCTCATCTTCCTTGTAATCCTTCTCTATCCATTGTCAGATTTTTTTCCTTGATTTCATTTATCTTCTCATCCGTTGACTGACCATCTCGTATCTCCTGTTCCAGTGTTAGGTTTAGTTCTATCACTTCCATCTCATTCACAAACCCGAGACGCAATCGTTCAAACTCCTTAAGTGGCATGGGTGGCAGCTCCCGAACTGTGAGTTGGTGACATGCCCCCCTTCGGCTCAAAGAATCCGCTACTACATTAGCTTTTTCGGGGTGATAGTTAATTCATATATCATAATCCTTGATGAGTTCTAACCATCAGCATTGCCTCAAATTCAGATCCGTTTGCGTAAATATATACTTGAGGATTTTGTGATCCATATAAATTTCACGTCGGTGACCAAGGATGGAGTTCCTCCAAATCTACAAGGCGTGTACCACGGCTGCAATTTCCAGATCATGCGTAGGGTAATTCAGCTCATGTTTGTTTAGTTGCCTCGATGCATAGGCTACTACTTGGCCTTCTTGCATAAGCACACATCCAAGTCACTGTCTCGAGGCATCACAGTGTATACTGATGTGGACAACACAACAAAGGACACACAAACAATCCTACAAAGGACCGATTACACGAACTCGTGCTAAGAAACTTGAACAACAGGTCAATGCTTTCCTCTCTACATTACATTTTAATATTAATGAGAATAATATGCTACCTAAGTCATGTGATTACATGATACTCAGGTTTACACATGAAGGAGCATTATTGGCTTCCACGGAAAAGAACCAAGTTAATTCGCACCGTCCAATTTGAAAACGGGTGCACTGCAGCAGCCTCAACTTCACGTGTAATTCTGTACCAATATGTCACGTTCCAGGGGGCATAATACACATGGTGTGAAATATTATCAAGTCTACTTTCCAACGCAACAAACGGTGCATCGTTTGGAGTTTTCAAGCTGGAGTTATGGCCAAATTACTAAAGACTGCGCAGAAGGTGAGCAGACACGCGAGGACCAAAGACTACTTCGTGAATTGCTCAGTAGATGGCCCTCCATTTCAAAACGTGGTGACTTAAGTTTACACCTAGCTAGGAGATTTGTTCCTAGTATAAATAACACCCTTGTGCTCCTGGAAAAAGAGCCATTGATCATTTGATAAACAATATAATTCTGAGTGTCTTGCACACCTTTATTCTTTCTGGTTCTTCATGGACTTGTGAAGTGATCCCTCAGGGGTCCCCTAATTCGTGCTCTAGGCTTCCGAGCCTTTTGTGTGGATTAGTTTCCGGCTTGTGGTTCTGCGGTCGTTCAGAGATCGAGTCGAAATCCTCAAGGTTTTGGTGCCTCTCTCCCCGTCGCTTGGTCACAACCAACCTTGGCTGGTACAAAGCTAGTTATCCTGGATTGTGGTTGTGGTAGTTCGGAGATCGAGTCAAAGTTCTCAAATACTTTGGTGCCTCTCTCCCCCTCACTTAGTCGCATCCAACCTTGACAGGTATAAAGCTAGTTACCCTGCTGTTTTCAGCTAGTTACCATTGTTTGTTCCAATGTCCGATCTTTCCATTTGCCCTTCGTCGTATCTACTGCCGTGAAGATTGGGCCACCCCGGGTTTCACCCTATCATTTGGTATCAGATTTTGGGTTTACTTTGCAGGTATGATCCTCATATAATCCATTTGTTATCACCATTTTTTCTGTTATCCATCTCGTGTTTTTCGTGTAATATCTATAGTCAACTAAACCACCACAAAAAGTAACTGAACCTTTGTGTAGTACCACTGATCTTGTGTCATTTGCATCATTTCTTGTTGTTATATCCATCTACATTGTGTTGGTCAGCCCGCATCTTGTTTGCATAAAAAAGAGAAAAAATGTTTAAAGGGCTGCAAGATTATAGTCATTGTTGAAAGAATTTTCAGATTGGGCAACAAAGTTTTGCTCATCTTTTGACTTGGTTTATGATACTTGATTTAAGGTGCTACAAGCCTTCCTTGTTCAGCAATGCTAGCTCCACAAAAATACCGTAACCGGATCCCTCGACTCGTAATCCTTTCAGTCGCTTAATCACAGCAGGGATACTACCACATTTTGCACACTCGCAGTCCTTGAGAATGGGTAAGAACTTTGGTAAGCAAGAGGTGAGATTGTGTGATTCCACAAAAAAAATTCCTATATCACTTTCCCTCCACTGTTTTAACATGGCAGGATCTGATTCTAGTGTTCATGGCGGTAACACTGGAAGGCAAGAACCACCGATTGCAAGAGCTGAACTACGCCAACTCGAAGACTTACTATTGGAGGCCATGGAGAGGATGTTCAATGAACGTCTCCCTCCAGGTGATGGCAGGACTCCACGACATCATAATGAAGAATTTGGCGATGAAAATTTTGGTTTTGGGAATGATTTTCGGAACCATTTCCGAAATGAACATGGTGGCCATGATGGTGGTAGGCGTGCTGGTCACAATGATCAGCGTGGAAGAAGAATGCAAGGACATGGTCACAGCAACCATGTGCACTTTGATGAAGAGCATGAATTACATGAGGACTCATACGATGGGTATGAGGCAAATGATAACCCTTTTGCAGATCAAGGACCTTTTCCGCATCACCATAACCATCGGGTCCTCGCAGCGTGGCATCAGAGCTCCGTTGAGGTTTAACACACTTAAAAAGGTTAAATTTTCAAAAACTCGGTGAGGAACGAGTTAGTAGCCCATATAAGGATGTTATTAGTGTATAGAAAGTGGCAGTACTAACCTATGTGCTTATGTCAGAAAATCATGCATCTCAGGATATCATATACCTTGGGGGTGCATGTAAGCGCTGTCTACCAGTCCGCACAAGCTTAAGGGTGAAGCCTCACTGGTGGCAGGTAACCCGGCCATCTTTAATATCTTCTATGACTCTTCATGTCGTTTGGGGTATTCGAGCAACGCCCTTCTCTGGCGTGCTACGGGCAAGTATGGGAGACCCCGTCATGTGGTTAGTAACGTGAACATGTAGCTCAAGGCAAGTTTGGCTTGAGAACAACCGTGCGAGTGATGACGGACGGTTGTATGGACTGTATTGGGACCAGTTCAGTGTGCAGCCGAACCTGATGATTGTATGGTTTAATTGCTGTTAGTATGACCATGAATCGGTAGATGAGTAGCATACGTGTGCGAGAGACATTTAGTGCCACTGAATTAACGAAGCTGGCTAAGTCCGGTATAGGTTTTCTTTGTGAGGAACGTAGTACCTGCATGAATTGGGTGACGCTTCGACGTCACAGTCCACTATATGATTAGCGTCGTTGTAACATTTGAAATTTTTTATCCAGAGCACTAAAACTATGATTTAACTCCTTCCCTTAATCAGGATGTTCAAAGTAAGCAAGTTTTCAACTTATAGGATATTAAGAACAGAGTCCTCTGTTTTCAGCTGAAACAATGCTGAAGCTATACAGAGGTTAGAGGTACATTTCTGGAAATATTTTGAAGAGCTTTACAACTTCTATATTGATGTCCATAAGTGTTTTATCCCTTAACTAGTCGAAAAATTCAGTGGAGTTGAAACTGTCCAGAAAACAGGGCAGACCTAATATTCTCTGTAACTCTCTGTAAATTGAGCATAACTTCCTGCTTAAAATCCAAAAATAGAAAATGAGGTAGTTCTCAAAAGTTCATGATATAGTTTACAACTTTTTAACAGAAAGCTTTTTTTTTCAAATTCGAGGTAGAATTAACCGGAATTCTTAGATCAAATCAGTACCTCAAGCAGGGTGGTGCTGTCCAATTTTCTCCTGAAATTCTGTCAAATTTGACATCTCATAACTTTTGAACCAGGAAATATCTGAGGACAAACAAATACATTCTGGAAAGTTATTGAAGTTAACTTTAACTTTGATGTTGAGCTCCAGAACTGGGTTTTCTTTTAGCAGGGTCTAAATCAGATTAAAAGGGAAACTGGTCAAAGCTGTCAGTTTGGGCAGCAGACCAGCAATCAAATTTTTTCTAAGTTTGATTTGTGTTTCTAAGTTTAATGAGTTCAATGACATATTTTATGCTATAACTTAATGATTTACTGTTGAAATGAATATTTTACCTTTTTCAAATATGATTCTACAGATGGCAGAGGATAAACAACTGGAGAACGGATGGGTGGTATCCCACTGTTCCCAAGGCAGCGGGTATCCGGAACTGTTGAAGCTGATGCTTCAATATTTCGAGTACGTGGAGACGCCACATTACCTTGCCAAGGAAGAAGGCGAGGAGGGGAACAAGCCATGGACTGCCCATGTCGATGTTCCAACAGGACTGACACCACCGGGTTGGGTACCGTTCACCGTCACGGTGAAAGGGAGAAAACCAGAAGAGATGTGGCAAGTGGCAGCCCGCGACACCATGTCGCGTTTCTACCAGCTACACGTGAGAGCGATGGAGAGTACTCCATACACACTTGTCCTAGTGGAGGGACAAGCTAATCACATGTGGAGGGAGAGGTACGTTGCAGCAACTGATCCGAGTTGCCCACAATCCAGCGGAGGCGAACCTCAGCCTCCAGTTGATGGCAGGGAAGAACGTAATGGACAGCAAAGCTGTCCATATGGCTAGACTTGCCGTGGAGCTCAAGGAGAGCACCAGCCGCCAAGGCCATTTCGAGAGTGCTCACAGCGCACTCCGTAATGTGCTCCTTTTGACGATTAAGCGACTGAATGAGCAGCACAATCAGTTGTGTCGTCTGAAGAAGGCGAAGAAGAAAATCCGTGTCGACATCATGGCTTTGCAGCAGCAGATTCAGGCCTTGACCCAGCAGAATGAGGTCCTTACTCAAGAGAATGATGACGCTATTGAGGAGGGGAAGAACTGGGAAGAAGATTACAATCAGGCCATGGACAAGGTGCATGCTTTGCAAGAGCTCGTGCCTCCGGTAGTGGGCCTACCGATGGTAGGTGCAGTACCTGTAGTTTTAGGTATCCCGGCGATGCCAGAACCTGAACTCGAAGAGGAGGTCATGGACCCTGAGCCACCAGCAGAGATAGCAGAGGAGGAAGACCCATGCGAGGTCGAGTTCTACTCCGAGTAGTGAGTTTACCGTTGCTGAGTAGGACAGCAAGGGTGTGACACCCGGTTCCAAAAATGAACCAAGTGAATGCATATGTGTGCCCGGGATGTTCATCATACATACACATGTATTCCACAAACTGAAATTCAGAATATAACCACGTACGAATATTTTTTAAGTACTTTATTACAATGAATCAATGTCTCACTCATGAATATTCAACTTATTTAGCAGTGGAAGACTCAACAACAGCGGAAAAGTACTGAAACAGCAGGCTCCAACTTCAACTCCACAGGCATGTTGACGGTAGTGCGCGTGCCTAGTACTCCGCATGTTCCTCAAAGTACCCTTCTCCTGTAACTGATGTATATGTGGGAATGCAAGGGTGAGTACATGTCTTACTCAGCAAGTGCGGGAAAAGTATGACATGTAGCTTACAACAAGGTAGGCAATAAAAAGGTTCATTGCAGCAAGCAAGTTTTGTTTCACAAACATGGTAAAAACAGCAACTATTTTTAGGTGAGTTGAATCCCAACATTTACCAAGTAATTCAGCAACATTCTTTCATCATAATTCACCATTTATCAACTCTCAACCAGTCCATAATCTTTCTCAAGTTCATCTCATACTCATAATTATTCATAACCATCTCATTTTCATAGAACCGAAACCAAACTCATTGTCATGACTCAAAACAGTCCCAAAACCAATCCCAATGAACATACCCAAATAACCATCCAATGTTTTGCATATAATCATGGAAGTTGGCCAGGTGCTTGTAACCGGAAGCACGGCTATCATGATAGTTTTACACTCTGCAGAGGTGGCACCACTTTACCAACAAGTTCGTGATTTCGTCACCCGTCGGCGACTAGAAAGAACCTTCATTATACCAGTACACAACAGTCAGTGTATGGCCAAGAGATCACAAAATAGCCTTTACAAAGGGGGCTACTAGGATGTATGGACCCACTGAGTTTTCACCGGCAGGCTCAAATCTCCATTCTCTCACCCATGGGCCCCCTCTTGTGCCATGCAGTCCCCAGGGAAGTCCTTGTTGACTCCCACTCCCCACGCCATCCAAAAGTCCATAACAAGCTAGCAACACACCTAATTAGTCAGCTAAGCCGCACCCATATTTGGCCTTGTGGTGGCACTGTTTTCCTGGCATGTGCTCGCATGAACCGGTCCTTAGATCTACGGCAAGCAAACCACCATCATAATCAGCAACAACTCCAAACTAAGCTCGCCTAGATCTCCCCGATTCCATGCTCATTAACATCATCAAGTTATCATCCTCTTCATTCATATGAGTGCAGTAGCTAACATGTTTTACTTCAGCTTCCCGTGTCCCGTAAGTTAAGTGAAGCAAAAAGGAAAAACGACCATACCCAACTCATCAACTTTCCCGGCGACAAGGATGGTTCACAAAACTAGTAAACTCCTCTAAAAGGGGTGCCCCATCAAGTTGATACAAGCATACAAGTTTTCACAAGCAAAAAGGTTTCAAAAACTTGGGATCAATATGGTCAAGGGGCACTTGCCTTGCTCCCTTGGTTCGGGTTGCTCAAGCGTCTCGAAGTCTTGGTGCTGTAGATCCTTGTAGACGGCCTCTTGGGCGTGTCCTTCTACTCACGACCACACACATACAAAATTTATAGCAATCAATTATCATGCACCAACTTTACTCAAGATGCAATGAGGTGGATGAATGCAATTCCTATGGTGCAGTTTATAAAAATCAGTTTGCACGTGTTCTTGCAAGTTTTTGTAGGCTTCCATAGGGTTTTATGATGATCAAGGTTGCTGGGATCAAGTTTGGACGTGGTTATGATCTTGACACACTTTGTAGATTAATTCCGCCGTCAAAAATTGACCAAAACATGGTCTGTCCACACGCTGCATTTTCTGCTCGCAGGGGGTGAAGAAAATGGGTGCGTAGAAACAGTGGCGACGTTTTAAAAGGGGTAATGAAGACCTACCTCACTTCTTCCTTGTGGCAGGGCCTCCCTCCTTGCAATGGCAGCAGCGGGAGATTTTATAGGGAGAATTATGAGGCCGCGGCTAGGGCAGAACGTCGGGGCTTCTTCTCCGGCGACGGTTAGGCGTGACGGTGCTCGACGGCATCCAAATTCCACCAAGGTGGGGGCGCTACTTGGAAGGAGGGGGGGTTGACTTGGCAGCAGGGGGGACGGCGGCCAAAAAAAACAGAGAGGGGTGGGCGGCTAGGGGGGAGAACTATATTTATAAAGGGGAAAGGGCTAGGGTGGCTAGGATTTTAGCAAATCAAACATCCAATGGCTGAGATTTAATTTTAAAATAGGTGGGAGCTAGGGGCTGGGATTTTATTATTTATTTTCATCCAATGGTTAGGATTTAATTAGAAAATAAAAGCCCACAAGAGTCCAAAGGGGGGCGGCTAGGGTTTCCACCCTAATGGGCTGCGGCCAAGGGGATGGGGCCCGATTCGGGTCCCCCCTAATTTGGTGCAGCCAAATTGGGGGAAAATCCCCCCAAATGTGGGGGGAAATCCCCCTATGGAAATTTTGGGGATTTGGGAAAATTTTGGAAAATTAGGGGAGAGGGGAATTTGGGGAAAAATTGGTGTGGCCCAATTTGGCTATTTTATTTATTTTTTCTTTTTTTCTTTTCTTTTTATTTTTTTCTTTTCTATTTATTTGCATTATTTTCCATTTATATTTCCTTTTATTATTTTATTTACTTCTATATTATTCTCTTTAATTCTTCTTCCTTTTAAATGCTTCTCTACATGAAAAATGTATGCAGTGCATGGTAGTGAAATTGAGGGTGTTACAAACCTACCCCCTTAAAATGAATCTCGCCCTCAAGATTCGATAGAGTGGAGAAAAGATGAGGGAATTCCGCCTTGAGGTCTTCCTCATGTTCCCATTTAGTCTTGGCTTCCGTGTGATGGCTCCATTGTACCTTGCACTAACGGGTTACTTTGTTCCTCTTGACCCTTTCCTTTACGTCCAAGATTTTGATGGGGTGTTCCTCGTAGATCCTCTTGAAGCTCTAGCTCATCCATCTGTACTTGTTCTTCCGGTACTCTTAGGCACTTCTTGAGATGGGATACGTGAAATACATCATGCACGTCGAAGAGGTGCGTTGGCAGCTCTAGTTGATAGGCTACCTCTCCTCGCTTGCCCAAAATTTTGAATAGCCTGATTTAGCGAGGTGCTAACTTGCCTTTGATGTTGAACCGTCGTTTGCCTCGGATAGGCGGTATCTTAAGGTATACGAAGTCTCCAACTTCGAAGGTTAATCTTCTTTCCCTATTGTCCGCATAACCCTTTTGTCGTGACTGAGCGGCCTTCAAGTTTTCACGTATCGTTTGGACTTGCTTTTCGGCGTATTGCAGCACTTCAGGTCCAAATACTTGGCTTTCTACGGTCTCGTATAGCCGGGATGTATGGAATAAGGTGAGTCATGTGCCTCCTTGTGACGCCCTCATTTCTGTAGAACACAGAACCGAGAACTGATGCGTATGTGTGCCCAGGATGTTCATCACACATACACATATAGTTCACAAACTGAATTCAGAATATATATATATATATATATATATATATATATATATATATATATATATATATATATATATATATATATAACCACGAATAACAGGGTTTATTACAATGTCTCATGAGTCTTGGACTCATGCTAGCAGCGGAAGTCTTATTCTAGCAGCGGAAGTCTTATAATGCGGAAGCAATCTAAGCAGCAGCAGTGGCTTCATCTCTACTTCATTCCCACAGGCAAGTTGACGGGGTATCACGCTCCTAGTACTCCACAGGGTCTTCATAGTACTCCTCTCCTGTTGCTGATAATGTATGATAATGCAAGTTTGAGTACACAATGTACTCAACAAGTGCAGGAAAATATGATATGTAGCTTACAATAAGGCAGGTATAAAAAGGCTCATTGCAGAAAGCAAAGTTTATTTCTTAAAACACGAGAAAAACAGCAACTTAGCTTAAAGTGAATGTAATCCCAACATGTATTTAAACATTAACATACCTCCATCATGATTTATCACTTTCCATGTCTCAACCAGACATTAACCTTTCTCAACTTTGCTCATGAATACCATCTCGTATTCACTACCATCTCATGAATATCATCTCGTATTCACTACCATTTCATCTCATATTCAATTCTGTCTCATTCCGAGAGCAAATCTCGTTGCCATGACTCAACAGTCATGCAACCAATCTTATTACCCGGACTCAACAGTCTCAAAAACGAAAACAAAATACCAAAACATCACCAAACCAAAAACCATCCCATCTAATCATGTGGGTTGTCCATGCGCTCGTGACCGTAAGCTCGGCTATCATGATAGTTTTAGACTCTGCAGAGTTTGCACCTCTTTACCCACAAGTTTGTGATTTCGTCACCCGTCGACGACTGCAGAACCTCCATTATACCAGTACACAACCGTCGGTGTATGGCCAAGAGATCACAAAATAGCCTTTACAAAGGGGCCACTAGATGTATGGACTCACTAAAGTTTCACCGGCAGGCTAGAATCTCCAATTCTCCCACCCACGGGCCCCCTCTTGTGCCATGCAGTTCCCAGGGCAGTCCTCACTCGACTCCCATTCCCCGCGCCTTCAACGGTCCATAACAATCTAGTAACTTACCTAATTACTCAGCTAAGCCGCACCCATACTTGGCCTTGTGGTGGCACTGTTATCCTAGCATGACTCGCATGAGCGGTCCTTAGATCTACGGCAAGTAACCAACATCTCATTCAACCTCATCCACAAACCAAGGCTTGCCTAGATCTCCCTCCGATTCATGTTCATTAACAACATCCGTTTCTCATTATTCATACGAGTGCAGTTAGCTAGACACATCTATCTTGCTTCCCATATCCCATGGACTCGGCGAAGCATAACAGCAAAAAACCATACCCGACTCATAAACTTCCCTGGTGAAAAGGGTGGTTTGACAAAACTAGTAAACTCCTATAAAAGGGTTTCCCATCAATTTGACTCAGCACACACACCTTTTCGCAAACAAAACAGTTTTCCAAAATATGGGATCAACATGGTCAAGGAGAACTTGCCTTGTTCTTGCGGCTCTGGTTGCTCTTGTGTCTCAATGTTCTGGTACTGAAATCCTTTGTAGATAGCTGCCTGAGCTTGTCCTTCTAATTACGACCACACACATACAAGATTCACAGCAATCAATTATCATGCACAAACTCTACTTTAAGATGCAATAATTCATATGCATGCTTAATCCTATGATGCAGTTTTTATTAGATCTGTTTGTACGTGTTCTTGCATGTTTGCATGAGTTTTACGATGAACAGGGGTGTTCGGATCAAATGTAGATGTGGTAATGATCTCGACTCAAGATCTAGATCAAACCGATCAACACGTGATCTGTCCATGAAAAAGCTTCTGTTTGAAAGGATCGAAGAACAGATACAAAGAAAACGCTATGATGTCGTAAAGCGGTATTGGAAACCTACCTTACGTTCTTCGGGCCATTCCTCTAGCAAAAACAGATCGTCGGCTCTCCTCCGGCGATGGCGATCGTGTCCGGGCTCATCGGCGATCTCTCCAGCAGTTGTACTCCGGCGAAGGGGTTTAGCTCGGCGAGTTTGGGGCTAGGGCTTCTAAGTTGTTGGCTTAGAAAAGATGTTACGACCAAGGGGTTGTTTCGGGTTCAATTTATAAGAGGGAAACAAAGAGTCCTAATCTGATTGGAATTCGAATAAGAGTCCTATTCAAGTTGTTTTTGGATCTTAACAACTTATCTTTAGTTGATTTGGTGCGGTAGAAACGTGGAATTCGTCTCGGTTTCCTCCCGTACCAGTATTCCCGTGCGTACAGAAGCAAAAACCGCTTCAGAATGGTGTTACCTTCGTGGTAATGAGCTCTGGAAGCTCCACGTGTCCTGTGGGAACCTGGGCTCCTTTTTCCGCAGAGACCAGCTCCTGTTGTGCCGCGTGTCAGGCGGCGAGACCTCCCTCTTCCTCAGAGGCGAGCTCCGCGTACGCCACGTGTCCTGGCGGGCGAGACCTCCATCTCTCTAGAGGCGAGCTCCGCATGCGCCACGTGTCTGGTGGGTCGTGACCTCCCCTCTCAACAGAGGCGAGCTCCGTGAATGCCATGTGTTAGTTCCGGACCTCCCCTCTCTTCTGAGGTGAGCTCTGAATGTGCCACATGTCAGAGCTGGACCTCCCCTCTGTTCGGAGGTGGGCTCCGAGAATGCCACGTGTTCAGTAGCGCCAGGCTTCCTTTCTCCTTAGAGACGAGCTCCGAGGTCGACACGTGTCCAATAGGACCGGACCTCTCGGAGGTGAGCTCCGAGAGCAACACGTGTCTGGCGGGGCCGGACCTCTCGGAGGCGAGCTCCGAGAGCGACACGCGTCCCACGCGGCTGGTCCTCTCTTTTCCGCAATGGCAAGCTCCGAAGGCAACACGTGTCCTGCGGGGTTGGCATCGCTCCTCTGCAGAGGCTAGCTCCTAGGGCAACATGTGTCCCACGGGGTCGGACCTCTTCCCCTTTGCAGGGATGAGCCCCGAACCTGCCACGTAGCCAGTTTAGCAGCGGACCTCTCCCCCTTTGTGGAGATGAGCTCCGAACGGGCCACGTGGTCAGCGGCCACGGAAATTGTCTACAGCGCTCCTCGGCGAACTGGAATTGGCTCTTTTTGGCTATCTTTTTTATTCTTTCTCTGTTTCAACTTATTTTAAAATGTTTCTCTACATGAAACATGAATACATGCAGAAATCGAAAATGAGGGTGTCACAAATCTACCCCCCTTAAATTGAATCTCGCCCTCGAAATTCGCTAGTGGAGAATAAATGAGGGAATTCTGCCTTGATGTCTTCTTCATGTTCCCATGTAGCTTCTGCTTCCGTGTGATGACTCCATTGTACCTTGCACCAACGGATCACCTTGTTCCTTGTGACCCTTTCCTTTACGTCCAAAATTTGGACAGGTTGCTCTTCATAGGTCAGATCCTCTTGAAGTTCAAGTTCATCCATCGGTACTTGCTCTTCCGGTACTTTCAAGCACTTCTTGAGCTGGGATACATGAAACACGTCATGTACGTCCGAGAGGTGCGTTGGGAGCTCTAGTTGATAGGCTACTTCTCCTCACTTGTCCAAAATCTTAAATGGCCCGATATAGCGAGGTGCTAGCTTGCCTTTGACGTTGAAACATCGTTGGCCACAGATAGGCGATACCTTAAGGTATACGAAGTCTCGTACTTCGAAGGTCAACTTCCTTCGCCTATTGTCCGCATAGCCTTTCTGTCGTGACTGAGCAGCCTTCAAGTTCTCCCGTATTGTTTGGACTTTCTTTTCAGCCTCTTGTAACACTTCCGGTCCAAACACTTGGTTTTCTCCAGTTTTGTTCCAAAACAACGGCGTTCTACACCGTCTACCATACAATGCTTCGAAAGGTCCCATCTTCAAACTAGCTTGATAGCTGTTGTTATAGGAGAATTCGGCATACGGCAAAGTCCTATCCCAACTACGCCCATGTTTCAAGGCACAAGCTCTCAACATGTCCTCCAAAATTTGGTTTGTCCTTTTGGTTTGTCCATCAGTCTGCGGGTGGTAAGCGGAGCTAAAATCTAGTCGTGTACCCATGGCCTCATGCAGCTTCTTCCAGAATCTAGAGATAAACTGAGAACCCTGATCTAAGACTATCCTCTTCGGGACTCCATGGCGGCACACGATTTGCTCCATGTACAGCTCGGCTAGTTGTGCAATGTTGTACACGGTCTTAGCAGGAATAGAATGAGCTGTTTTTGTCAATTGGTCCACGATAACCCAGATTGAGTTGTAACTCGACCGAGTACGTGGCAATCTGACGATGAAATCCATACTGATGTCTTCCCATTTCCACTCGGGTATTTTCAATGGTTGCAACAATCCAGCGGGTCTTTGATGTTCAGCCTTCACCCGTTGGCATGTGTCGCATAGGGCAACATACTCTGCTATGTCCCTTTTCATACCATCCCACCAATAACAAGTCTTTAGGTCCTTGTACATCTTGGTACTTCCGGGATGTATGGAATAAGGTGAGTCATGTGCCTCCTTTAATATCGTGTCGCGGATGTGCTTCACGTTAGGCACACAAATCCTTTTCCCTAGCCAAACGTACCATTCTCGTCTTCCTTGAAGTCCTTTTCGATGCCTTGTTGGATCCTTTACTTGATCTCTTTGATTTCTTCATCCGATGCTTGGCTATCTCTTATCTCTTGTTCCATCAAAGAGTGGAGTTCCATCACTTCCATCTCGTTCAAGAATCCGAGATGTAACCGTTCGATCTCCTTGCGTAGCTCGGGCGGTAGCTCCCGAACTGTGAGTTGGTGACATACTCCCTTTCGGCTCAATGCATCGGCTACTACATTGGCCTTTCCGAGGTTATAGTTGATTCCAACATCATAGTCCTTGATGAGCTCCAACCATCGATGTTGCCTCAAATTTAAATCCTTTTGGGTGAATATGTACTTGAGGCTTTTATGATCCGTATAGATCTCACATCGATGACCAAGGATATAATGTCTCCAGATCTTCAATGCATGCACTACGGCTGCGAGTTCCAAGTCATGTGTGGGGTAATTGACCTCATGCTTCTTTAATTGTAGTGAGGCATAGGCTACCACTTGTCCTTTTTGCATGAGCACACATCCAAGCCCTTGTCTGGATGCATCACAATATATGCCAAAGCTCTTGCTTACGTCCGGCAATACGAAAATCAGCATTGTGGTTAGCCTTTTCTTGCACTCCTCAAAGCTTTCTTGGCACGCTGGTGTCCATTGGAAGGCTTTTCCCTTTGTTAGCAACTCCGTCATAGGTCTTGCTATATTAGAGAAGTCCTTGATGAACCGGCGGTAGTATCCGGCCATCCCAAAAAACTCCGAATATCCCTCACGTTTTGCGGTTGGTTCCACTTTAGAACATCTCCCACTTTTCCGGGATGAACCGGTACTCCTTCCTCGGAGATAATGTGGCCTAGGAACGATATCTCCTTTAGCCAGAATTGACACTTGCTGAGCTTGGCATACAATTCATGCTCTCGCAGCTTCTGTAATGTCAATCTCAAGTGTTCTTCATGTTCCTCCTCACTTTTCGAATACACCATGATGTCTTCGATGAAAACCACGATGAACTTATCCAAGTACTCCATGAAGACCTTGTTCATGAGGTACATGAAGTATGCGGGTGCATTCGTTAACCCAAAAGACATCACGGTATATTCATACGAACCATACCGTGTCTGAAAGGTAGCCTTGGGTATATCGGAGGGCTTAATCTTCAGCTGGAAGTATCCCGACCGAAGATCAATCTTGGAGAACACTCTGGCTCCTTTCATCTGGTCGAACAGGTCCTCTATACGGGGCAGAGGGTACTTGTTCTTGATTGTCACCTCATTGAGAGACCTATAGTCCATGCACATCCTTTGGGTTCCATCCTTCTTGTCTACGAAGAGCACGGGGCTCCCCATGGTGACGAGCTTGGATGTATAAAACCCTTCTCTAGCTGCTCTTGGATTTGTTTCTTGATCTCCACTAGTTCATTGACGGGCATCCTATAGGGTCTCTTTGCTATAGGTGCAGTTCCGGGTACCAAGTCAATGGAAAACTCGATGTCCCGTTCAGGTGGCATACCTGGAAGTTCTTCCAGGAACACGTCCGAGAATTCTTGAACCACCAGAATGTTTTCCAGGGTTGCTTCTTCAACGCGATCAAACGTTGCCCTCTCGGTTGCCGGTTGGGCTGACTCAAACTCGATGCGAGTACCGTGCTCGTTTGTCAACTGCACGCTTCTCTCAGCACATTGGATTACTCCGTTGTGCTTGCTTAACTAATCCATTCCGAGTATTATGTCAAGCCCTTGGGAATCCAAGACAATGAGGTTGGCAAGGAAGTCTACCCCCTTATTTTAAGGTTTACTTTTGGACATACTATATTAGTCCTCTTCTCTCCACCGGGAGAATTAACCAACATAGTATATTTCAAGTGTGATATGGGTAGATTGTACTTGGCAACATACTTGGATGATATGAAGGAATGTGATGCTCCAGAATCAAATAGAATGGTAGCTGGGTTGGTGTTGGCAAGGAACATACCAATCACGACGTCCTCAGCTTGTTGCGCTTCCTCAGCAGAGATATGGTTCACGTTGCCGTGAGCGTAATTCTGCTGTCTACGGTTTCCTTGATTGGCTCCTCCGTTCGGCCGTGGGTTCTGCTTGGGCACGTTGCCTTGCTGTGCAGGACCCCTCTTCGAGCACTGGCTCACAAAGTGTCCCGGTTCTCCGCATGCATAGCATGCCTTGTTGCCCATGACAGCAGGTACGTTGGGGCGGGGGTTTTGAACAGGAGCGCCCATATTTGTACAAGGCGCAGGAGGCAAAGGCACACGAGGTGCTTGCGTGACAGGTCGTTGTTGTGGTGGCTGCTTAGGGCGAAAAGCAGGAGCGGACAATCCATACTGTGGTGCCGCTGAGGGCATGTACCGAGGTCGTATGTTGCTCCCTTGTGGCTGGTATGGCATCTTTCTTTTGCCTTCTCGCTCGATCTCTTGGATCTTGCTTTCAACCACTATGGCTTTGTCAACTAGCTTCTGGAAGCTCGCATAATCATCGTTGAGAAGCTGAACCTGGATCTCATTGTTCAACCCTCTCATGAACAGGTACTGCTTCCTTTGGTCCGAGTTGACATCCTCAAGGGCATACCATGACAGTTGCGTGAACTTGTTAAGGTACTCATTCACGCTTTTCTGTCCATGGCGGAGACCTTCAAACTCTTGCCTCTTTAGCATCGTTACTCCCGCAGGGATGTAATGAGAGCGGAAACTCTCCTTGAACTCAGTCCAAGTAATAGTATCCGGGTCGACATGAGCATTACACAGGGTATCTCACCAGTCAGCGGCAGCTCCCATGAGTTGTTGCGACGCAAAGAGAACCTTCTCTCTGTCATTGCACTGAACTATAGCAAGCTTCTTCTCCATGGATTTCAACCAGTCAACAGCCTCCATGGGGTCATTAGCTTGTGAGAAATTAGGCGATCGAGTCCTCATGAACTCTCCCAGTCGGTTGTGAGCCGGCGGTGGTGGCGGTGGTGCCGAAACAGGGTTGTTGTTGTTGGCTTGCAACTGACCCAATGTTTGGATCATGGTTTGCATAAGCTGATTCTGCATGGCCATCAATCGTTCCAGGTTGTTTTCACCAGCTCTGGGGTTAACAGGAACTTCATCGTGGCCATCCTCTTGGTTGCCACGGACGTTCCTTCCATGGCGGCCGGCGTTTCCTCTCACCATCTGTGAGAGAGAACGGAATAGAATAGAGGCTAGAAGGTTAGATGGATCCCCCTAACTATTTGCATCAAGGTGGATAGACTATATATATTAGCCCATATGAGGATGTGAACAAGTGCCGAGGCATCTCACACCTCTCTCTACTTATGTGTGGATATGGACAACGCTTGAGACGTCCCACAACTCACACTAAGCACACAAGCACAAACAATCATCACAAAAGTTCAACCAATCCTATTCAAGCTTCTATTCAATGGGGGTCCTATGGGCTTTTAGGGTGATATCAATCTGTTACTTCACCCTAGGCTTGCATCTTATGTCAAGGTGGTTCCAATGCCAATCTATGCATCCTATGGTCAGTGTGGCTTCTAATACCAATCTGTTACTAGGGGTTGCATCCTACAGTCAACGTGGTAGATACCAACTTGTGACCTATCTAGGTGTGTGATCTACTGTCAACCCGTCGAAGGTTGATACCAATTTGTGTTCTCTATCTAGGCATGTAACCTACCGTCAACCGTGGCTCTGATACCAATCTGTGACGCCCTCGTTTCTGAAGAACACAGAACCGAGAACTGATGCGTATGTGTGCCCAGGATGTTCATCACACATACACATATACTTCACAAACTGAATTCAGAATATATATATAACCATAAATAACAGGGTTTATTACAATATCTCATGAATCTTGGACTCATGCTAGCAGCAGAAGTCTTATTCTAGCAGCGGAAGTCTTCTAACTAGTGATGAAGCAATGTAAGCAACAACAGCGACTCCATCTCTACTCCATCCCCACAGGCAAGTTGACGGGGAATCACACTCCTAGTACTCCACGGGGTCTTCATAGTACTCCTCTCCTGTTGCTGATAATGTATGATAATACAAGTTTGAGTACATAATGTACTCAGCAAGTGATGCAAAATATGATATGTAGCTTACAACAAGGCAGGTATAAAAAGGCTCATTGCAGAAAGCAAAGTTTGTTTCTCAAAACACGATAAAAACAGCAACTTATCTTAAAGTGAATGTAATCCCAACATGTATTTAAACATTAACATACCTCCATCATGATTCATCCCTTTCCATGTCTCAACCAGACATTAACCTTTCTCAACTTTGCTCATGAATACCATCTCGCACTACAATCTCATCAATAGCATCTCGTATTCACTACCATTTCATCTCATATTCAATTCTGTCTCATTCGGAGACCAAATGTCGTTGCAATGACTCAACAGTCATGCAACCAATCTTATCACCCGGACTCAACAGTCCCAAAAACCAAAACCAAATACCAAAACATCACCAAACCAAAAACCATCCCAATAACCATCCCATCTAATCATGTGGGTTGTCCAGGCGCTCGTGACCGTAAGCTCGGCTATCATGATAGTTTTAGACTCTGGAGAGTTTGCACCTCTTTACCCACAAGTTTGTGATTTCATCACCCATCGGCGACTGCAGAACCTCAATTATACCAGTACACAACCGTCGGTGTATGGCCAAGAGATCACAAAATAGCCTTTACAAAGGGGCTACTAGATGTATGGACTCACAAAGGTTTCACCGACAGGCTAGAATCTCCAATTCTCCCACCCACGGGCCCCCTCTTGTGCCATTCAGTTCCCAGGGCAGTCCTCACTCGACTCCCATTTGACACGACCCCACGGTCTTGTCGAGCCAGGATCACGCTGAGGGGTGCTGCGTTGCACAGCACCGGATAACACACATCCAAGGTACAAAGCGGAAGTAAAGTTTTATTACATAAAAAGGTTTATGAACATTTGTACAACCAAATATGTTCAACCTACCTCACGGGCGTAGACTATGCATCAAGTTCACATTCAGCCCGTGAACGTGTCCTTGCTAGCACGCACGCACACTAAAACGGCGGCGTGCACCACTCCCACTCGACGGGGTTTCCCTCCTGGGGTTTCGTCTCCTCCTCGGGAGTCCCTTCCTCATAGAACTGTCACACCCGGTTTTTCCGAAGAACAACCAAGTGAATATCACATGTATGCCAGGATCATTTTCTCATACATGTGATGACAAATAGTGAAGCATCATTTATTACAAGCCAGGTGTCGAATATAAATAAGTCTTACATAGCAAATGTCTCGATGGACAATAATAAGTTCATCACAAGTAAATAAACTAGCAGCGGAATATTATTCTTTAGGGCTCCGTCACAGGCGTTGCCCGGGGTCTCCATGAACCTAGAAACCTTCTTCGGGTCCAAAGTCTTGGTCATTATACACCATCTCATTATCTTGACCTGAGCAGCAATATAAACCAACAAAATATGCAAGGTTGAGTACCAATTGTACTCAGCAAGTGTGGGAAAATCATATCATGCATGGCTAGAACAAGGAGAGGTTGAACTCATGGTTAAAGCACTACGCAATTAATACCTATCACCTTAGCTTATTAAGCACCTACATTACTACACCGGTGAAATGGTCCCAATCTCCCATCCCATCATCATAATCCAAGAACCATAACATCATTTCCAATGTTAAGCTTCCCGCTTAACTTCCAAAACCATCAATCCTCTAATCATGAATAAGTCCAAGCCGCTCTTGACCGTGAGCACGGCTGTCATGACAGTTTTGACTCTGCAGAGTTTGTACCACTGTACCCACATGTAGTGATTTCATCCCCCGTTGCCGGGTGGACTAAAAGAACCTCCATTATGCCAGTGGCTACGAACCACATTCACACTTCCTAGGTGTGTAGCCAGGAGATCACTACGAAGCCTTTACAAAGGGATTCCCGACGAGCGTGGGCCCACTGAGGTTTCACCCCTAACAGCATACAAGAGGCTCCAACCCCGCTGCAGTGGCCCCCTCTTGAGCCTTGCGGTTCATATGGTAGTCCAGCTGACACCTACTCCCCGCACCATCCAACACACCCATACTACGCCGGGGATACACCTAATTAGTTGGCCAAGCTGCCCCATCTCAGCATGTGGTTGGCACTGTAAAGCCAGGTTACATGCTCCATGAACCGGTCCTTTGGATCCAGGCAAGTACTAAACACAAACCCGAGTCTCGTGCACCCAGCACACAACCAAAACATCCAACTTGCCTTGATCCCTACCTCTACATAACTCCCAATATCTCATTCAAGAGTATGGTAAAATAAACTGATGATCTCATATCCCAATTATCCCATTCTAAGCATGGCTAAGCATATGCATAATAATAAATGACATGTTAAAATAAATCCCAACCCAAGCTACAAGGAAACAAGGTAATGCAATTCTAGGGAAACTTCCTATCATGGGTTTCATATTTAAATTAACAATGCAAATAACTCTAGCTACACATCCTAGCATAGGATCAAAGTGGTCAAGGACACTTGCCTCCTTCTTGCTGCTCTTGAAATGGGTAGTCCTGGTCTTGGAAAGGAATAACTTGCTCTTGAGCAGGTTCTACATCATACCATCACACATAGCAAAAGAAAAACAACAATCCATAAGACATAGTTCACACTTCCACTTCATACAAACCACACATTCATATTTATGAAAGTCATTCACCCTTATATGTGTTGTGGTTACTTTATGTGTGTTGAGTTGTGGCTTGCATGCACTTTTAACCATGTGTATATGATTCCTACTTTTGTGTCCACATTTATACTTACTTACTATGAGTTTCCAATAAATTGCTTATATTCAACTACTACACCTTTTTACTACCAAGTGTGTATGAAAAGTATTTTTCTTCCCCATACGTGCCTTCATAATTTCTACCAACCCTAAACTGAACTCTTTGGATTTTAAAAACTCCACTTATCATTTACTAGTTGCTATATTTTCAGATTTATATTCCTATGCATAATTGTGTATTTTATTATGAAATTAGTAATACACATCATCTAAACAGAATAGGTTCTGGTCCTAAATAATTTAATAACATATTTTGACCTTTGCCTCTGATGTAAACTATTTCATAATTATTTTCCCTATTTTCTAAAACTATTTATTACTTAAAAATGTGTCCCTAATTGTGAATAATAAATTAAACAGATTCAATTCAGTCCAAAATATGTTTTTATCTCCCTCCCAAAATTTCCTAGACACTTAGAAAGTCTTTAACTTAATTTTTGACAATATGTTTGTCCCACTTTTTAATTTTTAAACACTAGTTACATATTCAATTTTCTAAATTAAATACTAAACAGGGCTAAAATGATGAACTCATCCCATTACAGGGTCTATAATATTATTTTCAGAATTTCCAGGGATCTAGCTACACTTATCAGAGGTGTTTTTCCTAATTTTTATTAAGTCCAGGGGCTAAAACTGATTTTTAAATGAATTTACATGATTTTCTGGAGTTCCAGGGGCTAGATCTGAAGTTTCCGGGGATAGCTCTTATTTCCCGAGAACCCCAGGGGGTAGCACGTAAGAATTCCAGTCTTTATAACGCGGGGCTGACGTGGACCGTCCGATTTTAAACTGACGGCCGAGATTATCACATCAAACCGGCACGCGGGGATTTAAACCCTACCGTGCGATTTAAAATAAACGGCGCACAAGCGGCCACGTCGCTCTGATCGAGCGCGGGCGGCGCTGCCGGCGGCGCACGGCGGCGGGAAGCGGCGATCTCGCCGGAAACTATCGGATCCTCGAGAATTCTGCCTAGAACTGTGATCTTATGGCATAGATCGGTAGAGAAGAGGTCGGGGATCTCACCTCGGGGGTTTTCTTGAGCTCGGAGGTCCCGGAAGGTGATCGGCGGCGTGGTCCGAGGCAAAACCACGGCGAAGCTCGTCGGCGCTGTGTTTACACCGCAAGTCACCGAGTTTTCTGCACCTGCAAGGTTCCCCGGAGGCGGTGGATCAATACCAGCGAGTTAGATCGGAGTTTCCGAGCTTAGATCGGCAAGAATTCACCGGAGAAGTCTCGGTTCTCACCGGAGTAAAAATCGGCGATCGCGTGGGAAAAACAGAACGAGGCCGGGGTTTTTATAGACGGGTGAGGGCGGCGGGGTGGTTTAGATCATGTCCGCGTCGGCTACGAACAGAACTCAGCGGGGTTTACGTCGAAATCCCGATCGGTTTCGATTCGGGCGCGGGGGAGTTCGGCGCGGCGCGAGGTAGACGAAGATCTGTGGGTCCCACCTGTCAGCGTGAGAAAGAGCGGGCGCGCGGCTGCGGGCTGGCGCGGGGTAAGTTGGGCCGGCTGGTGGGTTTCGGCCCACTGGCCGGTTTTTTTTCTGTTTTCTCTTTTTTCTTTTTCCATTTCTTTTCTGATTTGAGTTTAATTTGAATTCCAGCTTGAATTTGAATTTTTGCAAAACATGCAACACGTCCAAAAATTTTTAAATTCCCCTCTTAACATGATTTAGTGTTTTGAATCAAAATTTTGGGGTGTTACAGCTCTACCCCCCTTAAAAGAAATCTCGTCCTCGAGATTGGTGTTTCTAAGAAAACAATTCCGGAAATTGTGCCTTGAGCTCATCTTCCCGTTCCCAGGTGGCTTCCTCTTCTGAGTGATGCTTCCACTGCACCTTGCACATCCGGATTCTTTTATTTCTGGTGAGGCGTTCCATTGTCTCCAAAATCTTGCATGGTTGCTCCGCATAAGACAAATCCTCAGCTACATCCACTTCATTCATGGGTAACACCTCTTCAGGCGTCCTCAGACATTTCTTGAGTTGTGACACATGGAATATATCGTGCACATCCGATAGATGAACCGGTAACTCTAGTTGATATGCCACTTCGCCTTTCCTCTCCAAGACTTGAAAGGGTCCGACGTATCGAGGTGCCAACTTCCCTTTCACCTTGAACCGACGAAGTCCTCTGATAGGGGACACCTTGAGATAAACATAGTCTCCCACGTTGAAAACGAGCTCTCTTCTTCGTACATCGGCATAGCTCTTTTGGCGTGTCTGTGCTATCCTCAAGTTGTTGCGAATTTCCCTCACCTTCACCTCGGCTTCTTGTAGCACTTCTGGACCAAACACTTTACTTTCTCCTGTTTGGTTCCAAAATAAGGGAGTTCTGCACTTCCTTCCATACAAAGCTTCAAACGGTGACATTTTCATACTAGCTTGATAGCTGTTGTTATAGGAAAACTCCGCATACAGTAAGTTCTTGTCCCAACTCCTATTGTTTTTGAGTGCACATGCCCTTAGCATGTCTTCTAGGATCTGATTGGTTCTTTCCGTCTGCCCGTCAGTTTGGGGATGATAGGCCGAACTAAAGTTCAGATGGGTTCCCATGGTTTCATGCAGCTTCTGCCAGAACCTTGAGGTGAACTTTTTCCCTCGATCCGACACAATCTTCTTTTGCACTCCATGGTAACACACGATCCTTGACATGTACAATTCTGCCAATTTGGATCCGCTGTAGATTTCTTTCACGGGGATGAAATGAGCTACCTTGGTTAGCCTGTCAATGATGACCCATATCGAATCATATCCTGATTGGGTCCTAGGCAATCCCACGATGAAATCCATGCTGATTTCTTCCCATTTCCATTCAGGCACTTTGAGTGGTTGCAATAATCCCGCGGGTCGTTGATGTTCTGCTTTCACCAACTGACATGTGTCACATAGGGCAACATGTTCCGCGACATCTCGCTTCATACCATACCACCAATACCTGATGTTAAGGTCCTGATACATTTTTGTACTCCCAGGATGAATGGAATAATCAGAATCATGAGCCTCCTTTAGAATCAATTCACGGATCTCCTTTACTTCTGGCACACAGATTCTTTTCCCGTGCCACACCGTTCCTTGTTCATCCTCTCTAAAAACCGGAGCTTTATTTTCCTTGATAAGTTGTCTGATCTCTTGTATCTTCTCATCATTCTTTTGACCATCGCGTATGTCTTGCTCTAATGTGGAGTCCACTTCCATGGCGATGGCTTCACCACTATTCACAAGGCATAGATTGAGCCCTATAACCTCGTCCTTCAATTCTGCAGACATGTCCTTCAAGCTCAACTTATTGACCTGCACTTTCCGACTTAAAGTATCGGCCACGACGTTTGCTTTCAAGGGATGATAGTTGATGCCCACATCAAAATCATTGATTAGCTCTAACCATCTCCTTTGTCTGAGGTTGAGATCTGGCTGTGTGAAAATGTACTTCAAACTCTTATGATCCGTATATATCTCGGTCCTCTTCCCCATCAAATAGTGCCGCCAAATTTTCAACGCGTGTACCACTGCGGCTAGTTCTAGGTCATGTGTAGGATAGTTCTTCTCGTGCTTTCGAAGCTGCCGGGATGCATATGCCACGACATGCCCTTCTTGCATAAGAACACATCCCAACCCGTTTCCAGAGGCATCGCAGTACACCGTGAAGCTCTTTTGCATATCTGGCATAACCAGCACTGGGGCTGTTGTCAATCTTTCCTTTAACTCCTGAAAACTCTTCTCGCACTGTGGCGTCCATGTGAAGGTGATTCCCTTCTCCAATAGTTTGGTGAGAGGTCTCGAGATCTTAGAGAATCCCTCAATAAACCGTCGATAGTATCCAGCCAATCCCAAGAAGCTTCGAACTTCCCCGACATTTTCAGGGGTCTTCCACTTCTGTATATCCTCGATTTTGGCAGGATCCATGGTGATTCCTCCCTCCGAGATTATATGTCCTAAGAAGGGAACTCTCTTCAGCCAAAACTCACACTTGCTCAACTTGGCATATAGTTGGTGTTCTCTTAGCCTCTGCAACACCAACCTTAGATGTTTCTCATGTTCTTCTTCATCTTTGTAGAAGACGAGAATGTTATCTATGAAAACCACCACAAATTTATCCAGATATTCCATGAATACCTTGTTCATGAGATACATGAAGTATGCCGGGGCATTAGTTAGCCCGAAAGGCATGACGGTGTATTCATACAGCCCGTACCGAGATACGAAAGCTGTCTTGGGAATATCAGATTGCCTTATCTTTAGTTGGTGGTATCCCGACCTGAGATCAATTTTCGAGAACACACAATCTCCCCTCAACTGATCAAACAAGTCTTCAATACGGGGTAATGGGTACTTGTTCTTGATGGTTACCTCATTCAAAGCACGATAATCCACGCATAACCTTTGGGTTCCGTCCTTCTTGGGCATAAATATCACCGGAGCTCCCCATGGTGAGGAACTAGGACGAATATACCCCTTCTCCGACAATTCTCTCAAATGATCCTTGAGTTCTTCCAGCTGCTTGGAGTCCATCCGATAAGGTCTCTTGTATATCGGGGCTGTTCCAGGCACTAGATCAATTGCAAATTCCACTTCACGATCGGGAGGCATACCTGGCAACTCCTCCGAAAAAACATCTGGGTATTCCCGGATAATCCTGATCTCCTCCACTTTCACCTCAACTTGATTTAATTTAATGTCCCTCCTAGGCTCGTGTATTGTTATGAACTTTACCCTGGTGCCACTAGGGTGAGTTAGTTCCACCGTTCTGGTCGAACAATGGATGATTCCCTTATGTTTGGTCAACCAATCCATACCCAAAATAATATCTATCCCTTGTGAATCTATCACTATGAGGTTAGCAGTGAACACTACCCCATTAATGTCTAGATTCACTTTGGGACACACTTGTCTCGTCCTTATTTCTCCACCTGGAGAGTTTACGGCTAGCATATGGTTCATTTGTGTTGTTGCTAGGTCATGCTTCTTAACAAACCCTTGAGCAATGAACGAGTGGGTAGCACCAGAATCAAACAGCAGGGTTGCAATGTGTAAATTGGCAGGAAACTTACCAACTACCACGTCGGGTGCCTCTTGTGCTTCCTCCATAGTGACGTGGTTCACCCGTCCTCTCATTACATTCTGCTGATGTGGCTGCGTGGGCTTCTTCTTTGGACACTTATGGGCGTAGTGCCCCACTTCTCCGCAACTAAAACATAGCACCCCAACCTTAGGTGCCTGGCCTTTGCTGTCTTGGGGTTGGTTTGGGGGTCCTTGTGCTGCTGGTCGAGGTGGATATGCAGGGTGAGGCTGCTGTACGAACTGACGTTGTGGCTGTATTGGTGCTGCCGGAGGCCTGTAGTTCGGGTTGTACCCTCTTGGTGCTGAGCAGGGTACCGCAGCACGGTTCGTCTGCCCTGCTGGTTGCTGCATCAGACGTGGGCGGGTGTTGCTCCCCGAGGCTTGATGTGACCACCCGGCCTTCCTCTTGTTCTCATTTTCCAAGACCTTTAGCTTCCTTTCTACCACAAACGCTCTGTCCACCATCTTTTGGAAACTTTCATACTCATTTGAGGACATTGCACACTGCATCTCTGCAGTAAGTCCTTCCACAAAACAATCTTGTTTCTGCTCATCAGTCTCTATGTCCCGTGGGGCATAGCGGGATAGTTGAGTAAATTTAGTGAGGTATTCCCTCACCGTCATGTTTCCCTGCTGCAGTCCCAAAAACTCCTTCCTCTTGTTTTTGAGTTCACCTCTTGGGATGTAATGGTTGCGGAAGCTACGCTTGAACTCTTCCCAATGATGTTCTCATACCCTTGGCACTGGATGATCCTCATCTTGCTTTCAATGGTCTTCAGCCAATCATCTGCCTCCAGAGGTTCAGCAGCACTTGCAAACTTTGGAGGTTGAGTTCCTAGAAACTCACTCAACCTTGGTTGGCGTGGTGCAGCTTGTGGAGGTGGAACTTGATGCAAGTTGGCCACCACTTGAGTCAAGTTCTGGACGAGCTGATTCTGATTCTCCAGCATTTGGTGGAGAGGGTCAACTTCTTCACGGCGACCACTCCTGTCCTGGCCTCCAGAAAGATGAGGGTTGCATGCCTCATCGTTGTCGTTGGCGGGGTTGGCAGCACATCCTTTTCCTCTCCCGGCCATCTGGCAGAATCAACCAATGTTAATTTGAAAGCATTTAGTATCATCTTACTACTTTCATTTGTTTGTACTTTGAAGTGTTGAGGCTTTGTTATACTTTTACGAGGTTTCATATCTCACACCAAATAAGTGCACTATTATTTCATGTGGGTTCGCACACCAAAGCAAAACAATCTGAAGACGAGGTTGTGGACAATTGCTCATGGCTTCCACAACTCACGTCATACACCAAGCATTAACACACCATTAACTACATAACGACTCGACTACTCGACCTCTTGCTTGCTAAGGGAAAGACTCTACACTACTCGTTCTCTTGAGCTGGCTCCTCGGGATCTTCCTACTCATTTCGACTACCTTCTGACTCTGCTTTGGGTGGAGAGGCTGCTGGTGGACAAGTGCGACGACGCCTGATCGCTCGGCGATCTGGGGAGTCAGGAGTCCATGTATCATTCACGGTGACACACAGTTCATTCCCATCTCCTCTTTCTCTCGCCTTTAAGCAGGCTCGCAGCAACGCCTCCGTTTCCTTCAGGGTATCTCGGACATCATGAAGCTCTTGTTGGCAATCCTGTAGTCGAGTGCTGAGCATAGCAGCATCCTCCAGACACAAGTCCATGTGCTCATGGGATGTCCCTTGCTGTACCGGCGGGTGCTTGTACTCCGTGGTACCACTCTCACGTTGGAGGACATACATGTACTCAGTCTTGTCCAGGTGGCGACGATAGATGTGACTCTGGCAGGTGATGGCCTCCCAGGTGACATCTTTCTCCGCATCGACCTGTGTTGCTCGACAAGCTGGAGAGTGGTGGATCTTAAGCAGCTGATTTTCGTGTATTATCCTCATCTCTGAACTCCATTCTTCCCTCTTCTCACGGATGGTCCTGGTGGAGTTATAGTGGATGATTAGCTTGCCCGTATTGCCGGCGGCTTCGAGCATACGCCGAAGACGGCGCAACAAGCTTCCTACTGCCAATCCGTAGGAAAGGTACGTCACCGGATGGCTCTCCTCTTTTTCGGCAAGGGCTACTACGGGAACTCTCCCTCCTGTGGACTTGCGAGCGGTGCGAATCATGCGAACCATCTAAAACAAAAAGAATTTAAAATTAGGTTAGATAAACTCTCAAACAAAAATCCTATTTTGAATGTAAGTTGGGGTAAGATGAAGAAAATGACTCCTTAAATAACACTTTTCAACCCACACCTTGGAAAATAGTTTTTAAGAAAATAGGGCCCTTAAATACGTCCATTTCTACCTAGGTCCACGTTCCTACGGGCAACCTTGGCTCTGATACCACTTCTGTCACACCCGGTTTTTCCGAAGAACAACCAAGTGAATATCACATGTATGCCAGGATCATTTTCTCATACATGTGATGACAAATAGTGAAGCATCATTTATTCCAAGCCAGGTGTCGAATATAAATAAGTCTTACATAGCAAATGTCTCGATGGACAATAATAAGTTCATCACAAGTAAATAAACTAGGAGCGGAATATTATTCTTTAGGGCTCCGTCACAGGCGTTGCCCGGAGTCTCCATTAACCTAGAAACCTTCTTCGGGTCCAAAGTCTTGGTCATTATACACCATCTCATTATCTTGACCTGAGCAGCAATATAAACCAACAAAATATGCAAGGTCGAGTACCAATTGTACTCAGCAAGTGTGGGAAAATCATATCATGCATGGCTAGAACAAGGAGAGGTTGAACTCATGGTTAAAGCACTACGCAATTAATACCTATCACCTTAGCTTATTAAGCACCTACATTACTACACCGGTGAAATGGTCCCAATCTCCCATCCCATCATCATAATCCAAGAACCATAACATCATTTCCAATGTTAAGCTTCCCGCTTAACTTCCAAAACCATCAATCCTCTAATCATGAATAAGTCCAAGCCGCTCTTGACCGTGAGCACGGCTGTCATGACAGTTTTGACTCTGTAGAGTTTGTACCACTGTACCCACATGTAGTGATTTCATCCCCCGTTGCCGGGTGGACTAAAAGAACCTCCATTATGCCAGTGGCTACGAACCACATTCACACTTCCCAGGTGTGTAGCCAGGAGATCACTACGAAGCCTTTACAAAGGGATTCCCGACGAGCGTGGGCCCACTGAGGTTTCACCCCTAACAGCATACAAGAGGCTCCAACCCCGCTGCAGTGGCCCCCTCTTGAGCCTTGCGGTTCATATGGTAGTCCAGCTGACACCTACTCCCCGCACCATCCAACACACCCATACTACGGCGGGGATACACCTAATTAATTGGCCAAGCTGCCCCATCTCAGCATGTGGTTGGAACTGTAAAGCCAGGTTACATGCTCCATGAACCGGTCCTTAGGATCCAGGCAAGTACTAAACACAAACCCGAGTCTCGTGCACCCAGCACACAACCAAAACATCCAACTTGCCTTGATCCCTACCTCTACATAACTCCCAATATCTCATTCAAGAGTATGGTAAAATAAACTGGTGATCTCATATCCCAATTATCCCATTCTAAGCATGGCTAAGCATATGCATAATAATAAATGACATGTTAAAATAAATCCCAACCCAAGCTACAAGGAAACAAGGTAATGCAATTCTAGGGAAACTTCCTATCATGGGTTTCATATTTAAATTGACAATGCAAATAACTCTAGCTACACATCCTAGCATAGGATCAAAGTGGTCAAGGACACTTGCCTCCTTCTTGCTGCTCTTGAAATGGGTAGTCCTGGTCTTGGAAAGGAATAACTTGCTCTTGAGCAGGTTCTACATCATACCATCACACATAGCAAAAGAAAAACAACAATCCATAAGACATAGTTCACACTTCCACTTCATTCATACCACACATTCATATTTATGAAAGTCATTCACCCTTATATGTTTTGTGGTTACTTTATGTGTGTTGAGTTGTGGCTTGCATGCACTTTTAACCATGTGTATATGATTCCTACTTTTGTGTCCACATTTATACTTACTTACTATAAATTTCCAATAAATTGCTTATATTCAACTACTACACCTTTTTACTACCAAGTGTGTATGAAAAGTATTTTTCTTCCCCATATGTGCCTTCATAATTTCTACCAAACCTAAACTGAACTCTTTGGATTTTAAAAACTCCACTTATCATTTACTAGTTGCTATATTTTCAGGTTTATATTCCTATGCATAATTGTGTATTTTATTATGAAATTAGTAATACACATCATCTAAACAGAATAGGTTCTGGTCCTAAATAATTTAATAACATATTTTGACCTTTGCCTCTGATGTAAACTATTTCATAATTATTTTCCCTATTTTCTAAAACTATTTATTACTTAAAAATGTGTCCCTAATTATGAATAATAAATTAAACAGATTCAATTCAGTCCAAAATATGTTTTTATCTCTCTCCCAAAATTTCCTAAACACTTAGAAAGTCTTTAACTTAATTTTTGAAAATATGTTTGTTCCACTTTTTAATTTTTAAACACTAGTTACATATTCAATTTTCTAAATTAAATACTAAACAGGGCTAAAATGATGAACTCATCCCATTACAGGGTCTATAATATTATTTTCAGAATTTCCAGGGATCTAGCTACACTTATCAGAGGTGTTTTTTCTAATTTTTATTAAGTCCAGGGGCTAAAACTGATTTTTAAATGAATTTACATGATTTTCTGGAGTTCCAGGGGCTAGATCTGAAGTTTCCGGGGCTAGCTCTTATTTCCCGAGAACCCCAGGGGGTAGCACGTAAGAATTCCAGTCTTTATAACGCGGGGCTGACGTGGACCGTCCGATTTTAAACTGACGGCCGAGATTATAACATCGAACCGGTACGCGGGGATTTAAACCCTACCGTGCGATTTAAAATAAACGGCGCACAAGCGGCCACGTCGCTCTGATCGAGCGCGGGTGGCGCTGCCGGCGGCGCACGGCGGCGGGAAGCGGCGATCTCGCCGGAAACTTTCGGATCCTCGAGAATTCTGCCTAGAACTGTGATCTTATGGCATAGATCGGTAGAGGAGAGGTCGGGGATCTCACCTCGGGGGTTTTCTTGAGCTCGGAGGTCCTGGAAGGTGATCGGCGGCGAGGTCCGAGGCAAAACCACGGCGAAGCTCGTCGGCGCTGTGTTTACACCGCAAGTCACCGAGTTTTCTGCACCTGCAAGGTTCCCCGGAGGCGGTGGATCAAGACCAGCGAGTTAGATCGGAGTTTCCGAGCTTAGATCGGCCAGAATTCACCGGAGAGTCTCGGTTCTCACCGGAGTAAAAATCGGCGATCGCGTGGGAAAAACAGAACGAGGACGGGGTTTTTATAGACGGGTGAGGGCGGCGGGGTGGTTTAGATCATGTCCGCGTCGGCTACGAACAGAACTCATCGGGGTTTACGTCGAAATCCCGATCGGTTTCGATTCGGGCGCGGGGGAGTTCGGCGCGGCGCGAGGTAGATGAAGACTGTGGGTCCCGCCTGTCAGCGTGAGAAAGCGCGGGCGCGCGGCTGCGGGCTGGCGCGGGGTATGTTGGGCCGGCTGGTGGGTTTCAGCCCACTGGCCGGTTTTTTTCTGTTTTCTCTTTTTTCTTTTTCCATTTCTTTTCTAATTTGAGTTTAATTTGAATTCCAGTTTGAATTTGAATTTTTGCAAAACATGCAACACGTCCAAAAAATTTTAAATTCCCCTCTTAACATGATTTAGTGTTTTGAATCAAAATTTTGGGGTGTTACAAGAACCCTGCAAAAGCTTCAAACACAAGCAGTGAGCATGAAGGCTCAGCAAGACTGACCCGTCTCTCCTAACATGAAACTTCTACATGAGGATATTAGGTACATGAGGTAAAATAAGTTGCAAAGGACTCGTCTAATTGGTGGAACCTTACTTTCAAGTTTTAGCAGCAAGTTGTGGAGAACCTTATGCTAAGGCATATGAGAGAGCCGCAATCAAACAAGAAATGCATTTCTCTCATGTACTTTGCCCAAAGTTTGAAAAGAACTTTAGTTAGCTCTAAACTACAACAAATAATTAACAATCAAAGTCCATCTTTAAATCAGCAACATTTTAACATGTAACTAGCCTGTTCTTTCTACGTCATGGTACAGTGAGCAAGTGGTACTCACTGACCGCGAGGTATGGCGATTATAATCGATTTACACCTGCAGGGTTACCCGAACAACCGGTGTTACCTACAGCAACCATCATGGACGTCGTACGCAACCACCTTTCACCCGTCAGCCAAATGTTGAACCGGTCCAATTGTCCCGAGCAAGAGGTCTCTGCACGCGCATCTCAGTGCCGCTAGCCGATTTACACCTCGAGCTCTCAACCTACCTCTGAACGACCAGCTATGCCTCAACATCCAGCTATCCGAGTTACATTGGTTTCCCGGTTCCCATATAGCTGGTAGGTCTTCAGTACTGTTCTAGCTTGTTTAACAGGCCCGCACACGGCGCGGTCCTCAATCAACACAAGCGGAGCTATAGCACCCAGGCCCCAAAGACATGCTGCCCTTACTCTCCGCTCGGTCTCATTTTTCTTGCCATGTGTTTCATTTGCTATCTCTACCCGAGTCGAGTGCCTCTAGCCTATTCTCGCGAGTAGTTCCAACTACTCGACTTGTACCGAATCCTACACTAACTTAGCATTGCAGTAGCTACACGGGGTTTTCAATCCTAATCCCAACCCATGGTTTTCTTGGCTATGCAATTGAGTTTTCAAACAAGACTCTAATACAAGCAGTAGGGGTATTCAAAGTAAGTTCTCAAAACAGTAAAAAATTGTAAAAGGGTTAATGCAAACCGGAGCTTGCCTGCTTTGTAGGGTAGTAGTATATAATAGAAGTTAGTGATCTTCAATCCCTTGATCTTTCTGAACTCGCTCAACTGATCCACAAGTCAAGGGATGGCTCCGTCGAAGTCCTTCATCGTGAACCCTATTGACATGTATATGCATAGTATTTTATAATGTAATTCAAAGGCATAGAGATTAACACTTCTTAAGAACAGAGGCTGTGTAGAGATCTTAGGATGAAGTGGTTGCCTCTGTTGTGCAAAGAACTCAAAGAGACTAAATCTACCTTAGATGTTTCATTACATCTCTAGCTAAGTTTCTAATGCCATATAAGATGAGCTCTAATGATTTGGACTGCACTAAAGATCCTGATCTCCAATGACTTCGAAATTTTTACAGGATGTCATACACTACACAGGGACGTAGTTTGCTAAATTGCAGTTAAAGTGGAAAGAAATTGTGTCCCCCACAATTTCCACACTAATCCCCATGTTGTGCTTCACATCCAATAGAAAGGACAATAAGGACAGGGAGACTCCAGGCTCAATTTGAGCTGAAAATTTGGATGTGAATTCCTGGTCACATGAAAGTGCTCTGGTCCAAAAATGAACACTTTTCATCGAGTGTTTTGTTCAGAACAATTCCCTAAGAAATTACGAATTAATTCTGACTTAACTCACATGTTCATGCCCAACTTAGTGAACTACAATTTCAATTATAGTTCATAGAGTCTGCATGAATTTTCCTAGGGTTTTTGGAGCTAAGAATTGCCCAGAATTGAATTTTAAGTTTTGGAAATTCTCTGGAAACGTTTCTGTATTGGTTTGAACACAGCAACTTAAAATCTGAACTTTTCCTAATCAAATCAACTCCAAATGAGCTGAACATTTTATAGGGGTCTAGTAACACCCTAACGAATATTTTGGCAAAATTTGAGGAGTTTTGGATAAGCTAAACTCCCTCTAAAATTCTTTTGCTGGAAAGTTTTAAAGAATTTTCCAGAATTAAATAAGGACTTTTATACAAATTGGGTTGCATATTTGGATAGAGTTTGTCAACCTGAATCTAACCCAATTAGAATCACTAAATTTGGAGGTTTCTACACAAAGATATGAGCTTTGCATGAATTGGGGAAAATCTTAAAATGAGCTCTGTTCTATTTTCCAATTTTCAGAGACATAAGGAATTAACACCACATTTG
This sequence comes from Neostapfia colusana, assembly GCA_030760725.1. Taxonomy (NCBI): domain Eukaryota; kingdom Viridiplantae; phylum Streptophyta; class Magnoliopsida; order Poales; family Poaceae; genus Neostapfia; species Neostapfia colusana. The sequence continues at coordinate 78,435,373 of JASWHV010000010.1, read as the reverse complement.
ACCAAGCAGATGAGGTCCAATGCCTCTGAAATTTTTACTGGAGTTCAAGTATTTTTGGAAAAACATTCTGCCCAAATTTGGGAATTTTCCAACACATAGAACTCCTGAAATAATTCCCAAAAGATTTTACTAAATGAATTAATGAGCCAAATCCAGGGATTTTCATAAAAATTGGGCTGCATCCCTGGACAGTAATCTTTGAGAGGAATCCAAAAAAATTTGTTTCACAATTTTTGGACATTCCTACACAAAGTTATGGCTATTCAAAGGTTGAACTGAAAACTGGAAATCCAAAAATGTTTAAATGCTGACTGTGGGTCCCACCTGTCAGCCATTTCTTCAACCTCGCGCCAGAGGCCCGAGCAGCGGCGTCCTCCAGTGAGGTTCGCCGTAACCCAGTTTCCCGTCACCTCCCGACCTTAAGCTCGCCGCCCCCCCATAACTTTCGGTGCTGATCTCAGTTAGAGGGCCGCCGGCGGCTGAGGTTCACCGGAAACTAGCCCGCACCGGTCACAGAGAAGGTTAATACTCTGGCAAGGTCGGGTTCTGACGTTTCTTCACCAAATGATCATATCTCAAGCTCTAGAGCATCAGGGAAACTGGTAGAAGCTAGACATGGGCTCTAACACCGGTGAAACGGCTGGCAACCTTGGGTTTCACAGAGACCCGAGGTGTTCTACCAAGGCAGCCCGAAAAACCGCAAGAACCCGGTCGTTTCTGGATCATTTAGCCTGATTCTTGGTCGAGGGGGAGCGCTATGATGTGAGGAAGATGTTTGCAAGCTTGCTCGGGCAGTAGTTACCCGAGCAACCCGAATTCTGGGGTAGACCGAGTTCCACCCGGATAGACTACGTTTCGGGGAAACTGGAAATTCTCCTCACTCGGTTGATGAATCGTTATACGGCTTGCAGCTACATGAGCTACGGGAGATGAAACACCTTTCTTGTGTAGAGGGGGAACGGTGAAAAGGGCTGTAGCTTGGTGTCCACGGTGAGCCGATCGGGGTTCCGCCGTGAGCTTCGGTTCTTGGCGCCAAACCTCAAGTCAAGTCGTGTAGCCGCACACAGCTCCGAGGTGCGACGGGGAACAGCTGGTGCAAGCCCTTTCACGCCTTTTCTGTGTTGGAAACTCGAGCGTCTGAGGCGCGGGGGTGGCTGGCGATCGGGAGACCGATAGCGGCCGAGGTGGTGGTCGTGGGGTGAACTGCCGAAGCGAGAACGGAAGAAGGAAACGAATTGCCATCGGTGCACCGGCTGTGGAGTCGATTAGACCGACCAATGAGCGACAAGCAGGAGCTGGCGCTGGAGAAAGTCAGCAACGCCGGGCGCCGGCACGCTGTCGGGCGCACGCTTGACCGAGGGAAAAACAGAGGCGGTGCCTGTTGTTGAGAGGCTGACATATGGGGTCCACCTCTGCCCAATTTTTCCCTCACTGTGCCTTAAGATTCCCACATAAACATTGTCCAAATCTCACCAAATTTGGAGGAGAGGCCAAACATAATGTGAGGAATTTGAATATAAAATCTGATTTCAAAATTGAGCACATTTGGTTCAGTTTCCAAATTCAAATTTGAATTTGAATGTGCTCACAAATATTCCTCCAAATAAATGGTAGATGAGCTCCAAAATTCTCCAAACTTGGAACTTAAACTCTTGAACACTTGAGGAATGCATTGGTGAATTCTCTCGAATGCATTTAGACAATCTGATCATGAATCCTTTGTAACACCCCAAAATCCTGTTAAGAGGGGAATTTAAAAAATTTTGGACGTATTGCATGTGGTGCAGAAATTCAAATTCAATTTAGAATTCAAATTCAAATCAAAACCAGAAAAGAAATGGAAAAAGAAAAAGAAAAACAGAAAACCCCGGCCAGTGGGCCTAAACCCACCAGCCGGCCCACCTTTTCCCGCGCCAGCCCACAGCCGCGCGCTCCTCTCTCCCTCTCACTGACACGCGGGGCCCCCATGTCATCCCCCACCTCTCGCTCACGCCAACAGCCGGGACTTCTCCGCGCGTCCGAATCCAAACTACCCCGGAATCTCGCGTCCCCCAGCCGAATTCTGGTCCCGGACGACTCCAACTCGATCACAACCGACACACCGCCCTCCCCCGTCTATATAAACGCCGGCATCGCCCCGTTTTCCCCACCCAATCGGCTGTTTTTCCTCCCGGTGAGAACCGAAGCTCCGATCACCGTTTTCTCTCGATCTTTGCTCGGGTTTTCTGATCTAACACGCCATTCCTGTTCCACCGCCTCCGGGGAATCAAACAGGTGCAGAAAACTCGGTAGATTGCGCCCTAGACACAGCTCCGACGAGCATCGCCGCGATTCCATCTCGGACCTCGTCGCCCACCGCCTTCCAGGGCCTCCGAGCTCAAGAAAAACCCCGAGGTGAGATCCCCGACCTCCCCTCTACCGATCTATGCCATGAAATCCCAATTTTAGGAGGAATACACGAAGATCCGAAGTTTTCCGGCGAGATCGCCGCCTCCCTCCGCCGCCCGCTGCAGGGCAGCGCGGGCTGACTCCGGCCAGGGCGACGTGGCCGTGTGCGCCGTCTATTTTAAATCGCACGGTAGAAATAGAACCCCCGCGTACCGGTTCGACGTTATAATCTCAGCCGTCTGTTTTAAATCGGACGGTCCACGTCGGCCCCGCATTATAAAGGCTGGGATTCTTACGCGCTACCCCCTGGGGATCTCGGAAAATACGAGCTAGCCCTGGAAACTTCTGATCTAGCCCCTGGAACTTCAGAAATTCATGTAAATTCAATTAAAAATCAGTTTTAGCCCCTGGACTTAATAAAAATTAGCAAAACCCCTCTGTTATGCATAGTTAGACCCCTGGAAATTTGTAAAATAATAAATTAGACCCTATAGTAGGATGAATTTACCTTTTTGACCCTATATGGTATTAAGTTTAGAAATTTGAATGTGTGACTAGGATTTAAATTTAAAAGGAAAGACAAACACATGTGCTAATTCAAGTTTAAACTCTACTAACACTTGGAAAACTTTAGAATGAACTAAAAATAAATTTTAGGCTGAAATGAAATCTGTTTGGGTGTTGTTCATATTTATTAGTTCTAGGAACACATTTTTAGGTTAATAAATAATTCTGAAAATTGGTAAAATAAATTTAAATTAGTTCACATCAGAGGAGAAGTTAAAAAACATATTATTTAATATATTAGATCAGAACCTATTCTGTTTAGATGTTATGCCCTACTATTTAATATTTAAAACTCACTTTTAGGCATAGAAAATAAATCTGGAAAATAAAGGAAAAATAGGTATTCATAATTAGAAAATGATAAATGAAGTCTCTAAATCCAAAGACTTCAGTTTGGGATTTGGTAGAAGGTTTAAAAACACACTTGGAATAGGAAATTACCTTCCATGCAAACTTGGTAGCTAAAGAGTGTGTTAATTGAATATGAAGAATTTGTTTAGAATTGAAATTCATATATATAGTGTGCAAATAAAAATCTGAATACAAAAATTGGAAATCATATACATATGTTTAAAAGTGCATGTAGGCCAAAATCAACACATGTAGAGTAACCACAACACTTAGAAATGTGAATGACTTTCATAGGTATGTATGTATGGTTTGTATGAAGTGAAAGTGTGAACTATGTCTTATGGATTGTTGTTTTCTTTTGCTATGTGTATTGGCATGAGTAGAACCTGCCCCAGAGCAAGTTCTCCCCTTCCAAGACCAGGACTTTCCATTCCCAGAGAAGCAGGAAGAAGGCAAGTGTCCTTGACCACTTTGATCTTATACTAGGATGTGTAGATAGAATTATTTGCATTATCAATTGAAATATGAAACCCATGTTAGGAAGTTTCCCTAGATTTGCATTACCTTGTTTCCTTGTAGCTTGGGTTGAGATTTATTTTATCATGTCATTTATTTATATACTTAGCCATGCTTAGAATGGGATAATTTGGATATGAGATCATCAATTTATTTACCTTACTCTTGAATGAGATCTTATGAGTTATGTAGAGGTAGGGATCGAGGCAAGTTGGATGATTTGGTTGGTGTTGGGTGCACGAGACTCGGGTTTTTGTTTAGTACTTGCCTGGGTCCTAAGGACCGGTTCATGGAGCATGTAACCTGGCTTTACCGTGCCAACCACATGCTGAGATGGGGCAGCTTGGCCAATTAATTAGGTGTATCCCCGGCGTAGTATGGGTGTGTTAGATGGTGCAGGGAATAGGTGTCAGCTGGACTACAGTGTGAACCGCAAGGCTCAAGAGGGGGCCACTGCAGCGGGGTTGAAGCCTCTTGTATGTTGTTAGGGGTGAAACCTCAGTGGGCCCACGCTCGTCGGGAATCCCTTTGTAAAGGCTTCCTAGTGATCTCCTGGCTACACACCTGGGAAGTGTGAATGTGGTTCGTGGCCACTGGCATAATGGGGGTTCTTTTAGTCCACCCGGCAACGGGGGATGAAATCACTACATGTGGGTACAGTGGTGCAAACTCTGCAGAGTCAAAACTGTCATGACAGCCGTGCTCACGGTCAAGAGCGGCTTGGACTTATTCATGATTAGAGGATGATGACTTTGGAAGTTGTGGATGTTAAGCGGGGAGCTTAACATTGGAAATGATGATATGGTTACTTGATTTTGATGATGGGTTGGGAGATTGGGACCATTTCACCTATGTAGTTATGTAGGTGCTTAATAAGCTAAGGTGATAGGTGTTAATTGCATAGTGCTTTAACCATGAGATCAACCTCTCCTTACTTTGGCCATGCATGACATGACCTTCCAACACTTGCTGAGTACCAACGGTACTCAAACTTGCATATTTGTTGGTTTATATTGCTGCTCAGGTCAAGAGAATGATGTGGTGTTTAATGATCAAGACTTCGGACACGAAGAAGGATTCTAGGTTCATGGAGTCCCCGGGCAACGCCGGTGATGGAGCCCACAAGAATAATATTCCGCTGCTATTTTATTTACATGTTATGAACTTATTATCATCCATCGAGACATATGCTATGTAAGACTTATTTATATTTGACACCTGGCTTGTAATAAATGATGTCTCACTATTTGTCATCACATGTATGCGAAAATGATCCTGGCATACATGTGATATTCACTCGGTTGTTCTTCGGAGAAACCGGGTGTGACAGAAGTGGTATCAGAGCCAAGGTTGCCCGTAGGAACGTGGACCTAGGTAGAAATGGATGTATTTAAGGACCCTATTTTCTTAAAAACTATTTTACAAAGGTGTGGGTTGAAGGTGTGATTTAATGGGGTCACTTTATTCATCTTACCCCAACTTTTATTCAAAATAGGATTTTTGTTTAAAATCTTATCTAACTTAATTTTAAATGCTTTATGCTTTAGATGGTTCGCATGATCCGCACCGCCCGCAAGTCTACCGGAGGGAGAGTTCCCGTAGTTGCCCTTGCCCTGAGAGAGGAGAACCGTCCTGTGACGTATCCCTCCTACGGATTGGCGGTAGGAGGCTTGTTGTGCCGTCTTCGACGCATGCTCCAAGCCGCCGGCAATACGGGCAAGCTAATCATACACTACAGCTCCACCCAAACCATCCGTGAGAAGCGGGAAGAATGGAGTTCAGAAATGAGGATTATCCACGAAAATCAGTTGCTCAAGATCCACCGCTCTCCAGCTTGTCGAGCGACACAGGTCGATGCGTCGAAGGATGTCAGCTGGGAGGCAATCACCTGCCAGAGTCACATCTATCGTCGCCACCTGGACCGGACTGAGTACATGTATGTCCTCCAGCGTGAGAGTGGTACAACGGAGTACAAGTACCCGCCAGAGCAGCAGGGGACTTCCCATGAGCACATGGACCTGTGCTTGGAGGATGCCGCTATGCTCAGCACTCAACTGCAGGAGTGTCAGCAGGAGCTTTAGAATGTTCGTGACACCCTGAAGGAGACTGGGGCATTGCTTCACGCCAGGTTGAGGGCGAGAGAAAGAGGAGATGGGAATGAACTGTGTGTCACCGTGAATGACACATGGACTCCGGACTCCCCAGATTGCTGGGCGAGCAGGCGTCGCCGCACTTCTCCACCAGCAGCTTCCCCACCCAAAGTGGAGTCAGAGGGCAGCCGCAATAACGAGGAAGATCCCGAGGAGTCAGCTCAGTGATATGAGTAGTGTAGAGTCCTTTCCCTTAGTTTAGCAGGATGTCGGGTAGTCGAGTCGTTACCTTAGTTAATGGTGTGTTAATGCTTGGTGTGTGACGTGAGTTGTGGAAGCCATAGGCGTTTGTCCACAACCTTGTCTTCAGGTTGTTTTGCTTTGGTGTGTGAACCCATATGAATTAAGAGTGCATTTATGTTCGCGTAAGACATGAAATCCTCAGAAAATATAAATGAAATAAGGTCTCAAAATTTTAAAGTATAAACAAGAAAAATTGGTAAGTTAATACGTAATGCTTTAAATTGACATTTGGTTGATCATGATAGATGGCCGGAAGAGGAAGGGGTCGTGGTGCCAACCCCGCCAACAACAACGATGAAGCCGGCAACCCTCACCTTTCCAGAGGGTAAGACAGGGGTGGTTGTCTGGAAGGAGTTGATCCCATCCACCAAATGCTTGAAAATCAAAATCAGCTCATCCAGAGCCTGACTCAAGTGGTGGCCAACTTGCACCAAGCTCCACCTCCACAAGCTGCACCACGCCAACCAAGGTTGAGTGAGTTTCTAGGGACTCAACCTCCAATGTTTGCAAGTGCTGCTGAACCTCTGGATGCAGATGATTGTCTAAAGACCATTGAGAGCAAGATGAGGATCATACAATGCCAAGGATATGAGAGGGTGCTGTTTGCCTCTCACCAATTGCATGAACCTGCTGCTGATTGGTGGACCGCTTACGTAGCCGCACATCATGACCCTGAGAACATCACTTGGCAAGAGTTCAAGCATAGCTTCCGCAACCATTACATACCAAGGGGTGAACTTAAAAATAAGAGAAAGGAGTTCTTGGGGATGCAGCAAGTAAACATGACGGTGAGGGAATACCTCACTAAATTCACCCAACTATCCCGTTATGCACCGCGGGACATAGAGACTGATGAGCAGAAACAGGACTGCTTTGTGGAAGGACATACAGCAGAAATGCAGTGTGCAATGTCCTCCAACAAGTACGAAAGCTTCCAAAAGATGGTGGACAGAGCATTTGTGGTGGAGAGGAAGCTGAAGGCATTGGAAAATGAAAACAAGAGGAAGGTGGGATGGTCACACCAAGCCTCGGGTAGCAACACACGCCCACGTCTGATGCAGCAACCCGCAGGGCAGACGAGCCGTGCTGCGGTACCCTACTCAGCACCGAGAGGGTACAACCCAAACTTCAGGCCCCCGTCATCACCAGCACAGCCACAACGTCAGTTTGTACAGCAGCCTCACCCCACATATCAACCTCGACCAGTAGTACAAGGACCCCCAAACCAACCCCAAGACAACAAAGGCCAGGCACCTAAGCTTGGGGTACAATGCTTTCACTGTGGTGAAGTGGGGCACTACGCCCATAAGTGCCCAAATAAGAAGCCCGTGCAGCCGCAACAGCAGAATGTGATGCGAGGACGGTTGAACCACGTGACCATGGAGGAAGCGCAAGAGGCACCTGACGTGGTAGTTGGTAAGTTTCCTGCCAATTTACACATTGCAACCCTGTTGTTCGATTCTGGTGCTACCCACTCGTTCATTGCCCAAGTGTTTGTTAAGAAGCATGATTTAGCAACAACACAAATGAACCATATGCTAGCCGTAAACTCTCCAGGGGGAGAAATAAGGACAAGACAAGTGTGTCCCAAGGTGAATCTAGACATTAATGGGGTAGTATTTACTGCCAACCTCATAGTGATAGATTCACAAGGGATAGATATTATTTTGGGCATGGATTGGTTGACCAAACATAAAGGAATCATCCATTGTTCGACCAGAACGGTGGAACTAACTCACCCTAGTGGCACAAGAGTAAAGCTCATAACAATACAAGAGCCTAGGAGGGACATTAAATTAAATCAAGTTGAGGTGGAAGTGGAGGAGATCAGGATCATCAGGGAATATCCAGATGTTTTTCCGGAGGAGTTTCCAGGTATGCCCCCCGATCATGAAGTGGAATTCGCGATTGAGCTAGTGCCTGGAACAGCTCCGATATACAAGAGACCTTATCGGATGGACTCTAAACAGCTGGAAGAACTCAAGGAACATTTAAGAGAGTTGACAGAGAAGGGGTACATTTGTCCTAGTTCCTTACCATGGGGAGCTCCAGTGATATTTGTGCCCAAGAAGGACGGAACCCAAAGGTTATGCGTAGACTACCGTGCGTTGAATGAAGTAACCATCAAGAACAAGTACCCATTACCCCGCATTGAAGACTTGTTTGATCAGTTGAGGGGAGCTTGTGTGTTCTTGAAAATTGATCACAGGTCGGGATACCACAAACTTAAGATAAGGCAAACTGATATTCCAAAGACAACTTTCGTATCTCAGTACGGACTGTATGAATACACCGTCATGCCTTTCGGGCTAACTAATACCCCGACATACTTCATGTATCTCATGAACAAGGTATTCATGGAATATCTGGACAAATTTGTGGTGGTTTTCATTGATGACATTCTCGCCTTTTCCAAAGATGAAGAAGGACATGAGAGGCATTTAAGGTTGGTGTTGCAAAAAGTGAGAGAACACCAACTATATGCCAAGCTGAGCAAGTGTGAATTCTGGTTGAAGAGAGTTCCCTTCTTAGGACATATAATCTCGGAGGGAGGAATCTCCGTAGACCCCGCCAAGATCGAGGATGTACAGAAGTGGAAGACCCCTGAGAACGTTGGGGAAGTTCGAAGCTTCTTGGGATTGGCTGGGTATTATCGACGGTTTATTGAGGGATTCTCCAAGATCTCGAGACCCCTCACCAAACTGTTGCAGAAAGAAATCACATTCACATGGACGCTGCAGTGCGAAACGAGTTTTCAAGAGCTAAAGAAAAGATTGACAACAGCCCCAGTGCTAGTTATGTCAGATATGCAGAAGAACTTTTCGGTATACTGTGATGCCTCTGGAAACGGGCTGGGATGTGTTCTCATGCAAGAGGGGCATGTCGTGTCTTATGCGTCCCGGCAGCTCCGGAAACACGAGAAGAACTATCCTACACATGACCTAGAACTAGCCGCAGTGGTACACGCGTTGAAGATTTGGCGGCACTACTTGATGGGGAAGAGGACAGAGATATATACGGATCATAAGAGCTTAAAGTACATTTTCACACAGCCAGATCTCAACCTCAGACAAAGGAGATGCTTAGAGCTAATCAACGACTTTGATGTGGGCATCAACTATCATCCTGGGAAAGCGAATGTCGTGGCAGATGCTTTAAGCCGGAAAGTGCAGGTCAATAGGTTGAGCTTGAAGGACATGCCTACAGAATTGAAGGACGATGTTATAAGACTCAATCTATGCCTGGTGAATAGTGGTGAACCCATCGCCATGGAAGTGGACTCCACATTAGAGCAAGACATACGCGATGGTAAAAAGAATGATGAGAAGATACAAGAAATCCGACAACTCATCAAGGATAATAGAGCCCCTGGTTTCAGAGAGGATGAACAGGGTAGAGTGTGGCACGGGAAAAGAATCTGTGTGCTTGAATTGAAGGGGATCCGTGAATTGATTTTGAAGGAGGCTCATGATTCCGACTATTCCATTCATCCTGGGAGTACGAAGATGTACCATGACCTCAAGAGCAGATATTGGTGGTATGGCATAAATTGAGATGTCGCGGAACATGTTGCCCTATGTGACACATGTCAGTTGGTGAAAGCAGAACATCAACGACCCGCGTGATTATTGCAACCACTCAAAGTGCCTGAATGGAAATGGGAAGAAATCGGTATGGGTTTCATAGTGGGACTACCCAGGACCCAATCAGGATATGATTCAATATGGGTCATCATCGATAGGCTAACCAAGGTAGCTCATTTCGTTCCCGTAAAAGAAAGCTACAGCGGATCCAAATTGGCGGAGTTGTATATGTCAAGGATCCTGTGTTACCATGGAGTGCCAAAGAAGATAGTGTTAGATCGAGGGACACAGTTCACCTCAAGGTTCTGGCAGAAGTTACATGAAACAATGGGAACTCATCTGAATTTTAGTTCTGCCTATCATCCCCAGACTGACGGACAGACGGAAAGAACCAATCAGATCCTTGAGGATATGCTGAGAGCGTGTGCGCTCCAGAACAATAGGAGTTGGGATAAGAACTTACCGTATGCGGAGTTCTCCTATAACAAAAGCTATCAGGCTAGTATGAAGATGTCACAATTTGAGGCTTTGTATGGGAGGAAGTGCAGAACTCTCCTAATTTGGAACCAAATGGGGGAAAGTAAAGTGTTTGGGCCCGAGGTACTACAAGAAGCCGAGGCAAAAGTGAGGGAAATCCGCAACAATTTGAGGATAGCACAGACCCGACAAAAGAGTTATGCCGATGTACGGAGAAGAGAGCTTATTTTCAACGTGGGGGACTAGGTCTATCTCAAGGTGTCCCCTATCCGAGGACTTCGTCGGTTCAAGGTGAAGGGGAAGTTATCACCTCGATACATCGGACCCTTTCAAGTTCTGGAGAGGAAAGGCGAAGTGGCATATCAACTAGAACTACCGGCTCGCCTATCGGATGTGCATGATGTATTCCATGTGTCACAGCTCAAGAAATGTCTAAGGACGCCTGAAGAGATGTTACCCATGAATGAGGTTGACGTATGAGAGGATCTGTCTTATGCCGAGCAACCGATCAAGATTTTGGAGACAATGGAACGCCTCACAAGAAATAAAAGAATCCGGATGTGCAGGGTGCAGTGGAAGCATCACTCGGAAGAGGAAGCCACATGGGAGCGAGAAGACGATCTTAAGATACAGTTTCCGGAATTGTTTTCCTAGAACCACCAATCTCGAGGACGAGATTTCTTGTAAGGGGGGTAGAGCTGTAACACCCCAAATCCTGTTAAGAGGGGAATTTAAAATTTTTTGGACGTATTGCATGTGGTGCAAAAATTCAAATTCAATTTGGAATTCAAATTCAAATCAAAACCAGAAAAGAAATGGAAAAAGAAAAGGAAAAACAGAAAACCCCGGCCAGTGGGCCGAAACCCACCAGCCGACCCACCTTTTCCCGCGCCAGCCCATAGCCGCGCGCTCCTCTCTCCCTCTCACTGACACGCGGGGCCCGCGTGTCATCCCCCACCTCTCGCTCGCGCCAACAGCCGGGACTTCTCCGCGCGCCCGAATCCAAATTTACCCGGAATCTCTCGTCCCCCAGCCGAATTCTGGTCCCGGACGACTCCAACTCGATCACAACCGACACGCCGCCCTCCCGCGTCTATATAAACGCCGGCATCACCCCGTTTTCCCCACCCGATCGGCTGTTTTTCCTCCCGGTGAGAACCGAAGCTCCGATCACTTTTTTCTCTCGATCTTTGCTCGGGTTTTCTGATCTAACACGCCGATCCTGTTCCACCGCCTCCGGGGAATCACGCAGGAGCAGAAAACTCGGTAGATTGCTGTCACACCCGGTTTTTCCGAAGAACAACCAAGTGAATATCACATGTATGCCAGGATCATTTTCTCATACATGTGATGACAAATAGTGAAGCATCATTTATTACAAGCCAGGTGTCGAATATAAATAAGTCTTACATAGCAAATGTCTCGATGGACAATAATAAGTTCATCACAAGTAAATAAACTAGCAGCGGAATATTATTCTTGAGGGCTCCGTCACAGGCGTTACCCGGGGGTCTCCATGAACCTAGAAACCTTCTTCGGGTCCAAAGTCTTGGTCATTATACACCACCTCATTATCTTGACCTGAGCAGCAATGTAAACCAACAAAATATGCAAGGTTGAGTACCAATGGTACTCAGCAAGTGTGGGAAAATTATATCATGCATGGCTAGAACAAGGAGAGGTTGAAATCATGGTTAAAGCACTACGCAAATAATACCTATCACCTTAGCTTATTAAGCACCTACATTACTACACAGGTGAAATGGTCCCAATCTCCCATCCCATCATCATAATCCAATAACCATAACATCATTTCCAATGTTAAGCTCCCCGCTTAACATCCACCACTTCCAAAACCATCAATCCTCTAATCATGAATAAGTCCAAGCCGCTCTTGACCGTGAGCGCGGCTGTCATGACAGTTTTGACACTACAGAGTTTGTACCACTGTACCCACATGTAGTGATTTCATCCCCCGTTGCCGGGTGGACTAAAAGAACCTCCATTATGCCAGTGGCTACGAACCACATTCACACTTCCCAGGTGTGTAGCCAGGAGATCACTACGAAGCCTTTACAAAGGGATTCCTGACGAGCGTGGGCCCACTGAGGTTTCACCCCTAACAGCATACAAGAGGCTCCAACCCCGCTGCAGTGGCCCCCTCTTGAGCCTTGCGGTTCATATGGTAGTCCAGCTGACACCTATTCCCCACACCATCCAACACACCCATACTACGCCGGGGATACACCTAATTAATTGGCCAAGCTGCCCCATCTCAGCATGTGGTTGGCACTGTAAAGCCAGGTTACATGCTCCATGAACCGGTCCTTAGGATCCAGGCAAGTACTAAACACAAACCCAAGTCTCGTGCACCCAGCACACAACCAAAACATCCAACTTGCCTTGATCCCTACCTCTACATAACTCAGAATATCTCCTTCAAGAGTATGGTAAAATAAACTGATGATCTCATATCCCAAATATGCCATTCTAAGCATGGCTAAGCATATGCATAATAATAAATGACATGATAAAATAAATCCCAACCCAAGCTACAAGGAAACAAGGTAATGCAATTCTAGGGAAACTTCCTAGCATGGGTTTCATATTTCAATTGACAATGCAAATAATTCTAGCTACACATCCTAACATAGGATCAAAGTGGTCAAGGACACTTGCCTCCTTCCTGCTGCTCTTGAAATGGGTAGTCCTGATCTTGGAAAAGAATAACTTGCTCTTGAGCAGGTTCTACATCATACCATCACACATAGAAAAAGAAAAACAACAATCCATAAGACATAGTTCACACTTCCACTTCATACAAACCACACATTCATATTTATGAAAGTCATTCACCATTATATGTGTTGTGGTTACTCTATATGTGTTGATTTGTGGCTTGCATGCACTTTTAATCATGTGTATATGATTCCTAATTTTGTGTTCACATTTATACTTACATACTATATATATGAGTTTCCAATTTAAATAAATTCCTTATATTCAATTACTACACCTTTTAGCTACCAAGTATGCATGAAAGGTATTTTCCTTCTCCATATGTGTCTTCAGAATTTCTACCAACCCTAAACTGAATTCTTTGGATTTTAGAACTCCATTTATCATTTACTAGTTGCTATATTTTTAGATTTATTTCCTATGCCTAAATGTGAACTTTATTATGAAAATAACAAGACACATCATCTAAACAGAATAGGTTCTGATCTAAAATATTTACTAATATATTTTTGACCTTTTCCTCTGATGTAAACTATTTTATAATTATTCTCCCTATTTTCCAGAACTATTGTTTACTTAAAAATGTGTCCCTAAATGTGAATAATAAATTAAACAGATTCACTTCAGCCCAAAATATGTTTTTATCTCACTCCAAAGTTTTCTAAATACTGAGAAAGTTTTTAATTTAATTTTGACAATATGGTTGTCCCACTTTTTAAATTTTAAACACTAGCCACATATTCAATTTCCTAAATTAAATATTAAACAGGCTAAAAAGGTAAACTCACCCCACTACAGGGTCTATAATATTATTTTAACAATTTTCAGGGGTCTAGCTATACATAACAGAGGAGTTTTTCCTAATTTTTATTAAGTCCAGGGGCTAAAACTGATTTTTAAATGAATTTACATGATTTTCTGAAGTTCCACGGGCTAGATCAGAAGTTTACGGGGCTAGCTCTTATTTCCCGAGAACCCCAGGGGGTAGCACGTAAGATTTCCAGACTTTATAACGCGGGGCTGACGTGGACCGTCCGATTTAAAACAAACGGCTGAGATTATAACGCCAAACAGGTACGCGGGGATTTGAAGTCTACCGTGTGATTTAAAATAGACGGCGCACAAGCGGCCACGTCGCTCTGATCGAGCGCGGGCGGCGCTGCCCGGCGGCGCACGGCGGCGGGAGGTGGCGATCTCGCTGGAGAGTTTCGGATCTTTGGAAATTCTTCCTAGAACTGTGATTTTATGGCATAGATCGGTGGAGGGGAGGTCGGGGATCTCACCTCGGGGGTTCTCTTGAGCTCGGAGGTCCTGGAAGGCGGTCGGCGACGAGGTCCGAAGTGAAACCACGGCGAGGCTCGTCGGCGCGGTGTTGGAACCGCAAGTCACCGAGTTTTCTTCACCTGCAGAGTTCCCCGGAGGCGGTGGATCAAGACCAGCGAGTTAGATCAGAATTTCCGAGCGTAGATCGGCCAGAATTCGCCGGAGAAGGCTCGGGTTCTCACCGGAGTAAAAACGGCGGATCGCGTGGGAAAAACAGAACGAGGCCGGGGTTTTCATAGACGGGGGAGGGCGGCGGGGTGGTTTAGATTGAGTTTGCGTCGCCCCCGATCGAAATTCGGCTGGGATACGCAGAAATCTGGGTCGGTTTGGATTCGGGGTGAGAGGGAGTCCGGCCGATCGCGGCGCGGGCGCGAGATAGAAGAAGGGCTGGCGGGACCCGCCTGTCAGTGGGAGGAAGGGGGCGCGCGCGGCTGCGGGCTGGCGTGGTTGCTGGGTGGGCCGGCTGGTGGGTTTCGGCCCACTGGCCGGTTTTTTCTGTTTTCCTTTTTCTTTTTCTATTTCTTTTCTGTTTTGAGTTAAATTTGAATTCCAGTTTGAATTTAAAGTGTTGCAAAAACATGCAACACGTCCAAAAAAATTTAAATTTCCCTCTTAACATGATTTAGGGTCTTAACAAGATTTTTGGGGTGTTACAGCTCTACCCCCCTTAAAAGAAATCTCGTCCTCGAGATTGGTGGTTCTAAGAAAACAATTCCGGAAATTGTGCCTTGAGCTCATCTTCCCTCTCCCAGGTGGCTTCCTCTTCTGAGTGATGCTTCCACTACACCTTGCACATCCGGATTCTTTTATTTCTGGTGAGGCGTTCCATTGTCTCCAGAATCTTGTATGGTTGCTCGGCATAAGACAAATCCTCAGCTACGTCCACTTCATTCATGGGTAACGCCTCTTCAGGCGTCCTCAGGCATTTCTTGAGTTGTCATACATGGAACACATCGTGCACATCCGATAGACGAGCCGGTAACTCTAGTTGATACGCCACTTCGCCTTTCCTTCCCAGAACTTGAAAGGGTCCGATGTATCGAGGTGACAACTTCCCTTTTACCCTGAACCGATGAAGTCCTCGGATAGGGGACACCTTGAGATAGACATAGTTTCCCACGTTGAAAACGAGCTCTCTTCTTCGTACATCGGCATAGCTCTTTTGGCGTGTCTGTGCTATCCTCAAATTGTTGCGAATTTCCCTCACCTTCGCCTCGGCTTCTTGTAGTACTTCTGGACCAAACACTTTACTTTCCCCCGTTTGGTTCCAAAATAGGGGAGTCCTGCACTTCCTCCCGTACAAGGCTTCAAACGGTGACATCTTCATACTGGCTTGATAGCTGTTGTTATAGGAAAACTCCGCATACGGTAAGTTCTTGTCCCAACTCCTATTGTTTTTTAGTGCACATGCCCTCAGCATATCTTCAAGGATCTGATTGGTTCTCTCCGTCTGCCCGTCAGTTTGGGGATGATAGGCAGAGCTGAAATTCAGATGGGTTCCCATGGTTTCATGCAACTTCTGCCAGAACCTTGAGGTGAACTGTGTCCCTCAATCCGACACAATCTTCTTTGGCACTCCATGGTAACACACGATTCTTGACATGTACAATTCTGCCAATTTGGATCCGCTGTAGCTTTCTTTCACGGGGATGAAATGAGCCACCTTGGTTAGCCAGTCGATGATGACCCATATTGAATCATATCCTGATTGGGTCCTAGGCAATCCCACTATGAAATCCATACCGATTTCTTCCCATTTCCATTCAGTCACTTTGAGTGGTTGCAATAATCCCGCGGGTCGTTGATGTTCTGCTTTCACCAACTGAAAGTGCATCTAGGAAATCCCTTGTGGGTTTTGGCTAATTGATGACAAGCATATGAGATCCTAACGAAATGATTGCAGGACAAACTAAGTGAACTAGCTAGGTGCGCACAAAAAGATGAAAAATAGAGTGGTGCCCGAAAAGAAAGACTTTAAGTGGAATTTGGAAGAACAAAGTAGATGAAAATGTATAGGGTGTGTGTGAGAGACACATCCCAAGAGCTCATGACTTTGAATAAGGGAAGGGGTTTAAAAATCAACTAAAATCCACTGAAAACTGGACTAGTCCGTTCATGGACCGGACTAGTCCGTTTAACTTTCTGGAAGACGCAAACATAGTGCACCGGACTAGTCCGCCTTGTGAATCGGACTAGTCCGGTCAGCTCACTGGAATGCAACCGGACAAGTCCGGTTTTAGACCGGACTAGTCCGGTCATGTCTCTGTTGTCCTCTTTAGAGGACTGCGGACTAGTCCATCCAAGCGACAGGACTAGTCCGCTGAAGTTTCTGAAACCCCATTTCACATAGCACCGGACAAGTCCGGTTTGTGGGTCGGACTAGTCCGGTTAACCCACTGGAAGTAGACCGGACAAGTCCGAACATATACCGGACTAGTCCGGTAGTAGGTTTAACAACGGTAACTTCTTGGGAAAGCCTATAAAAAGAGGTCCTTCGTCTTTTCCAAAAAAATATACGACACATATTGTTAAAAACTTGAACCCTAGCGCCGCCACCTGACCCAAGAGCCCAAAAACACATCTCCCCACACATCTAAGGTGCAAAAAGGTGAAGATCAATCAAATACTTGATTTGGGATTGGGAGATCGTCGTTCCTTCGTTGTGAGCTCTTGGGGTTTGATCTCTCTACACTCATATTCTGCATTGTAATCTTTTTGAGTGTATTTGATCAACTTCTCATTGTAATTCTTGTGGGAGCCCTCAACGTGTGAGCTTGCCCCATAAACACGGTGATTACACTTGATAGTGAAGTCAAGTCGGCCTGTGTGGTGACTTGAAGAGGGAAAGGGTTGGGAACCCGACTCTGTGTGAGCTTCCTCAACGAGCACGTAGATCTCTTGGCGAGATCGAACCTCGGTAAAAATTTGTGTCTTTTGTCTCTCATTTGTTTTGCATTTTGACACATTAGATCACTAGTTTGCTAGTCATCGTTTGAGTTTCTTACAAGTTTGCACGTGCATCCATACAATAAATTTAATTTATAAAAACTGTTGTTCTCATTCCGCTGCTAAAAGATTAAATTTGTGAGACACACTTGATTAACTCAAATAATTCAGCACACCGGACTAGTCTGCCCACACAACCGGACTAGTCCGGTCAGTCAAGTTTCTGATAACTTCATTAAGTGTGCAGGAATTCTTTAAATGCCTATTCACCCCCCTCTAGGCCACATTCAATTGGTATCAGAGCCAAGTTCTCCACCAACGAGACTCACATCTCGGAGAGATCAATGGACTCTGAGAAGAACAATGATATCCCGATGACAAACAACAACGATGAGGAGCAAGAAGTCAAAGCCTTCGATGTGCTGAAAGAAAGTCCACATGACGATGATGAAGTGAGACAGCTAAAGGCATTACTGAGAAAGAAATTAATGGCACAAAAGGGAAAAGAGGAAGAAAAGACTATGGGGAGTGGTCATCACGACTACTCCCGGTATCCTTACAACTACAACCGTCTCAATTCAAATAATCATTACCTCTCTTTTCCCATGGGAAGGCCCCCTCAGTTTGACGGAAGTGACTACACCATGTGGATGTACAACATGAAAATGCATCTAATATCCTTGAACCCCAGCCTTTGGCATATTGTCTGCACAGGAATAGATATCCCAGACACGGATGAAGAACTCACTGCGGAACAAGAACAAGAGATTCACAGGAATGCACAAGCCGTTGCAGTAATCACATCGTCACTGAGCAGAGAGGAATTCACCAAGATCGATGGACTAGAAAGTGCAAAAGAAATCTGGGATACACTCAAAACTGCTCATGAAGGAAATAGGTCTGTACGTGAAGCCAAAATTGAGATGCTAGAAGGAGAATTGGGGAGATTTGCTATTGAAGAAGGCGAATCACCTCAAGACATGTACAATCGGATGAAGGCACTCATCAACAAAATTCGTGCCTATGGAAGTAAGAAATGGACTGATCACGAGGTGGTCAAAAGGATGATAAGAGCCTTCATGTCAAGAAACGTCACACTTTGCTCAATGATTAGAGAAAGCCCCGGGTTTCACAAAATGACTCCCGATGAGTTATTGGGAAAGATCATAAATCATGAAATGATGGAGAAAGAGGCTCAATACGTCAAAGACTTAGCCGAGCTCACCTCTTCTAAAAAGAAAGAAGTTGCTCTCAAAGCAACGTGCAGACCCAAACTCAAAGAAACTTGTGAAGACCAAGACGATGGAGATACAAGCGACGAGAGCACCGATCTTGATGACGAAGAAATGGTACTCTTCATCAAAAAGTTCGAACGCATGATGAAGAGAAGACACGGCAACAATTCACATGAAGGCAAAAGCAAGGATAAAGGAAAATCCAAGGCTCGACGCACTTGCTACAACTGCGGAGAGTATGGTCACTTCATGGTGGACTGTACTTATGAAGAAAACAAAAAGAAGAAGGAAACAAGATCTCAAGAAAAGAAAAATTTCAGAAAAAGAAGACAAGTCCATCAAGCTCACATTCGGAAGGAGTGGGACTCAAACGACGAGTCCTCCTCCGATGAAGAAGAAGAGATGGCCACTATCGCAGTCAAGAAACCAACTATGAGAGCCACACTCTTTCCGAACATGGTTGGACGGGACATGAACAACCACACTTGTCTTATGGCTAAGGAAGGCAAGAAAAAGGTTCGACTTACTCCTCCTGTGCTAAATTCCTCCATTGATGACTTCGATAGCTCTAGTGATAATGAAGAATTGTTTAGAGGGCTAAGTAAAATTGCTTTAAAGAAAATGGAAATGTTGTCGAACGAAATCTTTGAAAAGGAGGAACTTGTCAACCGACAAGAAGATATGCTCATCCGTGAGAGGAAGAGATATCAAGAAGTTGAAAAGCTTCTTGAGCTTGAAAGAGAGAAGAATGAGTCACTTGAGTTAGAGCTAGCTTTGAGTAAGGAAACTTACTCAAAGTTAGAGGACTTGCACATTGCAATCAAGGAAGAACTTGCTAACTTGTCAAAAGTTAACAAAATCCTTGAGGCGCAAGTTGAGTCGCTCAAACAAAGTGACTCCTCTTCCTCCAAGAGCTCTTCCTCCAAAGACATGAGCTCGACAACAATAAGAACCTGCACTTTCTCTAGTAAGAAGAATGTAATTTCTAATGCTTCAACCTCTCATGACATGCATTCTTCTCAAAATGGCATCTTTGATAAGGAGAAGATCAAATATGCACGAAGTGCATATATGATCACTAGACCTCCCAATGTCAAAGATGGTCTTGGCTTTGACAGGAACAAACACATGTCTACTTCTAATCATGCTAAGAATAGAATCGTTTTTGTTAAAGAAAAATCCCATGAATCTGAGCTACAAACACTGTTCCATACGTTTGATGCTTCTTATGTTCTCATGAAAAACAAGTATGGAAAAGTCATTGCTAAATATACAGGGCCACGCCACAAGAACTTAAAAACTTGTGTGTGGGTGCCCAAGACTCTTGTGACTAACCTGAGAGGACCCAAGCAAGCTTGGGTACCTAAAACCCAGAAATAATTCTATTTTGCAGGCTTACTCCTCCGGCGGATCTAAGTGGGTGCTAGTGCACAAATCATATGACCGGAGAGAGAGGTATGTTTGTGGAATACGAGTGCAACAAGGATCCAAGTGAAGGTATATACTTTGGAGACAACAGCCAAGGAAAGGTCCTTGGTAGTGGTAACATTGAAATATCCTCTCAACACACCTTATCTAATGTTTTACACGTAGACTCTCTAGATTATAATCTTTTATCAATATCTCAACTATGCGACAAAGGTTACAACTGTTTATTCACTAATGAGGGTGTGACCGTCTTTAGAAGAAGTGATGGCTCGATTGCATTCAAGGGATTGTTGAAGGGAAAGCTTTATCTTGTTGACTTCAACAAAGATAAAGCCGAACTCAACACTTGCTTGGTTGCAAAGACCAACATGGGATGGCTGTGGCATAGACGGCTAGCCCATGTTGGAATGAGAAATCTGCAAAAACTCCTAAAAGGTGGTCACATCCGTGGTCTTAAGGATGTGGTTTTTGAAAAAGACAGGCTGTGCAGCGCTTGTCAAGCAGGAAAACAGGTTGGAGCACCACACCCCGCCAAGAATGTGATGACCACCGCTAGACCGCTGGAACTTCTCCACATGGATCTCTTTGGTCCAATTGCGTATATCAGCATCGGCGGTAACAAATACGGTTTAGTAATTGTTGATGATTTTTCAAGATTTATCTGGGTATTTTTCTTGTATGATAAATCAGAAACTCAGGGAATCCTCAAGAAGTTCTTGAAAAGAGCTCAGAATGAATTCTCATCAACCATAAGAATATCAGAAGTGACAATGGGACAGAATTCAAGAACACCCAAGTTGAAGAATATCTCAATGAAGAAGGTATAAAGCATGAATTCTCGGCACCCTACTCTCCTCAACAGAACGGGGTGGCCGAAAGGAAGAACAGAACATTGATCGAAATGGCGAGAACAATGTTGGATGAATACAAGACGTCAGACCGATTTTGGGCAGAAGCGGTGAACACCGCTTGTCATGCCACAAATCGGTTGTACCTTCATCGACTACTGAAGAAAACTCCATATGAGCTTCTCATGGGTAAAAAGCCTAATGTTTCTTATTTCAAAGTTTTTGGTTGCAAATGTTTTATCCTGAACAAGAAACCAAGGGCCTCGAAGTTCGCTTCGAAGTCCGATGAAGGATTCTTGCTCGGATATGAATTGAATGTCTACGCTTATCGTGTCTTCAACAAGGTGTCCGGCCTTGTTGAAGTTGCACGTGACGTAGTGTTCGATGAAACTAACGGCTCACAAGTGGAGCAAGTCGATAAGTTTATGCTAGATAAGGAGGAAGCTCCATGTGAAGTGTTGAAGAAAATGGCACTTGGTGATATCCTACCACGAGAGGAAACACAAGACGAACTTCAACAAGAAAGCAATGATCAAGGGGGAGCTCCTACACAAGATCAAGTTGAGGAAGGTCAAGAAGATCAAGATGATCATGGAAGCAATGATCTAGGGGGAGACATGACACATGAAGACAAAGAAGAACAAGCAACTATACAAATTCCACATCCAAGAGTACATCAGTGTGTGCAAAGAGACCATCCTGTCAACAATATCATTGGAGATATTGCTAATGGAGTAACTACTAGATCTCAAATTGCAAATTTTTGTGAACACTATTCTTTTGTGTCTTTTCTAGAGCCATACAGGGTAGAAGAAGCCTTAAGGGATCCAGACTGGGTGATTGCGAGCAAGAGGAGCTGAACAACTTCAAAAGAAATGAAGTGTGGGAGCTGGTAGAAAGACCAAGGGCGAACATCGTTGGAACCAAATGGGTCTTTCGGAACAAGCAAGATGAACATGGAGTAGTGACAAGAAATAAAGCGAGGTTGGTGGCCAAAGGTTATTCTCAGGTGGAAGGTTTGGACTTCGATGAAACTTTCGCTCCTGTAGCTAGACTTGAGTCCATTCGCATTTTATTGGCATATGCTACTAACCATAATTTTAAGTTGTATCAAATGGACGTCAAGAGTGCCTTCCTCAATGGTCCGATAAAGGAGGAAGTCTATGTGGAGCAGCCACCGGGGTTCGAAGATCAGGAGTACCCCAACCATGTCTATAAACTGCGTAAGGCTCTCTATGGCCTCAAACAGGCTCCTCGAGCCTGGTATGAGTGCCTTAGAGACTTTCTGACTCAAAATGGATTCAAAATTGGTAAAGCTGACTATACACTCTTTACTAAACATTTTGATGATCATTTATTCGTATGTCAAATTTATGTTGATGACATTATCTTTGGATCCACTAACAAATCCTTCTGTGAAGAATTTAGCAAAATAATGACAGACAGGTTCGAGATGTCAATGATGGGTGAATTGAAGTTCTTCTTGGGATTTCAAGTGAAGCAACTGAGAGAAGGTACATTTATAAGCCAAGCTAAATATACACAAGACATTCTCAAGAAATTCAATATGGACAAAGCCAAGCCCATCAAGACACCCATGGCCATCAACGGACATCTCGACCTCAATGAAGACTGTCCAAATGTGGATCAAAAGGTATATCGGTCCATGATTGGCTCCTTACTTTATTTATGTGCATCTAGGCCAGATATTATGCTCAGTGTTTGCATGTGTGCAAGGTTTCAAGCCGCACCTAAAGAGTGTCACTTAATTGCTATAAAAAGAATCCTAAGGTACCTTGTGCACACACCAAACTTGGGCGTTTGGTATCACAAAGGATCCAAGTTTAACTTGATAGGGTATTCCGACGCCGACTATGCAGGATGCAAAGTCGATAGAAAGAGCACGTCACGGACTTGTCAATTTCTTGGTAGGTCCCTAGTTTCTTGGTCATCTAAAAAGCAAAACTCCATTGCTCTTTCCACAGCGGAAGCAGAGTATGTTGCAGCCGGTAGTTGCTGTGCGCAACTACTTTGGATGCGACAAACTCTTAGGGACTACGGCTACAATCTAAGTCATATCCCGCTTCTATGCGATAATGAAAGTGCTATAAAAATTGCACACAACCCTGTAGAGCACTCAAGAACTAAGCACATAGACATCCGTCATCACTTTCTTAGAGATCACTCATTAAAAGGTGACATTGTTATTTCACATGTTAGGACTGAAAAACAACTTGCGGATATTTTTACCAAACCATTAGATGAGAAAAGGTTTTGTGAACTAAGAAATGAGCTGAACATTCTTGACTCTCGAAATGTGGCTTGAAACATTGCATACCTGGTTGCAACTCAAAATGTTCCTCTGTATTGTTAAAAATGCTCCTCCTCTCCTTTTCTACTCAGAAAACTATTTTTATCTTGAGGATTATGACCATTGTTTGATTGCTGATTGCCTACTTGTCGTAATCACCAAGACTATTTGCAAAATTAGTGTCCTTGGATCACCTCTAAACTCTATTATCTGCATCAGGTCTGCTGGAACCGGACTTGTCCGGTTGTCAACCGGACTAGTCCGGACAGACCACAGTTAGGTTAATTCAGGGGCACCGGACTAGTCCGCTACCATGACCGGACTAGTCCGGTCAGTCGCTTATAGAAGCACTTGGCCGGCTCAGATCTCTCCCTCACCCCTCATTAGACTTGCTCTCCCTCTCCTCTTCCAAACCCTAGCCCCCAAAGTGATTTTCTGGTTGAACCCTCAAAATCGAGTTTTTCTCCGCGAAAAAGACTCCCCTTGACGAGTGGTCTTCCTCCTCCGGACTCATCCGGACTGATTTCCACTTCTTCGCTGCGAATCTTCAAATCTTGGTAAATCTTGGTAAATTTCAAAATCTCAACTTTTCTAGTTCTAGCTAGTTTTCTTTGATTTCAAAAGGATGTACATTGCCTCAATAGATGTATTCCTACCATGTTCCTACTCTTGTACCCTTAGATAGGAGATTTGATTCAAATGAAACATTAGGGTTCTTATGCCAGGCCGGACTAGTCCGGCGCACAGAGGCGGACAAGTCCGGTCCACCGGACAAGTCCACACTCTGAAACCGGACAAGTTTGGCCTCTGACAGTTGAACCCCTATGTTCCCATTTGAAGTCGATAATGAGTCCATTTGCATCTAATCCTTGAACTCCTTATCAGGCATCATGTCTTTAGGCTCAGATGACAACTCCTTTCACATTGATGAAGACGTTCAACGCGAGAAAGTGAGGAGGACCAAGGAGAGAGTTATGAAGAAGAGACATGATGTCAATGTCCACTCTCCACCCTCCGACGACAATCAACCTAAGAAGAGGAAAGTCATTGGCAAAAGGCCTCTAAGGAAAGATGCTGCTGAGGGCTCGTCAGGGCCAAAAAGAATCCTCAATAAAGGGAAGGGACTTGCTAGTGGTTCCCTTGGGCCCTTGAAGATGAAAAACCCTATTCACCGCAACAGGCAGCCTTCAAGTGAGGATTTCACTGAAAAAGGGAGTGAGCTAGCTGATAATTTCAGGAAGATTCAAGTGTATGACCAACCTAAGAAATGCTCTGATCCAAGGTTCTGGAGCAACTTCCATGCAGACTACTACGAGCATGTGTACATGAAGATGAAGAACCCTGTAGTAGAGAGTCAGTGGCTAAATGTTGAATATCTGAAGTCGAAGAGGTATCCTGCCTTTCGTGAGATGGTGGAGGCGTTAGAGAGGCACAGTCTGACGGACCTGCTATCCTTTGAGTATGACTGGAACAATGAAGTAATTACCCAGTTTTACTCCACTCTCTGTTTTGCTCGGGATGATGGAGACAGTCTTACTTGGATGACTCATGGTTCAAGGTATAGTGTCACGTATGATGAATTTGCTAGGATTCTTCACCTCCAACACACTTTGGATCATGAACTGGTCATTCATAATCTGAAACCCTTGGAGAAGGAGGAACTTGAATTTCTCAATGACACAAGGATGCCATATGTTCCTCCCACCATCAAATATCTAAAGCACTTCTTTGTGGTCCTAAACAGAGTCTTGAGAAAGACTATAGCTCCGAAGGATGGAGATGCGGGAACTATACAAGGGACTTTGAGGACTCTCATGAAGGTCATCAGTGGAAGGAGACCATTCAATGTCTTTGAGTATATTTACAACGACATTGTGAACATCTCAATTACCCCTAATAGGTCCTGTGGATACGCACCGTATATCATGTACATGATTGAGAAAGTGACGGGACTCGAGTTTGTCAAGGATGTCAAGCATACGGGGTTGAAGCCGCAAAAACCCACCGAGTACACTCTCCCTCCGGCTCCAACTGCCCCGTCCTCTCCACCAGTGGAGAGGAGATAAAAGCAAGCTGATGATGACACTAGATCTGCAGCTGCTCCTCCTGGATCTCCACCTGCCCAAGAATCATCCAGCGGCATCCTCAAGATGCTCTCCTCCATCTTTGCCTGCTGCTGTAAGATCGAAGACAGGCAGCACAAAGAAAAGCTTGCAAGGAAGAAACATCAACAGTACGTCAATGCCAATATCAAGTCTATCTGTGCAAAGCTTGAGATTGAGCCAGTTGGATCACCGCCCGCCTCCGAGGACTCAGAGGAAGATCCTGCTCCCGTGGATCCTGAAGATGAAGATCAGACTGAGACTGACGGAGGAGGCAGCGATGAGTGATTCCCCTCAATTTTTCCCTTTTTGGTGCCTTGATGCCAAAGGGGGAGAGATTGAGATTAGATTTGTACTATTTCTATCTAGTATTAGTTATTAAGATCTTTTGTGGTCAAGGACATGTACCTATTTTAAAATCTTGTAATGCACTATTTCTTTTCTTATGTGTGATGCACTATATGTTCACTATTGTCTATCTTTATTCTATCACATTTTGTTTATCACACACTTGTTAGGCACCCCACCATAAGGTGTGTGCATATGTGAGAAGCTTTTTGTGAATTCTTTATTATTCTCATATGTGCACACCTTATGAAAATCAACCTTTTATTCTCAATTGTGATATCTCAAATGGTTGTCATCAATCACCAAAAAGGGGGAGATTGAAAGTGCATCTAGGAAATCCCTTGTGGGTTTTGGCTAATTGATGACAAGCATATGAGATCCTAACGAAATGATTGCAGGACAAACTAAGTGAACTAGCTAGGTGCGCACAAAAAGATGAAAAATAGAGTGGTGCCCGAAAAAAAAAGACTTTGAGTGGAATTTGGAAGAACAAAGTAGATGAAAATGTATAGGGTGTGTGTGAGAGACACATCCCAAGAGCTCATGACTTTGAATAAGGGTAAGGGGTTTAAAAATCAACTAAAATCCACTGAAAACCGGACTAGTCCGTTCATGGACCGGACTAGTCCGTTTAACTTTCTGGAAGACGCAAACATAGTGCACCGGACTAGTCCGCCTTGTGAACCGGACTAGTCCGGTCAGCTCACTGGAATGCAACCGGACAAGTCCGGTTTTAGACCGGACTAGTCCGGTCATGTCTCTGTTGTCCTCTTTAGAGGGCTGCGGACTAGTCCATCCAAGCGACAGGACTAGTCCGCTGAAGTTTCTGAAACCCCATTTCACATAGAACCGGACAAGTCCGATTTGTGGACCGGACTAGTCCGGTTAACCCACTGGAAGTGGACCGGACAAGTACGAACATATACCGGACTAGTCCGGTAGTAGGTTTAACAATGGTAACTTCTTGGGAAAGCCTATAAAAAGAGGTCCTTCGTCTTTTCCAAAAAAATATACGACACATATTGTTAAAAACTTGAACCCTAGCACCGCCACCTGACCCAAGAGCCCAAAAACACATCTCCCCACACATCTAAGGTGCAAAAAGGTGAAGATCAATCAAATGCTTGGATTTGGGATTGGGAGATCGTTGTTCCTTCGTTGTGAGCTCTTGGGGTTTGATCTCTCTACACTCATATTCTGCATTGTAATCTTTTTGAGTGTATTTGATCAACTTCTCATTGTAATTCTTGTGGGAGCCCTCAACGTGTGAGGTTGCCCCATAAACACGGTGATTACACTTGATAGTGAAGTCAAGTCGGCCTGTGTGGTGACTTGAAGACGGAAAGGGTTGGGAACCCGGCTCTGTGTGAGCTTCCTCAACGAGGACGTAGATCTCCTGGTGAGATCGAACCTCGGTAAAAATTTGTGTCTTTTGTCTCTCATTTGTTTTGCATTTTGACACATTAGATCACTAGTTTGCTAGTCATTGTTTGAGTTTCTTACAAGTTTGCACGTGCATCCATACAATAAATTTAATTTATAAAACCTGTTGTTCTCATTCCGCTGCTAAAAGATTAAATTTTTGAGACACACTTGATTAACTCAAATAATTCAGCACACCGGACTAGTCCGCCCACACAACCGGACTAGTCCGGTCAGTCAAGTTTCTGATAACTTCGTTAAGTGTGCAGGAATTCTTTAAAGGCCTATTCACCCCCCCCTCTAGGCCACATTCACCAACTGACATGTGTCGCATAGTGCAACATGTTCCGCGACATCTCGCTTCATGCCATACCACCAATACCTGCTCTTGAGGTCCTGGTCTCCTCCACTTTCACCTCAGCTTGATTCAATTTAATGTCCCTCCTAGGCTCATGTATTGTTATGAACTTTACTCTTGTGCCACTAGGGTGAGTTAGTTCCACCGTTCTGGTCGAACAATGGATGATTCCTTTATGTTTGGTCAACCAATCCATACCCAAAATAATATCTATCCCTTGTGAATCTATCACTATGAGGTTAGCAGTAAATACTACCCCATTAATGTCTAGGTTCACTTTGGGACACACTTGTCTTGTCCTTATTTCTCCACCTGGAGAGTTTACGGCTAGCATATGGTTCATTTGTGTTGTTGCTAGGTCATGCTTCTTAACAAACCCTTGAGCAATGAACGAGTGGGTAGCACCAGAATCAAACAGCAGGGTTGCAATGTGTAAATTGGCAAAAAACTTACCAACTACAACGTCGGGTGCCTCTTGCGCTTCCTCCATAGTGACGTGATTCACCCGTCCTCTCATTACATTCTGCTGTTGTGGCTGCGTGGGCTTCTTCTTTGGGCACTTATGGGCATAGTGCCCCACTTCACCACAGCTAAAACATTGCACCCCAACCTTAGGTGCTTGGCCTTTATTGTCTTGGGGTTGGTTTCGAGGTCCTTGCACTGCTGGTCGAGGTGGATATGCAGGGCGAGGTTGCTGTACAAACTGACGTTGTGGCTGTGCTGGTGCTGCGGGAAGCCTGTAGTTCGGGTTGTACCCTCTTGGTGCTTAGTAGGGTACCGCAGCACGGTTCGTCTGCCCTGTAGGTTGCTGCATCAGACGTGGGCGGGTGTTGCTCCCTGAGGCTTGATGTGACCACCCGGCCTTCCTCTTATTCTCATTTTCCAAGGCCTTTAACTTCCTTTCTACCACAAATGCTCTGTCTACCATCTTTTGGAAGCTCTCATACTCATTTGAGGACATTGCACACTGCATCTCTGCGGTAAGTCCCTCCACGAAACAGTCTTGTTTCTGCTCATCAGTCTCTATGTCCCGTGGGGCATAACGGGATAGTTGAGTAAATTTAGTGAGGTATTCCCTCACTGTCATGTTTCCCTGCTGCAGTCCCAAAAACTCCTTCCTCTTGTTTTTGAGTTCACCTCTTGGGATGTAATGGTTGTGGAAGCTACGCTTGAACTCTTCCCAAGTGATGTTCTCAGGGTCATGATGGGCAGCCACGTAAGCGGTCCACCAATCAGCAGCAGGTCCATGCAATTGATGAGAGGCAAACAGCACCCTCTCATACCCTTGGCACTATATGATCCTCATCTTGCTCTCAATGGTCTTAAGCCAATCATCTGCCTCCAGAGGTTCAGCAGAACTTGCAAACTTTGGAGGTTGAGTTCCTAGAAACTCGCTCAACCTTGGTTGGCGTGGTGCAGCTTGTGGAGGTGGAACTTGATGCAAGTTGGCCACCACTTGAGTCAAGTTCTGGATGAGCTGATTCTGATTCTCCAGCATTTGGTGGAGGGGATCAACTCCTTCACGGCGACCACCCCGGTCCTGGCCTCCAGAAAGATGAGGGTTGCATGCCTCATCGTTGTTGTTGGCGGGGTTGGCAGCACGTCCTTTTCCTCTTCTGGCCATCTGGTAGAATCAACCAATGTTAATTTGAAAGCATTTAGTATCATCTTACTAATTTCATTTGTTTGTACTTTGAAGTGTTGAGGCTTTGTTATACTTTTCTGAGGGTTCATTTCTCACACCAAAAATAAATGCAATATTATCTCATGTGGGTTCACACACCAAAGCAAAACAATCTAAAGACGAGGCTGTGGACAATTGCTCATGGCTTCCACAACTCACGTCACACACCAAGCGTTAACACACCATTAACTTAACGTAACGACTTGACTATTCGACATCTTGCTAGCTAAGGGAAGGATTCTACACTACTCGTTTTCTTGAGCAGGCTCCTCGGGATCTTCCTCATCATTTCGGCTGCTTCTGACTCTGCTTTGGGTGGGGAGGCTGCTGGTGGAGAAGTGCGACGACGCCTGATCGCTCGGCGATCCGGGGAGTCAGGAGTCCATGTATCATTCACGGTGACACACAGTTCATTCCCAGCTCCTCTTTCTCTCGCCCTTAAGCAGGCTCGCAGCAATGCCTCTGTTTCCTTCAGGGTGTCCCGGACATCCTGAAGCTCTTGCTGACACTCCTGCAGTCGAGTGCTGAGCATAGCAGCATCCTCCAAGCACAAGTCCATGTGCTCATGGGAAGTCCCTTGCTGCACTGGCGGGTACTTGTACTCCGTGGTACCACTCTCACGCTGGAGGACGTACATGTACTCAGTTCTGTCCAGGTGGCGACGATAGATGTGACTCTGGCAGGTGATGGCCTCCCAGGTGACATCCTTCTCCGCATCGACCTGTGTCGCTCGACAAGATGGAGAGCGGTGGATCTTAAGCAGCTGATTTTCATGGATAATCCTCATCTCTGAACTCCATTCTTCCCTCTTCTCACGAATGGTCCTGGTGGAGTTATAGTGGATGATTAGCTTGCCCGTATTGCCGGCGGCTTCGAGCATACGTCGAAGACGGCGCAACAAGCCTCCTACTGCCAATCCGTAGGAAAGGTACGTCACCGGACGACTCTCCTCTCTTTCGGCTAGGGAAATTACGGGAACTCTCCCTCCTGTGGACTTGCGAGCAGTGCGAATCATGCGAACCATCTAAAAACAAAAAGCATTTAAACTTAGGTTAGATAAACAAAAATCATATTTTGAATGTAAATTGGGGTAAGATGAAGAAAGTGACTCATTAAATAACACTTTTCAACACACACCTTATAAAAATAGTTTTTAAGAAAATAGGGTCCTTAAATACGTCCCTTTCTACCTAGGTCCACGTTCCTACGGGCAACCTTGGCTCTAATACCACTTCCGTCACACCCGGTTTTTCCGAAGAACAACCAAGTGAATATCACATGTATGCCAGGATCATTTTCTCATACATGTGATGACAAATAGTGAAGCATCATTTATTACAAGCCAGGTGTCGAATATAAATAAGTTTTACATAGCAAATGTCTCGATAGGACAATAATAAGTTCATCACAAGTAAATAAACTAGCAGCGGAATATTATTCTTGAGGGCTCCGTCACAGGCGTTGCCTGGGGGTCTCCATGGACCTAGAAATCTTCTTCGGGTCCAAAGTCTTGGTCATTATACACCACCTCATTATCTTGACCTGAGCAGCAATATAAACCAACAAAATATGCAAGGTTGAGTACCAATGATACTCAGCAAGTGTGGGAAAATTATATCATGCATGGCTAGAACAAGGAGAGGTTGAACTCATGGTTAAAGCACTATGCAATTAATACCTATCACCTTAGCTTATTAAGCATCAATCCTCTAATCATGAATAAGTCCAAGCCGCTCCTGACCGTGAGCACGGCTGTCATGACAGTTTAGACTCTGCAGAGTTTGTACCACTGTACCCACATGTAGTGATTTCATCCCCCGTTGCCGGGTGGACTAAAAGAACCTCCATTATGCCAGTGGCTACGAACCACATTCACACTTCCCAGGTGTGTAGCCAGGAGATCACTACGAAGCCTTTACAAAGGGATTCCCGACGAGCATGGGCCCACTGAGGTTTCACCCCTAACAGCATACAAGAGGCTCCAACCCCGCTGCAGTGGCACCCTCTTGAGCCTTGCGGTTCATATGGTAGTCCAGCTGACACCTATTCCTCGCACCATCCAACACACCCATACTACGCCGGGGATACACCTAATTAATTGGCCAAGCTGCCCCATCTCAGCATGTGGTTGGCACTGTAAAGCCAGGTTACATGCTCCATGAACCGGTCCATAGGATCCAGGCAAGTACTAAACACAAACCCAAGTCTCGTGCACCCAGCACACAACCAAAACATCCAACTTGCCTTGACCCCTACCTCTACATAACTCACAATATCTCCTTCAAGAGTATGGTAAAATAAACTGATGATCTCATATCCCAAATATCCCATTCTAAGCATGGCTAAGCATATGCACAATAATAAATGACATGATAAAATAAATCCCAACCCAAGCTACAAGGAAACAAAGTAATGCAATTCTAGGGAAACTTCCTAGCATGGGTTTCATATTTCAATTGACAATGCAAATAATTCAAGCTACATATCCTAACATAGGATCTAAGTGGTCAAGGACACTTGCCTCCTTCCTGCTGCTCTTGAAATGGGT
Organism: Neostapfia colusana; assembly: GCA_030760725.1. Taxonomy (NCBI): domain Eukaryota; kingdom Viridiplantae; phylum Streptophyta; class Magnoliopsida; order Poales; family Poaceae; genus Neostapfia; species Neostapfia colusana. The sequence continues at coordinate 78,403,805 of JASWHV010000010.1, read as the reverse complement.
AGTCCTGATCTTGGAAAGGAATAACTTGCTCTTGAGCAGGTTCTACATCATACCATCACATATAGCAAAAGAAAAACAACAATCCATAAGACATAGTTCACACTTCCACTTCATACAAACCACACATTCATATTTATGAAAGTCATTCACCATTATATGTGTTGTGGTTACTCTATGTGTGTTGATTTGTGGCTTGCATGAACTTTTAATCATGTGTATATGATTCCTAATTTTGTGTTCACATTTATACTTACATACCATATATATGAGTTTCCAATTTAAATAAATTCCTTATATTCAATTACTACACCTTTTAGCTACCAAGTATGCATGAAAGGTATTTTCCTTCTCCATATGTGTCTTCAGAATTTCTACCAACCCTAAACTGAATTCTTTGGATTTTAGAACTCCATTTATCATTTACTAGTTGCTATATTTTCAGATTTATTTCCTATGCCTAAATGTGAACTTTATTATGAAAATAACAAGACACATCATCTAAACAGAATAGGTTCTGATCTAAAATATTTACTAATATATTTTTGACCTTTTCCTCTGATGTAAACTATTTTATAATTATTCTCCCTATTTTCCAGAACTATTCTTTACTTAAAAATGTGTCCCTAAATGTGAATAACAAATTAAACAGATTCACTTCAGCCCAAAATATGTTTTCATCTCACTCCAAAGTTTTCTAAATACTGAGAAAGTTTTTAATTTAATTTTGACAATATGTTTATCCCACTTTTTAAATTTTAAACACTAGCCACATATTCAATTTCCTAAATTAAATATTAAACAGGGCTAAAAAGGTAAACTCACCCCACTACAGGGTCTATAATATTATTTTAACAATTTTCAGGGGTCTAGCTATACATAACAGAGGAGTTTTTCCTATTTTTATTAAGTCCAGGGGCTAAAACTGATTTTTAAATGAATTTACATGATTTTCTGAAGTTCCAGGGGCTAGATCAGAAGTTTCCGGGGCTTGCTCTTATTTCCCAAGAACCCCAGGGGGTAGCACGTAAGATTTCCAGTTTTTATAACGCGGGGCTGACGTGGACCGTCCGATTTAAAACAAACGGCTGAGATTATAACGCCGAACCCGTACGCGGGGATTTGAAGTCTACCGTGCGATTTAAAATAGACGGCGCACAAGCGGCCACGTCGCTCTGATCGAGCGCGGGCGGCGCTGCCCGGCGGCGCACGGCGGCGGGAGGCGGCGATCTCGCCGGAGAGTTTCGGATCTTCGGGAATTCTTCCTAGAACTGTGATTTTATGGCATAGATCGGTGGAGGGGAGGTCGGGGATCTCACCTCGGGGGTTTTCTTGAGCTCGGAGGTCCTGGAAGGCGGTCGGCGACGAGGTCCGAAGTGAAACCACGGCGAGGCTCGTCGGCGCTGTGTTGGAACCGCAAGTCACCGAGTTTTCTGCACCTGCAGGGTTCCCCGGAGGCGGTGGATCAAGACCAGCGAGTTAGATCGGAATTTCCGAGCGTAGATCGGCTAGAATTCGCCGGAGAAGGCTCGGGTTCTCACCGGATACGCAGAAATCCGGGTCGGTTTGGATTCGGGGTGAAAGGGAGTCCGGCCGATCGCGGCGCGGGCGCGAGATAGAAGAAGGGCTGGCGGGCCCCGCCTGTCAGTGGGAGGAAGGGGGCGCGCGCGGCGGCAGGCTGGCGCGGTTGCTGGGTGGGCCGGCTGGTGGGTTTCAGCCCACTGGCCGGTTTTTTTCTGTTTTCCTTTTTCTTTTTCTATTTCTTTTCTGTTTTGAGTTAAATTTGAATTCCAGTTTGAATTTAAATTGTTGCAAAACATGCAACACGTCCAAAAATTTTTAAATTCCCCTCTTAACATGATTTAGGGTCTTAACAAGATTTTTGGGGTGTTACAATTGCGCCCTAGACACAGCTCCGACGAGCATCGCCGTGATTCCATCTCGGACCTCGTCGCCGACCGCCTTCCAGGGCCTCCGAGCTCAAGAAAAACCCCGAGGTGAGATCCCCGACCTCCCGTCTACCGATGTATGCCATGAAATCCCAGTTTTAGGAGGAATAGACGAAGATCCGAAGTTTTCCAGCGAGATCGCCGCCTCCCGCCGCCGCGCGCCGCCGGGCAGCGCGGGCTGACTCCGGCCAGGGCGACGTGGCCGCTTGTGCGCCGTCTATTTTAAATCGCACGGTAGACATAAAACCCCCGCGTACCGGTTCGACGTTATAATCTCAGCCGTCTGTTTTAAATCGGATGGTCCACGTCGGCCCCGCATTATAAAGGCCGGGATTCTTACGCGCTACCCCCTGGGGATCTCGGAAAATACGAGCTAGCCCCAGAAACTTCTGATCTAGCCCCTGGAACTTCAGAAATTCATGTAAATTCAATTAAAAATCAGTTTTAGCCCCTGGACTTAATAAAAATTAGCAAAACCCCTCTGTTATGCATAGTTAGACCCCTGGAAATTTGTAAAATAATAAATTAGACCCTATAGTAGGGTGAACTTACCTTTTTGACCCTATATGGTATTAAGTTTAGAAATTTGAATGTGTGACTAGGATTTAAATTTAAAAGGAAAGACAAACACATGTGCTAATTCAAGTTTAAACTCTACTAACACATGGAAAACTTTAGAATGAACTAAAAATAAATTTTAGGCTGAAATAAAAATCTGTTTGGGTGTTGTTAATATTTATTAGTTCTAGGAACACATTTTTAGGTTAATAAATAATTCTGAAAATTGGTAAAATAAATTTAAATTAGTTCACATCAGAGGAGAAGTTCAAAAACATATTATTTAATATATTAGATCAGAACCTATTCTATTTAGATGTTATGCCCTACTATTTAATATTTAAAACTCACTTTTAGGCATAGAAAATAAATCTGGAAAATGAAGGAAAAATAGGTATGCATAATTGGAAAATGATAAATGAAGTCTCCAAATCCAAATACTTCAGTTTGGGATTTGGTAGAAGGTTTAAAAACCCACTTGGAATAGGAAATTACCTTCCATGCAAACTTGGCAGCTAAAGAGTGTGTTAATTGAATATAAAAAATTTGTTTAGAATTGAAATTCATATATATATATATAGTGTGCAAATAAAATCTGAATACAATAGTTAGAAATCATATACATAGGTTTAAAAGTGCATGTAGGCCAAAAATCAACACATGTAGAGTAACCCCAACAATTAGAAAGGTGAATGACTTTCATAGGTATGTATGTGTGTTTTGCATGAAGTGAAAGTGTGAACTATGTCTTATGGATTGTTGTTTTCTTTTCCTATGTGTATTGGCATGAGTAGAATCTGCCCCAGAGCAAGTTCTCCCCTTCCAAGACCAGGACTTTCCATTCCCAGAGCAGCAGGAAGAAGGCAAGTGTCCTTGACCACTTTGATCCTATACTAGGATGTGTAGATAGGATTATTTGCATTGTCAATTGAAATATGAAACCCATGTTAGGAAGTTTCCCTAGATTTGCATTACCTTGTTTCCTTGTAGCTTGGGTTGGGATTTATTTTATCATGTCATTTATTTATATGCTTAGCCATGCTTAGAATGGGATAATTGGGATATGAGATCATCAATTTATTTACCTTACTCTTGAATGAGATCTTATGAGTTATGTAGAGGTAGGGATCGAGGCAAGGTAGATGATTTGGTTGGTGTTGGGTGCACGAGACTCGGATTTGTGTTTAGTACTTGCCTGGATCCTAAGGACCGGATCATGGAGCATGTAACCTGGCATTACCGTCCCAACCACATGCTGAGATGGGGCAGCTTGGCCAATTAATTAGGTGTATCCCCGGCGTAGTATGGGTGTGTTGGATGGTGCGGGGAATAGGTGTCAGCTGGACTACCGTATGAACCTCAAGGCTCAATAGGGGGCCACTGCAGCGGGGTTGGAGCCTCTTGTATGCTGTTAGGGGTGAAACCTCAGTGGGCCATGCTCGTCGGGAATCCCTTTGTAAAGGCTTCGTAGTGATCTCCTGGCTACACACCTGGGAAGTGTGAATGTGGTCTGTGGCCACTGGCATAATGGAGGTTCTTTTAGTCCACCTGGCAACGGGGGATAAAATCACCACATGTGGGTACAGTGGTGCAAACTCTATAGAGTCAAAACTGTCATGACAGCCGTGCTCACGGTCAAGAGCGGCTTGGACTTATTCATGATTAGAGGATGATGACTTTGGAAGTTGTGGATGTTAAGCGGGGAGCTTAACATTGGAAATGATGATATGGTTACTTGATTTTGATGATGGGTTGGGAGATTGGGACCATTTCACCTGTGTAGTTATGTAGGTGCTTAATAAGCTAAGGTGATAGGTGTTAATTGCATAGTGCTTTAACCATGAGTTCAACCTCTCCTTGCTCTGGCCATGCATGACATAACCTTCCCCCACTTGCTGAGTACCAACGGTACTCAAACTTGCATATTTGTTAGTTTATATTGCTTCTAAGGTCAAGAGAATGATGTGGTGTTTAATGATCAAGACTTCGGACCCGAAGAAGGATTCTAGGTTCATGGAGTCCCCGGGCAACGCCTGTGACGGAGCCCACAAGAATAATATTCCGCTGCTATTTTATTTACATGTTATGAACTTATTATCGTCCATCGAGACATATGCTATGTAAGACTTATTTATATTCGACACCTGGCTTGTAATAAATGATGCTTCACTATTTGTCATCACATGTATGAGAAAATGATCCTGGCATACATGTGATATTCACTCGGTTGTTCTTCGGAGAAACCGGGTGTGACATCCTTTTAAATGATTTAAATTTGTGTTTAAATCTCCCTCATCTTCTATTCACAAAAGATGTGCACATGAATGAGATTGGTGGAGTGAATTTCTTTCCCTCATGTCAACTTGTGTTAAGCATGGGCTAAAGAAGATTTTTAACTCTCTCACATGGCCATTTTGGGGTTCATTATTTCATGTGACACATGATCAAGAAATCCCTATGCCTTAACTTTGTTTTATAAGTTGAAATCAAACTCTCCCAAATTATCTCCACAGTTTGCAAATGAGGAAATGCAATTATGTGGAGTTAAAAACTGAACTGCCTTTGGATAATTGGGCACAATTCATCCAATTTCAATTATGTATTTGAATTCATTGTACATTTAGGTCTATTTTGAAAAATGGGTAGCAAATATCTTCAAGATTTTCTGAAACATTGCCTACTCCTAATTTGGACCTAAAGAATTCAAATATGAAACCTGATATTTTGTTTGGCTGCTGCAAATGAGGTTTTGATCACAATAATTTGCACTCCTATTGTTGCCCTCATTTGAAATTTGAGTTTAAAAATCTGGATCCCATTTCCCCTTGCACATGAGAGCTTACACATGGGTTTTAAAATAACTTTGTCCCCGAACTCTCAATTGATTCTAGTCTAGAGTGGTGGGACACGCATGTGTGTCATCATATGTGGAAAAATTTAAACAAGTCCAAATTTTCATAACTATGAAACCAACTTTGTGCAAACAAGAGTTTCTTTGTATTCATATTTTGGGACCTTTACATTCCTCCCTTTAAAAGAATCTCATCCAGAGATTATAAGGTAAAAATGAGAGGGAGGATGGTGGAAAAATCATATGTGCGACGTCAAAAGTCGGGAGGATTGGCGCGATGAAATCTTTCGCTCTCCCATGTCGCTTCAACCTTGGAGTAACAACTCCATAAAACTTTATAGAACCACAACGTATGGTTGCATGTGGTTCGGTCCTTTATGTCAATGATCTGAACCAGTCCCTCCTGATATGTGAGATCTGGTTTCAGTTCCTCGATATTCCCTAGCTGAATGGTGGTTAAACACTTGAGACACTTCCTCAGCTGAGAATTATGGAAGATGTCGTCCACTCTGGTGAATATTGTTGGTAATTACAGCCGGTATGCAACGGAGACACATCTTTCTAAAACCTGGAATGGACCGATGAATCGGGATGAATAGAAACTTTGAAAAGTGAACCCCATCCAAAAATTTTCTTCCTAAATTCTGGGTTACGGGGTACGACAATTCTGTCCTTAAACCACAGGACGTCGTCTCCATCTTTCCGAAAACTTTCAACTCCCCACTGTCTAAATGTCTCCGCAACTGTGACATGCCCCAGTCATGTTCCTGGGCTTCTACCCTTTCTTCATGGATGGTGGGGATAAAAGCTAAATTGTAGAGAGCTCTACGCGGAACCACACGTAATGGTGGGGATAAAAGCTAGATTGTTGACGTGTGACTTGCGACGCAGCACATCCGCCACTACGTTTGCCTTGCCGGGGTGATAATGGATCTCTATTTCGTAATCCTTTATCAACTCTAACCATCTTCGCTGCCTCATATTCAACTCCTTCTGAGTGAATATGTACTTGAGACTTTTGTGGTCTGCATATAAATGAACGAGGTTACCGAGTAGGTAGTGCCTCCACATTTTTAAGTGCGAGCACCACGGCAGCGAGCTCCAAGTCGTGCGTTGGATAATTCTGCTCATGGTTTCAAAGCTGCCGTGATGCATACACGACCACCCTTCAGTCTTGCATCAGCACACATCCGAGCCCAATGCCGGAGGCATCGCAGTACACATCGAATGGTTTTGTTGTGTCTGGCTGCACCAAAACTGGTGTTGATGTCAGGTGCTTTACTAATGCCTTGAACGCTGCTTCACATGCTGGACTCCAAATGTATTTGGTAGCCTTCTTCAGCAGCTCCGTCATAGGCTTGGCAATCTTCGAGAAGTTCAGAATGAACCTTTGATAATATCCCGTGAGTCTGAGGAAACTCCGTACCTCATGAACAGTTCTCGGGGATTTCCAATTCAGCACTTGTGTGATCTTGCTCGGGTCTACAGTGATGCCCTCCGCTGAGATGATATGCCCGAGAAAAGGCACTTGCGATATCCAGAACTCGCATTTGTTGAATTTCGCGTATAGCTTGTGATCCCGCAGCCGTTGCAAGACTATACGCAGATGCTTCTTGTGATCTTCCTCCGACTTAGAATATACCAGGATGTCGTCGATGAAGACCACGATAAACTTGTCCAGCTCCGGCATGAATATCGAGTTCATTAAATACATGAAGTGAGCTGGAGCATTGGTGAGGCCGAAGGACATGACCAGGTAACCGTAAAGCCCGTATCTTGTCGGAAAGCTGTCTTTTGTAACACCCCAAAACCTGTTAAAGAGGGGAATTTAAAATTTTTGGACGTATTTCATGTGGTAAAACAATTCAAATTCAAACTGGAATTCAAATTTGAATCAGAACAGAAAAGAAAAAGAAAAAAGAAAAAGAAAAATGGCAAGTGGGCCGAAACCCACCTCAGCCAGCCCAAAGCCCGCGACCGCTCCCCCCCTCTCCCTCTCTCTGACGCGCGGGGCCCGCGTGTCATCTCCCTCCCCGCGCGCGCCCAACCGCCACGCTACTTCCGCGCTGATCGCCGCTGCCACGCCCGATTTTCTTGCTCCGGAGCCGCGCTCTCCAGCCCATGCATTGCTGCACATCTAAACCAACCCCCGCCGCCCTCCCTCGCCCATTTAAACGCCGAAATCCGCCCCTTTTTCCTCCCCGATCGGCCCGCCTTAGTTCCCGGTGAGAACCGACGCTCCCATCACCGTTTTCCTTCGATCCTCGTCCGGATTCTTGGATCTAACGGGCTTGTTGTGTTCCACCGCCGCTGGGGAGTCTTGCAGGTGAAGGAAACCCGGTGTTTTGCGCTCTAGACACAGCTCTGGTGAGCACCGCCGCGTTTTCCCCTCGGACCTCGTGGACGACCGCCTTCCAGGGCCTCCGAGCTCAAGAAAAACCCCGAGGTGAGATCCCCTATCTCCCCTCTTCCGTTCTATGCCAAGAAATCCAAGTTTTAGGAAGTATAGACGAAAACCCGAAACTCTCCGGCGAGATCACCGCCTCCCGCCGCCACGCGCCACGGGGCAGCGCCGCCCGCACGCGGCCAGAGCGACGTGGCCCCCTGAGGCCCGTCCATTTTAAATCGTTGCCCCGAATAGATCTAACCCATACCGTTTCGCGTTATAATCTCAGCCGTCTGTTTTAAATCCAATGGCCCACGTTAGCCCTGCGTTATAAAGGCCGGGAATCTTACGCGCTACCCCCTGGGGATCTCGGAAAATACGAGCTAGCCCCGGAAACTTCTGATCTAGCCCCTGGACCTTCAGAAATTCATGTAAATTCATTCAAAAATCAGTTTTAGCCCCTGGACTTAATAAAAATTAGGAAAACCTCTCTGTTTTGTGTAATTAGGCCCCTGAAAATTTAGGAAATAGTAAAGTAGACCCAGCAGTAGGGTGGATTTTCCCTATAGACCCTATAGGGTATTAAATTCAGAAATTTGAACATATGAGTAGAATTTAAATTCAAATGATGATGTAAACACATGTGCAAATACAAATGTAAATTTTCCTAGCACATGGAAACTATTTAGAATGAGTTGAGAACTGATTTTACGCTGAAATGAAATCTGACTAAGTGCTGTTTACTTTTATTATTTCTGGAAATTGATTTTTAGGCTAGAAAATAATTGTGAAAATGGGTAAAATAAATTTAATTTGATCCCCATCAGAGAGGAAATTCAAAGATATTTTATAGAACATTTTAGATCAGAACCTATTCTGTTTAGGTGCTATGTCTTACTATTTTAATATTAAAGTTCACTTTTATGCATAGAAAATAAATAAGAAAATATAGGAAAATAGGTATGCATAATTAGAAAATGTTAAATGAGGTCTCCAAATCCAAAAACTTCAAATTAAGATTTTGTAGAAGATCTGAAAAACCTATTTGGAGTAGGGAATTACCTTTCATGCAAATTTTGTGTGTAAGAAGTGTATTAATTAAATATAGAGAATTTGTTCAAATTGGAAATTCATATATAGTGTGCAATTAGAAATCTGAATACAAAAGTTAGAAATAATATATATGTTTAAAAGTATGTAGGCCTAAAATCAACACATCTAGGGTAACCACAACACTTAAAAATGTGAATGACTTTCAAATGTATGTAAGTGTGGTTTGCATGAGTGAAAGTGTGGACTATGGCTTATGGAATGTTGTTTTCTTTTGCTATGTGTGTATTGGCATGAGTAGAACCAGCCCCAGAGCAGGTTCTCAGCTTTCAAGATCAAGACTTTCCATTCCCAGAGCAGCAAGAAGAAGGCAAGTGTCCTTGACCACTTTGGTCGTATACTAGGAGGTGTAGTTAGAATTTTTATTGAATTGTCAATTTGGAATATGATACCCAAACTAGGAAGTTTCCCTAGATTTTCAATCTTATTTCCTTGTAGCCTGGGTTGGGATTTATTTTATTATGTCATTTATTTATATACTTATGCTTAGCCAAGCTTAGAATGGGATAAGTGGGATATGAGATCAACAACTTATTTACCTTACTCTTGAATGAGATATTATGAGTTATGTGGAGGTAGGGATCGAGGCAAGTTGGATGATTTGGTTGGTGCTGTGTGCACGAGACTCGGGTTTGTGTTTAGTGCTTGCCTGGATCTTAAGGACCGGTTCATGGAGCATGTAACCTAGCTTTACCGTGCCAACCACATGCTGAGATGGGGCAGCTTGGCCAATTAATTAGGTGTATCTCCGGCGTAGTATGGGTGTTTGGATGATGCGGGGAATAGGTGTCAGCTGGACTACCATATGAACCGCAAGGCTCAAGAGGGGGCCACTGCAGCGGGGTTGGAGCCTCTTGTATGCTGTTAGGGGTGAAACCTCAGTGGGCCCACGCTCGTCGTCCCTTTGTAAAGGCCTCGTAGTGATCTCCTGGCTACACACCTGGGAAGTGTGAATGTGATTCACGGTCACTGGCATAATGGAGGTTCTTTTAGTCCACCCGGCAACGGGGGATGAAATCACTACATGTGGGTACAGTGGTGCAAACTCTGCAGAGTCAAAACTGTCATAACAGCCGTGCTCACGGTCAAGAGCGGCTTGGACTTATTCATGATTAGAGGATGATAAATTTGGAAGTTGAGGATGTTAAGCGGGGAGCTTAACATTGGAAATGTTGTTATGGTTACTTAATTTTGATGACGGGTTGTGAGATTGGGACCATTTCACCTATGTAGTAATGTAGGTGCTTTATAAGCTAAGGTGATAGGTATGAATTGCGTAGTGCTTTAACCATGAGTTCAACCTCTCCTTGCTCTAGCCATGCATTACATAATTTTCCCACACTTGCTGAGTACCAACGGTACTCAAGCTTGCGTTTCTGTTGGTTTAAATTGCTGCTCAGGCCAAGGGAATGACTTGGTGTTCAATGACCAATATTTCAGACCCGAAGAAGGATTCTAGGTTCACGGAGTCCCCCGGACAACACCTGTGACGGAGCCCACAAGATTTATATTCTGCTGCTGTTTTATTTACATGTTATGAACATATTATCGTCCATTCAGACATTATGCTATGTAAGACATATTTTATATTCGAACTCTTAGCTTGTAATAAATGATGCTTCACTATTTGTCATCACATGTATGAGAAAATGATCCTGGCATACATGTGATATTCACTCGGTTGCTCTTTAGAGAAACCGGGTGTGACAGAAGTGGTATCAGAGCCAAGGTTGCCCGTAGGAACGTGGACCTAGGTAGAAATGGACGTGTTTAAGGACCATATTTTCTTAAAAACTATTTTACAAAGGTGTGGGTTGAAAGTGTTATTTAATGGGTTCACTTTATTCATCTTGTCTCAACTTTCATTCAAAATACTATCTTTATTTAATCCTTATCTAACTTAATTTTTTTAAATGCTTTATGTTTTAGATGGTTCGCATGGTCCGTAGTGCTCGCAAGTCCACCGGAGGGTGAGTTCCTGTAGCTGCCCTTGCCTTGAGAGAGGAGAACCGCCCGGTGACGTACCACTCCTACGGGTTGGCAGTAGGAGGCTTGTTGCGCCGTCTTCGGCGTATGCTCCACGCCGCCGACAATGTTGGCAAGCTGATCACACACTACAGCTCCATCAGGACCATCCGTGAGAAGCGTGAAGAATGGAGCTCAGGGATGAGGATTATCCACGAAAACCAGCTGCCCAAGATCCACCGCTCTCCAGTTTGCCGGGCGACTCAAGCCGATGTTGAGAAGGATGTCACCTGGGAGGCCATAACCTGCCAGAGTTACATCAACTGTCGCCACCTGGACATGACTGAGTACATGTATGTCCTCCAGCGTGAGAGTGGCACCGCGGAGTACAAGTACCTGCCAGTGCAGCAGGGGACTTCCCACGAGCACATGGACCTGTGCCTGGAGGATGCAGCTATGCTCAGCACTCGACTGCAGGAGTGCCAGCAGAAGCTTCAGGATGTTCGTGACACCTTGAAGGAGACTGGGGTGTTGCTTCGCGCCAGCTTGAGGGCGAGAGAAAGAGGAGATGGGAATCAACTGTGTGTCACCGTGAATGACACGTGGACTCCTGACTCCCCAGACCGCTGGGCGATCAAGCGTCGCCGCACTTCTACACCAGTAGCTTCCCCACCTAAAGCAGAATCAGAGGGCAGCCACAATGATTAGGAAGACCCCGACGAGCCAGCTCAGTGATACGAGTTGTTAGAATTATTTCCCCTTATTTCCGCATGATTATTGAGTAGTCGAGTCAATAACCCCTCTATTTGCTTGTTAGTGTTGGTGTGTGACGTGAGTTGTGGAAGCCATAGGCACTTGTCCACAATCTCGTCTTTAAGTTGCTTTGTTTTGGTGTGTGAACCCCTATGAATCAATAGTGCATTTATTTTCACGTGAGACATGACGCTCAAAGATCTATGTGAAATCTTCAGAAATTGTCTAGATATTAAGGTCTCAAAAGTTTAAGTTTAAATAAGCCATTTGGGAAGTTAATGCGTAATGATTAAAGTTAACATTTGGTTGATCATGATAGATGGCTTGAAGAGGAAAAGGTCGTGGTGCCAACCCCAACAACAACAACAATGAGGCCGCCAATCCTCACCTTCCTGGAGGGCAAGACAGGGGTGATCGCCGTGAAGGAGCTGATCCTATCTACCAAATGATCGAAAATCAGAATCAGCAATTGAATCAATCCATTGTACTTGCTTAACCAATCCATTCCAAGTATTATGTCAATCCCTTGGGAATCCAAAACAATAAGGTTGGCAAGAAAGTCTACCCCCCTTATTTTAAGTCTTGCTTTCGGACATACTTTATTAGTCCTCCTCTCTCCGCCAGGAGAATTAACCAACATAGTTTGTTTCATGTGAGATATGGGCATGTTATACTTGGCAACATACTTGGATGAAATTAATGAATGTGATGCTCCGGAATCAAATAAAACAGTGGCTGGGTTGGAGTTGGCGAGAAACATACCAATCACGATGTCCTCAGCTTGTTGTGCTTCCTCAGCGGAGATGTGATTCACATTGCCACGATCATAGTTCTGCTGTCCACGGTTACCTTGCATAGCTCCTCCATTCGGCCGTGGGTTCTGCTTAGGTGCCTTGCTCGGCTGTCCAAGGCCTTTCTTCGGGCACTGACTTGCAAAAGTCCCACCTCTCCGCATGAAAAATGAGGGGGCCCGACACCCGTTCACGGGGCCATGCCACTCGCCCGGGAATTGCATTGGGTGGTGCCGTGTTATGCGGCACCCAACAGCACACATTTAAGAAAACATGTATTACATAAATCAAAAGAGGAAGCTTACAGATGTTCTTTGTAAATAACTTACATCAAATAGCTATAGCAGAAGACTATAATCAGCTCACGCCGAATAACTATGAGCACTCGGGAAGAGGTCCAGCCCGCGGACTCCTCTCGCTAGCAACACGAAGACATTGCAGCGGCTGGGTTCTCCATGCGTTACATGACTCGGAAGTCTCCGAGTCTCACCGGACAACATTCTTCATAAGCGTCGAGTTTAACCTGCAAAACCACTCATATAGCAAGCGTGAGCACATAGGCTCAGCAAGACTTTACCGTCTCTCCTAAGACATGCAACTCTACATGAAGGTACTTAAGACAATAAACATGTAAGTTGCATAAAGACTCGCCTACACGTTCATCCTTAACTTTCAGATTCTAGCCATCACAGTAGTGACTTTGCACTGAGCAACATTGGAATTCCAATCTTACTTGTCCCAAGGTGGAAATTAACTTTAATTTGCTCTATCTCTACTTCGTACAAGGTTTTCATGCAATTCCATTTATCATAGCAGCATATGAAACTTGCAAACTATTGTCAAACAACTTGATTACTCCGTCACAACGCAGTGAGCAAGCGGTACTCCTATCCGCGAGGGATGGTGATTCGAATCAAACACTGCCCGGCTTACTCGACACATATGCCAGCCTCTGAAGACCCAAATCTGGCGTCCTTCATTACTTCGTGTGTGGCAACCTTTTGCAGGACACCCGACTGTAGAACCGATCACGCTGTCTCGGGCTCATAGGTCTAACGAGATGATGTGGTATGGATCTACAATCAAGTTAACCTGGTACATCGGTTTCCTGGGTCCCATATACCAGTAAGCATCCGGTACACAACTCAATGCTTGCTCAGCAGGGCCGCACACGAGAACGGTCCTTAACAGACACAGGTAGAGCTACTCGACAAAGACCTTGTCTTGTTACTGCCTAACCTCCCTGCCCGGTCTCATCATTGGAAACATAAACTTTAGTTTGCTTATTCAACCATACCGTGTGATCCCGAACTATAGCTCGCGAGTAGATTCCAACTACGCGACTTCTACCGGATGTCATAACCTATTAAGCATGGCATTATTCTACAGCGGGGATACGTCTTCTACCCTTAACTCGAGGCCTTATTTGGGCATGCATTTGGAGTATAAATCTTTCCTGACCTAATGCACATACAAACTTTAAACCATAGTAGTGAACAAAGTAAAAACATTATAAAACAACTTAAATGCAAACCGGAGCTTGCCTGTTTTGCAGGTGAATAGTATATAATGTTCAGTTAGTGAAGACCACTTGAGGATTGATCACTCGATCACCGTGTCTTTGAAATCCCACTTCACTTCCTTCACAAGTCCTCACGTATATGCTACATGTTATGAATATGCACAAGTATTTAATTGTAAAGATTTTGCTAACAAGTTCTAATGACATGTTAGAAACTGGAACTCTGTTTAAGAAATTAAAATGACACTGGTGCTATGGTTTGGTTTTCGGTTAATCAACATGATCAAGTGCTAAGTGTTTTCCCCACTTGTGTTTTGATCACCTAAAGAGGTTGAACAGAACAGTGGTGATCCAGAGTTCCAATGGAGCTGAAAATTTTCATGTGAGTTCCTTGTTACGAGAAAGCCATCTGGACCAAAATGTAGCACTTTTCACTGAGTGATTTATTCAGAACAATTCTTTAAGCATTTAAGCAAAAAGGAATTAATTCTGAAGTAACTCACATGTTCATGTCGAACTTAGTGATCTAAAATTTCAATTATAGTTCATTGAGCCTGCATGAATTTTACTAGGGTTTTTGGAGCTAAGAATTGCCCGGAACTGAATTTCCAAGTTTTGGGAATTCTCTGAAAATGTTTCTGTATTCTTTCGAACACAGCAACTTGAAATATAAATTCTCCTAATCAAATCAAATCCAAATGATCTGATATTTTTACAGGAGTTCAATGCATCCTAAAGATTATTCTGGCAAAATTTCAGGAATTTTGGATGAACCAAACTCCCTCTAAAATTCTTTTGCTGAAAAGCATTATAGAATTTTCCAGAGCTAAATAATTACTTTCATAAAAATTGGGTTGCATATTTGGATTGAGTTTTTCAATCTGAATCCAACCCAAATTGAATCACTAAATTTGGAGTTTAGTAGCACAAGTTATGAATTTGTGAAGTTTGGCTATACCCTGGAATTTTCTTGCTTTTGAAAATCCTCTGTACAGTAGCTGGGCCCGCGGAATTTAAATTCAGCCACTCCGGTGCGAGACACACCAAAGCTACAGACTTTTCTCCATGGACACAAAGGATCTCAGTTTCACAGAGGATCCCACAGTGCAGTGTATCATGCTGACAGGCGGGCCAGACCAACCTTCTTCTTCCTCCTTCCATTTTTCGCGCGCACCTTCTACCTCGCCGGCAGCGGTGGCGCTCCATGGATCTTCATTCCCCGGTGGACTCATGGCCGGAAACTCGCCGCTAGCCCCAATTCGACCGTGAAGAACTCGTCCCTGTGCTCATCGGAGGCCGGCGACGGCTCTAAACAACCGGGCGACGTGCGGCGGCTCGGTTTCAACTCCAGCGACCTCGGTCCTTTTTTCCCAACCGCCACACACCCGGTTCCTCGGCTCTACAGCATCAGTGTGTTATGGGGGTGCTCAACATGGATCCTAACTTGATCGGAAACGGCTCTAAGTGAGGTCTCACCGTGTGCCCGGCGGTTCCCGCCATGGCTGCCGCTTGAAAAGCTTGAAATTAGCTGCAACTACTCGGTTCTAAGCTAGGTTCCTAAAGGAAAAATGTTCCCTACTCAGTCTAGCTTACGTGTGCACAAAATGATCAAGCCAAACCAAAATTTGAGCTTCAGTTTCAAAGATCCTTACCCGCGGTAGGCTTTTCCCCGTCCGAGAGAAGAACTCGAAATTCTCGAGCTATGGTGCACGGCTTGAGCTGAAACTTGGAGAGGAGCAGCGTGACGATCCGGAGCTTCTCTGGGTGCTCTTGCTCGGCCGTGAAAACCCCTCAGTTTGGCTGTCCATGTGAGCTTGCTCGTCAGTAGTTCTCCGGTTGCCGCAACACAAACTGTTCTAGGGTGGGGAAAGCTGGGAGCTGCTAATTTTTGCGCTGAGGAGGTGTAGGACGATCATGCCTTGCCGTTTTGCAGCTCTGGGAGGCGTCGCATGCATGGTTTCGTGTATTTCCGGTGGCAACCGAGGCGGCGGCGATGGTGGTGTCGTGTGTTTACTCGAGAGTGAGGCAAGGTACTGAAATTCGGGTTAGTGGCCAAAATATACACGCTGAGATGTGAGGAGAGCGCCGAGCAGCTCTCCAGCGCTCCTCAAGCATCTGGGTGGTGGCGGCAGTGTTGCCTCGGTGGCGCTCCTCTGTTGTTCAGCGGCTACGAGTGGAAAAACCAGAGACAGAAGAATTCCTTCGATTGTAAGTCTTCCCCTCTCAATGACAAGTGGGTCCCACTGCCTTTCTCCCCCAAAATATCTCCAAATTTGGCACATTGCAAACTTCAGTCATGAGGGGCTCAAATTTGAAATCCATTTGGGCAAATTGACAATGTTTACCTCAGTTTCGACTTTGAATGTAAATTCCAATTAAATTCAAAGCCTCTTTGACATACATATCAAAGTAACTCCAAATTTTCTCAAAATTTGCCTTCCTCATAATTTGGACCTGAAGAATTCAAATACAAATTTAAACTTTTAATTTGGTGGCTGCAAAGGGGAGGTTAAGAACCACAGTTTGCATCCTTATTTTGAAATGGCCACCTTTTCATTCAAGTGAACAATTTAGTTCAAAAACTGAATTTAAAATCCTCTTTCACATGACAACATTCACATGTTTAGAGAAATTTTTGCAAGTCCCTTTTCCTGAATTTGAACTCAAGTTTGTTCACAACTCATGTTTTCCAATTACAAGTTTCAGGACTTTTACATTCCCCCCCCCTTAAAAAGAATGTCGTACAGAGATTGACAATTAAGAACAATGTCGAGGACGACTATCGGACATATGCTTCTAATAGCTCCGGATGATTTAGTTGTAAATACTCCTCGCTTTCCCTTGTAGCTTCGTTGGACGTGTGATTTCCCCATAGCACCTTGAAAAATCGCAGCGTCCGGTTTCTTGTCTCGCGAGTCTTTTCATCAAATATCCGGGTTGGATACTCAACATAAGTGAGGTATGGCTTCAAACCTGCTATGCCTTCCGTGAGAATTCCCGTTGGAACTTTTATGCACTTCCGCAACTGAGATATGTGGAAGACGTTATGAACTCCGGCTAAGGATGCTGGTAACTCCAAACGGTATGCCACGGTTCCACATCTTTTGATGATGGCAAAGGGACCGATAAAACGCGGAGCTAATTTTCCTTTCACTCTGAATCGGTGAATTCCCTTCATAGGAGATACGCGGAGATATACGTGGTCTCTGACTTGAAAGTTCAGAGGGCGATGTCTCTTATCCGCATAGCTATTTTTTCTGGACTGAGCGGCTTTAAGATTTGCTTGAATAAGCCTTACCTGCTCTTCTGCTTCATTTATGAGATCAATCCCGTAAATAACTCTCACCAGATTCGCACCAGTTCAAGGGTGTGCGGCACTTCTGGCCGTAGAGAGCCTCATAAGGTGCCATTTTGATGCTCGTTTGACAACCGTTGTTATACGAGAACTCCGCCAACAGTAAGTGATCATCCCAGCTCTTACCATGGTGGATGGCACACGCTCTTAGCATATCTTTGAGTATTTGATTCACCCTCTCAGTTTGCCCGTCGGTTTGAGGGTGATACGTGGAGCTTCAGATCAATTTGGTTCCCAAGGATGCGTGTTGCTGCTCCCAGAAACGGGCTACGAACAGCGATCCTCTGTCATACATAATGGTATGGGGAACTCCATGTAAGCACAAGATTCGTGCTATATACAACTACGCATACTGCTTGGCGTTGTATCTGGTATGCACATGGATGAAGTGTGCTGATTTGGTTAACCGGTCAACAGTTACCCAAATCAAATCATGGTGGTGGGAGGTCATCGGCAACCCGGCGATGAAATCCATACTCAAGTCTTCCCAGTTCCATGCCCGTATTCGCAGTGGTTGCAGCAGGCCCGACTTCTTCACATGGTCGGCCTTAACTCTTCGACACATATCACATTCTGAAACGTACATTGCAACTTCACGTTTCATACGTGTCCACCAAAACTTCTTCCGGAGATCTTGGTACATTTTATTGCTGCCCGGATGAATGGAAAATTTGGACAAATGAGCTTCATCCAAAATTTTCTTCCGCGACCTAATATTACGGGGTACAACTATCCGGTCCTTGAACCATAATGTGCCTTCATCATCTTACTGGAAACACTTTACTTCCCCGTTCTTCAACCTTTTCCTAATATGAGATATGCCTTTGTCTTGCTTTTGAGATTTCATAACCTCCTCTTTTAATGTGGGTATGAGAGCTAGATTATGTAGAGCTCCATATGGAACCAAGTAGAGACTCGGTTCTTCCTCTTCGATCGACGTAACGGTCAGATTATGAATATGATATTTCCGGCTGAGTGCATCGGCAACCACATTTGCCTTGCTCGGATTATAATAAATTTCAATCTCATAGTCTTTGATCAGCTCTAACCATCGCCGTTGTCACATATTCAACTCTTTTTGAGTGAATATGTACTTCAAGCTTTTGTGGTCGGTGTAGAGATGTACTATATTTCCCAATAGGTAGTGTCTCCACATCTTCAAATCTAATACCACGGCAGCAAGCTCGAGATCATGGTTTGATAATGTTGTTCATGATTCCATAATTTCCGTGATCCATATGTGACCACGCGTCCTCCTTGCATGAGTACACACCCAAGTCCGATGCCGGACGCATCACAATAAACATCGAAGGGTTTGGTGGTATCCGGTTGAGCTAAAATAGGGGCTGTTGTGAGGTGTTTCACCAGTGCTTGAAAAGCTTCCTCACATGGCTTGCTCCGATCATATCTGAGGCCCTTTTTCAGTAGCTCCATGATAGGTTTAGAGATTTTTGAGAAGCCCGGGATGAACCTCCGATAATAACCCGGCGAACCTAAGAAGCTACGAACTTCATGGACTGATGTTGGAGACTTCCATTTCACTACTTGTTCAATCTTTCTTGAATCAACAGTGATGCCTTCCCCTGAAATAATATGTCTAAGAAATGGCACTTTGTTGATCCAGAATTCACATTTACTAAACTTTGCACAGAGCTCGTGATCTCTCAATCGTTTGCGCACAATATGCAAATGTTTAGCGTGTTCCTCCTCTGATTTGGAATAGACAAAGATATCGTCGATGAGTACCACGAAGAACTGATCCAACTCCGGCATGAACACCGAGTTCATAAGATACATAAAGTGAGCCGGAGCATTGGTCAACATAAATGACATGACAAGATACTCATAGAGTCCATATCTGGCCGAGAATGCTGTTTTCAGAATATCCTCCACCGGAATCTTGATTTGATGATATCCGACCTTAAGTCCATCTTGGAGAAAACTTTAGCACCTACTAGTTGATCGAAGAGAATATCAATTCTGGGTAGTGGATACTTGTTCTTTATCGTCACAGCATTTAACGGACGATTGTCGACGCATAGCCTCAGCGTCTCATCCTTCTTTACAAATAAAGCTGAGCAACCCCATGGTGATGAACGTGGACGAATAAACCCCTTGTCCATCAGATCTTCTAGTTGCTCCTTCAGTTCAGCTAATTCATTCGAAATTTTGTATAGTCTCCGAGAGATCGGCGTGGTTCCCGGTATCAATTCTATTTTGAATTCCACCTCACGCTAAGGTGGTAAGCCTGGAAGATCTTCGGGAAACACGTCCGGATATTCACGGACTACCGGAATGTATTCTAACTTGCAAGCTTTGGCATTACATACTTCCGGGACTTTGGAAACAGCGTTGCCGAGATACAACGTATGACGCCCGTGAAGCGTTGAGTCCAAATGAACACTCCTGTTCTCGATGTCGAGAACAGCCCTATGGAAATTTAACCATGATATTCCCAATATGGCATCGATTCCTTGATCTTCGGGAATAATGAGGGTGGTAGGATAAAATTTTCCACCCAAACAAAGTTGTGCTTTAGGAACGACTTCATTAGCCGATATGTCTCCCCTGGCGAATGAATAATGTAAGAACCTTTTGTGATCATTGTGGAAATCTGACCCCGGATCACCATCGCCTTGCTAATGAAGTTATGTGTTGCACCAAAGTCGAATAGAATGACAACCGGCTTGTCATTTAAGGTGAACCTGCCCGCGAGAACTGGTCTTCCTTCGGGCAGATCGTCGACTGACACATAGTTAACAGTTCCCACTTTGGACATGGCTTTTATTTGCTATCCAAGATCATTATTTAGAACTGGACCCACATACATCATGTTGCTGCTCGGTTCAGTTGCTTCATTGACGATGTGTTCATTGTCAATTTGAAGTGGCATACCTCTCGGTTCAGCTGAGAAATCACCCTGATCATCTTCAATATCTTGAGGGGAATAACATTCAGGTGCACATTGTTGGTACTGAGGAGCACGATAAATAAGTTGTTGCTACGGTGGAGGGAAATAAAACCTCTGTGGAGTATAAGAGTCGTCATACTCCAAGAATGTCTGCTTCTTTTGTGGAACCTCTCGACCTGAAGGTGAACGGATTACCAACCGATACTTCTGTGGCAGATGATTGCATTCATCCTATGATGAGCCCCTCTCCCTTTTTTCTTTAAGGAAGTGATTGAAATAATATTCTTGGGTGATAGCAAAGCTAACAAACTCATCAAAATTATTTTGGCTAACTTGAGCCAACTCACATCGCAGCCTAGCAGTCAGCCCACGGTAAAAATAATAACTCTTCATAGCTGGTGATTTCACATACTCAGGAACATATTGAGCTAAGCGATTAAATTCCTTTGCATACTTAATAACACTCATTTCACTTTGTTTTAAGTTCCAGAATTCGTCAAGACTTGTTTGCATTATGCCCACAGGAATGAAACAAGCACGAAATGCATCCTGGAACTCCGTCCATGTGACACAATGTCCTTCTGGTTGGATAGCAAGGTATTCTGCCTACCAGGCTCCAGCAAAGCCGTGAAGCTGCTGAGCGGCAAATAGAGTCTTCTGGACGTCATCACATTGAATCAACCCAAACTTGGACTCAATGACACATAACCAGTGATTTGCTTCACAATGGTCGGCTGCTTCCGAAAATACCGGCGGTTGTGTCGCCAAGAAATCCAGATAAGTACTCTGGGTTGACATGTGATGTTAAGCTTCTCTATTCATCCCTTGCTGAACTAGAGTTTGGAGAGTTTCATTCATTTTTTTCCATAATTTCCGCCAATCCGGTTGGCGATGGCTCTTGTGATGAAGTCGAGTCATTCCCACCTCGATTCGAACCTCCAAGCTCCATTCGAGAATGTGGATGTACCATACTGCACGAAATAAATTTTGAGTCAATCAAAATTCTATCCCAGCAGTAAGTAAAGATAAGTAAAACATGAACATGTCATGAACTTTATGAAAGCATAACCACCTTCATGTTTAAACAAATCTTATGTACACTAAACTAATCAGCTTGACTAGTTCACACAAACTCCAAAATTTACTCAAGTTAACTACAGATTCTTGACTCGAGTTCAATACCAAAGTTATAGTAAACTTCAGTATTTTTCAATGCTTATTCATATGCCTTCAGATCATATCTGGATAAAAAGTTATGATTTTCCAAATTTGACAGAATTACTGAATAAAATTTGCCAGCTACTCCTTTGTATGTGGCTATCTTTATCACAGTTGTATATGCAAATAAAATAATAATCTGAGCAAGCTTTCAACTACAACAATGTTGCACATTTCATAACATTTCCAACGGTGTATCATAGGCTCCTTAGGGATTTTCTACAGAATGTTATGGCTTAAAAACTGAAAGGTCCAGAGAGGTTTTGCTGATGTCCTGGTTCTGGACAGTTTGCCTCAAACTGGACTTTTCACCAATTCAACGTGTCCTTTTGCTCTGGAGGTCTACAAAGAAGTTGTAGAGAACTTGAAAATATTTCCATAACTGTATCATACACCTTAATTGGGTAAAGCTACTCTGAGTTATGCTCTTTCAAAGTTCAGCAAGAATTCCTGCCAGAAACAGAGCACTATGTTTTTGAAAACTTTGAAGCCTAGTCATTCTCTCATTTGAATCTTAGCTCAAAAAAGAGTTAAGTAACTAATATTTGTTTCAAACTTCCATTTTTAGTTGAAAGTTGGTTCATGAATCATTAAGTGTAGTACGGTGTCGATGCACCGTAAGAATCATGTCGGTACTACGTAGCCTCACCAAAGAAAATCCTAACCGGATTATTCCGGCATTTCCGTATTATCGGTGGCACTAAGACGGTCACTCGCAAACCTGTGCTACTCGTACTACGGTTTCGTGGTTAAACCTGCATAAGTCACACACAATAGTCAGGTTTGACTGCACGCCAAACTCGGTCCCAATACGGTCCGTACATCCATCCATCATCACTCGCACAGGTGTTCTCAAGCCAAACACGCCTTCAGCTACGTGTTCACGTTACTAACCACGTGACGGGGTCTCCCATACTTGCCCATAGCATGTCATCCTAAAGATTATTCTGGCAAAATTTGAGGATTTTTGGATGAACCAAACTCCCTCTAAAAATTGACCAAAACATGGTCTGTCCACACGCTGCATTTTCTGCTCGCAGGGGGTGAAGAAAATGGGTGCGTAGAAACAGCGGCGACGTTGTAAAAGGGGTAATGAAGACATACCTCACTTCTTCCTTGTGGCAGGGCCTCCCACCTTGCAATGGCAGCAGCGGGAGATTTTATAGGGAGAATTATGAGGCTGCGGCTATGGCAGAACGTCGGGGCTTCTTCTCCGGTGACGGTGATGCGTGACGGAGCTCGACAGCGGCCAAATTCCGGCAAGGTGGGGGGGGTGCGACTTGGAAGCAGGGGGGGCTACTTGGCAGCAGGGGGGCAGCCAAAAAAATAGATAGGGGTGGGTGGCTAGGGGGGAGATTATATTTATAAACGGCAAAGGGCTAGGGTGGCTAGGATTTTAGCAAATCAAATATCCAATGGCTGAGATTTAATTTTAAAAGAGGTGGGAGCTAGGGGCTGGGATTTTATTATTTATTTTCATCCAATGGCTAGGATTTAGTTAGAAAATAAAAGCCCACAAGAGTCCAAAGGGGGGGGGGCGGCTAGGGTTTCCCCCCTAATGGGCTGCGGCCAAGGGGGTGGGGCCCAATTAAGGTTCCCCCCCCTAATTTGGTGCGGCCAAATTGGGGGAAAAATCCCCCTAAATGTGGGGGGAAATCCCCCTATGGCAATCTTGGGGAATTTGTGGAAAATCAGGAAAATTGGGAAAAAATTGGAAAATTAGGGGAGAGGGGAATTTGGGGAAAAATTGTGGTGGCCCAATTTGGCTATTTTATTTATTTTTTCTTTTATTTTTATTATTTCTTTTATATTTATTTTCATTATTTTCCATTTATATTTCCTTTTATTATTTTATTTACTTCTATATTCCTCTCTTTAGTTCTTCTTCCTTTTAAATGCTTCTCTACATGAAAAATGTATGCAGTGCATGGTAGTGAAATTGAGGGTGTTACAAACCTACCCTCTTAAAATGAATCTCGCCCTCAAGATTCGATAGAGTGGAGAAAATATGAGGGAATTCCCCCTTGAGGTCTTTCTCATGTTCCCATGTAGTTTCGGCTTCCGTGTGATGGCTCCATTATACCTTGCACCAACGGGTTACTTTGTTCCTCGTGACCCTTTCTTTTACATCCAAGATTTTGATGGGGTGTTCAGCGTAGGTCAGATCCTCTTGAAGCTCTAGCTCATCCATCTGTACTTGTTCTTCCGGTACTCTTAGGCACTTCTTGAGCTGGGATACGTGAAATACATCGTGCACGTAGGAGAGGTGCGTTGGCAGCTCTAGTTGATAGGCTACCTCTCCTCGCTTGCCCAAAATCTTGAATGGCCCGATGTAGCGAGGTGCTAACTTGCCTTTGAAGTTGAACCGTCATTTGCCTCGGATAGGCGATACCTTAAGGTACACGAAGTCTCCAACTTCAAAGGTTAATCTTCTTCGCCTATTGTCCGCATAACCCTTTTGTCGTGACTGAGCGGCCTTCAAGTTTTCACGTATCGTTTGGACTTGCTTTTCGGCGTATTGCAGCACTTCAGGTCTAAATACTTGGCTTTTTCCGGTCTCGTTCGAAAATAGCGGCGTTCTACACCGTCTACCATACAATGCTTCGAAAGGTGACATCTTCAAACTGGCTTGGTAACTGTTGTTGTACGAGAATTCAGCATACGACAAGCTCTTATCCCAACTACGCCCATGTTTCAAGGCACAAGCTCTCAACATGTCTTCCAAGATCTGATTTGTCCTCTCGGTTTGCCCATCGGTTTGCGGGTGATATGCGAAGCTGAAATTCAACCATGTACCTATGGATTCATGCAGCTTCTTCCAGAACCTAGAGGTAACATGAGAACCTCGATCTGAAACTATCCTCTTTGGAACTCCATGGCGACACACAATTTGTTCCATATACAGCTCGGCTAGGTATGCCACGGTATTTGGTTTTAGCAGGAATGAAGTGGGTTGTTTTCGTCAATCGGTCCACGATAACCCAAATAGAGTCGTAGCCCAACTGGGTACGTGGCAATCCGACAATGAAATCCATGCTGATGTCTTCCCACTTCCACTCGTGTACTTTCAATGGCTGCAATAATCCAGCGGGTCTTTGATATCCGGTCTTCACTCGTTGGCACGTGTCGCATAGCGATATCCCTTTTCATGCCATCCCACCAATAGCATGTTTTCAGGTCCTTATACATCTTCGTACAGCCGGGATGTATGGAAAAAGGTGAGTCATGTGCCTCCTTTAGTATCGTGTCACGGATGTGCTTCATGTCCAAGCCCTTGTCTTGATGTGTCACAATATATATTGAAACTCTTGCTCACGTCCGGCAATATCGAAACTGGCGATGTTGTTAATCTCTACTTTAGCTCCTCAAAGCTGTATTGACACGCTTGTGTCCACTGAAATGCTTTCCCCTTCATCAGCAATTCAGTCATAGGCTTCGCTATTTTCGAGAAATCATTGATGAACCAGCGGTTGTATCCAACCATGCCAAGGAAACTCCGAATATACCTCACATTCTGTGGTTTGTTCCACTTCAAAACATCCCTCACTTTTCTGGGATCAACCGATACTCCTCCCTCGGAGATGATGTGGCCTAGGAACGATATCTCCTTTAGCCAAAACTGACACTTGCTGAACTTAGCGTACAATTGATGCTCTCGCAGTTTCTGCAATGTCAATCCCAAGTGTTCTTCATATTCTTCCTCGCACTTTGAGTACACCAAGATATCAACGATGAAAACCATGACGAACTTGTCCATGTACTTCATGAAGACCTTATTCATGAGGTACATAAAGTATGTGGATGCATTTGTTAACCCAAAACAAATAATGGTATACACATATTAACCATACCGTGTCCTAAATGCAGTCTTGGGTATGTCAGAGGGCTTAATCTTCAGCTGGAAGTATCCCGACCGAAGATCAATCTTGGAGAAAATTCGGGCACCTTTCATTTGATCGAATAGGTCCTCTATGCAGGGCAGCGGGTATTTATTCTTGATCGTCAACTCGTTGAGAGACCTATAGTCCACACACATCCTTTGGGTCCCATCTTTCTTGTCTACGAAGAGCACAAGGCCTCCCCACGGTGACGAACTTAAGCGTATAAAACCCTTATCTAGCTGCTCCTGAATTTGTTTCTTGAGCTCCACTAATTCATGAGCAGGCATCCTATATGGCCTCTTCGCTATAGGTGCAGTTTTGGATACTAAATCAATGGAAAATTTAATGTCCCAGTCAGGTGGCATACCTGGAAGTTTTTCCAGAAACACATCTGAATATTCTTGAACCACCGGAATGCTTTCCAATGTCGCTTCTTCGATGTGGTTCAGCACTGATTTCACCGTTGTAGGTTGGGCTGCCTCAAACTCAATACGAGTACCGTGCTCACTCATCAACTTCACCATCCTCTGAGCACATTGAATCACTCCGTTGTACTTGCTTAACCAATCCATTCCAAGTATACTGTCAACCCCTTGGGAATCCAAAATAATAAGGTTGGTAAGAAAGTCTACCCCCTTTATTTTAAGGCTTGCTTTCGGACATACTATATTAGTCCTCATCTCTTCGCCGGAAGAATTAACCAACATAGTTTGTTTCATGTGAGATATGGGAATGTTATACTTGGCAACATACTTGGATGAAATGAATGAATGTGATGCTCCGGAATCAAATAAAACAGTGGCTGGGTTGGAGTTGGCGAGAAACATACCAATAACGATGTCCTCAGCTTGTTGTGCTTCATCAGCGGAGACGTGATTCACATTGCCACGAGCATAGTTCTGCTGTCCACGGTTACCTTGCATAGCTCCTCCATTCGGCCGTAGGTTCTGCATAGGTGCGTTGCTCCGCCGTCCAATGCCTTTCTTTGGGCACTGACTTGCAAAAGTCCCACGTCTCCGCATGAAAAATGAGGGGGCCTTACACCCGTTCACGGGGCCGTGCCGCTCGCCCGGGAATCGCATTGGGTGGTGCCGTGTTATGCGGCACCCAACAACACACATTTAAGAAAACATGTATTACATAAATCAAAAGTGGAAGCTTACAGATGTTCTTTGTAAATAACTTACATCAAATAGCTACAGCAGAAGACTATAATCAGCTCACGTTGAATAACTATGAGCACTCGGGAAGAGGTCCAGCCCGCAGACTCCTCTCGCTAGCAACACGAAGACATTGCAGCATGTGACGCCTGGTCCCCTAAAACATGGAATCCAGCTAATGCATATGTGTGCCCAGGATGTTCATCACACATATACATGTAATCCACAAACTGAATTCAGAATATAACTACGAATAATAGGGTTTAAGTACTTTATTACATCAATCTCTAACTCATTCTTGCAGCGGAAGTCTCTAACTTATTCTAGCAGCGGAACTCTCTAAACAATAGCGGAAGCAAAACTAAACAGCAGCGGCTCCATCTTCAACTCCACAGGCAAGTTGACGGTAGTTCGCACGCCTAGTACTCTACATGATCTTCGAAGTACTCCTTTCCTGTTGCTGATGTTTGTATGATAATGCAAGGGTGAGTATCTGTCGTACTCAGCAAGTGCGGCAAAAGTATGACATGTAGCTTACAGCAAGGTAGGGAATAAAAAGGCTCATTGCAGAAAGCAAATTTTGTTTCACAACCATGATAAAAACAGCAACTATCTTTAAGTGAATTTAATCCCAACATATATTTCAGTAAAACAGCAACATACCTCCTTCATAATTCACCACTTTTCAGGTATCAACCAACTATTAATCTTTCTCAACTTTATCTCATGCTCATAATAACCATCTCATGTTCATATCCATCTCATAATCATATAACCGAAAACCAAACTCATGGTCATGACTCAACAGTCCCGAAACCAATCTCATTACCAAGACTCAACAGTCCAGAAACCAATCCCAAGACCATACCATAACCATACCAATAACCATCCCAATAACCATCCCATCTAATCATGTGACTTGGCCAGGCGCTTGTGATCGTAAGCATGGCTATCATGATAGTTTTACACTCTTAAGAGGTGGCACCACTTTACCCACAAGTTTGTGATTTCGTCACCCGTCGGCGACTGCAGAACCTCCATTATACCAATACACAACCATCGTGTATGGCCAAGAGATCACAAAATAGCCTTTACAAAGGGGCTACTAGATGTATGGACTCACTAAGGTTTCACCAGCAGGCTCGAATCACCATTCTCCCACCTACGGGCCCCCTCTTGTGCCATGCAGTTCCCAGGGCAGTCCTCTCTCGACTCCCATTCCCCGCGCCTTCCACGGTCCATAACAATCTAGCAACTTACCTAATTAGTCAGCTAAGCCGCACCCATACTTGGCCTTGTGGTGGCACTGTTTTCCTGGCATGTGCTGGCATGAACCGGTCCTTAGATCTACGGCAAGTAAACCACCATCTCATTCTACCACATCCATGAACCAAGCTTGCCTAGATCTCCCCCGATTCTATGCTTATTAGTATCATCAAGTTTCTATTATCATTATTCATATGAGTGCAGTAGCAAGACACGTTCTACTTCGCCTTCCCATATCCCGTAGATTAAGTGAAGCAAAAAGGAAAAACGACCATACCCGACTCATTAACTTTCTCGGCGACAACGATGGTTAATCAAACTAGTAAACTCCTATAAAAGGATGTCCCATCAAGTTGACTCAAGCACACATGTTTTCGCAAACAAAACAGCTTCAAAACATGGGATCAATATGGTCAAGGGGCACTTGCCTTGTTCCTGTGGCTTTAGTTGCTCACGTGTCTCGAAGTCTTGGTGCTGTAGTCCTTCGTAGATAGCTTCTTGAGCTTGTCCTTCTACTCACGACCACGCACATACAAAATTATAGTAATCAAACATCATGCACAAGCTTTACTCAAGATGCAATGATGCAAATCCTATGATGTTGTCTTATTTAGATCAGTTTGTACGTATTCTTGCATGTTTTACTGGCCTTGCATGGGGTTTTATGGTGAACAAGGGTGTAAGGATCAAGTGTGGACGTGGTGATGATCTTGACTCAAAATCTAGATCAATACCACCATCAAAAACCGATCAAGACGTGATTTGTCCACACGAAAAAGGTTCTGTCCGAAGGAAACGAGAAAACGGATGCGACGATGTTGTAAGATGGGTAAAGAAGACCTACCTCACTTCTCTTATGATCGTCGGCTCTTTTCCGGCGACGGCGAGGTGTGACGGCTCGTCGGCGGTGCTCACCGGCGACTAAACTCCGGCAAGGGGTGGAACTCGGCGAGTTGAAAGCTAGGGCCTCCAAGTCGTCGACTCGGGAGGTGGAAAATAGGTACGTGGTTGCGGCCAGGGGTTTTTGGGTTCTATTTATAAGGGGTGAAAGAAGAGTCCTACTCCAATTGGATTTCAAATAAGAGCCCTATTCAATTCGTTTCGGATCCTAACAACTTATCTCCAATTGATTTGGTGCGGTAGAAATCGTGGAAATCATGTCGGTTTCCTCAGTACCGGGTATTCCTGCACGCACAGGAGAAAAACCGCTTAAGGATCTCGTCACCTCCGCAGGGTGAGCTCCGGAGGCTTCACACATCCAGCTAGGGCCGGGCCTCCCTTTTCCTCAGGTGCGAGCTCCGGTTGCGCCACGTGTCTGGCGGGCGGGACCTCCCTCTCCCTCAGAGACAAGCTCCACGTGTGCCACGTGTCTGGCGGGCGGAACCTCCCCTCTCCTCAGAGGCGAGCTCCGCGTGCACCATGTGTCTGGCGGGTCGGACCTCCCCTTTCTACAGAGGCGAGCTCTGGGGGCACCACGTGTCAGTGCCGGACCTCCCCTCTCCTCGGAGGTGGGCTCCGAGATCCATGGGTGTCGGACCTCCCTTCTCCTCGGAGGTGAGCTCCGAGGACGACACGTGTCCATCGGGGCCGGACCTCTCGGAGATGAGCTCCGAGGGTGACACGTGTCCCACGGGGTCGGACCTCTCGGAGGCGAGCTCCGAGAGCAACACGTGTCCTGTGGGGCTGAGCCTCGCTTCTCCGCAGAGACTAGCTCCGAAGGCAACACGTGTCCCACGGGGCTGAGCCTCGCTTCTCCGCAGAGACTAGCTCCAAAGGCAACACGTGTCCAGCGGGGTCAGACTTCGCCCCTTCCTCAGAGGCGAGCTCCGAGCCTGCCACATGGCCAGCAGTGCCGGACCTCACCCCCTCCGCAGGGATGAGCTCCGAAGGCGCCACGTGGCCAGCAGGCCGAGGGAAGTGTCGACGGCGCTCCTCGGTGAATTGGAATTGGCTCTTTTTAGATATCTTACTCCCGTTTTTATGATTCTTTTCCATTTCTATTTCTTTTATAATGTTTTTCTATATGCAATGCATGATTATGAAATTGAGGGTGTTACAAAGCGGCTGGGTTCTCCATGTGTTACATGACTCGGAAGTCTCCGAGTCTCACCGTACAACATTCTTCATAAACGTTGAGGTTAACCTGCAAAACCACTCATATAGCAAGCGTGAGCACATAGGCTCAGCAAGACTTTACCGTCCCTCCTAAGGCATGCAACTCTACATGAAGGTACTTAAGACAATAAACATGTAAGTTGCATAAAGACTCGTCTACACGTTCATCCTTAACTTTCAGATTCTAGCCATCACAGTAGTCACTTTGCACTGAGCAACATTGGAACTCCACAATCAAACAAGAAACGCTTCATCCCAGTGTTACTTGTCCCAAGGTGGAAATTAACTTTAATTTGCTCTATCTCTACTTCGTACAAGGTTTTCATGCAATTCCATTTATCATAGCAGCATATAAAACTTGCAAACTGTTGTCACACAACTTGATTACTCCGTCAGTGAGCAAGCGGTACTCCTATCTGTGAGGGACGGTGATTCGAATCAAACACTGCCCGGCTTACTCGACACGTACGCCCGCCTCTGAAGACCCAAATCTGGCGTTCTTCATTACTTCATATGTGGCAACCTTTTGCAGGACACCTGACTGTAGAATCGATCGCGCCATCTCAAGCTCATAGGTCTAACGAGACGATGTGGTATGCCTCTACAATCAAGTTAACCTGGTACATTGGTTTCCTGGGTCCCATATACCAGTAAGCATCCGGTACACAACTCAATGCTTGCTCAGAAGGGCCGCACACGAGAACGGTCCTTAACCGACACAGGCAGAGCTACTCGACGAAGACCTTGTCTTGTTGCTGCCTAACCTCCCTGCCCGGTCTCATCATTGGAAACATAAACTTTAGTTTGCTTATTCAACCATACCCGTGTGATCCTGAACTATAGCTCGCGAGTAGATTCCAACTACTCGACTTCTACCGGATGTCATAAACTATTTAGCACGGCATTATTCTACAGCGGGGATACATCTTCTACCCTTGACTCGAGGTTTATTTGGGAATGCATTTGGAGTATAAATCATTCCTGACCTAATGCACATACAAACTTTAAACCGTGAACAAAGTAAAAACATTATAAAACAACTTAAATGCAAACCAGAGCTTGCCTGTTTTGCAGGTGAATAGTATATAATGTTTAGTTAGTGAAGACCACTTGAGGCTTGATCACTCGATCACCGTGTCTTTGAAATCCCACTTCACTTCCTTCACAAGTCCTCACGTATATGCTACACGTTATTAATATGCACAAGTATTTAATTGTAAAGATTTTGCTAACAAGTTCTAATGACATGTTAGAAACTGGAACTCTGTTTAAGAAATTAAAATGACACTGGTGCTAAGGTTTGGTTTTGGGATAATCAACATGATCAAGTGCTAAGTGTTTTCCCCACTTGTGTTTTGATCACCTAAAGAGGTTGAACAGAACAGTGGTGATCCAGAGTTCCAATGGAGCTGAAAATTTTCATGTGAGTTCCTTTTTACAAGAAAGTCATCTGGACCAAAATGTAGCACTTTTCACTAAGTGATTTATTCAGAACAATTCTTTAAGCATTTAAGCAAAAAGGAATTAATTGTGAAGTAACTCACATGTTCATGTCAAACTTTGTGATCTAAAATTTCAATTATAGTTCATAGAGCCTTCATGAATTTTCCTAGGATTTTTGGAGCTAATAATTGCCCAGAACTGAATTTCCAAGTTGGGAATTCTCTGAAAATGTTTCTGTATTCTTTTGAACACAGCAACTTGAAATCTAAATTCTCTTAATCAAATCAACTCCAAATGATCTAAAATTTTTACGGGAGTTCAATGCATCCTAAAGATTATTCTGGCAAAATTAGAGGATTTTTGGATGAACCAAACTCCCTCTAAAATTATTTTGCTGAAAATATTGATAGAATTTTCCAGAGCTAAATAATGACTTTCATACAAATTGGGTTGCATATTTAGATAGAGTTTTTCAATCTGAATCCAACCCAATTTGAATCACTAAATTTGGAGTTTCCTAGCACATGTTATGAATTTGTGAAGTTTGGCTATACTCTGGAATTTTCTTGCTATTGAAAATTCTTTACAGTAGCTGGGATCGCGGACTTTAAATTCAGCCACTCCGGTGCGAGCCACACCGAAGCTACAGACTTTTCCCACGTGGACACAAAGGATCTCGGTTTCACAGAGGATCCCACAGTGCAGTTTATCACGCTGACAGGCGGGCCAGACCAACCTTCTTCTTCCTCCATCCATTTTTCGCACGTGCACCTTCTACCTCGCCGGCAGCGGCGGCGCTCCACGGATCGCCGTTCCCCGGCAGACTCATGGCCGGAAACTCGCCGCTAGCCCCAGTTCGACCGTGAGGAACTCGTCCCCGTGCTCATCAGAGGCCGGCGACGGCTCTAAACAACCAGGCGACGTGAGGCGGCTCGGTTTCTACTCCGGCGACCTCGGTCCCCTTCTCCCAACCGCCACACACCCGGTTCCTCGGCTCTACAGCATCAGTGTGTTATGGGGGTGCTCAACATGGATCCAAACTTGATCGGAAACGGCTCTAAGTGAGGTCTCACCGTGTGCCCGGCGGTTCCCGCCATGGCTGCCGCTTGAAAAGCTTGAAATTAGCTGCAACTACTCGGTTCTAAGCTAGGTTCCTAAAGGAAAAATGTTCCCTACTCAGTCTAGCTTACGTGTGCACAAAATGATCAAGCCAAACCAAAATTTGAGCTTCAGTTTCAAAGATCCTTACCCGCGGTAGGCTTTTCCCCGTCCGAGAGAAGAACTCGAAATTCTCGAGCTATGGTGCACGGCTTGAGCTGAAACTTGGAGAGGAGCAGCGTGACGATCCGGAGCTTCTCTGGGTGCTCTTGCTCGGCCGTGAAAACCCCTCAGTTTGGCTGTCCATGTGAGCTTGCTCGTCAGTAGTTCTCCGGTTGCCGCAACACAAACTGTTCTAGGGTGGGGAACGCTGGGAGCTGCTAATTTTTGCGCTGAGGAGGTGTAGGACGATCATGCCTTGCCGTTTTGCAGCTCTGGGAGGCGTCGCATGCATGGTTTCGTGTATTTCCGGTGGCAACCGAGGCGGCGGCGATGGTGGTGTCGTGTGTTTACTCGAGAGTGAGGCAAGGTACTGAAATTCGGGTTAGTGGCCAAAATATACACGCTGAGATGTGAGGAGAGCGCCGAGCAGCTCTCCAGCGCTGCTCAAGCATCTGGGTGGTGGCGGCAGTGTTGCCTCGGTGGCGCTCCTCTGTTGTTCAGCGGCTACGAGTGGAAAAACCAGAGACAGAAGAATTCCTTCGATTGTAAGTCTTCCCCTCTCAATGACAAGTGGGTCCCACTGCCTTTCTCCCCCAAAATATCTCCAAATTTGGCACATTGCAAACTTCAGTCATGAGGGGCTCAAATTTGAATTCCATTTGGGCAAATTGACAATGTTTACCTCAGTTTCGACTTTGAATGCAAATTCCAATTGAATTCAAAGCCTCTTTGACATACATGTCAAAGTAACTCCAAATTTTCTCAAAATTTGCCTTCCTCATAATTTGGACCTGAAGAATTCAAATACGAATTCAAACTTTTAATTTGGTGGCTGCAAAGGGGAGGTTAACAACCAAAGTTTGCATCCTTCTTTTGAAATGGCCACCTTTTCATTTAAGTGAACAATTTAGTTCAAAAACTGACTTTAAAATCCTCTTTCACATGACAACATTCACATGTTTAGAAATTTTTTTGCAAGTCCCATTTATTGAATTTGAACTCAACTTTATTCACAACTCTAGTTTTCCAATTACAAGTTTTGGGACTTTTACATTCCTCCCCCCTTAAAAAGAATCTCGTCCCGAGATTCACAATTAAGAACAATGTGGGAGGACGACTATCGGACATATGCTTCTAATAGCTCCGGATGATTTAGTTGTAAATACTCCTCACTTTCCCATGTAGCTTCGTTGGACGTGTGATTTTCCCATAGCACCTTGAAAAATTGCAGCGTCCGGTTTCTTGTCTCGCGAGTCTTTTCATCAATTATCCGGGTTGGATGCTCAACATAAGTGAGGTCCGGCTTCAAATCTGCTATACCTTCCGTGAGAATTCCCGTTGGAACTTTTATGCACTTCCGCAACTGAGATATGTGGAACACGTTATGAACTCCGGCTAAGGATGCTGGTAACTCCAAACGGTATGCCACGGTTCCACATCTTTCGATGATGGCAAAGGGACCGATAAAACACGGAGCTAATTTTCCTTTCACTCCGAATCGGTGAATTCCCTTCACAGGAGATATGCGGAGATATACGTGGTCTCTGACTTGAAAGTTCAGAGGACGATGTCTCTTATCCGCATAGCTCTTTTGTCTTGACTGAGCGGCTTTAAGATTTGCTTGAATAAGCCTTACCCGCTCTTCTGCTTCATTTATGAGATCAATCCCGTAAATAACTCTCTCGCCAGATTCACACCAGTTCAAAGGTGTGCGGCACTTCCGGCCGTAGGGAGCGTCATAAGGTGCCATTTTGATGCTCGTTTGATAACCGTTGTTATACGAGAACTCCGCCAACAGTAAGTGATCATCCCAGCTCTTACCGTGGTGGATGGTACACGTTCTTAGCATATCTTCATGTATTTAATTCACTGTCACACCTGGTATTCCATAAGAAATACCCGAGCGTATACTCACATGTATGCCAGGATCAGTTGATTCATACATGTGCCGACAAGAGTGTAATATCATTATATTACAAGCCAAGTTTAACGTACATCATAATATTACATCATTGTTCATAAAATATCAACTATTAGTACCAATACATTAAACACATCAGCGGAAGACTACATCATGGGTGCTCCATCTCCACAGGCGTTGCCCGGGGGTTTCGCCAACCTAGAATAACTCCTCGGGATCGAAGTACTCCTCATCAAAGTCTACGTCTTCATTTGCACCTGAGCCAACATATGATATCCAACAAAAGCAAGTTTGAGTACCGAAGGTACTCAGCAAGTGTAGGAAAGAATGTTATGAAGGCCAATAGCAAGGGAAGGCTAACATGGTTAAGCACTATGGATTAATCCTAAGTCTTAGCTTTGATTAGCAACCTGTCTTACTAAGTGATAATCCCACCATAATCATAATTAAGTCATTAATGTTAGGTTACACCATCCAACAACCTCTTTTGACTCACTTCCATGTTTCTCTAATCATGGACAAGTCCAAGCCGCTCTTGACCGTGAGCACGGCTGTCATGACAGTTTGGTTCTCTACAAAGATTGTACCACTTTACCCACAAGTAGTGATTTCATCCCTGTTGCCAGGTGGACTAAGAACCTCCCTGATATCCGTGGTTGCAAGCCACATTACACACTTCCTTTGGTGTGCGATCAGGAGATCACTACATGGCCTTTACAAAGGGCCTACCGGCAAGTACAAGCCCACTGAGGTTTCACCGCTGTAGTTCATGGGAGTAACCCTCCCCTACAGAAGCCCCCTCTTGAGCCTTGCAGTTCCCAGGGCAGTCAAAAATGGACTCCCATTCCCCGCACCATCCAAACACTCATACTATACCGGCAAACTCCTAATTAATTGGCCAAGCTGCCCCATCTCAGTCTTGTGGTGGCACTGTAAAGCCGGGTTAACTGTTCCATGAACCGGTCCTTAGAATCTAGGACAGGCACTAACTCATTCCCGAGTCTCGTGCACGAAGCACCAACCAAACAACCAGCCTGTCTAGATTCATAACCACATGACACATACACTTGTGTCTTTCATATAATCCACAAGACTAGTATCAACTACATTTCATTCATCTCTAAAGTTCTAAGCATGGCTAAGCACATAAAATGATAACCATCAAATCCTATCTAATTCCCTCCATGGTTTTGCAAGGAAAGATAAAGCAATGAAACTAGGGAAACATCCTACACTGGGTTTCATATTAAAGACATCGTGCAAATAATCTAACTATTCATCCTAGAATAGGAACAAAGTGATCAAGGAACACTTGCCTTTGAGTGAAGGGTGATGCACTTCAAACTCTTGCTCTTGAAGATTTGGAATTAGTTCTTGGGTTGGTTCTATCCATGCATTTGCACCCACAAAACAGTAACAAACATGCCATAAGAATCATATCAAGTCATTTCAATCACACAGGTTTGGTTACACACATGCAACTATTGATTTCTTGTCATTTTATGTGAGTTAGGAGGAAAATATGTTTCAATTGGCTACCTACATTCTTTTGATTTTAGTATTGCCACATCCAAACACTCATTTTCAGTTTGTAAGATGATTTGAATAAATTTTAGAATTTATTAATATATATGTGAATTTCTTATAATTAATTACATCCTAGAAATCATTTAAATTATTACTATAATAATTTTCAGAACTCATACTTCTATTTTTCTGAAATTCAGAACCCATTTAAGCATTTAGAACAGTTTCCAAAATTTTTCTTTAATATATATTATTTTATCTATTTTTCAGTATTTATTTAATACTTAAAATACATTTTCAGTTATTTAAATAATTATTCTGGTCTGCAGAAACTTAAAATGCATAAAAACATAAAAACAGAATAGTATTGTGCTGTTTAATAAATTTCTACAATTTTTCTGATATTTATACTATTTTTATTTAAATTTTCAGAATTAATTGTCACTATATAAATAATTTCATCATTTGTAAACTGTTAGTTTTAATTTCAGAACTTTTATTTTGTTCAGAATGTTTTAATAGTGCTAAAAATAAATTACTAACATTTTCCAGAATTCATTTAACCTTATTTGATTAATTACAGAATTAAAAACAAACTTTTAAACTGATTTGGGCTAATTTGTAATAAATTCAAACTTTCTGGGGTTCAAATTGAATTTACTGAACTGTTCTATCAATTTCCATAATGCTCAGGGGCTAATTAGCTAATTCACAGTGAATTTCCAATTTTCTATAAGCCTAGGGTCGATTCTGTGAATTTCAGTGACTATTTCCTAGTTATTTAAATCTCCAGGGACCTATTCATAAAATTCCCAACGGTTGTAACTATTTTAAATATAGACCGTTGGATCTAATCTGGACGGTTCAGATTAAATGAACCGAAGGGGTACGCCCCCTTCTAATCCTAGCCGTACAAAATAAAATGGAGGGCCAAGATTTGGCCACGTCGCCCCCGACCTCTTCTCCTTCGCCGCCGGCGGCTGCGCGCGCCGGCGAGCGGCGGCGGCCTCGCCGGAAGTTTCGGTTTTCACCGTTTCTCCATCATTTCTTAACCTAATTGCATCAGAAGAGAGAGAGAAGGCTGGGGAACTCACTTGGGTCGGTCTTTGGACTCAGAAGCAGCCGGAGACGCGGTGTCGACGGCAACAGCAAGAAACTCCGGTGATCTTCGCCGGTGATGTCCTCTACGTGTTTTTCCTTGGAAATTCTCGTCGGAAGCTTGTCCTTGAGGTCTTGTGACGACGTAGGAGGGATTAGAATCGAGGATCAGGTGATGATTTTGGAGAATTGGGAATAGGGGTGGTTTTTCGGATCCGGAAGAGATGAGCGGTTTTTGGTGGGGAAAATGGCCGGGGTCGGGCTGTACTTATAGGTGGGGAGGAGGCGGCGGTTGCTGCGGCGCCGGTTGGGGAAGGGGCGCGTAGAAACGGCCGGAACCGAGGGAATTCGCCCACATGCGATAATAGAGTCGGTGAGAGGGAGAGAGAGAAAAGGGAGCGGTTGCTCCGGGAAGAAGGCCGTCGGCTGGGCCCTGGGGCAGTCGGGGAGGAAGAGGGGGTGAGGGTTTTTCCACGTTTTGCACAATTCGGTCGTTACATTCACCCTCTCAGTTTGCCCGTCGGTTTGAGGGTGATACGTGGAGCTTCGGATCAATTTGGTTCCCAAGGATGCGTGTAGCTGCTCCCAGAAACGGGCTACAAACAGCGATCCTCTGTCGGACACAAAGGTACGGGGAACTCCATGTAAGCACAAGATTCGTGCTATGTACAACTATGCATACTGCTTGGCGTTGTATCTGGTATGCAAAGGGATGAAGCGCGCTGATTTTGTTAACCGGTCAATGGTTACCCAAATCAAATCATGGTGGTGGGATGTCATCGGCAACCCAGCGATGAAATCCATACTCAAGTCTTCCCAGTTCCATGCCGGTATTTGCAGTGGTTGCAGCAGGCCCTACTTGTTCAAATGGTCGGCCTTAACTCTTCGACACGTATCACATTCTGAAATGTACTTTGCAACTTCACGTTTCATACGTGTCCACTAAAACTTCTTCCAGAGATCTTGGTACATTTTTTTCTGCCCGGATAAATGGAAAATTTGGACAAATGAGCTTCATCCAAAATTTTCTTCCGCAACCTCATATCACGGGGTACAACTATCTGGTCCTTGAACCATAATGTACCTTCGTCATCTTACCGGAAACACTTTACTTCCCCGTTCTTCAATCTTTTCCTAATATGAAACATGCCTTTGTCTTGCTTTTGAGCTTTCATAACCTCCTCTTTTAATGTGGGTATGAGAGGTAGATTATGTAGAGCTCCATATGGAACCAAGTAGAGACTCGGTTCTTCCTCTTCGATCGGCGTAATGGTCATATTATGAATATGATATTTCTGGCTGAGTGCATCGGCAACCACATTCGCCTTGCTCGGATTATAATGAATTTCATCTCATAGTCTTTTATCAGCTCTAACCATCGCCGTTGTCACATATTCAACTTTTTTTGAGTGAATATGTACTTCAAGCTTTTGTGGTCGGTGTAGAGATGAACTAGATTTCCCAATAGGTAGTGTCTCCACATCTTCAAAGCTAATACCACGGCAGCAAGCTCGAGATCATGAGTTTGATAATGTTGTTCATGATTCCATAATTGCCGTGATCCATATGCGACCACGCGTCCTCCTTGCATGAGTATACACCCAAGTCCGATGCCGGACGCATCACAATAAACATCGAAGGGCTTGATAGTATCCGGTTGAGCTAAAACCGGGGCTGTTGTGAGGTGTTTCATGAATGCTTGAAAAGCTTCCTCACATGGCTTGCTCCAATCATATATGATGCCCTTTTTCAGTAGCTCCGTGATAGGTTTAGAGATTTTTGAGAAGCTTGGGATGAACCTCCGATAATATCCCGCCGAACCTAAGAAGCTATGAACTTCATGGACTGATGTTGGAGACTTCCATTTCAGTACTTGTTCAATCTTGCTTGGATCAACAGCGATGCCTTCCGCTGAAATAATATGTCCAAGAAATGGCACTTTTTTGATCCACAATTCACATTTACTAAACTTTGCACAGAGCTCGTGATCTCTCAATCTTGGAGCACAATATGCAAATGTTTAGCATGTTCCTCCTCTGATTTGGAATAGACCAAGATATCATCGATGAATACGACAAAGAACTGATCCAACTCCGGCATGAACACTGAGTTCATAAGATACATAAAGTGAGCCAGAGCATTGGTCAACACAAATGACATGACAAGATACTCATAGAATATCTTGTCGAGAATGCTATTTTCAGAATATCATCCGCCCGAATCTTGGTTTGATGATATCCGACCTTAAGTCCATCTTGGAGAAAAATTTAGCACCCACTAGTTGATCGAAGAGAATATCAATTCTGGGTAGTGGATACTTGGTCTTTATCGTCACAGCATTTAACGGACGATTGTCAACGCATAGCCTCAGCGTCTCATCCTTCTTCTTTACAAATAAAGCCGAGCAACCCCATGGTGATGAACCTGGACGAATAAACCTCTTGTCCATCAGATCTTTTAGTTGCTCCTTCAGTTCATCTAATTCATTCAGAATTTTGTATGGTCTCCGAGAGATCGGTGTGGTTCCCGGTATCAATTCTATTTTGAATTCCACCTCACGCTCAGGTGGTAAGCCTGGAAGATCTTCGGGAAACACGTCCAGATATTCACGGACTACCGGAATGTCTTCTAACTTGCAAGCTTCGACATTACATACTTCCGGGACTTCGGAAACAGCGTTGCCGAGATACAACGTATGACACCCGTGAAGCGGAGAGTCCAAATGAACACTCTGGTTCTCGATGTCCAGAACAGCCCTATGGAAATTTAACCATGATATTCCCAATATGGCATCGATTCCTTGATCTTTGAGAATAATGAGGGTGGTAGGATAAAATTTTCCACCCAAACAAAGTTGTGCTTTAGGAATGACTTCATTAGCCAATATGTCTCCCCCTGGCGAATGAATAATGTAAGAACCTTTTGTGATCATTGTGGAAATCTGATCCCGGATCACCATCGTCTTGCTAATGAAGTTATGTGTTGCACCAGAGTTGAATAGAATGACAACCGGCTTGTCATTTAAGGTGAACCTGCCTGCGAGAACTGGTCTTCCTTCGGGCAGATCATCGACTGACACATAGTCAACAGTTCCCACTTTGGACCTGGCTTTTCTTTGCTGTCCAAGATTATTATTTAGAACTGGACCCACAGACATCATGTTGCTGCTCGGTTCATTTGCTTCATTGACGATGTTCATTGTCAATTTGAAGTGGGTTACCGCTCAGTTCAGCTGAGAAATTACCCTGATCATCTTCAATATCTTGAGGGGAATAACATTCTGGTGCACCTTGTTGGTACTGAGGTGCACGAGAAATAAGTTGTTGCTGCAGTGGAGGTAAATAAAACCTCTGTGGAGTATAAGAGTCGTCATACTCCAAGAATGTCTGCTTCTTTTATGGAACCTCTCGACCGGGAGGTGAACGGATTACCAACCGATACTTCTGTGGCAAATGAGTCCCTCTCCCTTTTTTCTTTAAGGAAGAGATTGGAATAATATTCTTGAGTGATAGCAAAGCTAACAAACTCATCAAAATTCTTTTGGCTAACTTGAGCAAACTCACATCGTAGCCTAGCAGTCAGCCCTCGGTAAAAAATAATAACTCTTCATAGCTGGTGATTTCACATACTCAGGAACATATTGAGCTAAGCGATTAAATTTCTTCGCATACTTAATAACACTCATTTCACTTTGTTTTAAGTTCCAGAATTCGTCAAGACTTGTTTCCATTATGCCCGCAGGAACGAAACGAGCACGAAATGCATCCTGGAACTCCGTCCACGTGACACAATGTCCTTCTGGTTGGATAGCAAGGTATTCTGCCCACCAGGCTCCAGCAAAGCTGTGAAGCTGCTGAGCGGCAAATAGAGTCTTCTGGACGTCATCACATTGAATTAACCCAAACTTGGACTCAATGACACGTAACCAGTGATTTGCTTCACAATGGTCGGCTGCTTCAGAAAATACCGGCGGTTGTGTCGCCAAGAAATCAGATAAGTACTCTGGGTTGACATGTGATGTTGAGATTCTATATTCATCCCTTGCTGAACTAAGTTTGGAGAGTTTCATTCATTTTTGCCATAATATCCGCCAATCCGGTAGGCGATGACTCTTGTGATGAAGTCGAGTCATTCCCACCTCGACTCGAACCTCCAAGCTCCATTCGAGAATGTGGGCGTACCATACTGCACGAAATAAATTTTGAGTCAATGAAAATTCTATCCCAGCAGTAGGTAAATATAAGTAAAACATGAACATGTCATGAACTTTATGAAAGCATAACCACCTTCATGTTTAAACAAATCTTATGTACGCTAAACTAATCAGCTTGACTACCCTGACCAGTTCACACAAACTCCAAAATTTACTCAAGTTAACTACAGATTTTTGACTTGAGTTCAATACCAATGTTATAGTAAACTTCAGTATCTTTTCAATGCTTATTCATATGCCTTCAGATCATCTCTGGATAAAAAGTTATGATTTTCCAAATTTGACAGAATTACTGAATAAAATTTGCCAGCATCTCCTTTGTATGTGGCTATCTTTATCACAGTTGTATATGCAAATACAATAATAATCTGAGCAAGCTTTCAACTACAACAGTGTTGCACATTTCATAACCTTTCTAACTGTGTATCATAGGCTCTTTAGGGATTTTTCTACAGAAAGTTATGGCTTAAAAACAGAAAGGTCCAGAGAGGTTTTGCTGATGTCCTGGTTCTGGACAGTTTGCCTCAAACTGGACTTTTCCCCAATCCAACGTGTCATTTTGCTCTGGAGGTCTACAAAGAAGTTGTAGAGAACTTGAAAATATTTCCATAACTGTATCATACACCTTAATTGGGTAAAGCTACTCTGAGTTATGCTCTGTCAAAGTTCAGCAAGAATTCCTGCCAGAAACAGAGCACTATGTTTTTGAAATCTTTGAAGCCTAGTCATTCTCTCACTTGAATTTTAGCTCAAAAAAGAGTTCAGTAACTAATGTTTGTTTCAAACTTCCATTTTTAGTTGAAAGTTGGTTCATGAATCATTTCTTCATAGGGAAGAGATTATTAAGTGTAGTACGGTGTCGATGCACCGTAAGAATCATGTCGGTACTACGTAGCCTCACCAAAGAAAATCCTAACCGGATTATACCGGCATATCTGTATTAACGGTGGCACTAAGACGGTCACTCTCAAACGTGTGCTACTCGTACTACGGTTTCGTGGTTAAACCTGCATAAGTCACACACAATCGTCAGGTTCGACTGCACGCCAAACCCGGTCCCAATACAGTTCGTACACCCATCCATCATCACTTGCACAGGTGTTCTCAAGCCAAACACGCCTTGAGCTACGTGTTCACGTGACTAACCATGTGACGGGGTCTCCCATACTTTCCCATAGCACGCCAGAGAAGGGCGTTGCTCGAATACCCCAAACGACATGAAGAGTCGTAGAGGATACCAAAGCTGGCCGGGTTACCTGCCACCCGTGAGGCTCCACCCTTCAGCTTGTGCACACTGGTGGACAGTGCTTACATGCACCCCCAAGAAATAGAACATCCTGAGATGCATGGTTTTCCGACATAGCACATAAGTTAGGTTGCCACCTTTATATTAGGCTAATATAGTAGTCCTTATGTGGGCCTAATACTGTTTCCTCACCGTATCCTAAGTTTTTGTCGTAATGCGATCCTTATTCCGTGTGCTATTACCAATGCGGCTCTGATACCATGCTGAGGGGGCCCGACACCCGTTCATGGGGCCATGCCGCTTGCCCGGGAATCGCATTTGGTGGTGCCGTGTTATGCGGCACCCAACAGCACACATTTAAGGAAACATGTATTACATAAATCAAAAGCGGAAGCTTACAGATGTTCTTTGTAAATAATTTACATCAAATAGCTACATCAGAAGACTATAATCAGCTCACATCAAATAACTATGAGAACTCGGGAAAAGGTCCAGCCTGTGGACTCCTCTCGCTAGCAACACGAAGACATTGCAGCGGCTGGGTTCTCCATGTGTTACATGACTCGGAAGTCTCCGAGTCGCACCGGACAACCTTCTTCATAAGCGTCGAGGTTAACCTGCAAAACCACTCATATGGAAAGCATGAGCACATAGGCTTAGCAAGACATAACCGTCTCTCCTAAGGCATGCAACTCTACATGAAGGTACTTAAGACAATAAACAAGTAAGTTGCATAAAGACTCGCCTACACGTTCATCCTTAACTTTCAGATTTTAGCCATCACAGTAGTGACCTTGCACCGAGCAACATTGGAACTCCACAATCAAACAAGAAACGCTTCATTCCAATGTTACTTGTCCCAAGGTGGAAATTAACTTTAATTTGCTCTAACTCTACATCGTACAAGGTTTTCATGCAATTCTATTTATCATAGCAGCATATAAAACTTGCAAACTGTTATCACAAAACTTTATTACTACGTCACAACACAGTGAACAAGCAGTACTCATATCTGCGAGGGACGGTGATTTGAATCAAACACTGCCTGGCTTACTCGACACATACGACCGCCTCTAAAGACCCAAATCTGACGTTCTTCATTACATCGTATGTGGCAACCTTTCGCAGGACACCCGACTGTAGAACCGATCGTGCCGTCTCAGGCTCATAGGTCTACAAGACGATGTGGTATGCCTCTACAATCCAGTTAACCTGGTACATCGGTTTCCTGGGTCCCATATACCAGTAAGCATCCGGTACACAACTTAATGCTTGCTCAGCAGGGCCGCACACGAGAACGGTCCTTAACCGACACAGGCAGAGCTAATTGACCAAGACCTCGTCTTGTCGATGCCTAACCCCCCCCTGCCCGGTCTCATCTTTGGAAACATAAACTTTAGTTTGCTTATTCAACGATACCCGTGTGATCCCGAACTATAGCTCGCGAGTAGATTCCAACTACTCGACTTCTACCAGATGTCATAACCTATTTAGCACGGCATTATTCTACGATGGGGATACATCTTCTACCCTTGACTCAATGGTTTATATGGACATGCATTTGGAGTATAAATCATTCCTGACCTAATGCACATACAAACTTTAAACCATAGTAGTGAACAAAGTAAAAACTTTATAAAACAACTTAAATGCAACCCGGAGCTTGCCTGTTTGGCAGGTGACTAGTATATAATGTTCAGTTAGTGAAGACCACTTGAGGCTTGATCACTCGATCACTGTGTCATTGAAATCCCACTTCACTTCCTTCACAAGTCCTCACATATATGCTAAACTTTATGAATATGCACAAGTATTTAATTGTAAAGATTTTGCTAACAAGTTCTAATGACATGTTATAAACTGGAACTCTGTTTAAGAATTTAAAATGACACTGCTGCTAAGGTTTAGTTTTGGGTTAAGTAACATGATCAAGTGGCAAGTGTTCTCCCCAGTTGTGTTTTGATCACCTAAAGAGGTTGAACAGAACAATGATGATCCAGAGCTCCAATGGAGGTGAATATTTTCATGTTAGTTCCTTGTTACAAGAAAGTCATCTGGACCAAAATGTAGCACTTTTCACTTTGTGGTTTATTTAAAACAATTCTTTA
The DNA here is from genome assembly GCA_030760725.1 of Neostapfia colusana. Lineage (NCBI taxonomy): Eukaryota > Viridiplantae > Streptophyta > Magnoliopsida > Poales > Poaceae > Neostapfia > Neostapfia colusana. The sequence continues at coordinate 78,359,201 of JASWHV010000010.1, read as the reverse complement.
AGCAATTAAGGAAAAAGGAATTAATTCTGAAGTAACTCACACGTTCATGTCAAACTCAGTGAACTATAATTTCAATTATAATTCATAGAGCCTGCATGAATTTTCCTAGGATTTTTGGATCTAAGAATTGTCCAGAACTGAATTTCCAAGTTTTGGGAATTCTCTGAAAATGTTTCTTTTTCTTTTGAACACAGCAACTTGAAATCTAAAATCTCCTATCAAATAAACTCCAAATGATCTTACATTTTTACAGGAGTTCTATGTCATCGTAAAGATTATTCTGACAAAATTTGAGGATTTTTGGATGAACCAAACTCCCTCTAAAATTCTTTTGCTGAAAATGTTTAAAGAATTTTCCAGAGCTAAATAATGACTTCCATACAAATTGGGTTGCATATTTGGATAGAGTTTTTCAATATGAATCCAATCCAATTTGAATCACTAAATTTGGAGTTTCTAGCACAGTTATGAATTTGTGACGTTTGGCTATACTGTGAAATTTTCTTGCTATTGAAAATCCTCTGTACAGTAGCTGGGCCCGCAGAATTTAAATTCAGCCACTCCTGTGCGAGCCACACCGAAGCTACAGACTTTTCCCGCGTGGACACAAAAGATCTCGGTTTCACAGAGGATCCCACAGTGCAGTTTATCACGCTGATAGGCAGGCCCAACCAACCTTCTTCTTCCTCCGTCCATTTCCCGCGCGCGCGCCTTCTACCTCGCCGGCAGCGGCAGCGCTCCACGGATGTTCGTTCTCCGGCGGACTCATGGCCAGAAAAACACCGCTAGCCCCAATTCGACTGTGAGGAACTCGTCCCCGTGCTCACCGGAGGCCTGCGATGGCTCTAAACCACCGGGCGACTTGCGGCGGCTCGGTTTCAACTCCGGCGACCTCGGCCCCCTTCTCCTGACCGCCACACAACCGATTCATAGGCTCTACAGCATCAGTGGGTTATGGGGGTGCTCGACTTTGATCCAATCTTGATCGGCAACGGCTCTAAGTGGGGTCTCACCGTGCACCCGGCGGTTCCCGCCATGTCCACTGCTCGAAAAGCTTGAAATTAGCTGCAACTACTCGGTTCTAAGCGAGGTTCCTAAAGGAAAATTGTTCCCTACTCAGTCTATCTTATGTGTGCGCAAAATGATCAAGCCAAACCAAAATTTGAGATTCAATTTCAAAGCTCCTTACCCACAGTAGGCTTTTCCCTGTCCGAGAGAAGAACTCGAAATTCTCGAGCTATGGTGCACGGCTTGAGCTGAAACTTGGAGAGGAGCAGCGTGATGATCCGGCACTCCTCTGGGTTCCCTTAATCGGCCGTGAAAACCCCTCAGTTGGGCTTTCCACGTGAGCTTGCTCGTCGGTAGTTCTCCGGTTGCCACAACACAAACTGTTCTATGGTGGGGAACGCCGGGAGCTGCTGGTTTTTGCGCTGAGGAGGTGTAGGACGATCACGCCCTGCCATTTTGCAGCTCGGGGAGACGTTGCACACACAGTTTTGTGGATTTCCGGTGGCAACCGAGGCGGTGGCGATGGTGGTATCGTGTGTTTACTCGAGAGCGAGGCAAGGTACTGAAATTCGGGTTAGTGGCCAAAACATACACACTGAGATGTAAAGAGAGCGCCGAGAAGCTCTCCAGCGCTGCTCAAGGAGCTGGGAGGTGGCGGCAGTGTTGCCTCGGTGGCACTCCTCTGTTGTTCAGCGGCTACGAGTGGAAAAACCAGAGACAGAGAAGAATTCCTTCGGTTGTAAGTCTTCCCCTCTCAATGACAAGTGGGTCCCACTGCCTTTCTCCCCCAAAATATCTCCAAATTCGGCACATTGCAAACTTCAGTCATGAGGAGCTCAAATTTGAAATCCATTTGGGCAAATTGACAATGTTTACCTCAGTTTCGACTTTGAATTCAAATTCCAATTAAATTCAAAGCCCCTTTGACACACATATCAAAGTAACTCCAAATTTTCTCAAAATTTGCCTTCCTCATAATTTGGACCTGAAGACTTCAAATACGAATTCAAATTTTTAATTTGGTGGCTGCAAAGGGGAGGTTTACAACTACAGTTTGCACCCTTCTTTTGAAATGGCCACCTTTTCATTTAAGTGAACAATTTAGTTCAAAAACTGAATTTAAAATTCTCTTGCACATGAAAACATTCGCATGTTTCAAAAAAAATTGAAAGTCCAATTTCTTTAATTGGAACTCAACTTTATTTACATCTCAAGTTTTCCACTTACATGTTTTGGGACTTTTACAAAAAACATGCCTTGTTTCCCATAACAGCAGGAATGTTGGGGCGAGTCTGGTGTTGAGCATAGGCGCCCATGTTGGGAGGGGGTGCAGGAGGGATAGGCATATGAGGTGCTTGCATAACAGGACGTTGCTGCAGTGGCTGATTAGAACGAGGTGGATTTGCAGGGCGGAAAGTAGAAGTGGATAAGCCATAGTGTGGTGCAGCTGGTGGCATAAAGCGGGGACGTACAATGCTCCTTGTGGCTGTCCTTGATATGGCATCTTCCTTTTGCCCTCTTGATCAATCTCGCGGATCTTGCTCTCCACCACAATAGCTTTGTCAATGAGCTTTTGGAAGTTTGCATAATCATTGTTTAGTAGCTGGACCTGAATTTCATTGTTCAATCCTCTCATGAACAAGTACTGCTTCCCGTGCTTAGAGTTGACATCTTCTAGAGCATACCTTGACAGCTGCGTGAACTAGTTGAGTTACTCATTCATGCTCATCCTTCCTTGACGGAGACCTTCAAACTCTTGCCTTTTAAGCATCATAACTCCTGCAGGGACATAGTGAGAGCGGAAAACTCTCCTTGAGTTCAGCCCATGTGATAGTCTCCTGGTTGACATGAGCATTGGAAAGAGCGTCCCACCAATCAGCAGCTGCTCCCATAAGTTGGTGTGATGCGAAAAGAACTTTCTCCCGATCACTGCACTGAACAATAACAAGCTTCTTTTCCATAGACTTCAGCCAATCATCAGCCTCCATAAGATCATTGGCTTGTGCAAAAGTAGGCGGCCTAGTCCTCATGAACTCTCCCAATCTGTTGTGAACGGGCGGTGGTGGCGGTGGCGGCGGTGGGGATGCAGGAATAGTGTTAGGATTGTTGTTGTTGTTGGCCTGCAGCTGTCCCAACATTTGTATCATAGTTTGCATGAGCTGGTTCTGCATAGTCATCAACCGTTCAAGGTTGCTTGCATCAGCCCCGGGGTTGGCATTTTCAAGAACTTCCATATTGCCATCTTCCTGTTGTTCGTTGTTACCACGAGCATTCCTTCGTTGGGCGGTTGGAGTTTTCCCTCACCATCTGTGTGAGAGAGTAGGAAATAGAAATTTAGATCGATCTCCCAACTATATGCATCAAGGTGTATGAACTAAGCAACTTCTTTTATTAATTTCAGCCTATATGAGGATGTGAACAAGTGCCGAAGCATCTCACATCTATCCCCTATGTGTGAATGTGGACATTCACCAAAGTGTCCAACAACTCACACTAAGCACACAAACACAAGCAATCATCATAAAAATTTCTGCACACCACTCTTATTTGATCTACTGTGGTCTAAACGTTCCTATTACAGCTTTATTCAATGGAAACCTAAACTTAATCGTGAGAACCAGTGCTGTTCTCGCCGTGTGACGGGGGTGGTCCATACATGGGAGCACGCCCTGGTGAGTCGGCAGTCCATGTAAGAATAGATGACGCTGGTGCTCCATTTGCTCCCGTGTTGGCACGAGTCTTCTCTTGTTTTTCCAGCAAGTACAACTTCTTGCGGAGGTAATGGATCTCTTCTTGTGTGGTTGTATAGTGGTTTTGCAACTCCATGAGAAACCTCTAAGACTTTTCAGCAGCTTGTGGGTTGGAAAGAGCTCCTTCATGGGGTCAAATTATCTCCCTTGTACCACTCTTCCGATATGGGTGCAGCCCAAAAGTAGTGTTCTCAAGCTGCTCACGGAAGGCGTAGCTCAGTCCGGTGAGTGCATCCCATGCAGCATCATCAATAGCTTCTGCCCTTGTAGCTCTCCATTTGTGTGCGAAGTACCGAGTGACAACCCTACCATTAGATAGGATAGTTACCTAAGCCTTCCACTCTTCATGTCCGAGACAAGGGACTTTCTTGAGTAGATACTCCAGGTATAAGCTGCAGGAGTCCAGGCACTCTGTAAACTCCTTGGATATGTGTCCTTCCTCCATCTCGTCGAAACGGAATTCTTGAACTGAACGGTTGGCCCGTGTAACACCCCAAAACCTGTTAAAGAGGGGAATTTAAAATTTTTTGGACGTATTGCATGTGGTGAAACAATTCAAATTTAAACTGGAATTCAAATTTGAATCAAAACAAAAAAGGAAAAGGAAAAAGAAAAAGAAAAACGGCCAGTGGGCCGAAACCCACCTCAGCCGGCCCAAAACCCGCAGCTGTTTCCACCGCTCTCCCTCTCCCTGAAGCACGGGGCCCGCGTGTCATCCCGCTCCCCGCGCGCGCACCCAACCGCCACGCTACTTCCGCGCCGATCGCCGCTGCCACGCCGATTTTCTTGCTCCAGAGCCGCGATCTCCAGCCCACGCGCTGCTGCACATCTAGACCAACCCCCGCCGCCCTCCCTCGCCCATTTAAACACCGAAATCCGTCCCTTTTTCCTCCCCGATTGGCCGCCTTAGTCCTCTGTGAGAACCGAAGCTCCCGCCGCCGTTTCCTTCGATTCTCGTCCAAATTCTCTGATCTAACGAGCTTGCCGTGTTCCACGTCCGCCGGGGAGTCTTGCAGGTGAAGGAAACCCGGTGTTTTGCGCTCTAGACACAGCTCCGGTGAGCACCACCGTGTTTTCCCCTCGGACCTCGTCGCCGACCACTTTCCAGAGCCTCCGAGCTCAAGAAAAACCCCGAGGTGAGATCCCCTACCTCCCCTCTTCCGTTCTATGCCAAGAAATCCAAGTTTTAGGAAGTATAGATGAAAACCCGAAGTTCTCTGGCGAGATCGCCGCCTCCCGCCACCGCGCGCCGCCAGCACACTGCCAGGGCGACGAGGCCCCCTGAGGCCCGTCCATTTTAAATCGTGCGGTCCCGAATAGATCTAACCCGTAACGCTTCGCGTTATAATCTCAGCCGTCTGTTTTAAATCCAACGGCCCACGTCAGCCCTGCATTATAAAGGCCGGGAATCTTACGCGCTACCCCCTGGGGATCTCGGAAAACACGAGCTAGCTCCGGAAACTTCTGATCTAGCCCCTGGACCTTCAGAAATTCATGTAAATTCATTTAAAAATCAGTTTTAGCCCCTGGACTTAATAAAAATTAGGAAAACCTCTCTGTTTTGTGTAATTAGGCCCCTGAAAATTTAGGAAATAGTGATGTAGACCATGCAGTAGGGTGGATTTGCCCTTTTAGACCCTATAGGGTATTAAATTCAGAAATTGAACATATGAGTAGAATATAAATTCAAATGGTAATGTAAACACATGTACAAATACAAATGTAAATTTTCCTAGCATTTGGAAGACATTTAGAATGAGTTGAGAACTGATTTTAGGCTGAAATTAAATTTGACTAAGTGCTGTTTATTTTTATAATTTCTGGAAATTTATTTTTAGACTAGAAAATAATTCTGAAAATGAGTAAAATAAATTTAATTTGATCCCCACCATAGAGGAAGTTCAAAGATATTTTATTGAACATTTTAGGTCAGAACCTATTCTGTTTAGGTGATATGTCTTACTGTTTTAATATTAAAGTTCACTTTTAGGCATAGAAAATAAATCTAAAAATATAGGAAATAGGTAGGCATAATTAGAAAATGTTAAATGAGGTCTCCAATTCCAAAAACTTCAAATTAAGATTTTGTTGAAGATCTGAAAACCTATTTGGAGTAGGAAATTTTCTTTCATGCAAATTTTGTGGCTAAGAAGTGTATTAATTAAATAGAGAGAATTTGTTCAAATTGGGAATTCATATATATTGTGCAATTAGAAATCTGAATACAAAAGTTAGAAGTAATATGTATGTTTAAAAGTGCATGTAGGCCTAAAATCAACACATCTAGGGCAACCACAACACTTAAAAATGTGAATGACTTTCATATGTATGTATGTGTGGTTTGCATGAGTGGAAGTGTGGACTATGGCTTATGGAATGTTGTTTTCTTTTGCTATGTGTGTATTGGCATGAGTAGAACCAGCCCCAGAGCAGGTTCTCACCTTTCAAGATCAAGACTTTCCATTCCCAGAGCAGCAGGAAGAAGGCAAGTGTCCTTGACCACTTTGATCCTATACTAGAATGTGTAGTTAGAATTTAATTGCATTGTCGATTTGGAATATGATACCCAAACTAGGAAATTTCCCTAGATTTTCATTATCTCACTTCCTTGTAGCCTGGGTTGGGATTTATTTTATTATGTCATTTATTTATATACTAATGCTTAGCCATGCTTAGAATAGGATAAGTGGGATATGAGATCATCAACTTATTTACCTTACTCTTGAATGAGATATTATGATTTATGTAAAGGTAGGGATCGAGGCAAGTTTGATGATTTGGTTGGTGCTTTGTGCACGAGACTCGGGTTTGTGTTTAGTGCTTGCCTGGATCCTAAGGACCGGTTCATGGAGCATGTAACCTGGCTTTACCGTGCCAACCACATGCTGAGATGGGGCAGCTTGGCCAATTAATTAGGTGTATCTCCGGCGTAGTATGGGTGTTAGGATGGTGCTGGGAATAGGTGTCAGCTGGACTACCATATGAACCGCAAGGCTCAAGAGGGGGCCACTGCAGCGGGGTTGGAGCCTCTTGTATGCTGTTAGGGGTGAAACCTCAGTGGGCCCATGCTCGTCGGAAATCCCTTTGTAAAGGCCTCATGGTGATCTCCTGGCTACACACCTGGGAAGTGTGAACGTGGTTCGTGGCCACTGGCATAATGGAGGTTCTTTTAGTCCACCCGGCAACGGGGGATGAAATCACTACAGGTGGGTACAGTGGTACAAACTCTGCAGAGTCAAAACTGTCATGACAGCTGTGCTCACGGTCAAGAGCGGCTTGGACTTATTCATGATTAGAGGATGATAAATTTGGAAGTTGAGGATGTTAAGCGGGGAGCTTAAACATTGGAAATATTGTTATGGTTACTTGATTTTTGATGATGGGTTGGGATTTTGGAACCATTTCACCTATGTAGTAATGTAGGTGCTTAATAAGCTAAGGTGATAGGTATTAATTGCGTAGTGCTTTAACCATGAGTTCAACCTCTCCTTGCTCTAGCCATGCATGACATAACTTTCACCCACATGCTGAGTACCAACGGTACTCAAGCTTGCTTTTCTGTTGGTTTAAATTGCTGCTCAGGTCAAGGGGATGATGTGGTGTTCAATGACCAAGACTTCGGACCCGAAGAAGGATTCTAGGTTCACGGAGTCCCCCGGGCAATACCTGTGACGGAGCCCACAAGATTTATATTCTGCTGCTGTTTTATTTACATGTTGTGAACATATTATCGTCCATCGAGACATTATGCTATGTAAGACTTATTTTATATTCGAACTCTTGGCTTGTAATAAATGATGCTTCACTATTTGTCATCACATGTATGAGAAAATGATCCTGGCATACATGTGATATTCACTCGGTTGCTCTTTGGAGAGACCGGGTGTGACAGAAGTGGTATCAGAGCCAAGTTTGCCCGTAGCAACGTGGACCTAGGTAGAAATGGACGTATTTAAGGACCCTATTTTCTTAAAAACTATTATACAAAAGGAGTGGGTTGAAAGTGTTATTTAATGGGGTCACTTTATTTGTTCATCTTATCCCTACTTTTATTCAAAATACAATCTTTATTTAATTCTTGTCTAACTCGATTTTAAATGCTTTATGTTTTAGATGGTTCGCATGGTCCGCACCGCTCGGAAGTCCACCGGAGGGAGAGTTTTTGTAGCTGCCCTTGCCTTGAGAGAGGAGAACAGCCCGGTGACGTACCACTCCTACGGGTTCGCAGTAGGAGGCTTGTTGCACCGTCTTCGGCGTATGCTCCACGCCGCCGGTAATGTTGGCAAGCTGACCATACACTAGAGCTCCACCAGGACATTCCGTGAGAAGCGTGAAAAATGGAGCTCATATATGAGGATTATCCATGAAAACCAGCTGCTCAAGATCCACCGCTCTCAAGTTTGTCGGGCGACTCAGGCCGATGCTGAGAAGGATGTCACCTGGGAGGCCATAACCTGCCAGAGTTACATCAACCGTCGCCACCTAGACAGGAATGTGTACATGTATGTTCTCCAGCGTGAGAGTGGCACCGCAGAGTACAAGTACCCGCCAGTGCAGCAGGGGACCTCCCACGAGCACATAGACCTGTGCCTAGATGATGCAGCTATGCTCAGCACTCGATTGCAGGAGTGCCAGCAGGAGCTTCAGGATGTTCGTGACACCCTTAAGGAGACTGAGACGTTGCTCCGCGCCAGCTTGAGGGCGAGAGAAAGAGGAGATGGGAATGAACTGTGTGTCACCATGAACGACACGTGGACTCCTGACTCCACAGACCGCCGGGCGAGCAAGCATCGCCGCCCTTCTACACCAGCAGCTTACCCACCTAAAGCGGAATCAGAGGGCAGCCGCAATGATGAGGAAGACCCCGACGAGCCAGCTCAGTGATACGAGTTGTTTAGAGTCATTTCCCTTATTTCAGCAGGTTATCAAGTAGTCGAATCAATACCCTATTTATTTGTGTGTTAATGTTTGGTGTGTGACGTGAGTTGTGGAAGCCATGGGCATTTGTCCACAACCTCGTCTTTAGGTTGTTTTGCTTTGGTGTGTGAACCCCTATGAATCAATAATACATTTATTTTCGCATGAGACGTGACGCCCAAAGATCTATGTGAAATCTTCAGAAATTGTCTAAATATTAAGGCCTCAAAAGTTTAAGTTTAAACAAACAATTTAGGAAGTTAACACGTTATGCTTTAAGTTAACATTTGGTTGATCATGATAGATGGCTGGAAGAGGAAAAGGTCATGGTGCCAACCCCAACATCAATAACAACGATGAGGCCACCAATCCTCACCTTCCGTGAGGGCAAGACAGGGGTGATCGCCGTGAAGGATCTGATCCTATCCACCAAATGCTCGAAAATCAGAATCAGCTCATCCAGAGTCTAACTCAAGTGGTGGCCAACTTGCACCAAGCTCCAATCCTACAAGCTGCACCATGTCAACCAAGGTTGAGTGAGTTTCTGGGAACTCAACCCCCAAAGTTTGCAAGTGCTGCTGAACCTCTGGAGGCAGATGACTAGCTAAAGACCATAGAGAGCAAGATGAGGATCATACAATGCCAAGGGTATGAGAGGGTGCTGTTTGCCTCTCACCAATTGCATGGACCTGCTGCTGATTCGTGGACCGCTTACGTGGCAGCCCATCACGACCCCGAGAACATCACTTGGGAAGAGTTCAAGCGCAGTTTCCGCAACCACTACATACCCAGGGGTGAACTTAAGAACAAGAGAAAGGAGTTCTTGGGACTGCAGCAAGGCAACATGACTCTGAGGGAATACCTCACCAAGTTCACCCAACTATCCCGTTATGCACCACGAGACATCGAAACCAATGAGCAGAAACAGGACTGTTTTGTGGAAGGACTTACCATGGAGATGCAATGTGCAATGTCCTCCAACGAGTATGAAAGCTTTTAAAAGATGGTAGACAGAGCGTTCGTCGTGAAGAGGAAGTTGAAGGCCTTGGAGAATGAAAACAAGAGGAAGATGGGATGGTCACACCAAGCATCAAGCAGCAACACACGTCCACGTCTGATGCAGCAACCGGCAGGGCAGACGAGATGTGCTGTGGTACCCTACCCGACACCAAGAGGGTACAACCCGAACTTCAGACCTCCATCAGCACCAGTACAGCCGCAGCGTCAGTTTGTGCAGCAGCCACGTACCACTTATCAACCTCGACCAAAAGGACAAGGGCTACAAAACCAACCCCAAGATAACAAAGGCCAGGCACCTAAAGTTGGGGTGCAATGCTTCAACTGTGGTGAAGTGGGGCACTACGCTCATAAGTGCCCAAAGAAGAAGCCCATTCAGCCACGGCAGCAGAATGTAATGCGAGGACGGGTGAACCACGTAACCATGGAGGAAGCGCAAGAGGCACCTGATGTGGTAATTGGTAAGTTTCCTGCAAATTTACACATTGCAACCCTAATGTTCGATTCTGGTGCTACCCACTCGTTCATTGCTCAAGGGTTTGTTAAGAAGCACGATCTAGCAACAACACAAATGAACCATATGTTAGCAGTGAACTCTCTAGGGGGAGACATAAGAACAAGACAAGTGTGTCCCAAGGTGAATCTAGACATTAATGGGGTAGTAATTACTGCAAACCTCATAGTGATAGACTCCCAAGGGATAGATATTATTTTGGGTATGGATTGGTTGACCAAACATAAAGGTATCATCCACTGTTCGACAAGAACGGTGGAACTAACTCACACTAGTGGCACAAAAGTGAAGTTCGTAACCATGCAAGAACCTAGGAGGGACATTAAACTCAATCAAGTTGAGGTGAAAGTGGAAGAGATAAGGATTATCTGGGAATATCCAGACGTTTTTCTGGAGGAGTTGCCAGGTATGCCCCCAGATCGTGAAGTGGAATTCGCGATTGAACTAGTACCTGGAATAGCCCCAATATATAAGAGGCCTTATCGGATGGACTCCAAACAGATTGAAGAACTCAAAGAACATATAAGAGAATTGACAGAGAAGGGGTATATTCGTCCTAGTTCCTCACCATGGGGAGCTCCAGTTATATTTGTGCCCAAGAAGGACGGAACCCAAAGGTTATGAGTAGACTACCGTGCGTTGAATGAAGTAACCATCAACAACAAGTACCCATTACCCCGCATTGAAGACTTATTTGACCAGTTGAGGGGAGCTTGTGTGTTCTCAAAAATTGATCTCAGGTCAGGATACCACCAACTGAAGATAAGGCAAACTGACAATCCAAAGACAGCTTTCGTATCTCGATACGGGCTGTATGAATACACCGTCATGCTGTTCGGGCTAACTAACGCCCCGGCGTATTTCATGTATCTCATGGACAATGTATTCATGGAATATCTGGACAAATTTGTAGTGGTTTTCATTTATGACATTCTCGTCTTCTCCAAAGATGAAGAAGAACATGACGAACATTTAAGATTGGTGTTGCAAAAGATGAGAGAACACCAACTATATGCCAAGTTGAGTAAGTGTGAGTTTTGGCTGAAGAGAGTTCCCTTCTTAGGACATATAATCTCGGAGGGAGGAATCTCCGTAGATCCCACCAAGATCTAGGATGTGCAGAAGTGGAAGACCCCTGAAAATGTCGGGGAAATTCGAAGCTTGTTAGGATTGGCTGGGTATTATCGACGGTTCATTGAGGGTTTCTCCAAGATCTCGAGACCTCTCACCAAATTGTTAGAAAAGGGAATCACATTCACGTGGACACCGGAGTGTGAGACAAGTTTCCAAGAGCTGAAGAAAAGATTGACAATAGCCCCAGTGCTAGTTATGCCAGATATGCAGAAGAACTTTTCGGTGTATTGCGATGCATCTGGACACGGGTTGGGATGTGTTCTCATGCAAGAGGGGCATGTCGTTGCCTATGCGTCCCGGCAGCTCCGAAAACACGAGAAGAACTATCCTATGCATGACCTAGAGCTAGCCACAGTGGTCCACGGATTGAAGATTTGGCGGCATTACTTGATGGGAAAGAGGACAGAGATATATACAGATCATAAGAGCTTGAAGTACATTTTCACACAGCCAGATCTCAACTTCAGACAAAGGAGATGGTTAGAGCTAATCAACGACTTTGATGTGGGCATCAACTATCATCCTGGGAAAGCGAACGTCGTGGCTGATGCTTTAAGCCGGAAGGTGCATGTCAACATGTTGAGCTTAAAGGACATGCCTATGGAATTGAAGGAATAAATTGCAAAACTCAATCTATGTCTGGTGAATAGTGGTGAGGCCATCGCCATGGAAGTGGACTCCACATTAGAGCAAGACATACGCAACGGTCAGAAGAATGACGAGAAGATACAAGAAATTAGAGAACTCATCAAAGAAAATAAAGCCCCTGGGTTCAGAGAGGATGAACAAGGTACGGTGTGGCATGGGAAAAGGATCTGTGTGCTTGAGGTGAAGGAGATTCGTGAACTGATTTTGAAGGAGGCTCATGATTCCGACTATTCCATTCATCCTGGGAGTACGAAGATGTATCATGACCTCAAGAGCAGATATTGGTGGTATGACATGAAGCGAGATGTCGCGGAATATGTTGCCCTATGTGACACGTGTCAGCTAGTAAAAGCAGAACATCAAAGACCCGCGGTACTGTTGCAACCACTCAAAGTGCCTGAATGGAAATGGGAAGAAATATGTATGGATTTCATAGTGGGACTGACTAGGACCCAATCGGGATATGATTCGATATGGGTCATTATCGACAGGGTGACTAAGGTAGCTCATTTCATCCCCGTGAAAGAAAGCTACATCGGATCCAAGTTGGCAGAATTGTACATGTCAAGAATCGTGTGTTTTCATGGAGTGCCAAAGAAGATAGTGTCAGATCGAGGGACACAGTTCACCTCCAGGTTCTGGCAGAAGTTACATGAAACGATGGGAACTCATCTGAATTTTAGTTCTGCCTATCACCCCCAGACTGACGGGCAGACCGAAAGGACCAATCAGATCCTTGAGGATATGCTGAGAGCTTGTGCACTCAAGAACAATAAAAGTTGGGATAAGAACTTACCGTATGCAGAGTTCTCCTACAACAACAGTTATCAGGCTAGTATGAAGATGTCACCATTTGAGGCGTTGTACGGGAGGAAGTGCCGAACTCCCCTATTTTGGAACCAAACTGGGGAAAGAAAAGTGTTTGGGCCCGAGGTACTACAAGAAGCCGAGGCGAAAGTGAGGGAAATCCGCAACAATTTGGGGATAGCCCAGACCTGACAAAAGAGCTATGCTGATGTACGGAGAAGAGAGCTCATTTTCAACGTGGGGGACTATGTTTATCTCAAGGTGTCCCCTATCCGAGGACTTCGTCGGTTCAAGGTGAAAGGGAAATTATCACCACGATACATCGGACCCTTTCAGATTCTGGAGAGGAAAGGTGAAGTGGCATATCAGCTAGAAATACCAGCTCGCCTATCAGATGTGCACGATGTATTCCATGTGTCACAACTCAAGAAATGTTTAAGAACACCCGAAGAGATGTTACCCATGAATGAGGTGGACGTACGAGAGGATCTTTCTTATGCCGAGCAACCGGTCAAAATTTTGGAGACAATGGAACGCCTCACAAGAAATAAAAGAATCCGAATGTGCAAAGTGTAGTGGAAGCATCACTCGGAAGCAGAAGCCACATGGGAACAACAAGACGAGCTCAAGGCATAGTTTCCGAATTTGTTTTCCTAGAGTCACCAATCTCGAGGATGAGATTTCTTTTAAGGGGGGTAGAGTTGTAACACCCCAAAACCTGTTAAAGAGGGGAATTTAAAAATTTTTGGACGTATTGCATGTGGTGAAACAATTCAAATTTAAACTGGAATTCAAATTTGAATCAAAACAGAAAAGGAAAAGGAAAAAGAAAAAGAAAAACGGCCAGTGGGCCGAAACCCACCTCAGCCGGCCAAAAACCCGCGGCTGTTTCCCCCCTCCCTCTACCTCTCTCTGACGCGGGGGCCCGCGTGTCATCCCCCTCCCCGCGCGCGCCCAACCGCCACGCTACTTCCGCGCCGATCGCCGTTGCCACACCGATTTCCTTGCTCCGGAGCCGCGATCTCCAGCCCACGCGCTGCTGCACATCTAAACCAATCCCCGCCGCCCTACCTCGCCCATTTAAACGCCGAAATCCGCCCCCTTTTCCTCCCCAATCGGCCGCCTCAGTCCTCGGTGAGAACCGAAGCTCCCGCCGCCGTTTTCCTTCGATTTTCGTCTGAATTCTATGATCTAACGAGCTTGTCGTGTTCCACCGCTGCCGGGGAGTCTTGCAGGTGAAGGAAACCCGGTGTTTTGCGCTCTAGACACAGCTCTGGTGAGCACCGCCACGTTTTCCCCTCGGACCTCGTCGCCGACCACTTTCCAGGGCCTCCGAGCTCAAGAAAAACCTCGAGGTGAGATCCCCTACCTCCCCTCTTCCGTTCTATGCCAAGAAATCCAAGTTTTAGGAAGTATAGACGAAAACCCGAAGTTCTCCGACGAGATCACCGCCTCTCGCCGCCGCCGGGCAGCACCGCCAGCGCACGGCCAGGGCGACGTGGCCCCGTGAGGCCCGTCCATTTTAAATCGTGCGGTCCCGAATAGATCTAACCCGTACCGCTTTGTGTTATAATCTCAGCCGTCTGTTTTAAATCCAACGGCCCACGTCAGCCCCGCGTTATAAAGGCCGGGAATCTTACGTGCTACCCCCTGGGGATCTCAGAAAACACGAGCTGGCCCCAAAAACTTCTGATCTAGCCCCTGGACCTTCAGAAATTCATGTAAATTCATTTAAAAATCAGTTTTAGCCCCTGGACTTAATAAAAATTAGGAAAACCTCTCTGTTTTGTGTAATTAGGCCCCTGAAAATTTAGGAAATAGTGAAGTAGACCCCGCAGTAGGGTGGATTTGCCCTTTTAGACCCTATAGGGTATTAAATTCAGAAATTGAACATATGAGTAGAATTTAAATTCAAATGGTAATGTAAACACATGTGCAAATACAAATGTAAATTTTCCTAGCATTTAGAAGACATTTAGAATGAGTTGAGAACTGATTTTAGGCTGAAATGAAATCTGACTAAGTGCTGTTTATTTTTATAATTTCTGATCTGATTTTTAGGCTGAAATGATCCTGGTATTTCGTGGACTGATTTTTAGGCTGAAGTGAAATCTGACATAAAGATTCATTTTTAGACTAGAAAATAATTCTGAAAATGAGTAAAATAAATTTAATTTGATCCCCACCAGAGAGGAAGTTCAAAGATATTTTATTGAACATTTTAGGTCAGAACCGATTCTGTTTAGGTGATATGTCTTACTATTTTAATATTAAAGTTCACTTTTAGGCATAGAAAATAAATCTAAAAATATAGTAAATAGGTAGGCATAATTAGAAAATGTTAAATGAGGTCTCCAATTCCAAAAACTTCAAATTAAGATTTTGTTGAAGATCTGAAAACCTATTTGGAGTAGGAAATTTTCTTTCATGCAAATTTTGTGGCTAAGAACTATATTAATTAAATAGAGAGAATTTGTTCAAATTGGAAATTCATATATATTGTGCAATTAGAAATCTGAATACAAAAGTTAGAAGTAATATGTATGTTTAAAAGTGCATGTAGGCCTAAAATCAACACATCTAGGGTAACCACAACACTTAAAAATGTGAATGACTTTCATATGTATGTATGTGTGGTTTGCATGAGTGGAAGTGTGGACTATGGCTTATGGAATGTTGTTTTCTTTTGCTATGTGTGTATTGGCATGAGTAGAACCAGCCCCAGAGCAGGTTCTCACCTTTCATGATCAAGACTTTCCATTCCCAGAGCAGCAGGAAGAAGGCAAGTGTCCTTGACCACTTCGATCCTATACTAGGATGTGTATTTAGAATTTAATTACATTGTCAATTTGGAATATGATACCCAAACTAGGAAGTTTCCCTAGACTTTCATTATCTCACTTCCTTGTAGCCTGGGTTGGGATTTATTTTATTATGTCATCCATTTATATACTTATGCTTAGCCATGCTTAGAATAGGATAAGTGGGATATGAGATCATCAACTTATTTACCTTACTCTTGAATGAGATATTATGAGTTATGTAGAGGTAGGGATCGAGACAAGTTGGATGATTTGGTTGGTGCTGTGTGCACGAGACTCGGGTTTGTTTTTAGTGCTTGCCTGGATCCTAAGGACCGGTTCATGGAGCATGTAACCTGGCATTACTGTGCCAACCACATGCTGAGATGGGGCAGCTTGGCCAATTAATTAGGTGTATCTCCGGCGTAGTATGGGTGTTTGGATGGTGCGGGGAATAGGTGTCAGATGGACTACCATATGAACCGCAAGGCTCAAGAGGGGGCACCGCAGCGGGGTTGGAGCCTCTTGTATGCTGTTAGGGGTGAAACCTCATTGAGCCCACGCTCGTCGGAAATCCCTTTGTAAAGGCCTCGTGGTTATCTCCTGGCTACACACCTGGGAAGTGTGAACATGGTTCGCGGCCACTGGCATAATGGAGGTTCTTATAGTCCACCCGGCAACGGGGGATGAAATCACTACATGTGGGTACAGTGGTACAAACTATACAGAGTCAAAACTGTCATGACAGCCATGCTCACGGTCAATAGCGGCTTGGACTTATTCATGATTAGAGGATGATAAATTTGGAAGTTGAGGATGTTAAGCGGGGAGCTTAAACATTGGAAATGTTGTTATGGTTACTTGATTTTTGGTGATGGGTTGGGAGATTGGGACCATTTCACCTATGTAGTAATGTAGGTGCTTAATAAGCTAAGGTGATAGGTATTAATTGTGTAGTGCTTTAACCATGAGTTCAACCTCTCCTTGCTCTAGCCATGCATGACATAACTTTCCCCCACTTGCTGAGTACCAACGGTACTCAAGCTTGCTTTTCGGTTGGTTTAAATTGCTGCTCAGGTCAAGGGGATGACGTAGTGTTCAATGTCCAAGACTTCGGACCCGAAGAAGGATTCTAGGTTCACGGAGTCCCCCGGGCAACACCTTTGACGGATCCCACAAGATTTATATTCCGCTGCTGTTTTATTTATATGTTATGAACATATTATCGTCCATCGAGACATTATGCTATCTAAGACTTGTTTTATATTCGAACTCTTGGCTTGTAATAAATGATGTTTCACTATTTGTCATCACATGTATGAGAAAATGATCCTGGCATACATGTGATATTCACTCGGTTGCTCTTTGGAGAGACCGGGTGTGACAGCCCGTTCATCACCTTCATTCTTGGCCTCAGCAAGGGGCGGCTCCTCTTTGGATTCATCTCCTTCCGACATAGCTTCAAGAGGCTCCGCTGGGTGTAGGCCCGTGTGAAACTCCTCCTGAGGCGCGTACCAATGCTGTTCTTGTGGATCATCTTCCATGTAGTCTTCGATTGGTTCCACCTCTTCCGGATTCTCTTCCTCATGCATAGAGCTACTGACTTCATCTTCATCATGAGGTTCCATCTTCACCTCCTCCCAATATGGTCCATTGGACACCTCAATAGGGTTAAGTGCACTCCCTTGTGGTGGTGGATGGTTCCTTATGCATGCTGTGCTCCTAGTCGCGGGCATCTATAAATAAGACATGAGAAACTTTAGAGAAGAAGAAAATAACTCCCAAAACTTCATAAGCTATGAAGCAAGAAAACAAAAGTGTTGCTGTCCAAAGGAAGAGAAAAAGAGGGGCTGAAAATACCACTTTGCAGTGGCTAAGTTGACAAATAAAGTGCAGCAGCAAGCGATTTTCAAAAATAACAGTTTAGAGGGTTGTTCCTTTGTGTTTTAGAGTGTCCATTCTACCTAGGCTTGCGCCCTACAATCAATGTGGCTCTGATGCCAATTTGTGACACCCAGTTCCGAAAATGAACCAAGTGAATGCATATGTGTTCAACTTACACATACACATACACATAGTGTTTAAGTACTTTACTACAATGACTCAATGTCTCACTCATGAATATCCAACTTATTTAGCAGCGGAAGACTCTCAACGACAACGGAAAATGACTAAAACAGCAGGCTCCAACCTCAACTCCACAGGCATGTTGACGGTAGTGCGCACGCCTAGTACTCCGCATGTTCCTCGAAGTACTCTTCTCCTGTAGCTGATGTATATGTGGGAATGCAAGGGTGAGTACATTTTTTACTCAGCAAGTGTGGGAAAAGTATGACATGTATCTTACAACAAGGTAGGCAATAAAAAGGTTCTTTGCAGCAAGCAAGTTTTGTTTCACAAACATGGTAAAAACAGCAATTATTTCTAGGTGAGTTAAATCCGCACATTTACCAAGTAATTCAGCAACATTCTTTCATCATAATTCACCATTTATCAAGTCTCAACCAGTCCATAATCTTTCTCAAGTTCATCTCATACTCATAATTTTTCATAACCATCTCATTTTCGTAGAATCGAAACCAAACTCATTGTCATGACTCAAAACAGTCCCAAGACCAATCCCAATGAACATACCCGAATAACCATCCCATGTTTTGACTTTAATCATGGAAGTTGGCCAGCTGCTTGTAACTGGAAGCACGGCTATCATGATAGTTTTACACTCTGCAGAGGTGGCACCACTTTAACCACAAGTTCATGATTTCGTCACCCGTCGGCGACTAGAAAGAACCTCCATTATACCAGTACACAACCGTCGGTGTATGGCCAAGATATCACAAAATAGCCTTTACAAAGGGGCTACTAGGATGTACGGACCCACAGAGGTTTCACCGGCAGGCTCGAATCTCCATTCTCCCACTATGGGCCCCCTCTTGTGCCATGCAGTTCCCAATACAGTCCTCATCGACTCCCATTTCCCGCACCATACAATGGTCCATAACATGCTAGCAACACACCTAATTAGTCAGCTAAGCCACATCCATATTTGGCCTTGTGGTGACACTGTTTTCCTGGCATGTGCTTGCATGAACCGGTCCTTAGATCTACGGCAAGCAAACCACCATCCCAATCAGCAACATCCATGAACCAAGCTCGCCTAGATCTCCCCGATTCCATGCTCATTAACATCATCAAGTTATCATCCTCTTCATTCATATGAGTGCAGTAGCTAACAAGTTTTACTTCAGCTTCCCGTGTCCCATAAGTTAAGCGAAGCAAAAAGGAAAAACGACCTTACTCGACTCATCAACTTTCCCAGTGACAAGAATGGTTAACAAAACTAGTAATCTCCTATAAAAGAGGTGTCACTAAGTTGACACAAGCATACATGTTTTCGCAAGCAAAACTGTTTCAAAAACATGGGATCAATATGGTCAAGGGGCACTTGCCTTTCTGTGACACGCGGTTCCAAAAAATGAACCAAGTGAATGCATATGTGTGCCCAGGATGTTCATCACACATACACATGTATTCCACAAACTGTATTCAGAATATAACCACACACGAATAATGTTTAAGTACTTTATTAGATTGACTCAATGTCTCACTCGTGAGTATCCAACTTATTTAGCAGCAGAAGACTCTAAACGACAGCGGAAAATCAATAAAGACAGCAGGCTCCAACTTCAACTCTACAGATGTGTTGAGGGTACTGTGCACGCCTAGTACTCCACATGTTTCTCGAAATATTCTTCTCCTGTAGCTGATGTATATGTGGGAATGCAAGGTGAGTACATGTCGTACTCAGCAAGTGCGGGAAAAAGTATGACATGTAGCTTACAAGAAGGCAGGGAATAAAAAGGCTCATTGCAGCAAGCAAATTTTATTTCATAAACATGGTAAAAATAGCAATTATTTGTAGGTGAGTTTAATCTCATCATAACCAAGTATTTCATCAACATTGCATCATCAAAATTCACCATTTATCAAGTCTCAACCAGCCATTAATCTTTCTCAAGTTCATATTATACTCATAAATATTTATAACCGTCTCATTTTCATAGAATCGAAACCGAACTCATTGTCATGACTCAAAACAGTCCCAAAACCAATCCCAATAACCATACCCGAATAACCATACCATGTTTTGCCTCTAATCATGGAAGATGGCCAGGTGCTTGTGTAGGATCGAAGTACACGTGTAAAGCTACCAGAGGGGGGGGGTGAATGGTAGATAAAAACTTTTCAGCGGAAGCAACAAAACACCCCTCAGCAGAAAACCGATCTGTTAAAGAAACCGTGTGTGCGACTAATCTCAACGCGTTAAACTGTTACAAAACTAGTATAGATTGTAGAGAATCAAGTCACGAAGACGTCACAACAAGAATCATGAAAATCCGTTGAGAGAAACTCACGTTACGATCGAAAGATCGAACAAAGGTCAATTTATCCTACGCGAGAAAAACAGTTCTGGCATACTGCAAAGAAAGTCGTGTAGACCAGAAACCACAAATTAAATGACCGTGAAATTTTCACAGATGATAGATAATCAAGTTTTGAAGACAACCCAAAAAGAATCACATCAATTGGATCTGTAAAACTCGAGTTATGATAAAACCACAGAAGCAAGGTAGTGCTGAACAGAAACTCGACGAGAAAAACTTGTCTGAAACATGTCGGACGAACAAGGCACAAAAGTTACTTTAGAATACTAATTTTATTTATCAAAACACAAGAGGAACAGCCCCAAAGTGGTGCACCACGAGCTCTGGCCTTCCTTGCTTATATAACCAGCCCGAAGGCCAACTCAACTCAAACTAGGACTCCTACTCCTACTTGGATTCAAACTGTAACTTTCCAATACTGCTCAAGACTCTTCTATACGCAGAGAGAAGCAATCTTAAGACTTACGAACACTTTAGGAACATCCCAAACATTCTTAAAACAAGTGAACTTCATGTCCCAAACGAAATCCTATCATAACCAACTCAAAACTTTCCATATTTGAGTCAAACACGACTCAGCTGCAGCCTGAGTCCATAACCTAGTCGGTTGGACCTTTCCGACCAATTCTTTACATCCACATCTCTTCATCACGCCTTGGAACCATGCAGCCACGTCCATGCACTCCTTGCACACGTGCAAACATCTTCCAACAACGTCCAAGATACCTTCATATGTATTGTTCTTGATTCAAACATACTGCGCAACCTCCCGATCAACTCAACCACAATTCCTTCCGAACTTGGTTGTTGAACCTCATCTTCTGCCTAAGACTAGTTCAATGGATCCTGTCACCAGCCATGTCTTGAACTCAAGCAACACCTGCACATGAATAAACAACCAATACTTCCGAGCACAAGTTCTCGACTTGACTCTCGTTAGTTGCGAAACTACAACATCTTATGTGAGCACCTCACATAAGCATGTTGTAAACCATAGCAAAATGAAATCAGCCATAACCACCAAACCACACCAAAAACTTAGTAAAATAATACTAAGCAAACTTTCCATAAGAGTAAAGCAAGTTCGAAATATTGCAAGTTAAAAGCAGAACCATTGCAATCAAGCTCCGAACCTTACCAAAGCTAACCGGACCTTGAACCGGAGCTTACCAAAGCTAGTCGGACCCAGCGCCGGAGCTTACTAAAGCTTAGTCGGACCTAGCACGGAACTTACCAAAGCTAGTCGGACCTAGCACCGGAGCTAGCAAAAACAAGTCGGACCTTGCCAAAATAAGTCAGACCTAGACAAAGCAAGTCGGACCTTACATCGGACCTTACCGGAGCTACCCAAAACAAGTCAGACCTATCGTCGGACCTTGCAGGAGCTCGGACATAGAGTCGGACCTTGTTAAAAAGGTGTTTTCGTAGTATTCAAAACTTTTATCGTCAAAGCCAATGTATTCAACACACATAAGTCTCACAATCTCCCCCTTGATGAATGCATTGGCAACACCACTTAAAATCCGAACATTGGCTTATTCACATGAAAAGTTTTGAAAACAATTTCTCCCCCTTTGTAAATCAGAAATAAAATGAGAAGAAAAACAAAAATACCAAAAATTCTCCCCCTGAGAAGAATCGTGCCAAAACACTTGTGAATGTGTGAATGTGTGATAAATTTCTCCCCCTTTGACAATGTATTCAGCAAGGTACAAAAGAGAAATTTTAATTTGTTATGAGCACATTATAACATATACATATAAAACAAAGCTCATCCAAATCATACTATCAAGTAACTTAAACTAACACATCAATGAGATACATAAAGTAGTGTAAGCCATGCTAGAGATCTAGTGTAATTTTCAATTTAAGCAAGTCATGATCTCACAAACTTTAACTATTTCAAGACCTGAAAGCATGACACTTGTTGCTGCATTTTTTGTAACATTTAAAGCACAAATTTTGATCTTATGACATTTGCAAGAGATTATATGCAGCATCAGCCTTATTCTAACCAACCAAGCCAAGCCTATGTCATTTGACAGTCAGAAGCTTAAGGACATGGTTTTAGTCATACACAACTCCTTTCAAGTTCATATCTAAGTGCAATGATAAGCCATCTCAAAAGAAGAAGTGCGATGCATGCATATTCTCTTGATCTTTTCTCATTTTTTTATTTGAACGTAAAAACTCAACATGTGAGTTGATTACTTGATTAATTCTTTATGATTAAAAGCACTTGTGAGCATGCAACAAGTTCAAAACAGCAAGAAAGTTCAACTATGACCATATTTAGTGTAAGTAATTATTCCAATTACGAGACATGGTAAAAACTACAAAATGTATAACACGAGTAATGTAGTAAGAACTTTCAGCATGAAAAAGGAATCACAAAGTCATATATGCATGAAATACTATGCTCATATTATTTTAATTTCAGATTCACACATAGACTTCCCAAGTTTCAAAATTCTCCCTCAATTTAAGCCATGAGGATGCATAACCATTATTTCACTAGGAATGTAACAAAAACGAGTGAAATCCAAAGGTTTTGTAAAAATGTCAGCCAATTGTTGTTCGGTATCTACATGGTGAAGCACAATGTTCCCTTTTTTGACATTATCACAGAGAAAGTAATACCTAATGTCAATGTGCTTAGTTCTCGAATGTTGCACGAGGTTTTTAGCAAAGCAAATGGCACTAGTGTTATCACAAAACAGTGGAACACTATCTAGATCAACCTCAAAGTCCTTAAGTGTTTGAACAATCCAAAGAATTTGTGAGCAAGCACTAGCAACAGCTACATATTCAGATTCGGCTGTGGATTGTGCAACTGAACTTTGTTTTCTAGAGGACCAAGCAACAAGTGAATTACCAAGAAAATGACAAGCACCAGAAGTACTTTTTCCTATCAATCCTACAACCCCTAAAATCAGCATCGGAAAAAGCTTTCAAACTAACGATTGAGGAAGAAGGAAGAAAAATGCCAAATTCTTGAGTTCCATGTAAGTACCTGAGAATCCTTTTGACGGCTTGACAATGTGAAGCACGTGGGGAGGCTTGAAATTGTGCACAAAGACATACGCTGAATTGTATGTCCGGTCTTGATGCCGTGAGATACAAAAGTGCTCCGATCATGCTTCTATATTCTTTTTGATCAACGGGATCACAATCTTCATCAAGTTCAAGTGTTGTTTCTGTTCCCATTGGTGTCTGAAGAGGCTTGCTTTTGTCCATGTTGAAGCGCCTTAGGAGATCTTTTGTATACTTTGTTTGATGCACAAAGGTGCCCTCCTTGGTTTGCTTGATTTGCAGCCCCAAAAAGTACGTGAGTTCTCCCATCATACTCATCTCAAATTCTGAACTCATCATAGCTGAAAACTTGGACACAAGATCATGAGAAGCGTGTAACACCCCAAAATTTTGATTCAAAACCCTAAATCATGTTAAGAGGGGGATTTAAAAATTTTTGGACGTGTTGCATGTTTTGCAAAAATTCAAATTCAAACTGGAATTCAAATTAAACTCAAATCAGAAAAGAAATAGAAAAAGAAAAAGAGAAAACAGAAAAAAACCGGCCAGTGGGCCGAAACCCACCAGCCGGCCCAGCCAGCGCCCGCGCCAGCCCGCAGCCGCGCGCGCCGCTTCCTCACACTGACCGGTGGGACCCACCAGATCGTCGTCTACCTCGCGCCCGCGCCGAACTCCCTCTCACCCGAATCAAAACCGATCGGGATTTCGGCGTATCCCCGCTGAATTCTGTTCGTAGGCGACGCGGACTTGATCTAAACCACCCCGCCGCCCTCCCCCGTCTATAAAAACCCCGGCCTCGTTCTGTTTTTCCCGCGCGATCGGCTGTTTTTACTCCGGTGAGAACCGAGACTTCTCCGGCGAATTCTGGCCGATCTAAGCTCGGAAATTCCGATCTAACTCGCTGGTCTTGATCCACCGCCTCCGGGGAACCTTGCAGGTGCAGAAAACTCGGTGACTTGCGGTATAAACACAGCGCCGATGAGCTTTGCCGTGGTTTCGCCTCGGACCTCGTCGCCGATCACCTTCCAGGACCTCCGAGCTCAAGAAAACCCCCGAGGTGAGATCCCCGACCTCTCCTCTACCGATCTATACCATAAGATCACAGTTCTAGGAAGAATTCTCGAAGATCTGAAAGTCTCCGGCGAGATCGCCGATTCCCGCCGCCGTGCGCCGCTGGCAGCGCCGCCCGCGTTCGATCAGAGCGACGTGGCCGCTTGTGCGCCGTTTATTTTAAATCGCACGGTAGGGTTTAAACCCCCGCGTACCGGTTCGATGTTATAATCTCGGCCGTCGGTTTAAAATCGGACGGTCCACATCAGCCCCGCGTTATAAAGACTGGAAATCTTACGTGCTACCCCCTGGGGTTCTCGGGAAATAAGAGCTAGCCCCGGAAACTTCTGATCTAGCCCCTGGAACTCCAGAAAATCATGTAAATTCATTTAAAAATCAGTTTTAGCCCCTGGACTTAATAAAAATTAGGAAAAACACCTCTGATAAGTGTAGCTAGACCCCTAGAAATTCTGAAAATAATATTATAGACCCTGTAGTGGGGTAAGTTTAACTTTTTAGCCCTGTTTAGTATTTAAATTAGGAAATTGAATATGTGGCTAGTGTTTAAAAACTAAAAAGTGGGACAAACATATTGTCATAATTAAACTAAAAACTTTCTCAGTATTTAGAAAACTTTGGAGTGAGATAAAAACATATTTTGGGCTGAATTGAATCTGTTTAATTTATTATTCACATTTAGGGACACATTTTTAAGTAATGAATAGTTTTAGAAAATAGGGAAAATAATTATGAAATAATTTATATCTGAGGCAAAGGTCAAAATATGTTATTAAATTATTTAGGACCAGAACCTATTCTGTTTAGATGATGTGTATTACTATTTTCATAATAAAGTACACAATTATGCATAGGAAAATAAATCTGAAAATATAGCAACTAGTAAATGACAAATGGAGTTTCTAAAATCCAAAGAATTCAGTTTAGGGTTGGTAGAAATTCTGAAGGCACATATGGAGAAGAAAAATACTTTTCATACATACTTGGTAGTGAAAAGGTGTAGTAGTTGAATATAAGGAATTTATTTAAATTTGAAACGCACATATATATATATATATATATAGTATGTAAGTATAAATGTGAACACCAAAGTAGTAATCATAAACACATGATTAAAAGTGTATGCAAGCCACAAATCAACACACATAGAGTAACCACAACACATATAATGGTGAATGACTTTCATAAATATGAATGTGTGGTTTGTATGAAGTGGAAGTGTGAACTATGTCTTATGGATTGTTGTTTTTCTTTTGCTATGTGTGATGGTATGATGTAGAACCTGCTCAAGAGCAAGTTATTCTTTTCCAAGATCAGGACTACCCATTTCAAGAGCAGCAAGAAGGAGGCAAGTGTCCTTGACCACTTTGATCCTATGCTAGGATGTGTAGATAGAATTATTTGCATTGTCAAATGAAATATGAAACCCATGTTAGGAAGTTTCCCTAGAATTGCATTACCTTGTTTCCTTGTAGCTTGGGTTGGGTTTTATTTTATCATGTCATTTATTATTATGCATATGCTTAGCCATGCTTAGAATGGGATATTTGGGATATGAGATCATCAGTTTATTTTACCATACTCTTGAATGAGATACTGTGAGTTATGTAGAGGTAGGGATCAAGGCAAGTTGGAAGTTTTGGTTGTGTGCTGGGTGCACGAGACTCGGGTTTGTGTTTAGTACTTGCCTGGATCCTAAGGACCGGTTCATGGAGCATGTAACCTGGCTTTACAGTGCCAACCACATGCTGAGATGGGGCAGCTTGGCCAATTAATTAGGTGTATCCCCGGCGTAGTATGGGTGTGTTGGATGGTGTGGGGAATAGGTGTCAGCTGGACTACCATATGAACCGCAAGGCTCAAGAGGGGGCCACTGCAGCGGGGTTGGAGCCTCTTGTATGCTGTTAGGGGTGAAACCTCAGTGGGCCCATGCTCGTCGGGAATCCCTTTGTAAAGGCTTCGTAGTGATCTCCTGGCTACACACCTGGGAAGTGTGAATGTGGTTCGTAGCGGGAACACACAGAATTCAAGTACCGGACCCCCCATCATGGTGAACCTCTCCTTGTGATCGGGATGAGGTAGATGCCTCCCAGCCGGGGGGCACCCCCAGGCAGTGGGGAGACCAGAAAACGCCTTTCGTTTTCCCTCCTTCAGCAGCCCTAGCTTGTCTCCGCCTGCAACTAGATAATTTCTCGGATGACAATACAATACTACAAGCAGGATTTGTGGGGATACAAATCCTTTAGATTTCGCTAGTGCAACGCTCGTATTGACCTTTAGCTCGCGTCATACTCCGCTAGAATAAGGGGGGCATGATCGCTGATTTGACCGGGCAACAGCTTGTTTTGGGGGAGAGAGGGACCTCTGACCTGTAAGTCCGCTAACGTAAAGCGAGGAGTTGAGCCTGAACCCACACCCGAAAGGTACCCCACATAGGCCTTCCCCGAAACCCCCCAGTGCCCGGCGGTGGGTGGGTTCAGCTCGATCAACTGGGAAAAGAAAAGGTTCCCCCGAACCCCCTCCAAAAGAAAAGGATAATAAAGGAATGGGCACCCGAATTGGCACCCGAATCGAACTGAACCGACTGTTTGTCAGGCTCGAAAGGTTATTTGATATCAAGGTTGACCCTCGACGGCTGGCTCGATGGCTTTATACGAATTAGCGGTTTTTGATCCCTCTGATCCATAATGGAGGTTCTTTTAGTCCACCCGGCAACGGGGGATGAAATCACTACATGTGGGAACAGTGGTACAAACTCTGCAGAGTCAAAACTGTCATGACAGCAGTGCTCACGGTCAAGAGCGGCTTGGACTTATTCATGATTAGAGGATTGATGGTTTTGGAAGTTGTGGATGTTAAGCGGGGAGCTTAACATTGAAAATGAAGTTATGGTTATTTGGTTATGATGATGGGATGGGAGATTGGGACCATTTCAACTGTGTAGTCATGTAGGTGCTTAATAAGCTAAGGTGATAGGTATTAAGTGCGTAGTGCTTTAACCATGAGTTCAACCTTTCCTTGATCTAGCCATGCATGATATAATTTTCCCACACTTGCTGAGTACCATTGGTACTCAACCTTGCATATTTTGTTGGTTTATATTGCTGCTCAGGTCAAGGTAATGAGGTGGTGTATAATGACCAAGACTTTGGACCCGAAGAAGGTTTCTAGGTTCATGGAGACCCCGGGCAACGCCTGTGATGGAGCCCTCAAGAATAATTTTCTGCTGCTAGTTTATTTACTTGTGATGAACTTATTATTGTCCATCGAGACATTTGTGATGTAAGACTTATTTATATTCGACACCTGGCTTGTAATAAATGATGTTTCACTATTTGTCATCACATGTATGAGAAAATGATCCTGGCATACATGTGATATTCACTTGGTTGTTCTTCGGAAAAACTGGGTGTGACAGAGGTGGTATCAGAGCCAAGGTTGCCCGTAGGAACGTGGACCTAGGTAGAAATGGACGTATTTAAGGGCCCTATTTTCTTAAAAACTATTTTACAGGTGTGGATTGAAAAGTGTTATTTAAATAAGTCACTTTCTTCATCTTACCCCAATTTTCATTCAAAATAGGATTTTTGTTTGGGAGTTTATCTAACCTAATTTTAAACTCTTTTTGTTTTAGATGGTTCGCATGATTCGCACCGCTCGCAAGTCCACAGGAGGGAGAGTTCCCGTAGTTGCCCTTGCCGAGAGAGAGGAGAGCCGTCCGGTGACGTACCTTTCTTACGGATTGGCAGTAGGAGGCTTATTGCGCCGTCTTCGGCGTATGCTCGAAGCCGCCGGCAATACGGGCAAGCTAATCATCCACTATAACTCCACCAGGACCATCCGTGAGAAGAGGGAAGAATGGAGTTCAGAGATGAGGATAATACACGAAAATCAGCTGCTTAAGATTCACCACTCTCCAGCTTGTAGAGCGACACAGGTCGATGCGGAGAAAGATGTCACCTGGGAGGCCATCACCTGCCAGAGTCACATCTATCGTCGCCACTTGGACAAAACTGAGTACATGTATGTCCTCCAGCGTGAGAGTGGTACCACGGAGTACAAGTACCCGCCGGTGCAGCAAGGGACTTCCCATGAGCACATGGACTTGTGCTTGGAAGATGCTTCTATGCTCATCACTCGACTGCAGGAGTGTCAACAAGAGCTTTAGGATGTCCGGGACACCCTGAAGGAAACGGAGGCGTTACTGCGAGCCTGTTTGAGGGCGAGAGAAAGAGGAGATGGGAATGAACTGTGTGTCACTATGAATGATACATGGACTCCTGACTCCCAGATCGCCGAGCGATCAGGCGTCGTCGCACTTCTCCACCAGCAGCCTCCCCACCCAAAGCAGAGTCAGAAGGCAGCCGAAATGATGAGGAAGATCCCGAGGAGCCAGCTCAAGAAAACGAGTAGCGTAGAGCCTTTCCCTTAAATTAGAAGGATGTCGAGTAGTTGAGTCGTTACGTAGTTAATGGTGTGTTAATGCTTGGTGTGTGACGTGAGTTGTGAAGCCATGAGCAATTGTCCACGGCCTCGTCTTTAGATTGTTTTGCTTTGGTGTGTGAACCCACATGAAATAATAGTGCATTTATTTGGTGTGAGATATGAACCCTTGTAAAAGTATAACAAAGCCACAACACTTCAAAGTACAAACAAATGAAAGTAGTAAGATGATACTAAATGCTTTCAAATTAACATTGGTTGATTCTGCCAGATGGCCAGAAGAGGAAAAGGACGTGCTGCCAACCCCGCCAACAACAACGATGAGGCATGCGACCCTCATCTTTCTGGAGGCCATGACCGGGGTGGTCGCCGTGAAGGAGTTGATCCCCTCCACCAAATGCTGGAGAATCAGAATAAGCTCATCCAGAACTTGACTCAAGTGGTGGCCAACTTGCATCAAGTTCCACCTCCACAAGCTGCACCACGCCAACCAAGGTTGAGTGAGTTTCTAGGAACTCAACCTCCGAAGATTGCAAGTGCTGCTGAACCTCTGGAGGCAGATGATTGGCTAAAGACCATTGAAAGCAAGATGAGGATCATCCAGTGCCAAGGGTATGAGAGGGTGCTGTTTGCCTCTCATCAATTGCATGGATCTGCTGCTGATTGGTGGACCGCCTATGTGGCTGCCCATCATGACCCTGAGAACATCACTTGGGAAGAGTTCAAGCATAGCTTCCGCAACCATTATATCACAAGAGGTGAACTCAAAAACAAGAGGAAGGAGTTTTTGGGACTGCAGCAGGGAAACATGACGGTGAGGGAATACCTCACTAAATTTACTCAACTATCCCGTTATGCCCCACGGGACATAGAGACTGATGAGCAGAAACAAGATTGTTTCGTGGAAGGACTTACCGCAGAAATGCAGTGTGCAATGTCCTCAAATGAGTATGAAAGCTTCCAAAAGATGGTGGACAGAGCGTTTGTGGTAGAAAGGAAGCTAAAGGCCTTGGAAAATGAGAATAAGAGGAAGGCCGGGTGGTCACATCAAGCCTCAGGGAGCAACACTCGCCCACGTCTGATGCAGCAACCAGCAGGACAGACGAACCGTGCTGCGGTAGCCTACTCAGCACCAAGAGGGTACAACCCGAACTACAGGCCTCCGGCAGCACCAGCACCGCCACAACGTCAGTTTGTACAGCAGCCTCGCCCCGCATATCCACCTCGACCAGCAGTACAGGGACCTCCAAACCAACCCCAAGACAGCAAAGGCCAGGCACCTAAGGTTGGGGGTGCAATGTTTTAGCTGCGGTGAAGTGGGGCACTACGCCCATAAATGCCCAAAGAAGAAGCCCGCACAGCCACAACAGCAGAATGTGATGCGAGGACGGGTGAACCACGTCACTATGGAGGAAGCGCAAGAGGCACCCGACGTGGTAGTTGGTAAGTTTCCTGCCAATTTACACCTTGCAACCCTGCTGTTTGATTCTGGTGCTACCCACTCGTTCATTGCTCAAGGGTTTGTTAAGAAGCATGATTTAGCAACAACACAAATGAACCATATCCTAGAAGTAAACTCTCCAGGTGGAGAAATAAGGACAAGACAAGTGTGTCGCAAGGTGAATCTAGACATTAATGGGGTAGTGTTTACTGCTAACCTCATAGTGATAGATTCCCAAGGGATTGATATTATTTTGGGCATGGATTGGTTGACCAAACATAAGGGAATCATTCATTGTTCGACCAGAACGGTGGAACTAACTCACCCTAGTGGCACAAGAGTAAAGTTCATAACAATACACGAGCCTAGGAGGGACATTAAATTAAATCAAGTTGAGGTGAAAGTGGAGGAGATCAGGATTATCCGGGAATATCCAGATGTTTTTCCGGAAGAATTGCTAGGTATGCCTCCCGATCGTGAAGTGGAATTTGCAATTGAGCTAGTGCCTGGAACAGCCCCGGTATACAAGAGACCTTATCGGATGGACTCCAAGCAGCTAGAAGAACTCAAGGATCATTTGAGAGAATTGACGGAGAAGGGGTATATTCGTCCTAGTTCCTCACCATGGGGAGCTCCGGTGATATTTGTGCCCAAGAAGGACGGAACCCAAAGGTTATGTGTGGATTACCGTGCTTTGAATGAGGTAACCATCAAGAACAAGTACCCATTACCCCGCATTGAAGACTTGTTTGATCAGTTGAGAGGCGCTTGTGTGTTCTCGAAAATTGATCTCAGGTCGGGATACCACCAACTCAAGATAAGGCAATCTGATATTCCCAAGAAAGCTTTCGTATCTCGGTACGGACTGTATGAATACACCGTCATGCCTTTCGGGCTAACTAATGCCCCGGCATACTTCATGTATCTCATGAACAAGGTATTCATGGAATATCTGGACAAATTTGTGGTGGTTTTCATAGATGACATTCTCGTCTTCTCCAAAGATGAAGAAGAACATGAGAAACATCTAAGGTTGGTGTTGCATAGGCTAAGAGAACACCAACTATAAGCCAAATTGAGCAAGTGTGAGTTTTGGCTGAAGAGAGTTCCCTTCTTAGGACACATAATCTCGGAGGGAGGAATCTCCGTAGATCCCGCCAAAATTGAGGATATCCAGAAGTGGAAGACCCCTGAAAATGTGGGGGAAGTTCAAAGCTTCTTGGGATTGGCTGGATACTTTCGACGGTTTATTGAGGGATTCTCTAAGATCTGAAGACCCCTCACCAAACTGTTGGAGAAGGGAATCACATTCACATGGACGCCACAGTGCGAGACGAGTTTTCAGGAGCTAAAGAAAAGATTGACAACAGCCCCAGTGTTGGTTATGCTAGATATGCAAAAGAGCTTCACGGTGTACTGCGATGCCTCTGGAAACGGGTTGGGATGTGTTCTTATGCAAGAAGGGCATGTCGTGGCATATGCATCCCGGCAGCTTCGGAAGCACGAGAAGAACTATCCTACACATGACCTACAACTAGCCGCAGTGGTACACACGTTGAAAATTTGGCGGCACTATTTGATGGGGAAGAGGACCGAGATATATACGGATCATAAGAGTTTGAAGTACATTTTCACACAGCCAGATCTCAACCTCAGACAAAGGAGATGGTTAGAGCTAATCAATGACTTTGATGTGGGCATCAACTATCATCCCGGGAAAGCAAACGTCGTGGCCGATGCTTTGAGTCGGAAAGTGCAGGTCAATAAGTTGAGCTTGAAGGACATGCCTGTAGAATTGAAGGATGAAGTTATAAGGCTCAATCTATGTCTAGTAAATAGTGGTGAAGCCATCGCCATGGAAGTGGACTCCACACTAGAGCGAGACATACGCGAGGGTCAGAAGAATGATGAGAAGATACAAGAGATCAGACAACTTATCAAGGAAAATAAAGCTCCGGGTTTTAGAGAGGATGAACAAGGAATGGTGTGGCACGGGAAAAGAATATGTGTGCCAGAAGTAAAGGAGATCCGTGAATTGATTCTAAAGGAGGCACATGATTCTGACTATTCCATTCATCCTGGGAGTACGAAAATGTATCAGGACCTTAAGAGCAGGTTTTGGTGGTATGGCATGAAGCGAGATGTCGCGGAACATGTTGCCCTATATGACACATGTCAGTTGGTGAAAGCAGAACATCAACGACCCGCGGGATTATTGCAACCACTCAAAGTGCCTGAATGGAAATGGGAAGAAATCAGCATGGATTTCATCGTAGGATTGCCTAGGACCCAATCAGGATATGATTTGATATGGGTCATCATTGATAGGCTAACCAAGGTAGCTCACTTCATCCCCGTGAAGGAAAGCTACAACGAATCCAAATTGGCAGAGTTGTACATGTCAAGGATCGTGTGTTACCATGGAGTGCCAAAGAAGATTGTGTCGGATCGAGGGACGCAGTTCACCTCAAGATTCTGGCAGAAGTTGCACGAAACCATGGGAACCCATCTGAACTTTAGTCCTGCCTATCATCCCCAAACTGATGGGCAGACAGAAAGAACCAATCAGATCCTTGAAGATATGCTAAGGGCATGTGCACTCAAAAACAATAGGAGTTGGGACAAGAACTTACCGTATGCGGAGTTTTCCTATAACAACAGCTATCAAGCTAGTATGAAGATGTCACCGTTTGAAGCCTTGTACGGGAGAAAGTGCAGAACTCCCCTATTTTGGAACCAAACAGGGGAAAGTAAAGTGTTTGGTCCAGAAGTACTACAAGAAGCCGAGGCGAAGGTGAGGGAAATTCGCAATAACTTGAGGATAGCACAGACACGCCAAAAGAGCTATGCCGATGTACGAAGAAGAGAGCTCGTTTTCAACGTGGGAGACTATGTCTATCTCAAAGTGTCCCCTGTCAGAGGACTTCGTCGGTTCAAGGTGAAAGGGAAGTTGTCACCTCGATACATCGGACCCTTTCAAGTTCTGGAAAGGAAAGGCGAAGTGGTGTATCAACTGGAATTACCAGCTCGTCTATCGGATGTGCACGATGTATTCCATGTGTCACAACTCAAGAAATGCCTGAGGACGCCTGAGGAAGTGTTACCCATGAATGAAGTGAATGTAGCTGAGGATTTGTCTTATGCCGAGCAACCATACAAGATTTTGGATACAATGGAACGCCTCACCAGAAATAAAAGAATCCGGATGTGCAAGGTGCAGTGGAAGCATCACTCAGAAGAGGAAGTCACCTGGGAGCGGGAAGATGAGCTCAAGGCACAATTTCCGAAATTGTTTTCTTAGAAACACCAATCTCGAGGACGAGATTTCTTTTAAGCGGGGTAGAGCTGTAACACCCCAAAATTTTGATTCAAAACCCTAAATCATGTTAAGAGGGGGATTTAAAAATTTTTGGACGTGTTGCATGTTTTGCAAAAATTCAAATTCAAACTGGAATTCAAATTAAACTCAAATCAGAAAAGAAATAGAAAAAGAAAAAGAGAAAACAGAAAAAAAACCGGCCAGTGGGGCGAAACCCACCAGCCGGCCCAGCCAGCGCCCGTGCCAGCCCTCAGCCGCGCGCGCCGCTTCCTCGCACTGACCGGTGGGACCAACCAGATCGTCGTCTACCTCGCGCCCACGCCGAACTCCCTCTCACCCGAATCAAAACCGATCGGGATTTTGGCGTATCCCCGATGAATTCTGTTCGTAGGCGACGCGGACTTGATCTAAACCACCCCGCCGCCCTCCCCGTCCATAAAAACCCCGGCCTCGTTCTGTTTTTCCCGCGCGATCGGCTGTTTTTACTCCAGTGAGAACCGAGACTTCTCCGGCGAATTCTGGCCGATCTAAGCTCGGAAATTCCGATCTAACTCGCTGGTCTTGATCCACCGCCTCCGGGGAACCTTGCAGGTGCAGAAAACTCGGTGACTTGCGGTGTAAACACAGTGCCGACGAGCTTCGCCGTGGTTTCGCCTCGGACCTCGTCGCCGATCATCTTCCAGGACCTCCGAGCTCAAGAAAACCCCCGAGGTGAGATCCCCGACCTCTCCTCTACCGATCTATACCATAAGATCACAGTTCTAGGAAGAATTCTCGAAGATCTGAAAGTCTCCGGCGAGATCGCCGCTTCCCACCGCCGTGCGCCGCCGGCAGCGCCGCCCGCGTTCGATCAGAGCGACGTGGCCGCTTGTGCGCCGTTTATTTTAAATCGCACGGTAGGGTTTAAACCCCCGCGTACCGGTTCGATGTTATAATCTCGGCCGTCGGTTTAAAATCGGACGGTCCACGTCAGCCCCGCGTTATAAAGACTGGAAATCTTACGTGCTACCCCCTGGGGTTCTCGGGAAATAAGAGCTAGCCCCGGAAACTTCTGATCTAGCCCCTGGAACTCCAGAAAATCATGTAAATTCATTTAAAAATCAGTTTTAGCCCCTGGACTTAATAAAAATTAGGAAAAACACCTCTGATAAGTGTAGCTAGACCCCTAGAAATTCTGAAAATAATATTATAGACCCTGTAGTGGGGTAAATTTAACTTTTTAGCCCTGTTTAGTATTTAAATTAGGAAATTGAATATGTGGCTAGTGTTTAAAAACTAAAATGTGGGACAAACATATTGTCATAATTAAATTAAAAACTTTCTCAGTATTTAGAAAACTTTGGAGTGAGATAAAAACATATTTTGGGCTGAATTGAATCTGTTTAATTTATTATTCACATTTAGGGACACATTTTTAAGTAATGAATAGTTTTAGAAAATAGGGAAAATAATTGTGAAATAATTTACATCTGAGGCAAAGGTCAAATTATATTATTAAATTATTTAGGACCAGAACCTATTCTGTTTAGATGATGTGTATTACTATTTTCATAATAAAGTACACAATTATGCATAGGAAAATAAATCTGAAAATATAGCAACTAGTAAATGACAAATGGAGTTTCTAAAATCCAAAGAATTTTAGGGTTGGTAGAAATTCTGAAGGCACGTATGGAGAAGAAAAATACTTTTCATACATAATTGGTAGTGAAAAGGTGTAGTAGTTGAATATAAGGAATTTATTTAAATTTGAAACACACACACACACACACACACACACACACACACACACACACACACACACACATATATATATATATATATATATATATATATATATATATATATATATATATATATATATATATATAGTATGTAAGTATAAATGTGAACACCAAAGTAGGAATCATAAACACATGATTTAAAGTGTATGCAAGCCACAAATCAACACACATAGAGTAACCACAACACATATAATGGTGAATGACTTTCATAAATATGAATGTGTGGTTTGTATGAAGTGGAAGTGTGAACTATGTCTTATGGATTGTTGTTTTTCTTTTGCTATGTGTGATGGTATAATGTAGAACCTGCTCAAGAGCAAGTTATTCCTTTCCAAGGTCAGGACTACCCATTTCAAGAACAGCAAGAAGGAGGCAAGTGTCCTTGACCACTTTGATCCTATGCTAGGATGTGTAGATAGAATTATTTGCATTGTCAAATGAAATATGAAACCCATGTTAGGAAGTTTCCCTAGAATTGCATTACCTTGTTTCCTTGTAGCTTGGATTGGGTTTTATTTTATCATGTCATTTATTATTATGCATATGCTTAGCCATGCTTAGAATGGGATATTTGGGATATGAGATCATCAGTTTATTTTACCATACTCTTGAATGAGATACTGTGAGTTACGTAGAGGTAGGGATCAAGGCAAGTTGGAAGTTTTGGTTGTGTGCTGGGTGCACGAGACTCGGGTTTGTGTTTAGTACTTGCATGGATCCTAAGGACCGGTTCATGGAGCATGTAACCTGGCTTTACAGTGCCAACCACATGCTGAGATGGGGCAGCTTGGCCAATTAATTAGGTGTATCCCCGGCGTAGTATGGGTATGTTGGATGGTGCGGGAATAGGTGTCAGCTGGACTACCATATGAACCGCAAGGCTCAAGAGGGGGCCACTGCAGCGGGGTTGGAGCCTCTTGTATGCTGTTAGGGGTGAAACTTCAGTGGGCCCACGCTCGTCGGGAATCCCTTTGTAAAGGCTTCGTAGTGATCTCCTAGCTACACACCTGGGAAGTGTGAATGTGATTCGTAGCCACTGTCATAATGGAGGTTCTTTTAGTCCACCCGGCAACGGGGGATGAAATCACTACATGTGGGTACAGTGGTACAAACTCTGCAGAGTCAAAACTGTCATGACAGCCGTGCTCACGGTCAAGAGTGGCTTGGACTTATTCATGATTAGAAGATTGATGGTTTTTGAAGTTGTGGATGTTAAGCGGGGAGCTTAACATTGAAAATGAAGTTATGGTTATTTGGTTATGATGATGGGATGGGAGATTGGGACCATTTCAACTGTGTAGTCATGTAGGTGCTTAATAAGCTAAGGTGATAGGTATTAATTGCGTAGTGCTCTGACCATGAGTTCAACCTCTCCTTGTTCTAGCCATGCATGATATAATTTTTCCACACTTGCTGAGTACCATTGGTACTCAACCTTGCATATTTGTTGGTTTATATTGCTGCTCAGGTCAAGATAATGAGGTGGTGTATAATGACCAATACTTTGGACCCGAAGAAGGTTTCTAGGTTCATGGAGACCCCGGGCAACGCCTGTGATGGAGCCCTCAAGAATAATTTTCCGCTGCTAGTTTATTTACTTGTGATGAACTTATTATTGTCTATCGAGACATTTGCGATGTAAGACTTATTTATATTCGACACCTGGCTTGTAATAAATGATGCTTAACTATTTGTCATCACATGTATGAGAAAATGATCCTGGCATACATGTGATATTCACTTGGTTGTTCTTCGGAAAAACCGGGTGTGACAAAGCGCAACCAAAGATAATATCATCCACATACACTTGAATGAATAATGAGTCATTGCCATGCTTAAGCACAAAAAGAGTTTTATAAACCTTGCCCATGGTAAACCTCTTTTCAAGTAAGAATGTTTTTAACTTATCATACCATGCTCTAGGGGCTTGTTTGAGACCGTACAAGGCTTTGGACAGTTTGTAAACATGATTAGGAAAATTTGGATTTTCAAAACCAGGTGGTTGTTTGAGATAAGCCTCCTCATCTATGTAGCCATTAAGAAAAGCACTTTAACATCCATTTGATATAGCTTAAAACCTTTTGATGCAGCAAAAGCTAACAAAATTCTTATGGCTTCTAATCTAGCAATAGGAGCAAAAGTTTCATCAAAATCTAGACCTTCATCTTGTGTGAAACCTTGAGAAACCAACCTAGCCTTATTCCTAACCACAACCCCATCCTCACCTTGTTTATTTTTAAACACCCATTTAGTTCCAATTAAAGTGTGACCTTGAGGTGGAGGTACAAGTTTCCAAACATTATTTCTTCCAAAATTTTCTAACTCTTCTTGCATGGCAATAATCCAAGATTCATTAGTGAGTGCGTGTGATATATCTTTGGGTTCAAAAGAAGCAACAAAAGCAGAATGAGCATGAGAATTTGGGTCGAAAAACCTGGATCTTATAACTCGTTCATGCAAGCTTCCAATAATTTGTTGTGGAGGATGACTTTTGAGAATCCGGAGGGGAGTGGACACTTCACAAGCTTCTTCTTCTTCATGTTCATCACAAATAGATGAGCTTGTGACGTGAGGAGGATCTGGACCAGCAATGGTGGTCATCGGTGCTGGCTGTGAATCAAGATCAGGAGCTGGAACAATGTCATTAGCTGCTGAATTTTCGAGCAGCAGCACCACTTCTTCATCTTCTTCAACGAAAATACTCTCCCCATGCGGATATGGATCCGGACCTGCAATATTTGAACTAGTACCTGGGCTAGCTTCATCAAAAGAAACCTCACAAGTCTCTACAATTTTGTTAGTATCAAGTAAAAGCACACGGTAGCCTCTAGTATGGGATGGATAACCAAGAAACATGCCATGAACAGATCTAGCTTCAAATTTATCAGGATTACCATGTTTCTTAACAAAGGATTTTGCAACCAAAGACCCTAAAGTGTGTGACACTAGGCCTATGCCCAAACCTGAGCTCATATGGTGTTTTACCTAGCTTAGCACGCAAGAAAACATGATTTGAGACATAACAAGCGGTTGCAATTGCATCAGCCCAAAATTTCCTAGGAGTTTGATATTCATCAAGCATAGTCCTAGCCATATCAACTAAGGTTCTGTTCTTTCTCTCTACAACACCGTTTTGTTAAGGTACATATGGTGAAGAAAATTGATGATATATTGCATTTTCAGCACAGAAGTGATCAAACGATTGATTTTTAAATTCGGTTCTATTATCATTTCTAATTGCTCTTAAAGATCCAGAGTGATCAATTGATAATCTAAGAAATAAAGTTCTAAAGTGAATAAAATATTCATTCTTAGATGCCATAAAGTAAACCCAAGAGTATCTAGAATAGTCATCAACAATCATAAGAACGTACCATTTACCTCCGAAGGATTGAACACGTGAAGGTCCTACGGTGTCAAGATGT
Organism: Neostapfia colusana; assembly: GCA_030760725.1. NCBI lineage: Eukaryota > Viridiplantae > Streptophyta > Magnoliopsida > Poales > Poaceae > Neostapfia > Neostapfia colusana. The sequence continues at coordinate 78,320,647 of JASWHV010000010.1, read as the reverse complement.
AAAAGTCGACCCGGTTCAGTTGTCATGGTCATTGTGAGAGGAGCATGTGAACCTGCAACCATCATAGCATGTCTACAAGAAGAGCACACAATTTCTTTATCCCCTTTAAGCTTAGGCAGCCCACGTATGCGATCAAGAGCACTAACACGCGTGAGATGATCAAAGCCTACGTGACCAAGTCTACGATGCAAAAATATAAATCTTTGGAATCATTTGCAACTAGACATCTATGCTTAGAGGAAGACATATCAAAATCAGCTTTAAAAGCTCTTCCAAGCCGAGACATGTTAAAAATAAGCTCACTATTTGAACCTACAACTTTGCAGCAGTTTTTATTGAAAACAATTTCCAGATTTTCATCTAGCAATTGTGAAACAGAAAGAAAGTTGTATTTAAAATTTTTGACAAGTGCCACATCCTTCAAAGTGTAGTGATCATTTACTCTAACCGAACCCTTAGCAATTATAGGAGTTGAAGAATTATCGGCAAAAGTAACATTCTGTACACGTGACACAAAAGAGAGAGAGGAGAACCATTCTTTTTTACCGGTCATGTGGCGTGAGCAACCTGAATCCACAATCCAAATGTTCTCCTTCCTCAAGCGTGTAACCTACATAGAAGCACAATACATCGATGACTCAATACTGGGGTTAGTTAAAAGGCATTTAGGAATCCAGTACTGAGTCACACGATGTCCAGCAGGAATAACATGCGAAAGCTGAGATAAAACAGCAGGTTTATGAGTCAAAGTTTGATATTTTTTGTTCTTAACTACTGACCTATGAGGTGTTACTTGTGTAGTACGAAAATCAGTAGCTCCGGAGGCAAAAACAGAAGGTCCAGAGGCAAAAACTGAAGCTCCGGAGGTAAACTTTGAATATTTCTGACTCATAACAGCAGGTTGCATGTTCCTGACATTCGGTTTAGTATGCGCAGCAAATTTTGCATGAGAGTTATAAGATCTAGCTTGCATTCTTTCCTTTTTATGTTGTTTAGCTAGGCTATAACAAAAATCTATGACATGACCATCTCTACCACAATAGGTACAATGAAATTTAACTTTGTGTTCATGTCTAGATGAGCATGCAGTATGCTTATTTAAACCCGAATGTGACAACACTCCTGCAGATTTAAAAACCACTTCTTTTTGTTTAGGAACTGTTTGAATCAAACCACTTCCTAATGATTTTACAATTTTAGGTGGATGTTCCTTAGCATGAGCATGTGAATCAAAACCTAAACCAGTTTTATCATTGCAAGACTTAGAAGAATTCAGCAGCAAGTTTAGGTTCTTATTCCCATTACAAAACCGATCTAATGTCCTATGCATGTTATCAAGTTTATTTGATAGATCAAGGCAATTTTTCACATGAAGTTTTTCCTTTTAATTTACAATTGGAACAATATTGAACTTCATGAGAACGTAAAGCATTGTTCAATATAGAAATTTCTTTCATAGCATCTTGTAGTTTCTTATCAAGATCATCGCAAGTAGAACAATGCAAATCAATTGTAGAACAACAAGCATCTTTCAAGTTTTTATCATTAAGTGCAGCAAGCTTTTTGTTCTTTTTGATTTCAAGTTCAAGTTTATCAAATGTGGAGGTGTGTGCACTTCTTAGAGAGGACCATTGTTCATATATTAAATCACATGAGAAACAAGAATCATCATTAGGAATCAAGGATTTTAAACTATTAATTTCAGATTCTAGTGACTCAATTTTAACAGCATTGTCCCTAAGCTTTTTGTCCTTTTTCTTAACAATAATAGTGGCACGAGAAATAGCATCACACATTTCTTCCCAAGTAGGACATACCTCTTCGTTGTCACTGTTGTGTTCTGCATCCTCCATACTTGCTTTTGATTTGCCCGCCATGAAGCACAAGTTTGCCAGATCATCTTCATCACTTCCAATGTCTACATCACTCGAGCCAAGTTCTTGAAGTGCGGTGATGAAATTGTTTATCAGTTTGCGTCCTGTAAAACCCTTCTTTTTCTTGTTGGTGTTGCCAAAAGAGGACTTGACATTATTCTGCTTTTCATCACGGTTAGAAGGACCTGAAAGGTTAGGGCAATCTGTATGAAAGTGTCCTGTCTTACCACATTCAAAGCATCGTTGAGGTCCGGAGCTTCCTCTCCTTCTAGTTCTCACATTTTGCAATGCTTTTGAGAACCTAGTAGAAAGAAGTACTAGCTCCTCCTCTGGAAACTCCTCAATCTGTTCCAGGGTTAGTGAAGACAGCAAAGCAAGTGTATTGCTAGATGATTGGCCGGGGCTAGGCATATCACGTTGTGAGACAAATGCAATAGTCTTATTTGAGTTCTTGCGTGATATAATGTCAATTTCATGAGTTTTTAGCTTAGAATAAAGCACATCTAATGTAAGAGTACTCATGACAGTGGATTCACGTATGGATGTTACTTTCATCTCCCAAATTGACATGTCTAATGCACTTAGTAATTGCCTAGCATTTTCAGCATCTGAAAAATTAACATTGACGCTACACAAGTTGCTGAGAATTTTATTAAAGCGAGCAAAGACGTCATCAATGGACTCACTGGTTGCATCTCAAAGCGCATGTATTCTTTCTTGAACATATCCTGTCTTACCTCCTTGATCGTGTTGGATCCTTCGTGGTAGTCACAAAGTGCTCTCCACACATCGTACGCCGATCGGAGGTGTGCAACACGGTCGAAGTCGCTCTAAGTTAGTCCTTGTATGATCAAGTTCTGAGCCTTGTTGTTGTTGTCGACATCTCTCATGTTTGTAGCCGTGACTTGATCGTTTGAGGGCACATCGTAAGGCTTGTACGCCTTTTCCCATATTGCAAAGCCTTGCGCCTGGATGAAAGCATCCATGCGTGCCTTCCAAACCTGAAAATCAATACCACTAAACACACAAGATTTGGCGGAGTATTTCTCCATGATGATTAGTCAAAACACGTGCAAATCAAAAAGGATAGAGCAACCTGGCTCTCATACCAATTGTAGGGTCAAAGTACACGTGTAAAGCTACCAGAGGGGGGTGAATGGTGGATTAAAAACTTTTCAGCGGTAGCAACAAAACACCCCTCAGCAGAAAACCGATCTGTTAAAGAAACCATGTGTGCGACTAATCTAAACGTGTTGAACTGTGACAAAACTAGTATAGATTGTAGAGAATCAAGTCACGAAGACGTCACAACAAGAATCATGAAAATCCGTTGAGAGAAACTCAAGTTACGATCGAAAGATCGAACAAAGGTCAATCTGTCCTACGCGAGAAAAACAGTTCTGGAATACTGCAAAGAAACTTGTGTAGATAAGAAACAACAAATTAAATGACCGTGATATTTTCACAGATGATATATAATCAAGTTGTGAAGACAACCCAAAAATAATCACATCAATTGGATCTGTAAAACTCGAGTTATGATAAAACCACCAAAGCAAGGTAGTGCTGAACAGAAACTCGACGAGAAAAACTTTTCTGAAACAAGTCGGACGAACAAGGCACAAAAGTTCCTTTAGAATACGAATTTTATTTATGAAAAAACAAGAGGAACAGCCCCAAAGTCGTGCACCACGAGCTCTGGCCTCCCTTGCTTATATAACCAGCCCGAAGGCCAACTCAACTCAAACTAGGACTCCTACTCCTACTTGGATTCAAACTGTAACTTTCCAATACTGCTCAAGACTCTTCTATATGCAGATAGAAGCAATCTTAAGACTTCCAAACACCTTAGGAACGTCCCAAACATTTCTAAAACAACTCAACTTCATGTCCCACACGAAATCCTATCATAACCAACTCAAAACTTTCCATATTTGAGTCAAACACGACTCACCCGCAGCCTGAGTCCATAACCTAGTCGGTTGGACCTTTCCGACCGATTCTTTACGTCCACATCTCTTCATCACGCCTTGGAACCATGCAGCCACGTCCATGCACTCCTTGCACACGTGCAAACATCTTCCAACAACGTCCAAGATACCTTCATATGCATTGTTCTTGATTCAAACATACTGTGCAACCTCCCGATCAACTCAACCACAATTCCTCCCGTACTTGGTTGTTGAACCTCATCTTCTCCCTAAGATTAGTTCAATGGATCCCGTCACCAGCCATGTCTTGAACTCAAGCGACACCTGCACATGAATAAACAATCAATACTTCTGAGCACAAGTCCTCGACTTGACTCTCGTTAGTTCCGAAACTACAACATCTTACGTGAGCACCTCACATAAGCATGTTGTAAACCATAGCAAAATGATATCAGCCATAACCACCAAAACACACCAAAAACTTAGTAAAATAATACAAAGAAAACTTTCCATAAGAGTAAAGCAAGTTCGAAATAATGCAAGTTAAAAGCAAAACCACTGCAATCAAGCTCCGAACCTTACTAAAGCTAACCGGACCTTGAACTGGAACTTACCAAAGCTAGTCGGACCCAGCGCCGGAGCTTACTAAAGCTTATTCGGACCTAGCACTGAACTTACCAAAGCTAGTCGGACCTAGCACCGGAGTTAGCAAAAACAAGTCGGACCTAGCCAAAATTAGTCAGACCTAGACAAAGCAAGTCAGACCTTACGTCGGACCTTGCCGGAGCTACCCAAAACAAGTCGGACCTATCGTCGGACCTTGCAGGAGCTCGGACCTAGAGTCGGACTTTGTTAAAAAGGTATTTTGGTAGTATTCAAAACTTTTATCGTCAAAGCCAATGTATTCAGCACACATAGGTCTCACAGCTTGTGACCGGAGGCACAACTATCATGATAGTTTTACACTCTGCAGAGGTGGCACCACTTTACCCACAAGTTTGTGATTTCGTCACCCGTTGGCGACTAGAACAAACCTCCATTATACCAGTACACAACCGTCAGTGTATGGACAAGAGATCACAAAATAGCCTTTACAAAGAGGATACCAGGATGTATGGACCCACTGAGGTTTCACAGGCAGGCTCGAATCTCCATTCTCCCACCCACGGGCCCCTCTTGTGCCATGCAGTTCCCAGGACAGTCCCTCTCGACTCCCATTCCCCGCGCCATCCAATGGTCCATAACAAGCTAGCAACACACCTAATTAGTCAGCTAAGCTGCACCTATATTTGGCCTTGTGGTGGCACTGTTTTCCTGGCATGTGCTCGCATGAACCAGTTCTTAGATCTACAGCAAGTAAACCACTATCTCATTCAGCAACAACCACGAACCAAGCTTTCCTAGATCTCCCCGATTCCATGCTCATCAACATCATCAAGTTCTCATCATCTTTAATATCATGAGTGCAGTAGCTAGCAAGTTTTATTCCAGCATCCCGTATCCTGAAAGTTAAGCGAAGCAAAAAGGAAAAACGACCATACCTGACTCTTCAACTTTCCCCGCAACAAGGATGGTTAACAAAACTAGTAAACTCCTATAAAAGGGTGTCCCATCAAATTGACACAAGCATACACGTTTTCGCAAACAAAACAGTTTCAAAACATGGGATCAATGGTCAAGGGGCACTTGCATTGCTCCCGTGGCTCGTGTTGCTCAAGCGTCTCGAAGTCTTGGTGCTGTAGTTCCTCGTAGACGGCCTCTTGAGCTTGTCCTTCTACTCACGACCATGAACATACAAAATTTACAGCAATCAATTATCATGCACAAACTTTACTTAAGATGCAATGGGGTAGATGAATGCAAATCCTACAGTGTAGTTTTATAAAACCTGTTTGTATGTGTTTTTTCATGTTTTAGTAGGCTTTCATGAGGTTTTATGATGAACAATGGTGCTGGAATCAATTGTGGACGTGGTGATGATCTTGACACAAGATGTAGATCAATTTCACCGTCAAAACCGACCAAAACATGATCTGTCCACATGCAGAAGTTTCTGCTCGAAGGGGGCTAAGAAAACGGATGCGTAGAAACAGTGGCGACGTCCTAAGAGGGATAATGAAGACCTACCTCACTTCTTCCTTGTGGCAGGGCCTCCCTCCTAGCAATGGCAGCAGCGGAAGATTTTTCCGTGAAGAATTATGGCTAGGGCAGAACGTCGGGATTCTTCTCCGGCGACGGCGAGGCGTGACAGAGCTCGACGGCGGCCAAACTCCGTCCAGGGGGGGGTCTCGGCGACTTGGCAGCAGGGGGGAGAACTCGCCGAATTGGAGAAGGAGGCGGCCAAAAAAAGATATGGTGCGGCTAGGGGGTGGGGTTTATATTTATAAGGGGGAAAAATGAGTCCTAGGGGTGGAAACAAAGAGTCCTAGAGGTAGGGGACACAACCAAAGAGTCCTAGGGGTGGAAACAAAGAGTCCCTAGAGGTAGGGGACTCAACCAAAGAGTCTTAGGGGTGGGGGACAAAGAGTTCTAGAGGTGGGGGACTTAACCAAAGAGTACTAGAGGTGGGGGACTTAACCAAAGAGTCCTAGAGGTGGGGGACTTCACCAAAGAGTCCTAGAGGTGAGGGACTAGGGTTCCCCCCTCAAGGGCTGCGGCCAAAGGGAGGTGAGCCCTATTAGGGTTTCTCCCCCCTAATTTGGTATGGCCAATTTGGGGGAAAATTCCCCCCAAATGTGGGGGAAATTCCCCCTAGGGTATTTTTGAGAATTTGTGGAAAATCAGGAAAAATTAGGAAGAATTTGGGAATTTTTAGAAAACAATCGGGGAAGAATTGTGGTGACTCAATTTGGCTATTTTATTTTCATCATTTTCCATTTCTATTTCCTTTTATCATTTTAGTAGCTTCTATATTCCTTTCTTCATTTCTTCTTCTTTTTAAATGCTCCTCTAAATGAAAAATGTATGCAATGCATGGTTGTGAAATTGAGGGTGTTACACTTGCTCCCAAAGTTCGGGTTGCTCAAGCGTCTCGAAGTCTTGGTGTTCTAGTTCCTCGTAGACGGCCACTTGATCGTGTCCTTCTACTCACAACCACGCACATACAAAATTTACAGCAATCAATTATCATGCACCAAATTTACTCAAAATGCTATGAGGTGGATGAATGCAATTCCTATGGTGCAGTTTATAAAAATCAGTTTGCATGTGTTCTCACATGTTTTTGTACGCTTCCATAGGGTTTTATGATGATCAAAGTTGCTGGGATCAAGTGTGGACGTGGTTATGATCTTGACACACTTTGTAGATCAATTCCACCATCAAAAATTGACCAAAACATGGTCTGTCCACATGCTGCATTTTCTGCTCGCAGGGAGTGAAGAAAACAGGTGCGTAGAAACAGCGGCGACGTTGTAAAAGGGGTAACGAAGAACTACCTCACTTCTTCCTTGCCGCAGGGCCTCCCTCCTTGCAATGGAAGCAGCGCGAGATTTTCTAGGGAGAATTATGAGGTTGCGGCTAGGGAAGAATGTCGGGGCTTCTTCTCCGGCGACAGCGAGGCGTGACAGAGCTCGACGGCGGCCAAATTCCGGCAAGGGGGCGCAACATGGCAGCAGGAGGGGCGGCAGCCAAAAAATAGAAAGAGGGGTAGGCGGCTAGGGGGGAGAATTATATTTATAAATGGGGAAAGGGCTAGGGTGGCTAGGATTTTGGCAAATCAAATATCTAATGGCTGAGATTTAATTTTAATAGAGGTGCGAGCTAGTGGCTGGGATTTTATTATTTATTTTCATCCAATGGCTAGGACTTAATTAGAAAATAAAAGCCCACAAGAGTGCAAAGGGGGGCGGCTAGGGTTTCCCCCCATAATGGGCTGCGGCCCAGGCGGTGGGGCCCAATTAGGGTTCCCCCATAATTTGATGCGGCCAAATTGGGGGAAAATCTCCTCAAATGTGGGGGGAAATCCCCCTATGGGAATTTTGGGGAATTTGGGGAAAATCAGTAAAATTGGGAAAAATTTGTAAAAATTTGGAAAATTAGGGGAGAGGGGGATTTTGGGGAATTTTGGGGAAAATTTGGGGTGGCCCAATTTGGCTTTTTTAATTTTATTTTTTTCTTTTTATTTTTATTTTCCATTTTTATTTCCTTTTATTATATTATTTACTTCTATATTCCTCTCTTTAATTCTTCTTCCTTTTAACTGCTTCTCTACATGAAAAATGTATGCAATGCATGGTAGTGAAATTAAGGGTGTTACAGAGGGTGCTGTGTAAAAACTTTTGTAACAGGACATGTTGTGTAGACGGTAGCATGTGTACAGGTAGTGACGACATGAGAACGACTTCTCGGAGGTCAGAGAATAATGTATCTTTTATAAATTTTTACTTTATCAATATATGTGAATGTTGTGCGACTTTATTCATGTGTCACTGCAATACCTACGGTTTTTCATGGAATTTTAAGAATGGCATGTGCTGATCGTTTCTGTTTTGAATTTCAGGATGACTCGTACATGTGCCAACCCTAAGGTTGGTGGTTCAAGTCAGGGGGGAGAGGCCTCCCAACAGCCTCCGGAGATTTCCTCGGGGCAGCAGCAGCAGCAACAGGAACCACAGCCACCACCGCCGCCAACGGTCACGTTGGCCGATATTGTTGCGGCCATGGCAGGCTCGCATCAGCAGCACACGGAGTAGCTGCAGACATTAATTGCCAATACGTCTCGTCCAGAGAGGCCTCAAGACCGACAGGAACACCAACAAAGTTCCTACTCGGATTTTCTTGCTACCCATCCCCTGGTATTGTGAAGGGCGGATGAACCCCTCAATGCGGACAACTGGCTTCGCACGATGGAGATGAAGTTTGGGCTGCATCAAGTTAGTGAGCAGCGGAAGACTCATTTCGTGGCCCAGCAACTTCAGAGGTCCGCGAGTGCTTGGTAGGCAACCTTCTGCGCCTCGCAACCCACCGAGCGAGTGCTGACCTGGGCGGAGTTCCGGATGGCCTTCAGGGCCTATCATATACCGGCGGGTCTGATGAATAGGAAGATGCACGAATTCCTCCATTTCCAACTAGGCAGCTGGAACATGCTGGACTATGCCAGGGCGTTCAATGATCTCGTGTTCTATGCGTCATATCATGCGCATACTGACGAGAAGCAGCGGGACCATTTTGTAACACCCTAAAATTCATTTACGTGCTTTCATACATTTTTCATATAAAGAAACATTAAAAAAGAAGTAGAAATGGAGAAAGAATCATAAAAATGATGGGGAATGGAAAAAAGCTAGTTGAAATGAGCCAATTCCAATTTGTCTAAGTGCGCTGTCGACACATCCCCGGGCCACGGGACACGTGTCACCCGCGGAGCTCACCTCCGCGGAGGGAGTAAGGTCCGGCACCGCGGGACACGTGGTGCCCTCGGAGCTCACCTCCGCGTAGGGGGTGAGGTCCGGCACTGCGGACACGTGGCGCCCACGGAGCTCACCTCCGCGGTGGGGGTGAATTCCGGCACTGTGGGACACGTGGCACCCATGGAGCTCACCTCCACGGAGGGGGTGAGGTCCAGCACCGTGGGACACATGTCGCCCTCGGAGCTCACCTCCGCATAGGGGGTGAGGTCTGGCACCACGGGATACGTGTCGCCCTCGGAGCTCACCTCCGCGGAGGGGGTGAGGTTCGGCACCGCTAGACACATGTTGCCCTCGGAGCTCACCTCCGCGGAGGGGGTGAGGTCCGGCACCGCTGGACACGTGTCGCTCTCGGAGCTCACCTCCGCGGAGGGGGTGAGGACCGGCACCCGCTGGACACGTGGCACCCTCGGGGCTCGCCTCTGAGGAGAAGGGAGATCCGACCTCGCTGGACACGTGGCGCCCTCAGGGCTCGCCTCTAAGGTAAAGGGAGGTCCGACCCAGCTTGATGCGTGGCATCCTCGGAGCTCTCCCCTTCAGAGGGGGGCGAGGCCCGACTCCACTGGCCGTGTGGCAGGCCCGGAGGTCGCCTCTGAGGAGGAGGGGAGGCCCGACCCCGCCAGACACGTGGCTTTTTCGGAGCTCACCCCTGCGGAAGGGGCAAGGTCCTTAGGAGAATTTTTCTACTGTTCGCGGGGGTACCCGGTAAAGAGGGTACCGACACAATTTCCCCAAATTTTCCCCACATTGCGGCCGCACCAAACTGAAAAGATAAGTTTGTTGAAATCCAAAGTGGAGTTGGACTCTTATTTGAGATCCAATTGGAGTAGGACTCTTCTTTTCCCCCTTATAAATAGAACCCAAAACTCACTTTGGCCGTAACCCCTTTTCCTTTTTCTTCCTCCCAAGTCGGCGACTTGGAGGCCGTAGCCCCCAACTCGCCGAGTTAAACCCCCCCTCGCCGGAGTTCAGTCGCCGGTGAGCCCCCGCTGCTGCCATCGCTAGGAGGAAGGCGCTGTCACCAAAAGGATGGAGGTAGGTCTTTGTTGCCTATCTTACGATATCGTTGCTGTTTCTACGCATCCGTTTTCTTCGCTTCCTTCGAGCAGAAACTTTTTCGTGTGGACAGATCGTGTTTTGATCGGTTTTTGACGGTGGAATTGACCTAGATCTTGAGTCAAGATCATCACCACGTCCCCACTTGATTCCTACACCCTTGTTCATCATAAAACCCCATGAAAGCCCATTGAAACATGCAAGAACACGTACAAACTTGTTTAATAAAACAGCACAATAGGATTTGCATCCATCTATACCATTGCATCTTGAGTAAAGTTTGTGCATGATGTTTGATTGTGGTAATTTTGTATGTGCATGGTCGTGAGTAGAAGAAAAAGCTCAGGAAGACATCTACGAAGAACTACAGCACCAAGACTTCGAGACACTCGGACAACATGAACCACAGGAGCAAGGCAAGTGCCCCTTGACCATATTGATCCCATGTTTTGAAACTGTTTTGTTTGCGAAAACTTGTACGCTTGAGTCAACTTGATGGGACACCCTTTTATAGGAGTTTACTAGTTTTGTTAACCATCCTTGTCGCTGGGAAAGTTGATGAGTCGGGTATGGTTTTTTTTCCTTTTTGCTTCGCTTAATCCACGGGATACGGGAAGCGGAATTAAAACATGGTTAGCTACTGCACTCATATGAATAATGATAATGAGAACTTGATGATGATAATGAGCAGTGAATCGGGGGAGATCTAGGCAAACTTGGTTCGTGGATGTTGCTGAATGAGATGGTGGTTTACATGCCGGAGATCTAAGGACCGGTTCATGCAAGCACAAGCCAGGAAAACAGTGCCACCACAAGGCCAAATATGGGTGCGTCTTAGCTGACTAATTAGGTGTGTTGCTCGCTTGTTATGGACCGTGGATGGCACGGGGAATGGGAGTCAAGAGAGGACTGCCCTGGGAACTGCATGGCACAATAGGGGGCCCGTGGGTGGGAGAATGGTGATTCGAGCCTGCTGGTGAAACCTTAGTGAGTCCATACATCTAGTAGCCCTTTGTAAATGCTATTTTGTGATCTCTTGGCCATACACCGACGGTTGTGTACTGGTATAATGGAGGTTCTGGAGTCGCCGACGGGTGACGAAATCACAAACTTGTGGGTGAAGTGGTGCCACCTCTGCAGAGTGAAACTATCATGATAGCCGTGCTTACGGTCACAAGCACCTGGCCAACTCACATGATTAGAAGGGAAAACTTGGGATGGATGTTCGGTACGGTTATGATATGGTCATTGGGATTGGTTTTAGGACTGTTTTGAGTCATGAAAATAAGTTTGGCTTCGGTTATATGAATATGAGATGGTTATGAATGTTTATGAGTATGAGATGAACTTGAGAAAGGTTAATGGTTGGTTGAGACTTGAGAAAAGGGTGAGTTATGATGGAGAAAAAGATGCTGAATTACTTGGTCATGTTGGGATAAATATCACTTAGAAATAGTTGCTGTTTTTATCTTGTTTGTGAAATAAAATTTGCTTGCTGCAATGAGCCTTTTTATTCCTACCTTGTTGTAAGCTACATGTCATACTTTTCCCGGCACTTGCTGAGTACGACATGTACTCACCCTTGCATCATCACATCAACATCAGCAACAGGAGAAGAGTACTTTGAGGACCATGTGGAGTACTAGGTGTGCGAACTACCGTCAACTTGCCTGTGGAGTTGAGGATGGAGCCGCTGCTACTTAGTTATTTCCGCTGTCGTTTAGAGACTTCCGCTGCAAGAATAAGATAGACAATCATGACTGAGACAATTAGTTGATGTAATAAAGTACTTAAACACTATTTATTCATGGTTATATTCTGAATTCAGTTTGTGGATTACATGTGTATGTGTGATGAACATCCTGGGCACACATATGCATTAACTCGGTTCTGTTTTCGGAACCGTGTGTAACAGATTGGTATCAGAGCCACATTGACCGTAGGACGCAAGCCTAGGTAGAATGGACACTCTAAAACACATAGGGACACCCCTCTAAAATGCTATTTTCGAAAATTGCTTGCTGCTGCACTTTTCTTGTCAAGTCAGCCACCGCAAAATGCTATTTTCAGCCCCTCTTTTCTCTTCTTTTAGATAACAACACTTTTGCTTTCTTGCTTCATAGCTTCTGAAGTTTTGAAGTATTTTCTTCCTTCTCTAAAGTTTCTCATGTCCTATTTATAGATGCCGGTGATCCGGAGCATGACACGCATAAGTTCTCGTTCACCACTACGTGGGAGTGCACTTAACCCCATTGAGGTGTCCGATGGACCACCCCCATCACACGGTGGGAACAGCACCAGTTCACATGCTTATGTTTAGGATTCCCATTGAATAAGCTGTAATAGGAACGTTTAAATCGTAGTAGCGTGAATCGTAGTGGTGTATTGAACTTTTGTGATGATTGCTTGTGTTTGTGTGCTAGTGTGAGATGTGGGACGCTTCTGCGAAAGTCCACATCCACACATAGTAGAGAGATGTGAGATGCTTCGGCATGTGTTCACATCCTCATATAGGATAAAATTAATCAAAGAAGATATTTAGTTCATACCCTTGATTCATATAGTTGGGGGGGATCAATCTAAACTTCTCTTTTCTATTCTACCCAACTCTCTCTCACAGATGGTGAGGGAAAATGCCAGCCGTCAAAGGAGGAACATTCGTGGCAACCATGAACCACAAGAGGATGGCCACGTTGAAGTTCCTGAAAATGCCAACCCCGGGGCTGATGCAAACAACCTTGAACGGTTTATGGCTATGCAGAACCTTCTCATGCAAACTATGATACAAACTTTAGGATAGCTGCAAGCCTACAACCACTACAATCCTAACCCCCGTTCCTGCACCCCCACCACCACCAGCGCCACCACCGCCGGCTCACAACAGATTGGGAGAGTTCATGAGGACTCGACCGTCTACTTTTACACAAGCTAATGATCCCATGGAGGCTGATGATTGGTTAAAATCCATGGAGAAGAAGCTTGCTATTGTTTAGTGCGATGATCGGGAGAAAGTTCTCTTTGCATCGCACCAACTCATGGGAGCAGCCGCTGACTGGTGGGATGCTCTCTGCAATGCTCATGACAACCAGGAGACAATCACTTGGGCTGAGTTCAAGGAGAGTTTCCGCTCTCATTACGTCCCTGCTGGAGTCATGATGCTTAAAAGGCAAGAGTTTGAAGGTCTCCGCCAAGGAAAGAAGAGCGTGAATGAGTACCTCAACAAGTTCACGCAGCTGTCAAGGTATGCTCCCGAAGACGTCAATTCAGATCAAAGGAAGCCGTACTTGTTCATGAGAGGATTGAACAATGAGATCCAAGTACAACTTCTCAACAATGATTATGCAAGTTTCCAGAAGCTCATTGACAAAGCTATAGTGGTTGAGAGCAAGATCCGTGAGATCGAGCAAGAGGGCAAGAGGAAGATGCCATACCAGACACAAGGGAGCAATGTACGTCCCCGTTTCATGCCCCCAGCTGCACCACAGTATAGCTCGTCCGCTTCTACTTTCCACCCTGCAAACCCACCTCGCCCTAATCAGCCACCGCAGTAACGTCCTGTTATGCAAGCACCTCGTATGCCTTTACCTACTGCACCCCATCCCAACCTAGGCGCCTATGCTCAAAACTAGCCTTGCCCAACATTCCTGCTGTCTTGGGTAACAAAGCATGCTTTTCATGCAGAGAGGAAGGACACTTTGCAAGTCAATGCCCAAAGAAAGGCCATGGACAGCCAAGCAACACGCCCAAGCAAAACCCACTGCCGAACGGAGGAGCTAATTAAGGTAACAGTGGGCAGCAGAACTACGCTCGTGGCAACGTGAATCATGTCTCCTCTGAGGATATTGTGATTGGTATGTTCCTTGCCAACTCCAACCCAGCCACTGTTTTATTTGATTCCGGAGCATTGCATTCATTCATATCATCCAAGTATGTTGCCAAGTATAATCTGCCCATATCACACATGAAACACACTATGTTGGTTAATTCTCCCAGTGGAGAGATGAGGACTAAAATAGTATGTGCGAAAGTAAACCTTAAAATAAGGGGGGTAGACTTTCTTGCCAACCTTATTGTCTTAGATTCCCAAGGGATTGATATAATACTTGGGATGGATTGGTTAAGCAAGCACAATGGAGTAATCCAATGTGCTGAGAGGAGCGTGCAATTGAAAATGAGCACGGTACTCGTATTGAGTTCGAGTCAGCCCAATCGGCAACCGAGAAGGCAGCGTTGAACTACGTCGAAGAAGCAACATTGGAAAGCATTCCGGTGGTTCAAGAATTTTCAGATGTGTTCCCGGAAGAACTTCCAGGTATGCCACCTAACCGGGACATTGAATTTGCCATTGATTTAGTACCTGGAACTGCACCTATAGCGAAGAGGCCATATAGGATGCCCGTTAATGAACTAGTGGAACTTAAGAAGCAAATTCAGGAGCAGCTAGAAAAGGGTTTTATACGCCCAAGCTCGTCACCGTGGGGAGCCCCCGTGCTCTTCGTCGACAAGAAGGATGGAACACAAAAGATGTGTGTGGATTATAGGTCTCTCAATGAGGTGACGATCAAGAATAAATACCCACTGCCCCGTATAGAGGACCTATTCAACCATATGAAAGGTGCCTGAATTTTCTCCAAGATTGATCTTCGGTCAGGATACTTCCTGCTGAAGATTAAGCCCTCCGACATACCCAAGACTGCATTTAGAAAATGCTATGGTTCGTATGAATATACCGTTATGTCTTTTTGGTTAACGAATGCACCCTCATATTTTATGTACCTCATGAATAAGGTCTTCATGGAGTACTTGGACAAGTTCGTCGTGGTTTTCATCGATGGTATCATGGTGTATTCAAAAAGCGAGGAAGAACATGAAGAACATTTGAGATTGACATTGCAGAAACTGCGAGAGCATCAATTGTATGCCAAGTTCAGCAAGTGTCAATTTTGGCTAAAGGAGATATCGTTCCTAGGCCACATCATCTCCGAGAGAGGAGTATCGGTTGATCCCGGAAAAGTGGGAGATGTTCTGAAGTGGAACCAACCGCAGAATGTGAGAGATATTCAGAGTTTCCTTGGGATTGCTGAATACTACCGACGGCTCATCAACGATTTCTCCAAAATAGCGAAGCCTATGACTGAATTGCTAATGAAGGGAAAAGCATTTCAGTGGACACCAGTGTGCTAAGAAAGCTTTGAGGAGCTCAAGAAAAGACTAACCACAGCGCCGGTTTTGGTATTGCCGGACGTGAGCAAGAGCTTCGATATATATTGTGACGCATCAAGACAAGAGCTTCGATGTGTGCTCATGCAAGAAGGACAAGTGGTAGCCTATGCATCGAGGCAACTAAAGAAACACGAGCTGAATTACCCCACACATGACTTGAAACTTGCAGCCGTGGTACATGCCCTAAAGATTTGGAGGCATTATATCCATGGCCATCGATGTGAGATCTATACGGATCACAAAAGCCTCAAGTATATATTCACGCAAATGGATCTAAATTTGAGGCAACATCGATGGTTGGAACTCATCAAGGATTATGATGTTGGAATCAATTATCACCCCGGAAAGGCCAATGTAGTAGCTGCTGCCTTGAGCCGAAAGGGAGCATGTCACCAACTCACGGTTCGGGAGCTACCGCCCGAGCTGCGCAAGGAGTTCGAACGGTTACATCTCAGGTTCTTGAACGAGATGGAAGTGATAGAACTCAACTCTTCGCTGGAACAAGAGATACGAGATGGCCAAGCAACGGATGAGGAAATCAAGGAAAGAATCCGACAAGGCATAGAAAAGGATTTCAAGGAAGACGAGAAAGGCACGCTTTTGTTAGGGAAAAGGGTTTGTGTGCCTAACTTGAAGCACATCCGCGACACGATATTAAAGGAGGCACATGACTCACCTTATTCCATACATTCCAGCTCTACAAAGATGTACAAGGACCTGAAAACTTTCTATTGGTGGGATGGTATGGAAAGGGACATAGCTGAATATGTTGCCTTATGCGACACGTGCCAACGGGTGAAGGCCGAACATCAAAGACCCGCTGGACTGTTGCAACCATTGAAAGTACCCGAGTGGAAGTGCGAAGACATCAGCATGAATTTCATTGTCGTATTGCCACGTACTCGGTCAGGTTACGACTCCATTTGGGTTATTGTGGACTGATTTATGAAAACAGCCCATTTCCTTCCGGTTAGAACCACGTACGGCATCACGGAACTAGCCGAGCTGTATATGGAGCAAATCGTGTGTCACCATGGAGTTCTGAAGAGGATAGTTTCAGATCTGGGTTCTCAATTTACCTCTAGGTTCTGAAAGAAGCTGCATGAAACCATGGGTACACGGCTGAATTTCAGCTCCGCTTATCACCTGCAAACTGACGGGCAAACTGAGAGGACAAATCAAATTTTGGAAAACATGAGAGCTTGCGCCTTGAAACATGGGCGTAGATGGTATAGGAGCTTGCCGTATGCTGAATTCTCCTACAACAACAGCTATCAAGCCAGCTTGAAGATGTCACCTTTTGAAGCATTTTATGGTAGACGGTGTAGAACGCCGCTGTTCTAGAATGAGACCAGAGAGAGCTAAGTGTTTGGACCCGAAGTGCTCCAAGATGACGAAAGGCAAGTCCAAACGATACGAGAAAATTTGAAGGCGGTGCAGTCACGATAAAAAGGTTATGCGGACAATAGGCGAAAAAGATTGATCTTTGAAGTAGGAGACTTCGTGTACCTTAAGGTATCGCCTATCCGAGGCCAACGATGGTTCAACGTCAAGGGCAAATTAGCACCTCGCTACATCGGGCCATTTAAGATTTTGGGCAAGCAACGAGAAGTAGCCTATCAACTAGAGCTGCCAACGCACCTCTCCGACGTACACGACGTGTTTCATGTATCCCAACTCAAGAAGTGCTTAAGAGTACCGGAAGAACATGTACAGATGGATGAGCTCGAGCTTCAAGAGGATCTGACCTATGTGGAGCACCCCATCCAAATTTTGGACATGAAGGAAAGGGTCACGAGGAACAAAGTGATCCGATGGTGCAAGGTACAGTGGAGCCATCACACAGAAGCCGAATCTACATGGGACTGTGAGGAAGACCTCAAGGCAGAATTCCCTCATCTATTCTCTACTCTATCGAATCTCGAGGGCGAGATTCAGTTTAAGGGGGGTAGGTTTGTAACACCCTCAAATTCGTTTCCGTGCATTCATATATTTTTCATATAGAGAAACATTAAAAAAAAGAAGTAGAAATGGAGAAAGAATCATAAAAATGATGGGGAATGGGATAAACATAGTTGAAATGAGCCAATTCCAATGTGTCTAAGTGCGCTGTCGACACATCCCTGGGCCGCGGGACAAGTGTCGCCCGCGGAGCTCACCTCCGTGGAGGGGGTGAGGTCCGGCCTCGCGGGACACGTGGCACCCGTGGAGCTCACCTCCGTGGAGGGGGTGAGGTCCGGCACCGCTGGACACATGGCGCCCGCGGAGCTCACCTCCGCGGAGGGGCTGAGGTCCGGCACCGCGGGACATGTGACGCCCGCGGAGCTCACCTCCGCGGAGGGGGTGAGATCCTGCACCGCGGGACACATGTCGCCCTTGGAGCTCACCTCCGCGGAGGGGGTGAGGTCCGGCACCATGGGACACATGTCACCCTCGGAGCTCACCTCCGCGGAGGGGGTGAGGTATGGCACCGCTGGACACGTGTGGCCCTCGGACCTCACCTCCGCGGAGGGAGTGAGGTCCGGCACCGCTGGACATGTGTCGCTCTCGGAGCTCACCTCCGCGGAGGGGGTGAGGACCGGCACCCGCTGGACACGTGGCGCCCTCGGGGCTCGACTCTGAGGAGAAGGGAGGTCCAACCCCACTGGACGCGTGGCGCCCTCGGGGCTCGCCTCTGAGGAGAAGGGAGGTCCGACCCCGCTAGACGTGTGGCGTCCTCGGAGCTCTCCCCTGCGGAGGGGGGCGAGGCCCGGCTCCGCTGGCCGTGTGGCAGGCCCGGAGCTCGCCTCTGAGGAGGGGAGGCCTGGCCCCGCCAGACACGTGGCGCTTTCGGAGCTCACCCCTGCGGAAGGGGCGAGGTCCTTAGGAGGATTTTTCTAATGTTCGCGGGGGTACCCGGTACAGAGGGTACCGACACAATTTACCCAAATTTTCCCCACATATCTGCCGCACCAAACTGAAAAGATAAGTTTGTTGAAAATCCAAAGTTGAGTTGGACTCTTATTTGAGCTCCAATTGGAGTAGGTCTCTTCTTTTTTCCCTTATAAATAGAACCCAAAAACCCGTTTGGCCGTAACCCCTTTTCCTTTTTCTTCCTCCCAAGTCGGCGACCTGGAGGCCCTAGCCCCCAACTCGCAGAGTTAAACCCCCCCCCTCGCCGGAGTGCAGTCGCCGGTGAGCCCTCGCTGCTGCCATCGCTAGGAGGAAGGCCCTGCCACTAAAAGGAAGTGAGGTATGTATTCATTACCCATCTTACAACATCGTTGCTGTTTCTACGCATCCGTTTTCTTTGCTTCCTTCGAGCAGAAACTTTTTCGTGTGGACATATCGTGTTTTGATCGGTTTTTGACGGTGGAATTGATCTAGATCTTAAGTCAAGATCATCACCACGTCCACACTTGATCCCTACACCCTTGTTCGTAATAAAACCCCATGAAAGCCCATTAAAGCATGCAAGAACACGTACAAACTGGTTTAATAAAACAGCACCATAGGATTTGCATCCATCTACACCATACATCTTGAGTAAAGTTTGTGCATGATGTTTGATTGCTGTAAATTTTGTATGTGCGTGGTTGTGAGTAGAAGGACAAGCTCAGGAAGCCATCTACGAAGAACTACAGCACCAAGACTTCGAGACGCTCGGACAACAAGAACCACGGCAGCAAGGCAAGTGCCCCTTGACCATATTGATTCCATGTTTTGAATCTGTTTTTTTTTTGTGAAAACCTGTATGCTTGAGTCAACTTTATGGGACACCCTTTTATAGGAGTTTACTAGTTTTGTTAACCATCCTTGTCGCTGGGAAAGTTGATGAGTCGGGTATGGTTGTTTTTCCTTTTTGCTTCGCTTAATCCACGGGATACGGGAAGCGGAATTAAAACATGGTTAGCTACTGCACTCATATAAATAATGATAATGAGAACTTGATGATGATAATGAGCAATGAATCGGGGTAGATCAAGGCAAGCTTGGTTCGTGGATGTTGCTGAATGAGATGGTGGTTTAGTTGCCGTAGATCTAAGTACCGGTTCATGCCAGCACATGCCAGGAAAAACAGTGCCACCACAAGGCCAAATATGGGTGCGGCTTAGCTGACTAATTAGGTGTGTTGCTAGCTTGTTATGGACCGTGGATGGCGCGGGGAATGGGAGTCGAGAGAGGACTGCCCTGGGAACTGCATGGCACAAGAGGGGGCCCGTGGGTGGGAGAATGGTGATTCGAGCCTGCTGGTGAAACCTTAGTGAGTCCATACATCTAGTAGCCCCTTTGTAAAAGCTATTTTGTGATCTCTTGGCCATACACCGACGGTTGTGTACTGGTATAATGGAGGTTCTGCATTCGCCGACGGGTGACGAAATGACAAACTTGTGGGTAAAGTGGTGCCACCTCTGCAGAGTATAAAACTATTATGATAGTCGTGCTTACGGTCACAAGCACCTGGCCAACTCACATGATTAGAAGGGAAAACTTGGGATCGATGTTCGGTATGGTTATGGTATGGTCATTGGGATTGGTTTTGGGACTGTTTTCATTCATGAAAATAAGTTTGGCTTTGGTTATATGAATATGAGATGGTTATGAATGTTTATGAGTATGAGATGAACTTGAGAAAGGTTAATGGCTGGTTGAGATTTGAGAAAAGGTTGAGTTATGATGGAGAAAAATATGCTGAATTATATGGTCTTGTTGGGATAAATATCACTTAGAAATAGTTGCTGTTTTATCATGTTTGTGAAATAAAATTTGCTTGCTGCAATGAACCTTTTTATTCCTACCTTGTTGTAAGCTGCATGTCATACTTTTCCCGCACTTGCTGAGTACGACATGTACTCAGCCTTGCATCATCACATCAACATCAGCAACAGGAGAAGAGTACTTCGAGGACCATGCGGAGTACTAGGCGTGCGAACTACCGTCAACTTGCCCATGGAGTTGAGGATGGAGCTGCTGCTACTTAGTTATTTCCGCTGTCGTTTAGATACTTCCGCTGCAAGAATAAGATAGACAATCATGAGTGAGACAATTAGTCGATGTAATAAAGTACTTAAACACTATTTATTCATGGTTATATTCTGAATTCAGTTTATGGATTACATGTGTATGTGTGATGAACATCCTGGGCACACATATGCATTAACTCGGTTCTGTTTTCAGAACCAGGTGTCACATATTTTTACCAGGGGCAAAATCCACTCCTGAAAGACAAGCTTGCAACGTTCAATCACTGCAGCCTCAATGACGTAATTGATGCCGTGATTGTACAAGAGGACTCTGGAAAGGAGTTAGGGCAGCGGAGAAGAAGCGAAGCGCTGCGCAAAGCAGCGGAGAGGGAGGTGGTCCTCCCAAGAAATATCGGATGGTGTATCACTGACCAACGGGTCAACGCTGGCAGCCACCGCAGCGACCGATGCAATATCGCAATCGGCCGTATTCACCACCGGCATTCCAACCGGCATTACCAGAACCTCCACAGCAACAACAAAAGCAGCGGGTGATGCCGCGTGCATTTGCACCTCAGCAGAGCATGCCAGGTTTTCGTCCTCCAAGCACGGGCCAGACATCGACCACATGTTTGAAGTGCGGTCGCCAAGGCACTTCGCCAACAACTGCCCCGAGAGGCAAGGCAGTGGAGTGGAACCACAGTTTCCGGGGAGGAATCAGCTCCGGAATCCCATTAATGCACGGCAGGCAAATCCTAAGCCCGGCACCATCCACCAACTTGCCATAGAGGACGTGCCATAGGGAGAACCCATCCTTGCGGGTATGTTCAACCTCCATAGTTTTATTTGATTCAGGTGCCACGCATAATTTCATTAGCCAAGCTTTTATTGCTAAATACAGTTTGCAAATACTACCCACCAAAAGTCCATACTTGATTTGTTCACCGGGTGGGAAAAATTTCAGCAAGTATGATGGTTCCAAAAACGCCATTATGCTTAGGTGGTAGAGTATACCCTACGTCTTGTTGAGTACTTCTGGAGGTTTAATCAGAGTTTAGTTTCCTTATGTTTCAAGGAAATAAACCACACACATGACAAGAACCAGGGGTGTGTCCTGAGTCACATGTGTTGCACCGAGTCCTAGTGTGTGTGAGGGTGTTTTTGTTATGTTTCAAACAACCCGGGGGTTTGGGCCATACGTGCATGGCACATGCATGTGTTGCATGTTTTTCAAATTTGTATGGTGTAAAACTTGGGCTGAGGTTGTTGAAAACTTGTGGCTTCCGGCTAATAAAAGGAGGGGAATGTGCTGGTGTTTGTTGAGCGCCGCCACAACTCATCCGAGCCATTTTTCATTCAGTTCTCCACTTGTGTTTGGATCTATACCACACCTCTAGACTTCCAACACGATTTGCATCACAAATCAGTGAGAGTTCTGTGAGGAAAACACCCAACAATTGGCATCAGAGCCGATTATGTTGCCTGGAACCGTGACACGGCCATTGAGTGGGCGCTGATGTCACGGAGGATATCTTCATCGCCAGCCCGACGTTCATGGAGAGACGTCACACCGCCGGGAGGCACCAGAAGGGCAGGAGGAGGATCAGGGTCATTGGTGATTCATCACATCAGGAAGGAAGTCAGCAGTGGTGGTACGTATCCGATGCTCACAAAGACAAACTATCATGATTGGTCGGCACTTATGCGGGTGATGTTGCAAGCGAGAGGCTTGTGGACTGCTGTGAGCCTTGGCACCGATGATTACATTGAAGATCGGATGGCTTTGGAGGCTCTCACCAAGGCTGTGCCACCAGAAATGATAGGGATCATTGCCGGGAAGGAGTCGGCTAAGATTGCATGGGATGCGATCAAGTTGCGCAATGTTGGAGCCGAACGAGTGCGCAAGGCCAGGGCAAGCACATTGGGTCGGGAGTTTGATGCACTCAGATTCCACGATGGTGAAACGGTTGATGAGTTTGGTGTGTGTATGAGCCGGATCACATCTCAACTTGCGGCACTTGGGAGTGAACGTTCGGAGGAGGAGATTGTCCGGAAGTTCCTTCAGGCGGTACCACAAAAGTTTGAGCAGATTGCGGCATCCATCGAGACATTGCTTGACTTAAGTGATATGTCCATTGATGAGTTGATTGGTAGACTCAAGGCTGCAGAAGAAAGGCTTGGTGCAAGCACTTGGGAGGGCAACACACATGAGAAGTTGCATCTGAGTGAAGAAGAGTTGCTTGCAAGGTTGTCGACACGTCTCAAGATGTCCGGGGGAACTGGACAGGAACGGCACAAAGACTCATTTGCACCGAGGAAAGATCATGGTCGAGGACGTGGTCGTGGTCGAGGTAACCGTGGTGGTGGAAACTCAGGCCGTGGAGTGGCCAAAGATGAGTGCCGCTACTGTGGTAAGAAAGGTCATTGGGCTAGAGAGTGCAGGAAGAAAAAGAAGGATGAAGAGGTGAACACAGCTCAAGTTGATCATGAGTTTGAATCCAGCCTCATGTTGGCGTGTGCCAACACCAAGGCTGATCAAGACATGTCCCTGGAGGAGGTATGCCTCAACAATGATATGTTACACGTTCAAGTTGGAAACTTGGAGGGAGGAGGCAGTACCCGGTGGATCCTGGACTCCGGTGCAACAAATCACATGACCGGGAAACGGGATGTGATCACAAAACTTGATAACACGGTGCATGGTACTGTGCGTTTGGGAGATGGCTCATTGACAGAGATTGATGGCCAAGGAACTGTGGTGTTCCAAGGTAAGAGAGGTGGTCGAAAGGAGTTGGCTGGGGTCTACCTTAATCCTCAGCTCAAGGCAAACATCATCAGTCTTGGAAAGCTTGAGGAGGAGGGACACCGAATCTTGATGGTGAATGGTTATGTGAAGATTTGGGATAAAGATGGAACCCCTGTGGCAATGGTGAAACGGGGAGTGAACCGGTAGTACACCATTGATCTTAAGGTAGTGCAACCAAGGTGTCTCATGGCACAAGGGTGCAATGCAACATGGATGTGGCATGCAAGGATGGGGCACTTAAACTTTCGGAGTCTCAGAAGACTTGCCGAAGAGCAACTTGTGTATGGATTGCCAACCATCACTCAAACTGAGGAGAAGTGTGATAGCTTTTTGGCTGGGAAACAAAGACGTCAACCATTCCCGTGCATGGCAAAGTACCGAGCTGAGAAGAAGCTTGAACTTGTGCATGGAGACCTCTGTGGACCAGTGAAGCCAGCAACTCCAAGAGGCAGCAGGTTTTTCTTTCTTCTTGTGGATGATCTCAGTAGATACATGTGGGTGTTTTTGATCAGCACAAAGGATCAAGCTGTGAGTACATTCATGGGTTTTCAATCAAGTGTTGAAGCTGAGACAGGGAGGAAGATTGGAACTTTTCGCACAGATCGTGGTGGAGTGTTCACAGCTCAGGCTTTTGTTGAGTATTGCACCAAGGAGGCTGTTCAACGTCACTTGACATCTCCATATTCTCCTTAGCAAAATGGTGTGGTTGAGAGAAGGAACCAAACTATTATGGGAATGGAAAGAAGCATGTTGAAAGCAATGAATATGCCCGGTTGGTTCTGGGGGGAGGCAGTAACCACAGCAGTGTATGTGTTGAACCGTTCTCCTACTCGGAGTG
This sequence comes from Neostapfia colusana, assembly GCA_030760725.1. Classification (NCBI taxonomy): domain Eukaryota; kingdom Viridiplantae; phylum Streptophyta; class Magnoliopsida; order Poales; family Poaceae; genus Neostapfia; species Neostapfia colusana. The sequence continues at coordinate 78,296,568 of JASWHV010000010.1, read as the reverse complement.
TTGAGAAAAAGACTCTATATGAGGTATGGCATGACAAGGAACCTAGTGTACATCATTTGCGCACTTTCGGTTGTGTGGCACATGTGAAACAGGGAAGCAAACGCCTTAGCAAACTTGAAGATCGAAGTACACCAATGGTCTTCATTGGATATGAGCAAGGAAGCAAGGCATGGAGGTTTTACAATTCAAACACGGAGAGTGTTCATGTTTCACGTGATGCTGTGTTTGAAGAAAACCGTCCATGGAAGTGGGATGCAGCTGATTCAAGTGAAATGGTAAATGATGAAGACATCTTTCGGGTAGAATATATCTTTCGTGATGAGAACCCTGGTGGAGTGAGTTCTTCCTCTTGTGACACAGGTCAAGGTGACAAAACCCCAGCTGAGGGAGTGTCTTCTATGACACAACTAAAGCAACAAGCATCCAAGGATGTGGAGTTTGTGTCACCTCCTTCCATGTCACCAGAAATGGATAGTGAGCTAAAGGAAGCACCACTTCGTTATCGTTCCATGAGAAATATTCTTGAGGAGGTGCCAAATTGTGAACCAGAAGAAGGAGGAGTAGATGAACTTCTTGTTGTCATAGGTGAAGAGCCATGCACAGCAGAAGAGGCCTTGAGGGTCAAGGAGTGGCGCATTGCCATGATTGAGGAGCTCACATCCATTGAAGAGAACAAAACATGGTCATTGGTACAACTTCCGGAGGGTTATCATGCCATTGGCTTGAAATGGGTTTTCAAGTTGAAGAAAGATGAACATGGGAATGTCATACGTCACAAAGCAAGGCTAGTTGCAATGGGGTATGTACAGAAGCAAGGAGTTGATTTTGAAGAAGTTTTTGCACCAGTTGCCAGGATGGAGTCTGTGAGGATTGTGTTAGCTGTTGCAGCTCATTTTGGGTGGCATGTTCATCACATGGATGTGAAGTCAGCCTTCTTGAATGGGAGTCTAGAAGAGGAGATCTATGTCACTCAACCTCCGGGTTTCATAGCTGAAGGCAAGGAGAAGTATGTTTTAAGACTTCACAAGGCATTGTATGGCTTGAGACAAGCTCCTCGAGCATGGAACTGCAAACTTGATGAAAGTCTCAAGGAACTCAGTTTCACACGGTGCAAATCAGAACATGGCTTGTACACTAAGTTTGGAGATGAGGCAAGGCTCATTGTGGGTGTGTATGTTGATGACTTACTGATTGTGGGAGAAAACATGGAGGAAATCAGTCGGTTCAAGGAGAAAATGAAGGAGAAGTTTTGCATGAGTGACTTAGGAAGCTTGTCTTACTATCTTGGTATTTAAGTAAAGCAAGGAAGACATGGTATTGACGTGTGTCAAGGAGCCTATGCTGCAATGTTGCTGGAAAGAAGTGGGATGATAAATTGTAATGGGTGTGCCACTCCCATGAAATCCCGGTTGAAGCTTACCAAGAGAAGCACAGCTCCACTCACTGATCTAACCACTTATCGCAGCATAATTGGTGGACTCAGGTATCTTTTACATACTCGGCCTGATCTCAGTTTTGGTGTTGGGTACTTAAGTAGGTTCATGTCAGAACCTCAAGAAGAACACATGGTGGCTTTGAAACATTTACTTCGGTATGTCGCAGCTACAATGAGGTATGGCTTGTCTTACAACCGAGGTGAAGGAAGTCTTGAGTTAAGAGGCTATAGTGATAGTGATTTTGCGGGAGATGTGGATGACAGGAGAAGCACAACAGGAGTCATATTCTTCCTGAGTGAAAATCCTATCAGCTGGTTATCCCATAAGCAAAAGGCTGTGGCAAAGTCCACATGTGAAGCTGAGTATGTGGCTGGAGCAGCTACAGCAAGTCAGGCTGTTTGGCTCAGGCATGTGTTAGAAAAGTAAAAAGAATTCAAGTACCTCCACCAGTGATTAAGATGGATAACACAGCAGCAATTGCTTTGGCAAAGAATCCAGTTTTGCATGATAGAAGTAAACACATTGACATCAAGTTTCACTTTGTCAGAGAATGTGCTGATAGAGGAGAAGTCATCTTGGAGCATGTTGGCACAAAAGATGAGCTTGCTGATATCCTCACAAAGCCACTGGGACGTACACAATTTAAGGAACTTCGTGAGAAGATTGGAGTTCAGGAGATCAAACCTCAGAAGTAGGGGGAGATTGTTGAGTACTTCTGGAGGTTTAATCAGAGTTTAGTTTCCTTATGTTTCAAGGAAATAAAGCACACATGACAAGAACCAGGGGTGTGTCCTGAGTCACATGTGTTGCACCGAGTCCTAGTGTGTGTGAGAGTGTTTTTGTTATGTTTCAAACAACCCGGGGGTTTGGGCCATACGTGCATGGCACATGCATGTGTTGCATGTTTTTCAAATTTGTATGGTGTAAAACCTGGGCTGAGGTTGTTGAAAACTCGTGGCTTCCGGCTAATAAAAAGAGGGGAATGCGCTGGTGTTTGTTGAGCGCCGCCACAACTCATCCGAGCCATTTTTCATTCGGTTCTCCACTTGTGTTTGGATCTATACCACACCTCTAGACTTCCAACACGATTTGCATCACAAATCAGTGAGAGTTCTGTGAGGAAAACACCCAACACGTCTCTTATAACTTTAGAGGGACAAAAAGTCGATGTAATCTTGGGGATGTCGTGGTTAACCCGCCATAGCGCTGTTTTAGACACCGTCCTATGAGTCGTGCATTTGCACCCAGAAATGCACGAGTCTCATTCATTATTTCTGGACAGTCCTGAAATAAAGCTTCCAACCGTATACCAATCCACCACCATCAGATTGGAAGAGATTCCAGCAGTCCGTGAGTTCCCTGACGTGTTCCCGGATGATTTATCGGGGATGTCGCCCGACCGAGAGGTGGAGTTCAAGATTGAGCTTGCACCAGGAACTATGCCAATATCCATAAGGTCGTACAATATGGCACCAACGGAGTTGGCGGAATTGAAAACACAGTTGACGGACCTGCTGGAAAAAAGGGTTTTATTAGGCCGAGCTCCTCGCTATGTGGCTGTTCGGCATTATTTGTGAAGAAGAAAGATGAGACGTTGCGGCTTTGCGTGGACTATCGTCCATTAAACGCCGTGACTATCAAGAACAAGTACCCGTTGCCACGGATCGACATGTTGATTGATCAGTTGGTCGAAGCAAAGATCTTCTCCAAAATGGACTTAAGATCAAGGTACCATCAGATTAAGATACAGGCTGAGGACATTCCGGAGACGTCTTTCTCGATGAGATACGAGCTTTATGAGTACCTGGTCATTTCCTTCAGCCTCGTTAACGCTCCAGATCATTTCATGTACTTGATGAATTCGGTATTCATGCCGGAGCTGGACAAGTTTGTCGTGGTATTCATCGACGACATATTGGTATATTGTAAGTTGGAGGAAGAACACGTGAAGCACCTGTGTATAGTCTTGCAACGGCTGCGGGATCACAAGCTATACGTGAAATTCAGCAAATGCGAATTCTGGATATCGCAAGTACCTTTCCTTGGGCATATTATTTCAGCATAGGGCATCACTGTAGACCCGAGCAATATCACACAAGTGCTGAATTGGATGTTCCCAAGGTCTGTCCACGAGGTACGAAGTTTCCTCGGACTCGCGGGATATTATCGGAGATTCGTTCCGAACTTCTCAAAGATTGCCAAGCCTATGACCGAGCTGCTGAAGAAGGCTACCAAATATGTTTGGATTCCAGCATGTGAAGCAGCGTTCAAGGCATTAGTGAAACACCTTGATAGGAGGATGAGTCCCGATCTTCCGAGAGGTAGGGTAAACTTGATTGGGTGGAGATCTCGACGTTGATGATCCAAGGCTCCGAACGAACGAAACCCCGCAATCACTACACCACTGCTCCGTTGGTTATCACCCATGTCACACGAATGACCTCGCCAAGAAGGCTTATCCCGTCAAGCGCAATAAAGAACACAAGCAAGAACAGAGAAGTTGCAATCAAAACTGAATTGATCACGAATTTGGGGTCTCACAACCGATGATCGGTGACACTGTTCAATGACAGATTGTAACTAATCAAAACCCGCCCTAATGTGGTGACGGCTGCTGTATAAAAAGGAGTTTAAGGGCGTGCAAGACCCCTGGACGCAACCCTAATGGGCTTCCACATGATACACGGGCCAGCAGCCCAAAAGGCGGTGGCGCAGCACCGGACAGATTCTGGATGCCCAATTGTTTCACAGATTCCCGTCAACTTAGAACGAATTTTGAGGTGGGGCTGGTTCCATTGGAAGCTTTATGAAATGATGGTTCCAACCATATATAGAACGTCCAAATCCGACTCCGTATATGTCCGGGACGTCAGTTTTGGTGAAGGCATCTCCTGGAACCCGAGGTGGAGTCGTAGTCGAGTTGTACTTGGGCTCCTCCTTGGTGTGCACATCCTATCTCCTCCTCCTTGACTCCTTGGACTCCTCCCAGCCCTTTCTGGTCCTCTCCATTGTTCCTAATCAATAAAACATGCATGGAAACAAGCGTAAGTTCTGAAAAACAATTGACAAGGTTAGAACGTACCTGGAGATCCAATTGTCGTGCACGTGCTCTAGTGATCGGTCCTTGCATTGTATGCAAAGGAGAGATGTCCTCATCATCCTCCCCCTCTTGAATTGGAGTCGTCCTCAACTCAAGCTCATCTTCCTCACCCAAGTATGGCTTCAAATCTGAAATGTTAAATGTGGGACTAACCCCAAACTCGGGAGGCAACTCAAGTTTATATGCATTGTCATTTATCTTCTCAAGAACCTTAAAAGATCCAGCAGCACGTGGCATGAGTTTGGACTTTCTCAAATCCGGGAACATATCTTTTCTCAAATGAACCCACACCAAATCACCGGGTTCCAATTTTACCTCTTTCCTACCTTTACTAGCAGCAATGCGATACTTTTCATTCATTTTTTCAATTTGTAACTTAGTAGTTTCATGCAACTTAAGAATAAATTCAGAACGTTGTGTAGCATCTAAGTTCACAATTTCAGTATGTGGTAAAGGTAGCAAATCAATTGGAGCACGAGGATTGCAACCATAGACTACCATAAACGGACTTAACTTGGTTGTGGAGTGAATAGACCTGTTATAAGCAAACTCAATATGTGGCAAACACTCCTCCCACAATCTCAAATTGTCTTTCAAAACAGCCCGCAACATAGTAGATAAGGTACGATTAACTACCTCCGTTTGCCCATCAGTTTGTGGATGACAAGTAGTAGAAAACAGCAACTTTGTTACCAATTTATACCATAAAGTTCTCCAAAAGTGACTCAAAAACTTAGCATCCCTATCAGAAACAATATTATTGGAAACACCATGCAAACGCACAACCTCATTAAAGAACAAATCAGCAACATGTGAAGCATTATCGGTCTTGTGGCATGGTATAAAATGAGCCATTTTAGAGAAACGATCAACAACCACAAAGACACTATCCCTCCCCCTCTTTGTTCTAGGCAATCCTAAAACAAAGTCAATAGAAATATCCCCCCAAGGTGCACTAGGAACCGGAAGAGGCATATAAAGACCATGTGGGTTAAGTCGAGGCTTAGCTTTGTTGCATGTCGTGCAACATGAAATGTAGCGCTCCACATCACGCCTCATGTAACACCCCAAAATCCTGTTAAGACCCAAAATCCTGTTAAGAGGGGGATTTAAAAATTTTTGGACGTGTTGCATGTTTTGCAACAATTTAAATTCAAACTGGAATTCAACTTAAACTCAAAACAGAAAAGAAATAGAAAAAGAAAAAAAGAAAACAGAAAAAACCGGCCCGTGGGCCGAAACCCACCAGCCGGCCCACCCAGCAACCGCGCCAGCCAGCAGCTGTGCGCGCCCCCTTCCTCCCACTGACAGGCGGGGCCTGCCAGCCCTTCTTCTACCTCGCGCCCGCACCGGGACTCTCTCACCCCGAATCCAAACCGACCCGGATTTCTACGAATCCCAGCCGAAATTCGATCGGGGGCGACGCAAACTCGATCTAAACCACCCCGCCGCCCTCCCCCGTCTATAAAAACCCCGGCCTCGTTCTGTTTTTCCCACGCGATCCGCCGTTTTTTACTCCGGTGAGAACCCGAGCCTTCTCCGGCAAATTCTGGCCGATCTAAGTTCGGAAATTCCGATCTAACTCGCTGGTCTTGATCCACCACCTCTGGGAAACCCTGCAGGTGCAGAAAACTCTGTGACTTGCGGTTCAAACACAGCGCCGACGAGCCTCGCCGTGGTTTCAATTCGGACCTCGTCGCCGACCGCCTTCCAGGACCTCCGAGCTCAAGAAAACCCCCGAGGTGAGATCCCCAACCTCCCCTCCACCGGTCTATGCCATAAAATCACAGTTCTAGGAAGAATTCTCGAAGATCCGAAAGTCTCCGGCGAGATCGCCGCTTCCCGCCGCCGTGCGCCGCCGGGCAGCGCCGCCTGCGCTCGATCAGAGCGACGTGGCCGCTTGTGCGCCGTCTATTTTAAATCGCACGGTAGACTTCAAATCCCCGCATACCGGTTCGGCGTTATAATCTCAGCCGTTTGTTTTAAATCGGACGGTCCACGTCAGCCCCGCGTTATAAAGACTGGAAATCTTACGTGCTACCCCCTGGGGTTCTCGGGAAATAAGAGCTAGCCCCGGAAACTTCTGATCTAGCCCCTGGAACTTCAGAAAATCATGAAAATTCATTTAAAAATCAGTTTTAGCCCCTGGACTTAATAAAAATTAGGAAAAACTCCTCTGTTATGTATAGCTAGACCCCTGAAAATTGTTAAAATAATATTATAGACCCTGTAGTGGGGTGAGTTTAACTTTTTAGCCCTGTTTAATATTTAATTTAGGAAATTGAATATGTGGCTAGTGTTTAAAATTTAAAAAGTGGGACAAACATATTGTCAAAATTAAATTAAAAACTTTCTCAGTATTTAGAAAACTTTGGAGTGAGATAAAAACATATTTTGGGCTGAAGTGAATCTGTTTAATTTATTATTCACATTTAGGGACACATTTTTAAGTAAAGAATAGTTCTGGAAAATAGAGAAAATAATTATAAAATAGTTTACATCAGAGGAAAAGGTCAAAAATATATTAGTAAATATTTTAGATCAGAACCTATTTTGTTTAGATGATGTGTCTTGTTATTTTCATAATAAAGTTCACATTTAGGCATAGGAAATAAATCTGAAAATATAGCAACTAGTAAATGATAAATGGAGTTCCAAAATCCAAAGAATTCAGTTTAGGGTTGGTAGAAATTCTGAAGACACATATGGAGAAGGAAAATACCTTTCATGCATACTTGGTAGCTAAAAGGTGTAGTAATTGAATATAAGGAATTTATTTAAATTGGAAACTCATATATATAGTATGTAAGTATAAATGTGAACACAAAATTAGAATTCATATACACATGATTAAAAGTGCATGCAAGCCACAAATCAACACACATAGAGTAACCACAACACATATAATGGTGAATGACTTTCATAAATATGAATGTGTGGTTTGTATGAAGTGGAAGTGTGAACTATGTCTTATGGATTGTTGTTTTTTTTTTGCTATGTGTAACACCCCAAATTTTGATTCAAAACTCTAAACCATGTTCAGAGGGGAATTTAAAAAATTTTGGACGTGTTGCATGTTTTGCAAAAATTCAAATTCAAACTGGAATTCAAATTATACTCAAAACAGAAAAGAAATGGAAAAAGAAAAAAGAGAAACGGGAAAAAAACCGGCCAGTGGGCCGAAACCCGCCAGCCGGCCCAGTTTCCCCGCGCCAGCCCGCCCCCGCGCGCCCGCGCTGTCTCTCACAGACGGGTGGGACCCACCTGTCATCCCTAACCCCGCGACCCCGGACTCTCTCCCGCGCGGGCGATCTTAACCGATCGAAAAACCGCGTTCCTCAGCCGAATTCCGGTCCCAGAAGAATCCAACTCGATCACAACTGACCCACCGCCCTCCCCCGGCTATAAAAACCGCAGCCCCGATCGGTTTTTCTCACGCGATCGCCGATTTTTACTCCGGTGAGCACCGAGACTTCGCCGGTGAATTCTGGCTAATCTAAGCTCGGAAACTCTGATCTAACTCGCTGGTCTTGATCCACCGCCTCCGGGGAGCTCTGCAGGTGCAGAAAACTCGGAGACTTACGGTGTAAACACAGCGCCGACGAGCTTCGCCGTGGTTTTGCCTCGGACCTCGCCGCCGATCACTTTCCAGGACCCCCGAGCTCAAGAAAACCCCCGAGGTGAGATCCCCGACCTCCCCTCTACCGATCTATGCCATAAGATCACAGTTTTAGGCAGAATTCTCGAGGATCCGAAACTTTCCGGCGAGATCGCCGCTTCCCGCCGCCGTGCGCCGCCGGCAGCGCCGCCCGCGCTCGATCGGAGCGACGTGGCCGCTTGTGCGCCGTTTATTTTAAATCGCACGGTAGACTTTAAAACCCCACGTACCGGTTCGATGTTATAATCTCAGCCGTCGGTTTAAAATCGGACGGTCCACGTCAGCCCCGCATTATAAAGACTGGAATTCTTACGTGCTACCCCCTGGGGTTCTCTGGAATTGAGAGCTAGCCCCAGAAACTTCAGATCTGGCCCCTGGAACTCCAGAAAATCATGTAAATTCATTTAAAAATCAGTTTTAGCCCCTGGACTTAATAAAAATTAGGAAAAACACCTCTGATAAGTGTAGCTAGACCCCTGGAAATTATGAAAATAATATTATAGACCCTGTAATGGGGTGAGTTCATTATTTTAGCCCTGTTTAGTATTTAATTTAGAAAATTGAATATGTAACTAGTGTTTAAAAATTAAAAAGTGGGACAACATAATTGTCAAAATTAACTAAAAACTTTCTCAGTACTTAGGAAACTTTGGAGTGAGATAAAAATATATTTTGGGCTGAAATGAATCTGTTTCATTTAATTATTCACATTATTTAGTATAGGGACACATTTTTAAGTAAAGAATAGCTATAGAAAAAATAGGGAAAATAATTATGAAATAGTTTACATCAGAGGCCAAGGTCAAAATATGTTATTAAATTATTTAGGACCAAAACCTATACTGTTTAGATGATGTGTATTACTAGTTTCATATTAAAATACACAATTATGCATAGGAATATAAATCTGAAAATATAGCAACTGGTAAATGATAAATGGAGTTTTTAAAATCCAAAGAGTTCAGTTTAGGGTTGATAGAAATTGTGAAGGCACATATGGAGAAGAAAAATACTTTTCATACATACTTGGTAGTTTAATGTAAGATATTTATTTAAAACTGAAACACACACACACACACACACACACACACACATATATATATATATATATATATATATATATATATATATATATATATATATATATATATATATAGTATGTAAGTATAAATATGAACACCCAAGTAGGAATCATACACATATAAATAAGAGTGTATGCAAGCCACAGATCAACACACAAAGTAACCACAACATATATAATGGTGAATGAATTTCATAAATATGAATGTGTGGTTTGTATGAAGTAGAAGTGTGAACTATGTCTTATGATTGTTGTTTTTCTTTTGCTATGTGTGATGGTATGAAGTAGAACCTGTTCAAGAGCAAGTTAACCCTTTCCAAGATCAGGACTACCCATTTCAAGAGCAGCAAGAAGGAGGCAAGTGTCCTTGACCACTTTGATCCTATGCTAGGATGTGTAGATAGAATTATTTGCATTGTCAAATGAAATATGAAACCCATGCTAGGAAAGTTTCCCTAGAATTGCATTACCTTGTTTCCTTGAAGATTGGGTTGGGATTTATTTTGTCATGTCATTTATTTACATGCATATGCTTAGCCATGCTTAGAATGGGATATTTGGGATATGAGATCATCAGTTTATTTTACCATACTCTTGAATGAGCTATTGTGAGTTATGTAGAGGTAGGGATCAAGGCAAGTTGGATGTTTTGGTTGTGTGCTGGGTGCACGAGACTTGGGTTTGTGTTTAGTACTTGCCTGGATCCTAAGGACCGGTTCATGGATCATGTAACCCGGCTTTACGGTGCCAACCACATGCTGAGATGGGGCAGCTTGGCCAATTAATTAGGTGTATCCCCGGCGTAGTATGGGTGTGTTGGATGGTGCGGGGAGTAGGTGTCAGCTGGACTACCATATGAACCGCAAGGCTCAAGAGGGGGCCACTGCAGCGGGGTTGGAGCCTCTTGTATGCTGTTAGGGGTGAAACCTCAGTGGGCCCACGCTCGTCGGGAATCCCTTTGTAAAGGCTTCGTAGTGATCTCCTGGCTACACACCTGGGAAGTGTGAATGTGGATCGTAGCCACTGGCATAATGGAGGTTCTTTTAGTCCACCCGGCAACGGGGGATGAAATCACTACATGTGGGTACAGTGGTACAAACTCTGCAGAGTCAAAACTGTCATGACAGCCGTGCTCACGGTCAAGAGCGGCTTGGACTTATTCATGATTAGAGGATTCATGGTTTTGGAAGTTGTGGAAGTTAAGCGGGGAGCTTAACATTGGAAATGATGTTATGGTTATTGGATTATGGTAATGGGTTGGGAGATTGGGACCATTTCACTTGTGTAGTAATGTAGGTGCTTAATAAGCTAAGGTGATAGGTATTAATTGCGTAGTGCTTTAACCATGAGTTAAATCTCTCCTTGTTCTAGCCATGCATGATATAATTTTCCCACACTTGCTGAGTACCATTGGTACTCAACCTTGCATATTTGTTGGTTTATAATGCTGCTCAGGTCAAGATAATGAGGTGGTGTATAATGACCAAGATTTTGGACCCGAGGAAGGTTTTTAGGTTCATGAAGACCCCGGGCAACGCCTGTGATGGAGCCCTAAAAGAATAATATTCCGCTGCTAGTTTATTTACTTGTGATGAAGCATTAGTGTCCATTGAGACATTTGCGATGTAAGACTTATTTATATTCGACACCTGGCTTGTAATAAACGATGCTTCACTATTTGTCATCATATGTATGAGAAAATGATCCTGGCATACATGTGATATTCACTTGGTTGTTCTTTGGAAAAACCGGGTGTGACAGAGGTGGTATCAGAGCCAAGGTTGCCCGTAGGAACGTGGACCTAGGTAGAAATGGACGTATTTAAGGGCCCTATTTTCTTAAAAACTATTTTCCAAGGTGTGGGTGGAAAAGTGTTATTAAAGGAGTCATTTTCTTCATCTTACCCCAACTTTCATTCAAAATAAGATTTTTGTTTGGTAATTTATCTAACCTAATTTTAAATTCTTTTGTTTTTAGATGGTTCGCATGATTCGCACCGCTCGTAAGTCCACAGGAGGGAGAGTTCCCGTAGTTGCCCTTGCCGAAAGAGAGGAGAGTCGTCCAGTGACGTACCTTTCCTACGGATTGGCAGTAGGAGATTTGTTGCGCCGTCTTCGACGTATGCTCGAAGCCGCCGGCAATACGGGCAAGCTAATCATCCACTATAACTCCACCAGGACCATCCGTGAGAAGAGGGAAGAATGGAGTTCGGAGATGAGGATTATACACGACAATCAGCTGCTTAAGATTCACCACTCTCCAGCTTGTCGAGCAACACAAGTTGACGCGGAGAAAGATGTCACCTGGGAGGCCATCACCTGCCAGAGTCACATCTATCGTCGACACCTAGACAGGACTGAGTACATGTATGTCCTCCAGCGTGAGAGTGGTACCACGGAGTACAAGTACCCACCGGTGCAGCAAGGGACTTCCCATGAGCACATGGACTTATGCTTGGAGGATGCTGCTATGCTCAGCACTCGACTGCAGGAGTGTCAACAAGAGCTTCAGGATGTCCGAGACACCCTGAAGGAAACGGAGGCGTTGCTGCGAGCCTGCTTAAGGGCGAGATAAAGAAGAGCTGGGAATGAACTGTGTGTCACCGTGAATGATACATAGACTCCTGACTCCCCGGATCGCCGAGCGATCAGGCGTCGTCGCACTTCTCCACCAGCAGCCTCCCCACCCAAAAGCAGAGTCAGAAGGCAGCCGAAATGATGAGGAAGATCCCGAGGAGCCTGCTCAAGAAAACGAGTAGTGTAGAATCCTTCCCTTAGCTAGCAAGATGTCGAAGAGTCGAGTCGTTACGTTAAGTTAATGGTGTGTTAATGTTTGGTGTGTGACGTGAGTTGTGGAAGCCATGAGCAATTGTCCACAGCCTCGTCTTTAGATTGTTTTGCTTTGGTGTGTGAACCCACATGAAATAATATTGCATTTATTTTTGGTGTGAGAAATGAACCCTCAGAAAAGTATAACAAAGCCTCAACACTTCAAAGTACAAACAAATGAAAGTAGTAAGATGATACTAAATGCTTTCAAATTAACATTGGTTGATTCTGCCAGATGGCCAGAAGAGGAAAAGGACGTGCTGCCAACCCCGCCAACAACAACGATGAGGCATGCAACCCTCATCTTTCTGGAGGACAGGACCGGGGTGGTCGCCGTGAAGGAGTTGATCCCCTCCACCAAATGCTGGAGAATCAGAATCAGCTCATCCAGAACTTGACTCAAGTGGTGGCCAACTTGCATCAAGTTCCACCTCCACAAGCTGCACCACGCCAACCAATGTTGAGCGAGTTTCTAGGAACTCAACCTCCAAAGTTTGCAAGTGCTGCTGAACCTCTGGAGGCAGATGATTGGCTTACGAACATTGAGAGCAAGATGAGGATCATACAGTGCCAAGGGTATGAGAGGGTGCTGTTTGCCTCTCATCAATTGCATGGACCTGCTGCTGATTGGTGGACCGCCTACGTGGCTGCCCATCATGACACTGAGAACATCACTTGGGAAGAGTTCAAGCGTAGCTTCCGCAACCATTACATCCCAAGAGGTGAACTCAAAAACAAGAGGAAGGAGTTTTTGGGACTGCAGCAGGGAAACATGACGGTGAGGGAATACCTCACTAAATTTACTCAACTATCCCGTTATGCCCCACGGGACATAGAGACTGATGAGCAGAAACAAGACTGTTTCGTGGAGGGCCTTACCGCAGAGATGCAGTGTGCAATGTCCTCAAATGAGTATGAGAGCTTCCAAAAGATGGTGGACAGAGCATTTGTGGTAGAAAGGAAGTTAAAAGCCTTGGAAAATGAGAATAAGAGGAAGGCCGGGTGGTCACATCAAGCCTCAGGGAGCAACACCCGCCCACGTCTGATGCAGCAACCTACAGTGCAGACGAACCGTGCTGCGGTACCCTACTCAGCACCAAGAGGGTACAACCTGAACTACAGGCCTCCCGCAGCACCAGCACAGCCACAACGTCAGTTTGTACAGCAGCCTCGCCCCGCATATCCACCTCGACCAGCAGTGCAAGGACCTCCAAACCAACCCCAAGACAATAAAGGACAAGCACCTAAGATTGGGGTGCAATGTTTTAGCTGTGGTGAAGTGGGGCACTATGCCCATAAGTGCCCAAAGAAGAAGCCCACGCAGCCACAACAGCAGAATGTAATGAGAGGACGGGTGAATCACGTCACTATGGAGGAAGCGCAAGAGGCACCCGACGTGGTAGTTGGTAAGTTTCCTGCCAATTTACACATTGCAACCCTGCTGTTTGATTCTGGTGCTACCCACTCGTTCATTGCTCAAGGGTTTGTTAAGAAGCATGACCTAGCAAGAACACAAATGAACCATATGCTAGCCGTAAACTCTCCAGGTGGAGAAATAAGGACAAGACAAGTGTGTCCCAATGTGAAGCTAGACAATAATGGGGTAGTATTTACTGCTAACCTCATAGTGATAGATTCACAAGGGATAGATATTATTTTGGGTATGGATTGGTTGACCAAACATAAAGGAATCATCCATTGTTCGACCAGAACGGTGGAACTAACTCACCCTAGTGGCACAAGAGTAAAGTTCATAACAATACACGAGCCTAGGAGGGACATTAAATTAAATCAAGTGGAGGTGAAAGTTGAGGAGATCAGGACCATCAGAGAATATCCAGATGTTTTTCCGCAGGATTTGCCAGATATGCAGAAGAATTTCACGGTGTACTGTGATGCCTCTGGAAACGGGTTGGGATGTGTTCTCATGCAAGAAGGGCATGTCGTGGCTTATGCATCCCGGCAGCTTCGGAAGCACAAAAAGAACTATCCTACACATGACCTAGAACTAGCCGCAGTGGTACACGCGTTGAAAATTTGGCGGCACTATTTGATGGGGAAAAGGACAGAGATATATACGGATCATAAGAGTTTGAAGTACATTTTCACAGAGCCAGATCTCAACCTCAGACAAAGGAGATGGTTAGAGCTAATCAATGACTTTGATGTGGGCATCAACTATCATCCTGGGAAAGCAAACGTCGTGGCCGATGCTTTAAGCCGGAAAGTGCAGGTCAATAAGTTGAGCTTGAAGGACATGCCTGCAAAATTGAAGGACGAGGTTATAAGGCTCAATCTATGCCTGGTAAATAGTGGTGAAGCCATCGCCATGGAAGTGGATTCCACACTCGAGCAAGACATACGTGATGGTCAAAAGAACGATGAGAAGATACAAGAAATCAGGCAACTCATCAAGGAAAATAAAGCTCCTGGTTTCAGAGAGGATGAACAAGGTACGGTGTGGCACGGGAAAAGGATCTGTGTGCCTGAAGTAAAGAAGATCCGCGAATTAATTTTGAAGGAGGCTCACGATTTCGACTATTCCATTCATCCTGGGAGTACGAAGATGTACCAGGACCTCAAGAGCAGTTATTGGTGGTATGGCATGAAGCGAGATGTCGCAGAACATGTTGCACTATGTGACACATGTCAGTTGGTGAAAGCAGAACATCAACGACCCGCGGGATTATTGCAACCACTCAAAGTGCCTGAATGGAAATGGGAAGAAATCGGTATGGATTTCATAGTAGGGCTACCTAGGACCCAATCAGGATATGATTCGATATGGGTCGTCATTGACAGGCTAACCAAGGTAGCTCATTTCATCCCCGTGAAAGAAAGCTACAGCGGATCCAAATTGGCAGTGTTGTACATGTCAAGGATCGTGTGTTACCACGGAGTGCCAAAGAAGATTGTGTCGGATCGAGGGACACAGTTCACCTCAAGGTTCTGGCAGAAGTTGCACGAAACCATGGGAACCCATCTGAACTTTAGTTCTGCCTATCATCCCCAAACTGACGGGCAGACGGAAAGAACCAATCAGATTCTTGAAGATATGCTGAGGGCGTGTGCACTCAAAAACAATCGGAGTTGGGACAAGAACTTACCGTATGCGGAGTTTTCCTATAACAACAGCTATCAAGCTAGTATGAAGATGTCACCGTTTGAAGCCTTGTACGGGAGGAAGTGCAGGACTCCCCTATTTTGGAACCAAACGGGGGAAAGTAAAGTGTTTGGTCCAGAAGTACTTCAAGAAGCCGAGGCGAAGGTGAGGGAAATTCGCAACAATTTGAGGATAGCACAGACACGCCACAAGAGCTATGCCGATGTACGAAGAAGAGAGCTCGTTTTCAACGTGGGAGACTATGTCTATCTCAAGGTGTCCCCTATCAGAGGACTTCGTCGGTTCAAGGTAAAAGGGAAGTTGTCACCTCGATACATCAGACCCTTTTGAAGTTCTGGAAAGGAAAGGCGAAGTGGCGTATCAACTAGAGTTACCGGCTCGTCTATCGGATGTGCACGATGTATTTCATGTGTCACAACTCAAGAAATGCCTGAGGACGCCTGAAGAGGCGTTACCCATGAATGAAGTGGACGTTGCTGAAGATTTGTCTTATGCCGAGCAACCATACAAGATTTTAGAGACGATGGAATGCCTCACCAGAAATAAAAGAATCCGGATGTGCAAGGTGCAGTGGAAGCATCACTCAGAAGAGGAAGCTACCTGGGAGCGGGAAGATGAGCTCAAGGCACAATTTCCGGAATTGTTTTCTTAGAAACACCAATCTCGAGGACGAGATTTCTTTTAAGGGGGGTAGAGCTGTAACACCCCAAAATCCTGTTAAGACCCAAAATCCTGTTAAGAGGGGAATTTAAAAACTTTTGGACGTGTTGCATGTTTTGCAACAATTTAAATTCAAACTGGAATTCAATTTAAACTCAAAACAGAAAAGAAATAGAAAAAGAAAAAAAAAGAAAACAGAAAAAAACCGGCCAGTGGGCCGAAACCCACCAGCCGGCCCACCCAGCAACCGCGCCAGCCCGCAGCCACGCGCGCCCCCTTCCTCCCACTGACAGGCGGGGTCCGCCAGCCCTTCTTCTACCTCGCGCCCGCGCCGGGACTCTCTCACCCCGAATCCAAACCGACCCGGATTTCTCCGAATCCCAGCCGAAATTCGATCGGGGGCGACGCAAACTCGATCTAAACCACCCCGCCGCCCTCCCCGTCTATAAAAACCCCGGCCTCGTTCTGTTTTTCGCACGCGATCCGCCGTTTTTTACTCCGGTGAGAACCCGAGCCTTCTCCGGCGAATTCTGGCCGATCTAAGCTCGGAAATTCCGATCTAACTCGCTGGTCTTGATCCATCGCCTCCGGGGAACCCTGCAGGTGCAGAAAACTCGGTGACTTGCGGTTCAAACAAAGCGCCGATGAGCCTCGCCGTGGTTTCAATTCGGACCTCGTCGCCGACCGCCTTCCAGGACCCCCGAGCTCAAGAAAACCCCCGAGGTGAGATCCCCGACCTCCCCTCCACCGGTCTATGCCATAAAATCACAGTTCTAGGAAGAATTCTTGAAGATCCGAAAGTCTCCGGTGAGATCGCCACTTCCCGCCGCAGTGCGCCGTCGGGCAGCGCCGCCCGCGCTCGATCAGAGCGACGTGGCCGCTTGTGCGCCGTCTATTTTAAATCGCACGGTAGACTTCAAATCCTCGCGTACCGGTTCGGCGTTATAATCTCAGCCGTTTGTTTTAAATCGGACGGTCCACGTCAGCCCCGCGTTATAAAGACTGGAAATCTTATGTGCTACCCCCTGGGGTTCTCGGGAAATAAGAGCCACTACAGGAATCGGGACTATAGACGATGGCCGGAAACCATTATCAATAAGGACACTACCGTCGTCAATAAGTTATTGACGACGGTAAAACTTTATAGACGATGGTTTTCGGCTGTCGTCAATAATTAGTCGTCAATAAATTTATTGATGATGGTTACCGTCGTCAATAATCTTATTGACAACAGCTAAATCTAGCTGTCGTCAATAAACTTATAGACGACAACTAAATCAGGCTGTCGTCAATAAGCTTATTGACGACGGCCAGGAAACCGTCGTCAGTAACCGTGGCTTATTGACGACGGTTTACACTAGGCCGTCGTCAATAACAATTGCTTATTGACGACGGTTTCTGGTACCTGGTCGTCGTCAATACTAATGGCTTATTGACGACGGCCAAGTACCAGAAACCGTCGTCAATAAGCTTTCCAATTTTTTTTTTAGAAAAACAGAAAATCCTGCCCTGGCTTCGAGGCCAGCCCTAGCTCGATGGCCAGATCACAGGCAATCAAAATATACATCACAGAATTGCATAAAAACACTATACGCACGCCACACTACCCTACGCTACCCCGACCGCTGCCACAGGAGTCCAGGAAGTCGTCGTGCGCTCGTCCAAACGCTGGTTGCTGAGGGGATTGAGTTTCCTGAGCCCGCGTCGCCGATCCCTATGATGTACATGTATAGTTAGACAAATTAGAAGTTCACAAATGTGTATATGATTAAATAAACTCATTACAAGTTAAAATTGAGCAAGTTAGCTAGATTTGGCTATGTTTGAGTAAGTTTGCTCATATTTTACTAAGTTTGAGAAGTATGGACTAGTAGTGTTTGTGTTTGAGCTAGTTCAAAAAGTTTTGGCTATGTTTGAGTAAGTTTGGTCATATTTGACTATAGTTGAGTAAGTTGTACCATATTTTACTCAATTTGAGGATGTTTAACTAGTTTTCTCTAAGTTTAAGTAAGTTTGATCAAATTCAACTAAATTTGAGCAAATTTAACTAGTTGCAGCTATTATGAGAAATTTTGTACCTGTGCTCCTGACGTCGGCCCCTGTGGTAGCTGTATCGGTGGTGGCGCCCACTGAGGAAAGACAATGGGTTGTCCTGTGGCCATAGCCTGCAAATATGAAGTAAATTATTATACATGTCATTTATATATTAGAAACGTTGAGTACAATGATCTGAACTTACCTGCATGGCAGCTTGCAGCTGTAGCATGTACGAGTGTTGATACTCGTCCCTAGCCCGGAGCTCGGCAGCCTGCCTCTCGTTCGCGAGCCTCAGCGCTTCCTGCGTCCTCTGGAGCTCCTCCTGGACACTCTGGAGCTCCAGATCACGGCTGCCACGCCTGCTGGATCCACCCTACGATGAAGAGGCCCTCGAGTAAGACCGCACCTCCCTCGAGTCTACTACTCCATCGAAGATGGCCAACCTACACAACGAAGTAAGAGTATTAAAGTTTCGTATCTCGAAGTTAATGAAAGTAAATGAAAACAACAGAACTCACCGGCCGTGAGATTTACCGCCACCGCTTGCATAGGCGGCTTCAGGTACGATCGGCGAGTTCTGCCAATCGTAATCGTCGCCTCGAAGCCTCCGCACCTCCTCCCCATACTTTTCCTGAAAATATAGAAAATTAAAGTCATCAGAAATTTTAAAGATAATACAATTAAGTCAACTAAAGAACTCACCAACATCTCTGTCGCCGTCTGAGAAGACAGCTGATCAGGCTGCGAGGGGTCACTTCCCATGTGACCCCTCCTCCACACCTGGATAGCGGTCGGCTCCTGACCGATCTCGCGCTCCTATCGATACGTGTTAGCACAATGATAGAGATAGAAATTAACTAGAATATAATTCGAGTATCACTTACCATCCGTTAGCAAGGCGTACGTAGCCGTCCCCGCCAAGACGGTGTTTCCCGTCCGTCCCTCGACTCTGTCGGTGGGTCATCGATACGCCTTGGAAGCCCTGGCTCGCCCAACGAGCACACAGGGAACTGTAGGCGTCCGGACAGGACTCAAGCCACGGTACACTGACCTGCACACATTTGTTGTTGGATGAAAACATTGATGAAAATTGGATAATGAAGCAAAGTAAAATAAAGAATTTACCTCTGCGTACTGTGCCTCCGTCAAGTACTTGTCCGCCACATTCCTAAACTGCCCCGGCTCACCCTCGTCCGGATGCAACTTATAGTACGCCTTCGTAGCCTGAATGCGAGCCGTTGAAATCGCTTGCGTCAGGAGCTTCCTAGCGTTGTTGTTGAAGACCAGGCGAGTGTGATCCAGCTGGGCCTCGTCCTCCAAACGGTAATATTTCTACAAGTAGAAATATACAAGTTAATGTATTTAACATATAATAGGTTTGCATTTAACGAATAGACGATTTACTTACCATGAATTCATGCCACACATGCTCCTGGTGGTTGCCGTAGGTAATGTCCTGGGCCGTAGCGTAATCGTCCCAAGACGTAGCAGCCTGTCCGTTCACTAGACCGGGGTAGTGACAACGGATGAGCTGGCCCAGGACAGCGTTGACCTAGCGGTGGCGTCCTTGACCCGTGAACGAGTCATCGGCCCAAGACCTAATACACGATTCTCAATTAGTACATATATAAGTGTTAAAATATCTAAATTGATTTGTTATAGATTTACTTACCTATCGCCAACCGGACGAATAACGACCCGATCTTCTGGCCGTGCAGGAACCGGAGGAGGAGCCACTAACGCCGCTGTGGAGCCGGCTCCACATCAGGCTCTGTGGAAGGCTCTGAAGCAGGGTCTGAATCCTGCGGTGCCGGAACCTGAAGAGGATCCGAAGCAGGATCTGTAATAGGCTCCGAAACCTGTGGTGTCTGAAGAGGACCCCTGGCCTCTGTCTCCTCAGACGTAGAGTCGTCCTAAAAATTTGAAGATTGGTAATATAGATTTAAGAAAGTTATTTATATAATTTATGTAATTTAATATTCTTTACCTGTCGTGACCGCTCTCGTGACCCCTGGCCTCTGTCGAGGCCCAACAGCTAAGACAGTCTACCATTGCTAGACTGACAGCCCTGGAAAACAGAGTTTGCTCTCGGGGGTAGAAAGCCCCGCGTCACCCGTCGTCTACTGCTCGATGACATCCTGATGAAAGGAAATTTGATAATGAATTTAAAGGAAAATATAGAAGACGAAAGAAGAGATGAAAGAAACGATACTTGTACTCAATTTCAAAATTCATCAGTATCACGATCATGTACTCTACTTCGTAAACCGGACCATCGATCTTTTGTCATGGTTGTTTGCCGTTTTCATTTTTTCACATTATGAGTTTGTACATCTTGTGCATCTCCAACTAATTCATCGAGTCGTAGACCAGGCTCAACGACAAAAGAATCCGGCAACTCTTCTTCTTGGTAAACAACATCTGCCTCATCAATGTAACCAGTATTGTCCGGTGTATATAACCGCTCACGAGGATTCACCTTTTGTACAACCCACCATGCACTATGTTTTTCGCATGGATATTGTAGATAGTACACTTGTTCGACTTGGTGTGCAAGGACAAAGGTGTCGTAGCCTCGTAGTCGGTCCTTGTGTTTGACTTCTACCATGCCAAATTGGTTTTGTCGAGTTCCATTGTTATTATCAAACCAATCACAGTCAAAGAAGACTACTTTAAGGTCTTTACTCCCGGCAAAACTAAATTCTAGGATTTTGTTTATGATCCCATAGAAATTAGTTTCATGTCCTTCGGCATCGGTGGCCCTCGTCACAACTCCGGTGTTTGATGTTGCCCTTAGAGGACGTTGAGCTTCAAATTGAGTTGAACGGAATCGGAACCCATTGACATCATATCGACCGAAGAGTTTAACTTTAATGGATCCGTTGGACAGTTGTCGCAAGTCTTCATGAACACCGGCTTGTGTCTTGCACTGTCCAACATATGAAGTAAGAAGACTATTTTATGCTATGAACATAATTACTAAGACGAACAAGACAAGGAAACATTACATGATTTCGAAACCACGTTTGGAAGTTAGGTCCTCTATTTACTCCATAGTGTCGCATTGTTTGTATTTGCTTGCTAGTAGGTTGCTGCTTAGACTTCCAATTTTGTCGATCGAACTCACTAAATCAGGACAAAACAGAATTATTGGTGTAGATGTATAACACACCACGCAAATTAGTATAGATGTTGAACAACCACTTACTGAAAAAAATTGTCCATCCCATCTATGTTAGCGTACATGTATAACAAAGCAGCTGTCTTTTCATCTGTTGAAGCATCATAGCTCGTGCCACTACCAACAGTGGTGCCTCTCGTTTGAAAAAGTGAGAGTTCGCTACAAGAGGTTGCTTCAGCCATATTATACCGTAACACTGATGCATTAACATTGTGTTCTTCTGCAAAGTAGACACTTGAAAAATATCCTATCTCCTGAAGTGTAAATGCTTCGGCGATGCATCCTTCAACCCTTGCCCTATTACGAACCATCGGTTTTAGACATCTGAGTGCTCTTTCAATGTGGTACATCCACCTATATTGAACATGGCCACCTACTTTAGCTTCATAGGGAAGATGGATTAGAAGGTGTTGCATTGGATTGAAGAACCCTGGAGGAAATACTTTTTCCATCTTACATAAAAGCACGGGTATCTCTTTTTCCAACTTCTCCATCATCTCCCTTTTGATTTCTTTAGAACAAAGCTGTCTATAAAAATAGCTAAGCTCGGCTAACACCTTCCAAACCTCATCGTCAAGATAGCCTCGAAACATAACCGGAAGAAGACTTTCCATGATTATGTGATAATCATGGCTCTTCAAACCAGTAAGATTTCCAGTCTTAACATTAACGGCTCTTCTCAGGCTAGCAGCATAACCGTCTGGGAACTTCAACTGTTTCAACCACTTGAAGACTTCTTTCTTTTCTTTTGGTCGAAGGCAGAAAGAAGCTCGTGGTTTGCCACCAGCTTCGGAGAGCTCAAGACTTGGTCGGTTACAAACCTCTGCCAAATCCTTCCGAGCTTTTATATTGTCTTTTGTTTTCCCCGTCATATCCAAGCACGTGCTTATGATGCATTCGCCCATGTTACGTTCCTGGTGCATGACATCAATGTTATGCATTAGAATTAAAGACTTCATATACGGTAACTCCCATAGTGCACATATATGAGTCCAATTGTGATCCTCTCTGTAACCAACAAAATATCCAGGACGACCTTCATCTGGCACTAGATTGTTGAGCTGTTTAACAATTTCCGACCCGTTCAGACGTTGTGGTGGTCCCTTTTTTACAATGGTACCCTTCCTGAAGGCATTTCTCTGTTGCCTAAACACATGATTTGGCGGTAACCAACGTCTATGACAATTAAAGTAGCATATCTTGCCACCATGACTTAGACGAAAACAATCCGTGTCCGAAGCACATATTGGACATGTCAATCGACCATGAGTGCTCCAGCCAGAAAACATGCCGTAAGCTGGAAAATCATGAACAGACCACAAGTAAGCAGCTCGAAGGTTGAATTTCTGTTTTCTATAACAGTCGTACGCTTCGACTCCTGTCCATAACATTTTGAACTCTTCAATCAATGGCTGCATCATCACGTTCAGTCGTGAACCAGGATGATCCGGTCCAGGTACAATAAGGCATAGGAACATGAACTCATACTTCATACAAAGTGATGGTGGTAAGTTGTACGGAATAGCGAACATGGGCCAACAAGAGTATGGTGTGGCGTTTGTACTAAACGGTGAGAAGCCATCTGTCGCCAATCCAAAGCGAATATTTCTCGCGTCATTGGCGAAATCTGGATCAAAGCGGTCAAGCGCCTTCCATGCCTCACCGTCCGACGGGTGCACCATCATGATGTTGTTCTCACGTACACCTTCTTTATGCCACCTCATGTGTCTAGCTGTTTTTTTAGATAGAAACAAACGCTTGAACCTAGGTGTGACAGGCAAGTAGCGAAGCTGCTTCTGTGCGACTTGAGTCATTACTTTTGAACCGTCGTCATTAACAACTTCGACAAATCTCGCTTTACCACATTTTAAGCACTTGTTCTCGTTGGCATGCTCTCTCCAAAAAAGCATGCAATTGTCTAGACACATATCAATCTTCTCATATTTCATACCTAGACCAGAAATCAACTTCTTAGACCGATACATATCTTTAGGCACTTTATGTGGTTGTGGAAGGATATCGCTGATCAATTTGATAAGATCGTTGTAGCAGTTAATGGAGAAGAAATACTTAGACTTAATGGCCATAAATCTAGTCATGAAAGTAAGGAGTGTCACTTCGGTGTGTTCATGCAACGGCTCTTCCGAAGCTTTGAGAAGCGTGAAAAACGCTTCAACCTCCGTTGGAGGAGGATCCTCCATCAATTCAGAATTTATGGCATCAAGCATCTCGTCCATCCTATCGACCCCCGTGTTGTCATCCTCAACTGAAACTTGTAAGGGTTGAGAAGAAGTCTCACCGTGAAAGGTCCACACCTCATAATCTTGCATGAAACCGTATCAACATAAGTGAAACGCCAAATTCACTTTGTCCCAACACTTTGCACCTTGACATTTCGTACATGGGCACCGCACCTTATCGATCTTTGACAATGAAAAAGCTCGATCTACAAAAGCATCTGTCTTTGCGAACCGCTCATCCGAGTGACCACCAGAACTGTTCTTCCAACCGGTATACATCCAACTACGATCCTCACAAATGTTTGAATCTGCAGTTTAATGTCAAGGAAATTATAGTTACTTTATAATTTATTTATGTCATGGCCCTACATATATTGGAAAGGATAGGTCCTAAACCCACCCAAGAGTGATCGAGCGGAGCGTGCTCATGACGAGACGCGTGGTATGGATCCGAACGAAATTTCGGCAGCATAACCCCGCTGTTCTCTACTGCACGCCCGAAAATGGTGCAGCAGAGAACAACAGGGTTATGCCATCGAAATCTTGTCTAGATCTAAACCCGCGTTTCATCACATGCCACGCCCCCTCGGTCACTCCCAGGCTGTCCAAAAAGGGACAATTCCGAACGTACACGCCTCACATGCGTAACACATGTGAGACGGGCCCGTTCGAAACGGGTGACGCATGTTGTATAGGTTTACGTCAATCTTTCGTTTTTGAGTCATTTAGAAGAGAGAGAGGAAAGAACGAGAGAGAAGGAAAGAACGAGAGACAAAGAAGTGGGTCAGCCGTCCTAAGTTATGTCCCGTTGGGGCCTGCCACTATCTTACGACGCCTTTAGGGTTAGCCGTCGTACGTTATGCCCCGTCGTAAGTGGGTCAAAGATGAAACCACACCGTCGGGGCCCGCCATCCACGCGCGGGAGCTTGCCGTCCTCCGTGCCTGTCTCGACTAATACATTACCACTAAATGAGCCGTGACAGACCCTAAATGGGTCGTGTCAGGCCGGACCGGGCCGAAACCCATTTATTTACATATAGTAACTAATCACACAATCAATCAAAGTATTAATTAAACAATAATCAATTACAATACTAATTAAACAATTAATCAACTAAGGTCGGACAGCGCGGCAGGGCGGGGCTTGGGGCGGGGCCAGGCGGCACAGCAGGGCGGGGCTCGGGGCGGGGCGCGTCGAGCGGCCGCGGCCGAGGCGCGGCCGGGGCTCAGCGCGAGCAGGGGCGGCCGGGCGGGGCTTGGGGCGGGACGGCAGCGGCTGCGGCAGGGCGGGGCGGGGCGGTCGCTCTGCGGCGGGGCTTTCTGAATGGGCTCGAGTACATGTGCTGAAATTTTATCTTGATGAAAGTAAACTAGAGCAGCGTGTAATTGCAGCCAATGTAGCTGAACAATGTCTCAGCAGAGACTAGCAACTTCTGAAGCTGAGATCGTGGGGGAGAGGGGGGAGGGGGAGGGGGAGAGCAGGGGGACAGAGGCCGCAGGGGGGGTGGGGGGAGTGCCGGAGGGGGAGGTGCGGGGCGGCCGTGTGCAATCGCTCTTGCGTTTTGATCCAAATATCTCGCCTGCTCATGGCAGGCGAGATATTTGGATCAAAACGCAAGAGCGATTGCACATGGGAGTTTGTTGGCCAGCCGGCGAGAACGCGCGCACCACTCGGCCTTTTCTGGTGTTCATATAACTGAAAGAAACATGTTTACATGCAGGGCCTACCGCCATGCATTCGTACGATCAAGATTCGGTCAGTCGTGCCACAAGAACAGGAATGCACACACAATATACGTATGCATGCATGAACAAACAAAGCAAAACTTGCTCCCTAAGTAACTACCATGCAATGGTCATGCACACGATAAAAGACCCACATGCAGACGTGCAACTAAGTGCACCAGTGCACGAGATTATTCAATAAGGATAACTGTGTTGTGGGGAAAGACGATGGCCACTTTGTGAAATCTGTAAGAGCTCAACAAAAAATCTCCAATGATTGTGTATCCACTCTCCTCTTGGTTGGCTTCGAGCCAATCTATTAGTCTGGTTCTAGTTCCCACTAAATTGCCAGAAACAAAGTCTTGTATAATTTTGGAATATCACATAGTTGTTCAAGAGTCGGCCGCAGGGGGGGCGGGGGGAGTGCCGGAGGGGGAGGGGCGAGGCGGCGGCGGCCGGTGACGGCCGGCGGGCCATCGGTGGCCAGCGCGAGGTGGAGGAGGGGAGGGGGGAGGGAGGTGGCGTACTCGTTGGTCGGCGGATCAGCGGCGGCCGCCGCGGCGGGGACCGGCGGCGGCGGCGACCGGCGGCGACCGGCGGCGGCGGCGGGGACCGGCGGGGAGGGCGACGGCGACGAGACTGATCGGCGCGAGTCGGGAGGCGGCACTGTGGCCGCCTCCCGGCTCGTGTACGGGTTATATGTCCGGTTATTGACGACGGTGCCAGGTCACCATCGTCAATAACTCCTCGGGTGGGCCCGAATTAAGTTAAAGACGACGGGCACCGTCGTCAATAATTTATTAATGACGGTTCTCGTTCAGCCGTCGTCAATAACTGTGTTATTGACGACGGTGCTAGGTCACCGTCGTCAATAACTCCTCGGGTGGGCCCGAATTAAGTTAAAGACGACGGGCACCGTCGTCAATAATTTATTGACGACGGTTCTCGTTCAGCCGTCGTCAATAACTGTGTTATTGACGACGGTGCTAGGTCACCGTCGTCAATAACTCCTCGGGTGGGCCCGAATTCGTCAATAATTTATTGACGACGGTTCTCGTTCAGCCGTCATCAATAACTGTGTTATTGACGACGGTGCTAGGTCACCGTCGTCAATAACTCCTCGGGTGGGCCCGAATTAAGTTAAAGACGATGGGCACCGTCGTCAATTATTTATTGACGACGGTACTCGTTCAACTGTCGTCAATAACTGTGTTATTGACGACGGCTTTGTCTAGCCGTCGTCAATAAAATTAAAGACGATGGCCCCGTCGACAATAAATCTGGCCGTCGTCAATGATCGTTTTTCCTGTAGTGAGCTAGCCCCGGAAACTTCTGATCTAGCCCCTGGAACTTCAGAAAATCATGTAAATTCATTTAAAAATCAGTTTGAGCCCCTGGACTTAATAAAAATTAGGAAAAACTCCTCTGTTATGTATAGCTAGACCTCTGAAAATTGTTAAAATAATATTATAGACCCTGTAGTGGGGTGAGTTTACCTTTTTAGCCCTGTTTAATATTAGGGACACATTTTTAAGTAAAGAATAGTTCTGGAAAATAGGGAAAATAATTATAAAATAGTTTACATCAGAGGAAAAGGTCAAAAATATATTAGTAAATATTTTAGATCAGAACCTATTCTGTTTAGATGATGTGTCTTGTTATTTTCATAATAAAGTTCACATTTAGGCATAGGAAATAAATCTGAAAATATAGCAACTAGTAAATGATAAATGGAGTTCTAAAATCCAAAGAATTCAGTTTAGGGTTGGTAGAAATTCTGAAGACACATATGGAGAAGGAAAATACCTTTCATGCATACTTGGTAGCTAAAAGGTGTAGTAATTGAATATATGGAATTTTATTTAAATTGGAAACTCATATATATAGTATGTAAGTATAAATGTGAACACAAAATTAGGAATCATATACACATGATTAAAAGTGCATGCAAGCCACAAATCAACACAAATAGAGTAACCACAACACATATAATGGTGAATGACTTTCATAAATATGAATGTGTGGTTTGTATGAAGTGGAAGTGTGAACCATGTCTTATGGATTGTTGTTTTTCTTTTGCTATGTGTGATGGTATGATGTAGAACCTGCTCAAGAGCAAGTTATTCCTTTCCAAGATCAGAACTACCCATTTCAAGAGCAGCAGGAAGGAGGCAAGTGTCCTTGACCACTTTGATCCTATGATAGGATGTGTAGCTAGAATTATTTGCATTGTCAATTGAAATATGAAACCCATGCTAGGAAGTTTCCCTAGAATTGCATTACCTTGTTTCCTTGTAGCTTGGGTTGGGATTTATTTTATCATGTCATTTATTATTATGCATATGCTTAGCCATGCTTAGAATGGGATATTTGGGATATGAGATCATCAGTTTATTTTACCATACTCTTGAAGGAGATATTGTGAGTTATGTAGAGGTAGGGATCAAGGCAAGTTGGATGTTTTAGTTGTGTGCTGGGTGCACGAGATTTGGGTTTGTGTTTAGTACTTGCCTGGATCCTAAGGACCGGTTCATGGAGCATGTAACCTGGCTTTACAGTGCCAACCACATGCTGAGATGTGGCAGCTTGGCCAATTAATTAGGTGTATCCCCAGCGTAGTATGGGTGTGTTGGATGGTGCGGGGAATAGGTGTCAGCTGGACTACCATATGAACCGCAAGGCTCAAGAGGGGGCCACTGCAGCGAGGATGGAGCTCTTGTATGCTGTTAGGGGTGAAACCTCAGTGGGCCCACGCTCGTCGGGAATCCCTTTGTAAAGGCTTCGTAGTGATCTCCTGGCTACACACCTGGGAAGTGTGAATGTGGTTCGTAGCCACTGGCATAATGGAGGTTCTTTTAGTCCACCCGGCAACGGGGGATGAAATCACTACATGTGGGTACAGTGGTACAAACTCTGCAGAGTCAAAACTGTCATGACAGTCGTGCTCACGGTCAAGAGCGGCTTGGACTTATTCATGATTAGAGGATTGATGGTTTTTGGAAGTTGTGGATGTTAAGCGGGGAGCTTAACATTGGAAATGATGTTATGGTTATTTGGTTATAATGAAGGGATGGGAGATTTGGACCATTTCACCTGTGTAGTAATGTAGGTGCTTAATAAGCTAAGGTGATAGGTATTAATTGCATAGTGCTTTAACCATGAGTTCAACCTCTCCTTATTCTAGCCATGCATGATATAATTTTCCCACACTTGCTGAGTACCATTGGTACTCAACCTTGCATATTTTGTTGGTTTATATTGCTGCTCAGGTCAAGATAATGAGGTGGTGTATAATGACCAAGACTTTGGACCCGAAGAAGGTTTCTAGGTTCATGGAGACCCCCGGGCAACGCCTGTGACGGAGCCCTCAAGAATAATATTCCGCTGCTAGTTTATTTACTTTTGATGAACTTTTTATTGTCCAACGAGACATTTGCTATGTAAGACTTATTTATATTCGACACCTGGCTTGTAATAAATGATGCTTCACTATTTGTCATCACATGTATGAGAAAATAATCCTGGCATACATGTGATATTCACTTGGTTGTTCTTCGGAAAAACCGGGTGTGACACCTCATTCGTGGCCAAAAGAAGTGAGCGGCCAGCACATCCTGTCTTTTTAACACCAAAATGTCTCATCAAACCACCTCCATGCGCTTCCTGCAACAACAAAAGACGAACGGAGCTTGCTGGAACACACAGCTTGTTAGCACGGTAGAGAAGGCCTTCACGCAGCAGGAATTTTTTCCACGTTCTTCCCTCTCTACAATTTTCAAAGGCATCTTTGAAGTCCAAATCAGTAGCATATAACCTCTTTATGGTTTCCAAACCAAAGATTTTATGAGAAAGTTGGGATAGTATGGTATAACGTCTAGATAAATTATCGGCAATCACATTGTCTTTCCCTTTCTTATGTTTAATGATGTAAGGAAATGATTCTATGAACTCAATCCATTTAGCATGACGTTTGTTCAGATTAGCTTGTCCTTTAAGATACTTCAAAGACTCATGATCTGAATGTATGAAAAATTCTTTAGACCATAGGTAATGTTGCCAAGTTTGCAAGACACACACGAAAGCATAAAGTTCTTTGTCATATGTAGAATAATTCAGCGAAGGCCCATGCAATTTTTCACTAAAGAAGGCAACAGGTTTACCTCCTTGAATTAGCACTCCTCTAATGCCAATGCCGCTCGCGTCACATTCAAGCTTGAAGGTCTTCTCAAAATCAGGAAGTTGTAGCAATGGTGCTTGTGTGAGCTTTGACTTGAGAACATCAAAAGCTTGTTGTTGTGCTAGTCCCCATCGAAACGGCACTCCATGCTTTGTCAACTCGTGAAGAGTTGCCGCAATGGTGCTGAAATACCGCACGAAACGCCGGTAGAAACCTGCGAGACCAAGAAAACTCCGAACCTGTGTGACCGTAGTTGGAAGTGGCCAGCTCATGATGGCAACAATCTTTGCCTCGTCCACCGCAATACCCTGCGAAGTAACAACATACCCAAGAAAAGACACACGATCGGTGTAAAAGGTGCACTTCTCAAGGTTACCATATAAACATGCATCGCGTAAGACATTAAAAACAGCACGCAAATGTTCAAGATGCTCATCATATGACTTGCTGTAAATAAGGATATCATCAAAGTAAACCACCACAAATTTACCAATGAAAGCACGTAAAACCTCATTCATCAACCTCATGAAAGTGCTGGGCACATTAGTTAAACCAAATGGCATGACTAACCATTCATAAAGTCCGAATTTAGTTTTAAAAGCAGTTTTCCATTCATCACCTAAAGCCATACGAATCTGATGATACCCACTACGCAAATCAATCTTGGAGAAAATAACAGAACCACTCAACTCATCAAGCATGTCATCAAATCTAGGAATAGGATAGCGATAATGAATGGTAATGTTATTGATGGCTCTACAATCAACACACATGCGCCAAGTGCCATCTTTTTTTGGAACCAAAATAACAGGAACAAAACAAGGACTAAGACTCTCACGAATGTACCCGCGGTCCAGAAGATCTTGGACTTGTCGCTGAATTTCCTTAGTCTCGTCGGGGTTGGTCCTGTAGGCAGCACGGTTTGGCAAGCTCGCCCCTGGAACCAAATCAATCTTGTGCTCAATGCCTCGCACAGGTGGTAATCCAAGGGGTATCTCTGATGGAAAAACATCCATAAATTCCTGCAAAAGGTTAGCAACAGCAGGTGGCAAGACAATGGATGTATGCTCAATGGAATATAAAGCATGTTTGCACACTAAAGCATAGCAAGTTCCATTAGAGGCATATAAATCATCAAGATCAGATTTAGTTGCAAGCAAAATAGGATTTTTCAACTTAATAGGTTGCTGAATTTCAGAATTGAAAACACCCTTTTGATTAGCATTATTCTTTTTCTCCTACTCAAATTGTACAATTTCAGTGGGACTCATAGGAAGCAACACAATTTTCTTGCCCTTATGCATGAGAGTATACTTATTAGATCGACCATGGTGAATAGCATCAGTATCAAACTCCCAAGGACGTCCCAACAAAAGAGAACAAGCATCCATAGGTACCACATCAAAATCAGCAAAATCATGATAAGAACCAATGGAAAATGTATCCTTGCTGTTTGTGTTACCTTAACCTTACCATTGTTGTTAAACCATTGAATGTGATAAGGGTGGGGATGCTCCGGTGTGGTCAAGCCAAGCTTCTTGACCAACTCAACATTCACCAAATTGTTGCAGCTACCACCATCAATGATGGTATGTACACGGCAGTCCTTGACGACGAGAAACATGTTGAAAAGGTTGTGACGTTGGCGGTTGTCGTCCTCTCGAACCGTGGCACTCAAAGCTCGCTGCACAATCAAAGTCCTATAGTTGTTTGTCGCAGATGTACCAAGAACCTCCTCAGCACCATCATCCGAACCTGAAATGTTAGTTGCAATAATATTTTCATCTTGAATATCAGAAGCACTAACATATCCACCATCAGCAGTGGCAATGATTGCCCGTTTGCTGGGGCAATCTCGTTGCCTATGGCCAAGTCCCTGGCAGCGGTGGCACTTGATGGCGGAGCTGCGACTTGTCGAAGTGTTGGGTGCAGCCGCCTTTGCTGCAACACCTGGAGGCATCTGGGACTTGCTGTTATCTTGTCCCCGTGATGTAGAAGGTGCGATGCTGCTGCGTACAACAACCGTGGAGGGTGGTGTAGAAGCACGTACGCTCGAGGAGGGCGCTGCTTTAGATGGCACCGGAAATTGTCGTGGCGTGAAGGTGTTGTTCCGCCGCTGCTGTTGGCGACCCTGCACTTCTTTTTCTGCTAACATAGCAAGTTGAAATAAACGTTGAATAGAATGATATTCCTTGTAGTCAACTATGTCCTGGATCTCACGCCGCAAGCCCCCATAAAACCTAACAATTTGGTCTTCCTGATCCTCAACTACCCCACAACAAAGCATACCTTTCTGCAACTCTTGGTAGTACTCTTGGACAGTCATGTCACCCCGATCAAAGCGTTGCAATTTCTTAAGAAGATCACGTCTACATGAAGGAGGAACAAATCTAGCGCGCATCTCTTCTTTTAACGCAGCCCATGTCTGTGGTGCATTACGTGTATTGACAAGTTCATTCCACCAAATTATAGCAAAATCTTTAAACTCACTAGTGGCTTGTCTAACTCTATGTCGCTCAGGAACAAGATGAGAGCTAAATTTTTGTTCTACCGTCATCTCCCAATCCAAGTAAGTCTCAGCATCATAAGATCCATAAAATGTTGGAATAGAAAACTTAATCTTAGCATAAGGATCATTATCTTGTTCAAGAGCATGAGGACGAGGTCTACCTCCCATACCTTGACGATTTCGTCGAGGGCGACGGCGCTGCTGTGCATCAACCTTATCGTTATTGAAGTCATCCTCTGTGTCATAGTGAGCATGTTTATCACCATCAAGGATGATAGAGGGTGTAGCTTGTTGGGGAAGACGAGTCTCCATCTCGTCCAACCGTGTGGTCAGACCAGCAACACTTGTATGGAGCCTCTGAAAGGTGGCTGTTGTAGTGGTCTGGTAATTGTTGGAAGCTTCGGTCGTTGCCCGCATCATGTCCTTTAGTTCCATATGGGACACGCACTCATCATCATCTGGAGGTGTAGAACCAGAGGTCTTATCCATAGGCTTCTTTCCTGTCATTGTTGGTACAAAACAGAAACGAAGAAAAAAGATCATGAAAAACCCTATTACTACGCTCTCCGAAGTGGGTGGAAAATCGATCAGTAAGATGCATCTTACCCTGCTCTTACAAGTTTCTTACCAGCACTGCAGGTGGCCAACGGTGACCGGTGTGAAGCAAGCAGAGAGTGGGTGTGATTGCAAAGGTTACATGTTCTGCTCGAGAGCAGGTGTAGTTTGGAAGGCTCAAATGCAGTATATGTATGTGGCACACAAGTTAGTAACAGATAGCAATGCTGAATAAGTGTCCAAAGAATTTCACCTAGCTGCTGGTCTAAGAATGTATTATAACAGTTGTGGCAACAAGCAAGGACAAGGATGAATGATGATGAACAACAAGGATAATATCAGCAAGTATCCAGCACTCACAGAGAAACAGCACAACTAGAAAACCCCTTAACCTCCTGTTTTTGTCTTGAAGCACTAGTAGAAATCAAAATCTTTTTTTCTCTTTATTTTTTGATATTTTTCTCAACCAGGGGCACAAGAATAGAAACAGCACCAAGTATTATCTCAATCCGATGAAAGATGAGACCGGCACAAATTCAGGAGCGATTGGAAAAAAACTGGTGCTGGAACTTCAGAGTTCGAAACGAGGGCCTTCTTAATTCTTTTTTTAAATTTTTTTTTGAAAATGCCGTATGTGGACTTTTTCGAGACCTTTCTGGGAAAAAAATGCGCCTCAATCGGAGTTACGAGCGAAAAGTTATGCCCGTTTTAAGGAGGATACCCGGAATCAGGTTTTGGTGGTGGTGGAAACTGCAATAGAAACGAATTGGTTGATGGAATTTTTTCGTAGATTGGTTTTTTGTAGATGGCAGCGGATGGAAGAAACAAAACTGAACCCAAACAAATCTAAACAAGCAACCAGACTCAACCTAGGACACGAACTCAGAACTACGGACTCCGAAACTAAATTGTGCAAAAGGTTGAGCGGGGGTTGTAGGTCAGGGAAACTAAAATTTTTTGTGGCTTTTTCTGGACGATAGGACTGAAACAAAATAAATCTAAAGGGCACACAAGTATACCTCACGGTGAACCTGTAAATCTGACACCAATTGATAGGAGGATGGGTCCCGATCTTCCGAGAGGTAGGGTAAACTTGATTGGGTGGAGATCTCGACGTTGATGATACAAGGCTCCGAACGAACGAAACCCCGCAATCACTACACCACTGCTCCGTTGGTTATCACCCATGTCACACGAATGACCTCGCCACGAAGTCTTATCCCTGCAAGCGCAATCAAGAACACAAGCAAGGACAGAGAAGTTGTAATCAAAACTGAATTGATCACGAATTTGGGGTCTCACAACCGATGATCGGCGACACTGTTCAATGACAGATTGTAACTAAGCAAAACCTGCCCTAATGTGGTGACGGCTGCTGTATAGAAAGGAGTTTAGGGGCGTGCAAGACCCCTGGACGCAACCAAATGGGCTTCCACACGATACACGGGCCAGCAGCCCAAAAGGCAGTGGCGCAGCACCGGATAGATTCTGAATGCCCACTTGTTTCGCTGATTCCCGTCAACTTATAAGGAATTTGGAGGTGGGGCTGGTTCCATTGGAAGCTTTATGAAATCACGGTTCCAACCATATATAGAACGTCCAAATCCGACTCCGTATGTGTCCAGGACATCAGTTTTGGTGAAGGCATCTTCTGGAACCCGAGGTGTAGTCGAAGACGAGTTGTACTTGGGCTCCTCCTTGGTGTGCACGTCCTATCTCCTCCTCCTTGACTCCTTGGACTTCTCCCAGCCCTTGCTGGTCCTCTCCATTGTTCCTAATCAATAAAACATGCATGGAAACAAGCGTAAGTTCTGAGAAACAATTGACAAGGTTAGAACGTACCTGGAGATCCAATTGTCGTGCACATGCTCTAGTGATCGGTCCATGCATTGTATGCAAAGGAGAGATGTCCTCATCATCCTCCCCCTCTTGAATTGGAGTCGTCCACGACTCAAGCTCATCTTGCTCACCCAATTATGGCTTCAAATCTGAAATGTTAAATGTGGGACTAACCCCGAACTCGGGAGGCAACTCAAGTTTATATGCATTGTCATTTATCTTCTCAAGAACCTTAAAAGGTCCAGCAGCACGTGGCATGAGTTTGGACTTTCTCAAATCCGGAAACCTATCTTTTCTCAAATGAACCCACACCAAATCACCGGGTTCCAATTTTACCTCTTTCCTACCTTTACTAGCAGCAATGCGATACTTTTCATTCATTTTTCAATTTGTAACTTAGTAGTTTCATGCAACTTAAGAATAAATTCAGAACGTTGTGTAGCATCTAAGTTCACAATTTCAGTACGTGCTAAAGGTAGCAAATCAATTGGAGCACGAGGATTAAAACCATAGACTACCATAAACAGACTTAACTGGGTTGTGGAGTGAATAGACCTGTTATAAGAAACTCAATATGTGGCAAACACTCCTCCCACAACCTCAAATTGAATTTCAAAACAGCCTGCAACATAGTAGATAAGGTACGATTAACTACCTCCGTTTGCCCATCAGTTTGTGGATGACAAGTAGTAGAAAACAACAACTTTGTTCCCAATTTATACCATAAAGTTCTCCAAAAGTGACTCAAAAACTTAGCATCCCTATCAGAAACAATATTATTGGGAAAACCATGCAAACGCACAACCTCATTAAAGAACAAATCAGCAACATGTGAAGCATTATCGCTCTAGTGGCAGGGTATAAAATGAGCCATTTTAGAGAAACGATCAACAACCACAAAGACACTATCCCTCCCCCTCTTTGTTCTAGGCAATCCTAAAACAAAGTCAATAGAAATATCCTCCCAAGGTGCACTAGGAACCGGAAGAGGCATATAAAGACCATGTGGATTAAGTCGAGACTTAGCTTTGTTGCATGTCGTGCAACGTGAAACGTAGCACTCCACATCACGCCTCATTCGTGGCCAAAAGAAGTGAGTGGCCAGGACATCCTCTGTCTTTTTAACACCAAAATGTCCCATCAAACCACCTCCATGCGCTTCCTGCAACAACAAAAGACGAACAGAGCTAGCTGGAACACACAGCTTGTTAGCACGGTAGAGAAGGCCTTCACGCAGCAGGAATTTTTGCCACGTTCTTCCCTCTCTACAATATTCAAAGGCATCTTTGAAGTCCAAATCAGTAGCATATAACATCTTTATGGTTTCCAAACCAAAGATTTTATGAGAAAGTTGGGATAGTATGGTATAACGTATAGATAAAGCATCGGCAATCACGTTGTCTTTCCCTTTCTTATGTTTAATGATGTAAGGAAATGATTCTATGAACTCAATCCATTTAGCATGACGTTTGTTCAGATTAGCTTGTCCTTTAAGATACTTCAAAGACTCATGATCTGAATGTATGACAAATTCTTTAGACCATGAGTAATGTTGCCAAGTTTGCAAGACACGCACTAAAGCATAATGTTCTTTGTCATATGTAGAATAAAGACACCATTTAGCATGACTTTGTTCAGATTAGCTTGTCGTGCACGTGCTCTAGTGATCGGTATTTGCATTGTATGCAAAGGAGAGATGTCCTCATCACACCAAACATCAGCACTGGTTTTGGCGCAGCCAGACACGACAAAACCGTTTGATGTGTACTTCGATGCATCCGGCATTGGGCTCGGATGTGTGCTGATGCAAGACCGAAGGGTGGTCGCATATGGATCACGGCAGCTCAGGAATCATGAACAAAATTATCCAACTCAAGACTTAGAGATCGCTACCGTTGTACTCACACTCAAAATGTGGAGGCCCTACCTACTCGGTAACCTCGTACATTTATATACCGACCACAAGAGCCTAAAGTACATATTCACTCGGAAAGAGTTGAACATGAGGCAGAGAAGATGGTTAGAACTGATAAAAGATTATGAGATAGAAATCCATTATCACCCCGGCAAAGAAAATGTGGTAGCGGATGCGCTGAGTCACAAGTCACACATTCATAATCTGACCATCACTTCGTTGGAAGAGAGCGAGCCACGATTGCATGTGGTTCCCCATGGAGCTTTCTTCAACATTGCTCTTATCCCCATTATCCCTGAAGAGACAGCGGCAGCCCAGAAACGTGACAAGGGCATGTCACATTTGCAGAGACGTGTAGACAGTGGGGAACTGAAATATTTCCGGAAGGACGGAGACGGCGTGCTGTGGTTCAATGACAGGATCGTCGTACCCCGTAACCCGGAATTGAGGAATAAAATCTTTGACGAGGCTCACTTGTCAAAGTTTTCTATTCATCCCGGCAGCAACAAGATGTATCAAGAACTCAGAAGAAAGTTTTTGTGGACACGGATGAAGTGGGAGATTGCGAAATACGTGTCCGAGTGTGATACATGCCGAAGGGTGAAGACTGACCATATGAAGAAACCGAGACTATTGCAACCGCTTGGCATTCCTGCCTGGAAGTGGGAGGATGTGAGCATGGACTTCATCGTCGATTTACCCACCACATTTCAGAAACATGATTTAGTGTGGGTAATTGTCGACTGGCTCACAAAAGTTGCCCATTTTATCCCGGTTAACACCAACTACAACGTCAAGAAGTATGCTGAATTGTACATCTCACGGATTCTGTGCTTTTACGCCGTACCCCACACTATCATCTAGGATCGGGGCACTTTATTTGTGTCTCGTTTTTGGGAGCAGTTACATGCTGCATTTGGGATGAAGCTGATCCGTAGTTCAGCGTACCACCCTTAGACGGATGGTCAAACCGAGCGGGTAAATCAAATCTTAGAAGACATGTTACGAGCTTGTGCTATCAACCACGGTAAGAATTAGGATGATCACTTACCGTTAGCCGAGTTTTTCGTACAATAATGGGTACCAAGCCAGCATCTATATTGCGCCTTACGAGGCGCTACATGGGAGAAAAGGCCGCACACCGCTGAAATGGTGTGAGTCTGACACGGGATTGATCTTGTCAACAATGCGGAAGAAAAAGTTCGGCTGATTCAAGCGAACTTAAAAGCCGCCCAATCCCGACAAAAACAATATGCGGACCAGAGAAGACGTCCTTTACAATTTGAAGTCGGGGATCACGTGTATCTACGTGTGTCTCAATTGAAAGGCGTGAATAGATTCGGGGTCAAAGGAAAGTTGGCACCCTGATTCATCGGTCCATTCCAGATTCTGGAAAGATGTGGATCAATTGCATACCCGCTGGAATTACCAGCGACATTCTCCGGTGTGCACGACATCTTCCACATTTCTCAGCCGAGGAAGTGCCTCAAGCTTTCAACCACTGTTCAGCTGGGAGATATCGAGAAACTGAAGCCGTCAGATTATTGATGAGAAGGCTCGAACCACACGCAACCGTACGTAGTGGTTCTATAGAGTTCTATGGAGTAATCACTCCGTGGATGAAGCGACATGGGAGAGCGAAGGCTTTCTTCACGCCAACTACCCTGACCTTTTAACGTCGCACATCTGGTAATTTTCCACCGTCCTCTCTCTCATTTTTACCTTATAATCTCGAGACCAGATTCTTTTAATGGGGGAGGAATGTAAGGGCCCAAGTTTTTCACTTGCTAAAAGTGTTCATCACCATACACACCTCACCTCATTTGTGGTAATCACATGAACACATTTGAAGAGCAAGTAACCACCATCAATAGATTTATTAGGAGATAAACTCACAAAGTGCGAAAGTGGTATTTCCCACATGCATCATATAGGGGCTGAGCATATGA
This sequence comes from Neostapfia colusana, assembly GCA_030760725.1. Taxonomy (NCBI): domain Eukaryota; kingdom Viridiplantae; phylum Streptophyta; class Magnoliopsida; order Poales; family Poaceae; genus Neostapfia; species Neostapfia colusana. The sequence goes on along the minus strand of JASWHV010000010.1, from coordinate 78,258,554 downwards.
TAAACTCCTAAACTTTGTTAGGAATGCTCATGCCGAATTTCACCCAAATCTAAAACCTTGTGAGGTACTTTTGGGTACAATTACTAAAAGGCTAGTTTGAACTTAAATTCAAATTCAAACTCCTTGTATCCCATGAATTCAAAAGTGGGATCCATTTTCACACTCAGCAAATTTTTATGAGCTCACACACCAATTTTCACTCCATTTGGAGTTGATCTTGACATGAGCTATTTTGGGTAAATTCAAATCAAATTTGAATTTCAGTTCACATTTGCTGCAAATTTAGTAAAATAAAATCACACTTTGATTCATTTAAATTCAAATGGGCATTTGGTGAATTGATCAATTTGCCAAGGGTATTAGTGTCCCTAATATTTGAAGCAGTAGGAATTTAATTTGTAAGGTCAAAATTGGGGTGGTGGGGCCCTCCTGTCAGCCACACATTGGATTGAACCGACTCCACTCGGTTGCTCTATTTCTCGGGCTGAGGGAGCGAGTGCCACCGAGCTAAACCCTGGCGCCACCTCCTTCTTCGATCCTTCGCGCTGGAGACTAGCTGCCCGACAGTCTTAGAACCCCACGGCGTGTTCCGTTTTCTCACAGGCCGAAGCACCAAAGCTCTTTTCTCTCCTCGCACCGAGCTCAGCCGACACTTCGCCGCTGCCTCGGTTCCGATCATGAGACGGTTAACCACTTGCGAACAATGTCCCCTGAGCTGCAAAACGGCACCATAGCCTCTCCTCCGACCTCCTAGCCATGAGAACGAGCTGAAATCGGCCCTCCTCGAGCTACCCTGAGCGTTTTTGTGGTGACCCGAGAGTTGCCGCCGTTCAGTGCTCCCATGGACAGCTCGGCACAGCCATCTTCACCTCCAACTCTCTACACAAAAAAGGTGCATCTTGATACCTAGAACATGTAGCTTAAAACCGTTCATCCTTTGATCCACCGGCTAGCTAGAATTTTTAAGGTTTCTGAATGTTAGTTCATATGACCGAGCTCGTCGAAAATCCAAAATTCAGTTTACATATACAACCAAAGCCCAATCTCGTTTGCAAGAAGCTTGTACATCCCCTAGCGCCTGTAAGATTGAAGAGCACGTGAAAAGCTACAAGAGGGGGGTGAATGGTAAATTTAAACTTTTTAGCGGAAGCAATAAAAAACCTCTCGGAAGAAAATTGATCTGTTAAAGAAACCCTGTATGCGACTGATCTAAACGTGTTCAACCATGAAAAAAGTGGTATATATTATACAGAATCAAGTCACGAAGACACGACAACAAGAATCACGGAAATCCGTCAAGAAAAACTCAAGTTATGATCGAAAGATCAAAAGAGGGTCAATCTGTTCTACTCGAGTAAAAACCAGATCTGCAACACTGCAAAGAAACTCGTGTAGATCGGAAACTACAAATCCAATGACCGTGAAATTTTAACATATGATATATAATCAAGTTTTGAAGACAACCCAAAAATAATCACGTCAATTGGATCTGTAAAATTCTAGTTATGATCAAAATACCGAAGCAATATCATGCTGTCCAGAAACTCAATGAGAAAGACTTGACAAAAACAATCGGACGAACAAGGCACAAAAGCTCCTCTAAATTACGAATTTTATTGATAAAAACATAAGAGGAACATACCAAATTCATGCTCACCACGATCCTTGGCCTCCCTTGTTATATAACCAGCCCTAAGGCCAACCCAATTCAAACTAGGACTCCTACTCCTACTTGGATTCAAACTGTAACTTTCCAATACTGCTCAAGACTCTTCTATACGCAGATAGAATCAATCTTAAGACTTCCAAACACCTTAGGAACGTCCAAAACATTTCTAAAACAACTCTAATTCATGCCTAACACGAAATCCTGTTATAACCAATTCGAAACTTTCCATAAACAAACCATAACCGCCTCAGCCGCAGCCTGAGCGCAAAATCCAGCCGGTTGAACCTTTTCAACCATATCTCCACTTCCATATATCTTCACCACGCCTTGGAACCATGTTGCCACGTCCATGCACTCCTTGCACACATGCAAACACCTTCCAACAACGTCCACGATACCTTCATATGCATTGTTCTTGATCCACACATGCTGCGCGACCTCCCGATCAACTCAACCACAATTCCTCTCTAACTCGGTTGTTGAACCTCATCTTCTCCCTAAGACTAATTCAATGGATCCCGTCACCAGCCATATCTTAAACTCAAGCAACACCTGCACATGAATAAACAACCAATACTTTTGAGCACAAGTCCATGACTTGACTCACGTTAGTTCCGAAAACCACAACACCTTACGTGAACACCTCACATAAGCATGTTGTAAACCATAGCAAAATGTTAACCACCGTAAACAGCCATAACACTTCAAAAACGTAGTAAAACAATACTAAGAAAACTTTCCATAGATGTAAAGCAAGTTCGAAACATTTGCATGGTAAAAACAGAACCATTGCGATTTAGCTCCAGATGTTGCCAAAGCTAACCGGACCTTGAGCCGGAGCTTACCAAAGCTAGCAGAACCTTGCACCGGAACTTACCAAAGCTAGTCGGACGTACCGCCGGAGCTAACCAAACACATGTTGGACCTAGCCATAGCAAGTCGGAACTTATGTCGGATCTTGTCGGAGCTCGGACCTAGAGTCGGACCTTGACAAAAGAGTGTTTTGGCAGAATTCCAAATTTTTATCGTCATAGCCAATGTATTCAGCACACATAGGTCTCACAGCGCCTCACCTCGAAGAAAAACCGAGGAAAATCATCGAGAATTGGATCGGAGAGAGCTGTTTTTCAGGCCACAGTGGAAAACAGCTTTGGTTCACCGTGGAGCTCAGTGCGACGCTTTAGTGAAGAAGGGAGCCCAACCAACCTCACCGGAACCCTAATCGGAACTGCCACCGTCGCGCACCTATTTCCGGCCATCGCCGGCGGCCGGCAACCTCACAAATGGTTTCAGGGGGTCAGAAAATGGAGGGCGGCGAGTTTGGCCCCGGGTGATGGCCGGGAACTCGGTTCCAGCAACTCTCGCCGGATACCGCCACCGTCGGGTGCATTTGGCGCGAGGTTGAAAAAGTCGGACGCGTGGGACCCACGGGCATTGTTTTAAACATTTCCCGATTTTCAGATTTTATTTCAATCTTCAAACTCACACAACTTTTTCTATGAAGCTCGAAATCGAGTGAACCAAATTTTGTTGGATTCAGCTCTCTGAGTACTTTCAAGCAAATCAAGTTCCAGTCCATGAAAATCTTTAGTTCTCTAGAATTAATTCTCCAAATTTTAAACTGTTTAGAATTTTAACTGGAGAACCCTTTAGTGGAAATTTGGCCAGGGTATTGCTTATAATATCCCAGAGCTACCATAAAAATTTCAGATCCATCCGAGCTCTTTTGATCCACCTAATGGTGTGATTAATGAAACTGGTCCAGAGGATAAAGAAAATTGTTCAGAAGCATTTTTCAGATTTTCTCTAAATTTGTTTAGATCATATCTTTTGCTAGATATCTTCAAATTAGATGAAACCAATTCCATTAGAACCTTCTGAAAATCTAGTTTCCAGAAAGTCATGGCCTGCTCCATGAAAATCCTTAGAAAACCATAATATCTCTAATTACGGTCAAATACACATTTATTTGTGCAGGGCTCAAATGATATTTGCTTCAAATTAAATTTGCCCAAGTCTTTGTTCAGGTTGTTTCCAAACCACAGTAAAAATCTCAAAGTCAATAGGATTGTCTATCTATACTTATAGTCTTCACAATATCAAATTCAACTCAAATGCATTTAAATTGACACACATTGTATGTTTATCTCGTGTAGTCGCTAAGATCGAAGAAGGCCCGGAGGTTTTTGATTTAATTACTCCGTAGGATCAGATAGCTTACGACCAGCAGCAAGGAAAGCTCTGGTTTGCATTAGCCATTTTATAAAGTCTTTTGTTTTGATAACTTACTTTATGTATTTCTTACAATTGTACATTAGAGTCTTGTTTGAAAACCCAAATGCATAGCCAAGAGAACCAGGGTTTTGGGCTTAGGTTTTAAACCTATAGTAGCCACTGCAATACTAAATTGGTGTAGGATTCGGTATAAGTCGAGTAGTTGGAACTACTCGCGAGAATAAGCTAGAGGCACACAACTCGGTTAGCGATAGCAAATGAATCACATGGCAAGAAAAATGAGACCGAGCGGAGAGTAAGGGCAGCAGGACTTTGGGGCCTGGGTGCCATAGCTCCGCTTATGTCGATTGAGGACCGAGCCGTGTGTGGGCCTGTTGAACAAGCTAGAACAGTACCGAAGACTTACAGGATATATGGGAACCGGGAAACCAATGTAATTCGGGTAGCAATCTGCTGAGGCATTGATTGTCGTCTAGAGGGTAGGTTGAGAGCAGCGAGGTGCAAAATGGCTGGCGGGCACTGCAGATTCTCCGGGCAGAGACCTCCTGCTCGGTACGATAGGACCGGTTGAACACTTGGCTGACGCATGAAAGGTGGTTGCGTACGACGTCCATGGTGGTTGCTGTAGGCAACATCGAGTACCGGCGTACGTGATGGGTTATTCGGGTAACCCTGCAGGTGTAAATCGATTATAATCACCATCCCTCACGGTCAGTGAGTACCACTTGTTCACTGTACCATGAAGAAAGAACAGGCTAGTGTCATGTTAAAAGATTGCTGGTTGAAAGCTTTACATTGTTTGTTAGTGATTTGCTGTAGTTTAGTGCTAATTAAAGTTCTTTTCAACCTTAGGCAAAGCACATAAGAGAAATGTGTTTCATGTTTGATTGCGGCTTTCTTATGTGTCTTAGCACGATGTTTTCCTACAACTTGCTGCTAAAACTTGAAAGTAAGGTTCAACTATTGAGGCGTGTCTTTTGTAACATGCTTTCCTACTATACACTGCAAAGCCAGCATGTAGAGTTTCATGTTTAGGTAAGACGGGTCAGTCTTGCTGAGCCATCGTGCTCACTGCTTGTGTTTGAACCGTTTGCAGGGTGCTACGAGGAAGAGGCTCCCGAGGAGGAAACAGAACCCCAAGAGGGATCCACCGTCGAGTGGGAGCCGTGCACGCCGCCATGTTAGTGTGTGTGTGTGCTAGTGAGGACACGTTCATGGGCTGAACGTGAACTTCTTTTGCTTAGTCTACGCCCGTGAGTGTAGACTTAATGTTATTTTGATGTAATTATGTTCATAAACCTGTCTATGTAATAAAACTTTTGCTTCCGCTTTGTACCTTTTCTATGTGTTATCCGGTGCTGTGCAACGTAGCACCCCTCAGCGTGATCCTGGCTAGTCGAGACTGTCGGGTCCTCACACTAACTGCACCACGGTGTAACTGGTCCTAACAGGAATGAAGTGGGCTGATTTCGTCAATCGGTCCATGATAACCCAAATAAATCATAACCGGACTGAGTACGTGGCAATCTGACTATGAAATCTTATACCGATTTATTCCCACTTCCACTCGGGTACATTCAACGGCTGCAATAACCCAGCGGGTCCCTGATGCTCAGCCTTCACCGTTGGCACTTGTCGCATAGGGCGACTTATTCAGCTATGTCCATTTTCGTGCCATCCCACCAATAGCAAGTTTTCAAGTCCTTATACATCTTCATACAGCCGTGATGTATGGAATAAGGCGTGTCATATGCCTCCTTTAGTGTTGCGTCACGGATGTGCTTCAGGTTAGGCACACAAATCCTTTTTTGTAACCAAAGCGTGCCATTCTCATCTTCCTTGTAATCCTTCTCTATCCCTTGTCGGTTTTTTTCCTTGATTTCCTTTATCTCCTTATCCGTTGACTGACCATCTCGTATCTCCTGTTCCAGCGTTTGGTTTAGTTCTATCACTTCCATCTCATTCACAAACCCGAGACACAATCGTTCAAACTCCTTAAGTGGCTTGGGTGGCAGCTCCCAAACCGCAAGTTGGTAACATGCTCCCTTTCGGCTCAAAGCATCCGCTACTACATTAGCTTGTGATAGTTAATTCATATATCATAATCCTTGATGAGTTCCAACCATCAGCATTGCCTCAAATTCAGATCCATTTGTGTAAATATATACTTGAGGATTTTGTGATCCATATAAATGTCACATCGGTGACCAAGGATGTAGTGCCTCCAAATCTTCAAGGCGTGTACCACGGCTGCAAGTTCCAGATCATGCGTAGGGTAATTCAGCTCATGTTCTTTTAGTTGGATCGATGCATAGAATACTACTTGGCCCTTCTTGCACAAGCACACATCCAAGTCCCTGTCTTGAGGCATCACAGTATATACTGATGTGGACATCACAACCAAGGACACACATAAGCAATCCTACAAAGGATCGATTACACGAACTCGTGCTAAGAAACTTGAACAACAGGTCAATAATTTCCTCTCTACATTACATTTTAATATTAATGAGAATAATGTGCTACCTAAGTCGTGTGATTACATCATACTCAGGTTTACACATGAAGGAGCATCATTGGCTGCAACGGAAAAGAACCAAGTTAATTCGCACCGTCCGATCTGAAAATGGGGGCACTGCAGCAGCCTCAACTTCACGTGTAATTATGTACCAATATGTCACGTTCCAGGGGGCATAATACATATGGTGTGAAATCTTATCAAGTCTACTTTCCAACGCAACAAACGGTGCATCATTTGGAGTTTTCAAGCTGGAGTTATGGCCAAATTACTAAAGACTGCGCAGAAGGTGAGCAGACGCGCGAGGATCAAAGACTACTTCGTGAATTGCTCACTAGCTGGCCCTCCACTTCAAAACGTGGTGACTTAAGTTCACACCTAGCTAGGAGGGTTGTTCCTAGTATAAATAACACCCTTGTTCTCCTGGAAAAAGAACAATCGATCATTTGATAAACAATATAATTCTGAGTGCCTTGCACACCTTTATTCTTCCTGGTTCTTCATGGACTTGTGAAGTGATCCCTTTGGGGTCTCCTAATTCGTGCTCTAGGCTTCCAATCCTTTTGTGTGGATTAGTTTCTTGTTTGTTGTTCTGTGGTCGTTCAGAGATCGAGTCAAAAATCCTAAAGGTTTCAGTGCCTCTCTCCCCGTCGCTTGGTCGCAACCAACCTTGGCTGGTATAAAGCTAGTTATCCCGGATTGTGGTTCTGTGGTCGTTCGGAGATCGAGTCAAAGTTCTCAAAGACTTTGTTGCCTCTCTCCCTATCACTTGGTCGCATCCAACCTTGACAGGTATAAAGCTAGTTACCCTGCTGTTTTCAGCTAGTTACCATTATTCCTTCCGCTGTCCGATCCTTCTATTTTCCCTTCGTCGTACCTACTGCTAAGAAGATCGGGCCACCCTGGGTTTCACCCTATCATTTGGTACCAGATTCCGGGTTTACACGGTAGGTACGATCCTCATATCATCCATTTGTTATCACCATTTTTTATGTTATCCATCTCATGTTTTTATTGTCATATCTATAGCCCACTAAATCACCACAAAAAGTAACCTAACCTTTGTGTAGTACCGCTAATCTTTTGTCATTTGCATAATTTCTTGTTGTCGTATCCATATACATTGTGTTGGTCAGCCCGCACCTTGTTTGCAAAAAAAGAGAAAAAATATTTAAAGGTCTGCAAGATTATAATAGTTGTTGAAAGAATTTTCAGATTGGACAACAAAGTTTTACTCATCTTCTGACTTGGTTTATGACACTTGATTTTAGGTGCTACAAGCCTTCCTTGTTCAGCCATGCTAGCTCCACAAAAATACTGTAACCTGATCCCTCGACTCGTAATCCTTTCAACCACTTAATCGCAGCAGGGATACTACCACATTTTGCACACTCGCAGTCCTTGAGAATGGGTAAGAACTTTAGTAGGCAAGAGGTGAGATTGTGTGACTCCAAAAAAACTTACCTATATCATTTTCCCTCCACTGTTCTAACATGGCAGGATCTGATTCGAGTGTTCATGGTGGTAACACTGAAAGGCAAGAACCACCGATTGCAAGAGCTGAACTGCGCCAACTCAAAGACTCACTATTGGAGGCCATGGAGTGGATGTTTGTAAGTGCATCTAGGATATTCCTTGTGGGTTTTGGCTAATTGATGACGAACATATGAGATCCTAATGAAACTATTAAGATGATTGCAGGATAAACAAAGTGAACTGGCTCGGCACACACAAAAAGGTGAAAAATAGAGTGCTGCCCGAAAAGGAAGACGTTAGTGGAATTTAGAGGAGCAAAGTAGATATAAATGTATAGGTTGTGTGTGAGAGAGACACATCCCAAGGGCTCATGACTTTACGTAAGGGTAAGGGGTTTAAAAATCAACTAAAATCCACTGAAAACCGGACTAGTCCGTTTAACTTTCTGAAAGACGCAAACATAGTGCACCGGACTAGTCCGCCTTGTGAACCGGACTAGTCCGGTCAGCTCACTGGAATGCAACCGGATAAGTCCGGTTTTAGACCGGACTAGTCCGGTCATGTCTCTGTTTGTCCTCTTTAGAGGACTACGGACTAGTCCATCCAAGTGACAGGACTAGTCCGCTGAAGTTTCTGAAACCCCATCTCACATAGCACCGGACAAGTCCGGTTTGTGGACCGGACTAGTCCGGTTAACCCACTGGAAGTAGACCGGACAAGTCCGATCATATACCGGACTAGTCCAGTAGTAGGTTTAACAACGGTAACTTTTTGGGAAAGCCTATAAAAAGAGGTCCTTCGTCTTTTCCCGGAAGTGACACGACTCATACTGTCAAAAACTGAAACCCTAGCGCCGCCACCTGTCCCAAGAGCCCAAAAACACGTCTCCCCACACATCTAAGGTGCAAAAAGGTGAAGATCAATAAAATACTTGGATTTGGGATTGGGAGATCGTCGTTCCTTCGTTGTGAGCTCTTGGGGTTTGATCTCTCTACACTCATATTCTGCATTGTAATCTTTTTGAGTGTATTTGATCAACTTCTCATTGTAATTCTTGTGGGAGCCCTCAACGTGTGAGGTTGCCCCGTAAACACGGTGATTACACTTGATAGTGAAGTCAAGTCGGCCTGTGTGGTGACTTGAAGAGGGAAAGGGTTGGGAACCCGGCTCTGTGTGAGCTTCCTCAACGAGGACGTAGATCTCTTGGTGAGATCGAACCTCGGTAAAAATTCATGTCTTTTGTCTCTCATTTGTTTTACATCTTGACACATTAGATCACTAGTTTGCTAGTCATCGTTTGAGTTCCTTACAAGTTTGCACGTGCATCCATACAATAAATTTAAGTTATAAAAACTGTTGTTCTTATTCCGCTGCTATAAGATTAAATTTATGAGACACACTTAATCAACTCAAATAATTCAGCACACCGGACTAGTCCGCCCACACAACCGGACTAGTCCGGTCAGTCAAGTTTCTGATAACTTTATTAAGTGTGCAGGAATTCTTTAAAGTCCTATTCACCCCCCTCTAGGCCACATTCAATTGGTATCAGAGCCAAGTTCTCCATCAACGAGACTCACATCTCGGAGAGATCAATGGCCTCTGAGAAGAAAAACGATATCCCGAAGACGAGCAACAACGATGAGGAGCAAGAAGCCAAAGCCTTCGATGTGCTGAAAGAATGTCCACATGACGATGAAGAAGTGAGGCAGCTAAAAGCACTCCTGAGAAAGAAACTGCTGGCACAAAAAGGAAAAGAGGAAGAAAAGACGATGGGGAGTGGTCATCACGACTACTCCCGGTATCCTTACAACTACAACCGTCTCAATTCAAATAATCATTATCTCTCTATTCCTATGGGAAGGCCCCCACAGTTTGACGGAAGTGACTACACCATGTGGAAGTACAACATGAAGATGCATCTCATATCCCTGAACCCTAGTCTGTGGCACATTGTTTGCACAGGCATCGATATTCCGGACACGGATGATGAACTCACCCCAGAACAAGAACAGGAGATTCACAGAAACGCACAAGCCGTCGCCGTGATCACATCATCACTAAGCAGAGAGGAATTCAATAAGATCGATGGGTTAGAAAGTGCAAAAGAAATCTGGGATACCCTCAAGACAGCTCACGAAGGAAATAGGTCAGTTCGTGAAGCCAAAATCGAAATGCTTGAAGGAGAGTTGGGGAGATTTGCTATTGAAGAAGGCGAATCACCTCAAGACATGTACAACCGGATGAAAGCACTCATCAACAAAATCCGTGCCTATGGAAGTAAGAAATGGACTGATCACGAGGTAGTCAAAAGGATGATTAGAGCCTTCATGCCAAGAAACGTCACACTTTGCTCAATGATTAGAGAAAGCCCCGGGTTTCACAAAATGACTCCCGATGAGTTATTGGGAAAGATCATAAATCATGAAATGATGGAGAAAGAGGCTCAATACGTCAAAGACTTAGCCGAGCTCACCTCTTCCAAAAAGAAAGAAGTTGCTCTCAAAGCAACGTGCAGACCCAAACTCAAGGAAACTCGTGAAGAATAAGATGATGGAGATACAAGCGACGAAAGCACCGATCTTGATGACGAAGAAATGGTACTCTTCATCAAAATGTTCAAACGCATGATGAAGAGAAGACACGGCAACAATTCACATGAAGGCAAAAGCAAGGATAAAGGAAAATCCAAGGCTCGACGCACTTGCTACAACTGCGGAGAGTATGGTCACTTCATGGTGGACTGTACTTATGAAGAAAACAAAAAGAAGAAGGAAACAAGATCTCAAGAAAAGAAAAATTTCAGAAAAAGAAGACAAGCCCATCAAGCTCACATTGGGAAGGAGTGGGACTCAAACGACGAGTCCTCCTCCGATGAATGAAGAACTGTTTAGAGGGCTAAGTAAAACTGCTTTAAAGAAAATGGAAATGTTGTCAAACGAAATCTTTGAAAAGGAGGAACTTGTCAACTGACAAGAAGATATGCTCATCCGTGAGAGGAAGAGATATCAAGAAGTTGAAAAGCTTCTTGAGCTTGAAAGAGAGAAGAATGAGTCACTTGAGTTAGAGCTAGCCTTGAGTAAGGAAACTTACTCAAAGTTAGAGGACTCACGCATTGCAATCAAGGAAGAACTTGCTAACTTGTCAAAAGTTAACAAAATCCTTGAGGTGCAAGTTAAGTCGCTCAAACAAAGTGACCCCTCTTCCTCCAAGAGCTCTTCCTCCAAAGACATGAGCTCGACAACAGTAAGAACCTGCACTTGCTCTAGTAAGAAGAATGTAATTTCTAATGCTTCAACCCACATGACATGCATTCTTCTCAAAACGGCATCTTTGATAAGGAGAAGATGAAATATGCACGAAGTGCATGTATGATCACTAGACCTCCCAATCTCAAAGATGGACTTGGCTTCGACAGGAATAAACACATGTCTACTTCTAATCATGCTAAGAATAGGATCATTTTTGTTAAAGAAAAATCCCATGAATCTGAGCTACAAACACTGTTCCATACATTTGATGCTTCTTATGTTCTCATGAAAAACAAGTATGGAAAAGTCATTGCTAAATATACAGGGCCACGCCACAAGAACTTGAAAACTTGTGTGTGGGTGCCCAAGACTCTTGTGACTAACCTGAGAGGACCCAAGCAAGCTTGGGTACCTAAAACCCAGAAATAATTCTATTTTGCAGGCTTACTCCTCCGGTGGATCTAAGTGGGTGCTAGATAGCGGATGCACAAATCATATGACCGGAGAGAGAGGTATGTTTGTGGAATACGAGTGCAACAAGGACCCAAGTGAAGGTATATACTTTGGAGATAACAGCCAAGGAAAGGTCCTAGGTAGTGGTAACATTGAAATATCCTCTCAACACACCTTATCTAATGTTTTACATGTAGACTCTCTAGATTATAATCTTTTATCAATATCTCAACTATGCGACAAAGGTTACAACTGTTTAATCACTAATGAGGGTGTGACCGTCTTTAGAAGAAGAGATGGCTCGATTGCATTCAAGGGATTGTTGAAGGGAAAGCTTTATCTTGTTGACTTCAACAAAGATAAAGCCGAACTCAACACTTGCTTGGTTGCTAAGACTAACATGGGATGGCTGTGGCATAGACGGCTAGCCCATGTTGGAATGAGAAATCTGCAGAAACTTCTAAAAGGTGGTCACATCCGTGGTCTTAAGGATGTGGTTTTTGAAAAAGACAGGTCGTGCAGCGCTTGTCAAGCAGGAAAACAGGTTGGAGCACCACACCCCGCCAAGAATGTGATGACCACCGCTAAACCGCTGGAACTTCTCCACATGGATCTCTTTGGTCCAATTGCGTACATCAGCATCGGCGGTAACAAATACGGTTTAGTAATTGTTGATGATTTTTCAAGATTTACCTGGGTATTTTTCTTGTATGATAAATCAGAAACTCAAGGAATCCTCAAGAAGTTCTTGAAAAGAGCTCAAAATGAATTCTCATCAACCGTAAAGAATATCAGAAGTGACAATGGGACAGAATTCAAGAACACCCAAGTTGAAGAATATCTCAATGAAGAAGGTATAAAGCATGAATTCTCGGCACCCTACTCTCCTCAACAAAACGGGGTGGCTGAAAGGAAGAACAAAACATTGATCGAAATGGCGAGAACAATGTTGGATGAATACAAGACATCAGACCGATTTTGGGCAGAAGCAGTGAACACCGCTTGTCATGCCACAAATCGGTTGTACCTTCATCGACTACTGAAGAAAACTCCATATGAGCTTCTCACGGGTAAAAAGCCTAATGTTACCTATTTCAAAGTTTTTGGTTGCAAATGTTTTATTCTGAACAAGAAACCAAGGGCCTCGAAGTTTGCTTCGAAGTCCGATGAAGGATTCTTGCTCGGATATGAATCGAATGCCTACGCCTATCGTGTCTTCAACAAGGTGTCCGGCCTTGTTGAAGTAGCGCGTGACGTAGTGTTCGATGAAACTAACGGCTCACAAGTGGAGCAAGTCGATAAGTCTATGCTAGATAAGGAGGAAGCTCCATGTGAAGCGCTGAAGAAAATGGCACTTGGTGATATCCTGCCACGAGAGGAGACACAAGATGAATTTCAACAAGGAAGCAATGATCAAGGGGGAGCTCCTACACAAGATCAAGTTGAGGAAGATCAAGAAAATCAAGATGATCATGGAAGCCATGATCTAGGGGGAGACATGACACATGAAGACAATGAAGAACAAACAACTATACAAATTCCACACCCAAGAGTACATCAGTGTGTGCAAAGGGACCATCCTGTCAACAATATCATTGGAGATATTGCTAAGGGAGTAACTACTAGATCTCAAATTGCAAATTTTTGTGAACATTATTCTTTTGTGTCTTTTCTGGAGCCATACAGGGTAGAAGAAGCCTTAAGGGATCCTGACTGGGTGATTGCGATGCAAGAGGAGCTGAACAACTTCAAAAGAAATGAAGTGTGGGAGCTGGTGGAAAGACCAAGGGCGAACACCGTTGGAACCAAATGGGTCTTTCGGAACAAGCAAGATGAACATGGAGTAGTGACAAGAAATAAAGCGAGGTTGGTGGCCAAAGGTTATTCTCAAGTGGAAGGTTTGGATTTCGATGAAACCTTCGCTCCTGTAGCTAGACTTGAGTCCATTCGCATTTTATTGGCATATGCTACTCACCATAATTTTAAGTTGTATCAAATGGACGTCAAGAGTGCCTTTCTCAATGGTCCGATAAAGGAGGAAGTCTATGTGGAGCAGCCACCAGGGTTCGAAGATCAGAAGTATCCCAACCATGTCTATAAACTGCGTAAGGCTCTCTATGGCCTCAAACAGGCTCCTCGAGCCTGGTATGAGTGCCTTAGAGATTTTCTGATTCAAAATGGATTCAAAATTGGTAAAGCTGACTATACACTCTTTACTAAACATTTTGATGATCATTTATTCGTATGTCAAATTTATGTTGATGATATTATCTTTGGATCCACTAACAAGTCCTTCTGTGAAGAATTTAGCAAAATAATGACAGACAGGTTCGAGATGTCAATGATGGGTGAATTGAAGTTCTTCTTGGGATTTCAAGTAAAGCAACTGAGAGAAGGTACATTTATAAGACAAACTAAATATACACAAGACATTCTCAAGAAATTCAATATGGACAAAGCCAAGCCCATCAAGACACCCATGGCCATCAACGGACATCTTGACTTCAATGAAGACGGTCCAAATGTGGACCAAAAAATATATCGGTCCATGATTGGCTCCTTACTATACTTATGTGCATCTAGGCCAGATATTATGCTTAGTGTTTGCATGTGTGCAAGGTTTCAAGCCGCACCTAAAGAGTGTCACTTAATTGCTGTAAAAAGAATCCTAAGGTACCTTGTGCACACACCCAACTTGGGCCTTTGGTATCCCAAAGGATCCAAGTTTAACTTGATAGGGTATTCCGACGCCGACTATGCAGGATGCAAAGTCGATAGAAAGAGCATGTCAGGAACTTGTCAATTTCTTGGTAGGTCCCTAGTTTCTTGGTCATCTAAAAAGCAAAACTCCATTGCTCTTTCCACAGTGGAAGCAGAGTATGTTGCAGCCGGTAGTTGCTATGCGCAACTGCTTTGGATGCAACAAACTCTTAGGGACTACGGCTACAATCTAAGTCATATCCCGCTTCTATGTAATAATGAAAGTGCTATAAAGATTGCACACAACCCTGTAGAGCACTCAAGAACTAAACACATAGACATCCGTCATCACTTTCTTAGAGATCATTCATTAAAAGGTGACATAGCTATTTCACATGTCAGGACTGAAAAACAACTTGCAGATATTTTTACCAAACCATTAGATGAGAAAAGGTTCTGTGAACTCAGAAATGAGCTAAACATTCTTGACTCTCGAAATGTGGCTTGAAACATTGCATACCTGGTTGCAACTTAAATTGTTCCTCCGTATTGTCAAAAATGCTCCTCCTCTCCTTTCTACTCAGAAAACTATTTTTAATGAATAAATCTTGTGGATTATGACCATTGTTCGATTGTTGATTGCCTACTGGTCGTAATCACCAAGACTACTTGCAAAATTGTTGTCCTTGGATCACTATTAGTTATCTATATATGTATCAAGTCTGTTGGAAACGGACTAATCCGATTTCCAACCGGACTAGTCCGGACAGACAACAATTAGGTTAACTCAGGGGTACCGGACTAGTTCGCTACCATGACCGGACTAGTCCGGTCAGTCGAATATAGAAGCAGTTAGCCGGACCAAACGCCTCCCTCTCCACTCATAAGCACTTTGTCTCACCCTCTCTCCTAAACCCTAGCTCTCAAAGTGATTTTCGAGTTGAGCCCTCAAACTCGGAGTTTTCTCCGTGAAAAAGCCTCTTCTCGACAAGGGGATCCTACTTTCCGGACTCATCCGGACTGATTTCCACAACTTCAACGCGAATCTTCAAATCTTGGTAAATCCCCCCCAAAACCAAAATCTCAATTTTTCTAGCTCTAGCTAGTTTCCTTTGATTTCAAAAGGATGTACATTGCATAAATAGATGTATTCCTACCACTTTCCTATCCTTGTGTCCTTAAATAGGAGATTTGCTTCAAATGAAACATTCAAGTTAGGGTTCTTATGCTAGGCCGGACTTGTCCGCATCTGAACGCCGGACTAGTCCGGTCCACCGGACTAGTCCGCACTCTGAAACCGGACAAGTCCGGTCTCTGACAGTTGAACCCCTACATTCCTATTTGAAGTCGATAATGCGTCCGTTTGCATCTAATCCTTAAACTCCTTATCAGGCATCATGTCTTCAGGATCAGATGACGGCTCTTTTCACATTGACGAAGAAGTTCAACGTGAAAGAGTGAGGAGAGCTAAGGAGGGAGTGATGAAGAAGAGACATGATGTCAATGCTCACTCTCCACCCTCCGACAACAATCTACCTAAGAAGGGGAAAGTCATTATCAAAAGGCCTCAAAGGAAAGATGCTGCTGAGGGCTCGTCAGGGCCAAGAAGAGTTCTCAATAAAGGGAAGGGACTTGCTAGTGGCCCCATTGGGCCTCTAAAATTGAAAAATCCCGTTCACCGCAACAGGCAGCCTTCAAGTGACGATTTCACTGGAAAAGGGAATGAGCTAGCTGATAATTTCAGGAAGATTGAAGTGTATGGCCGACCTAAACAATGTTCTGATCCAAGGTTCTGGAGCAACTTCCATGCAGACTACTACGAGCATGTGTACATGAAGATGAAGAATCCCGTAGTAGAGAGTCAATGGCTAAATGTTGAATACCTGAAGTCGAAGAGGTATCCTGCCTTTCGTGAGATGGTGGAGGCCTTAGAGAGGCACGGTCTGACGGACCTGCTATCCTTTGAGTATGACTGGAACAATGAAGTCATTACCTAGTTTTATTCCACTCTCTACTTTGCTCGGGATGATGGAGACAGTCTTACTTGGATGACTCATGGTTCAAGGTATAGTGTCACTTATGATGAATTTGCTAGGATTCTTCACCTCCAAAACACTTTGGATCATGAACTGGTCATTCATAATCTGAAACCCCTGGAGAAGGAGGAACTTGAATTTCTCTATGACACAAGGATGCCATATGTTCCTCCAACCATCAAATATCTAAAGCCCTTCTTTGTGGTTCTAAATAGAGTCTTGAGAAAGACGATAGCTCTGAAGGATGGAGATGCAGGAACTATACAAGGAACCTTGAGGACTCTCATGAAAGTCATTAGTGGGAGGAGACCATTCAATGTCTTTGAGTATATCTACAACGACATTGTGAACATCTCAATTACCCCCAATAGGTCCTGTGGATACACACCGTATATCATGTACATGATTGAGAAAGTGACGGGACTCGAGTTTGTCAAGGATGTCAAGCATACGGGGTTGAAGCCGCAAAAACCCACCGAGTACACTCTCCCTCCGGCTCCAACTGCCCCGTCCTATCCACCAGTGGAGAGGAGATCAAAGCAAGCTCATGATGACACTAGGTCTGCAGCTGCTCCTCCTGGTTCTCCACCTGCCCAGGAATCATCTAGCAGCATCCTCAAGATGCTCTCCACCATCTTTGCCTGCTGCCGTAAGATCGAAGACAGGCAACGCAAAGAAAAGCTTGCAAGGAAGAAACATCAACAGTACGTCAATGCCAATATCAAGTCTATCTGTGCAAAGCTTGAGATTGAGCCCGTTGGATCACCGCCCGCCTTCGAGTACTCAGAGGAAGATCCTGCTCCCGTGGATGCTGAAGATGAAGATCAGACTGAGACTGACGGAGGAGGCAGCGATGAGTGATTCCCCTCAATTTTTCCCTTTTTGGTGCCTTGATGCCAAAGGGGGAGAGATTGAGATAGAAGATTGAGATTAGACTTGGACTATTTCTATCTAGTATTAGTTATTAAGATCTTTTGTGATCAAGGACATGTACCTATTTTTAAAATCTTGTAATGCACTATTTCTTTTCTTATGTGTGATGTACTATGCTCTAATGCCCACTTACATGTTCACTACTGTTTGTCTTTAATTTATCACATTTTGTTTATCACACACCCTGTGAGGCACCCCACCATAAAGTGTGTGCATATGTGAGAATCTTTTTCTTGAATTCTTTATTATTCTCATATGTGCACACTTTATGAAAATCAACTTTTTACTCTCTATTGTGATATCTCAAATAGTTGTCATCAATCACCAAAAAGGGGGAGATTGTAAGTGCATCTAGGATATCCCTTGTGGGTTTTGGCTAATTGATGACGAACATATGAGATCCTAATGAAACTATTAATATGATTGCAGGATAAACAAAGTGAACTGGCTCGGCACACACAAAAAGGTGAAAAATAGAGTGGTGCCCGAAAAGGAAGACGTTAGTGGAATTTAGAGGAGCAAAGTAGATATAAATGTATAGGTTGTGTGTGAGAGAGACACATCCCAAGGGCTCATGACTTTGCGTAAGGGTAAGGGGTTTAAAAATCAACTAAAATCCACTGAAAACCGGACTAGTCCGTTCATGGACCGGACTAGTCCGTTTAACTTTCTGAAAGACGCAAACATAGTGCACCGGACTAGTCCGCCTTGTGAACCGGACTAGTCCGGTCAGCTCACTGGAATGCAACCGGACAAGTCCGGTTTTAGACCGGACTAGTCCGGTCATGTCTCTGTTTGTCCTCTTTAGAGGACTACGGACTAGTCCATCCAAGCGACAGGACTAGTCCGCTGAAGTTTCTGAAACCCCATCTCACATAGCACCGGACAAGTCCGGTTTGTGGATCGGACTAGTCCGGTTAACCCACTGGAAGTAGACCGGACAAGTCCGATCATATACCGGACTAGTCCGGTAGTAGGTTTAACAACGGTAAATTTTTGGGAAAGCCTATAAAAAGAGGTCCTTCGTCTTTTCCCGGAAGTGACACGACTCATACTATCAAAAACTGAAACCCTAGCGCCGCCACCTGTCCCAAGAGCCAAAAAACACGTCTCCCCACACATCTAAGGTGCAAAAAGGTGAAGATCAATAAAATACTTGGACTTGGGATTGGGAGATCGTCGTTCCTTCGTTGTGAGCTCTTGGGGTTTGATCTCTCTACACTCATATTCTGCATTGTAATCTTTTTGAGTGTATTTCGTCAACTTCTCATTGTAATTCTTGTGGGAGCCCTCAACGTGTGAGGTTGCCCCATAAACACGGTGATTACACTTGATAGTGAAGTCAAGTCGGCCTGTGTGGTGACTTGAAGAGGGAAAGGGTTGGGAACCCGACTCTGTGTGAGCTTCCTCAACAAGGACGTAGATCTCTTGGTGAGATCGAACCTCGGTAAAAATTTGTATCTTTTGTCTCTCATTTGTTTTACATCTTGACACATTAGATCACTAGTTTGCTAGTCATCGTTTGAGTTCCTTACAAGTTTGCACGTGCATCCATACAATAAATTTAAGTTATAAAAATTGTTGTTCTTATTCCGCTGCTATAAGATTAAATTTATGAGACACACTTAATCAACTCAAATAATTCAGCACACCGGACTAGTCCGCCCACACAACCGGGCTAGTCCGGTCAGTCAAGTTTCTGATAACTTTATTAAGTGTGCAGGAATTCTTTAAAGTCCTATTCACCCCCCCTCTAGGCCACATTCAATGTTCAGTGAACGTCTCCCTCCAGCTGACAGCAGGACTCCACGACATCATAATGAAGAATTTGCCGATGAAAATTATGGTTAGGGAATGGTTTTCGGAACCATTGCCGAAATGAATATGGTAGCCATGATGGTGGTAGGCGTGCTGGTCACAATGATCAGTGTGGAAGAAGAATGCAAGGACGTGGTCACGGCAACCATGTGCACTTTGATGATGAGGATGAATTACATGAGGACTCATACGATGGATATGAGGCAAATGATAACCCTTTTGCAGATCAACGACCTTTTGCACATCACCATGATAGTCGTCAAGGTGCTGGTTATAATTGAGAACGTCATCGTCAACACAATGGGGATGATCAGGACAGCATTGCTCATGTGAAACTAAGTGTCCCAAAGTTTTCAGGAAAGGAAGATGCAGATGCATATCTAGAATGGGAGGAGCAATGTGACCAAATATTTAGAGTGCATAATCTCTCCGATTGACGGCGTATAAACCTTGCCTCCGTCAAATTTTCAGGTTATGCTCTCACATGGTGGAATCAAATA
The DNA here is from genome assembly GCA_030760725.1 of Neostapfia colusana. Taxonomy (NCBI): domain Eukaryota; kingdom Viridiplantae; phylum Streptophyta; class Magnoliopsida; order Poales; family Poaceae; genus Neostapfia; species Neostapfia colusana. The sequence continues at coordinate 78,238,965 of JASWHV010000010.1, read as the reverse complement.
CAAAAAAATCAACTTGTGTTGGGACGTGATCATATCAACACATGGAATGAGATGAAACAAGTGATGGAAAGACGCTTTGTACCATCCAGCTATCAACCATGTCCACTTTGATCATAATGAAGAATTTGCCAATGAAAATTATGGTTTTGGGAATGGTTTTCGGAACTATTTCCGAAATGAATATGGTGGCCATGATGGTGGTAGGCGTGCTGGTCACAATGATCAGTGTGGAAGAAGAATGCAAGGACGTGGTCACGGCAACCATGTGCACTTTGATGATGAGGATGAATTACATGAGGACTCATACGATGGGTATGAGGCAAATGATAACCCTTTTGCAGATCAAGGACCTTTTGCACATCACCATGATAGTCGTCAAGGTGCTGGTTATAATTGAGAATGTCATCGTCAACACAATGGGGATAATCAGGACAGCATTGCTCATGTGAAACTAAGTGTCCCAAAGTTTTCAGGAAAGGAAGATGCAGATGCATATCTAGAATGGGAGGAGCAATGTGACCAAATATTTAGAGTGCATAATCTCTCTGATTGATGGCGTGTAAACCTTGCCTCCGTCCAATTTTCAGGTTATGCTCTCACGTGGTGGAATCAAATACAAAAAAATCAACTTGTGTTGCAGCAATTGAGACAGGGTTCCAAATCAGTTGATGAGTATTACAAGGAAATGAAGTTGCTAATGATTCAATTGGGAATTAGAGAAGATGATGAATCAAAGATGGCAAGATTTTTGCATGGTCTTAATGCTGAAATCTCTGATTTTATTGAGATGTTTCCATACCACAATTTGCAGAGCCTTGTAGATCAAGCTATGCACACCGAAAGAAAATTTCAGCAAGCTCGACGAAGTCGATCCTATGGTGGTCGATCTTTTCATTGGAACCGGCAGCAACCCGGTACATCTTTCGTTGAGGGGAAATCTCAAGGCGGTGCAGCTAAGTCTTCTCCATCCATTGGTACTGCAAAAACATCAGTTTCAGCTGCTTCTTCGCCTACAATTCAACAAGTGCAATGACGTCGCACTACTAGTACAGCAGCCCCTTCTGTTGCATCAGCAGCAGCGTCCTCTTTAAATAGCCGAAGCATTGTGTGTCACAAGTGCCAAGGGCGTGGACATGTTGCTGCTGAGATTCCTACTCGAAGGACTATGATTGTGAATGAACAAGGAGAATGGGAACCTGAAAGTGAACCAGAAGATGCACCATGCTATGATGAAGAAATTAAAGATAATGAGTATGAGATCCAACCTGAAGAAGGTGATGATAATTGTTTCATTTCTCGTCGAGTGCTTAGTGTCATGGCTGTAAAAGAAGATAATGGACACCGCCACAATCTTTTTCATACCAGAGGCATGATCAAAGACAAAGTATGCAAAATTATTGTTGATAATGGCAGCTGCAATAATATTGCAAGTCAAGAATTAGTGGAGAAACTGTTGTTCAAAGAGCAGCGTCATCCTAACCCATACAAGATGCAGTGGCTTAATGATTGTACGTGTCACACACTACAGGAAAATAGCAAATTAACTCCGGCCAAAATTATTAACGATGGTACCGTCGTTAATAAAAATATTCACGACGGTGTATATTGGCCGTCGTGAATAATTCCCTTATTCATGACGGTTGACCTAGACCATCGTGAACCATGTCCTTATTCACGGCGGTGAGCCCTGACCGTCGTGAATACTTAGCTTATTCACGACGGGGCCAACCACCGTCGTAAATATCACCTTATTTACGACGGCCCGGGACCGGCCGTCGTAAATAAGGGATATATACCTGCCCATGCCGGGGTTGGTGCGGGCATTCACGCCCACGCCAACCCCGAGCAGTTGCGTCACCGCCCTATCGCGCCGCCGCCGCCGCCCTCCCCCGAGCGTGTGTGCCGCCCAACCACGCCGCCGCCCAACCGAGGCGGCACCGCCTCCCAAGCGCGCCGCGCGCCACCGCCGCCCCGTCCTCCCCCGGCACATGCGCCACCGCGCCGGCCTCCCCCGGCCAGCACCGAGCCACCCCCACGCGCCCCCGGCCCCCCGCGTCGCCTTCGAATTTATCCGTGCCACCACCGGCATCCCCGCGCCACGCCACCTCCAAAAACGAGTAAGTTAGAAATTTAGTTTGTGAATTGTTAGTTTACCTTTAAATTATTTAGTTTAGGTTTAAATTATCTAGTTATTTAATTAGTTTAGTTAGTTATTTAGTGTAGTTTATAATTAGTTTAATTTAAATCGTTTAGTTTAGTTAGTAATTAGTTTAAATTAAGTAGTTTAGTTTCGTTTGTAATTATGTTTTAATTAGTTTAGTTTAGTTTGTTTAATTTATGTGATTAAATTGTTAATTAATCACTTAATTAGTTTGTAAATAGTTTGTTTAACTAGTTTGTAATTGTTTAATTAGTATTTAATTTTACATTTAGTTTCATAAGTTAATTAGTTTTAACTATTTAATTTTTATCTAGTTTTGAATTGTTCAATTAGTTTTGAATTAGTTAATTAATTGATTGTGAGTGTTTAATTATTATATGTATATTAACGGGTTTCGGGCCGACAAGGCATGACCCAGCACGGCCCGACCCGGAACGGCACGGCCCGGAACGGTACAGCCCGACCCAGAATGGCAGGGCTAGACGCGGCATGGCCCGACCCGGAACGGCACGGCCCGACCCGGCACGACACGGCGATGAGATTGATAGGAACTTTGAACTTTCAACTCTGACCAACTTAACCCCTGTTTCTCGTTCTTTCCTCTCACGTAAATTACTGAACAATGAAAATGAGTAACATATACCCGTTTCGAATCTGCACGTCTCACATGCGATAGGCATGTGAGGCGTGCAGGTTCGGAATTGTCCGTTTTTGGACAGCCTGAGAGTGACCGAGGACGTTCTTTTGACGAGTTAGGTACGGGGTCTGGATCTGGACGTGATTCCGACAGCATAACCCTAATGTTCTCTGCACCATTTTTGAGCGTGCAGTTGGAGAACAGCGGAGTTATGATGCAGAAATTTCGTCCAGATTCGGACTCCATGTCTCGTCATAAGCTCGTTACCTCATTCACTCTTGGGTGGGTTTAGAACCTATCTGCCTAGTTGTAGGGGCTGTAACAAGACATAAAAATAAACTAATAATGACTTGTCCGCTTTGAAGGTACAACCTCAGACAAGGCTGAAGACCGGACTTGGATGTATTCTGGTTGGAAAAACAAGGGGCATCACTCAGAGGAGTGGTTCACCAAGACAGATGCCTTTATAGAACAAGCTTTTTCGTTGTCCAATAGCAGCGGGGTGCAGTGCCCATGTACCAAATGCCAGAATGCGAATTTTTTCGACAAGGTGAAGTTGATATTTCACTTGTGTCGAAACGGTTTCATGCAAAAGTATGAGATATGGTACTTTCACGGCAAGACACATTCCGAAGTTGTAAAAGAAGAAGTGGTGGATGATAGCACGGGAGTCAATAGGATGGACGAGATGCTTGAAGCCATAGATATTGAGTTGAAGGAGGATGCTCCTACAACGGAGGTTGAAATATTCTTTAAGCTTTTCAAAGCTTCCGAAGAGTCACTGCATGAACACACAAAAGTGACTCTTCTTAATTTCATGACCAGACTTATGGCAATAAAGTCTAAGTACTTCTTCCCCAACAATTGTTACAACGATCTCATCAAATTGATCAGCGATATCCTTCCTCAACCACATCAAGTGCCAAAAGATATGTGCCAGTCCAAGAAATTGATTTTTGGTCTTGGTATGAAATATGAGAAGATTGATGTATGCCCAGCCAACTGCATGCTTTTTTGGAAGGAGCACGCCAACGAGAAGAAGTGCTTACAATGTGGCAAATCGAGGTTTATCGAGGTTGTTAATGAAGAAGGAGAGCGTGTACAGACTGAATTTGCACATAAGAAGCTTCTTTACTTTCATGTCACACCTCGGTTGAAGCGCTTGTTTCTCTCGAAAAGAACTGCCAGACATATGAGATGGCACAAAGAAGGTGTACGTGAGAACCTCAGAGTCATGGTGCACCCGTCCGACGGTGAGGCATGGAAGGCGTTGGACCGCTTCGATCCATATCTCGCTAACGATGCAAGAAATATTTGCATTGAGTTAGCGACTGACAGCTTCTCACCGTTCAGTACAAACGCCACACCATACTCATGTTGGCCCGTGTTCGCTATTCCCTACAACTTACCACCATTTCTATGTATGAAGAATGAATTCATGTTCCTTTGCCTCAATTTTCCTCGACCAGATCATCCTGGTTCACGGCTCAACGTGATTCTCAAGATGTTGATTGAAGAGTTGAAGTTATTATGGACAGGAATTGAAGCGTATGATTGTTACAAAAAACAGAAACTCATCCTTCGAGCTTCATACTTGTTGCATGTTCATGATTTCCCAGCATACGGCATGTTTTCCGGCTGGAGTACTCATGGTCGTTTCACATGTCCTGTGACACTCGGTTCCGAAAATGAACCAAGTGAATGCATATGTGTGCCCAGGGTGTTCATCACACATACACATGTACTTCACAAACTGAAATTCAGAATATAACCACGTACAAATAGTGTTTAAATACTTTATTACATTGACTCAATGTCTCACTCATGAATATATAACTTATTCTTGCAGCGGAAGACTCTAAAGACAGGGGAAAATGACTAAGACAGCAGGCTCCAATCTTCAACTCGACGGGCATGTTGGCGGTAGTGCGCACACCTAGTACTCCACATGTTCCTCGAAGTACTCTTCTCCTAGAGCTGATGTATATGTGAGAATGCAAGGGTGAGTACATGTCGCACTTAGCAAGTGCAGGACAAATATGACATGTAGCTTACAACAAGGTAGGGAATAAAGAGGTTCATTGCAACAAGCAAATTTTATTTCACAAACATGGTAAAAACAGCAACTATTTCTAGGTGAGTTAAATCCCATCATGACCATGTAATTCGTCAACATTCCTTCATCATAATTCACCATTTATCAAGCCTCAACCAGCCAATAATCTTTCTCAAGTTCACCTCATACTCATAAATATTCATAACCATCTCATTTTCATATAACCAAAACTAAACTCATTGTCATGACCCAAAACAGTCCCAAAACCAATACCAATGACCATACCCGAATAACCATTCCAAGTTTTGCCTCTAATCATGGAAGTTGGCCAGGTGCTTGTAACCGGAAGCATGGCTATCATGATAGTTTTATACTCTGCAGAGGTGGCACCACTTTACCAAAAAGTTCGTGATTTCGTCACCCATCAGCGACTAGAGAGAACCTCCATTACACCAGTACACAACCATTGGTGTATGGCCAAGAGATAACAAAATAGCCTTCTAGGATGTACGGACCCACTGAGGTTTTGCCGGCAGGCTCGAATCTCCATTCTCCCACCCACGGGCCCCCTCTTGTGCCATGCAGCTCCCAGGGCAATCCTCCTCGACTCCCATTCCCCACACCATATAATGGTCCATAACAAGCTAGCAACACACCTAATTTGTCAGCTAAGCCGCACCCACATTTGGCCTTGTGGTGGCACTGTTTTCCTGTCATGTGCTCGCATGAACCGATCCTTAGATCTATGGCAAGAAAACCACCATCTCATTCAGCAACATCCGTGAACGAAGCTCGCCTAGATCTCCCCAATTGCATGCTCATTAACATCATCAAGTTCTCATCATCTTTATTCATATGTGTGCAGTAGCTAAACAAGTTTTATTCAGCTTCCCGTATCCCGTAAGTTGAGTGAAGCAAAAAGGAAAAAGGACCATAACCGACTCATCAACTTTCCCGGTGACAAGGATGGTTAAAAAAACTAGTAAACTCCTATAAAGGATGTCCCATCAAGTTGACACAAGCATACATGTTTTTTGCAAGCAAAACAGTTTCAAAAATATGGGATCAATATGGTCAAGGGGCACTTTCCTTGCTCCCGTGGTTTGTGTTGCTCAGGCGTCTCGAAGTTTAGGTGTTGTAGTTCCTCGTAGACGGCCTCTTGAGCGTTTCCTTATACTCACGTCCACGCATATACAAAATTTACAGAAATCAATTATCATGCACAAACTTTACTCAAGATGCAATGAGGTGGATGGATGCAATTCTTATGGTGCAGTTTATAAAAATCAGTTTGCACGTGTTCTTGCAAGTTTTAGTAGGATTCCATGGGGTTTTATGATGAACAAGGCTGCTGGGATCAAGTGTGGACGTGGTTATGATCTTCACACAGTTTGTAGATAAATTCCACAGTAAAAAATTGACAAAACATGGTCTGTCCACACGCAGAAATTTCTGCTCGGAGGGGGTGGAGAAAACGGGTGCGTAGAAACAGCGGCGACGTGGTAAGAGGGGTAACGAAAACCTACCTCACTTCTTCCTCCTCTCTTCCTTGCGGCAGGGCCTTCTCCTTGCAATGGAAGCAGCTGGAGATTTTCTTGGAGAATTATGCAGCTGCGGCTAGGGCAGAACGTCGGGTGCTTCTTCTCCGGCGACGGCGAGGCGTGGCGGAGCTTCGGTGGTGGCCAAACTCCAGCAAGGGGGTGGCGACCTGAGCTTGGCAGCAGGGTAGGGCGGCGGCCAGGGGTTTTGGGGGCTGGGGTGGCGGCTAGGAGGGGGTTTATTTATAAGAGGGCAAAATAGCTAGAGAGGCTAGGATTTTAGCAACTCAATTATCCAAGTGCTGAGATTTAATTTTAAAAGTGGTGGAAGCTAGGGGCTGTGATTTTATTATATATTTTCCACCAACGGCTGAGATTATTTAGGAAAATAAAACCCCACAAAAAAACAAAAGGGGGGAGGGGTTGGCTAGGGTTCCCCCCTTGTGGGCTGCGGCCAAGGGGGAGGGGGCCGGCTAGGGTCCCCCCCCCTAAGTGGGCGGCCAATTCGGTGGAAATTAGGGAAATTAGGGGAGACGGGAATTCGGGAAAATTTGGGGAATTTCGGGAAAAAAATTGGGGGTGGCCAGGTTTGGCTATTTTATTTATTTTTCTTTCTTTTTCTATTTTTATTCCATTTATTATTTTATTTGCTTCTATATTCCTCTCTTTATTTTCTTCTTCTTTTTAAATGCTTCTCTACATGAAACATGTATGCAATGCATGGTAGTAAAATTGAGGGTGTTACAAACCTACCCCCTTAAAATGAATCTCGCCCTCGAGATTCGATAAAGTGGATAGAAGATGAGGGAATTCTGCCTTGATATCTTCCTCACGCTCCCATGTAGCTTCGGCTTCCTTGTGATGGCTCCATTGTACCTTGCACCAACGAAGTACTTTGTTCCTCATGACCCTTTCCTTTACATCCAAGATTTTGATGGGGTGTTCCGCGTAGGTCAAATCCTCCTAAAGTTCTAGCCGATCCATCGGTACTTGTTGTTATAAGCAATTCTTGAGTTGGGATACGTGAAATACGTCATGCACGCCGGAGAGGTGCATTGGCAGCTCTAGTTGATAGGATATCTCTCCTCGCTTGCCCAAAATCTTGAATGGTCCGATGTAGTGAGGTGCTAACTTGCCTTTGACGTTGAACCGTCGTTGGCCGCGGATATGCGACACCTTGAGATACTTGAAGTCTCCAACTTTGATGGTTAAACTCCTTTGCCTATTGTCCGCATAGCCTTTTTGTCGTGACTAAGCGGCCTTCAAGTTTTCACGTATTGATTGGACTTGCTTCTCGGCGTCCTGTGGCACTTTGGGTCCAAACACTTGGCTTTCTCCGGTCTCATTCCAGAACATCGGTGTTCCACACCGTCTACCATATAGTGCCTCAAAAGGTGACATCATTAAGCTGGCTTGGTAACTGTTGTTTTATGATAATTCAGCATACGGCAAGCTCTTGTCCCAACTACGCCCATGTTTCAAGGTGCAAGCTCGCAACATGTATTCCAAAATCTGATTTGTCTTCTCAGTTTGCCCGTCGGTTTGTGGGTGATATGCGGAGCTGAAATTAAACCGTGTACCCATGGCTTCATGCAGCTTCTTCCAGAACCTATAGGTAAATTGAGAACCTCGATCTGAAACTATCCTCTTCGGAACTCCATGACGACACACGATTTTCTCCACATACAGCTCGACTAATTGTGCCACGGTGTACTTAGTCCTAACAGGAATGAAGTGGGCTGATTTTGTCAATTGGTCCATGTTAACCCAAATAGAGTCGTAGGCGGATTGAGTTCGTGGCAATCCGACAATGAAATCCATACTGATGTCTTCCCACTTCCACTCGGGCAATTTCAATGGCTGCAATAATCTAGCGGGTCTTTGATGCTCGGCCTTCACTCGTTGGCATGTGTCCCATAGGGCAACATATTCAGACATGTCCCTTTTCTTGCCATGAAAGCGCATCTAGGCATCCCTTGTGGGTTTTGGTTGATTTATGACAAACAAATGAGACCCTAACAAAATTGTTGAGATAAGCGCAGGTTCTTAAAGAAATTAGGAAGAGAGCGTAAAAAGAAAGGAGAAGGAGGATCCAAATTGATAAGAGCTCAGGAGCTGAAAAGATTAGATTACTTAGTATAGAGTGTGTTGGAGAAACACACCCCAAGAGCTCAAGTGAAAGAAATCACACTAACTGCACAAAACCAGCACGTGCGGACTAGTCCGATATCAACCGGACTAATCCGATTTTCTTTCTGACTAGAAAATGGACTAGTCCGATATGGACTGGACTAGTCCGATTTTGTCTCTGGATAGACAACGGACTAGTCCGGTATCTCACAACACTTAGGATTTTTCACACGCCGCACACCGGACTAGTCCGTAGTCTACAGAGGACTACTCCGGACATCGCAAACCCTAACGCAACCATTGAAAACATTATTATAAAAAGAGGTGTACGGCCATACCACCACAACTTTTCGACCCCCTGCGCCATCACACCTCACAAGAGCCCAAAATTCACATCTCTCCACACATTCTAACCCAAAAACGATAAAATCTTTGGGGATTAGCAATTAATCAAAGGAGAGCCTTGTTCTACACATCTTGAGCTCTTGGGTTTGATCTCTCTCACATTCTTGTTCGTTTATTGTTCATCTTTTGAGTGTGTTTGGCTGTGTTCATTCATTGTAATTCTTGGGGGAGCCTCAATTTGTGAGAAGGCCCCATGAACGATTTATTTGCCCTTTGTGATTAGTGGAAGAGAATCAGCCTCCGTGGCGATTCGACGAGGGTAGGGTTGGTGAAGACCCGGTCCTTAGTGGACTCCTCAACGGGGACATAGATTTCCTTCGTGGAATCGAACCTCGGGATAAAATCTTGTCTCCTACTCGTGTTCATTTAGTGTTCATCATAGTCTAGTGTTTAATTAATGTTGTGAAATTCGCGTTGAAGCATTGAAATCAAAGTTGATCTTCGTCATTCATTGTTTCACTGTTGTAATACATCTAGGTTATCAATTAATTTCCGCTGCATAGGGTACTAGAAGTGAAAATATTGATCAATCTTGATCTCTCTAATCCACGCATACCGGACTAGTCCGCACAGTACCGGACTAGTACGATTTTTTCTCTGAGTAGAAAACGGACTAGTCCGCACTCTACCGGACTAGTCCGACTTCCCTGTATTTGATAAACCTACTAAGTGTTTTAGAGATTAATAAAGTGTCGAAAAGCCTATTCATCTCCCCTCTAGGCTACATTTTATTTGGTATCAGAGCCAAACTCTTCAAAAGAGACTCACCGCTCGAAGAGACGATGTCGGACGTCAACGATGTACACAAGAAGATTGACGATGAAAAGAGTAATGATTAAAGAACTCAAAACCTAAAGAAGCTACTCGACGCCATTTAAGACAGTGAGGACGATTATGAGGAGGTGCTCCAACTCAAGGCTCTTCTATGGAAGAAGGCACTCTCCCCAAAAGGGAAGACTAAGATTGATGATGAAAATAAGATGAAAAGGGGTAGTCACACATACTACTCCCGATATCCTTTTTACTATGAGCGTTTAAATTATAACAATAGTCATTACTTATCAATTCCTCTAGGGAAAGCACCTTACTTTGATGGCAATGACTATTCAATGTGGAGACAAAACATGAAAATGCACCTTATATCTCTTAACCCAAGTTTGTGGCATATAGTGTGTACAGGGATAGATATCCCGAATGATGATGAAGAGCTGACCCCAAGCCAAGAACAAGCCGTTCATCGGAATGCTCAAGCTGCAGCTGTGATCACGTCATCACTGAGCTGAGACGAGTTTACCAAGGTGGACGGACTTGAAATTGCCAAGGAGATATAGGACACACTACAAACAGCACATGAAGGTGACCGTCATGTACGCGAAGCCAAGATAGAAATGATTGAAGGTGAATTGGGAACATTCACGACAAAAGAAGATGAATCACCACAAGATATGTACAATCGACTGAAGAATCTTATCAACAAAATCCGAGCTCATGGCAGCAAAAAATGGAATGATCATGAGGTTGTGAAGTTGATTCTCAGAGCATTGATGCCTCACAACGTGACTCTCTGCTCTATGATTAGAGAAAGCCCCGGGTACCAGAAAATGACCCCAGACGAACTTCTTGGCAAGATCATCAACTTTGAAATGATGGAGAAGCAAGCCAAACATGTCAAGGAAACTGCCGATCTCACCTCGGCAAAGAAGAAAGGATTTGCTTTGAAGTCAACCTGTAAAACCGTATAAAAAGAAGCTCAAAAAACACATGGAGAAGACGACAGTGATGATGAAAGTAGTGATATCGATGAAGAAGACATGATCTTGTTCATGAAGAAGTTCAAGAAAATGATGAGAAGAAGAAAGAGTAGCAGCTCAAACGAAGGAAGACAAAGAGACAAACAAAGAGCCAAGATGAGACGGGCGTTCTACAACTGCGGAGAATATGATCACTTCATAGTAGATTGTCCATATGAAGAAAACAAGAAGAAGACTAGAGACAACAAGCCTCAACCAAAGAAAATGTTCAAGAAGAAGAAGCAATATGGCCAAGCGCATCTAGGGAAGGAGTGGGACTCAAATGATGAATCCTCATCCAAAGAAAAAGAGGAGATGGTCACCATAGCCATAAAGAAGACTACCAAGAAATCCACTCTCTTTCCAACCATGGGCGCATGGAAGGACACCGACAACACTTGTCTAACGGCTAAGGAAGGTAAAAGAAAGACGTATTCATCCGGTGGAGCAAAATGGATGCTAGATAGTGGATGCACCAATCACATGACCGGGGAAAGAAAAATGTTCATGGAATATGAAGAAAATGAAGATCCAAACGAAGGCATTTACTTTGGTGATAATAGTCAAGGAAGAGTGCTTGGTACTGGTAAAATTGCAATTTCATCACACCATACTCTCTCTCATGTTTTACACGTTGACTCTTTGGATTATAACCTTTTGTCCATATCTCAATTATGTGACAAGGATTATAATTGCTTATTCACTAATGGCGGTGTGACTGTCTTTAGAAGGAGTGATAACTCAATTGCATTCAAGGGTGTGTTGAAGGGAAAACTTTATCTAGTTGACTTCAACAAAGATAAAGCCGAACTTGACACATGCTTGATTGCAAAGACCAACATGGGTTGGTTGTGGCATAGACGGCTAGCACATGTTGGTATGAGGAATCTTCAAAAACTCCTCAAAGGCGATCACATCCGAGGTTTAAAGGATGTTATTTTTGAGAAAGACAGGCCGTGTAGAGCGTGCCAAGCAGGGAAGCAAGTAGGATCATCCCATCCCACGAAGAATGTCATGACTACAACAAGACCGCTTGAGCTCCTCCACATGGATCTATTTGGTCCAATTGCTTACATAAGCATCGGCGGTAATAAATACAGTATAGTCATTGTTGATGATTTTTCACGCTTCACGTGGGTTTTCTTTTTGCATGATAAGACAGAAACTCAAGGAACCCTCAAGAAGTTCATCAAGCGTGCCCACAATGAATTCTCATTGAAGATCAAGAACATACGAAGTGACAATGGGACAGAATTCAAGAACACCCAAGTTGAGAAGTATCTAGACGAAGAAGGGATAAAGCACGAATTTTCAGCACCATATACTCCTCAACAAAACGGAGTAGCCGAAAGGAAGAACAGAACTCTCATTGAGATGACGAGGACAATGCTCGATGAATACAAGACTTCGGACAGGTTTTGGGCTGAAGCGGTTAACACCGCTTGTCACGCCATAAACCGACTATATATTCATCGGCTGCTCAAGAAAACTTCATATGAACTACTCACGGGTAACAAGCCGAATATTTCATATTTTCATGTTTTTGGTTCAAAATGTTATATTTTAAACAAGAAGCCAAGGGCTTCAAAGTTTGCTTCAAAGTCCGATGAAGGTTTCTTACTTGGCTATGATTCAAACTCCTACGCTTATCGTGTCTTCAACAAAACCTCTGGACTTGTTGAAGTAGCACGTGACGTAGTGTTCGATGAAACTAACGGCTCTCAAGAAGAGCAAGTTGATCAATGTGTGCTAGATCAAGAAGAAGCTCCATGTCAAGCATTGAGAAGAATGGCATTGGGCGATGTTCGACCACAAGTGCCACCTTCAAATGCGAATGAAGAAAATGAACCACAGGTGGAGGAAAATGATCAAGGGGGAACTTCGATACAAGATCAACCTCAAGAAAATCAAGAAGATCAAAACATCAATGAGGGCAACTATCTAGGGGGAGAAGAATATGATAATGAAGACTCAAGACCACAAGTGCCACATCCAAGGGTACACCAAAGCATCCAAATAGATCACCCCGTTGACAACATAATCGGTGACATCCGAAAGGGAGTAACAACTCGATCTCGCATGGCTAATTTTTGTGAACACTATTCTTTTGTATCCTCTTTGGAACCATACAGGGTTGAGGATGCATTAAAAGATCCAGATTGGGTGATGGCGATACAAGAAGAATTGAACAACTTCAAAAGGAACAAAGTGTGGGAGCTTGTTGAAAGACCCAAGTCCAACGTCGTCAGCACTAAATAGGTCTTCCGCAACAAGAAAGACGAACATGGAGTGGTGACAAGGAACAAGGCACGACTTGTTGCAAAAGGGTACTCACAAGTCGAAGGTTTGGATTTTGACGAGACTTTTGCTCCCGTAGCTAGGCATGAATCGATTCGTATATTACTTGCATATGCTACTCACCATGATTTCAAGCTTTATCAAATGGATGTGAAAAGTGCCTTTCTCAATGAACCGATCAAGGAGGAGGTGTACGTGGAGCAACCACCCGATTTTGAAGATCAAGAGCACCCCGACTATGTGTTCAAACTGTGTAAGGCTCTCTGTGGCCTCAAACAGGCTCCAAGAGCTTGGTATGAGTGCCTTAGAGATTTTTTGATTGAAAATGACTTCAAGATTGGAAAAGCTGATTACACCTTGTTCACTAAACACTTCGATGATGATCTCTTCATTTGCCAAATCTTGGTTGACGATATTATATTTGGTTCAACTAACAAATTCTTTTGTCAAGAATTTAGTAAGATTATGACAGATAGATTCGAGATGTCCATGATGGGAGAGTTGAGGTACTTTTTGGGATTCCAAGTGAAGCAACAAAAGGACGGGACGTTCATAAGCCAAACAAAGTACACTCAAGACATTCTCAAGAAGTTTGGAATGGACAAAGCAAAGTCCATAAAGACTCCCATGGCGACTAATGGACACTTGGATCTCAATGAAGACGGACCAAATATGGATCAAAAGGTATATCGTTCCATGATTGGCTCCTTACTCTACTTATGTGCATCTTGGCATGATATCATGTTGAGTGTATGTTTGTGTGCAAGGTTTCAAGCCAATCCTAAGGAATGTCATTTGACAGCCGTTAAAAGGATCTTGAGATATTTAGTTCATACACCCAACCTAGGTCTTTGGTATCCCAAAGGTTCAAATTCAATCTCATTGGATACTCCGATGAAGATTATGTCGGATGCAAGGTAGATAGAAAAAGTACTTCCGGTACTTGCCAATTCCTAGGTAGATCCTTAGTTTCTTGGTCCTCCAAGAAACAAAATTCAATTGCCTTATCCACGGCCGAAGCGGAGTATGTTGCAGCAGGGAGTTGTTGTGCACAACTCCTTTGGATGCGACAAACTCTAAGGGATTACGGTTACAATTAGAGTCGTATTCCACTCCTTTTTGACATCAGAGTGCAATTAAAATTGCCCATAACCCTGTTGAGCACTCCAGAACCAAACACATAGATATCCGGCATCATTTTTTGAGAGATCACTCAATGAAAGGAGACATAGCCATTTCCCATATCAACACTGAAAACAACTAGCCGATATCTTTTCCAAGCCACTTGATGAAAACCGCTTTTGTGAGCTCCGAAATGAACTAAATATCCTTGATGCTCGAAACGTGGCTTGAAAACTTGCATACCTGTATGACCATCCTCAAAATCATGTTAATTGTGTTGAAAAATTAGCTCTCTCTATTTTTCTCCTAAAACTTTGTTAGTTACTTGATCTTGGTGAATCATGGTCATAGCTTGATTGTTGTATGTTTACTGACCATATTCATCAACAATATCTGTGTGCCTTTGTCCCCTATTCCTTAATAGGAACCTTTGAATATATATATATATATATATTTCTGTACAAGGGACCACGGACTAGTCCGCACTTGGTCCGCTAGTCTAGACTAGTCCGGACAATCACGGACTAGTTCGATATTTCGACTCCATAACCCTAGTGCCGGCTCAAACGTAATCTTCATCCTCACAACACCTCCCACGCTCTCTCTCCTCACTCATGTGCTCCCAAGGCGGATTTGAGATTTCTCTATCAAAACCATCCAAATCTCTCTGGGAATTGATCTCCAATGCAAAGGGATCGAAGACCCCAGACTAGTCCGTATCGAGAACTCCTTCAAACGCCTTGAATCGAAGGATTTAGTAAACTTCTCTCCAAACCCTAGAACCTTCGATTTTCCTTGTTTTTGCTCAATTAGCTTAGCTACTCCAGTCCATACATGCTCTCTTGATGTATTCCATGTACCCTAGATCATATTTGCATTGAATAACATAAATTTGGACAAGTTAGGGCTTGAGCAGCCTCATAACGGACTAGTCCGTTATTAGGGCGGACAAGTCCGGTACTCCGGACTAGTCCGACCCTGATCACCGGACTAGTCTGGTAAGCCTTGATCAGAATCTTAACTTATGTCAATTCAATGAAACCCCTTGGCATCCTTGATTATTCATACCCTTTATATCCTCCTTGTCATAAATCATGTCGGGATCAAATGAAAATCTCTCAGACTTTAAATCCGAGATGGATCAAGATCAAGATGTGATGTCTCATCTTCCGGAGTCTCGCTCTAAAAGGAGAAAAGATCATGTTGCCGAGCCTTCGCTCACCCCACCTAGGGTTCGCCAAAAGGTTACAATCAAGAGACCAGCTTCAAGAGCAAATATTGCTGATTCTAGCTCGGCGGCTCAACGCCAACCAAGGGAAAGGGACTTGCTTCCGGCCCGATTGGTCCCCTTAAGATGACAGCTCCAATGCAGGGAAATAGGGATCCCTCGGAGCAGAAGTTCAATGGCAAGGGGAGTGATGTGGCGTGGAACCTGAGGAAGGTTGATGCCTGTAGCTATAGAAAAATTCAGCTGATAAAAGAGATTATGGAGCAACTTTAACTCGGACTATTATTGTTCGGTGTACCTCCAAATGAAGACTCCAGTGGTTCGCAGTCAATGGATCGACTGGACATATTTTGAAAGGAAGAGCTGTGAAGCCTTTGAGGAGGTTATAGAGGCTACAGAGACACGGCCTGAAGGACTTGCTCTCCTTTAGATACAACTGGAATGATGAGATCATTGCCCAGTTCTATGCAACTTGCCACTTTGCCCACGATGGAGAAGACAAAGTGACTTGGATGACACATGGATCCAAGTACACAATTTCTTATGCTGAGTTTGCAAGGCTGCTGCACCTTGAGGACACCGGCAATGATGAGATTGTGATTCACAATCTTGGAGTTGTGGAGAAGGAAAAGATGGAATTCCTATATGATACTCGACGTCCATTCAATCCTCCCTCAACCAAGAACATGAAGCCTTTCTTCATTGTTCTCAACAGAGTGCTCCGGAAGACCATTTCTCCAAAGGATGGAGATGCCGGGAGTGTCCAAGGTTACTTGAGAACCTTGATGAAAGTAATCAGCAGGAGGAGAAGATTTGATATCTTCGATTACATTTGGAATGACTTGGTGAACATATCCTGCACACCAAACCGTTCTTGTGGCTATGCACCATACTTGATGTTCATGATTGAAAAAGTCACAGGAATTGAGTTTGTGAAGGATGTGGAGCACACTTCTCTATGGCCTTAGAAGCCTCCTCAAGCCTCTCTCCCAGCTGCTCCCTCACATGTCTCACCTGAAGAACATCCAGAGACAGTTCAAGAAGATGCAAGGCCTTCGTCCAAGACTAGGGCCTATCCACACAAAAGGTCCTCTAGTGGAATTATGAAGTATTTGGCTGCTATTTTTAGTTCTTGCTGCAAAACTGAGGTGAATCTTCATAAGATGAACAAGGCAAGAAAAGAAGAAATGAGATACATGAAGGCCAATGTCAAAGAAATATGCCAAAAACTGGAGATTGAGCCCATTGGATCTCCAGTAATCTCAGAGGACTCTGCATCAGACTTCACAGAGCTTCCTCCTCTCTCTCCATCAGAGCGTGCATACTTTGGCACGACGACTGGTCCTTCTTCTCCTCCTCAGCCTGATGATGAAGACGAAGAAAGGACCGACAGCGAGGAGTGATCCGGCGACGACAAGTAGATCACTCCTCTCCTTCTTTTTGGTGCCTTGATGCCGAAGGGGGAGAGATTGAGGGGGAGTCTTAGGTCGTAGGCTCTTCTCTTTATGTCCTTGTTTAAGAAATGAACTTTTGTAAGACTTATGCTATCATTATGATTTTGATTAATTATGCATGTTTAAAACTGCTATGTAGGCTTGAGACTCTTGTTGATTTTATTATTATGCTCATTATGATATTCACATCAAAATTATTGCTCACACATGGAGTTTTGCACCCCACCATAAAGAGTGCACATATGTCTTATGTCTACATTGCCTATTTTGCTCAAAACTCATATGTGCACACTTTATGAAAATCTGAATTTTTCTTATTATATTTGTGTGATCTCAATTGGTTGTCATCAATCACCAAAAAGGGGGAGATTGAAAGTGCATCTAGGCATCCCTTGTGGGTTTTGGTTGATTTATGACAAACAAATGAGACCCTAACAAAATTGTTGAGATGAGTGCAGGTTCTTAAAGAAATTAGGAAGAAAGCGCAAAAAGAAAGGAGAAGGAGGATCAAAATTGATAAGACCTCAGGAGCTGAAAAGATTAGATTACTTAGTATAGATTGTGTTGGAGAAACACATCCCAAGAGCTCAAGTGAAAGAAATCACACTAACTGCACAAAATCAGCATGCGCGGACTAGTCCAATAACAACCGGAGTAGTCCGATTTTCTTTCTGACTAGAAAAGAGACTAGTCCGATATGGACCGGACTAGTCCGATTTTGTCTCTAGATAGACAACGGACTAGCCCACACTCTTACGGACTAGTCTGGTATCTCACAACACTTAGGGTTTTTCACACGCCGCACACCGGACTAGTCCGGAGTCTATAGCGGACTAGTTCGGACATCGCAAACCCTAACGTAACCATTGGAAACCCTATTATAAAAAGAGGTGTATGGCCATACTGTGAGACCTATGTGTGCTGAATACATTGGCAATTAGGATAAAAGTTAGCATTAACATTCAAAGTTTTGAATATTGCCAAAACATTCTTCTGTGGCAAGGTCCGACAAGTTCTTTGTTAGGTCAGCCAAGTGTTGGCAAGGTCCGACGCAAGGTCCGGAGAGCTCCTGCAAGGTCCGGAGAGCTTCTGTGAGGTCCGGAGCTTGTTTTTAGGGAGCTCCCGTGAAGTTCAACTCGTAGAACTGCAGCGTCTTGTTTTTGCTTTTAACTCGCAATGTTTCAAACTTGCTTTATGGGAAGGTTTGCTTAGTATTAATTTGCTAAGTTTTTGGTGTGTTTTGGTGGTTATGGCTGTTATCATTTGATATGGTTTGCAACATGCTTATGTGACGTGCTCATGTAAGGTGTTGTGGTTTTCGAACTAACGTGAGTCAAGTCGAGGACTTGTGCTCGGAAGAAATGGTTGTTTATTCATGTGCAGGTGTTGCTTGAGTTCAAGACATGGCTGGTGACGGGATCCTTGGACTAGTCTCAGGGAGGAGATGAGGTTCCAACAACCAAGTTCGGGAGGAGCTGTGGTTGAGTTGATCGGGAGGTCGCGCAGCATGTTTGGATCAAAAGCAGTGCATATGAAGGTTGCGTGTACGTCGTTGGAAGGTGTTTGCACGTGTGCAAGGAGTGCATGGACGTGGCAACATTGTTCCAAGGCGTGATGAATAGAAGTGGACGTAAAGAATTGGTCGGAAAGGTCCAACCGGCTGGATTACGTACTCAGGCTGAGGCTGAGTCGGATATGGCTCAAATATGGAAGATTTGAGTTGGTTATGATAGGATTTCGTGCTAGGCACGAAGTTGAGTTGTTTTAGAAATGTTTAGGACGTTCCTAAGGTGTTTGGAAGTCTCACGATTGCTTCTATCTGCGAATAGGAGAGTCCTGAGCAGTTATGGTAAGTTAGGATACGAGTCCAATTAGGAGTAGGAGTCCTAGATTGGATTGTTTAGCCTGAGGGCTGGCTATAAAAGCAAGGGAGGCCAGAGCTCTCGTGCGTAGAGAACTTTGGGCTGTTCCTCTTGTGTTTCTATTGAATAAAGTTCATAGTTTCGAAGAGCTTTTGTGCCTTGTTCGTCCGACTTATTTTTCGTCAAGTCTTTCTCGCCGAGTTTCTGGACAGACCGACGTTGCTTAGGTGTTTCATTCATAACTCGAGTTTTACAGATCCGATTGACGTGATTCTTTTTGGGTTGTCTTCATAACTCAATTATCTATCATATTCGAAATTTTCACGAGCTTAGGATCTGTAGTTTTTGAGATACACGAGTTTCTTTGCAGCGTTGCAGATCTGTTTTATATCGGGTAGAACAGATTGATCTTCGTTTAATGTTTTGATCGTATCTCAAGTTTTACTTCGTTTTTTCAAGTGATTCTTGTTGCATTAGATCCGTGACTTCATTCTCTACCTCTCTACTTGATTTGTCACGGTTGAACACGTTTGAAAACACTTGAACACACGGTTTCTTTAACCGATTGATTTTTTGCTGAGTGGTTTTTGTTGTTTCCGCTGCGAAAAGTTTTAATCTACCATTCACCCCCCTCTGGTAGATTTTCACGTGCTCTTTGATCCTACAATTGGTATCAGAGCCAAGGTGCTCTAATCTTTGTGATTTGCACGTGTTTTGACTAACCATCATGGAGAAGTACTCCGCAAAACCTTGTGTGTTCAATGGCATCGATTTTCAGGTTTGGAAGGCGCGGATGGAGACCTACATACAGGCGCAAAGCTTCGCCATATGGGAAAAGGTCTACCGGAACTTCGATGTACCACCCAACGATCAAGTTACGGCTGCGAGCATAAGAGATGTTGACAACAACAACAAGGCTCGCAACTTGATCATCCAAGGATTGACTCAAAGCGACTTCGACCGTGTTGCACACCTCCGATCTGCATATGATGTTTGGAAAGCTCTTTGTGACTACCATGAAGGATCCAATACGATCAAGGAGGTAAGGCAAGATATATTCAAGAAAAAATACATGCGTTTTGAGATGCAACCCGGTGAGTCAATTGACGACCTTTTTGCTTGCTTTAATAAAATTCTCAGCAACTTGCGTAGTGTCAATGTTTACTTTTCAGATGCTGAAAATGCTAGACAATTGTTAGGAGCATTAGATATGTCAATTTGGGAGATGAAAGTTACATCTATTCGTGAATCTACTGTCATGAGTTCTCTTACTTTAGACGTGCTTTATTCTAAATTGAAAACTCATGAAATTGACATCATCTAAAAACCCCAACAAGTCTATTGCATTTGTTTTGCAACGTGACATGTCTAGTTCTAGTCAATCATCATGTAGTGGTGCACTCTCTTTGCTGTCCTCTCTAACCCTTGAACAGATTGAAGAGTTTCCAGAGGAGGAGCTTGCACTCATCTCTACTCGGTTCTCAAAAGCATTGCAAAATGTGAGAACTAGAAGGAGAGCAAGCTCCGGACCTCAACGATGTTTTGAATGTGGTAAGACAGGACATTTTCGTACGGAGTGCCCTAACCTTTCAGGTCCGACTTCACGTGAAGAAAAGCAAACAAGGCGGAAGAAACCGTTTGCAAAGAATAAGAAGAAGAAAGATTTATCAATGCGCAACATAGTGCATAGTATGATCTCTGCACTTCAAGATTTTGGCTCAAGTGATGTGGACACCGGTAGTGATGAAGATGAAGAAGCTATGGCAAATATGTGCTGCATGGCGAGCAAGTCAAGTTCAAGCTCCGAGGAGGCAGAACACAACAGCGACGATGAAGAGGTATGTCCCACTTGCGAAGAAATGTGTGATGCTATTTCTCGTGCCACTGTTATATTAAAGAAAAAGGATAAAAAACTTAGTAACTATGCTGTTGAAATTGAATCACTAGAATCTGAAATTAATCGTTTAAAAACTTTGATTCCTAGTGATGATTCTTGTTCCTCATGTGATTTGATTTATGAACAATTATCCTCTTTAAGAAGTGCACACACATATACACTTGATAAACTTGAACTTGAAATTGAAAAGAACAAAGAGCTTGCTGCACTTAATGATAAAAATTTGAAAGATGCTTGTTGTTCTACAATTGATTTGCATTGTTCTTCATGTAATGATCTGAATAAGAAACTAAATGATGCTATGAATGAGATTTCTATTTTGAACAATGCTTTACGTGTGCATGAAGTTAAATATTGTTCAAATTGCAAACTAAAAGGAAAAACTTCATGTGAAAACTGCTTTGATCTGTCCAATAAACTTGATGACATGCATAGGACACTAGATCAGTTTTCTAATGCAAATAAGAACCTAAACTTGCTGCTGAATTCTTCCAAGTCTTGTAATGATAAAACTGGTTTAGGTTTTAATTCTCATGCTCATGCTAAGGCACACCCACCTAAAGTTGTAAAGTCATTAGGAAGCGGTTTGATTCAAACAGCTCCTAGACAAAAAGAGGTGATTTTCAAATCTGTAGGAGTATTGTCCCATTCGGGTTCTAATAAACGTGTTGCTTGCTCATCTAGACATGATAATAAGGTTATTTTTCATTGTACCTACTGTGGTAGAGATGGTCATGTCATGGATTTTTGTTATAGACTAGCTAAACACGATAAGAAACAAAGAATACTTGCTAGATCACATAACAACCAAGCAAAATCTGCTAGACCGAATGTTCGGAGCTTGCAACCTGCTGTAATGAGTCAAAAACTTGCTCCCGGACCTACTGTTTTTTGTGCTACATATAACACATCTTCTATGTCAGTAGTTGGGAACAAAAATTTTCGATGTTTGGCTCATAAACCTGCTGTACCTTCTCAGCTTTCACGTGTTATTCCTGCTGGACGTCGTGTGACTCAGTACTGGATTCCTAAAAGTCTTTTAACTAACCCCAGTATTGAGTCATCGTTGTATTGTGCTGCTGTGTAGGTTTCACGTTTGAGGAAGGAGAACATTTGGATTGTGGATTCAGGTTGCTCACGCCACATGACCGGTAACAAAGAATGGTTCTCCTCTCTCTCTTTTGTGTCACGTGTAGAAAATGTTACTTTCGCCGATAACTCTTCTACTCCCATAATTGCTAAAGGTTCGGTTAGAGTAAACAATCTCTACACTTTGAAAGATGTGGCACTTGTTAAAAATTTGAAATACAACTTGCTTTCGGTTTCACAATTGCTAGATAAAAATCTAAAGGTTAGCTTTGCTAAAAATTGCTGCAAAGTTGTAGATTCAAAAGGTGAGCTTTTGTTTAACATGTCTAGGTTTGGAAGAGTTTTTAAAGCTGATTTTGATTTGTCAACTTCTAAGCATCAGTGTCTAGTTGCTAATGATACAAAGGATCTATATTTTTGGCATCGTAGACTTGGTCACATAGGCTTTGATCATCTCACTCGTGTTAGTGCTCTCGATCGCATACGTGGGCTGCCGAAACATAAAAAGGACAATGATATTGTGTGCTCTTCTTGTAGACATGCTAAGTTTGTTGCAGGTTCACATGCTCCTCTCACAATGACCATGACAGCTGAACCGGGACAACTTTTACATCTTGACACAGTAGGTCCGGCACGTGTTCAATCCTTCGGAGGTAAATGGTATGTGCTTGTGATTGTTGATGATTATTCCAGATATTCTTGGGTTTATTTTATGGCATCTAAGAATGAAGCTTTTAGTCATTTTAGAACTTTATTTCTTAGATTATCTATTGATCACCCAGGATCATTAAAAGCAATTAGAAGTGATAACGGAACTGAATTTAAAAACCAATCCTTTGATCACTTTTGTGCTGAAAATGGAATAGATCATCAATACTCTTCACCCTATGTACCACAACAAAATGGTGTCGTAGAAAGAAAGAACAGGACCTTAGTTGAGATGGCTAGGACTATGCTTGATGAATATCAAACTCCTAGGAAATTTTGGGCTGATGCAATTGCAACCGCTTGTTATGTCTCAAATCGTGTTTTTTTGCGTGCTAAGCTTGGAAAAACCCCATATGAGCTCCGGTTTGGACATAGGCCTAGTGTTACACACTTTAGAGTTTTTGGTTGCAAATGCTTTGTTAAGAAACATGGTAATCTTGATAAATTTGAAGCTAGATCTGTTGATGCATGTTTCTTGGTTATCCATCTCATACTAGAGGCTACTGTGTGCTTTTACTTGACACTAACAAAATTGTGGAGACTTGCGAGGTTTCTTTTGATGAAGCTAGCCCAAGTACTAGCTCTGATATTGCAGGTCTAGATCCATATCCACAGGGGGAGAGTATTTTTATTGAAGAAGATGAAGAAGTGGTGCTGCTGCCCAAAAACTCGGAAGTAAATAACGATCAAGCTGCTGATTTTGTACCACAACCAGCACCAACAGTCACTACTGCTGGTTCGGACCTTCCTCAATCAACAAGCTCTCCTAATCAAAGGTCCAAACATGAAGAAGAAGGTGCTTGTGAAGTGTCTACTCCCCTCCGAGTACTCAAAAGTCATCCTCCACAACAAACCATTGGAAGCTTGCATGAACGAGTCACTCGGTCCAGGTTTTGCGATCCAAACTCTCATGCTCATTCTGCTTTTGTTGCTTCTTTTGAACCCAAGGATATATCACACGCACTCACTAATGAATCTTGGATTAATGCCATGCAAGAAGAGTTAGAAAATTTTGAAAGAAATAATGTTTGGAAACTTGTACCTTCACCTCAAGGTCACACATTAATTGGAACTAAATGGGTATTTAAAAATAAGCAAAGTGAGGATGGGGTTGTGGTTAGGAATAAAGCTAGGTTGGTTGCTCAAGGTTTCACTCAAATTGAAGGTCTAGATTTTGATGAAACATTTGCTCCTGTTGCTAGATTAGAAGCTATAAGAATTTTATTAGCATTTGCTGCATCTAAAGGTTTCAAGTTATATCAAATGGATGTTAAAAGTGCTTTTCTTAATGGCTACATAGAGGAGGAGGTTTATGTTAAGCAGCCACCGGGTTTTGAAAATCCAAATTTTCCTAATCATGTTTACAAACTGTCCAAAGCCTTGTACGGTCTAAAACAAGCCCCTAGAGCATGGTATGATAGGTTAAAAACATTCTTACTTGAAAAGGGGTTTACCATGGGCAAGGTTGATAAAACTCTTTTTGTACTTAAGCATGGCAATGACTCATTATTCGTTCAAGTGTATGTGGATGATATTATCTTTGGTTGTGCTTCTCATGATCTCGTGTCCAAGTTTTCAGCTATGATGAGTTCAGAATTTGAGATGAGTATGATGGGAGAACTCACATACTTTTTGGGGCTGCAAATCAAGCAAACAAAAGAAGGAACTTTTGTGCATCAAACTAAGTATACAAAGGACCTTCTTAAGCGCTTCAACATGGACAAATACAAGCCTCTTCGGACACCAATGGGAACAGCAACAACACTTGAACTTGACGAAGATGGTGACCCGGTCGATAAAAAAGAATACAGAAGTATGATAGGATCACTTTTGTATCTCACGGCGTCAAGACCGGACATACAATTCAGCGTATGTCTTTGTGCACATTTTCAAGCTTCTCCACGTGCTTCACATCGCCAAGCCATCAAAAGGATTCTCAGGTACCTACATGGAACTCAAGAATTTGGCATTTTTCTTCCTTCTTCCTCAACCGTTTCTTTGAAAGCTTTTTCGGATGCTGATTTTGGGAGTTGTAGGATTGATAGGAAAAGTACTTCGGGTGCTTGTCATTTTCTTGGTAATTCACTTGTTGCTTGGTCCTCTAGAAAACAAAGTTCAGTTGCACAATCCACGGCCGAATCTGAATATGTAGCTGCGGCTAGCGCTTGCTCACAAATTCTTTGGATTGTTCAAACACTTAAGGACTATGGGGTTGATTTAGATAGCGTTCCACTGTTTTGTGATAACACTAGTGCAATTTGTATTGCTAAAAACCGCGTGAAACACTCTAGAACTAAGCACATTGACATTAGATATCACTTTCTTCGTGATAATGTTGAAAAAGGAAACATTGTGCTTCACCATGTCGATACCGAACAACAATTGGCTGATATTTTTACAAAACCTTTGGATTTCACTCGTTTTTGTTTCATTCGTAGTGAAATAGGGGTTATGCATCCTCATGGCTTAAATTGAGGGGGAGTTTTTGAAACTTTGAAAGTCTATGTATGAATCTGAAACTAAAATAATATGAGCATAGTATTGCATACATATATGACTTTGTGATTCCTTTTACAGGCTAAAAGTTCTTACTACATTACTCATGTTATACATTTTATAGTTTTTGCCATGACTAGTAATTGGAATAATTACTTACACTAAATCTGGTCATGATCGAACTTTCTTGCTGTTTTGAACTTGTTGCGTGCTCACAAGTGCTTTTAATCATAAAAAATTAATCAAGTGATCAGCTCACATGTTGAGTTTTCAAATAAAAAATTGAGAAAAGATCATAAGAATATGCATGCATCGCACTTCTTCTTTTGAGATGGCTTATCATTGCACTAAGATATGAACTTGGAAGGAATTGTGTATGACTAAAACCATGTCCTTAAGCTTCTGATTGTCAAATGACATAGGCTTGGCTTGGTTGGTTAGAATAAGGCTGATGTGGCATATAATCTCTTGCAAATATCATATGATCAACTTTGTGCCTTAAATAATTATGAATAATAAAAATGCAGCAACAAGTGTCATGTGTTCAGGTTTTGAAATAGTTGAGTAAGGGAGATCATGACTTGCTTAAACTGAAAAATACATTTGATCTCTAGCATGGCTTACACTACTTTATGTATCTCATTGATGTGATAGTGTAAGTAACCTGATAGTATGACTTGGATGAGCTTTGTTTTGTATGTATATGTTATAATATGCTCATAACATTTAAAAATTTCTCTTTTGAACCTTGCTGAATACATTGTCAAAGGGGGAGAAATATGTATAAGGAGAGATTTTTTTTACACTTTGCATATGTTATACACTTTCTTCCTTCTCTGATTTTAAAAAATGGGGAGAAATTAATAAAGGGGGAGAAATGAGTTTTCAAAGTTTTTCAAAACTTTTGATAAGCCAATGTTCGGATTTAAATTGGTGTTGCCAATGCATTCATCAAGGGGGAGATTGTGAGACCTATGTGTGCTGAATACATTGGCAACTAGGATAAAAGTTAGCATTAATATTCAAAGTTTTGAATATTGCCAAAACATTCTTCTGTGGCAAGGTCCGACAAGTTCTTTGTTAGGTCCGCCAAGTGTTGGCAAAGTCCGACGCAAGGTTCGGAGAGCTCCTGCAAGGTCCGTAGAGCTTCTGTGAGGTCAGGAGCTTGTTTTTAGGGAGCTCCCGTGAAGTTCAACTCGTAGAACTGCAGCGTCTTGTTTTTGCTTTTAACTCGCAATGTTTCAAACTTGCTTTATGGGAAGGTTTGCTTAGTATTAATTTGCTAAGTTTTTGGTGTGTTTTGGTGGTTATGGCTGTTATCATTTGATATGGTTTGCAACATGCTTATGTGACGTGCTCATGTAAGGTGTTGTGGTTTTCGAACTAACATGAGTCAAGTCGAGGACTTGTGCTTGGAAGAATTGGTTGTTTATTCATGTGCAGGTGTTGCTTGAGTTCAAGACATGGCTGGTGACGGGATCCTTGGACTAGTCTCAGGGAGGAGATGAGGTTCCAACAACCAAGTTCGGGAGGAGCTGTGGTTGAGTTGATCGGGAGGTCGCGCAACATGTTTGGATCAAGGGCAGTGCATATGAAGGTTGCGTGTACGTCGTTGGAAGGTGTTTGCACGTGTGCAAGGAGTGCATGGACGTGGCAACATTGTTCCAAGGCGTGATGAAGAGAAGTGGACGTAAAGAATTGGTCGGAAAGGTCCAACCGGCTGGATTGCGTACTCAGGCTGAGGCTGAGTCGGATATGGCTCAAATATGGAAGATTTGAGTTGGTTATGATAGGATTTCGTGCTAGGCACGAAGTTGAGTTGTTTTAGGAATATTTAGGACGTTCCTAAGGTGTTTGGAAGTCTCACGATTGCTTCTATCTACGAATAGGAGAGTCCTGAGCAGTTATGGTAAGTTAGGATACGAGTCCAATTAGAAGTAGGAGTCCTAGATTGGATTGTTTAGCCTGAGGGCTGGCTATAAAAGCAAGGGAGGCCAGAGATCTTGTGCGTAGAGAACTTTAGGCTGTTCCTCTTTTGTTTCTATTGAATAAAGTTCATAGTTTCGAGGAGCTTTTGTGCCTTGTTCGTCCGACTTGTTTTTCGTCAAGTCTTTCTCGCCGAGTTTCTGGACAGACCGACGTTGATTAGGTGTTTCGTTCATAACTCGAGTTTTACAGATCCGATTGACGTGATTCTTTTTGGGTTGTCTTCAAAACTCAATTATCTATCATCTGTGAAATTTTCACGAGCTTTGGATCTGTAGTTTTTGGGATACGCGAGTTTCTTTGCAGCATTGCAGATCTATTTTATATCGGGTAGAACAGATTGATCTTCGTTTAATGTTTTGATCGTATCTCAAGTTTTACTTCGTGTTTTCAAGTGATTCTTGTTGCATTAGATCCGTGACTTGATTCTCTACCTCTCTACTTGATTTGTCACGGTTGAACACGTTTGAAAACACTTGCACACACGGTTCCTTTAACCGATTGATTTTTGCTGAGGGGTTTTTGTTGTTTCCGCTGCGAAAAGTTTTAATCTAATAATCACCCCCCCTCTGGTAGCTTTTCATGTGCTCTTCGACATACCACCACAACTTTTCAACCCCCTGCGCCGTCACACCTCCCAAGAGCCCCAAATTCACATCTCTCCACACATTCTAACCCAAAAAGGATAAAATCTTTGGGGATTAGCAATTGATCAAAGGAGAGACTTGTTCTACACATATTGAGATCTTGGGTTTGATCTCTCGCACACTCTTGTTCGTTTATTGTTCATCTTTTGAGTGTGTTTGGCTGTGTTCATTCATTGTAATTCTTGGGGAGCCCTCAACTTGTGAGAAGGCCCCTTGAACAATTTATTTGCCCTTTGTGATTAGTGGAAGAGAATCGGCCTCCGTGGTGATTCGAAGAGGGTAGGGTTAGTGAAGACCCTGTCCTTAGTGGACTCCTCAACGGGGACGTAGATTTCCTTCGTGGAATCGAACCTAGGGATAAAATCTTGTCTCCTACTCGTGTTCATTTATTGTTCATCATATTCTAGTGTTTAATTAATCTTGTGAAATTCACGTTGAAGCATTGAAATCAAAGTTGATCTCCATCATTCATTATTTCACTGTTGTAATAAATCTAGGTTATTAATTAATTTCCGCTGCATAGGGTACTAGAAGTGAAAATAGTGATCAATCTTGATCTCTCTAGTCCACGCATACCGGACCAGTCCGCATAGTACCGGACTAGTCCGATTTTTCTCTAAGTAGAAAACGGACTAGTCCGCACTCTATCGGACTAGTCCGACTTCTCTGTATTTGATAAACCTACTAAGTGTTTCAGGGATTAACAAAGCGTCGAAAAGCCTATTCACCCCCCTCTAGGCTACATTCATGCCATCCCACCAATAGAAAGTTTTCAGGTCCTTATACATCTTTGTACATCCAGGGTGTATGCAATAAGGCGAGTCATGTGCCTCCTTTAGTTTCGTGTCAAGGATGTGCTTCACGTTAGGCACATAGATCCTTTTCCCTAACAAAAGTGTGCCATTCTCGTCTTCCTTGACATCCTTTTCTACCCCTTGTCGGATTTTTTCCTTGATTTCCTTTATTTCCTCATCCGTTGCTTGGCCATCTCGTATCTCTTATTCTAGCGTTGGGTTCAGTTCTATCACCTCCATCTCGTTCAAGAACCCGAAATGTAATCGTTCGAACTCCTTATGCAGCTCGGGTGGCAGCTCCCGAACAGTGAGTTGGTGACATGCTACCTTCGGCGCAATGCATCAGCTACTACATTGGCCTTTCCGGGGTGATAGTTGATTCCTACATCATAATTCTTGATGAGTTCCAACCATTGACGTTGACTCAAATTCAGATCCGTTTGCGTGAATATATATTTGAGTCTTTCATGATCCGTATAGATCTCACATCGGTGACTGAAGATGTAATGCCTCCAAATCTTCAAGGCATGTACTACGGCTGCAAGTTCCCGGTCGTATGTGGGGTAATTCAGCTCATGTTTCTTTAGTTGCCTCGATGCATAGACTACCACTTGTCCTCCTTGCATAAGCGCACATCCAAGTCCTTGTCTTGATGCGTCACAATATATATCAAAACTCTTGCTCACGTCCGGCAATACCAAAACCGGCGCTGTTTTTAAATCTTTTCTTTAGCTCCTCAAATCTGTCTTGACACGCTTGTGTCCACTGGAATGCTTTTCGTTTCATCAGCAATTCAGTCATAGGCTTCGCTATTTTGGAGAAATCCTTGATGAACCGGCGGTAGTATCCAGCTATCCCAAGGAAACTCCGAATGTCCCTCACATTCTGCGGTTGTTCCACTTCAGAAAATTCATCACTTTTCTAGGATCAACCGATACTCCTCCTTCGGAGATGATGTGGCCTAGGAACGATATCTCCTTTAGCCAAAACTGACACTTGCTGAACTCAGCATACAATTGATACTCTCACAGTTTCTGCAATTTCAATATCAAGTGTTATTCAAGTTCTTCCTCGCTTTTTGAATACACCATGACGTCGTCGATGAAAACCACGACGAACTTGTCCAATGTGACACCCTCATTTTTGGGTTCTGCATGTATTCATGTTTCATGTAGAAAAATACTTTTAAAATAAGTTGAAACCGAGAAAAGAATCAAAAAGTTAGCCAACAGAGTAAATTCCAGTGTACAGAGAGCGCCGACGAATCCTCTCGCGGCTTGCTGGCCACGTGGCGTGTTCGGAGCTCATCTCCGCAAATGGGGAGGGGTACGTCGCTAAACTGGCTACGTGGAGAGGTCCGACCCTGTGGGACACGTGTTGCCCCCGGAGCTAGCCTCTGCGGAGAAGCGGGGCCAGTCCCGCAGGACACGTGTCACCTTAGGAGCTATTCACCGCGGAAAAGAGAGGACCAGCCACGCGGGACACGTGTCACCTTCGGAGCTCACCTCCGGGAGATCCGACGCTGATAGACACGTGTCGACCTCGGAGCTCGTCTCTAAGAAAAAAGGGAGTTCGGCGCTACTTGACGCGTGGTATACACGGAGCTCACCTCTGAAGAGAGGGAGGTCCGAAATTGACACGTGGCACCCCGGAGCCACCTCCGAAGAGAGGGGGGGTCCGGAACTGACACGTGGCATTCGCGGAGCTTGCCTCTGTTGACAGGGGAGGTCCCGACCGCCAGGATACGTGGCGCACGCGGAGTCCGCCTCTGAGAAAGAGGGAGGTCTCGCTAGCTTGACACGAGGCACAACCGGAGCTCGTCTTTGCGAAAAGGGGAGACCAGGCCCCCGATGGACACGTGGAGCTTCCAGAGCTCATCACCGCAGAGCTAACGAGTTCTGGAGCGGTTTTTGCTTCTGTACGAGGGGGAAAACCGGTATGGGAGGAAACCGACACGAATTCTACAATGTTACCGCACCAAATCAACTAAAGATAAGTTGTTAAGATTCAACGACAAGTTGAATAGGACTCTTATTCGAAGTCCAATCAGATTAGAACTCTTTCTTCCCGATTATAAATAGAACCCAGAACCTTTGGCCGAAACCACAAACTTCTTTTCCAACTCCTGAGCCAACGACTTAGAGCCCTAGCCCCGGCTCGCCGAATAAAGCCTTCGCCAGAGTTTGGTCAAGAGAAATCGCCGGAAGAGAGCCCCAACGATCGGTCTGATAGGAGAAGGACCCCGAGGCTAAGAAGAACATAAGGTAGGTCTCCAATACCACCTTACGACATCATCGCATTTTCTTTGCATCTGTTCTTCGATTCCTTTCGAATAGAAACTTTTTCGTGGACAGATCACTTGTTGATCAGTTTGATCTAGATCTAAAGACATGATCATCGCCACGTCCACATTTGATCCGAACACCTCTGTTCATCGTAAAATCATGCAATCCATGCTAGAACACGTACAAACCGATCTAATAAAAACTGCACCATAGGATTAACATGCATATGCATCATCACATCTAGTTAAAGTTTGTGCATGATATTGATTGTTGTGAATCTTGTATGTGCGTGATCATGTATAGAAGGACAAGCTCGGGGAGCTCTTTACGACGGACTACAACAACAAGATTTTGAGCTACAGGAACCGCCAGAACAAGGCAAGTGCCCCTTGACCATATTGATCCTATGTTTTGGGAAACTGTTTTGTTTTACGAAAAGGTGTGTGTGCTAAGTCAAACATGATGGAAACCCTTTTATAGGAGTTTACTAGTTTTGGTTAAAACACCCTTGTCGCCTGGGATGTTTATGAGTCGGATATGGTTTTTACTTTTATGCTTCGCTAAGTCCATGGGATTTGGAAGCGAGATAGATGTGTCTAGCTAACTGCACTCGTAATAATAATGGGAAATTGATGTTGTTAATGAACATGGATAGGAGGGAGATCTAGGCAAGCCTGGGTTTGTGATTGAGGTAGCATGAGATGGTGGTTTACTTGCCGTAGATCTAAGGACCGGTTCATGCGAGCACATGCCAGGATAACAGTGCCACCACAAGGCCAAGTATGTGTGCGGCTTAGCTGAGTGATTAGGTAAGTTGCTAGATTTTTATGGACCGTGGAAGGCACGGGGAATGGGAGTCGAGTGAGGACTGTCATGGGAACTGCATGGCACAAGAGGGGGGCCGTGGGTGGGAGAATTGAACATTCTAGCCTACCGGTGAAACCTTAGTGAGTCCATACATCTAGTAGCCCCTTTGTAAAGGCTATTTTGTGATCTCTTGACCATACATCGACGGTTTTGTACTAGTATAATGGAGGTTCTGCAGTCACCGACGGGTGACGAAATCACAAACTTATGGGTAAAGTGGTACAACCTCTGCAGAGTCTAAAATTATCATGATAGCCGACCTTATGGTCACGAGCGCCTGGCCAACTTCCATGATTAGTTGGATGGTTATTTTGTGATGGTTATGGTTATTGGTTATGGTTTGGTTTTGGTTTAGTTTTCGGGACTGTTGAGTCCGGGTGATAAGATTGGTTGCATGACTGATGAGTCATGGCAAAAAGATTGGTCTCGGTGTGAGACAAAATTGGTTATGAGATGAAATGGTAGCGAATACGAGATGGTATTCGTGAGATGGTAGCGAATACGAGAAGGTATTCATGAGCAAGAATGAAGTTGATTAGTGTTTGGAAAGTGATGAACATAATGGTGGTATGTTGGTATTTTAATACATGTTGGGATTACATTCACTTAAAGATAAGTTATTGTTTTATCGTGGTTTTGATAAATAACTTTGCTTTCTACAATGAGCCTTTTATACCTACCTTGTTGTGAGCTACATATCATATTTTCCCGCACTTGCTGAGTACATTATTGTACTCAAACTTGCATTATTATTTCATCATCAGCAACAGGAGAAGATTACTATGGAGACCAAGTGGAGCATTAGGCGTGTAATCTGTTCTCAACCTTGCCTGTGGGGATGGAGTAGAGATGGAGCTGTTGCTGCTTAGACTGCTTCCGCATTAGTTAGAAGACTTCTGCTGTTAGAATAAAGACTTCCGCTGTTAGATTAAGACTTCCGCTGTGAGCATGAGTCCAAGACTCATGAGACATTGTAACAAACCGTTATTCGTGGTTATATATATTCTGAATTCAGTTTGTGGAGCATTTGTGTATGTGTGATGAACATCCTGGCACACATATGCATCAGTTCTCGGTTTCGTGGTTTTCCACAGAATTGAGGGCGTCACAGATTGGTATCAGAGCCACGGGTTGACGGTAGGTTACACGCTTAGATAGAAGTCACAGATTGGTATCAAACACAGATTGGTATCAACCTGCCACGGGTTGACCGTAGATCACACAACCTAGATAGATCACAAATTGGTAGCTAAGCCACGCTGACTATAGGATGCAAGCCTAGGATGCATAGATTGGCATTGGAACTACCTTGACATAGGATACAAGACTTGGAGAAGCCATAGTTGGATCACAGATTTGGCATCACCCTAAGCCATATAGGACCCCCATTGAATAAACCTTGAATAGGAGTTGTGTGAGCCCTTGTGATGATTGTTTTTGATTGTGTGCTTAATGTGAGTCGTGGGACGTCTCAAGCGTTGTCCATATCCACACATAAGTGGAAAGAGGTGTGAGATGCCTCGGCACTTGTTCACATCCTCATATGGGCTAATATATATAGTCCAACCCACCTTGATGCATATAGTGAGGGGGATCCGTCTAACTTTCTAACCTCTATTCTATTTCGTTCTCTCTCACAGATGGTGAGAGGAAACACCGGCCGCCAAGGAAGTAATGTCCGTGGCAACCAAGAGGATGGCCAGGACGAAGTTCCGGTTAACCCTCGAGCTGGTGAGAACAACCTGGAACAGTTGATGGCCATGCAGAATCAACTTATGCAAACCATGATCCAAACTTTTGGTCAGTTGCAGGCCAAAAACAACCCCCCCCCCCCCGTTCTGGCACCACCGTAGGCTCATAATAGACTGGGAGAGTTCATGAGGACTCAACCACCCACCTTTGCTCAAGCTAACGACCCCATGGAGGCCAACGACTGGTTGAAATCCATGGAGAAGAAGCTTGCCATAGTGAAGTGCAATGACCGAGAGAAGGTTCTTTTTGCGTCGCACCAACTCATGGGAGTTGCCGCTGACTGGTGGGATGCCCTATGCAACGCTCATATCGACCCGGAGATGATCACTTGGACTGAGTTCAAGGAGAGTTTCCGCTCTCATTACATCCCTGCTGGTGTAATGATGCTCAAGAGACAGGAGTTCGAAGGTCTCCGCCAAGGACAGTGAAGCGTGAATGAGTATCTCAACAAGTTCACGCAACTGTCCCGGTATGCCCTCGAAGATGTCAACTCGGACCAACGGAAGCAGTACCTGTTCATGAGAGGGTTGAACAATGAGATCCAGGTTCAGCTCCTCAACAATGACTACGCGAGCTTCCAGAAGCTGGTTGACAAGGCTATAGTGGTTGAAAGAAAGATCCGAGAG
Organism: Neostapfia colusana; assembly: GCA_030760725.1. Classification (NCBI taxonomy): domain Eukaryota; kingdom Viridiplantae; phylum Streptophyta; class Magnoliopsida; order Poales; family Poaceae; genus Neostapfia; species Neostapfia colusana. The sequence goes on along the minus strand of JASWHV010000010.1, from coordinate 78,205,137 downwards.
ATCGAGCGAGAGTGCAAGAGGAAGATGCCATACCAGCCCCAAGGGAGCAACGTACGACCTCGGTACATGCCCCCAGCTGCACTGCAGTATGGATTGACCGCTCCTGCATACCGCCCTAATCAGCCACCACAGCAATGACCCGTTGCACAAGCTCCTCGTGTGCCTTTGCCTCCTGTGCCCCGACCCAACATGGGCGCTCCTGTTCAAAACCCCCGCCCCAACGTACCTTCTGCCATAGGCAACAGGGCATGCTTTGCATGCGGGGAAATAGGACACTCCGCGAGCCAGTGCCCGAGGAGAGGCCCTGGACCGCAAGGCAACGTGCCCAAGCAGAACCCGCGACCGAACGGAGGGGACAATCAAGGAAACCGTGGACAGCAGTACTATGCTCGCGGCAATGTGAACCATGTCTCTGCTGAGGAAGCACAACAGGCTGAGGATGTCGTAATTGGTATGTTCCTTGCCAATTCCAACCCAGCCACCATTTTATCCGATTCTGGAGCATCAAATTCCTTCATATCATCCAAGTATGTTGCCAAGCATAATCTACCCATATCACACTTAAAATGTGCTATGTTAGTTAATTCTCCCGGTGGAGAGATGAGGACTAATACAGTATGTGTGAAAGTAAGCCTTAAAATAAGGGGGTAGACTTCCTTGACAATCTCATTGTCTTGTATTCCCAAGGGCTTGACATAATACTCGGGATGGATTGGTTAAGCAAGCACAACGGAGTAATCCAATGTGCTGAAAGGAGTGTGCAGTTGACAAACGAGCACGGTATTCGTATCGAGTTTAAGTCAGCCCAACAAGCAACCACAAAGGAAATTTTGAACCACGTCGAAGGAGCAACATTGGACAGCATTCCAATGGTTCAGGAATTCTCGTACGTGTTTCCAAAAGAGCTTCCAGCTATGCCACCTGACCGGGACATTGAGTTTGCCATTGATTTGGTACCCGGAACTGCACCCATAGCAAAGAGACACTATAGGATGCCCGTCAATGAACTAGTGGAACTCAAGAAGCAAATTCAGGAGCAGTTGGGGAAGGGTTTTATACGTCCAAGCTCGTCACCATGGGGAGCCCCCGTGCTCTTTGTAGACAAGAAGGATGGGACCCAAAGGATGTGCGTGGACTATAGGTCTCTCAACGAGGTGACAATCAAAAACAAATACCCTCTGCCCCGTATAGAAGACCTATTCGACCAAATGAAAGGAGCCCGAGTGTTCTCCAAGATTGATCTTCGGACGGGATACTTCCAGCTGAAGATTAAGCCCTCCGATATACCCAAGACTGCCTTTCGGACACGATATGGTTCATATGAATATACCGTCATGTCTTTTGGGTTAACAAATGCACCCACATACTTCATGTACCTCATGAACAAGGTTTTCATGGAGTACTTGGATAAGTTCGTCGTTGTTTTTATCGATGACATTATGGTGTATTCATAAAGTGAGGGGGAGCATGAAGAACATTTGAGATAGACCTTGCAGAAAATGCGCGAGCATCAATTGTATGCCAAGCTTAACAAGTGTCAATGTTGGCTAAAGGAGATATCGTTCCTAGGCCACATTATCTCCGAGGAAGGGGTATCGGTTGATCCCAGAAAAGTGGGAGATGTTCTGAAGTGGAACCAACCACAAAACGTGAGGGATATTCGAAGTTTTCTTGGGATGGCTGGATACTACCGAAGGTTCATCAAGCACTTCTCTAAGATAGCAAAGTCTATGACGGAGTTGCTAACGAAGGGAAAAGCCTTCCAATGGACACCAGCATGCCAAGAAAGTTTTGAGGACATCAAGGAAAGGCTAACTACAACGCCGGTTTTGGTATTGCCGGACGTGAGCAAGAGCTTTGACATATATTGTGACGCATCCAGACAAGGACTCGGATGTGTGCTCATGCAAGAAGGACAAGTGGTAGCCTATGCCTCACGACAATTAAAGAAGCACGAGCTTAATTATCCTACCCACGACTTCGAGCTAGCGGCAGTAGTGCATGCATTGAAGATTTGGAGACATTATATCCTTGGTCATTGATGCGAGATCTATACGGATCACAAAAGCCTCAAGTACATATTTACACAAACGGACTTGAATTTGAGGCAACGTTGATGGTTGGAACTCATCAAGGATTACGATGTTAGAATCAACTACCACCCTGGAAAGGCCAATGTAGTAGCTGATGCATTGAGCCGGAAGGGAGCATGTCACCTACTCACGGTTCGGGAGCTACCACCCAAACTATGCAAGGAGTTCAAACGGTTACACCTCGGATTCTTGAACAAGATGGAAGTGATGGAACTCCACTCTTCATTGGAGCAAGAGATAAGAGATGGGCAAGCAACGGATGAGGAGATTAAGGAAATCAAGGAAAGGATCCGACAAGGAATAGAGAAGGATTTCAAGGAAGATGAGAAGGGTACGCTTTGGCTAGGAAAAAGGATTTGTGTACCTAACGTGAAGCACATCCGCAACATGATATTAAAAGAGGCACATGATTCACCCTATTCCATACATCCTGGAAGCACCAAAATGTACAAGGACTTGAAGACTTGTTATTGGTGGGATGGTATGAAAAGGGACATAGCCGAATACGTTGCCCTATGCGACACATGCCAACGGATGAAGGCCGAACATCAAAGACCCGCTGGATTGTTGCAACACTTGAAGGTACCCGAGTGGAAGTGGGAAGACATCAGTATGTATTTCATCGTAGGATTGCCACGCACTCAGTCGGGTTATGACTCCATATGGGTTATCGTGGACCGATCAACGAAAACAGACATTTTCTCCCTGTAAGGGCCAAGTACAAAGTTGCACAATTAGCCGAGTTGTACATGGAGCAGATCGTGTGCCGTCATGGAGTCCCGAGGAGGATAGTCTCAGATCGAGGTTCTAAGTTTACCTCTAGATTTTGGAGGAAGATGCAGAAAGCTATGGGTACACGACTGGATTTTATCTCTGCCTATCACCCACAAACCGATGGACAAACCGAAAGGACAAACCAAATTTTGGAGGACATTTTGAGAGCCTGCGCCTTGAAACATGGGCGTAGTTGGGATAGGAGTTTACCGTACGCCGAATTCTCCTATAACAACAGCTATCAAGCTAGCTTGAAGATGTCGCCTTTCGAAGCATTATATGGTAGACGGTGTAGGACACCGCTGTTTTGGAACGAGACCGGAGATAACCAAGTGTTTGGACCAGAAGTGCTACAAGAGGCTGAAAAGCAAGTCCAAACCATACGAGAGAACTTGAAGGCTGCTCAGTCACGACAGAAAGGCTATGCGGACTATAGGCGAAGGAAGTTAACTTTCGAAGTAGGAGACTTCTTATACCTTAAGGTATCGCCTATCCGAGGCCAACGACGTTTCAACGTCAAAGGCAAGCTAGCACCTCGCTACATCGGGCCGTTTAAGATTTTGGATAAGCGAGGAGAAGTAGCCTATCAACTAAAGCTCCCAACGCACCTCTCCGACGTACATGACGTGTTTCATGTATCTCAGCTCAAGAAGTGCTTGAGAGTACCAGAGGAGCAAGTACCGATGGAAGGGCTTGAACTTCAAAAGAACCTGACCTATGCAGAGCACCCTGTCCGAATTTTGGACGTAAAGGAAAGGGTCACGGGGAACAAAGTGATCCGATGGTGCAAGGTACAATGGAGCCATCACACCGAAGCTGAAGCCACATGGGGGCGTGAAGAAGATATCAAGACAGAGTTTCCTCATCTATTCTCTACTAACGAATCTCAAGGGCGAGATTCAATTTAAGGGGGGTAGATTTGTGACACCCTCATTTTCGGGTTCTGCATGTATTCATGTTTCATGTAGAAAAACCCTTTTGAAATAAGTTCAAACCGAGAAAAGAATCAAAAAGTTAGCCAAAAGAGCAAATTCTAGTGTACAGAGAGCGCCGAAGACAACTCCCGCGGCTCGCTGGCCACGTGGCGTGTTCGGAGCTCATCTCTGCAAATGGGGAGGGGTCCGCCACTAAACTGGCTACGTGGCAGGCTCAGGGCTCATCTCCGCAAAGGGGGAGAGGTCCGACCCTGTGGGACACGTGTTATCCCCGGAGCTAGCCTCTGTGGAGAAACGGGGCTAGTCTCGCAGGACACGTGTCACCTTAGGAGCTATTCACCGTGGAAAAGAGAGGACCAGCCACGCGGGACACGTGTCACCTTTGGAGCTCGCCTCCGGGAGGTCCGACGCTGATAGACACGTGTCAACCTTGGAGCTCGTCTCTAAGGAAAAAGAGAGTCCGGCCCTAATTGACACGTGGCATTCACGGAGCTCACCTCCGAAGAGAGGGAGGTCCGAAATTGACACGTGGCACCCCGGAGCCACCTCCGAAGAGAGGGGGAGGTCCAGAACTGACATGTGGCGTTCGCGGAGCTTGCCTCTGTTGAGAGGGGAGGTCCCGACCGCCAGGATACGTGGCGCACACGGAGCGCGCCTCTGAGAAATAGGGAGGTCTCGCTCGCTTGACACGCGGAACAACCAGAGCTCGTCTTTGCGGAAAGGGGAGATCAGGCCCCCGATGGACACGTGGAGCTTCCGGAGCTCATCACCATGGAGGTAACAAGTTCTGGAGTGGTTTTTGCTTCCGTACGAGTGGGAATACCGGTACGGGAGGAAACCTACACGAATTCTACAATGTTACCGCACCAAATCAACTAAAGATAAGTTGTTAAGATTCAACGACAAGTTGAATAGGACTCTTATTCGAAGTCCAATCAGATTAGAACTCTTTCTTCCCGATTATAAATAGAACCCAGAACCTTTGGCCGAAACCACGAACTTCTTTTCCAACTCCTGAGCCGACGACTTAGAGCCTTAGCCCTGGCTCGCCGAATAAACCCTTCGCAGGAGTTTGGTCAAGAGAAATCGCCGGAAGAGAGCCCCAACGATCGGTCTGATAGGAGAAGGACCCCGAGGCTAAGAAGAAGATAAGGTAGGTCTCCAATACCACCTTACGACATCATCGCGTTATCTTTGCATCTGTTCTTCGATTCTTTTCGAATAGAAACTTTTTCGTGGACAGATCACTTGTTGATCCGTTTGATCTAGATCTAAAGACAAGATCATCGCCACGTCCACATTTGATCCGAACACCTCTGTTCATCGTAAAACCATGCAATCCATGCTAGAACACGTACAAATTGATCTAATAAAAACTGCACCATAGGATTAACATGCATATGCATCATCGCATCTAGTTAATGTTTGTGCATGATATTGATTGTTGTGAATCTTGTATGTGCGTGATCGTGTATAGAAGGACAAGCTCAGGTAGCTGTTTACGACGGACTACAGGAACAAGATTTTGAGCAACAGGAACCGCCAGAACAAGGCAAGTGCCCCTTGACCATATTGATCCTATGTTTTGGGAAACTGTTTTGTTTTGCGAAAAGGTGTGTGTGCTGTGTCAAACATGATGGGAAACCCTTTTATAGGAGTTTACTAGTTTTGTATAAAACACCCTTGTGGCCTGGGAAGTTTATGAGTCGGGTCTGGTTTTTACATTTATGCTTCGCTGAGTCCATGGGATTGGGAAGCGAGATAGATGTGTCTATCTAACTGCACTCGTAATAATAATGGGAAACTGATGTTGTGTAACAGCCCTAACTTTTGTAAAGTTTGATGTAAACTTATGAAACAAAGTTAAGGCGATAAAAGACTATAGTTGTGTCACATGAAATGATGAACACAAATATGGACATGTTAGGGAGTTAAAAATTTGAGGTGCTCATAATTCTTTTGACCTATCCTCCAAGTTTTATCACAATTGGAGCTCATTTGCTATTTTAAATCGAATTGGGGATAAGAGGGACAATTGTGGCTGTGGACCCCACCGGTCAGTCTCACAAAATTGCAACCGACTCCATCGACTGTTGTACGTGTGCCACCTCCCTCAGCCGGCGTCGACCGACATGCTCCAGCGCCAGCTCCTGCTTCCAATCACGAGCTTGGCCTGATCTTCATGCAGCTGGTGCACCAAAGCAAGTTGCTCGCTCGCTCCCTCGGTCTCTCTGCTCGTCCTCCCCCACGCAGTGAAGAACAGCCGTGCTCTCTGTTCGCCTGAGCAAACCATAGCAACCCAGCTCCCTTTGCTCGAGCTTCCAACAGCAAAAAGGTTCGCCCATGAGTTCTCTAGCCGGCTAGCACCCTTCCTCCGCTGTTCCATGCTTGCTTGCGCCTGGAAACCGCTTGATTTCTGCTGCTCCCGTGTTGAACGTCTGAGGACCGAGACTGAACACCGTGGACAGCCCAAACCAGGAGGGATCACGCCCAAGCAAGCTACCCCGTCGGTGCACCTACAAGTCTAGTTGCTCACCTCCAAAGCTCAGCCCTAGCCATTGATCACAGAGGGAGAATTTCAAGTTTTTCTCCCGGGCGGCAGAAACGGACCTTGAGGTAAGGAATTGTAAGATTCGTCCTCAAATCGTGTTTGTTGGGTTTCAAACTTCACACACAGGATGTTAACTGCCTATCACACCCCCTCCATCGATTTTGGACCAAGAAATTGAGTGTAGAGTGAGAAATCCGAGTTCTTTTTGAGGGTACAGCGCTGGACCATATCGGGCGCATGGTGCCGATAGGTTTAGAGCCCTCCCCAGATTGTTTAGACCTCATGTCGGTCTTCTACATGATCCCCTGATGCTTTAGAGCCCAAGAACCGACCATTTGGTGGAGAATTCACCGTGCAAGACCTCGCTGGAGCCCTAGGGTTTGCTGTGGCCGGTGCGCCCTGTTTTCCGGCGAGTTTCAGCCGCCGGCAACCTCACCAACGTGTTCAGCATGGGGGAAAATGGAGGGGGGCGGCCAGCAGGGGGTCTGGAGGTGGCTGGGAAGTGCTTTTCCGGTGACCTCGCCGGAGAGGGACACCACTGCCCTGTTTGGCGCGAGTCTGGAGGTTAGGGATGACAGGTGGGACCCACTGTCAGCATTTAAACATTTTCCAGATTTTCCCACTCTAGTTCAAACTTTGGAGAGCCATAACTTTGTATAGGAGTGTCCAAAAATTGTGAAACAAATTTTGTTGGATTCTTCTAAAAGATTACTATCCAGGGTTGCAGCCCAATGTTTATGAAAATCCCTAGATTTGGCTCATTAATTCATTTAAATAAAATCTTGTATGAATTTTTACAGGAGTTCTGTTTATTGGAAAATTCCCAAATTTGTACAGGACATTCTTCCAAAATTCCTTGAACTCCAGTAACAATTTCACAGGCATTGGACCTCATTTGCTTGGTCAAATTGTGTGTTCGTTCCTTATGTCTCTGAAAAATGAGAAAATAAACAGAGACATTTTCAGCTTTTCTCCAATCCTTGTAAAATCCCTATCTCCATGTAGGAAAATCCAAAAATGGTAAAACCAATTCCTATGGACTCAGGACATTTTGTACTTCACAAAAAGTCTACTTTGCAGCATAGGAAAGCTTAATATCTAGGGGATAAAGGCAGGTTAGTGAAAACCACATAAGGATTTATTGTGCTCACATGAAGCTATTTCTAGAGCTCAATTTTTGCACACTGCCTAAATACCATCCATAGAGGCTGTGGTTAAATGCTCAGCTTCATTGGACCTTTGAAACTTGAGCTACCATCTTTTAGGTTTAAGTGTTCATATAATGGACTTAATCACATGGTGATTACTAGTATCTTTTTTCACCCTAGCTTTCATCATCTCTAAGGTTGTAGATCCAACAACAGAAACCCTGCTGTTGTTTGTCCTTTTTAGGTGTGAGTTAACTGGTACACCAGCTTTGAATCATTTTCTAAATTGCTTTTGAATACATGTGCATAAATCATCTTAATAGCACGTGACGTCGACGTTCGACGAGGACTCAACTCCGCAGCCAGGATCTCCATCTCGTGACGAGCTTGGCAGATTCTCTGGAGGAAGACTAACTCCTAGCTTCTAACAAAACCGTTGAGCAAGGTAAGCCCCGGTTTGCATATCGTTACCGTTTTAAATTTTGCTTTACTTCACATCATGTTTATTAGACTTGATATTGCACATTATGTCTAGGATGATCGAAACCCACTTACATGTCTATTACATCCCTGATTAGAAGGTTTAGTGTAGGCTTTGCCTCGTTGTAGATGCTAGGCTAATGTTGTAGCTAGCTCGGTAGAAGTCGAGTAGTAAAAAGCTACTCGCGAGAAAGGTCGAGTAATGGAGTTACTCGCGAGAGGTTGATGATAAGAGCACCCCATGAAAATGAGATGGGGACGGGGATGTTCCTGTAGGATGGAGTGCTCAAGGTTGGTCTCGACCTGCGATGGGTGTGAATACTTGAGACCACATTAGGCCTGGACCGGGATGGTAAGGCAAATGTGGAGGTTGGTTGTAGCCCCGTCCGTGTCGGTTAAAGACCGTATGTATGCGGCCCTGCTGGACAAGATTTAGCTGTACCGGATATATAGTGGGGTATGGGACCCATGAAACCGATGTAACTCGATGGACCGTGATATAGAAACTCATCCTTCACGTGGGAATGGCGTTGAGAAGGCGGGAGGTGTAAATCCTTTAGCGGGCAACTTCGACGTGTCCGCATAGAGGATCATCCTGCTCGGTGCGAAGCGTTTTTCTATGTTGGGGTGTCGTGTGAAAGGTTGCTGCATACAAGGTAAGAAAGATCTCTTGAGAGAGTCTTTCGAGGCGGGTGTATGTGTCGTGTATTCCGGGTTGTTATTGATTCGAATCATCGTCGCTCGCGGTGGAGGATTGAGCATACTTGCCCACTGCACCGTGACTTAGTAAGAAGAGGAACTAAGTCTCTTAACTTGCTGTTTGTGGATTAATCACTGTATTGGAACCTTGACTGAAGTAGATATAGAGCCAACTAAATTTCATTTCCACCTTAGGCTAGCAACATCGGTATAAGCGTTTCTTGTTTGATTGTGGACTTCCAATGTTGTGAGGCGTGAGGACCACTAAAATGAAGGCTATAAGAATCTGAATATAAGGATCAAGTTTAGTCAAGCTGCATTTTGCAAATTCCTGTTCCTACTATCTTACTACCCCTGCATTAGAGTTACATGTTTAGGAGTGACGGTTAAGTCTTGCTGAGCCTTAGTGCTCACGGTTGCTTCTGAGTTGTTTTTGCAGGTAGCAGGATGCCTGCTATGAAGAGGGTTGTTTGGTGAGACGATGAACCTCACGGTTTTTTCAACTCATCGGAAACCTAGCCGCTGCCTTTCTTTGGTGAAGCTAGTAGGAAGCGTTCACGGGCTGAACGACTTCTCTTCGGCGTAGTTAGGGTCGAGAGTGAGTAGTTTGTCCAGCAAATTTTAATTTCCGCTGCGTGTGTACATTATGTTGTAAAAGAAATTATCTTGAGTAACAAAAGGGTTCTGTTATGTTCTTGATCCTCTTTTCGTGCTTGCTGTTGGGTGCCGCATCACACGGCACCACCTAATGCGATTCCCGGGCATCACAGCGTGGTATCAGAGCCGCATTGGGAATAGCACGCATGAAAAGAGTCTATTTTCAAAAACTTAGAGGTATACGAGTGAGAAACGTATAGTATGCCCACATAAGGAGTATAATTAGCATAGTTACTTAAGGTGGCAAGCTAACAGTGTGTTATCATTTAGTATTTCAATTCTGTAACGACGCACCTACGTGGAGGTAAGAATGGTAAGGAACGTCACCGAAAGCGGATCAATTTCGGTTAGCTCACCCATACGAGGAAAGTAGTGTGGGATGTTCCGTTCAGCAATGGACAGGAAGTGAATTTGTTTTCTAAGACTCTTCATGTCTTAGAGACATATGAATGGCACTAGCCTCCAGTGCGCAAACCCAGGGGCAAGAAGAGGAGACCCCATCGTGTGGTTTGTAACATGAAGTGTGCTCTTTAGGACTCTTCATGTCCTATGAGGCATACGAAAGTGCTGTTCCACCGGTGTGCTTTATTGCAAAGGTGTGGAGCCCCCCGTCGGCTGGTGAATAACCCGATCATGTACCTTGAGACGTGGCTTGACTCAAGGACGGCCCGTATGGCAATGATACGGGGCGTATGTTTTTACTATGATATGGACCTGCCTAAAATGACAAACCAATGTGTGCATCATTATTGAGTGGTCTTCTGCAGGTACCTTAACCACGTTAGAACATGTCGTGTAGAAAACGTTTGTGAGTGATCGTTTTAGTGTCACCACTTGAGACGTATATGCCGGTATAAAGCCGGTTAGGATTTTAATTTGGTGAGGAACCATAGTACCGTGATGTGTTTTGAACTGCATGACAAGGAAGGTTTGAAAAGAAAAAGAGTAAATTTGGAGTCTAGGATTCTATTAGGGGGTAATGAACTCCTATATTGAACTAAGAGTCAATTGGGAGTATAGATTTATTCACAAAGACTTAGGAATAAACCTCCCCTGTTTTCGGCAGAATTTTTGCTGAAGTTGAACAGGCATAATTTTTGTTTGGTTGAACCAATGGAGGTGAGTGATACATTTCTGGAAAGCTATGTATGTCTTCTACAACTCTTCAGTAGAACTCCAGATCAGAATCACCCTCCAAATGGATGAAATTTCAGAGGAGTGTGTACTGCCCAAAAACAGGGCAGTCACAAATTGCTCTCTGGAAATTTCTGTATTTCGACCATAACTTTCTGTAGGAAAATTTCTATGTGTCACACCGTTGGAAAGCTTGTGATATATGCTATGACTTTGTAGTTCAAAGTTTCTCCAGATTTGGAGTTTAAAGTGATGAAATTTTGCGGACAAAACAGCTACTTTCAAAGGAGGTGCTGTCAAAATTGTTCCTGATTTCTGTTAACGTTGAAATATCACAATTTTTGATCCAGAACAGATATGAAGGCAAATGAATACTCGTTGGAAAGATATTGAAGTTAACTATAACTTTGATATGCAACTTGAGATATGAAATTGCCATTTTCATATTTAAATTCTGGGGTTAAGACCAATTGGTCATTCTGAACAGAGTAGTGCTTATTGCCTATGTAACTTAAGACTTGTTGTGGACAGGGATGTTTCAGACTTCTCTAAGCTCCATAACATGTTCTTGAGTTATTTTTCAGTTTGTTCTACTGTTGGAATTAAGGGTTTGGACAAACTTGCTCACGTTTGATAGATTTCAGAATTGTCGAAACCCTGGTTAGATTATGTGTGCTGCATTATTGAAGTGATGCTTTGACGGTTAATGTTTTTGAATTCAAGTTGAGTTTGTACTTTGAATTTTAACCGTAAATTGCTCATTCTTGCAGCATGGATCGTGCTCATTCCAGGAGTGAGGTTGGTGAGTCGAGTCACGGTGAATGTAATTCACCACGACAAGAAGTGCCGATATTATCAACCGGATTGGCGGAAATCTTGGCAAAGATGGCAGAGTCTCTGGATCTGTTGGTGCGACAAAGCATACGACAGGAGATACTACAGAAAAATTCCCCGCCAAGCACTTATCTGGATTTCTTAGCAAGACAACCACCGGTTTTCTCGGAAGCGAAAGAACCATTGGAGTCGGCTCATTGGCTCCAATGTATTGAAGCTAAGTTCGATATGCTTGAGTGCGATGAATATCAGAAGAATCTATTTGCCGCTCAACAACTCCACGGAACCGCTGGAGCTTGGTGGGCGGAGTACATCGCTACTCTTCCTGAAGATCATCGAGTGACATGGGATGAATTCCGGAATGTTTTTCGGGCACGTCACATTTGTTCGGCAATTATACGAACAAAGTATCAAGATTTTCTGGAGCTAAAGCAAGGGGAAAGGAGTGCGTACGAGTACTTCAAAGAGTTTGAAGACTTGATGCAATACGCCACTCATATGGTAGACTCGGAAGCGTTGAAGTGCGAGTATTTCTTCCGAGGTTTGAATGTCGAACTTAAGGAACAAGTGACCTTGTTCAATAACGGTATTTACAATGAGTTGGTAAATGCCGCTATCATTAAAGAAGACATGCATCTCCGTTGTGAAGCGGAGTTGAAAAGAAGTATACCGCCAGACCACGATATCGAGGTTCGTCCGAACTATCGAGTGCAGTATTACTCGCCAATTAGGCAACAAATTCAGCCTGTGGTGCAACTCTCACAACCACGGCTGAAGATGATCACTTATGAGCCTCAACCTCAACAGCAGCAGTCAGGAATTATTCGTGCAACCCTACCACCACTAGCTACGCACGAATTATCTCCACCTCGTGCTAGTAGAGAGCTGAGGATTTCTGCAGCACGAAACCGTCGTGGAGCTAAGAAGAGCCACACTTATGTTTTGTCTCGTCAATGCTCAGATCAGCATCATGAACCTTCAAAGAAGAATCTTTCAAAAGCTGGCAGGGTTAATTAGACTGCTATTGAGGATATTGCAAAAGGCGAACCAGTTTTGGCGGGTATGTTCACTTTACATGAACAGCCCACTTCCGTGTTGTTTGATTCCGGAGCCACCCACAATTTTATTAGCAGAGACTATGTGCTGAAGAATAATCTTCCATTTAGCACAGTTAAGCATCCGTTTCATATCAGCTCACCCGGAGGCAAGATATCAACAGATGAGATGGTCTCTCGGGCACCTTTATGTTTGAGTGGAAACATCTATCCTGCGAGCCTTATCATACTCAAAGGCCAAAGGATTGATGTTATCTTGGGGATGTCATGGTTGACACATTATGGAGCTATCTTTGACATTAGCTCTCGGACTGTCCAACTGAATTCCCCAATACATGGTTGCAACACATTGAACCTTGTGGATCCATCACAACGAGTTGCAGCAGTGAATCAGATTGAAACTCCTAAACTTGAGGATATTCCAGTGGTATGTGAATATCCAGATGTGTTTCCCGAAGACTTGCCGGGCATGCCGCCCGAACGTGATGTAGAGTTCAAGATTGAACTAGCACCGGGAACAACACCTATTTCTCGGCGACCATACAAAATGGCACCGAAGGAGCTCGCAGAATTGAAGGAGCAGCTTAATGACCTCATGGACAAAGGTTTTATACGCCCAAGTTCATCACCTTGGGGCTGTTCCGCACTCTTCGTGAAGAAGAAGGACGAGACTTTGAGACTGTGCGTAGATTATCGTCCACTGAATGCTGTCACTATCAAGAATAAGTATCCACTACCGCACATCGATATTTTGTTCGATCAACTAGTGGGTGCTAAGGTATTCTCCAAAATGGACCTTCGGTCCGGGTATCACCAGATAAAAATCCGGGCAGAAGATGTACCTAAGACGGCGTTCTCGACAAGATATGGTCTTTATGAATATCTTGTCATGTCTTTTGGGTTAACCAATGCTCCGGCTCACTTTATGTATCTCATGAACTTTGTGTTCATGCCGGAGTTAGACAAGTTCGTCGTGGTTTTCATCGACGACATCTTGGTCTATTCAAAGTCAGAAGACGAACATGCTGAACATTTGCGTATTGTACTCCAACGCTTGAGGGATCACAAGCTATATGAAAAGTTCAGTAAATGTGAGTTTTGGATCAGCAAAGTGCTGTTTCTTGGGCATATTATCTCAGCGGAAGGCATCGCTGTGGACCCAAGTAAAATTGAGCAAGTGCTGAATTGGAAATTTCCAACATCTGTTCATGAAGTGAGGAGTTTCCTGGGTTTAGCGGGTTATCACCGGAGATTCATTCCCAACTTCTCCAAAGTCGCTAAACCTATGACGGAGCTGTTGAAGAAAAGCACCAAATATGATTGGAGCGATTCATGTGAACAAGCTTTTCAAACATTAGTGAAGCATCTCACTACAACTCCAGTTTTGGCCCAGCCGGACACTACAAAGCCGTTTGATGTTTATTGTGATGCATCCGGCATCGGTTTGGGTTGTGTGTTGATGCAAGAAGGACGCGTGGTCGCGTATGGATCCCGACAACTCAGGGGTCATGAGCAGAATTACCCGACGCACGACCTTGAACTAGCTGAAGTGGTCTTAGCATTGAAAATGTGGAGACATTATCTACTAGGCAATCTAGTACATCTCTACACTGACCACAAAAGCTTGAAGTACATCTTCACACAGAAGGAACTGAATATGAGGCAGCGAAGATGGCTCGAATTGATCAAGGATTACGAGATTCAAATTCATTACCACCCGGGTAAAGCGAATGTGGTTGCCGATACACTTAGTCGGAAAGCCCACATTCACCATTTAGCCATGGCTGCACATGAAGAAGGAGAACCAAGCCTGCGCTTAGTTCCCTACGGATCGCTGTTCAACCTTGCTCTTATTCCTACAATCCGAGATGAGATTGTAGAGGCTCAGAAGAGAGACAGAGGTATGTCTCATATCCGGAGGAGAGTGGACAGCGGTGAATTGAAGATGTTCCGCAAGGATGAAGAGGGTACTCTATGGTTTAACAACCGCATAGTTGTACCCCGGAATATGAAATTGCGGAGGAAGATACTGGATGAAGCGCATTTATCCAAGTACTCCATTCATCCGGGAAGCAACAAGATGTACCAGGACTTAAAATCTAAGTTCTGGTGGACATGGATGAAAAGAGAAATTGCGGAGTACGTATCCGAGTGTGATACGTGTCGCCGGGTTAAAGCCGACCATATGACGAAAGCCGGACCACTTCAACCGCTGAAGGTTCCAGCATGGAAGTGGGAAGACATAAGTATGGACTTCATCGTCGGTTTACCCATGACCAGCAACAAGCATGATTCTATTTGGGTAATCGTCGATCGTTTGACCAAGACCGGTCATTTTATTTCAGTCCATACTAAATATGTGGCAAAGAAGTATGCGGAGCTGTTCATCTCGAGAATCGTGTGGTCACACGGGGTTCCCCGCACCATTGTGTCTGACCGAGGTGCGTTGTTCGTATCCAGATTTTGGGAGCAACTGCATGCTTCCTTGGGAACCAAGTTAATTCGGAGTTCAGCGTATCATCCACAAACTGATGGTCAAACGGAGAGGATAAATCAGATTCTGGAGGATATGCTACGGGCATGTGTCATCAATCATGGGAAGAATTGGGATGACCATCTACCGTTAGCAGAATTCTCATATAATAACGGTTATCAATCCAGCATCAAGATGGCCCCGTATGAAGCTCTTTATGCCGAAAGTGCCGCACACCGCTGAATTGGTGTGAGTCCGGTGAGAGAGTGGTCTACGGGATTGATCTTGTGAATGAAGCCGAGGAACGAGTGCGAGTGATCCAAGCCAATTTAGAGGATGCTCAATGTCGGCAGAAAAGCTATGCAGACAAAAGACGTCGACCTTGTCACTTTGACATGGGGGACCACGTTTATCTTCGTGTCTCTCCGATGAAAGGGGTTCATCGGTCGGAGTGAAGGGAAAGCTTGCTCCGCGATTCATCGGGCCGTTTGCTGTCACTGAGATATGCGGACCCGTGGCCTATCGTCTGGAGTTACCGACGTCACTTTCGGATATTCACAATGTTTTCCACGTCTCTCAACTGCGGAAATGTATTAAGTACCCAGGCCGCGGTTCATATGGAGAACATTGAGGATCTTCAACCGGATCTCACTTATTCTGAGTATCTGATACAGATTATCGACGAGAAGACTCGCGCCACAAGAAATCGGACAATGCGATTTTACAAAGTCTTGTGGAGCAACCACACCGCTGATGAAGCCACGTGGAAAGCGAGGAATTTCTTCGTTTAAAATTTCCTGACTTGTTTGTACCGTATGCCCAGTGACATTCTCCCTTCGTCTTTCTTTTGTAATCTCGGGACGAGATTCTTTTAAGGGGGGGGGGAATGTAACAGCCCTAACTTTTGTAAAGTTTGATGTTAACTTATGAAACAAAGTTAAGGCGATAAAAGACTATAGTTGTGTCACATGAAATGATGAACACAAATATGGACATGTGAGGGAGTCAAAAAATTTCTCTAGCCCATGCTCAACACATGTTAACCTAGGGGAAAGAATTTCATTTCCAAAACTCTAACTCATGTGCACCTTCTCTATGAGGAGAGTGGAGGAAATTTAAACACAATTTTGGTCCTTTAAAAGGATTCATATTCAGATTGCCAAATACTTGCAAATGAATTCACCAATGCAAATTCCAGGTATTAAGGAGGTTCTGGTCCAAATTGGAAAAATTTTGGAGCTCGTATACTATTTATTCCGAGGATTAAATGAGGGCACGTTCAAATTCAAACTTAAATTTGAATTTTGAGCCAAACAAACTCAATTTCAAAATCTGATTTCAGATTTGAGTTCCTCATAATTCTCTTCACCTATCCTCCAAGTTTGATCACAATTGGTGCTCATTTGCTATTTTAAATCGAATTGGGGATAAGAGGGACAATTGTGGCTGTGGACCCCACCGGTCAGTCTCACAAAATTGCAACCGACTCCATCGACTGTTGTACGTGCGCCACCTCCCTCAGCCGGCGTCGACCGACGTGCTCCAGCGCCAGCTCCTGCTTCCACTCACGAGCTCGGCCTGATCTTCAAACAGCTGGTGCACCAAAGCAAGTTGCTCTCCCGCTCCCTCGGTCTCTCTGCTCGTCCTCCCCACGCAGTGAAGAACAGCCGTGCTCTCTGTTCGCCTGAGCAAACCATAGCAACCCAGCTCCCTTTGCTCGAGCTTCCAACAGCAAAAAGGTTCGCCCATGAGTGCTCTAGCCGTCTAGCACCCTTCCTCTGCTGTTCCATGCTTGCTTGCGCCTGGAAACGGCTTGATTTCTGCTGCTCCCGTGTTGAACATCGGAGGACCGAAACTGAACACCGTTGCCAGCCCAAACCAGGAGGGATCACGCCCAAGCAAGCTACCCCATCGGTGCATCTACAAGTCTAGTTGCTCACCTCGAAAGCTCAGCCCTAGCCATTGATCACAGAGGGAGAATTTCAAGTTTTTCTCCCGGGCGGCAGAAACGGACCTTGAGGTAAGGAATTGTAAAATTCGTCCTCAAATCGTGTTTGTTGGGTTTCAAACTTCACATACAGGATGTTAACTGCCTATCACACCCCCTCCATCGATTTTGGACCAAGAAATTGAGTGTAGAGTGAGGAATCCAAGTTCTTTTTGAGGGTACAGCGCTGGACCCTATCGGGCGCACGGTGCCGATAGGTTTAGAGCCCTCCCCAGATTGTTTAGACGTCATGTCGGTCTTCTACATGATCCACTGGTGCTTTAGAGCCCAATAACCGACCATTTGGTGGAGAATTCACCGTGCAAGACCTCGCCGGAGCCCTAGGGTTTTCTGTGGCCGGTGCGCCCTGTTTTCCGGCGAGTTTCAGCGGCCGGCAACCTCACCAACGTGTTCAGCATGGGGGAATATGGGGGGGGGGGGGGGGGGGGGGGGACGGCCAGCCCCCTGGAGGTGGCTGGGAAGTGCTTTTCCGGTGACCTCGCTGGAGAGGGCCGCCACTGCCCTGTTTGGCGCGAGTCTGGAGGTTAGGGATGACAGGTGGGACCCACTGTCAGCATTTAAACATTTTCCAGATTTTTCCACTCTAGTTCAAACTTTGGAGAGCCACAACTTTGTGTAGGAGTGTCCAACAATTGTGAAACAAATTTTGTTGGATTCCTCGCAACGATTACTATCTAGGGATGCAGCCCAATGTTTATGAAAATCCTTAGATTTGGCTCATTAATTCATTAAAATAAAATTTTGTATGAATTTATTCAGGAGCTCTGTTTATTGGAAAATTCCCAAATTTGTACGGAACATTCTTCCAAAATTCCTTGAACTCCAGTAAAAATTTCAGAGGCATTGGACCTCATTTGCTTGGTCAAATGATGTGTTCATTCCTTATGTCTCTGAAAAATGGGAAAATAAACAGAGACATTTTCAGCTTTTCCCCAATCCTTGTAAAATCCATATCTCCATGTAGAAAACTCCAAAAATGGTAAAACCAATTCCTATGGACTCAGGACAGTTTGTACTTCACAAAAAGTCTACTTTGCAGCATAGGAAATCTTAATATCTAGGGGATAAAGGCAGGTTAGTGAAAACCACATAAGGATTTATTGTGCTCACATGAATCTATTTCTTGAGCTCAAATTTTGCACACTGCCTAAATACCATCCATATAGGTTGTGGTTAAATTCTCAGCTTCATTGTACCTCTGGAACTTGAGCTACCATCTTTTAGGTTTAAGTGTTCATATAATGGACTTAATCACATGGTGATTACTAGTATCTTTTTTTCACCCTAGCTTTCATCATCTCTAAGGTTGTAGATCCAACAACAGAAACCTTGCTGTTGTTTGTCCTTTTTAGATGTGAGTTAACTGGTACACCAGCTTTGAATCATTTTCTAAATTGCTTTTGAATACATGTGCATAAATCATCTTAATAGCACATGACGTCGACGTTCGACGAGGACTCAACTCCGCAGCGAGGATCTCCATCTCGTGACGAGCTTGGCAGATTCTCCGGAGGAAGACTAACTCCTAGCTTCTAACAAAACCGTTGAGCAAGGTAAGCCCCGGTTTGCATATCGTTACCGTTTTAAATTTTGCTTTACTTCACATCATGTTTATTAGACTTGATATTGCGCATTATGTCTAGGATGTATTGAAACCCACTTACATGGCTATTACATCCCTGATTAGAAGGTTTAGTGTAGGCTTTGCCTCGTCGTAGATGCTAGGCTAATGTTGTAGCTAGCTCGGTAGAAGTCGAGTAGTAAAAAGCTACTCGAGAGAAAGGTCGAGTAATGGAGTTACTCGCAAGAGGTTGATGATAAGAGCACCCTCATGAAAATGAGATGGGGACGGGGATGTTCCTGTAGGATGGAGCGCTTAAGGTTGGTCTCGACCTGCGATGGGTGTGACAATGCTTGAGACCACATTTGGCCTGGACTAGGATGGTAAGGCAAATGTGGAGGTTGGTTGTAGCCCCGTCCGTGTCGGTTAAGGACCGTATGTATGCGGCCCTGCTGGACAAGATTGAGCTCTACCGGATATATAGTGGGGTATGGGACCCATGAAACCGATGTAACTCGGTGGACCATGATATAGAAACTCATACTTCATGTGGGAATGGCGTTGAGAAGGCGGGAGGTGTAAATCCTTTAGCGGGCAACTTCGACGTCTCCGCGTAGAGGACCATCCTGCTCGGCGCGAAGCATTTTTCTATGTCGGGGTGTCGTGTGAAAGGTTGCTGCATACAACGTAAGAAAGAGCTCTTGCGAGAGTCTTTCGAGGCGGGTGTATGTGTCGTGTATTCCGGGTTGTTATTGATTCGAATCACCGTCGCTCGTGGAAGAGGATTGAGCATACTTGCCCACTGCGCCTTGACTTAGTAAGAAGAGGAACTAAGTCTCTTAACTTGCTGTTTGTGGATTAATCACTGTATTGGAACCTTGACTGAAGTAGATATAGAGCCAACTAAATTTCATTTCCACCTTAGGCTAGCAACATAGGGATAAGCATTTCTTGTTTTATTGTGGACTTCCGATGTTGTGAGGCATGAGGACCACTAAAATGAAGGCTATAAGAATCTGAATATAAGGATCAAGTTTAGTCAAGCTGCATTTTGCAAATTCCTGTTCCTACTATCTTACTACCCCTGCATTTAGAGTTACATGTTTAGGAGTGACGGTTAAGTCTTGCTGAGCCTTAGTGCTCACGGTTGCTTCTGAGTTGTTTCTGCGGGTAGCAGGATGCCTGCTATGAAGAGGGTTGTTCGGTGAGACGATGGACCTCACGGTTTGTTCAACTCATCGGAAACCTAGCTGCTGCCTTTTTTGGTGAAGCTAGTAGGAAGCGTTCACGGGCTGAACGACTTCTCTTCAGCGTAGTTAGGGTCGAGAGTGAGTAGTTTGTCCAGCAAATTTTAATTTCCGCTGCGTATGTACATTATGTTGTAAAAGAAATTATCTTGAGTAACAAAAGGGTTCCGTTATGTTCTTGAGCCTCTTTTCGTGCTTGCTGTTGGGTGCCGCATCGCACGGCACCACCCAATGCGATTCCCTGGCATCACATGTTGTTAATGAACATGGATTGGAGGTAGATCTAGGCAAGCCTGGGTTTGTGAATGAGGTAGCATGAGATGGTGGTTTACTTGCCATAGATCTAAGGACCGGTTCATGCGAGCACATGCCAGGATAACAGTGCCACCACAAGGCCAAGTATGGGTGCGGCTTAGCTGAGTAATTAGGTAAGTTTCTAGATTGTTATGGACCGTGGAAGGCGCGGGGAATGGGAGTCGAGTGAGGACTGCCCTGTGAATTGCATGGCATAAGAGGGGGCCCGTGGGTGGGAGAATCGAAGATTCTAGCCTGCCGGTGAAACCTTAGTGAGTCCATACATCTAGTAGCCTCTTTGTAAAGGCTATTTTGTGATCTCTTGACCATAACCGACGGTTGTGTACTGGTATAATGGAGGTTCTGCAGTCGCCGACGGGTGACGAAATCACAAACCTATGGGTAGAGATGGAGCTGTTGCTGCTTAGACTGCTCCCGCATTAGTTAGAAGACTTCCACTGTTAGAATAAAGACTTCCGTTGTTAGGTTAAGACTTCCGCTGTAAGCATGAGTCCAAGACTCACGAGACATTGCAATAAACTCTGTTATTCATGGTTATATATATTCTGAATTCAGTTTGTGGAGCATATGTGTATGTGTGATGAACATCCTGGGCACACATATGCATAAGTTCTCGGTTCCGTGGTTTTCCACAGAATTGAGGGTGCCACATCCATGTACTCCATGAAGACCTTATTCATGAGGTACATAAAGTATGCAGGTGCATTTGTCAACCCAAATGACATTACGGTATATTCATACGAACCATATCATGTTCGAAATGCAGTCTTGGGTATGTCGGAGGGCTTAATCTTCACCTGGAAGTATACCGACCGAAGATCAATCTTGGAGAAAATTTGGGCACCTTTAATTTGATCGAATAAGCGGGTAATTATTCTTGATTGTCACTTTGTTGAGAGACCTATACTCCACGCACATCCTTTGGATAACATCCTTATTATCCACGAAGAGCATGGGAGGTAACACGCGGATAATTATCCGAAGCATCTCACATCTCTCTACTATGTGTGGATGTGGACATTCGTAGAAGCGTCCCACAACTCGCACCAAGCACACAAACACAAGCAATCATCATAAAAATTCAGCACACCACTCTTATTCAAGCTACTGCGATCTAAGCGTTCCTATTACAACATTATTCAATGGGAAACCTAACTTAATCATGAGAACCGGTGCTGTTCTCACTGTGTGACGGGGGTGGTCCATACATGGGCGCACACCATGGTGAGTCGGCAGTCCATGTAGGGATAGATGACGCTGGTGCTCCATTTGTTCCTGCATTGGCACGAGTTTCCTCCTGTTTTTCCAGCAAGTACAGTTTCTTGTGGAGGTAACGGATTTCTTCTTGTGCGCTTGCATATCGGTTTCTATTGGAATTTGGCCTATATGAGCAGCACCATAGTTCCTGGGCTGAATTATTTGGGCCAAATCCATTGGTATAAAGCCAAGGTGTGGTGTGGAGAGGTGGTTGGGATGTTTAGTCCCACCTTGCCCACCTAAATGGATGTTTCCCAATATATATAGTGGCCTTTGGAGTGTTTCTTAACATGAGAATAATGAGGGAGATAAGGCTTCTGCTATGGACACAAACACACACGCATGCACGCACGCGCGTTTCGCGATTTTACACATATTTATCGCTTGACTTGTGATTTGTGACGTTGCGCGTTCGCGTCGTGACGAGTTGTGTTCAACTGAGCCTTTTTTTCTGCCACTTGTATAATTTGAAATATCTCATCAACACCTAGACTGCCAGATTAACTTGAGGAGTAATTGTGGCGTAATTGCAGACACACGTTTAATGTGTGTAATATCGCGTAAATGCAGACACACGTTTAATGTGCGTAATGATGCATAAATGCAGGCACATGTTTAATGTGCGTAATGATGCAGAAATGCGGACACACGTTTAATGTACGTAATGACCATAATTGCTCCATTAGTTGCACGTTGAAGGGTTTCAGAGGGCGATTTACTGAAATTATGGCAAATCGAATTTGAGGGGGTGGTCAGGCTCGAGTATATAGGAGATGTCCTGGATACAGGAGAAGACACAGAAACTCACCCCTCCCAGAAACTGCTATGCGCCACCGGTTTTTGCATGCCGTCCCTCCATCCTCGTGGAACGGATTGAGGGAGAGTGGTGTCTCCGAACCGACGACCAGTGATCTGAAGACCTGCACGGGTGTCGGCGATCAGGTTTCTGGGAAGTGCGCTCGCACGGCCGCTCGCAACACTTCCATCATCCTCAACATCTTCATCATCTAATCCTCTACTTCCTTAGCGGGATTCTTTGTAAGTAATTACTCGATCCATGACTGATTCGATATTTTTGATGAGCGGTCTATTCGTATATGTTTCAATTCATTTTGTCTAATACTAGCATTGTTCATGTTGACTGCTAGTATATGTGTTTTTCCTATTTCTCTGTTCTTGTTTGTTAAATTAATTGCATGCCATGTGTATTTTCCATCAATCCAGAAACCTGATAGAATTAACATGGCTGGACTTACTGATGCGCTAAAACCTGAACGATTTGCCGGGATGACAATTTTAAGAGATGACAGACACAGGTCAAGTTCTGGCTCATGTCGATGAAGATCTGGTAGGTGATTTCCCCAGTTCTTCCTCTCACTGAGGAGCAGAACCGTGACTATGAACTAGACAATTCAACTTGTCTTGGTTGCTTGTTGTCACTTGTGTCTGATTAACTCTGTGATATTTACATGAACCATACATCGGCTAAAGAATTGTGGGAGGCCCTAGACCGCAAATATTCGGAATCAGATGCTGGACGTGAACTGTATGTTAATGACCAGTACAACGAATACAAGATGGTCGATGATCGATCTATCGTGGAACAGGCTCATGAGATCCAGCTTCTCGTGGGGGAACTTGCTATTTTGATACTGTCTTGCCTGACAAATTCGTGGTTGGTGGAATTATTTCCAAACTGCCTCCATCTTGGAGAAGTTTTTCCACGAGTCTTAAACACAAGAAAGAGGCAATGACTGTGGAAAGTCTGATCTCAACTCTTGATGTTGAGGAAAAGGCAAGATCCAAGGATGTGCCTCGTTCTGTTCCGCGAGAAGGAACTCCTTCTAATACCAATGTGGTTGAATGTAAATCGGGTGGTGGCAATAAGAACAACAAGAACTGGAAAGGAAAGGTCAAACAAAACACTAGCTTTAAGAAGAAGAAGAAAGAAGACCTCACTTGCTTTGTGTGCGGCGAGCTTGGCCACATAGCTAGGAAATGTCGCAATAGAAAAGGCAAGAATGGTGGTGGTCAGAAATCTGTGAATGTCATTAGCGAGGCTGGAGGAACGTCTGGAGCAGGATATGTTCTAGAAGTTTTTCTAGTATGTCATTCTACCGATTGGTGGTTAGACATAGGAGCTAATGTGCATGTGCGTTCTGACTATAATTTGTTTTCTTCTTATCAGGCTACCGACAATTGCTCCATGTTGATGGGCAATGGGTCTAGGACTGCTGTACATGGAATTGGAAGAGCCGATCTGAAGTTGACCTCCGGAAAGGCTCTCTCTTTGAAGAATGTGCAGCACGTTCCTAGAATAAATAGGAACCTGATTAGTGGTTCTCACTTATGTCGTGATGGCTATAAGTTAGTGTTTGAGTCGAACAAATTTATTGTTTCAAAGTTTGGTTTATTTATCGGAAAAGGCTATGATAGCGGAGGTCTGTTCCGCCTTTCAATTGTTAAAGATTGTAATAATCTTGTTAACACAGTTGCTCGTTCTAAGTCTGAATGCAGTGGAAGAGAGGCTGCTGTTTGGCACTCTCAGCTTTGTCACATGAACTACAATCGCATCATTAAACTGTCCAAACTTAATTTGATTCCGAAAATTCCTGTTCAAAGAAGATCTAAGTGTCATGCGTGTGTGCAAGCTAAGCAACCATGTAAACCTTTTAAAAGCGTGGAAGAGAAGAGTTTATCACCACTAGATCTTATTCACTCAGATTTGTGTGAAATGAATAGAATTTTGACTAGAGCAGGGAAGAAATATTTTATATCTTTTATTGATGATGCTACAAGATATTGTCAACTCTATCTTATTAAAACCAAAGATGAGGCACTAGATTGTTTTAAAATCTATAAGGCTGAGGTAGAAAACCAACTAGAAAGGAAAATCAAACGAGTTAGGTCCGATAGAGGAGGGGAGTATCTTTCTAATGATTTTGGCAAATATTGTGTGGAAAATGGAATTATCCATGAGATAACGGTTCCCTACTCACCCCAATCTAATGGGGTGGCTGAGCGGAAAAACCGAACACTTACGGGCTTGGTTAATGCCATGCTGGACATTTCGGGTTTATCCAACTCATGGTGGGGGGAAGCCATTTTGACCGCATGTTTTGTGCTGAATCAAGTTCCATCATCTAAGGGTGAAATAACCCCCTATGAAGGATGGAAAGGAAGAAAGTCTGCTCTCGGTTTCTTACGTGCATGGGGCTGTTTGGCCAAATTTAATGTGCCTGCGTGTAAGAAACAAAAATTGGGACAAAAAAACCGTGGACTGTGTCTTTCTAGGATACGCATAACACAGTGCAGCTTACAGATTTTTAGTGATTAAATCCGAGATTCTTGATGTGCACGTTAACACCGTGACTGAATCTCGTGATGCCACATTTTTTGAGAATATTTTCCCAGTGAAGGATAGAGTTGCAGGTCGTAGCGAGACATCTACTAGTTTTACTCCTGATCCTTCTCCAT
Organism: Neostapfia colusana; assembly: GCA_030760725.1. Classification (NCBI taxonomy): domain Eukaryota; kingdom Viridiplantae; phylum Streptophyta; class Magnoliopsida; order Poales; family Poaceae; genus Neostapfia; species Neostapfia colusana. The sequence goes on along the minus strand of JASWHV010000010.1, from coordinate 78,180,439 downwards.
TATTCGTACTTTGTTCTGACACTAAAAAACCCATAGAGGATGACAATACAAATATTGCTCCTCGAAGGAGCAAGAGACAAAGGATTGAATAATCCTTTGGTGATGATTTTACTGTCTACCTTATTGATGATACACCCAAAACACTTTTAGAAGCATATGCATCGCCAGATGCAGAGAGCTGGAAGGAGGTAGTACATATTGAAATGGAGTCCATTTTAACAAATGGAACTTGGGAAATATGTGGCTGTCCAGTTGGGTGTAAACCTGTTGAGTGTAAGTTGATATTTAAAAAGAAACTCAAACCAGATGGTACAGTCGATAAATATAAGGCTATACTTGTAGCCATGAGATTTACCCAAAAGGAAGGCGAGGATTTTTTCGATACTTATTCACCTGTTGCTAGGTTAACCACAATTTGTGTGTTTGTTGCACTTGCTGCGTGTAATGATCTCCTCATTCATCAAATGGATGTGAAGATGGCTTTCCTAAATGGCGAGCTCGATGAGGAGATATATATGAAGTAACCTGATTGTTTTGTGGTGCCTGGGCAAGAGAACAAAGTGTATAAGTTACAAAAATCCTTGTATGGCCTCAAGCAGGCACCAAAGCAGTGGCATGAGAAGTTCGATAGAACTATGATCTCAGCAGGTTTTGTGGTAAATGACGCTGACACGTTTGTGTATTATCGGTTTTGGTGGGGGTAAAGGAGTAATACTGTGCTTATATGTTGATGACATATTAATTTTTAGAACTAGTATCGATGTGATAAATGATGTAAAATCATTCTTGTCCCAAAATTTTAATATGAAGGATTTGGGAGAGTCTGATGTTATTCTAAACATCAAACTGATTAAGTGTGAGAATGAGATTACTTTGAAACAATCTCATTATGTGGAGAATATTATGAGTCTCATAAGCAGACTATATTGACAAAGTCTACTATGGAGGCGGAACTTGTAGCGCTTGAGACAACCACATGTGAGGCGGAGTGGCTGAAACAACTCTTGATGGACTTGCATTTGGTCGATAAACCTGTGTCGGCCATTCTTTTGCATTGTGATAATCAAAGTGTCATCACAACTGTTGGCAATGGAAAAGAAAATTTAAAGTCATCAAGACATGTGAAACGGCGAATCAAATGTGTAAGACATTTGAGAAATACAGGAGAGATTGCCATTAAGTACATTAATACTAAAAGAAATCTGGCAGACCCTTCTACTAAGGGATTAGCACGTGCTGTAATTGATGAAGCATCAAGGGAAATGGGTTTGAAACCCACGTGATGTTATCATACAATAGTAACCAAAACTATTTGATCGGAGATCCCGTGAAGTAGATCTTGGGAAAAACAAGTTGTATAGATAACTAGAGAGTACTATTCATTATTCATTTCCATTAGAAGATGCGTACTCTCAATACTGCATGGAAGGTTGACTTTAATGTCTTAATGTGTTCTGAGGCCTATTTTGGCAAGATACGATCCTGTAGGGTATACTTGTAAGAACACACCTATATGAGTTTGACTGTGAGGTCGAAACTCATGAACAGACACGGGAGCAAGAACGTAATGCTCCAACCATAGGCATGGCTTTAGTCGGTCTAGTATCAGCGATGCTTTCATTTGAAACTTACTTACACAAAACTAGCAATTCAAGGCTGTGTCCATTGCAATGTTGTGAGTATGTGAATCATGGAATGCTAGGTGCAGCTCAACCCGTTATGGGTCTGCACCGGAAAGCTGATATATGAAAGCGCAGAAATGTTACTAGGAGACCTTGGCTTTTGGTGGGAATGCTGGAATTTGGCCTACATGAGCAGCACCCCAGTTCCTGGGCTGAATTATTTGGGCCAAATCCATTGGTATAAAGCCAAGGTGTGGTGTGGAGAGGTGGTTGGGATGTTTAGTCCCACCTTGCCCACCTAGATGGATGTTTCCCAATATATATAGTGGCCTTTGGAGTGTTTCTTAACATGAGAATAATGAGGGAGATAAGGCTGCTGCTATGGACACAAACACACACGCACGCGCGCGAGTTTCGTGATTTTACACATATTTATCGCGTGACTTGTGACTTGCGACGTTGCGCGTTCGCGTCGTGACGAGTTGTGTTCAATTGAGCCTTTATTTTCTGCCACTTGTATAATTTGAAATATCTCATCAACACCTAGACTGCCAGGTCAACTTGAGGAGTAATTGTGGCTTAAATGCAGACACACGTTTAATGTGTGTAATATCACGTAAATGCAGACATACGTTTAATGTGCGTAATGATGCATAAATGCAGGCACATGTCTAATTTGCATAATGATGCAGAAATGCAGACACACGTTTAATGTGCGTAATGGCCATAATTGCTCCATTAGTTGCACGTTGAAGGATTTTAGGGGGCGGTTTACTGAAATTATGGCAGATCGAATTTGAAGGGGTGGTCAGGCTCGAGTATATGGAGACGTCCTGGATACTGGAGAAGACACAAAAACTCACCCCTCCCAGAAACTGCTCTGCGCCGCCTGTTTTTGCCTGCCGTCCCTCCATCCTTGTGCAACGGATTGAGGGAGAGCGGTGTCTCCGAACCGACGACCGGGGATCTGACGACCTGCACGGGTGCCGGCGATCAGGTTTCTGGGAAGTGCGCTCGCATGGCCGCTCGTAGCACTTCCATCGTCCTCAACATCTTCGTCCTTTAATCCTCTACTTCCTTAGCGGGATTCTTTTTAAGTAATTACTCGATCCATGACTGATTTCGATATTTTTGATGAGCGGTCTATTCGTATATGTTTTAATTCATTTTTGTCTAATACTAGCACTGTTCATGTTGACTGCTAGTATATTTGTTTTTCCTATTTCTCTGTTCTAGTTTGTCAAATTAATTGCATGCCATGTGTATTTTCCATCAGTTTCCTAACTCCACGAGCAACTTCTGAGACTTGTCAGCAGCTTGTGGGTTGGAAAGAGCTCCTTCATGGGGTCCAATGATCTCCCTTGTACCACTCTTCCGATACGGGTTCAGCTCAAAGGTAGTGTTCTCAAGCTGCTCATGGAAAGCATAGCACAGTCTGGTGAGTGCATCCCATGCAGCATCATCAATAGCTTCTGCCCTTGAAGCTCTCCATGTGGGTGTGAAGTGTCGAGTGAAAACCCTACCGTTAGATACGATGGTTACTTCAGCCTTCCACTCTTCATGTCCGAGACGAGGGACTTTCTTGAGGAGATACTCCCGGTATAAGCTGCAGCAATCCATAAACTCTTTAAGCTACTTGGATATGTGTCCTCCCTCCATCCCATCGGACAGGAATTCTTGAACTGAACGGTTGGCCCTTTCATCACCTTCATTCTTGGCCTCAGCAAGGGGTGGCTCCTCTTCGGATTCATCTCCTTCTAACATAGGTTCATGAGGCTCAGCAGGGTGTAAGCCCGCGTGAAACTCCTCATGAGGTGCGTACCAATGCTGCTGTTCTTGTAGGTCGTCTTCCATGTCGTCTTCGATTGGTTCCACCTCTTCCAGATCCTCTTCCTCATGCATGGGGCTACTGACTTCATCTTCCTCATGGGGTTCCATCTTCACCTCCTCCCAATACGGTCCATCAGACACCTCAATGGGGTTAAATGCACTCCTAAGTGGTGGTGGACGAGTCCTTATGCGTGTTGTGTCCTAGTCACCGGCATCAATAAATAAGACATGAGAGACTTTAGAGAAGAAGAAAATAACTCAAAAACTTCAGAATCTCTGAAGCAAGAAAACAAAAGTAGGGCTGTCCAAAAGAAGAGACAAGAGGGGCTGAAAATAGCACTTTGCGGTGGCTAAGTTGACAAATAAAGTGCAGCAGCAAGAAATTTTTGAAAATAATAGTGTAGAGGGGTGCTCCTATGCTCAGTTTATGACAAGGAGCTTTATGCGTTAGTTCACGTTTTGGAAGTTTGGCAACATTACTTGTTACCTAAAAATTTGTAATTCATTCTGATCATGAAGCTTTGAAATATCTTAAAAGTCAAGGCAAGCTAAACCGTCGACATGCTAAATGGATTGAGTTCATTGAAACGTTTCCCTATGTTGTCAAACATAAGCGTGGTAAAGATAACATTGTTGCTGATGCCTTGTCTAGAAGATGTGCGTTGATTACACAACTAGATACAAAAGAGCTTGGTTTGGAATCCATTAAAACACTTTATGCTGCTGATGCTGATTTTAAAGAACCTTTCTCTCATTGCATTGATGGAACAGGTTGGGATAAATAGTATACGCATGATGGCTTCTTGTTTCGGACTAACAAAATATGCATCCTAGATTGCTCGATTTGTCAAGTTCTTTTGCAGGAAGCACATGCAGGTGGACTAGCTGGTCATTTTTGTGTCAAAAAGACATTGGACATGCTCTCTGATCATTTCTTTTGGCCACATATGCGACGTGATGTCCAGCAGCACGTTAGGTGCTGCATCGTTTGCTTGAAAGCTAAGTCCCGCCTCAATCCCCATGGTTTATATACTCCATTACCTATTCCACATGTACCTTGGAAAGATATATCTATGGACTTTGTTCTGGGGTTACCTCGGTCTCAGAGGGGGAGGGATTCTATTTTTGTTGTTGTAGATCGCTTTTCTAAAATGGCACATTTTATCTCCTGTCATAAGAGCGATGATGCTTCACACGTTGCTGATTTGTTTTTCAGGGAGATTGTTCGTTTACATGGAGTTCCAAAAACTATTGTTTCAGACTGGGATACTAAATTTCTCAGCTACTTTTGGAAGACATTGTGGGCTAAGCTTGGCACAAAGTTGTTATTTTCAACCACTTGTCATCCACAAACGGATGGCCAAACTGAAGTTGTCAACCATACCTTGTCAACCATGTTGCGTGCTGTGTTGAAAAAAAATTTGAAGCTCTGGGAAGACTGCCTTCCACATGTTGAATTTGCTTATAACAGGGCAGTCCATTCCACAACGAACTCTTGTCCATTTGAAATAGTTTATGGGTTTAAACTGCATACTCCCATGGATCTTTTGCCTTTACCATTACAGGAACAAGTTAACTTGGATGCCACAAAAAGATCAGACTTTATCAAGCGGTTACATGCGGAGACAAGAAAGAATATTGAGAAGAAATCAGCACAATATGCAAAGCAAGCAAACAAAGGTAAGAAGAAGGTTACATTTCAGCCAGGAGATCTTGTATGGTTGTATCTACGAAAGGATTGCTTTCCCCAACAGCGTAAGAGTAAGTTATCTCCTCGGGGTGATGGTCCGTTCAAGGTTCTCCAAAAGATAAATGATAATGCTTACAAAATCGAGCTGCCACCTGAATATTCCAATGCGAGTACAACATTCAATGTCAAAGACATGCTTCCATTTGTTGGTGAGCCTGAGTCGAGGACGACTCCTTCTCAAGAGGGGGAGGCTAATGAGGTCATGCCTAGCATTCACTCATCTTCAAATGAAAATCCACTTAATATAGCTGGTCCAATTACAAGGAGTAGAGCTAAACAATTGCAGAAGGAAATTCATTCTCAGATGAACGCTAACCTTATGTTTAATAATCAGTCTATATTGAATGAGGCTATGCTTTTGAGTTCTTGTTTCAATGTCCTTAGGAATGATGAAGTGTATGAACCAGCATGGGATCAAGATGGATTCAAACCTCTGGACATCTGAACCGAGAAGCCTATGGTGTGCATGAATAAAATGGTGGTTCATCACCTTAGCATGGGAATGCAACCAGAAGCTAGATGACTGACACATGGTACGAATTCCAAGCATCACTGCGGACAGAATACAAGGAGTTAGATGGTGTTCTATAAATGGATGGAAGCGTCTTCAAGTCTACTTTACAGCCCATCAAATGGTTCATTATTTGGATGCCTTAATAAGGAGTTATGCTCATTTCAGTAACTGCTGCCAGAAGCTGAAAAGACGCGCGAACCAGCCACGAAATCCACTAGAGCATGCGCATGCAGCCATTTACTCAAAGCTGAACGCCCCTATCTCTCTATATATCTGGTACTAGACAATGAAAAAGGGATCTTATTTTTATTGAATTCAGAATACACAAACTCGTGGAGTTTTGTTTATGCGTGAGTCTTGAGAGGCTTACAATATTTGTTCTTTCGATTCCTGAGGGAGTTGTAGAACGCCGAACTGCGGTTCACCCAGTTCGTGCCTTTACGTCTATAGGGCGTGATTGTGTGGGCTGTTTCGTCGATACGTGGAAGGGTGATTGTCTCAGTAGTTCGTCGCGTGGGCAGTCTCGCGGTGCGCTGCCTCTTCACCAGGTCACGCAGCGACAATTTATCAAGTTCGCAGATCCTACGAGAAGACCGGGCCACAACAACTTCTTACACGTGCTGCCTAGGCGCGTGTATATCAAAAATAATATGAGCAAAGTATTTCATACATATATGACTTTGTGATTCCTTTTACATGATGAAAGTTCTTACTACATTACCCGTGTTATACATTTTGTAGTTTTTGCCATAACTAGTAATTGGAATAATTATTTACACTAAATCTGTTCATGATCAAACTTTCTTTCTATTTTGAACTTGTTGCATGCTCACAAGTGCTTTTAATAAATAATGGATGTGACACCCTCATTTCTGTTTTATGCATGTATTCATTTTAGAGGAAGTGGGAACAGAAAAAGAATTTAAAGGATAGCCAAAAAGAACAAGAATCCAGTTCACAGAGAGTGCCGAAGACAACTTCCGCGGCCTGCTGGCCACGTGGCGTGTTCGGAGCTCATCCCTGCGAAGTGGAGAGAGGTCCGCCGCTAAACTGGCTACGTGGCAGGCTCGGGGCTCATCTCCGCAAAGGGGGAGAGGTCCGACCCTGTGGGACACGTGTTGCCCCCGGAGCTAGCCTCTGCGGAAGAAGCAAAGGCAGTTCCGCAGGACACATGTCACCTTCGGAGCTAGTCACCGCGGAAATCAGAGGACCAGACGTGTCGATCTCGGAGCTCACCTCCGAGAGGTCCGGTTCTACTGGACACGTGTCGACACCGGAGCTTATCTCCGGGAGGTCCGTCACTGTTGGATACGTGTCTACCTCGGAGCTCGTCTCTGAGGAAAAAGGAAAGTCCGGCGCTACTTGACGCGTGGCATTCACGGAGCTCACCTCCGAAGAGAGGGAGGTTCAAAATGAATACGTGGCACACCCTGAGCTACCTCCGTAGAGAGGGGGGGTCCGGCACTGACACGTGGCGTGCGTGGAGCCGCCTCCGAATAGAGAGGAGGTCCCGACCGCCAGGATACGTGGTGCACACAGAGCCCACCTCCGAAGGAGAGGGAGGTCTCGCTCGCTTGACACGTGGCACAACCGGAGCTCGTCTCTGCGGAAAAGGGGAGACCAGGCCCCGGTGGACACGTGGCGCTTCCGGAGCTCATCACCGCGGAGGTAACGAGTTCTGGAGCGGTTTTTGGATTCTGTACGCGTAGAAATATCGGTACGGAGAAGAAACCGACCTGAATTCCACAATGTTACCACACCAAATCAACTAAAGATAAGTCGTAAAGATTCAACGACAATCTGAATAGAACTCTTATTCGAAGTCCAATCAGATTAGGACTCTTCTTATACCTATTATAAAAAGAACCTATAACCTCTAGCCAAAACCACAAACTTCTTTTTCCACCTCCTCAGCCGACGACTTAGAGCCCTAGCCCCCAACTCGCCGGAGTAAAACCATCGCCGAAGTTCCGTCGAGGGAGATCGCCGGAAGAGAGTCCCAACGATCTGTCTTGCTAGAGAAGGACCCGAGACCAGAAGAGCATAAGGTAGGTCTCCAATACCACTTTACGACATCATCGTGTTTTCTTTGCATCTGTTCTTCGATTCCTTTCGAACAGAAGCTTTTTCGTGGACAGATCACTTGCTGATCGGTTTGATCTAGATCTAAGGACAAGATCATCGCCATGTCCACATTTGATCCGAACACCTCTATTCATCGTAAAACCATGCAAGCCATGCAAGAACACGTACAAACCAATCTAATAAAACTGATTATAGGATAGCATGCATATGCATCATCGCATCTAGTTAAAGTTTGTGCATGATATTGATTGTTATGAATCTTGTATGTGCGTGATCCTGTATAGAAGGACAAGCTCAGGGAGCTGTCTACGACGAGATGCAACAACAAGGTTTCGAGATCCAAGAGCAACCGGAACCACAAGAACAAGGCAAGTGCCCCTTGACCATATTGATCCTATGTTTTGGGAAAAACTGTTTTGTTTAGCGAAAAGGTGTGTGTGCTGAGTCAAACATGATGGGAAACCTTTTTATAGGAGTTTACTAGTTTTGGTTAAACCACCCTTGTCGCCAGGGATGTTTATGAGTCAGGGTATGGTTTTACTTTTATGCTTCGCTGAGTCCATGGGATTGGGAAGCGAGATAGATGTGTCTAGCTAACTGCACTCGTAACGATAATGAGAAACTGATGTTGTTGATGAACATGGATCGGAGGGAAGTCTAGGCAAGACTGAGTTTGTGAATGAGGTAGCATGAGATGGTGGTTTACTTGCCGTAGATCTAAGGACCGGTTCATGTGAGCACATGCCAAGATAACAGTGCCACCAAAAGGCCAAGTATGGGTGTGGCTTAGCTGAGTAATTAGGTAAGTTGCTAGATTGTTATGGACCATGGAAGGCGCGGGGAATGGGAGTCGAGTGAGGACTGCCCTGGGAACTGCATGGCACAAGAGGGGGCCCGTGGGTGGAAGAATTGGAGATTCTAGCCTGCTAGTGAAACCTTAGTGAGTCCATACATCTAGTAGCCCCTTTGTAAAGGCTATTTTGTGATCTCTTGGCCATACACCGACGGTTGTGTACTGGTATAATGGAGGTTCTGCAGTCGCCGACGGGTGACGAAATGACAAACATGTGGGTAAAGAGGTGCAAACTCTGCAGAGTCTAAAACTATCATGATAGCCGAGCTTACGGTCACGAGAGCCTGGCCAACTTCCATGATTAGTTGGATGGTTATTGGATATGGTTATTGGTTATGGTTTCGGATGGTTTGGTTTTGGTTTGGTTTTCGGAACTGTTGAGTCTGGGTGATAAGATGGGTTGCATGACTGTTGAGTCATGGCAACAAGGTTGGTCTCGGTGGGAGACGAAGTTGTTTATGAGATGAAATGGTAGCGAATAATAGAAGGTATTCGTGATCAAGAATGAGGTTGATTGATGTCTGGATGGGACATGGAAGGTAATGAACATAGTGGGGGTATGATTGGTATTTTAATACATGTCGGGATTACATTCACCTAAAGATAAGTTGATGTTTTATTATGGTTTTTGATAAATAACTTCGCTTTCTGCAATGAGCATTTTTATACCTACCTTGTTATGAGCTACATATCATATTTTCCCGCACTTGCTGAGTACATCATTGTACTCAAACTTGCATTATTTCATCATCAGCGACAGGAGAAGATTATTATGAAGACCAAATGGAGCATTAGCCGTGTAAATCTGTTCTCAACCTTGCCTGTGGGGATGTTGTAGAGATGGAGCCGCTACTGCTTAGAATTGCTTCCACACTAGTTAGAAGACTTCCCCTGCATAGAAATAAGACTTCCGCTGTGAGCATGAGTCCAAGACTCATGAAACATTGTAATAAACTCTGTTATTCGTGGTTATATATATTCTGAATTCAGTTGTGGAACATATGTGTATGTGTGATAAACATCCTGGGCACACATATACATCAGTTCTCGGTTCCGTGGTTTTCCACAGAATTGTGGGTGTCACAGATTGGTATCAGAGCCACGGTTGAGAGTAGATTACACACCTAGATACAATCATAGGTTGGTACCAGAACCATGGTTCACGGTAGGTTACACACTTAGATAGAGGTCACAGATTGGTATCAGACACAGATTGGTAGCTAAGCCACGCTGACCATAGGGTGCATAGATTGGCCTTGGAACTACCTTGACATAGGATACAAGCCTAGAAGAAGCCATAAGTTGGATCACAGATTTGACATCACCCTAAGTCATATAGGACCCCCATTGAACAAGCCTTGAATAGGAGTTGTGTGAGCCCTTGTGATGATTGTTTGTGAATTGAGTGCTTAGTGTGAGTCGTGGGACGTCTCAAAACGTTGTCCATATCCACACATAAGTAGAAAGGGGTGTGAGATGCTTCGGCACTTGTTCACATCCTCATATGGGCTAATATAATATATATAGTCCAACCCACCTTGATGCATATAGTTGAGGGGATCTACCTAACCTTCTAACCTTCTATTCTATTTCGATCTCTCTCACAGATGGTGAGAGGAAACGTCGGCCGAAGGAACGTCCGTGACAACCAAGAGGATGGCCACGATGAAGTTCCTGTTGACCCCGGAGCTGGTGAGAACCACCTGGAACGGTTGATGGCCATGCAAAACCAACTTATGCAAACTATGATCCAAACTTTGGGTCAGTTGCAGGCCAACAACAACAACCCCGTTCTGGCACCACCGCCACCACCACCGCCGACTCATAACAGGCTGGGAGAGTTCATGAGGACTCGACCACCCACCTTTGCTCAAGCTAACAACCCCATGGAGGCCGACGACTGGATGAAATCCATGGAGAAGAAGCTGGCCATAGTGCAGTGCAATGACCGAGAGAAGGTTCTTTTTGCGTCGCACCAACTTATGGGGGCTGCCGCTGACTGGTGGGATGCCCTATGTAACGCTCATGTCGACCCGAGGATGATCAATTGGACTAAGTTCAAGGAAAGTTTCCTCTCTCATTACATCCCTGCTGGTGTAATGATGCTCAAGAGACAAGAGTTTGAAGGTCTCCGCCAAGGACAGAGAAGCGTGAATGAGTATCTCAACAAGTTGACACAACTGTCCCGATATGCCCCCGAAGATGTCAACTCAGACCAGAGGAAGCAATATCTGTTCATGAGAGGGTTGAACAATGAGATTCAGATTCAGCTCCTCAACAATGACTACGCAAGCTTTCAGAAGCTGGTTGACAAGGCTATAGTGGTTGAAATCAAGATCCGAGAGATTGAGCGAGAGTGCAAGAGGAAGATGCCATACCAGCCCCAAGGGAGCAACGTACGACCTCGATACATGCCCCCGGCTGCACTGCAGTATGGATCGACCGCTCCTGCATACCGCCCTAGTCAGCCACCACAGCAACGACCCGTTGCACCAGCACCTCGTGCGCCCACGCCTCCTGTGCCCCGACCTAACATGGGCGCTCCTGTTCAAAACCCCCGCCCCAACGTACCTGCTGCCGTAGGCAACAGGGCATGCTTTGCATGCGGGGAAACAGGACACTTCGTGAACCAGTGCCCGAGGAGAGGCCCTGGACAGCAAGGCAACGTGCCCAAACAGAACCCGCGACCAAACGGAGGGGACAATCAAGGAAACCGTGGACAGCAGAACTATGCTCGCGGCAACGTGAACCATGTCTCTGCTGAGGAAGCACAATAGGCTGAGGACGTCGTAATTGGTATGTTCCTTGCCAACTGCAACCCAGCCACCATTTTATTTGATTCTGGAGCATCACATTCCTTCATATCATCCAAGTATGTTGCCAAGCATAATCTACCCATATCACACTTGAAATATACTATGTTGGTTAATTCTCCTGGTGGAGAGATGAAGACTAATATAGTATGTCTGAAAGTAAACCTTAATTTAAGGGGGTAGACTTCCTTGCCAATCTCATTGTCTTGGATTCCCAAGGGCTTGACATAATACTCGGAATGCATTGGCTAAGTAGGCACAACGGAGTAATCCAATGTGCCGAAAAGAGCGTGCAGTTGACAAACGAGCACGGAACTCATATCGAGTTTGAGTCAGCCCAACCAACAGCCGAGAAGGCAGAATTCCCTCATCTGTTCTCTACTAACGAATCTCGAGGGCGAGATTCAATTTAAGGGGGGTAGATTTGTGACACCCTCATTTCTGGTTTCTGCATGTATTCATTTTAGAGGAAGTGGGAACAGAAAAAGAATTTAAAGGATAGCCAAAAAGAACAAGAATCCAGTTCACAGAGAGCGCCGAAGACAACTTCCGCGGCCCGCTGGCCACGTGGCGTGTTCGGAACTCATCCCTGCGAAGTGGGGAGAGGTCCGCCGCTAAACTGGCTACATGGCAGGCTCGGGGCTCATCTCCGCAAAGGGGGAGAGGTCCGAACCTGTGGGACACATGTTGCCCCCGGAGCTAGCCTCTGCGGAAGAAGCAAAGGCAGTTCCGCAGGACATATGTTACCTTCCGAGCTAGTCACCGCGGAAATCAGAGGACCAGACGTGTCAATCTCGGAGCTCACCTCCGAGAGGTCCGGTTCTACTGGACACGTGTCGCCACCGGAGCTTATCTCTGGGAGGTCCGTCACTATTGGATACGTGTCTACCTCGGAGCTCGTCTCTGAGGAAAAAGGAAAGTCCGGCGCTACTTGACGTGTGGCATTCACGGAGCTCACCTCCGAAGAGAGGGAGGTTCGAAATGAATACGTGGCACACCTGGAGCTACCTCCGGAGAGAGGGATTGTACGGCACTAACACGTGGCGTGCGTGGAGCCGCCTCCGAATAGAGAGGAGGTCCCGACCGCCAGGATACGTGGCGCACGCAGAGCCTAGCTCCAAAGGAGAGGGGGGTCTCGCTCGCTTGACACGCGGCACAACCGGAGCTCGTCTCTGCGGAAAAGGGGAGACTAGGCCCCGGTGGACACGTGGAGCTTCCGGAGCTCATCACCGCGGAGGTAACGAGTTCTGGAGCGGTTTTTGGATTCTGTACGCGTAGAAATATTGGTACGGAGAAGAAACCGACCTGAATTCCACAATGTTACCACACCAAATCAACTAAAGATAAGTCGTAAAGATTCAACGACAATCTGAATAGAACTCTTATTCGAAGTCCAATCAGATTAGGACTCTTCTTCTCCCGATTATAAATAGAACCCAGAACCTCTATCCGAAACCACAAACTTCTTTTTCCACCTCCTCAGCCGACGACTTAGAGCCCTAGCCCCCAACTCGCCGAAGTAAAACCATCGCCGAAGTTCCGTCGAGGGAGATCACCGGAAGAGAGTCCCAACGATCTGTCTTGCTAGAGAAGGACCCGAGACCATAAGAGCGTAAGGTAGGTATCCAATACCACTTTACGACATCATCGTGTTTTCTTTGCATCTGTTCTTCGATTCCTTTCGAACAGAAGCTTTTTCATGGACAGATCACTTGCTGATCGGTTTGATCTAGATCTAAGGACAAGATCATCGCCACATCCACATTTGATCTGAACACCTTTGTTCATCGTAAAACCATGCAAGCCATGCAAGAACACGTACAAACCGATCTAATAAAACTGATTATAGGATAGCATGCATTTGCATCATCGCATCTAGTTAAAGTTTGTGCATGATATTGATTGCTATGAATCTTGTATGTGTGTGATCCTGTATAGAAGGACAAGCTCAGGGAGCTGTCTACGACGAGCTGCAACAACAAGTTTTCGAGATCCAAGAGCAACCGGAACCGCAAGAACAAGGCAAGTGCCCCTTGACCATATTGATCCTATGTTTTGGGAAAAACTGTTTTGTTTTGCGAAGAGGTGTGTGTGCGGAGTCAAAAATGATGGGAAACCTTTTTATAGGAGTTTACTAGTTTTGGTTAAACCACCCTTGTCGCTAGATGTTTATGAGTCAGGGTATGGTTTTTACTTTTATGCTTCACTGAGTCCATGGGATTGGGAAGCGAGATAGATGTGTCTAGCTAACTGCACTCGTAACGATAATGACAAACTGATGTTGTTGATGAACATGGATCGGAGGGAGGTCTAGGCAAGACTGGGTTTGTGAATGAGGTAGCATGAGATGGTGGTTTACTTGTCGTAGATCTAAGGACCGGTTCATGCGAGCACATGCCAGGATAACAGTTCCACCACAAGGCCAAGTATGGGTGCGGCTTAGCTGAGTAATTAGGTAAGTTGCTAGATTGTTATGGACCGTGGAAGGCGCGGGGAATGGGAGTCGAGTGAGGACTGCCCTGGGAACTGCATGGCACAAGAGGGGGCCTGTGGGTGGGAGAATTGGAGATTCTAGCCTGTCAGTGAAACCTTAGTGAGTCCATACATCTAGTAGCCCCTTTGTAAAGGCTACTTTGTTATCTCTTGGCCATACACCGACGGTTGTGTACTGGTATAATAGAGGTTCTGCAGTCGCCGACGAGTGACGAAATCACAAACTTGTGGGTAAAGAGGTGCAAACTCTGCAGAGTCTAAAACTATCATGAAAGCTGAACTTACGGTCACGAGCGCCTGGCCAACTTCCATGATTAGTTGGGATGGTTATTGGATATGGTTATTGGTTATGGTTTTGGATGGTTTGGTTTTGGTTTGGTTTTCGGGACTGTTGAGTCGGGGTGATAAGATGGGTTGCATGACTGTTGAATCATGGCAACAAGGTTGGTCTCGGTGGGAGACGAAGTTGTTTATGAGATGAAAAGGTAGCGAATACGAGATGGTATTCGTGAGATGGTAGCGAATACGAGAAGGTATTCGTGAGCAAGAATGAGGTTGATTGATGTCTTGATGGGACATGGAAGGTAATGAACATAATGGAGGTATGATTGGTATTTTAATACATGTTGGGATTACATTCACCTAAAGATAAGTTGCTGTTTTATCATGGTTTTTGATAAATAACTTCGCTTTCTGCAATGAGCCTTTTTATACCTACCTTGTTATGAGCTACATATCATATTTTCCCGCACTTGCTGAGTACATCATTGTACTCAAACTTGCATTATTTCATCATCAGCGACATGAGAAGATTATTATGAAGACCAAGTGGAGCATTAGCCGTGTAAATCTGTTCTCAACTTTGCCTGTGGGGATGAAGTAGAGATGGAGCTGCTACTGCTTAGAATTGCTTCCACACTAGTTAGAAGACTTCCGCTGCATAGAAATAAGACTTCCGCTGTTAGATTAAGACTTCCGCTGTGAGCTTGAGTCCAAGACTCATGAAACATTATAATAAACTCTGTTATTCGTGGTTATATATATTTTGAATTCAGTTTGTGGAACATATGTGTATGTGTGATGAACATCCTGGGCACACATATGCATTAGTTCTCGGTTCCGTGGTTTTCCACAGAATTGAGGGCGTCACAATGGAAGACATGGTTGAAGTACTAGATCGTAATTGTGGTGCAAGTACATCTGAAGAAATTCCTAGACCAAATTCAAGAGTTCTATAGAACTCTCTCAGGATCACATGAACACTTGCATGAGCACACTAAAGTGTATGTCCTTTCGACCGTTACTCGTCTTATGTCTATAAAATCAAAGTATAATATGTCGAATAAGTGCTATGATGATCTCATGGATTTGATATCAGACATTCTTCTGATGAATCGTAATTTGCCGAGAGACATGTACCAGTCAAAGAAATTGTTTGTAGGCCTTGGTATGAAGTATGAAAAGATTGATTGTTGTCCTAACAACTGTATGCTTTTCTGGAAGGAGAATACAAATCTGACACAATGCTCGGTTTGTAAAGAATCTCGATACATTGAGGACACAAATGAGGACAGTGAATTAGTAAAGATAAAAGTGGTAGTGAAACAACTTCGCTATATGCCTCTTGCACCTAGGCTAAAACGGTTGTTTCTATCTAAATCAACTGCGAGACACATGTGGTGGCATAAGGAAGGTGTGCGCGAAACGAAGTGAGTAATGACACACCCATCTGATGCTCACACTTGGAAGGCATTGGACTCTTTTGATCAGTATTTTGCAAAAGATGCTAGAAATGATCATATTGGTTTGACCACCGACGGTTTCACACCATTCAACACATCTTCTGCATCGTACTTTTTGGTACCCTGCGAACCGGGTACCCCCGCGTAGTAGGAAAAAAAGCACCTGGTAGGCGAGCCCCAGCGTAAGCCACGCGCCCTGGGCCCCATGGGCTGTCCCAAAGTTGCAACGTATCTTCACACCCTAAGCCTGACAACCAGCTGAGGGTAGCTCGGGAGCCGACACGTGTTCTGTAGTGTCGGGCCCCATCCTCCACCAAGGAGGGTGCCGGCACTACCACATGCCCGGAACTTCCGAGCCACATCCCCCGACCGACGAGGGCTCCGGAGGTGCCACGCGTCCTGCGGCTCTGGATCCGACCTCCAGCATGGAGGTCTTCAGTGCTGCCACGTGGGCAGCGACTTCGGGTGTATCTTCCCCCTGGGGAAGGCTCTGGATGTGCCATTTGTCCTGCAGCTCTGGATCCGACCTCCAGCATGGTAGGCCTCCAGCATGTAATGCAACACCTACTTGTGCATTTGCCTTACGAAGATAAAGTTTGTGGTCCCGTGCAATATCGATGGATGTACCACATTGAAAGGACACTAAAGAAACTTAGAGCAATGGTTTTGAATAAAGCAAGAGTAGAAGGGTGTATTGCAGAAGCATTTGCTCTGAAAGCGGTAGCATACTTCTCAAGTATATTCTTTGCAGTGGAACATAATGTGTACGCTCCCACGACATGATACCGCATAGATGAAGAAACTCCTGCGGGAAATCTAAGTATTTTTGTGAAAGGGAAAAAAGGTTGGTGGCAGCAGTAGACATGTGGTTTTAGAAGAAGAATGGAATTCATGTATGTTATACATGTATACAAACATTGAAGATGGCTCAATATTTTATGTAAGTGTTTTTTTCTAATTACCGTGAAGTAACACCTCATGTTTTTCTTAGATTTTACATGAGAGATGTTCTAATGTACTAATATTTTCCATTATGTAGCGAGTTCGACAAACAATTTTGAAAGTATACGCGGCAACCAACAAGCAAACAATTAGATAAAATACATTGTGACAACCTTCATGGGGGTCCTAACTTCGTCAATTGATTTTGGAAGCATGTAACAATATCTTATTACATGTTACTTTTATCATTGCCAAGTTAATCTGATTAGTAGAACTAATATTTTATTTAATTCATAGTGCATGGTCGATGCTAATGTTCATGAGGACCTACGACAACTTTCTCAAGGAACCATAACAGCAAGGAGTTTTGATCGTTACGATGTAAATGGGTTCCGATTTTGTTCACCCAAATTTGAAGCAAAATATCCCCTTGCAGCCACGACAAATAGTGGAGTTGTAAATAGAGCATGTGATGCACAGGGGCATGAAACTAACTATTATGAGAATATTCAAAACATCGTGGAGTTTAAATTTGGTGGTTTCAAAGATCTTAGAGTTAGTTTTTTTCATTGCGACTGGTTTGATAATAACAGGGGAACACGATAAGATGAATTTGGTATAGTAGAGGTAAAACATGAAAATTGACTTTGTGGATACGATAATTATGTTCTTTGTCATCAAGTTGGGTTGGTTTACTACCTACAGTATCCTTGTCTAAAGTTGAGTGCTTGGTGGGTCATGTATAAAGTTAATCCACGAGAACGGTTATATGTCTCTGGTGATGATGGTTATCAAGAAGAACAAGATGAAGTGTACCAAGATGATGATATTCAAATATATTTTAATATAGATGATGGTTTAGATCTTGATACATTAGTTGATGATGTTGAAGACAATGAATGCGAAGAGGTAGTAGTGGTTAAAAAAAGAGACCTAGCACTAAAAAAGTTAAGGTGGGACAGAAGAAGAAAGTTGGTCGACATGTTACCGAAGGAACATCGAATCATGATAAATTTTAATCATGTAATTAATTTATATAACATTTGAATTTATTTCCATTAATTTTGTTTGTATCATTATATATTTATTTTTGATCATTGTTTCAACAGGATGCCACGTGGTCTGAAGAATATAGCTAAGTGGCTCTTTGGCTCCTCAAGCAAGAGTGGGAGTCGGTCTGATAGCCCTTCACGTTGTCAAGACTCTCTTTTTTAAGGCGGTGCCTCAAATAATAATAGACAAGAGGCATTTAGAAGATGCATGGAACAAGCTAATGTACAGGTTTATGTCTTTATAATTTTATTATGTTTACCCATATATCATATTGCGAAACCTAATTTCTGTAATTTCAGATAGAGCAGGAGATCCAGGAGGAGGGTCAGGAGGAGTGTCGAGAAGATCAAGGGGAGACTTCTTTCTGCGGGGCGGGAACAACAACAAGGGGTCAGAGCCTATATTGATGAGGAAGCCGAGGAGGATGAGGGGGGTGATACCGTTACGGGAGAGTTGCCGCAATCATTCAGGTATCGGTCTTCAAACACTCTCCCGCTGGCTGTGCCTCCACAATAGAGAATACGGATCACTCATGTCGGTGACTGGTAAGTAAATATAAAATTCAGTATTGAACTGTAGATACAATTTTTTTCGACAAATACTATATGTTGTTAAATTGACTTGCAGGCAATGGATGACCTAGATTGAGATAGACGACAACATCGTAGGAAGCCTAATGCACTGTTGGGTGCTATATGTCGTCATCATTATCCAGGTCTTGTGAATATTAAAGGTGAAGAGGAACCTGCAATAATTTCGGAGCACTATAGGATTGCTCCACATGTTGTGCATGAAAATGTGGCAGTGGCTATCTGGCATGATTTTTTGGTATGCCTTCTCTACACTGCACTATAATTATGTCCATTATATTTTTTGTAATAAAGATTCTATATTTTTTATAGGAACGATATCGCTTGTCCGATGATCATGAGGCTGCTCTCGAGTCTTGAGCACACAAAGTCTTCCACAAAGCTGCACCTAAACATGTGAATGATATGATGTACAATGCTCGGATCACAGCTGTGTGCTTGTACTACAAGGAAAAGCTTGGATAGATGATGAAAAAGAAAATGGGAGCTTCAAAAATTCACCTAGAGGATGATCAATATTGTCATGTAATGATTCCTTGGATGGTTAAGTGTGCTCATGCGTATTACGCAGTATGTACTTATTGGGAATCGAGTGAGTACCGAGAGAAATCTAACTCCAGGACAATCAACCGTGAATCCGGTGGTGAAGTTCTCCATCGTTACGGTGGAGATGGTCATATTCGTCTCTCGAAACGGGTGGTGAGTTTAGTACATTTACAATTTATTCTTATTATATTAGCTTTTGCGTAACTATATTAGTAACATGTCTATATAGGATGCTCAAGGTGATGAGTAGCCCTCTTTCATTGATGCTTATATAAGAGGGCACAGGGGCACAGATGACAGTCAATTATGCACACAAACTGTCACTCAGAACATGGTATGTCATATAAATAAAAGTAATTATTAAATAATACAATTGTTGTATAGTAGCTTTATAATTAGTTTTTGTGTAGGAGAAATATGGTGAAGAGATGGTTCGATGTCATGGAGATGATCACAATTGGAGAAAGGAAGACGTCGACGTAGTAGCTTTGTCTGAATCTAGTGGAGGAAAGCGTCACGGGAGGTAAACTTACTCATCTTATATTAATGTATTCACATAATTCAATTTTTCCAAGTGTCACCTTATAGTTATGACATATCAATATTGTAGGTATTCGATGATCAATGGTGTCATGAACACCGATGTGGTTCTCTTGAAGTCACGGTCAACACAGAGCGGACAGAGATTTCTCGGTGTACTCATACAGGAAATGAGTCTAGGTTGAAACAAATGGAGGAGGAGCAGGCTGCATTGAGAGACCACCTGAGGCTGCAAGAAGACCGCATGAAACGACACGATGAGTGCACAAAAGCACAAAATGACTACTTTTCGGACCTAGCAACGTGGCAACAAGCGATGCAGGTACGTTAATAGAAGAGTTCAAATAATTATGTTAAAAATAAGAACATTTTAAAATGATTTTAGGGATACTTTTCTCAGCTTGGATTGCCTGCAACCATGCCCACCGTTACCGCAGCCTCTGCAGCTACCTATGTCTTCACCGCTACCGGTGCCTCCACAACCTCTTCCCATAGGAACACAGGTATATATCATCATTATGTTTTCTTTTACTGCTGTAAACTGATATACTTATAACATGTATCATTGTTTATCATTAGGGATCATCCTCAAGGGCACAAAACTTCCAGAGTCCTCTTGTTACAAATTTGCAAGCATCTTCTTCAGGAGGACGGGGTGGAGGGGACAACTTTATCGATCAGTTCTTCGCTCCCGGTGGTAGCAATTAGGTAAGTTGATCATAACTATAAAAAAGTCATTTGCATCATATATTATGTATCTTGTTTTCAAATGGAGTTCATGTATAATAAGTCATAGAAAGAATAAATATCATGTTGCTTTTCATTTGAATCTTATTAGTCATGTACTTCACTTTGGCTTGATACAAGAAAACGGCGAGCAAAAGGGTGTCGGAGCAATTTGTTGCTTTGTTGGGAAAGCTCAATGTGGTCATGTGATAAGACTTTCTTTGACAGACATGTTGTATGAACCATGTGACATCTATGTGTTCGTTTATGTTATATTGTGTTTGGACCTAAATACCGTTTGTACTATGTAATGGATGTTATAATGTTTAATTGAGTTTGTTGCATTTGTTATGAAGGGTGGTCTGTGTATTTGAGTGATAATTTATTATTTTATGGGCTCAGAACTGAACAATAAGCATGAATTGGGACTATAATCTCATGTATTTTTGTGGGCCAATAAATTGCCCACGAAAATAGTGCCATATTATTTTCTTGGGCCAAGAAATTACACACGAAAATACGACCTAATTATTTTCGTGTGCCAAAATGTGGCCCACGAAAATAGCCTGGCAGTATTTTCATGGGCTAACATGTGGCCCACGAAAATAATCTGACAGTATTTTCGTGGGCCACATTTTGGCTCACGAAAATATATATTTTTATGGGTCCTTTTAGGTTGACAAAAATAGCTTTATTTTCATGGACCGTCGATGAAATTAAATTTATTTTCACTAGGCATTTTAGTGGGCCTAAGCATAAAACTCATGAAAATAATTATTTTCATGGGTTTTTACTTTATTTTCATGGGTATGTGGCCCATGAAAATATATGTCGTTTTCCTATAGTTGAAGCGCTAAGTTCAGTTCCACGTGGAGAGTGGGGGCGAATAAGACCTCCTATTACGAGAGATTGCTCTACCACTCGGCAAGTGAGTAAAAAGAGGAGTGTTACACGCACACTCTTTGCTCGTCCCGTCTCGTATGCCACTTTTCATGAATAGATCCTCCAGGCGAGTCAATCTTTTTTTTTTGCTATTGGTGAAAATAGAGTCCTTATGTATGCGTTGCTGGTGAGTCGGTCTGCGACACTCTTGAATCATAACTTACTCAAAAGTACATCATGGACTCGGAGTTCATGTCGTATACGACAAGGATTCCCGAACTGTGTTCTATATAAAGGCATGCACACCATACGCTAGAATATAAAAAAGTAATCTGGGTTTTGCCTCCTCTCGCTAGTCTACTTAATCTCGAGCATCGACGTGCATCAGCAAACGGAAGAGCATGTTTTTGGAACCATTCGCATTTGCAATCCTTCATCGGGAGAGACAAATCAAATTTTTAGAAAGCGCTCCGCAGAAATGGTCACATTCACCACCAAATGTCGTCTTCAGTACAAGTCCGATGGTGCTGCTTCTTATACCATTGCTGTCGCAACAGCTACGACGAACTCATTTGTTACTGATCTACTATTTTAATATGACTGTTGTTGCATACGCACTACTTGTATTCATGTTTACTGCTGCTTCTATCATGATTTATTTTTTAGAATTATCCAAGAAATCACCTAATCTTCCAACAGTCACCAAACGTACGAGTGAATCAACTTATATTTCTAGACTGAATTGTTCGATTGCTGAGGAAATGTGTCATGGTTTCCATATATGTGCTTCTTCTAGTAGAGGTAACTTAGACAAAACAGATCAAGTGGTATCGGGAGGCATTTGCAAGAAACTCAGCATACATGCATACAAACATTCCAGCAAGTAGTAATTAATATACATATGTAGCGTTCAACAACTGGTACTACGTACTACTTGTTCCTTCTTCACAAGTTGCAGCAAGCGGCACGTTGTGAAACGCAAAACAAGAGCACACGAGGCCACAAGAAAATATATGCTGGTCTATTATCATGGTTAAACTTTTAGCATAGCCATTTCGGATGTGGTGATCCGGTCTTCTCTTCTTTTCATGCGGAGAGGGCGGCAGGAAAGCCTACTCGACGACACGACCGAAACGTGAACGCCTCCGGCACGTACCTCATTGGCCACTGCTCTGCTCTCCAACTCAGGCGACACAGTTGAGCCCCACGCAGCCCATCCACAAGCTCCTTACATGCTTCCTCTGAAGAAAAGACGAAGAAGAAATACAGTGAACTCAAAAGTCAACTTCCTACTCGAATGTCTCAACTCTCAACATAATAAAAGAAGGCACTCGACAAACGAAGAAAAAAATAGTTTAACTTTTTCAGCTTAAAGTGTAATATGATGTATAGAGCAGCGCTCCTGCTCATGCATTCTTCAAACTACGAAATAATAAAATGAAGCGATATATGTACCCGACGCAGAAAAAAAAGGAGCAAGTAATCCGTTGATAGTTTCCTACACTTGTAGATTCCAAACTCTTGACAGCCAAAGATGAGGAGAAAAATGAACAATAACATGATTTGCTAGTTTTCTACTCAAAGTGTGTGCATGAACCGGCCATTGTTCGGCAACGTCATATATCGCCAGGAAGAGAGGTGTTCAAGTAAGAGAATGACTATCTGTACGACCATGCATCGGACTCGTGTGCAAAAGATGTGATTTTGCTGCTGCATGGGCCTGCATGAACAAAAATTACGCAGGCTAATGTGTTGATAAGCGTATATATCGCACTTAATAACGGCTAGTAGTACCCTTTTGCCCTTCTTTCGGCGGGGATCGGAAGGGACCTTGTACAGGTCCTCGTCCACGGCCCTAACGACCCTGGGCCTCCTCGGCTGGTGGTACCCGCCGTCAGTGACAAGCCGCCCATGCTGCCTCCTGCTCTCCCCCTGGATCTCCATCGTGCTCTGTACCTGTGGATAGGGATGAAAACGGTCGAAAAAACACCTATATTGGTTTTGTTTTCATTTTTTTAAGGGTACGAAAACGAATACGAAAAAACACGGTCCGGATGCGAAATCGGGATTGTCATCGGTACGAAACTGTTTCGAAAACGATCGAAAACAAGAATTCTATTTGGGATGACGATAAAAACAAAGTAGTTAACTTAGACTTAATATAATTATATGTAGTTACACGTGATATTTTTATACGTAGTCATACATCATATATCGATACATAGGCATACATCATATATAGCTATACATCATACATCATGGTGGTGTGTGTAGATAAAAATATATTGCGAGGCTGGACTACATCATGGTGGTGTGTGGTAGACAAAAATATATTGCGAGGCTGGACTCAATCAAGAAGGCGACCAAAAACACGCCGACCGACCTGACTGGCGCTTGGCAGCAGGTTGTAACCGTCTGCACTCGCTCCTGTAAAGTGCAGCAACCATAATTTTAAATATATGAAGAATCTCATCTGCTGTTTGTTTCTCAATTCTCTACAGCGTGGAATGTTCTTGTTCAGAGGGAAAGAGCTGGTCTACGTATGGAAAGGCGAGGGGGACGGCATAGCAGCGAGCGGGAGCGGGAGCCGGGAGGGCGGCCGCGGCAAACCGGGAGGCAGGGGAGCACTGAGCGCGGGTACCGGTTGGCAACTGGCGAGCACCGAGCGCGGCCGGCGAATGGCGAGCAGAGACCGGAGATAGGGGCTCCAGGCTCCCATGCGGTGTGAGCTTGCGCGGCAAGCTAGCGAGCGGGGAGCAGCGAGCGAGGGCTGAGCCGCGGATGCCAAGATTGTGTGCGGCGGCGGCTAGAGTTCGTTTGTGGCAGTGCGTGTCCGGACAGGGCTATTCAGGTAGGGTTTTAGTGGGCCTTCGGGATTTAGTGTTTGTCTCTGTGCTATTTTGGACTGAATACCGAATTGTTATAAAACGGGATAAAAACGATATATCCCGAATTATAAACGGGAACTGTAAAAACGATCGGAGAAACTAATAAACCGTTTTCGATCCCGTTCCCCAATAACTCGACCCATTTTCGTTCCGATTCTAAATAATTCCTGAAAAATTCAAAAATGAATGGTTACAAACCGGTATATGGTACGGGACGGAACCGGATTTTCTGATCCCGTTTTCATCCCTACCTATGAAAAACAAGCAAGTGCGAACCATCACTACAAAGATCAAGACAACAATCACTACTGTGAGTGACACAAGCTTCAGCGAGAGGGACTGTTTGCACTGAGATTCACGGGAGTGTGGATGGCGTGCAGGGTACCTTCCTGGCTGCTGGCTTGTGCGGCGGCGGCGGCGGCGACGCGGATGTCCTAAAGAGCACGGCCTGGACGGCCGCGTCGTGGTAGTAGTGCCCGGCCTGCACCGCCGACTCGAAGTACTGCGTGATGGGCAGATCCACGCACTGCTGGTTCCACTCCCCGAACGCCGGGATGTGCCACCGCCTTCCTCTCTGCTGCGCATCACACAACACGCAAGGTAGCCACCCACCAATGCACATATCAATAACAAATCTTTCCACAATCAGGGATCCAACTAAATCGCGCCATGAATTAAACTGGAACTAATGCAAGACCAAGGTCATTACTGAGTTTCCATGAAAACTTGAAATGGACTAAAAGTAAGAAAGGATAATAACACGAGAGAACGAAGATGATCTATTCAGGTTTACCTCCATGTTCGCTCCTCGTGAAACAAGCCGGGGACGTGATGCTTCTCGAAATGTCAGTGCAGAAGGATGAGAAGAAGATGAACAAGGCGCGTGGAGGAGGCAGTGAGAGCCTGAGAGGGGTCGTGCTTCTTTGAGTCAAGGAGGAGCCATGAGAATGGTGCTTTTGGATGCTTTCTAATGTCTGGCAGAGGCTGCTGCGTGTGCATGCACTAGGACCAATGTGGTGGGCATGCATTGATTGTTAAGAGATGTGTACAGACATTTTCTTGTTGATTAATTTGATGCCTCGAGTCTAACATAAGATGGGACTACTGAATCTTTCCTATGAGCCTCAACTGGAATTTTTTTATTTGTTTCGATTCAATGTTGTAAAACCCAGACTATTTGCAACTATGTTTTGGACTTAACGTAACATGTGGCTTAGGTAGGGCCCAGATCGGAAAATCGTAGTTTTGCATTACAAGATATGAAAATAGTCGTAGTTTTCGGAAATTTTAATAAAATTCATGGTTTATGTTACTTCGGTGCTCTACAAAAAGATGACATAAAAATACGGGGGAAATTTATGGAATTATAACAATAAGTATAACCGGTTTAGTTCTCCAAGAGCTTATGTGAATATGAAGAGAAATAACTGTAGTAACTGTATATTGATGAGTAGATGAGTCATATATCTAGATGTTTTGTCCATCTTTATCCATTAGGTGCAGCAAGGTGCATGTAGTAGCTTGGGCTTACGAGGGTCGGGAAAGAGTATGACCCACTTAGGACTTTTGTACTGTCTTTCTCTATATTTATAAAAGATATTGTGTACAACACTCGAACTCGTGACCTCATATCAGGAGGCAACAGTTTAATTGTTGTGCCATGGCTCCCCTCTGTCCACTAGCATTTGTAAAATCAAATAAAATCTCATAAACACTCTACTTGGAACATCATGTGCATGCATATTCTTATCTAGGCAATGATGTTTGTTGGCCGAACGTGAACTATCATATATATCACAAAAATTCCACATTGTTTTCCTGAGGAAAAATGAAGCAATATGGGGGATACAAGAATGCGCAGCTTCCATGTAGATTTGCTCAATATTTTAGCGACTGCGTCGGGAGATGGAACAGCCACCACTCAGTCCCAAGCCGACCTTGACTTTGCCATGTTCCTTGTTTTGTTGTCGCCAAGGCCACGCAATTCCATCCTTAATTTCTTTGGCAGCTCGGTTCCGAAGTCACACCCAGACAGGCCCGAGCGCGCACGCAAAGGCGCGTTGTCCTCCGTGGCGTCGTTGCAACGCCGAGACTACCTGCGGCCGCTCGCGTGGTGTCTCCGGCCGGCCTTCTGCACGCACGAGCCGAGGCGGGGGATTGGAACGGGGCACTCTGCCAGGCCACCAGGCTCTGCGCCTGCGGGCCGGCGTTGTCGCACAAGCGTTAAATTCGCCTGCGCCTCTCTTGCCCTTCCGCCGGCCGGCATCCCGCTTGCCCATGCGCGGCCTCACGTGATTGTCTCCCGCTGCTGCACGGACCATGCGCTGCGCCGGGCAAGTCGTTGCGGCTCCGTGGACGAGACGTGGAAACATGCATGCGTCATGCATTTATTACGGAATTGGTATCCGAGGGACGTGCCTGCCTTGTTTACGTGCTTCTAAGTCATTGACTAAAAATATATTTTTATGAACAAAAAAGATTCCTTGGGCGTTGAAGTCTGTTGCGAGAAATTAGGATGTTCTGAGATAGTATTCGAGGCGATCAGCACCGTGTGCAGCTTAAGATTTTCTTGAAGCCTCGTTTAGAAAGCCAACATGAAATGGGTTCAGATCCACGCGTGGGTTCAGATATCATTACAACAACAGAAACCACCATTTATACGGTGCATCACAACCGATTGAATGACAACAGGTTTAGAAAGATTACCAGTACCAGTTTTTAATCTTCGTGACGGCATCAATTATTGAAACATAAAAAACCGGTGCAAAATAAGATATCAGTACCGATTCTTAATTGGATCATGTAACCTAAGCATAATTCATGTACCTTCCAAATACGAACTACAAAAGATAAATAGTTTTTTGTACCGGCTCTAGTTATAAACCCGTATAAATTCTAATTATCGGTACCGGTTCGAGTGGGACCTATATAAATATGCCTCAACTTTCTTTATCGGTTCCGGTCACAAACCGGTACAGACACCAATAATCTGTACGGGTTTTAGATGAACCGGTACAAATGTGTCTATATATACTTAAAACGTGTTCTTCTCCAACACCACATAAATTGGTACGTAAATGATGCATACTAGAAATAGAGTAAAACTCAAAACATATATATCCAAAAGATAAAATATCTGACGCATACAAAAGATATAATATATATGTTGATGCTTGTTTTCGATATTTTGGGATATGTTTGATCGTCCCTTTGATAGTTCACTGGAATAAGTGATGCATACTAGAAATAGAGTAAAACTCAGAACATATATATGCAAAAGATAAAATATCCGACACATGCAAAATATATAATATATATGTTGATGTTTGTTTTCGATATTTGGGGATATGTTTGATCACCCCTTTGATAGTTCACTGGGGGAGTAAAAGACGATTTTCGAGAGATTAAAGCAAAATACAATGATGGATGCTGAGGATTGAAACAAAGATTTCTACCCAGGTTTGGGCCGCATGAAAGCTAATAGCCACGTGTCCTGCTTGGTGATTGTATTGAGTGCATGTTATTACAATAGTGTGTCAGTCCTTTTGATTTGCTATTTTTGCAGGAAGGCCTCTCTCGTCTTTCGGCCTAGAGTCCTCCTTTTATAATTCAAGGTGGGCCTTTACTATGGGCGGTCCGTTTAGAGAGTAAAAACTATGGTTGTTTTCAGTCTTGTCGGAGTTGGGTCGTCTTCAAGAAGCCTAGTTGAACCGTCACATACCGCACCGATTTTTTTTTATTTTTAACACTGTTGATAATCAATTTGATATTAATAACATCTAAAAAAATTGGTAAAAATAACCACCCTCTTGTCCACGACGTGAACGATTTATCTACGTGGACATCTTGCCGTCCACGTCGTGGACGATTGGGCCACGAAGGCAGCTCTGTTGTCCACAGTGTGGACGACAGAGCCACGTGGACCCTCCTGTCGTCCACTCCGTTGACGACAGGCCACGAAGGCATGATTCTTCCCTGCAGCAAATATTGCAAGATTAGGTTTTTAGTACCCATTTAAAAATGCTTAGAGACATTTTTACAAATTTTTTATAGAATTTAATGTAATATATTGTGTTATGATTTTATGTAAGTTGATTAATATGACTTTTGTTTAATAGATTCTATATTACGTAATTTGGAATTATATAATACGATCACAAATTTGATTATGATTTGTTATGGAAGTAAATGTAACTAAATTTATCAAAATAACACCAGCACTTGATTATAAACATTTGTCAATGGATACAATATGCGTGACGTGCCGGACTGACCCAACACGTCTTTCTTTCCTGGCAACAGAAGATGCACAAAGTGGTTTCAGTAGCACTACCGAGTTCGAAAGTTTATTAAATAGCAAATATAGATTCTACTGAGTGCAACGGGGATATTTTCCCTTGCGCAATGCATCCGTCCCGTTCATCCTCTCTCGCCTAACGAGCAATGCGTTCTTCCTCCTAAGCCTGGCGATGATACTTTTCCTCGATTCTTTGAAGTTCTTCCTGACGTTTGCGCCGACGCTCCGCCTGTTCAGCCGCCTCCTTCCTCTCCTGCTCAACACACTTTTCATACTCCATCTCGTAGTGGAACTTGTCCTAGGCAGCTCTATGCATCGCGTGTACGTACTCGTTGTCTTCCGCTGTTTGTTCATTATCGATGTACTGTGTGAACTCATAAAGGGGCGGTGGGGACTGCATGATTAATTATGTGTTGTTATGAAGATTTGAGATAAAATGCGAATACTATATTCATAGATCTGTGAAGTATATATGTTACCTGACGTCTACCATTCGGAAAAAATGGTGTGGTCCTATGCGGGGCTCATATTCATAGTTGTTGCACATCCATAGCCTCAAACCGTAGGTGACCCCCAGTCTTAAATCTTTTACAAACCGACAATCAGTGCCACATAGACACATTGGCGGTTGTAATCCCTCTGGAACGTGAACTCTCTCTTTTTAGTTTGGTGGTGAGTACGGTGAGTCCATATCCGTGAGAGTTGTTTCTGTGAAGTGTGTTTGTGGTGAATGTCCGGAGTGCTCTTAAATAGACAATCGAAGCTAGATGATTCGTCCACCAGGTGGACAATTCGTCTAGTAGGTGGACGAGTCGTCCAGTACATGGACGACTAGTCCATTAGTTATATGACTCGTTCATCAGTTGCACAACTCGTCCACCAGGTGGACGACTCGTCCAGTACGTGGACGACTAGTACATCAGCTGTACGGCTAGTCCATCAGTTGTACGACTCGTCCATCAGCTGTACGACTCATCCATCAGGTGCACTAGTCATTCACTAGGTGGACGAGTTGTCCAGTAGGTGGACGACTAGTCCATCACTTGTACGGCTAGTCCATTAGTTGTACTACTTGTCCATTAGTTGTACGACTCATCTATCAGTTGTACGAGTCGTCTAGTAGGTGGACGAGTCGTCCAGTTAAAAGTCCCTAGTGATTTTTTGTAAAATAGATAATTTGTATTTCGAATCACCAATAACGGTTCATTTAACTTTAGTGCGAACATCATAGAACACTAGTAGTTACTCTCGTCCATATTTATTAAAATTCGAAGTAGAAGATCATACATTACAAGGATATATTGTGAGCATACATGTTGCTGCGCATTAGTGAAACCTAGTTTTAACAGTTAAAGTTGGCTTGTGGTGAGGACATTCGCAATCCCTATTGTCGTAGATGAGCCTAGCACATATGTACTCGAATAGCTATGACTTCATTTCCGCAAGTTCAGCAACCATCTCTAGCTTTCGATCATGTAAATATTTAATGTAATCTTGAGCTGGCTTGGTCGGCGGTGTGTCAACCCAGAGTGTGTATCCACACTTATCATCATGGAAGTAGCACTAGTTAAATAGCAAAAAGGGTCAAAAAATGACAATATTGCAGCTAAAAAATAATATTATTTTGAACTTACTCCACCATTAGGACAACGAAAGAATCGACGACCGCTGCCCTCCCTTCCATCCTTCATTTGCACAACACAATCAAGGCCACAACGACATTTGGGCCACTCTTCTTTCGTGCTATCATATGGACGAAGAGGATTGAACACACCAAAATTAGTCTTGCTTAGAATCGGGAACCTGTCTACCGGTAGTTCATACCAATCAGGACCACCCACCAAGTAGTCGGAACGCACCGATCTAATGTTTTTCACTCCTATCCTAACATGACCACTGCTCGCCATTGTTTTAGTACTCTCTTCTCTCACTCTCAATTCGTAATGATGACTCTTGAAGGCGCTACGACGTTTATAGGACTAATGGTGTCCACCCTGTGGACGACTTGTTTAATATATGGACGAGTAGTACACGTCGTGGACGAGTCGTCCATGTCGTGGAAGACTCGTGCAACTCATGGACGATTTTCAATCTGTCATCAAGAACACTATGCTTATTTGTAGTTTGGTATTTTGGTATTAAAAGAGTTATTATTTAAGACAGAAAGTAACGTGCAAAAAGTAGAGATATAAATTAATTATCTTAAAAGATATGATACATAGAGTGAAACAAAAGCCAAAAATAAATTACACAATACATCAACGCCTAGCACGCTTTCCACGTCCACCCCTACCAGCCCTACGGCTGCTCGTACGTGGTCTGCATAGTAAGTTAGCGGATCAAGCGGGTTCCTCGGCCTAGGAGGTCCTGCCGGGGTCGCGTCCTGCACAGACTGCGTCGGATCCTAAGCTCCTTGCGTCTGAGGAAGCGTGTCCATCATAGCATCGGCGACATGCGCTTCCCAGTCGAAGGAGACTCCCAAATCCTGAGGCGTTGCATCGGAACCGTAAGACGGGTCCTCAAAACATACAAAAAATGTTATTTGTCAGATTTAAGAATAACTATTAACATTAATAGTATAAATTAAACTGACACATACCACTGCACCAGTTGGATGTCCCAACAATGTCTCATACACCACCTTGATTCTATATCCGGCCAAACTGGTGGGAGAGAGCTCTTTGCGCAGCCGTATTTGATCGTTATTGCCTTCAACAAACCAGCGCGACGGTAGTGTATGACACATACATTTTCTCGGCCTTGAACTACATCAATTCTAACCTGTTTCAGAAACCAATACCAACAATCAGCATTTTCACTCTCCACAAATGCAAAGGCCACAGGTAAAATTTGATTATCACCATCAACTCCAATAGCTGTTAGAATTTGACCTTTGTACTTTCCGGTTAGGAACGTACCATCCATACACAGAATGGGCCTACAGTATCGAAATGCGTTTATGCATTGACCTAGTGAAAAGAATGCACGGTGAAGAATAAGTTTTCCAGGATGCCTGGGATTTGGAACATCCACGATATCAACAGCTGTGCCAACATTCCGACTTCTGATATTATGAAGTAACTTCGGAAGATTATCATAAGATGCTTCATAAGTATCAAATCTTGTCTCAATAACCTTCTATTTCGCCTTCCATGCTTTAGAGTAACTTATTGTGTACTTAAAATCTTTATCAATTGTGTTGATAATAGATTTAGTCTCAAAAGAAATATTATCAACCACACGGGCATACATGTGATTTGAAATAAACTACGATGTAAGAGCAGCATTGCATTTTTCAAGATTTTGTAACTCGCACGCATGATCAATCACAATAGAACACTTCCAAATGCCACTCCATTTCTCTGCATATCCGCGAACACAAAACGGACAATTGGTTGATAAGCCTACGACATCATAAAGTTTCTTAGTGGATCGAGAAATCTTAAATGATCTTTTCACGGAAAAGGACCAGTATTTAATAACATCTTGCAAAGCTTCTTTATTTTTGAAAAAAGACCCTACAGTTATCGTATTGTCGTGGTAATCCAACGATAAATAATACCCTTCGGTTACTCTTAGATTTCAAAATTTGGATGACTCCAATCGGCAGGGACAGGAGGTTGATCTTCCTCGTCAGATGAATCGTAATCAGGAACATTATTATAATCTTT
Organism: Neostapfia colusana; assembly: GCA_030760725.1. NCBI lineage: Eukaryota > Viridiplantae > Streptophyta > Magnoliopsida > Poales > Poaceae > Neostapfia > Neostapfia colusana. The sequence goes on along the minus strand of JASWHV010000010.1, from coordinate 78,148,602 downwards.
ATCCTCAACAACCATCTGATGAACTATATGTTCTATATGCTCTCCTTAATCTGCTTGACCAGTTGCCTCAGTAACAACAGTATGTGGCAATTCATTATAATCATCCTCTTCGACATTACCACCATCATTATCTTCCTCGTTATCATTTTTATCCTGCGTCTCGTCGACTACTTCCTTGGTTTCAACCCGAATAAGAAGTATTAGAGGCCACCCATATTGCAGAGCCCTTGCAACATAAGCACGCCACATGGGTGTTCCCTTTAGCGACAGTAATTCCTAAAAATGGTCCTCACTTGAACAGTTGATAACTCCGTTTATTTTCAACTCAAATATTCATCCTCACTCAGTTTAAAAACTTTCAGCAACCATGTGTATATACCAATAAATGTCCATTCCATTGGACTAGGTATTCCCTAATTTATAAAAGAGAGTCCTGATAGATCTACTCCACTCGAATTATTGCTAATTTGGCCATCTCCATAAAATATCTAAAATTCTATTTTATTCAACATAACTAGCATACATATATATAAGAAATTTAATAATTGCAAAAAGAGTAGTAACAAAAAATTGAATTACGCATAATGTAATATAAATTGTGTTAAAACAGACTATATTTAACTATAAACTAACCATAATTCTTAAATTGAAATCAAAATTATAAACAAACTTAACAGTATCAAAATTAACCTAATCAAAATCATAACTAAACTAAATCTAACTAAAAAATAAAAAGGTTTTAAAAAATTTTAACTAAGCTAAATATAAATTAAAACTAAGCTAAAATCTTAAAAAAACTAAACTAGACTATAACTAAAAGTACGAAACAAGATCTCAAAAACCAATTAAAAATAACATAAACTAAAATTTAAACTAATATAAAATCTAGATTACAAACTAACTAAATCCTAATAATAAATAAAAACTAAATTATACACTAAAACGTAAAATATAAACTAAACTATTACTATAAGTTTAAACTATTATTTAAATCTAAATTATTTAAAATGCACAATTAATATAAGTAATTTCAAAATCTTAATTTCTTTTTAAAAGATTATACCTTTTTCTTTTTTCTTCTCTTTTCTTCTCTTCCTCTTCCTCTTCCCCTCTTTTCTTCTATTGTTTGTTTGGTTGGATGTGGGGAGAAAGCCCTCGGGGTGGCTGGTTATATAAGAAATCCTTATCGTCCACGGCGTGGACGACAGGTTTCTCTCAACCACGGCACGGACGTCACCGACCTGTCATCCATGACGTGGACGACAGGATGTCCACGTGGATAAATCATCCACGCCGTGGTTGAGAGGGTAATTAGTTTTAAAGAAAATTAGATGTTATTAATATTAAATTAATTATCAAGAGTGTTAAAAATAAAAAAATTCTCCCGCGCCGGGGGAGATAGCTCTCAGCGCTTAACAAGTGCACGCAGGGCGCTCGTTGGTTTCCATTGAAGGCAACCAGAGGAAGAGCGGGTCAGTGGCGGTCCCATGGCTGACCCTTGCTTACATCGACTTAAGTGACAAGAGTGGTCTTAGTTTCCAATAAGCGAGGGCTAGTAGGAACGTATTGTCCCGTGAGTTCTCTTGTTTGAGCACTGCTCAAAGGAATGGCAGATGAGTTGTGCTTTCACTCCATCCATCACGTTGAGCCTCTATGCAAGGGAGCCCACGTGAGGATCACTTTCCTATGGACCATGCGTTCATGGGCAATTGCAGCGTGGAACAACCATCGGTCAGCCCCTAACTTATGCTAACATACTCAGGGCAGCATCATTAAGTAAGGTCGGGTGTAGATCCCAACCTCAGCGGTTAGAGCCTTGATCTCGCCTTCGTGTGGATTAGTCTTTCTTAGGGCCATGCAAAGGTCTGACCTTCGTCTTTTGGCAACCATATGGTTACGGGGCCCACTAGTCATCTCAGCTTGATGACGGTCAGGGGAAACTCCCCGTCCCCAATACACCGATAGGAGCCCAGGGCCCCAGCCACTGACACGTGACCGGAGGGAGCGACCAGGACCCTTCCATTGAGTATGAGATTTCAAGGTTTATCGGAAACAGCTACCTTCGCCAATGGTTTTGAAGCTAGGCACGAAAGTAGGAGCCATCCCCCTTTGATAGTGAGGTTGTAACAGCGTGGGGAACGAGGTGGCATTTACCCGATGGTCTTCCTGATTACTACTCTGTCCGGTGCATAAAAAATTGTCGTTTTGGACATGTTCTCGCATAACAAGGAAGTATTAAATAAACTTTCTTTTCATTACTATCATAGTCCCTTTAATAGCTTGACTGATCTACTTCACTTGTTCACAGGCCTCTCATGCATGTTCAATTACTAGCCACACACAATATCACGCGTTTATTATGTTTTTTCACGAGACAAACTCCTCGGTTCTGCTTCAACGTTAATTTTTTGTGCACTCATGGCTTCTATGTAGAACGACAATTTTTTGTGCACTGGAGGGAGTCGGTGACAAAGGCTCCTTCCACACGTGCTCGCACAAAGACCGGAGACGAGTGGACCGCACGTCTCCTTCGTCACCTCTCGCATTACAGAGTCATCGGAGACGAGCGCCCGGGCGCGTCGTCGATTAGTACACATGAGAGACGAGGTTTAATAAAGATCGTCTCCTTATTGTAAGATAGCCGAGACGGGCCTTTAGGCGGCCCGTCTCCTTTACGGAAAAATACGAGACGAGCTTTAAGACAGCACGTCTCCTTTAAATAAAATAATCGAGACGCGCTTTAATGCAGCCCGTCTCCTTTTGTTAAGAAATCCGAGACGTGTTTACGCAATCTCGTCGCGGATTGGATGACTTATCCGAGATGGACTTTATATCAGCTCATCGCAGTTTTGATGAATAATCCGAGACGTACATTATGTCAGCTTATCACGGATTTAAATTGACTATTCCGAGACGTTCTTTGTTTTAGCTCGTCTCCTATTATATGACCCTCACCGATTATCTTGGTTGCCGGCTGACAGGATTTGGCAGCCGCTTTGCCAGCGTCAGAAACATACACATACAGAAACATATGTATAGCCATATGGAGATCACACATTAAATTATATTGACCAATCAAATATTAACAAAGTATCAATCGTGGTTACCAAGTAACTGTTACACAAGGAATGTCCCCATGTTCATCCTGCTTACCAAGTAACTATTATATACAAAATAATGCCCCCTGTTCATCCTGCTTCCCATGTAACTAATTACACAATCATAACTGTCATCTAATCTTGTATATTATAGCCTCTCTCTAATATGCTCGAGGCTAGAACTTGTTGTGTTCCTGAAGGTGTTTCGTAGTCCTGCCACAAGATGAAATGAGAATTAGCAAAAGGTTAATAATAAAGTAAAATAAATGCACTTACACATACATTGCAATTCGACTTCTCTCCAAATAGAACCATGCTTAAGCAGACATGGAAGCCGCATGTGTTGCCCGGAGCTTGTTGTGGGATGCAGAATGTAGTATCATGTTTAAGTCATCGGCATTTTCCTTTTATATGTTCTCTTAGCAACTTAACCACGTACGTGTCAAAAGCCCTAAAGAGAAACATTCATAGTTAATGTATAATTATCGTGCAATGACGAAACAGTTAGAAGCTAAAGTGAAGAAGGAACTTACTTATCAAGAACGGACATGATATCAGTCCAATCACGGGTAAGCTGCTCTCCAGTTATTGAATCCATCGGCCTTGCGGAGTCACAGTACCAGACTTGGTCGTACTTTGTAGAAAGTGCTAGGATTACCTAATGGTTACCCGTGTTGAACAGTACAACTAGGAGCTCCTTATCACTATACTGTTTCATAGCCTTGAGAAAATATCTAACAACATCTCTTTGACTGCTGGCCATTTGAAGATTAGTTCTCGTTGACATTTGCGGGTCAAGATATGCAGGAGACTCGTTTCCCGTTCTATGACGAGTATCTTGTTACATGTGCCTAGACGCAAAATGCCAAAATTTGTTAGACACATATAACACTTACACATATTGAAGAACCTAGTTTTTGAGGACTTACAATGCGAAGCAGCGTACTAGTGAGACATCAAATGCGTCGAGGGTGGAAAGGTCGTAGAGATCAGACCATGAGATGAGAAAGATGCCTTCACCCACCAGAAAGTACTTTTCCTTGTATCCCACTATAAAGTGTTGATATTTTTTGTCATTATTGGTGTAGTAGTTATTAAGACCGACACAATATTTACCAAGTTCTTTCAGTGCGCCGACAGTTAACATCGGCTTCCTCATTTGGAACTTCGGGTTAGCATGCGTCATGGTTGTCGGCAATTCCGGGTTAGCTTCCGACTCTTTCAGTGGTTTCTTGCCCTTTGTTTCCTTCGATGACGTCTTCCGCTACTACAGGTGACTCTTGGCACATACAATCTTCGTCGACTTTGCCTGCGGCTGATCATGTGTAGGGAGTAGGGTACTTCGAGTGCGAGGTGGAGACCGACGTTGCTTCTCTTCAAGTGGAGACTTCTGCGGCAGCTCTATAATTAGAGATGGATGTGGCTGATCTCGAATTGGAGAATTCTGCTGCTTCTATATAATTGGAGGCAACTACTCTCGAATTGGAGACAGAACTAGCCGCTCTGAATTTGGAGACGGAGGCAGACATGCCTCTAGAGACATCGAAGCATGAGAGATCGACGCTAAAGCTGCTGGTGCTGGGTCAACAACAATAGAAGTCCGTCACCACTGAACCCTTCTAGTAACTGCATCCCGCATAGTCAGTGTTGTATCGTCCGGTGGCACTTTGAGATTTAGGTTTTTCAATTGTCATGCACCATGTCCATGTTGACCACAGCATAGGATGATGTGTCGACCTGGATGTCTTCAAGCATGGTCTAACAGGGGATACACTAGCCCTCTCCCGACCTCCATTGGAAAGCTTCCTCACACCAATAGCATAAGCCTGTTTGTTGTTGGTTGAGACAAGTTATCTATCGTGTCCGGCTCAATTGAAGGTCCAGACGCTGGTGCCTGAATATCCTCATGTGGTTGTCCACCCCCAGCTGCAGTAGAGGCTAAGCTGCTCCTATGGTCCTCCTCACCCATGAACGCATCAAAGTTAGGGAATTGTATACCTGAGGCTTCTAGTATAGGCTTTAGGTCTCCTAGAACCTCTCTTCTCAGCTATCTTTTCAGCTCCTCCAGGTCAACCTGTGGTGTCGAGGTCGTTTTCCGCTTCCGATACATAGATTTCTGTTCTAGAAAACCCTCCTTCCAGGTCATCTTACTGGAAACACCACGAACACGGCCTCGTTGCTCCTTGGTTTGCAGGGCCTTGGTGAGTGCATCGCTTTCCCTCTCACCATTTGAGTCTTCGCTGCTCTCCCTCAAGGCCCTTTGAGCGACACCCGTAGTGCTCTAGCTGTAGTAGGTGATATCGGCTGACTCTATCAGCTTAGAACTAGCACGCATAAATGGTCCCAGCCGTCCACGGAATTTGTCGTATGGATTCTCAAGATCTAGCTGGGCCAATCTTTCATCCTCTTGTTGCCACCTCCTTTGTTTTCCGACATAACCAGTGTTGCCAAGGTGGTGGTTAAGCTCGTTCTGCGATCGCAGCCACTTCATATACTCACCGTTCTTGGAAAAGTACTCTAATTCACATTTTCAACAAATCTCGCGCAGTCTTCTTCTGACAAATCTTTATACGTATTGAAGGGGGTTCCTGGTTCCTCCAAATCTTTACAAGCTTACTCTTGTAGCTCCTCCAAGCATGAGAGATGATCTTCATAGCTAGCTTCTTCCCCTTCTGCTTCAGCTCTTCTGGATATTGCACGTATGTTTGAATAGAGTTTTCGAAGAGTTGATCCTTTTCACATTCGGTAAACTCATCGAATCCCTGCAGGGTTAGAGACACCCTTTGCCGGGCATCTATACCACAAACCCTGGACAATCTCGTATTCACTCTCGTGTCCAGGGGTAAGCTTTCATCATTGACCTCACCAACACTGAAAACGTCTGTCGGCCACGACGTCTGCGACCTTTTATTTCATTGACGACAGGCAATTTCTGAATGTGATCCAACCGATGCATCCTCTTCATGAGTGTGATGACTCTACTGCTATTGAGGAGTCTGCTGTTGAGCCTCTTCGATCTGCTGCTGATGCTCCGACTGAGACATCCTCAAAATCAATAGTTAGGGCTTGATACCGTGGCCAAGGTCGAGGCGGAGGAGTCGAGGTCGACGATGGCAGCACGACAATGACCAAGAGCTTGAGGAAGAGGGACGGCGGTGGCACGCTCCGAGGGCTGGGTCGAGGTGGCGGCGTGCTCCATGGACGGGATCATGGACAGCAGATGGCGGCGGTGCCGGCGCGGCGGTTTCTAGAGCGAGAGAGCACAACGGTCGTAAAATTTGCTAAGTGTTTGGAGAGAGCGCGCGAGAGCTAAAATACCTAGTGCAATACTCAGAGACGAGCCTACTAAGAGCATGTCTCCCTTTAGCTTCCTTCGTAATTACTTACGAGACAAGCCTACTAAGAGCGTGTCTCCCTTTACCTTCCTTCGTAATTACTTACGAGACGAGCTTGTTTAGAATGTGTCTCTTACAAATAATTGGAACCTAATTTTTCTTTACCTGCACCGACGGGATGTGTAGTTACTCCGAAGTCAGGGGATCCGTGCGTACTTATAGCTTGTCTCTAGTTTGCTTTCTTCGCTGGAAAAAAGATTTGTGAAGTCAGTGGATTGTCAAAGAGATCCTCCGACTAGGCCGCTGCCATGTGGGACCGTTGCCACGACTGAGAATCCGTGAAAAATCATGCGTTCGTTGCCATTCGTGCGCACAGTTGCCATCGCGGGCAAGAATTCGAAGCGATCTGGGAGGCCTTCCCCTTCTCCGCACCATCACAGTCTTCCTCTTCCCCTATTCTTCATCTTCCTCGCGGCACCGGAGCCTGCCTCTTCCTCTAGACTTTCTCAATGGCACCACCGAAGTGCTCCCGACCATCATCTCCGTCCCCGGCTCCAACCGCACTCGCCGCTTTCCTGGGCAAAAGAGAGGGAGTCCCTGCTTGTCAAAACCGCTCGCTTGGAGACAGAATTTTCCCTCAAGTCAGTCGACGACGACGACCTCAAATCTTTGCACGAGCAAATGGCGAAGGATGTATTTAACCGTACATCCGATGCCATGCGGCTTCTTGGTCTTGGTCCCCTTCCAGAATGTAGTGGAATGGGTTCCGTAGGCCACTACCTCTACGAGTTAAGTGCAGTGGCCGGTCATCTTCACGCGATGCGAGAGATGATCGGTGAAGATGGCTTAATATTTTGTGTAAGTGTTTTTTTTCTAATTACCGCGAAGTAACACCTCATGTTTTTCTTATATTTTACATGAGAGATGTTCTAATGTACTAATATTTTGCATTATGTATAGAGTTTGACAAACAATTTTGGAAGTATACGCGGCAACCAACAAGCAAACAATTAGATAAAATGCATCATGACAGCCTTCATGGGGTCCTAACTTCGTCAAATGGTTTTGGAAGCATGTAACAATCTCTTATTACATGTTAATTTTATCATTGCCAAGTTAATCTGATTAGTAGAACTAATATTTTATTTAATTTGTAGTGCATGGTCGATGCTAATATTCATGAGGACCTATCATAACTTTCTCAAGGAACCATAACAGCAAGGGGTTTCGATCATTACGATGTAAATGGGTTCCGATTTTATTGCCCAAATTTGAAGCAAAACATCCCCTTGCAGCCACGACAAATAGTGGAGTTGTAACTAGAGCATGTGATACATAGGGGCATGAAACTAACTATATAGAAATATTCAAAATATTGTGGAGTTTAAATTTGGTGGTTCCAAAGATCTTAGAGTTACTTTTTTTCATTGCGACTGGTATGATAATAACAGGGGAACACAACAGGATGAATTTGGTACAGTAGAGGTAAAACATGAAAATAGACTTTATGGATACGATAATTATGTTCTTTGTCATCAAGTTGGGTTGGTTTACTACCTACTGTATCCTTGTCTAAAGTTGAGTGCTTGGTGGGTCGTGTATAAAGTTAATCCATGAGAACGATTATATGTCCCTGGTGATGTTGGTTATCAAGAAGAACAGGATGAAGTGTACCAAAAGGATGATATTCAAATATATTTTAATATAGATGATGGTTTAGGTCTTGATACATTAGTTAATGATGTTGAAGACAATGAATGCGAAGAGGTAGTAGTGGTTAAAAAAAAGAGACCTAGCACTAAAAAGTTAAGGTGGGACACAAGAAGAAAGTTGGTCGACATGTTACCGAAGGAACATCGAATCATGATGAATTTTAATCATGTAATTAATTTATATAACATTTGAATTTATTTTCATTAATTTTGTTTGTATTATTATATATTTATTTTTGACCCTTTTTTTCAACAGGATGCCATGTGGTCTGAAGAATATAGTTAAGTGGATCTTTGGCTCCTCAAGCAAGAGTGGGAGTCGGTCTGACAGCCCTTCACGTTGTCGAGCTAATGTACAAGTTCATGTATTTATAATTTTATTATGTTTACCCATATATCATAAGCGGAACCTAATTTCTCTAATTTCATATGGAGCAGGAGATCTAGGAGGAGGGTCAGGAGGATTGTCAAGAAGATCAAGGGGGACTTCTTTCTGCGGGGCAGGAACAACGACAAGGGGTAAGAGTCTATATTGATGAGGAAGCCGAGGAGGACGAGGGGGATGACACCGATACGGGAGAGTTGCCGCAATCATTCAGGTATCAGGTATCGATCTTCAAACACTCTCCCGCTGGTTGTGCCTCCACAATAGAGATTACGGATAACTCCTATCGGTGACTGGTAAGTAAATATAAAACTCCGTATTGAATTGTAGATACAATTTTTTTTGACAAATATTATATGTTGTTAAATTGACTTGCAGGCAATGGATGACCTGGATTGGGATAGACGACAACATCGTAGGAAGCCTAATGCACTGTTGAGTGCTATATTTTATCATCATTATCCAGGTCTTGTGAACATTAAAGGTGAAGAGAAACCTGCAATAATTTCGGAGCACTATAGGATTGCTCCACATGTTGTGCATGAAAATATGGCAGTGGCTATCTGGCATGATTTTTTGGTATGCCTTCTCTACACTGCACTATAATTATGTCCATTATATTTTTGTAATAAAGATTCTATATTTTTTATAGGAACGATATCACTTGTCCGATGATCATGAGGCTGCTCTCGAGTCTAGAGCATAAAAAGTCTTCCACAAAGCTGCACCTAAACTTGTGAATGATATGATGTACAATGCTCGGATCACAGCTGTGTGCTTGTACTACAAGGAAAAACTTGGATAGATGATGAAAAAGAAAATGCGAGCTTCAAAATTTCACCTAGAGGATGATCAATACCGTCAGGTAATGATTCCTTGGATGGTTAAGTGTGCTCATGCTTATTACGCAGTATGTACTTATTGGGAATCGAGTGAGTACCGAGAGAAATCTAACTCCAAGACAATCAACCGTGAATCCGGTGGTGAAGTTCTCCATCGTTACGGTGGAGATGGTCATATTCGTCTCGAAACAGATGGTGAGTTTAGTACATTTACAATTTATTCTTATTATATTAGCTTTTGCGTAACTATATTTGTAACTTGTCTATATAGGATGCTCAAGGTGATGAGTAGCCCTCTTTCATCGATGCTTATATAAGAGGGCACATGGGCACAGATGACAGTCAATTATGCACACAAACTGCCACTCAAAACATGGTATGTCATATAAATAAAAGTAATTATTAAATAATACAATGTATAGTAGCTTTATAATTAGTTTTTGTGTAGGAGAAATATGGTGAAGAGATGGTTCGATGTCATGGAGATGATCACAATTGGAGAAAGGAAGACGTCGACGTAGTAGCTTTGTCTGAATCTAGTGGGGGAAAATGTCACGGGAGGTGAACTTACTCATCTTATATTAATGTATTCATATAATTCAATTTTTCCAAATGTCACCTTATAGTTATGACATATCACTATTGCAGGTATTCGATGTTCAATGGTGCCATGAACACCGATGCGGTTCTCTTGAAGTCACAGTCAACACAGAGCGGACAGAGATTTCTCGGTGTACTCATACAGGAAATGAGTCCAGGTTGAAACAAACGGAGGAGGAGCAGGCTGCATTGAGAGACCACCTGAGGCTGCAGGAAGACCGTATCAAACGACACGACGAGTGCATAAAAGCATAAAATGACTACTTCTCAGACCTGGCAACGTTGCAACAAGCGATGCAGGTACGTTAATATAAGAGTTCAAATAATTATGTTAAAAAAGAGATGCATGTATATATACAGTAAAATTATGCTAAACATTTCAGAATGATTTTAGGGATACTTTCCTCAGCTTGGATTGCCTTCAACCATGCCACCGTTACCACACCCTCCATAGCTACCTATGTCTTCACCGCTACCGGTGCCTCCACAACCTCTTTCCGTTGGAACACATGTATAAATCATCGTTATGTTCTCTTTCACTACCGTAAACTGATATACTTATAACATGTATCATTGTTTATCATTAAGGATCACCCTCAAGGGCATAAAACTTCCAGAGTCCTCTTGTTACAAATTTGCAAGCATCTTCTTCAGTAGGACGGGGTGGAGGGGACGACTTTATAGATCAGTTCTTCGCTCCCGGTGGTAGCAATTAGGTAAGTTGATCATAACTATAAAAAATCCTTTAAAGTTTCATGTTTTCATTTGCATCATATATTATGTATCTTGTTTTCAAATGGAGCTCATGTATAATAAGTCATAGAGAGAATAAATATCATGTTGCTTTTCATTTGAATCTTATTAGTCATGTACTTCACTTTGGCTTGATACAAGAAAACGGCGAGCAAAAGGGTGTCGGAGCAATTTGTTGCTTTGTTGGGAAAGCTCAATGTGGTCCTGTGATAAGACTTGCTTTGACAAACATGTTGTATGAACCATGTGACATCTATGGGTTCGTTTATGTTATATTGTGTTTGGACCTAAATACTGTTTGGACTATGTAATGGATGTTATAATATTTAATTGAGTTTGTTGCATTTGTTATGAAGGGTGATCTGTGTATTTGAGTGATAATTTATTATTTTATGTGCTCAGAACTGAACAATAAGCATGAATTGGGACTGTAATCTCATGTATTTTTTGGGTCAACAAATTGCCTACGAAAATAGTAACATATTATTTTTGTGGGCCAAGAAATTACACACGAAAATAGGACCTAGTTATTTTCGTGGGCCAAAATTTGTCCCACAAAAATAGCCTGATAGTATTTTCGTGGGCTAACATGTGGCCCACGAAAATAACCTAACAGTATTTTCGTGGGCCACATTTTGGCTCACGAAAATATATATTTTTGTGTGTCCTTTTTGGCTGACAAAAATAGCTTTATTTTCATGTACCGTCGCCAAAATTAAATTTATTTTCACTAGGCATTTTATTGGTTCTAAGCATAAAACTCATAAAAATAATTATTTTTGTGAGTTTTTATCTTATTTTCGTGGGTATGTGGCCCATGAAAATATATGTCGTTTTCCTGTAGTTGAAGCGCTAAGTTCAGTTCCACATGGAGAGTGGGGGCGAATAAGGCCTCCTCTTAAGAGAGATTGCTCTACCACTTGGCAAGTGAGTAAAAAGAGGAGCGTTACATGCACACTCTTTGCTCGTCCCGTCTCGTATGCCACTTTTCATGAATAGATCCTCCAGGCAAGTTAATCTTTTTTTTTGTTATTGGTGAAAATTGAGTCCTTATGGATGCGTTGCAGCTGAGTCGGTCTGCGACACTCTTGAATCATAACTTACTCAAAAGTACATCATGGACTCGGAGTTCATATCATATACGACAAGGATTCCCAAACTGTGTTCTATATAAAGGCATGCACACCATATGCTAGAATATAAAAAAGTAATCTGGGTTTTGCCTCCTCTCGCTACTTAAATTATTACTGTAGTCTACTTAATCTCGAGCATCGACGTGCATCGGCAAACGGAAGAGCATGTTTCTTGAACCACTCGCATTTGCAATCCTTCATCGGGAGAGACAAATCAAATTTTTAGAAAGCGCTCCGCAGAAATGGTCACATTCACCACCAAATGTCGTCTTCAGTACAAGCCGATGGTGCTGCTTCTTATACCGTTGCTGTTTTTCTAGATGTGTCTACACCAACGTTGTTGTTAATAGCGTCACGCTACTGCAACAGCTACGACGAACTCATTTGTTACCGATCTACTATTTTAATATGACCGTTGTTGCATACGCACTACTTGCACTACAGGAAACACGTAATTTTACGACGGCCATATTACTTACGACGGCTAACCATCATTAGTAATGTAACTTACGACGACCCTGGCCAACCGTCGTAAGTAAACTAACTTACGACAGCCGTAAGCCCATGGCCGTTGTAAGTTAGCGGCCCATCGTAAATTACAAATAACTTATGACGGCCAAAACTCTAAGCCGTCGTAAATAATGGTCCGTCGTAAATAATACTTAACTTACGACGGCCCGACAGTTGGGCCGTCGTAAGTTATTAGGCCGTCATAATTAGCGGTTTATATCCGTCGCCTTGGCTCCGGGCTCGAGCTATTCCGCCCGAGGCCCCGCCGCCGCACAGCCCCGGGCTCGGGCTATTCCGCCCGAGCCACCGCCACCGCCGCCCAGCCGCCGCACCACCGACCCTCGCTGCGCCTCCCGCCAGCGCCGCCCGGCCTCGCCACCGCCCAGCCCCGCCGCGCCGCCCAGCCTCGCCACCCAGCCCACGCGTCGGCCGAGCTCGCCAGCGCCGCCCGGCCCGGCTGTTGCCGCATGAGCCCGACTAACCTCGTGCCCGCCGCCGCCGCTCGGTCCCAAGCCCGCCCCGCTTTGCCGCCACTTTGAGGTAAGTTTTATTAATTGTATAAATTAGTTATTTAGTTCATTTATTAATTAATTTAGTTATTTTTATTAATTAGTTTAGTTATTTGGTTAATTTGTTACTTAATTAGTTTACTTTATTTCGGTTTAGTGATTATTAAGTTAGTTTAATATTTATTTTATAATTTGGTTACTTGATTAATATTGGAGATTGTTTAGTTATTTAATTTGTTAATTATATTATTTAGTTCATTAATTAGTTTTCTTATTTGAATATTTCGGTGTAAATTTTCTTTGTTTATTATTTATTGTGTTTATCTGTTAATTATTTCTTTTATTTTATTATTTAGGTTAAAAGTGTTAGAAATTTGAGTTTAATTTGATTGCTTGAGTGTATAATATCGATATGTAAATAAACGGGCTTCGGGTCGGCTCATCCCGGTATAGCCCATTTATTGCCCGATAGTTGGTCCGTCTAAAAGTCAATTTTCCCTATTATTGCGCTTAAACAAAGTAGAGCATCGTCGAGAATCATGTGATACTATTTTCTTCACAGTTTTGATGTAGAAGCCCATAGCGGCGAACCTTGGACAAAATGACGATCTCGATACACTATCCTGATGTGTTTGCACTATCCCAGTGTCATCGATGGTGTCCCTGCTTTGTCGTGGGACGACTATGCTCGTGTCTCGCACGAGGTGCATGACACTCTTCAGAGGGCCATGTGGAACGATTTTATGATAAGTTTAAATGTTTACATTCTTCAACTCATTTAAATTGTTAATACATATTGATTAAATGTTTGTTTTCTTAAAGCCGGGGTAGAAGTTAGAGGAAATGAGCGAGAGCATAATGGAGCACGCATCTACAGGAGCGAGAGAGCGGCCAGGAGCCTAGCGCGACCCAGGTTTGGAAGAGAGGTCACAGGGGAAGTGACCCGTCGCAGTCGGGGCAGTGCAGTCAGGTGGCGACTGATCGCGGGAAGGCCCATGGCGGGTGAGTTGGTTTCTTTGATTTAGGTTTTTCACTCTTCCTTCTTTTACTTATTATTTTTCTTTCTTTTGTAGGTTTGCCATTTTCGATGGAGTTGACTCGAGGTCGGCGCGACCTGCGAGAGGCACTTCATCGATGCAGATTTTATCGGTTGGGCCGTCGAGTGGCCGTCTCTCGCAGAGGGACATGGAGTTTCGTGCCATGCAGGAGAGGCTGACGCGGACCCAGGAGGAGCTCGACAGGAAGAGGGTCATCTAGGAGTACCAAGCTAACTACATGGCCCAGATGCAGGCAGCGATGGAGGTAAGTAATTTCAATTACTGTAGTTTACTTTCATAACATTTCAGTAATACATATGTTCTAATATTTTCCAATTATAGGCCTTAGCTCGACAGAACGGCCAACAAATCGTGATTCCTGCGTGGCAGCCGCCATAGGTGACCCCGTCACAGGAGCCCGCAGCCTAGGTGCCTCCGGTACAGGTAATAAACTCTTTAATATTGTATTTTTTATCTAACATAAGGAGAGAGGGAGATATAGAGTGGTACAGAAGGGAGAGACGGAGTGCGAGAGAGAGAGAGAGAGAGAGAGAGAGTGAGAGTGAGATGGAGAGATGGAGTGTTGCAATAGAGGGAGAGAGAGTGCGAGAGAGGGTGTGAGTGAGACTGACATAAAGAGGGGATGAATAGTACAGAGATAGAGGAAAAGAGTGAGAGAGATGATAAAAAGTAGAGAGAGAGGAAGAGAGTGAGAAAAAAGAGAAAGACATTGATATCTGAATCCAAACCGTCGTAACTACTCATGTGTTTTGTAGGGTTCGGCGACGGAGGCCTCTACTCCATCGCCACAGCTACCGGTTTCAAGAGAGACACATGGATATGATTTCTTCGGCTCCGGAGGTAGTCGAGGGGGTAGTGTGTAGCCCGTTTGTCGTTTCTGTTGTGTGTGATGCATATGAACTGTTGTATGAACTGTTTGATGATTGTTTACTCTGTTTTGTAACTGTTTGTTCTGTGTGTTGGCCATCGAGCCAGGTTAGTGCGTTTCTGTTTTTTTTAATTACAAACATAACTTATGACGGCTACTGCCCAGAAGCCGTCGTAAGTTAGCTTCTGCTACTTACGACGATCAGTAAAACCGTCATAAGTTAGCCTCTGTTACTTACTTACTATGATTCTGGTGACCGTCGTAAGTAACGTGCCTTGGGCCACCACGTGGCCTGGGCCGTTACTTACGACTGATGCGTGACGCCGTCGTAAGTTACTTTATTTACGACGGTAGCCGTCGTAAATTAGCTTATTTACGACATAATAATTAGCTCGGCTTTATACCGTCGTAAGTAACGAAATACCGTCGTAAGTAGCTAAGTTATGACGGCCTTAGCCATCGTAAGTCCGTCGTATCCCTGTAGTGTTTGTAGGGAAATAGGCGATGCACTACTCTAGCAATTCGACCGTATCACCCAGGAAACATGCGAGTAAGAAGGTCATGGATCGTTACCACTAGACGCGCAGCGCAGCGGATCGTAGATGCGCGTCGTAGTCGATCAGCGCAGCAGTAACAGCAGCGCCTCCACGGAGTCCACATGTACAGGGAGGAACGCCGTGCGTCGGTGTGCTAGCACCGCTCGAGCGACAGGGGTTTCGGCGGCTGGCCTATGAGGGGCGGCGGCTGGTGCTGTTATGTGGTGGAGTGATCTGCCCCTAACCCTACCCCTCATATTTATAGGCGCGCTAATGGGCTTTTAGGTCACAGGCCCATTAGTACCCTAATTTCTTATGGATCAAATATCCATCAGGCCTTTATCCGAATTGTTATGGTTGCCTCTTGGGCATATCACCAACAGTGTTGTATTCATGTTTACTGCTGCTTCTATCATGATCTGTTTTTTAGAACTATCCAATAAATCACCTAATCTTCCAACAGTCACCAAACGTACGAGTGAATCAACTTATATTTCTAGACTGAATTGTTCGATTGCTGAGGAAGTGAGTCATGGTTTCCATATATGTGCTTCTTCTAGTAGAGTTAACTTAGACAAAACAGATCAAGTGGTATCGGGAGGCATTTGCAAGAAACTCAGCATACATGCATACACGAACCATAGCCAAGTCTGCGTGTTACCGATCATCTAACACACATTCCAGCAAGTAGTAGTTAATATACATATGTAGCGTTCAACAACTGGTACTACGTACTACTTGTTCCGTTCTTCACAAGTTGCAGCAAGCGGCACGTTGTGAAACGCGAAACAAGAGCACACGAGGCCACAAGAAAATATATGCTGGTCTATTATCATGGTTAAACTTTTAGCATAGACATTTCGGATGTGGTGATCCGGGCTTCTCTTCTTTTCATGCGGAGAGGGCGGCAGGAAAGCCTACTCGACGACACGACCGAAACGTGAACGCCTCCGGCACGTACCTCATTGGCCACTGCTCTGCTCTCCAACTCAGGCGACACAGTTGAGCCCCACGCAGCCCATCCACAAGCTCCTTACATGCTTCCTCTGAAGAAAAGACGAAGAAGAAATACAGTGAACTCAAAAGTCAACTTCCTACTCGAATGTCTCAACTCTCAACATAATAAAAGAAGGCACTCGACAAACGAAGAAAAAAATAGTTTAACTTTTTCAGCTTAAAGTGTAATATGATGTATAGAGCAGCGCTCCTGCTCATGCATTCTTCAAAGTACGAAATAATAAAATGAAGCGATATATGTACCCGACGCAGAAAAAAAGGAGCAAGTAATCCGTTGATAGTTTCCCACACTTGTAGATTCCAAACTCTTGACAGCCAAAGGTGAGGAGAAAAATGAACAATAACATGATTTGCTAGTTTTCTACTCAAAGTGTGTGCATGAACCGGCCATTGTTCGGCAACGTCATATATCTCCAGGAAGAGAGGTGTTCAAGTAAGAGAATGACTATCTGTACGACCATGCATCGGACTCGTGTGCAAATGATGTGATTTTGCTGCTGCATGGGCCTGCATGAACAAAAATTAAGCAGGCTAATGTGTTGATAAGCGTATATATCGCACTTAATAACGGCTAGTAGTACCCTTTTGCCTTTCTTTGGCGGGGATCGGAAGGGACCTTGTACAGGCCCTCGTCCACGGCCCTAACGACCCTGGACCTCCTCGGCTGGTGGGACCCACCGTCAGCGACAAGCCGCCCATGCTGCCTCCTGCTCTCCCCCTGGATCTCCATTGTGCTCCGTACCTGTCGATAGGGATGAAAACGATCGAAAAAACACCTATATTGGTTTTGTTTTCATTTTTTTAACGGTACGAAAACGAATACGAAAAAACACGGTCCGGATGCGAAATCAGGATTGTCATCAGAACGAAACTGTTTCGAAAACGATCGAAAACAAGAATTCTTATTCGGGATGACGATAAAAACAAAGTAGTTAACTTAGACTTAATATAATTATACGTAGTTACACGTGACATTTTTATACGTAGTCATACATCATATATCGATACATAGGCATACATCATATATAGCTATACATCATACATCTGTTAGACGTGTTGATCACGGCCAGGTTTGGCTAACAACCAACTGGGCCAACCTTCCCCACGCACCCTGATCGGGGGCGCAACTGAATTCTGTTTCGGTTGAGGCCACCTCTCATACGCGCCATATAAACCGGAGGGGGGCAGCCGGGACGCACGATCATACAGTTTATGTGCGCCTCAACGCCCCCCTCCCCACACCTTCCGCCCACTCTGATCCTAAGTGGTGCGCAACGAGGGGAAGGCCCTCGCCACGCCTGCAGCAGTCGCCTCTGATTCTTCATCTTCACCATCATGACCACGAATTCGGGTTCGGATGAAGGTACGCCGCCTTTAAACTCATTTACTATTATGCATTGTTCTTAATTTAATTGTTAAACATGCTCTGTGTTCATTTATCTTGATTACTAGACCTAGATCCTTAAGATGTTGATTATCCGATTAGAAGACACCTAGATCAGAAACCCTAAGATCTATCAATGGTATCAGAGCCAGGCTAGGATGTTTTTAATCGGTTTTAGTTGTTTTATTCATATTTTAGTTAAATTCTACAACAATTAGGAGGGGAACGAATTCTAAGTCGGTTTGGATTAAAACTAAGAACCTGAGCCTTAAGAACATCAAGACCGAAACAAATAAGAACAAGAGTAGGCATATCTACATACCTTTAGTTGTAGCTCGCCGGCTCCTGGCCTTCGCCCCCCCCCCCACCGGCGTTCTATCGCCGGGCGCAGGAGTCGGAGCGGCCGTTTTTCCACCGGCGACTTTCGTGCCACCAGATCCGTTCGCGGTAGAGACGCCGTGCACCCTCTTCATCATCGGGGCCGAGCTCATCGCACAGCGTGCGTGAGCTCGGATTCCGATGATGAAGGAGGCCACGGCGTCACCGCTAAGCCGCTCGGGTAGGGTCGCCGGAACCCTAAGGTTCGCGGCGGAACCCTAACCCTAGCGGTGAGGCCCCTTAACGGCGGCCAGCGGAGCACCCACCAGCGGTGAGTTGCCTTCCGGCGAACTCGCGCCGGCGAGGAGCTCGCGGTGGCGCCGGGACACCCGCCGCTCAGCGGAGCCTCCCTCCTCTCGGTCACTCGCCGCGGTCGAAGAGAGAGAAAGGGAGAAGAGAAATGAGGGTTAGGGTTTTGGACCGGGCGCCAAATGCCTTTTATACCCCCCAAAATCGGTGAACTACAGTTGGATGGAGATCCAACGACTCAGATTCGGCGCCGAGGTCGGCCGGACTTAATGGGCTCGTGGCCCATGCGGGGGGGGGGGGGGGGGTTAAGTGGGCCGGCTGGGCTGCCCTTTCAATTTTCCAGAATTTATTTTCAACTGGGCCAGACCGCCATGGGCTGCACGCGCGCTGTTTTTTCCTTTTCCATTTTTCAATTTTCTGAGTATTTTAGCAGTGGGCTTTGGGCCAAATTTTAGAATGGGCTTTTTGATTTTGTTGAGGAACTTTTGTGAATTTAGGCTTGGGACAGAATAGTATTTTGGGCCTTTCCATTTTAAATGGAATTTTGTAGGTTTTTGGTATGGGCCAAAATCCAATTGGGGACTAAGTAAATTAAATTAAATGGTTGAGAAAACTTTAGAAAATTTTGAGATGGTTGTACTATTTCATGTTTTGTTTTGCATTTAATTTTATGTTTAAAATTATTGAGTTTTTCTCAACCCATTTAATTTAATCATTTGTGTTGTAGAATTTTAAGTAATGATGTTGTTCATTAAGAATTAAAAATTGATTCCACTGTCATTTTAAATAAATGTTAAATTTGTTGAGTAACCAACGCGAAAAACAAATTTATCATTTCTAAGTAATATTTAATGCGAATTTCTTTTTGTGTGACCAACGCGAAAGAATAAAATTTACATGTTTTATATTTTAATGACGTGTTTTTGTTGAGTAACCAACGCGAAAAACAAAACACGACATTTCTGTAATGTATTAAGTATTTTTGCTCATAGAGAATTTTGTTGAGTAACCAACGCAAAAAACGAAATTTGCTATGATTTTGAATGTTGTATTTTGTGGAGTAACCAACGCGAAAAGCAAAAATACAACATTTCTATAATATTTAAGTTTATTGTATATTTACTCATGTATATGCAATTTCTTTAGGTTCCTCCATCTTTTTTTCAGCACTTAGTTTCATTTCCAACATTGAACCACTCAATGGTTCAAACTATGGAACTTGGAAAGAAAAGCTGGAAATTGCCTTGGCAAATTCAGAAATAGATTATGCACTGATAACTCCTTGCCCTATTGAGTCTGAGATTCCTACACCTACAGCTGGAGAGTCTGATGAGTCTTTTGAACTGAGGAAGGGACCCCAAGAATAAGAAGGTTCATGGGTTATAGTCTAACCCGCAAATAAAGAGGTGCTCGGAAAACAACATCACTTCTTGTAATGCTGCCCCGGCGAAGATATGAGGTATTACCTCTTTGTAAAAGTGGTTTGGAGCTGATGTTGAGCCACAAAAAATGGACTAAGAAAGCTAGGTGTGGCACCTAAGTCCAAGAGAATTAATACCGGTAGCCGATTCAGAGAAACATCTCTGCTAACACGGCTTCTCCTTCTGAAACATCATCACTCACTGTGTAGTGAATGTTGCCCCTTGTATGCCCTCTTTTCTGCAGATATAGTTACGGATCTGATCATTGAAAGTATGATGATCCGCAACCTTGAATTTCCTCCATACAATACCTAGTATAATGGCCCATCCGACCACAAGTAGAGCACGGATGTCTCTCCGGCTCTTCTCTAACTTGTGGTTGGAGCTAGATACATATAGCTGCAGCGATGGAGTACAAACCACCGTCTGATGCTGCTGCTCTGGAGGTGGTGCAAGTTGTGGTACTTGACCAGCAATCAACCTCTAAGGAGTTAATCGTACAGGGGCCTACATTTCACCGAATGGCGCTCGGAACACCAACAGGTGCTTTTGGGCATATAACTTGTACTAGCCTGCACGATATCACTCATTTTCCTCCTCTATACAGAACAGACCTTGATGCACTAAATCTACACTTTGATCCAGTTAAAAGAATTTTCATCACTCAAGTTGTATTACAAAGTTAAAGTTAACTCCAATATCTTTCCAACGAGTATTCACATGCTTCCATATCACTTCTGGATCAAGAGTTATGATTTTTCAAAGTTGACAGAATTCCTGGATAAAATTTACCAGCATCTCCTTTGTATGTGGCTGGATTTATCACAGTTGTATATGCAAATGCAAATGCAATAGGAATCTGAACAAACTTTGAACTACAACAATGTTGCTTATCTCATAACCTTTCCAACGGCGTATCATATGACCCTTAAGGATTTTTCTACAGAATGTTATAAAAGTTTTACAGAAACATCCAGGGAGATTTGCATCTGTCCTGTTTTCTGAACAGTTTGCATTCAACTGGACATTCAACCAATTTGGCGTGTGATGTTGCTCTGGAGTTCTACAAAGAAGTTGTAGATAAATTAAAAACCTTTCCAGATCTGTATCATACACCTCCATTGGGTCAATCTTCTCAGAGTTATGCTCTATCAAAGTCCAGCAAAAATTTCTACCAGAACAGAGCACTCCGTTTTTGAGAAACAAAGAAACCTATCCATCCTCCACCTTGAAGCTTAGTTCAGATGAGGAGTTCATTACTAATATGTGCTTTCCAACTTCCATTTTTAGTTTAAAGTTATTCATGAATGATTTCTTCATAGGTAAGAAGTTACAAAGTGTAGTACGGTGACGATGCACCGTAAGACATATGACGGTACTACGTTGCCTCAAAAGAAAATCCTATACCAGACTTAGCCGGCTTCGTTAGTTCAGTGGTACTAAGCGTATCTCGCACACGGATGCTACACGTCTACCGTTTCGTGGTTAGACTACCTGCAGAAACTCAAACAATCGTCAGACTCGGCTGCACACCGAGCCCGGTATCCATACAGTTCATACACCCGGCCGTCATCACTCGCCCGGATGTTCTCAAGCCAAACACGCCTTGAGTTATGTGTTCACGTTTCAGACCACGTGACGGGGTCTCCCAAATTGCACCACACACGCCAGGGACAGACGTTGCTCGAATGCCCCAAACGACATGAAGAGTCGTAGATGACATTAAAGCAGGTGGGGTTACCTGCCACCCGTGGGGCTCCACCCTTCAGCTTGTGCGCACTGGTGGACAGCGCTTACGTGGACCCCCCAAGACATAAGCATCCCGAGATACACGATTTTCCGACATAGACAAATAGGTTAGTATGCCACCTTCTATACACTAATAACATCCTTATATGGGCTACTAACTCGTTCCTCACTGGATTTTTGAAAAAGATGACCTTTATAGTGCGTTAAGCCTCAAGCGAGCTCTGATACCAACGCTGACACGACCCCACGGTCTTGTCGAGCCAGGATCACGCTGAGGGGTGCTGCGTTGCACAGCACCGGATAACACACTTTAAAGGTACAAAGCGGAAGCAAAACTTTTATTACATAAAGTGGTTTATGAACATTTTTACATCAAAATAGGTCCAGTCTACACTCACGGGCGTAGACTACGCATCAAGTTCACGTTCAGCCCGTGAACGTGTCCTTGCTAGCACACACGCACACTAACACGGTGGCGTGCACGACTCCCACTCGACGGGGTTCCCCTGCTAGGGTTCCGTCTCCTCCTCGGGAGTCCCTTCCTCATAGAACCCTGCAAAAAGCTTCAAACACAAATAGTGAGCATGAAGGCTCAGCAAGACTGACCCGTCTCTCCTAAACATGGAACTTCTACATGAGGGATGATAGGTACATGAGATAAAACAAATTGCAAAGGACTCGCCTAATTAGTGGAACTTACTTTCAAGTTTTCCAGCAGGTGGTAGAGAACCTTACGCTAAGGCACATGAGAGAGCCGCAATCAAACAAGAAACCCATTTCTCTCATGTACTTTGCCCGAAGTTGAAAGGAAATTTAATTAGCTCTAAACTACAGCAATCACTAACAATCAAGTCCATCTTTCAATCAGCAACATTTTAACATGTAACTAGCCTGTTCTTTCTACGTCACGGTACAGTGAACAAGTGGTACTCACTGACCGCGAGGGACGACGATTATAATCGATTTACACCTGCAGTGTTACCCGAATAACCCGTCACGTACGCCCGTACTCGATGTTGCCTACAGCAACCATCACGGACGCCGTACACAACCACCTTTCACTCGTCAGCCAAATATTGAACCGGTCCCATCGTCCCGAGCAAGAGATCTCTGCACGCGCATCTCAGTGCCGCCAGCTGATTTACACCTCAAGCTCTCAACCTACCCTCTGAACGACGGGCAATGCCTCAATACCCAGCTACCCGAGTTACATCGGTTTTCAACTACTCGACTTGTACCGAATCCTACACTATCTTAGCATCGCAATAGCTAATGGGGTTTGCAATCCTAAACCCAACCCCATGGTTTTCTTGGCTATGCAGTTGGGTTTCCAAACAAGACTCTAATGCAAGGAATAAGGTATTCAAGTATGTGCTCAGAACAATAAAAACTTGTAAAAAGGTTAATGCAAACCGGAACTTGCCTTATTTGTGGGGTAGTAGTATATAATAGAAGTTAGTGATCTTCAATCCCTTGACCTCTCTGAACTTGCTCCACTGATCTACACGTCAAGGGATGGCTCCGTCGATGTCCTTCATTGTGAACCGTATCGACATGTATATGCATAGTATTTTATAATGTAATTTAAAGATTTAAGGATTAAAACTTCTTAAGAATAGAGGCTGTGTAGAGATCCTAGGATGAAGTTGTTGCCTCTGTTGTGCAAAGAACTCAAAGAAACTAAATCTACCTTAGATGTTTCATTACATTTCTAGCTAAGTTTCTAATGCCATATAAGATGAGCTCTAATGATCTGGACATAACTAAAGATCCTGATCTCCAATGACTTCGAAATTTTTACAGGAAATCATACACTACACAGGGACTTAGCTTGCTAAATTGCAGCTAAAGTGGAAAGAAATTGTGTCTCGCACAATTTTCACCCCAACCCTATGTTGTTCTTCACATCCAATAGAATGGAGAACAAGGACAGGGAGACTCAAGGCTCAATTTGAGATGAAAATTTGCATGTGAGTTCCTGGTCACATGAGAGTGCTCTGGACCAAAAATGAACACTTCTCATTGAGGGTTTTATTCGGAATAATTCCCTAAGCAATTAAGCACAAAGAAATTAATTCTGAATTAACTCACATGTTCATGCCCAACTTAGTGAACTACAATTTCAATTATAGTTCATAAAGTCTGCATGAATTTTTCTAGGGTTTTTGGAACTAATAATTGCCCAGAATCGATTTTTCTAGCTCTGGGACAATTTCTGAAAAGTCTCTGTATTCATTTGAATACAGTACATTGAAATCTGAATTCTCCAACATAATTCAACTCCAAATGAGCTGAAAGTTTTACAGGAGTTCAATGACATCCTAATGATTATTCTGGCAAAATTTGAGGATTTTTGGATAAACCACACTCCCTCTAAAATTCTTTTGCTGAAAAGTTTTAAAGAATTTTCCAGAATTAAATAAGGACTTTCATACAAATTGGGTTGCATATTTGGATAGATTTTGTCAACCTGAATCTAACCCAATTTGAATCACTAAATTTGGAGGTTTCTACACAGAACCCCTGGAACAATTCCAACAAGATTTTCCTTATATGAATTAATGAGCCAAATCCAGGGATTTTCATAAATATTGGGCTGCATACCTGGATAGTGCTCTTTGAAAGAAATCCAAAAAAATTTGTTTCACAATTTTTGGACATTCCTACACAAAGTTGTGGCTCTTCAAAGATTGAACTGGAAACTGAAAATCCTAAAAATGTTTAAACGCTGACTGTGGGTCCGGGCTACGTGTCACTCACTGGAACAAAGACACACGGGGCCACACGTTTTCAGGCATGCAGTCGCACCGGATCCAATAGACACAGAAGATCGGGATTTTTAAATTCCCTCTCACTGACTGCTGGGCCCGCCAGAACGCTTCTTCAACCTCGGTCTGATTCCCGCGCCCGCGTGGCCGCGCCGCCGCCCTCGCCGGAGATCGCCGGAAACCGGTCTCCCGGCCTCTGCCCGAGCCCCTGCTCGCCGCCAGGGCCTAACCTGCCACGCTGAGCACGATAGCGAGGTTTCCCCGAGCCGGCACGGCCTCTACGGTAGCTAGCGGCGATGCGACAGCTCGGCACATCATCGGCGATGTCGGCCGGCCACCCTAGTGCGCTAAAAGCTCGGCAAAACGGTGCTACAGCACCAGTGAACAATGGGGGAGCTCGACCTAGCCTCAAAAACGTTCGGGAACGATGGCAAACATGCTTTCACCGTGCGACCGCGGTCCCCCGGTTCGGTTGCCGGTAGAAAACCATGAAATACTCGATCTAGGTGCAGTTTCAGGCTAGAACTGTGAAGAGCAAAGGATCGCCTACCACCCTGGGCCCTTCGTGCAAACTTTGACGACCTCAGAATGAGAATTGAGAGGGAATTTGGGATTACCGTGCCGGCGGTCGAATTGAATACGCCGGAGCAACTTCTCCAAATTCTCTCCCGGTGGTGCATGGCATGGTCTGAGCTTGGGAGGAGAGCACCACGGTGCCTTGGCGTGTCCGGGGGCGCCGGTACTTGGTCGTGACACTCACCAGGTTGAGCTGTCCGCGGGAGCCTCCTCATCGGGTTCGGTTCGGCCTTCGCGCGGTCACGTTGCTCCCGAGGTTGGAGAGCCGATCACCGGTCGGGAGTACGTCGAGGAGGAAGAGGGAGCTGCGCCGGTGCTATTTGGCTACCGACTAGCTGCTGTTCGCGCCCGTTTGAGCCGGCTGTCGATCAAACGACAGCGGCGGCGGTGGTTCGGTTCAGAGACGCGAGAGAGAACGAGAGAGTGTCGGCCAGTTCATTTTGCCGAGCGCTGGATCGGCTGGGGTGATAAGAAGGGGAAGGCAGCTCGCCAGGCGCCAGCCTATGAAGCAGGTGGTGGCTCGGGGCTGCTCGGTGTCGACCGGCACTGCACCTCGGTGTCGATCACCCGGGGAGGTAAAACAGAGACCGGCTACTTCTGTGGAGATATTTGTGTGCTTATGACAAGTGGGTCCCACCTCCCCCTTATCTCTTACAAAATATCCCAAAATTTGCAAATGATAAACTCCAATTGCGTGAAGTTGAAAACTGGACTGTATTTGGATAATTGGGCACAATTCATCCAAATTCAAATAGGTATTTGAATACATTACACATTTAGGTCTATTTGGAAAAATGGGTAGCAAATATCTTCAAAAATTCATGAGACTTTGCCTACCCCTTAATTTGGACCTAAAGAATTCAAATATGAAACCTGATCCTTGATTTGGCTGCTGCAAATGAGATTTTTAATACAACAGTTTAAAAACCATTGTGCTAATCTCATTTGAATTTTTGAGTGGAACCAACTTATCTGAATTTAGCTCTCTCCCACCTATGGGTACTTCCCTACTTGGTTTCAAATTCCTTTTTGTTCCATGTTTTCAAATAACCATTGAACTTGTGTAGAGGGAGCTTTCATGTGTATTATCACATGTGAAAAAGTTTAAACAAGTCCCATTGTTCCTACATATGGACTAACTTTCTGCAAACATAAGTTTCTTTGTGTTCATATTTTTGGGACCTTTACAAAAGGACACTATCAGAAGGATTGCGTGGGCTTCCTGAAGTGGTGTTGCAAGAACGGTAATGATTTTGTAACATTTGTTAATGAATCCCTGTTTTTAGATTATTCTCGATCTACTTGGTGGATTGATTCAGGTGCCACCGTGCACGTTTGCAATTCTATGCAGGGATTAAGTATGAGGAGGACCCTAAGAAGAGGGGAAAAGGCCATTAAAGTCGCTGATGGCCGTGAAGCTCAAGTTGAAGCCGTTGAAGATCTCCCACTTAGACTTAGAGACGGCTTTGTACATAGACTTCATAATGTCCTTTATGTACCCTCTTTAGAGAGAAATTTGATTTCAGTTTAATGTTTGGATGATTCAGGTTATGTGTGCCATTTTGGAAATGATAAATGTTCTATTTCATTTAATAATAAAGTTGTGGGTCTTGCATTCCGACAAGACATGTTATATTTATTATCCTTACATGATGACATTAATGTTATAAGTAATAATAAAGTTTCTTCTCAGAACGACTTAGTATTCAACAAGCGCAAAAGAATCGATTCCGAAACATCATCAAAATTGTGGCATTATCGTTTATACCATATTTCAAGGGGGGAATTGAACGTTTAGTTTCCCAATCGTTTCTTCCCAACTTAGACTTTTCGGATTCACAAGAATGCATTGATTGCATTAAAGGCAAATTTATTAAGAAGATTAAGAAAGACGCCAAACGTAGCACGGGAATATTAGAATTAGTTCACACGGACATTTGTGGTCCATTCCAATAGTCTCCATAGATGGTTATGATTCGTTTATAACATTTACGGATGACTATACTCGTTATGGCTATATTTGTCCAATCAAAGAGCGATGCGAAGCGTTGGATAAATTTAAGATATTTAAGGCCGAAGTAGAAAACCGGCACAACGTTAAGATCAAGGTAGTAAGATCCGATCGTGGAGGGGAGTACTACGGTCGACATACCCCGTATGGCCAAATTCCTGGACCTTTTGCAAGATTTCTACAGCAAAACGGCATAGTAGCCCAGTATTCTACGCCGGGCGAGCCTCAGCAAAACGGTGTAGCGGAACGGAGAAACCGCACACTCATGGATATGGTAAGAAGTATGTTACGTTATTCGACACTTCCGGTTAGCTTATGGATGGAGGCGTTAAAAACCGCCATTCATGTGCTTAATCGTGTGCCGAGCAAATCAGTAACTAAGACACCGTATGAAATGTGGACAGGACATAAGCCCTCATTAGGCTATTTGCATGTGTGGGGCTGTCCAGCTGAGGCTAAAATGTTCAACCCAAACATTGGTAAGCTGGACTCTAGAACTATTAGTTGTCACTTTATTGGTTATCCAGATAAGAGTAAGGGATATCGATTCTATTGTCCAGATAAATACACTAAGTTCATAGAGACAAGGCATGCTGTCTTTCTAGATGATGCCATGATCCGGGGGAGTATGGTGAGACGAGAGGTAGATCTTAAGGAGAATCGGGTATACGCGCCCACTCTCATGATTCAAGAACCATATTTCTCGATACCTACTATTGTTGAACCATCTGTGCCAGTCACTAATGATTCAGCACCTGTTGTTAGTCCTTCATCGGCAATGGAAAAAGTAAGAGAGGCTCAGCCTTCCGAGCCTATTGAGCCAGTTGCCGAAAATTATGAAGCGCAACAACAGCCTCAACTAGAATATGATGCGCCAATTATAAGATCTCAACAAGTAAAAAAATCGGTCATTCCAAACGGTTATTAGATCTATTTGAGTGAAGAAGTTCAAATAGAGGATGATCCCACATCATTTGAAGATGCTATGAGAAGACCACAATCATCTGAGTGGCGTAAAGCCATGGAGGATGAAATGAGGTCTATGGACGCCAACAAGGTCTGGGATTTAGTTGAGATTCCTTGAGGAGCCAAGACAGTAGGCTGTAAGTGGGTCTACAAGATCAAACGTGACTCCAAAGGGAAAATCAAAAAATATAAAGTCAGACTTGTGGCGAAGGGATTCACTCAAAGAGAAGGCGTAGATTATAGTGAGGCGTTCTCACCCGTCTCTACTAAGGATTCTTTTAGAATTGTTATGGCATTAGTGGCGCATTATAATTTAGAGTTACATCAGATGGATGTAAAAACAACGTTTCTCAATAGGGATTCGTACGAGGACGTCTATATGACACAACCGAAAGGTTTTGCCATTAAGGGTAAGGAACACATGGGATGCCGCTTAAGGAAGTAGTGGTATCTCAAGTTCGATGAGATAATTAGAAAACTTGGATTTAAAGAGAATGAGGAGGATAATTGCATCTATGCTAAATTCAAGAATGGGAAATTTATTTTCCTTGTTCTCTATGTGGATGACATACTACTTGCGAGTAGCAATGTCAATCTACTCTTAGAGAATAAGAGGTTATTATCCTCCAACCTCGATATGAAGAATTTAGGTGAAGCATCCTATGTGCTGGGGATCGAGATTCACCGAGATCGTGTTAAGGGGGTTTTAGATTTATCTCAGAAATCATACTTAGAAGATGTACTCAAGAAGTACGACATGTATGCGAGTAAACCTTCGCCTGCTCCATTAGTCAAGGGCGATAAGTTTGGGAACTTTCAGTGTCCCAGGAACCAATACGAGATCGATCAAATGAAGTCGGTTCCATATGCTTCTGCTGTCGGAAGCCTTATGTATGCTCAAGTATGTACTCGCCCTGACTTAGCGTTCGTAACGGGATGCTTGGCAGATATCAGGCCAATCCAGGGATTGATCACTGGAAGGCAGTTAAGAAGGCATTAAGGTATGTGCAAGGCACAAAAGGCCTCATGTTAACGTATAGTAAGACTGACTCACTTGAAGTGGTGGGTTACTCAGACTCAGACTTCGCGGATTGTGTGGATACTAAGAAATCCACGTCAGGTTACATATTCACCCTCGTGAATGGAGCTATTTCGTGGAAGTGCTCCAAGCAAACCATCACTGCATCGTCCACAATGCATGCTGAGTTTGTTGCTTGTTATGAGGCCACCGGGAAGGCACTCACTACAGGAAACTGAACTATTTTCGTGTGCCAAACACATTTTCGTCGGCTCTCACGAAAACAAGGCTATTTTCGTAAGCTAGTATACAGCTCATGAAAATACGCACATATTTCCGTGGATTATGTAGGTGGCACACGAAAACGTATAGTATTTTCATGAGTTAGGGGGGTGGCACACAAAACTGAAGTATTTTCGTGGGTTAGAAGTTAGCTCACAAAAATGATTATTCTATTTTCATGGGTTTCACTGTTAGCTCACGAAAATGTTATTCTAATTTCGTGGGTTTACTGTTAGCTCGCGATAATATACAAGCGAATCTCGCTGGTTACTGCAGTTGCACGAAATTTATTGTGAGTGGAAGCAGGCACACGAAACTACACAAATTTATTGTCGTGGGTTTGACGCAGCGCACGAAATTACACATATTACTTTCGTGTGCCGTGCTTCGGCTCACGAAAATGAGGTCTGTTGTCGTGGGTTCTTTAAAGCGCACGAAAATAATGACGTCTACTTTCGTGGGTTTGTGCCAGGCTCACGAAAATAATGGAGATTTTCGTGGGTTCAGTCCAGGTGTGGCGGACCGGAATCCGCTCATCCAGGATCGCAGAGGGTGGTGCCGCGCGATGCGACACCCGATAGCACACGTCATAAGAACACAATGTATTACATGGGAAAAACAGCTGAAACTGTACAAACAAGTACAAACTTCAGTTACAATTATTGTTCTATTACACAGCGGAAGACTACACTATACAACTCACGCCCGCCTATTTAGCAAAAGTCGGTTGCCCCGCCCTAGGGCAACCCACACTAGCTGCACGTCTCAGCTCAGCGCGGCGTGTACGGCTCCCACTCAGCCGTGGTCCCCGACGGAGGGTAACCCTCGCCGGTGGACTCGTACTCCGAGTCCGTGGGTGGCTCCTCACCTGAAAAACACTTAAGCAGCAACCGTGAGCACGAAGGCTCAACAAGGCTTAACCGACTCACCTAAGCATGAAACTCTACATGAGGTATACCAAGACATAGGTTGGTAGCATTTCAGCAAAACGACACGCCTACAAGTTCATCCTTAGTTCATCTTTTAGCAACAAGTTAACAGTTCATGAAATCTGAAATTTAGTAAGCGGTATTTGGTGGCACACATGTAGCAATACAATTATATCAATCAGCATCATTGAATCAACATATTTCATCCATTAGTCTACGTTATGACGCAGTGAACAAGCAGTACTCGTCACCGCGAGGGACGGCGAATCGACTCGATATACACCTGCAGGGAAAACCCAAAGAGCACGTCACGTACGCCCACCTGTGGAGCTGCACAGCACGCTCACTCGATGTCGTACGGGACAACCTTTCACCCAACAGCCCAAACGTCGAACCGGTCGCACCGAAACGAGCAGGAGGTTCCCCACACGGAGCATCTCTCTATGCCCGTTGGCAGATTTCCACCTTGCTGCCCTCAACCTACACCTATAAATCGGTGTGCTATGCCTCGACGCCCGGAGGTTTAGGCTACATCGGTTTATCGGGGCCCATATATCCGATATGCCTTCGGTACATTCAATACTTGTTCAGCAGGGCCGCACATGGATCGGTCCTCAATCGACACGGGCAGGGCTGCGCACACAAGACTCTCTCTTGCTGCGCCCTAGCCCCTGCCTAGTCTCATTTTCATTACTAAAGTGATCTCACATCACTCAACCGAACCCGTGTGTCCCAATGCCTATCTCGCGAGTAGATTCCAACTACTCGACTTGTACCGAAGTCCTATGACTCATTAAGCATAGCCTGTCTACTCGAGGTCCTTGACACTACCCTCACTCTTTTAGGAACCTTTGGTTATGCAAGTGGGGTTTCATTCATCCTATACCTAATGCACATACATACTTCACATGACACATGTAAACAAAGTAAAGCTTTTAAAAAGGGTTAATGCAAACCGGGGCTTGCCTTGTTGCTGCTGGTCAGGAGTTAGTTCTTCGTCCGGAAGAAGGAAGTCCAGCACTTCCGGAGTCTCTTCTTCAACGGCTACACGTTAATGAAATACTACATGTTAATTTAGATGCAAATGTGAGTTTTCGAGTAAGACTTCTACTATTAGTTCTAATAACCAGCCTCTAACACCTGGAACTTTGTTTAAGAATTTAAAGATGAACTGGTGTTGGTGGTTTGGCTTGAACTTAACCACATGGTTAAATGCTAAGTGGTTTTCCCCCTTTTCCATCTTAATCCCTTAAGTGGTAAACAGGACAGGGGTGATCTAGAGCTCCAATGGAGCTGAGAATTTTTATGTGAGTTCCTTGTCACAAGAAAACCCTCTGGACCAAACATTAGCACTTTTCATGGAGTGGTTTGCTCAGAATAATTTTCTTAGCAGATAAGCAAGGAAGAATTTTATTCTGAGATAATACCCCTGTTCATGCTCAACTTAATGAACTACAATTTCAATTATAGCTCATAGAGTTTGCCTGAATTTTCCTAACATTTTTGGGGTTAAGAATTGCCCAGAACTGAATTTCCAAGTTTTGGAAATTCTCTGAAAATGTTTCTGCATTCAAATGAACACAGCACCTTCCAATTTGAATTGCTCTGACCAAATCGACTCCAAATGGTCTGAAACTTTTACAGGGGTTTACTAATGTCCTAAAGAACATTCTGGCAAAATTTGGGGATTTTTGGATGAACCAAACTCCCTCTAAAATTCTTTTGCTGAAAAGCTTTAAAGAATTTTCCAGAATTAATTATTGGGTTTCATCCAAATTGGGTTGTATGTCTGGACAGAGCTAGGCAAGATGAATCCAACCCAATTTGAATCACTAAATTTGGAGCTTCCTAGCAAAAGTTATGGAGCTCTAAAGTTTGCACTAAAACTGGAAATTCCAGAAATGTTTAAATCCTGCGGGTGGGTCCACGTACACGTGTCGACCGCTGGATCCAAGCCACACGGGGCCACAGACTCATTCCCGCGCGGCCGCACTGGATCCCGGACCACATAGAATCCCACCCCTTTATCTCCAGCCGCTGACGCGTGGGGCCTACCCCTTCGTCCTCCTCCGGCCACCCGCGCGACCCCGCCGCCGAGCTCGCCGGAGCTCTCGCCGGAGAGGGGTTCCGGCCTTCGGAGCTTGCTGATTCTCGCCGCCTGTGCCTATCCCGGCCTGGGGAACACTGTGGTGCCCTTCCCGGAGCTTGACAATGGCCGGAACAGGGCTCCCGACGGCAACAGTGGCCGGGAGCTCACCGGCGACGTAGAACTCGGCATCCCACGCACCTTTTTCGATGCGGTTTGCTCGGGGAGCTCCGCTGACACCTGCTGGTCATGGACATGGACACCGATCCCCGTGGAAACGGCGGTAACTATGACCTCACCGGCGACCTAGGCTGGATATCGGCTGTGCTTCAGAAAACTTCAAAGAACCGTCAACCTAGCCCACGGTTTTTACTGGTTTTCGATCCTAGGTGGTCGTGGCCGTGTATAGAGCGTGAACATGACTCGGTTTTCCCGGTGATGAGCTAACCCCCACGAATTTTGGGATTTTGTGGGAGCTCGGTCTTAAAACACCCGAAGCTTTCCCGGCGAAATACTCCCTCGACAGCCCATGAAATGACGAACGGTAGGGACTAGAAGAATCAGCACCTTAAGGCGGTCCTTTCTTGTGTGGCTCGTCGGGCACGAGCGTGCCTGGGCTGGCCGGACGCCGGCGATCAGAGAGGCGGCGTTTCTGTGCTCGCGCGGAAACGAGGAAGGAGCTCGGTAGGGGGGGGGGGTTCTTGTTTGGAAAGCAGGAGGAAAGCGGCGTGGGCTGTGCGCTGGCCTTTAAGCCACGGTTTGGCACCGTGAGGTGGCCGATCGCTGCCTCGGTGGCTCGCCGCCGTTCCCTGGCTTGCGCGCGAAGTCGGGGTCGGCTGCAGCAACCGACTGCCCCTCCTGTGTGCCACTGACCTGTGGGCCTCCCCCTTTCTTCTTTTTCCCTAATATTTCTTTTCTGTTTTTGCTAATTATCCCACCAGCTACTCACAATTTAATGTGAGACTTAGCTCCCAAGTCTTTGTTTGAATTTGAATTCTCAAATTCAAACTTTGTTTGGTTAAATGTGGTTCATATTTAAACTGAAATTCAAATTCAGTTTTGAATTCTTGCAAATTTAGCTCTTGACAACATGAGCTCCAATGGAGATGAAAATTGGTGGGTTTACTCAGAAAAATGTGCTGAGTATAGATATGGAGCTAACTTTTAAATTTGGGTGATGAAAGTTGCTGCAATTTGAATTTACATTCAAATTGGCCTCTTTTTGAAATAACCCAAAAGTGCCTCAAAAATTGTTGAATTTGCATGAGCTTTGGACTGAACCTTCCCAAGACTTTTCAAATCCTAGGGGTGAGCTCAACCTCTCATGCTCATGTGTAGAAACCCTACATTGTGAAAGTGAAGGCTTTCCCCTCTAATTATTCTTTTGATGGAGGTTACTTGCTCTTCACAACATTTCCTATGGTGTCCACAATAAAAACTGTGGTGTTGTGAGGTGAAGAAAAGTTTTTGCAAGTCCCTTTTCTTGGGCTTTTACACCAGGCTCACGAAAATAAAGGAGATTTTCTCCTCGACCTAGACGCGCCGCCAGCACTTCTTTCCTCGACACAGCAGCGCCGCCTCCGCACGC
The DNA here is from genome assembly GCA_030760725.1 of Neostapfia colusana. Classification (NCBI taxonomy): domain Eukaryota; kingdom Viridiplantae; phylum Streptophyta; class Magnoliopsida; order Poales; family Poaceae; genus Neostapfia; species Neostapfia colusana. Next base: position 78,114,841 of record JASWHV010000010.1, on the reverse strand, counting down.
ACCGCCGTCCGTCCAACGCCGCCGCGTCGTTGCCGCCTAGAGGAGTGTCGCCTGCCCCGGCCGAGCCACGTCCCACAGTGCGCCCCGGAGAGCTCCGGTGCGCCGGCCGCGCCGCGCGCTACAGCGTCCCTGGCCACGCCGCACACCGCCAGGTCGCGCCGTTCGGGTGCAGCCCCACGCCGCCCGGCCACAGGGCCCCTCCGGTGCTGCGCCACGTCGCCAGGAGCCTCTCTGGTGCTGCGCCACGCCGCCCAGTTAGAGCGCCGCTCCAGTGCTGCGCCACGCCGCTCGGCCACAGCGTCGCTCTCGTCCAACTCGGTCGCTCTGGTACAGGACTGCATCCTTCCCTGCTGCGCAGCGCTGTCTCCGCCCAGGCCGCCGCCACTGTTGCGAGCCTGCCGGCCACCGCACATCGCCGCCTCTGCGCCGAGCCCGCCCCGGCCGCCGCCACCACTCCTGCGAGCCTGCCGCCGCCTCTGCTCCGAGCCCGCCCCAGCCGCCGCGGCCCCCGAGTGTAGGTATGTATGATATACTTAATCAAAATTCGTTTTTGTTCAATAGAAAGCAACCCGACCCGATGAGTGGAAATTCTGCAGTAGCTACAGTGAAATATATATTGAGTTGCACCACCTTTTGTTAATGAAATATATATTGAGTTGCAAATTATGTAATTCATTTTATGTCTGTCTTTTTATCTACCACATGCATGTACATCTTATATCCACATGATGACCCACATATCTTAGTGCTCCGTGCGCATGGTTCAAACCAAGGTTCAAATCGTATCAAAATTTTTTTTGAAATTCAAAATAGCCTCATCAAAGTCTTAGTGCTCCGTCCGCATGCCAAAAATGTCCTAAGTAGGGGAGATAATACCTACGCGTCTACATCCGCACTTGAGCCCTTGCTTGCACATGCAGTTGTTATTATTCTTGTGTGTCTGTTGTTTTGTGTTTTTTTTGCAAACTCAAAAACAGAGATTGTGCATCGAACACCTTTTTCGTAGTTAGCCTCTCCTCACTGGTCGCTAGCTCACCGATCACTAGCTCAAGCGAGCGGAACGACCAGAGCTGGATGCGTACGACACCAGCGTCTTCACATCTTTTTGCATGGTGCTCGCCGTTTGCGTCCTCGTCCGGCGAGCTGCTCGGGCTCTCTCCGCCATCTTCTCCGAGTGATGGCTTCCAACGCTTTTGCCTATCGACGCCGCCGAGGAGCTCACTGTCTCTCTCTCGTTCTTTTCTACTTTCTCTCGTTCTTACCTCTCTCTCATAAATTACTTCAAAGAGTAAGATTCACGTAACCTATACAATATGCGGCACCCGTTTCGGACCGGCCCGTCTCACATGCGTTCCGCATATGAGGCGTGTAGGTTCGGAATTGTCCATTTTTGGACAGCCTTGGAGTGACCGAGTGGGCGTACTTATGACGAGATGTGGGGGTATGGATTCAAACGAAATTTCGACGGCGTAACCCTAATGTTCTCCGCTGCACCATTATTGGGAGTGCAGTTGGAGAACAACAGGGTTATGCTGCCAAAATTTTGTCTGAATCCGGACTCCGCGTCTCGTTACAAGCACACTCCTCTCGGTCACACTTAGGTGGGTTTAGGACCTATCCCTTCAAATAGATGTAAAGTGAACGTAATTAAATAATAAATTTTGTTTGCAAAATTGTTATGTTCTTATATTGTATAGTCTAGAAAATGGACGATGATAGGCGATGGATGTATGATGGTTGGCTGAAGAATGCTGCGCCTTCGGATGAATGGGCTATCAATACTAAGGCATTTATCAGTCGGGCTTTTTTTATCGACCAACCGTTTTGTGAAGTGTCCGTGCAACAAGTGTCGTAACTTTTTATGCAAGGAGAAGTTCGACATGGAACGAGATCTTTGTCGATTTGGTTTTATTCCAGGTTATGAAACATGGTATGAGCATGATGAGTTATACCATAGTAATGTTGATATTGATGAACTAGATGCTGATAACGATGACAGAATGGAAGACATGGCTGAAGCACTACATCGTGATTGTGGTGAAGGTACATCTGCAGAAATTACTGGACCCGAAGTTCAAGAGTTCTATAGAATTCTCTCTGCATCACATGAACAATTGCATGAGCACACTAAAGTGTCCGTCCTTTCAACCGTTACTCATCTCATGTCTATAAAATCAAAATACAATTTGTCGAACAAGTGCTACGATGATCTCTTAGATTCAATATCAGACATTCTTCCGATGAATCATAAGTTGCCGAGAGACATGTACCAGTCAAATAAATTGATGGCAGGCCTTGGTATGAAGTATGAAAAGATTGATTATTGTCCTAACAATTGTATGCTTTTTTGGAAGGAAAATGCAAATCTGACACAATGCTCGGTTTGTAAAGAATCTCGATACATTGAGGCCACAAATGAGGACGGTGAATTGGTGAAGACAAAAGTGGTAGTGAAACAACTTCGTTATATGCCTCTTGCACCTAGGCTGAAACCGTTGTTTCTATCAAAATCAACTGCGAGACACATGCGGTGGCATAAGGAAGGTGTGCGCGAAACAAAGGGGGTAATGACACTTGCATCTGATGCTTAGGCTTGGAAGGCATTGGACTCTTTTGATCAATATTTTGCAAAAGATGCTACAAATGTTCGTATTGGATTGGCCACCGATGGTTTCACCCCATTCATCACATCTTCTGCATCATACTCATATTGGCCGGTTTTTGCTATACCATACAACCTTTCACCAGCTATGTGTATGAAATATGAATATATGTTGTCTCTAATCATTCGCGGACGTAAACATCCAGGAAAACATTTAGGGGTTTTCCTTCAACCATTGATTGAGGAGTTAAAAGAATTGTGGACCGGAGTAGAAGTGTATGAGAGTTATAAAAAACAGAAATTCAATTTGCGCGCAGCATACTTTATGGTCAATTCATGATTATCCTGCATACGGGTTTTTTTTAGGATGGAGCACACATGGCAAACTTTGTTGTCCAATTTGTGGGTCGGACTCTGATTGTTTTCGACTTACTCATGGGGGCAAGGTGTGTTTTTTTATTGCCACCGACGATTTCTACCAGCAAATCACCCATTTCGGATGCAAGTTAATACATTTTGAAAAGATACTATTGTAACAAAAGGTCCGCCGAAACGCTTGGCTAGTACTGAGATTGCTGCATGCCTCAGTCAACCTGTCCCTACAGATGATGGGTTTGTTGGTTTTTGTCACGAACATAATTGAACTCATATATGTGGCTTATGTGATCTTCCTTATGTTAAGTCATTGTTAATGCTACACAATATTGATGTAATGCATCAGGAACGCAATGTAGCAGAAAGCATCATCAGCACATGTCTCAATTTCAAAAAGACAAAAGATAATTTGAAAGCCCGAAAAGATTTAGCAGATATTTGTAATTGTCCGTCTTTAGAAGTCAGACAGGATTGTAGTGGAAAACAGAGAATGCCACGTGCTCCATTTTGCCTTAAAGATAGTGAAAGGAAAGAAGTTCTAAAGTGGTTGCAACGACTGAAATTTCCTGACGGATACTGTGCTGAATTGAGGCGCACGATAAATCTTGAAAATTGGGTACTAAATAATCTTAAAAGTCACGATTATCATATAATGATGGAAAGACTACTTCCAGTAATGTTCCGTGGATATGTGCATCAGGATGTGTGGAGAGTACTTGCGGAACTTAGTTTTTTTATAGACAATTATGTGCTAAGGAAATTACAGTTCAAATGATGGAAAAATGGGAGAAAGAAATACCGTCACTCATATGCAAAATGGAAAAGGTATTCCCCCAGGATTTATGAATGTAATGCAACATCTACTTGTGCATTTGTGTCACACCCGGTTTCTCCGAAGAACAACCGAGTGAATATCACATGTATGCCAGGATCATTTTCTCATACATGTGATGACAAATAGTGAAGCATCATTTATTACAAGCCAGGTGTCAAATATAAATAAGTCTTACAAAGCATATGTCTCGATGGACGATAAATAGTTCATCACAAATAAATAAACTAGCAGCGGAATATTATTCTTGTGGGCTCCATTGCAGGCGTTGCCCGGGGGTCTCCATGAACCTAGAAACCTTCTTCGGGTCCAAAGTCTTGGTCGTTATACACCACCTCATTATCTTGACCTGAGCAGCAATATAAACCAACAAAATATGCAAGGTTGAGTATCGATGGTACTCAGCAAGTGTGGGAAAGTTATGTCATGCATGGCTATAACAAGAGGAGGTTGAACTCATGGTTATAGCACTACGCAATTAATACCTATCACCTTAGCTTATTAAGCACCTACATTACTACACAGGTGAAATGGTCCCAATCTCCCATCCCATCATCATAATCAAATAACCAGAACATCATTTCCACTGTTAAGCTCTCCGCTTACCATCCACAACTTCCAAAACCATCAATCCTCTAATCATGAATAAGTCCAAGCCGCTCTTGACCGTGAGCACGACTGTCATGACAGTTTTGACTCTGCAGAGTTTGTACCACTGTACCCACATGTAGTGATTTCATCCCCCATTGCCGGGTGGACTAAAAGAACCTCCATTATGCCAGTGGCTTCCTCGAACCACATTCACACTTCCCAGGTGTGTAGCCAGGAGATCACTACGAAGCCTTTACAATGGGATTCCCGACGAGCGTGGGCCCACTGAGGTTTCACCCCTAACAGCATACAAGAGGCTCCAACCCCGCTGCAGTGGCCCCCTCTTGAGCCTTGCGGTTCATATGGTAGTCCAGCTGACACCTATTCCCCGCACCATCCAACACACCCATACTATGCCGGGGATACACCTAATTAATTGGCCAAGCTGCCCCATCTCAGCATGTGGTTGGCACGGTAAAGCCAGGTTACATGCTCCATGAACCGGTCCTTAGGATCCAGGCAAGTACTAAACACAAACCCAAGTCTCGTGCACCCAACACACAACCAAAACATCCAACTTGCCTTGATCCCTACCTCCACATAACTCACAATATCTCATTCAAGAGTATGGTAAAATAAACTGATGATCTCATATCCCAAATATCCCATTCTAAGCATGGCTAAGCATATGCATAATAATAAATGACATGATAAAATAAATCCCAACCCAAGCTACAAAGAAACAAGGAAATGCAATTCTAGCGAAACTTCTTAGCATGGGTTTCATATTTAACTTGACAATGCAAATAATTCTAACTACACATCCTAGTATAGGATCAAAGTGGTCAAGGACACTTGCCTCCTTCCTGCTGCTCTTGAAATGGGTAGTCCTGATCTTGGAAAGGAATAACTTGCTCTTGAGCAGGTTCTACATCATACCATCACACATAGCAAAAGAAAAACAACAATCCATAAGACATAGTTCACACTTCCACTTCATACAAACCACACATTCACATTTATGAAAGTCATTCACAATTATATGTGTTGTGGTTACTCTATGTACGTTGATTTGTGGCTTGCATGCACTTTTGATCATATGTATATGATTCCTACTTTTGTGTTCACATTTATACTTACATACTATATATATGAGTTTCCAATTTAAATAAATTCCTTATATTCAATTACTACACCTTTTAGCTACCTAGTATGCATGAAAGGTATTTTCCTTCTCCATATGTGTCTTCATAATTTCTACCAACCCTAAACTGAATTCTTTGGATTTTAGAAACTCCATTTATCATTTATTAGTTGCTATATTTTCAGATTCATTTCCTATGCCTAAGTGTGAACTTTATTATAAAAATAACAAGACACATCATCTAAACAGAATAGGTTCTGATCTAAAATATTTGCTAATATATTTTTGACCTTTTCCTCTGATGTAAACTATTTTACAATTATTTTCCCTATTTTCTAGAACTATTCTTTACTTAAAAATGTGTCCCTAAATGTGAATAATAAATTAAACAGATTCACTTCAACCCAAAATATGTTTTTATCTCACTCCAAAGTTTTCTAAATACTGAGAAAGTTTTTAATTTAATTTTGACAATATGTTTGTCCCACTTTTTAAATTTTAATCACTAGCCACATATTCAATTTCCCAAATTAAATATTAAACAGGGCTAAAAAGGTAAACTCACCCTACTACAGGGTCTATAATATTATTTTCAGAATTTCCAGGGGTCTAGCTACACATATCAGAGGAGTTTTTCCTAATTTTTATTAAGTCCAGGGGCTAAAACTGATTTTTAAATGAATTTACATGATTTTCTGAAGTTCCAGGGGCTAGATCAGAAGTTTCCGGGGCTAGCTCTTATTTCCCGAGAACCCCAGGGGGTAGCACGTAAGATTTCCAGTCTTTATAACGCGGGGCTGACGTGGACCGTCCGATTTAAAACAGACGGCTGAGATTATAATGTCGAACCGGTACGCGGAGATTTAAACCCTACCGTGCGATTTAAAATAAACGGCGCACAAGCGGCACGTCGCTCTGATCGAGCGCGGGCGGCGCTGCCGGCGGCGCACGGCGGCGGGAAGCGGCGATCTCGCCGGAGACTTTCGGATCTTCGAGAATTCTTCCTAGTACTGTGATCTTATGGCATAGATCGGTGGAGGAGAGGTCGGGGATCTCACCTCGGGGGTTTTCTTGAGCTCGGAGGTCCTGGAAGGTGATCGGCGATGAGGTCCGAGGTGAATTCACGGCGAGGCTCGTCGGCGCTGTGTTTACACCGCAAGTCACCGAGTTTTCTGCACCTGCAAGGTTCCCCGGAGGCGATGGATCAAGACCAGCGAGTTAGATCAGAATTTCCGAGCGTAGATCGGCCACAATTCGCCGGAGAAGGCTCGGGTTCTCACCGGAGGAAAAACAGCAGATCGCGTGGAAAAACAGAACGAGGCCGGGGTTTTTATAGACGGGGGATGGCGGCGGGGTGGTTTAGATCGAGTCCGCGTCGCCCCCGAGCGAAATTCGGCTGGGATTCGTAGAAATCCGGATCGGTTTGGATTCGGGGTGAGAGAGTCCGGCGCGGGCTCGAGGTAGACGAAGAACTGGCGGGCCCCGCCTGTCAGTGGGAGGAAAGGGGCGCGCGCGGCTGCGGGCTGGCGCGGGTTCTGGTTGGGCCGGCTGGTGGGTTGCGGCCCACTGGCCGGTTTTTTTCTGTTTTGTTTTTTTCTTTTTCTATTTCTTTTCTGATTTGAGTTTAATTTGAATTCTAGTTTGAATTTGAATTTTTGCAAAACATGCAACACGTCCAAAAATTTTTAAATTCCCATCTTAACATGATTTAGGTTCTTAACAAGATTTTTGGGGTGTTACAATTTGTCTTACGAAGCTAAAGTTTGTTGTCCCGTGCAATATCGATAGATGTACCACATTGAAAGGACATTAAAGAAACTTAGAGCAATGGTTTTGAACAAAGCAAGAGTAGAAGGGTGTATTGCGGAATCATTTGCCTTGAAAGAGGTAGCATACTTCTCAAGTACATTCTTTGCAGAGGAACATAATGTGTATGCTCCTACAACACGGTACCACATAAATGAAGAAACTCCTGCGGGAAATCTAAGTATTTTTTCGTGGAAGGGAAAAACGGTTGGTGGCAGCACTAGGCATGTGGTTTCAGAAGAAGAATGAAATTCATGTATGTTGTACATGTACACAAACATCGAAGAGGTGGCTCAATATTTTGTGTAAGTGTTCTTTTCTAATTATCACATAGTAACACTTTATGATGTCTCATTTTTTATATGAGAGATGTTTTGATGTACTAATATTAGCACATGTTGTAGCGAGTTCGACAAACAATTTTGGAAGTATACACGTCAACCAACAAGCAAACAATTAGATAAAATACGTCGTGATGGCCTTCATGGGGGTCCTAACTTCATAAATTGGTTTTGGAAGCATGTAATGTTTTCTTATTACATGTTAATTTTATCATTGCCAAGTTAATCTGATTAACCTAACTGATATTTTATTTAATTCGTAGTGCATGGTCGATGCTTACGTTCATGAGGACCTACGACAACTTTCTCAAGGAACCATAACAACAAGGAGTTTTGGTCGTTACGATGTAAATGGGTTTCGATTTCGTTCGGCAAAATTTGAAGCAAAACATTCTCTTGCGGCCACGACAAATAGTGGGGTTGTAACTAGAGCATGTGATGCAGAGGGGAATGAAACTAACTACTATGGGATTATCCAGAACATTGTGGAGTTTAAATTTAGTGGTTCCAAAGATCTTAGAGTTACTTTCTTCCATTGTGACTGGTTTGATAATAACAGGGGAACACGACAGGATGAATTCAGTATAGTAGAGGTAGAACATGAAAATAGACTTCGTGGATGCTATAATTATGTTCTTGCTCATCAAGTTGAGTTGGTTTACTACCTAGCGTATCCTTGTCCAAAATTGAGTGCTTGGTGGGTCGTGTATAAAGTTAATCCACAAGAACGGTTATATGCCCCCGGTGATGCTGGTTATCAAGGAGAACAGGATGAATTGTACCAAGAGGATGATAATCCACCATCTTTCAATATAGATGATGGTTTAGGTCTTGATACATTAGTTGCTGATGATGAAGACAATGATGTAGAAGAGCTAGTAGTGATTAAAAGAAAGAGAACTCACACTAAAAAAGTTAAGGTGAGACGAAAGAAGAAAGTTGGTCGACATGTTACCGAAGCAACATCAGATCATGATGAATTTTAATCATGTAAACATTATATATTTTATTTGTATTACTTTTTGTTGTATCATTATTTATTTATTTATAATTAATGTTTTTTCCAACAGGATGTCACGTGGTCTGAAGAATATCGCTAAGGGGCTCTTTGGCTCCTCAAGCAAGAGTAGTAGCAGGTCTGCTAGCTCTTCTCGTAGCCATGAGTCCCTTTTTCACGGTACTGCCTCAAATAATAGTAGACGAGAAGCATTCAGAAGATGCATGGAAGAAGCTCATGAACAGGTAAATTTATTTATAATTTTATTATATTTACCATTATATAGTTATGTTAAAGTTAATTTCTCTAATTTCAGGTGGACGAAGAGGTTCAGGAAGAGGTTCAAGAGGAGGGTCAGGAGGAGTGTCGAGAGGTCCAGGAAGAGGTCCAGCAAGCCGAGGAGGAAGCCGAGGATGACGACGGGGATGACACAGATGTGGGAGACTTGCCACAATCATTTAGATACCGGTCTTCAAACACTCTACCGCTCGCTATGCCTTTACAACAAAGATTACGGATCGCTCCTGTCGGTGACTGGTTAGTAAATATGCTTAGTATTGAATTGAAGAAACAAAATATATAACTTAGTATTGAATTTCATTTTATTTATTTGAAGGCAATGGGATGACTTGGATTGGGATGGACGACAACACCGCTGGCAACCTAATGCGGTTTTGGGTGCTATATGTCGTCTCCATTATCCAGGTCTTGTCGTTGTGAAAGGTGTTGAGAAACCTGCAACAAGTTGGGAGCACTACAAAATTGCTCCTCGTGCTGTGCATGAAAATGTAGCAGGAGCTGTCTGGCATGATTTTTGGGTATGTTTTTTATATATTGCATCATATTTATCTTAATTAAATTTTCATTACTACATGTAGCATTTTATTTGTAGGAACGATACCGCTTGCCGGACGACCATGACGTTGCTCTCGAGTCTAGAGCACACAAAGTCTTCCATAAAGCTGCGCGAAAAGTTGTCAATGACATGATGTCAAATGCGCGAATATCGGCTGTGTGTTTATACTACAAAGAGAAGCTTGGACAAATGATGAACAAGAGAATGGGAGCTTCAAAAATTTACCTAGACGACGATCAATACCGTTAGATAATGATTCCTTGGATGGTAAAGTGTTCTTATGCTTATTACGCTTTATGTACTTATTGGATATCGAGTGAGTATCGAGAGAGATCTAACTCCAAAAGAATCAACCGTGAGTCTGGTGGTCAAGTTCTCCATCGTTATGGTGCACTAGAGGAATTCGGACAATAGACGACGGCCGGAAACCGTCGTCAATAAGAACACTACCGTCGTCAATAAGTTATTGACGACGGTAAAACTTTATAGACGACGGCTTTCGGCTGTCGTCAATTATTAGTCGTCAATAAATTTATTGATGACGGTCAGCTAGGATATGAACCGTCGTCAGTTATGATGGCTTATTGAAGACGGTTTCTGGTACCTGGCCGTTGTAAATAACAATGGCTTATTGACGACAGTTAAATCAGGCTGTCGTCAATAAGCTTATTGACGACGGCCAGGATTTCAACTGTCGTCAGTAAGCATGGCTTATTAACGACGGTTTCCACTCGGCCGTCTCAATAACAATTGCTTATTGTCGACGGTTTCTGGTACCTGGCCGTCGTCAATACTAATGGCTTATTGACGACGGCCAGGTACCAGAAACCGTCGTCAATAAGCTTTGCAATTTTTTAAAAAAAACAGAAAATTCTGCCCTGGCTTCGAGGCCAGCCCTGGCTCGATGGCCAGATCACAGACAATCAAAATATACATCACAGGCAGGCATGAAAACACTATACGCACGCCACACTACCCTACGCTACCCCGACCGCTGCCACCGGTGTCCAGGAAGTCATCGTGCGCTCGTCCAAACGCTGGTTGCTGAGGGGATGGAGTTTCCTGAGCCCGCGTCGCCGATCCCTATGATGTACATGTATAGTTAGACAAATTAGAAGTTCACAAATGTGTATATGATTAAATAAACTCATTACAAGTTAGAATTGAGCAAGTTAGCTAGATTTGGCTATGTTTGAGTAAGTTTGCTCATATTTTACTAAGTTTGGGAAGTATGGACTAGTAGTGTTTGTGTTTGAGCTAGTTCAAATAGTTTTGGCTATGTTTGAGTAAGTTTGGTCATATTTGACTATAGTTGAGTAAGTTGTACCATATTTTACTCAGTTTGAGGATGTTTAACTAGTTTTCTCTAAGTTTAAGTAAGTTTGATCAAATTCAACTAAATTTGAGCAAGTTTAACTAGTTGCAGCTATTATGAGAAATTTTGTACCTGTGCTCCTGACGTTGGCCCCTGTGGTAGCTGTATCGGTGGCGGCGCCCACTGAGGAAGGACAAATATGAAGTAAATTATTATACATGTCATTTATATATTAGAAATGTTGAGTACAATGATCTGAACTTACCTGCATGGCAGCTTGCAGCTGTAGCATGTACGAGTGTTGATACTCGTCCCTAGCCCGGAGCTCGGCTGCCTGCCTCTCGTTCGCGAGCCTCAGCGCTTCCTGCGTCCTCTGGAGCTCCTCCTGGACACTCTGGAGCTCCAGATCACGGCTGCCACGCCTGCTGGATCCACCCTGCGATGAAGAGGCCCTCGAGTAAGACCGCGCCTCCCTCGAGTCTACTACTCCATCGAAGATAGCCAACCTACACAACGAAGTAAGAGTATTAAAGTTTTGTGTCTCGAAGTTAATGAAAGTAAATGAAAAACAACAGAACTCACCGGCCGTGAGGTTTACCGCCACCGCTTGCATAGGCGGCTTCAGGTATGATCGGCGAGTTCTGCCAATCGTAATCGTCGCCTCGAAGCCTCCACACCTCCTCCCCATACTTTTCCTGAAAATACAGAAAATTAAAGTCATCAGAATATTTAAAGAGAATACAATTAAGTCAACTAAAGAACTCACCAACGTCTCCGTCGTTGTCTGAGAAGACAGCTGATCAGGTTGCGAGGGGTCACTTCCCATGTGACCCCTCCTCCACACATGGATAGCGGTCGGCTCCTGACCGATCTCGCGCTCCTATCGATACGTGTTAGCACAATGATAGCGATAGAAATTAACTAGAATATAATTCGAGTATCACTTACCATCCGTTTAGCAAGGCGTACGTAGCCGTCCTCGCCAAGACGGTGTTTCCCGTCCGTCCCTCGACTCTGTCGGCGGGTCATCGACACGCCTTGGAAGCCCTGGCTCGCCCAACGAGCACACAGTGAACTGTAGGCGTCCGGACAGGACTCAAGCCACGATACGCTGACCTACACACATTTGTTGTTGGATGAAAACATTGATGAAAATTGGATAATGAAGTAAAGTAAAATAAAGAATTTACCTCTGCGTAATGTGCCTCCGTCAAGTACTTGTCCGCCACATCCCTAAACTGCCCCGGCTCACCCTCGTCCGGATGCAACTTATAGTACGCTTCCTAGCCTGAATTCGAGCCGTTGAAATCGACTGCGTCAGGAGCTTCCTAGCGTTGTTGTTGAAGACCAGGCGAGCGTGATCCAGCTTGGCCTTGTCCTCCAAATGGTAATATTTCTACAAGTAGAAATATACAAGTTAATGTATTTAACATATAATAGGTTCGCATTTAACGAATAGACGATTTACTTACCATGAATTCATGCCACACATGCTCCTGGTGGTTGCCGTAGGTAATGTCCTGGGCCGTAGCATAATCGTCCCAAGACGTAGCAGCCCGTCCGTTCACTAGACCGGGGTAGTGACAACGGATGAGCTGGCCCAGGACAGCGTTGACCTGGCGGTGGCGTCCTTGACCCGTGAACGAGTCATCGGCCCAAGACCTAATACACGATTCTCAATTAGTACATATATAAGTGTTAAAATATCTAAATTGATTTGCTATAGATTTACTTACCTATCACCAACCGGACGAATAACAACCCGATCTTCTGGCCGTGCAGGAACCGGAGGAGGAGCCACGTAGTGGCTCCTCCTGTAACGCCGCTGTGGAGCCGGCTCCGCATCAGGCTTTGTGGAAGGCTCTGAAGCAGGGTCTGAATCCTGCGGTGTCGCAACCTGAAGAGGATCCGAAGCAGGATCTGTAACAGGCTCCGAAACCTGTGGTATCTGAAGAGGACCCCTGGCCTCTGTCTCCTCAGACGTAGAGTCGTCCTAAAAATTTGAAGATTGGTAATATAGATTTAAGAAAGTTATTTATATAATTTATGTAATTTAATATTCTTTACCTGTCGTGACCGCTCTCGTGACCCCTGGCCTCTGTCGAGGCCCAACAACTGAGATAGTCTACCATTGCTAGACCGACAGCCCTGGAAAACGAAGTCTGCTCTCGGGGGCAGAAAGCCCCGCGTCCCCCGTCGTCTACTGCTCGACGACATCCTGATGAAAGGAAATTTGATAATGAATTTAAAGGAAAATATAGAAGACGAAAGAAGAGATGAAGGAAACGATACTTGTACTCAATTTCAAAATTCATCAGTATCACGATCATGTACTCTACTTCGTAAACCGGACCATCGATCTTTTCTCATGGTTGTTCGCCGTTTTTGTTTTTTCACATTATGAGTCTGTACATCTTGTGCATCTCCAACTAATTCATCGAGTCGTAGACCAGGCTCAATGACAAAAGAATCCGGCAACTCTTCTTCTTGGTAAACAACATCTGCCTCATCAATGTAACCAGTATTATCCCGTGTATATAACCGCTCACGAGGATTCACCTTTTGTACAACCCACCATGCACTAAGTTTTTCGCATGGATATTGTAGATAGTACACTTGTTCGACTTGGTGTGCAAGGACAAAGGTGTCGTAGCCACGTAGTCGGTCCTTGTGTTTGACTTCTACCATGCCAAATTGGTTTTGTCGAGTTCCATTGTTATTATCAAACCAATCGCAGTCAAAGAAGACTAGTTTAAGGTCTTTACTCCCGGCAAAACTAAATTCTAGAATTTTGTTTATGATCCCAAAGAAATTAGTTTCAGTCCTTCGGCATCGGCGGCCCTCGTCACAACTCCGATGTTTGATGTTGCCCTTAGAGGACGTTGAGCTTCAAATTGGGTTGAACGGAATCGGAACCCATTGACATCATATCGACCAAAGAGTTTAACTTTAATGGATCCGTTAGATAGTTGTCGCAAATCTTCATGAACACCGGCTTGTTTCTTGCACTGTCCAACATATGAAGTAAGAAGACTATTTTATGCTATGAACATTTACTAAGAGGAACAAGACAAGAAAAACGTTACATGATTTCGAAACCAGGTTTGGAAGTTAGGTCCTCCATTTACTCCATAGTGTCGCATTGTTCGTATTTGCTTGCTAGTAGGTTGCTGCTTAGACTTCCAATTTTGTCGATCGAACTCACTAAATAAGGACAAAACAGAATTATTAGTGTAGATGTATAACACACCACGCAAATTAGTATAGATGTTGAACAACCACTTACTGAAAAAGTGTCCATCCCATCTATGTTAGCGTACATGTATAACAAAACAGTTGTCTTTTCATCTGCTGAAGCATCATAGCTCGTGCCACTACCAACAGTTGTGCCTCTCGTTTGAAAAAGTGAGAGTTCGCTACAAGAGGTTGCTTCAGCCATATTGTACCGTAACACCGATGCATTAACATTGTGTTCTTCTGCAAAGTAGACACTTGAAAAGTATCCTATCTCCTGAAGTGTAAATGCTTCGGCGATGCATCCTTCAACCCTTGCCCTATTACGAACCATCGGTTTTATACATCTGAGTGCTCTTTCAATGTGGTACATCCACCTATATTGAACAGGGCCACCTACTTTAGCTTCATATGGAAGATGGATTAGAAGCTGTTGCATTGGATTGAAGAACCCTGGAGGAAATACTTTTTCCATCTTACATAAAAGCATGGGTATCTCTTTTTCCAACTTCTCCATCATTTCCCTTTTGATTTCTTTAGCACAAAGTTGTCTATAAAAATAGCTAAGCTCGGCTAACACCTTCCACACCTCATCATCAAGATAGCCTCGAAACATAACCGGCAGAAGTCTTTCCATGATTATGTGATAATCATGGCTCTTCAAACCAGTCAGATTTCTAGTCTTAACATTAACGGCTCTTCTCAGGCTAGCATCATAACCGTCTGGGAACTTCAACTGTTTCAACCACTTGAAGACTTCTTTCTTTTCTTTTGGTCGAAGGCAGAGAGAAGCTCGTGGTTTGCCACCAGCTTCGGAGAGCTCAAGACTTGGTCGGTTACAAACCTCTGCCAAATCCTTTCGAGCTTTTATATTGTCTTTTGTTTTGCCCGTCATATCCAAGCACGTGCTTATGATGCATTAGCCCATGTTACGTTCCTGGTGCATGACATCAATGTTATGCATTAGAATTAAAGACTTCATGTACGGTAACTCCCATAGTGCACATATATGAGTCCAATTGTGATCCTCTCCGTAACCAACAAAATATCCAGGACGACCTTCATCTGGCACTAGATTGTTGAGCTGTTTAACAATTTCCGACCCGTTCAGACGTTGTGGTGGTCCCTTTTTTACAATGGTACCCTTCCTGAAGGCATTTCTCTGTTACCTAAACACGTGATTTGGCGGTAACCAACGTCTATGACAATCAAAGTAGCATATCTTGCCACCATGACTTAGACGAAAACAATCCGTGTCCGAAGCACATATTGGACATGTCAATCGACCATGAGTGCTCCAGCCAGAAAACATGTCGTAAGCTGGAAAATCATGAACAGACCACAAGTACGCAGCTCGAAGGTTGAGTTTCTGTTTTCTATAACAGTCGTACGCTTCGACTCCTGTCCATAACATTTTGAACTCTTCAATCAATGGCTGCATCATCACGTTCAGTCGTGAACCAGGATGATCCGATCCAGGTACAATAAGGCATAGGAACATAAACTCATACTTCATACAAAGCGATGGTGGTAAGTTGTACGGAATAGCGAACACGGGCCAACAAGAGTATGGTGTGGCGTTTGTACTAAACGGTGAGAAGCCATCTCTCGCCAACCCAAAGTGAATATTTCTCGCGTCATTGGCGTAATCTGGATCGAAGCGGTCAAGCACCTTCCATGCCTCACCGTCCGACGGGTGCACCATCATGCTGTTGTTCTCACGTACACCTTCTTTATGCCACCTCATGTGTCTAGCTGTTTTTTTAGATAGAAACAAACGCTTGAACCTAGGTGTGACAGGCAAGCAGCGAAGCTGCTTCTGTGCGACTTGAGTCATTACTTTTGAACCGTCTTCATTAACAACTTCGATAAATCTCGCTTTACCACATTTTAAGTACTTGTTCTCGTTGGCATGCTCTATCCAAAAAAGCATGCAATTGTCTAGACACATATCAATCTTCTCATATTTCATACCTAGACCAGAAATCAACTTCTTAGACTGATACATATCTTTAGGCACTTTATGTGGTTGTGGAAGGATATCGCTGATCAATTTGATGAGATCGTTGTAGCAGTTATTGGAGAAGAAATACTTAGACTTAATGGCCATAAATCTAGTCATGAAAGTAAGGAGCGTCACTTCAGTGTGTTCATGCAACGGCTCTTCTGAAGCTTTGAGAAGCGTGAAAAACGCTTCAACCTCCGTTGTAGGAGGATCCTCCATCAATTCAGGATTTATGGCATCAAGCATCTCGTCCATCCTATCGACCCCCGTGTTGTCATCCTCATCTGAAACTTGTAAGGGTTGAGAAGATGTCTCACCGTGAAAGGTCCACACCTCATAATCTTGCATGAAACCGTATCGACATAAGTGAAACGCCAAATTCACTTTGTCCCAACACTTTGCACCTTGACATTTCGTACATGGGCACCGCACCTTATCGATATTTGACAATGAAAAAGCTCAATCTACAAAAGCATCTGTCTTTGCGAACCACTCATCCGAGTTACCACCAGAACTGTTCTTCCAACCGGTATACATCCAACTACGATCCTCACCCATGTTTGAATCTGCAGTTTAATGTCAAGGAAATTATAGTTACTTTATAATTTATTTATGTCACGGCCCTACATCAATTGTAAAGGATAGGTCCTAAACCCACCCAAGAGTGATCGAGTGGAGCGTGCTCATGACGAGACGCGTGGTATGGATCCGAACAAAATTTCGGCAGCATAACCCCATTGTTCTCCACTGCACGCCCGAAAATGGTGCAGCAGAGAACAACAGGGTTATGCCGTCGAAATCTCGTCTAGATCTAAACCCGCGTCTCATCACATGCCACGCTCCCTCGGTCACTCCCAGGCTGTCCAAAAAGGGACAATTCCAAACGTACACGCCTCACATGCGTAACACATGTGAGACGGGCCCGTTCGAAACGGGTGACGCATGTTGTATAGGTTTACGTCAATCTTTCGTTTTTGAGTCATTTAAAAGAGAGAGAGGAAAGAACGAGAGAGAAGGAAAGAACGAGAGACAAAGAAGTGGGTCAGCCATCCTAAGTTATGCCCCGTTGGGGCCTGCCATTATCTTACGACGCCTAGGGTTAGCCGTCGTACGTTATGCCCCGTCGTAAGTGGGTCAAAGATGAAACCGCACCGTCGGGTCCCGCCGTCCAAGCGCGGGAGCTTGCCGTCCTCCGTGCCTGTCTCGACTAATACATTACCAATAAATGGGCCGTGAAAGACCCTAAATGGGTCGTGTCAGGCCGGACCGGGCCGAAACCCATTTATTTACATATAGTAACTAATCACGCAATCAATCAAAGTATTATTTAAACAATAATCAATTACAATACTAATTAAACAATTAATCAACTAAGGTCGGGCGGCGCGGCAGGGCGGGGCAGGGCGGCACAGCAGGGCGGTGCTCGGGGCGGGGCGCGGCGAGCGGCGGCGGCCGAGGCGCAGCCAGGGCTCGGCGCGACCAGGGGCGGCCGGGCGGGGCTTGGGGCAGGACGGCAGCAGCTGTGGCGGGGCGGGGCGTGGGATGGCGGTGCACAGTGGGGCGGGGCGCGGGACGGTGGTGAGCGGCGGCAGGGCGGGGCGTGGCGGCGCGAGAAATCGCCAGCGTGAGGCATCGGCGGTGGCAGCGCGAGGGGCCAGCGGCGCCTTGCAGCGACGGCGGCGGGCAGAGGTGGCGCCGGCATCGGTGACGCTCGGCCAGGCGAGGCGAGCCGCCCCAGCATCCCCCCCGGGTTTGAATCCTGGAAATAATATCTTGCAGAAATGTAGGGAAAGACTACGTGTAAAAAAACTAGAGCGGGTCGGGCTACTGTAAATTTTTAAACATGACAATGATGAATACTTCAATCAGTGAGATAGGCGGGTAAACTGGCAAAAAAGCAGAAAAGCGGCAAAAAACTTGCTTTCGAGCGCTCAAGCGTTCAATCGCTTAATACCATCTGTTCTGATTTACAGCTCACAAACTGTTCTTTCCATTCAGATTGCCAGCCGTTTATTTCCTAATTTCATAATCCGGTAGGAGGATGGCATTTCTAGCCGGCTGGATAAAACCCAGAGTAATACTAAATTAATTCCGAGAGAGCAAAAGGGAAGGAGGGGCCGGAGGGGGAGGGTCCGGGCCGGAGGGGGACGGGGGTAAACCTGTCAATGGGGTGAAACCAACTCCCAATCCACACCAAACCATAACATGTATAAATTCAATCTAACCCAATCCGGCCCACTAATTTATGCGTTCAAACCAAACCGAACCAAACTGTATAAGAAAACAACCCAAACCAAACCAGTCCATAGCCCACACCACAGATTAAAACTGGTTTAAACCCATTTGTAAAAAATGGTTCCAGTCCCACAAGCAAATCGCTCTGCGTTCAGCATGGTGGATTCTCACGGTTGCTCCGTTTTTTGCACGCATTAGGAGTTAAGACGCTCGGCATGGTTGACAATGAGCAGGTACTGAACTGGTGGTTGGTTTGCTTTAAATATTCGACTTTTCTTTCTTTTTTTTTTTAAAAAAAAATTGAAAACTTAAACTTTGCTTAAAAAATCATAAAACATTTTGTGATTGTTGGGAAATGTAAGGATAGATCATTTTAACTAAATGGGCTCTACTTAGTGACTGAAGAAACATGCAGGCTCATTCCTTAGCACCATTATAGGTAGGTACTTGAATGAAAAGTTGTGGAAAAAACAAACTGGTAAGAGAAAAAATGTGAAAAAAAATAAAATGGTAGGTCTTGGCAGGATAATGAGCCGCAACTTGCTCGCCTGTAGAAATATTGACAGATCCTCTTTACCCACGAATGGAGCCGTGACGATAGAGGGCGCGGCGTTAACCCGGGTTCTTGCCGGGCAGGGGAGCGGAGACGCAACGGAGCGCGTGGGTTCCTGCCTGATGGGACGCGGGGACGCGACGGTGGCTGGAGTTCCTGCCAGGTTGGAGCGTGAGGACGCGACGACGGTGGCATGGCGCACGCTGCCGTATGAGCGGCGAGCCGGCGACGGCGGCAGCTTCGTTGTTTCTCTGTCGCTAGGTTTTGCTAATTGATATTTGCTAGTAATGACCAAACTTCTAACTGCAACCAGTGCAAAGCCCATGGTCTCAAACCATTCACAACCGAATTGTTACAGTCTAAACCAAACTGAACCCAAACCATTTAGTGTTGTAACCAAATCAGTCCAATCCATTTTATATGGCAGCCCATTTTAAACCACCCAAATCAAACCCAAAGCAGGAACCAAACTGTTAAAACCGGTTCCAACCAAACCGTTCCCACCTTTGGACGGGGGAGGGGCCGGAGGGGGACGGGTGAGGGGCCGGAGGGGGAGGGTCCGGGCCGGAGGGGGACGGGTGAGGGGCCGGAGAGGCCGGACGGAGGGGGGGTGGAGGGCGAGGCCGGCCGGCCGGTGGCCGGTGGCGCGGCCGGGTGGCGAGGAACCAGAGAGGGGAGCGGGGGAGAGGGCGGAGGGGGAGGGGAGGGGGACTTACCTCGGGCCGGGGATGGGCGGCAGCGGAGGAGGGGACGGGCGGCGGCGACGGGGACGGCCGGCTGCGATGGACAGAGGCGCGAGTCGGGAGGCGGCGATGGACTACCGCCTCCCGGGTCGCGTACGGGTTATATGTGCCGTTATTGACGACGGTGCTAGGTTACCGTCGTCTATAAGGAACTTGTTGACGACGGTGCTAGGTCACCGTCGTCAATAACTACTCGGGTGGGCCCGGATTAAGTTAAAGACGACGGCCCCCGTCGTCAATAATTTATTGACGACGGTTATCGACTAGCCGTCGTCAATAACTACGTTATTGACAACGGCTAGATCAAGCCGTCGTCAATAATATTAAAGACGACGGCCCCGTCGTCAATAAATTTGGCCGTCGTCAATGCACGTTTTTCCTGTAGTGGTGGAGATGGTCATATTCGTCTTTCAAAAAGGATGGTAAGTTTTAGTTCATTTACAATTTGTTATTATAATGTTAGATTTTATAGCTATATGTTTATAATATGTCTATGTAGGCTGCTCAAAATGGTGAGGAGCCTTCTTTCATCGATACTTATATAAGAGGACATAGAGGCTCAGATGACAGCCAGTTGTGCACACCGACAGCAACTCAGAACTTGGTTTGTCATATTAGTAAATTTTATTATGAAACAATACAAATAGTAGGTTCACTTAATTTTTCTTGTGTGTAGGAGAAATATGCTGAAGAGATGGCTAAACGTCATGGAGATGACTATGATTGGAGAAAAGAAGACGTCGATGTCGTGACTTTGTACCAATCCGGTGGAGGAAAGCCTCACGGGAGGTGAGCTTTTACTACCCTCATATTCTTTTATTCACATACTAAACTTGTTTCGAGCGTTATCTTATAATCATGTCATATTTCTTTATGTAGGTATTTAATATTCAATGGTGTGATGAACACTAATGTGGTTCTTTCAATGTCACGATCGACACAGAGCGGGGCAAGTTCTTCTCGACGTACGCATACTAGAGATGAGTCAAGATTCAAACAAATGGAGGACGAGCAAGCTGCATTGAGAGAACATATGAGACGACAGGAAGATCGCATGAGATGACAGGAAGAGTGCATAAAAGCACAAAATGACTACTTTGCAAACCTGACAGCATGGCAACAATCGATGCAGGTAAATTGTTATAAGAGTTTAAGAATTTGTGTTAACATTTAAAGAATAAGTATGCTAAAAATCTCAAAATAAATTTAGGGATACTTTTCTCAACTTGGATTGCCTGCCGCTATGCCACCTCTACCGACGCCCCCACAGCTACCGACATCTCCATCGATACCGGTGCTTCTGCAACTTCCTGCTATTGGAACACAGGTAATAATATATACTCCTAATATTCTTTTTACTTTTATACGATTAATATATTTATAACATGTATCATTATTTTTCATAAGGGATCATCCTCAAGACCGCAAAATTTTCAGAGTCCTGTTGCAAATTTGCCCACATCATCTACAGGAGAACGGTGTGGAGGACAAGACTTCGTCGATCAGTTGTTCGCTCCGGGTGGTAGCAACTATGTAAGTTTAAAACAAACTAAGATGCATTTAGAGTCCTTTTGTCATATATCTGTTTCCGCTTTCGTTTTTCAAAACGATATGATGTTACTTTTCATTTAAATCTTATCAAATTGGTTCTAATGTATAAATCGGTTATACAGGAAGAACGGCGAGCGGGATGAGCTGATGAGTTGTCAGTTGCAATTATTGTGAGCCGTGTAGTAACGTTTCAATTTGAGTTGAACTCGTTGTGAGTTGTAATGTGACTATGTAATGTCTTTGTGCATTAAACTTGTTTTGATTATATTATAAATGTTTTCATGTGAATTGAAAACGGTTGTGAGTTGTAATGTGATTGTGTTGTTGATATTTTGATTTGAGATGTTATTTATGTGCTGGAAGTAAATAAATAGGTTATATTCCTCAACTGTACAACAATATTTTTGTGGGTTTCAAAGGCACACGAATAATTAGGTCTTATCGTGGGTTTTCTAGTAACCCACGAAAATAAGACATTATTATTTTCGTGGGTTTTCTGATGGCCCACGAAAATAAGTCCTCATTATTTTCGTGGGTTTCCAGTCACCCACGAAAATAATAGGCCTTATTTTCGTGGGTTTCCAGGCACCCTTGAAAATAATGGGCCTTATTTTCGTGGGTTTTCAGGTGGCCCACGAAAATAAGTCCTCATTATTTTTGTGGGTTTCCAGATGGCCCACGAAAATAATGGGTCTTATTTTCATGGGTTTCATATTGGCCCACGAAAATAGGTTTTCTTAATTTCATGGGTTTACTTGACCCACGAAAATATATAGTGTCGTGAGCTCAAACTGGCCGACGAAAATAATTGTATTTTCATGAGCCACCCACGAAATTAAGTTTCTTTTCGTGGGCCGAGAACCCACGAAAATAAGGTCTAAACCCACGAAAACAACTATTTTCGTGGGTTTGGACCTTATTTTCGTGGGTTCTCGGCCCACGAAAATAAATCGTATTGTTGTAGTGTGGTTTAAGAAGTTTTTACCCGGTCTTAGAGTGGTCGACAGCATTCATAAACCACTTAAGTTATACTGCGACAATGAGCCAGCAGTATTATATTCTCACAAAAACAAGTCCAGTGGTGCGGCCAAACACATCGACATTAAGTTCTATGTTGTGAAAGATAAATCCAGGATCACACAATTAGTCTCGAGCATATAAGTACGAAGCGAATGCTTGCGGATCCGCTAACGAAAGGTCTTCCTCCCAGTGTGTTCAGTGAACACGTAGCCGACATGGGATTAAGGAAAAGCCTGTGAACTATCCTGGATACTAAGGGGCCAACTGAGTGTAAGGTTGTTTCCAAATGTACGATGTACCGTAGTTGTCAAGTCAAGCAGTACGTGACTGGCTGTTTTGATGCGTCGTGCCCTTTATGTCAAGCATGAGAGATAAATATTAAGTTCAGTAATTAAGTAACTAAGTTGGTAAGTTTTGTCCCGTGATCAAGGGGGAGAATGTTAGACGTGTTGATCACAGCCCGGTTTGGCTAACAACCAACTGAGACAATCTTCCCCACGCGCCCTGATCGGGGGCACAACCGAATTTTGTTTCGGTTGAGGCCCCCTCTCGTACGCGCAATATAAATCGGAGGGGGGCAGCCGGGACGCACGATCATCCAATTGATGTGCGCCTCAACCCCCCCCACACACACACCTTCTGCTCACTCCGATCCTAAGTGGTGCGCAACAAGGGGAAGGCCCTCGCCACGCTTGCAACCGTCGCCTCCGACTTCTACATCTTCACCATCATGACCACGAATTCGGGTTCCGGTGAAGGTACGCCGCCTTTAAACTTATTTACTATTATGCACTGTTCTTAATTTAATTGTTAAACATGTTATGTGTTCATTTATCTTGATTACTAGACCTAGATCCTTAAGATGTTAATTATCCGATTAGAAAACACCTAAATCAGAAACACTAAGATCTATCAACATTATGGTGGTGTGTGTAGATAAAAATATATAGTGAGGCTGGACTCAATCAAGAAGGTGATAAGAACTAGACACTAGAAGGCACGCTGACCGACCTAACCGGCGCTTGGCAGCAGCTTGTAACCATCTGCACTCGCTCCTGTAAAGGGCAGCAACCATGATTTTAAATATATGAAGAATCCCATCTGCTGTTTGTTTCTCAATTCTCTACAGCGTGGAATGTTCGTGTTCAGAGGGAAAGAGCTGGTCTACGCATGGAAAGACGAAGGATCTGGGGACCATGCGCAAGGGGGACGGCATAGCAGTGAGCGGGAGCGGGAGGCGGGAGCCGGGAGGGCGGCCGCGGCAAACCGGGAGGCAGGGAGCACTGAGCGCGGCTCCCATGCGGTGAGCGGTGAGCTTGCGCGGCAAGCTAGCGAGCGGGGAGCAGCGAGCGACGGCTGAGCCGCGGATGCCGAGATTGTGTGCGGCGGCTAGAGTTCGTTTGTGGCAGTGCGTGTCCGGACAGGGCTATTCAAGTAGGGTTTCAGTGGGTCTTCCAGATTTAGTGTTTGTCTATGTGCTGTTTTGGGCCGAATACTGAATTGTTATAAAACGGGATAAATACGGTATATCCCGAATTATAAACGGAAACCGTAAAAACGATCGGGAAAACTATTAAACCGTTTTTTATCCCTTTCCCGAATAACCCGACCTGTTTTCGTCCTGATTCTGAATAATTTCCGAAAAATTCCGAAAACAAATGGTTACAAACCGGTATATGATACGGGACGGTACCGGATTTTCTCATCCCGTTTTCATCCCTACCTGTAGAAAACAAGCAAGTGCCAACAATCACTACAGGAATCAAGAGAACAATCACTACTGTGAGTGACACAAGCTTCAGCGAGAGGGACTGTTTGCACTGAGATTCACGGGAGTGTGGATGGCGTGCAGGGTACCTTCCTGGCTGCTGGCTTGTGCGGCGGCGGCGGCGACGCGGATGTCCTAAAGAGCACGGCCTGGA
Organism: Neostapfia colusana; assembly: GCA_030760725.1. NCBI lineage: Eukaryota > Viridiplantae > Streptophyta > Magnoliopsida > Poales > Poaceae > Neostapfia > Neostapfia colusana. Next base: position 78,090,719 of record JASWHV010000010.1, on the reverse strand, counting down.
CGGCCGCGTCGTGGTAGTAGTGCCCGGCCTGCACCGCCGACTCGAAGTACTGCGTGGGCAGATCCACGCACTGCTGGTTCCACTCCCCGAACGCCGGGATGTGCCACCGCCTTCCTCTCTGCTGCGCATCACACAACACGTAAGGTAGCCACCCACCAATGCACATATCAATAACAAATCTATCCACAATCAGGGATCCAACTAAGTCTAGGACCAATGTGGTGGGCATGCATTGATTGTTAAGTGATGTGTGCAGACAGGAGTTCTTGCGTTAGTATTTTCAGACATTTTCTTGTTGATTAATAAGATGAGACTACTGAATCTTTCCTATGAGCCTCAACGGGAAATTTTTTATTTGTTTCGATTCAATGTTGTAAAACCAAGAATATTTGCAACTACGTTTTGGAGTTAACGTAACATGTGGCTTAGGTAGGGCCCAGATCGGAAAATCGTAGTTTTGCATTACAAGATATGAAAATAGTCGTAGTTTTTGGAAAAATTAACAAAATTCATGGTTTATGTTACTTCGGTGCTCTACAAAAAGATGAGATAAAAAGACGGAGGGAATACATGAAATTATAATAATAAGTATAAGCGGTTTAGTTCTCCAAGAGCTTATGTGAATATAAAGAGAAATAACTGTAGTAACTGTATATTGATGAGTAGATGAGTCATATATCTAGATGTTTTGTCCATCTTTATCCACTAGGTGCAGTAAGGTGCATGTAGTAGCTTGGGCTTGCGCGGGTCGGGAAAGAGTATGACCCACTTAGAACTTTTGTACTCAGTCTTTCTCTATATTTATAAAAGATACTGTTGGAATTTAGGGCTAGGCCCAATAGAAATTCTGAATAATTCCAAATAAATCTCAAAGGCCCATTATTGCCAGAGTGAGTGGTGTTGTGTGTTTAGTCCCACATGGGAAGTTGGAGGGGAGCAACTCCTACATATAAGGGAGGTTGTTCTGCCACTACCTGAGTGAGTGAGAACATGAGATGAGAGGGTGGCCCACGTGCGCTCCTCCTCCTCGCTCGCCTCACCCCGCACACGCGCGCGCGTGTGTTCGTGTGAATTCGAGCCTCGAGCCGAGCCCAACTTTTATTTTTGCTGTAGAAAAAATACGAGTTGGACTCTGGGCTTCAAATTGGGCTGAGTCTGTTGGAGACGGACGCGTCTACAACAACCGAGTCGGCTTCCAATTGGATCCTCCGGATTGCAACCGAACCGCCTCTCGAGGACTCTATAAATAGCGGGCGTGCGCAGCAGGGAAGGCGATCCCACGTTCGAGTTTATTGCGCCGCCATTGTAGCCTACTCCATCCCGAGCGCGGCGTGCACCGACGATCGGGAGAGCAGGTCTCCGGAACCTCTCGCCCTTGCGATCCTGCACCGGGAAAGGGTGAATAAGGTTTTTAGGAAGCGCTTCGCGCGACTGCTCGCGTTCTTCATCACGGGTCGTCTACCGCCGAGATCGGGCGCTGCTGCCCAACGACGCTACCAACGCCTGCAGCGACAAGTCGCCGTCAGAGTTACAGCGATTTCTCCGGCTTCCAATCGGTACACAAATATTCTCGTTCCGATTATCGAGCGGTGTTTCTTGCTGTCGGATTTGCGTATTTTTTTTCGGAATTGTTCAGTAAATTGCCTTCTACTTCTAACAATCCAAAAACCTTATTTAGGCAATTTCCTGAGTTGAACATGATGACTTTAGCCGATGCACTGAGGCCGGAGAAGTTCTCTGGTGTGCACTTTAAGAGGTGGCAAGTTAAAGCCACGCTCTGGCTCCAGGCGCTTAAGATCTTCTGGGTAACCGAGGGCAGGCCTCAAGGTCCATTGACTGTTGAAGAACAGACAAAGTTCGAGGAAGCCAATTCTGCCCTGAGAGGATGCATCTTAAGCTTTCTTGACAATAAACTCTGTGATGTCTATCTGACAGTCACAGATGGGAAAGAGCTCTAGGATGCACTAAATGCTAAGTATGATGCAGCCGATGCAGGCGGTGAACTGTACATCATGGAGAATTTTCATGACTACAAGATGGTTAACAACCGTCCCGTAGTGGAACAGGCTCATGAGATACAGTGCATCGCGAGAGAGCTCCACCTTCTTAAGTGTTCTTTACCCGATAAGTTTGTGGTTGGTTGCATTATTGCAAAGTTGCCTCCTTCATGGAGGAACTTCACCACAACTCTCAAACACAAGAGACAGGAAATATCAGTTGAAAACCTGATAGCATCTCTTGATGTTGAGGAGAAGGCTCGGGCTAAGGACGCTACTGAGAAAGGAGGTGACGGTCAATCTAGCGCCAATATGGTGCAGAAACCCAATGTCAAGAATAAAGGGAATAACAAGCCAAACAAAACTACTGCTTTCAAGAAAAGGAAGAAGTCAAACAAAGCCAATGAGGGCTGCTATACCTGTGGCGAGCACGGGCATTTTTCCAAGGACTGTCCTGAGAGGGCAGACCGTAGAGGGAAAAAGAATGTCAACGTCGTGACATCTAGCAATGCAGATGGGTACAGTAATTCTTTTACTGTTCTTTCTGTTTCTCAAACACCATCTTGGTGGTTTGATACGGGTGCTAATGTTCATGTATGTTCTGACATGTCGATATTTACTTCTTACCAGTTCGTTCGGGATTCCTCCGTGCTGATGGGGAATGGGTCACATGCTTCTGTTCGTGGTGTTGGCACGGTCGATCTGAAGTTCACTTCGGGAAAGATTGTCCAACGGAACAACGTGCAGCATGTCCCTACTATGAACAAGAATCTTGTTAGCGGGACCCTTCTGTTTTGAGATGGGTTTAAAGTAGTGTTAGAGTCCAATAAAATTGTTTTGTCTAGGCATGGACAATTTATTGGTAAAGGCTATGAGTGCGGAGGCTTGTTCCGCTTCTCTCTTTTGGAGTTTAATAATAAGTCAGTAAACCATATTTGTGGCAGTGTTGATGGTGATGCAAGTCTTTGGCATTCTCGTTTATGTCACGTTAATTTTGGTTTATTGAATCGACTATCTAGTCTCAAATTAATTCCGGAATTCACCATTGTCAAATGTTCTAAATGCCATAGTTGTGTGCAATCAAAGCAACCTCGAAAGCCTCATAAGGCAGCTGAGGAGAGAAACTTGGCACCACTAGAACTCATACATTCTGATCTTTGTGAGATGAATGGTGTGTTGACGAAAGGTGGAAAGAAATATTTCATGACATTAATAGATGATTCTACCAGATTCTGCTATGTTTACTTGTTGCAAACTAAAGATGAAGCGTTAGACTACTTTAAAATCTATAAAGCTGAAGTAGAAAATCAGTTAGAGAGAAAGATCAAACGTCTTAGGTCAGATCGTTGTGGAGAGTATTTTCCCAAAATATTTGATGAATTTTGTGAGGAACACGGTATTATACATGAGAGGACGCCTCCCTATTCACCCCAATCAAACGGGGTAGCTATAACACCCCAAAATCCTGTTCAGAGGGGAATTTTAAAATTTTTGGACGTGTTGCATGTGTTGCAAAAATTCAAATTCAAACTGGAATTCAAATTAAACTCAAAACAGAAAAGAAATAGAAAAAGAAAAAGGAAAACAGAAAAAAACCGGCCAGTGGGCCGAAACCCACCAGCCGGCCCACCGATCCCGCGTCAGCCCGCAGCCGCGCGCGCCCCCTTCTTCCCACTGACATGCGGGGCCCGCCAGTCTTTCTTCTTCCTCGCGCTAGCGCCGCGCTCGGCCAGACTCTCTCTCACCCCGAATCAAAACCGACCCGGATTCCTACGTATCCCAGCCGAATTTTGTTCGTGGGCAACGCAAACTCGATCACAACCGAATGCCGCCCTTCCCCCGTCTATAAAAACCCCGGCATCGTCCCGTTTTCCCCACGATCTGCCGATTTTCTCTCCGGTGAGAACCTGAGCCCTCCGGCGAATTCTGCCCGATCTACGCTCGGGAATTCCGATCTAACTCGCTGGTCTTGATCCACCGCCTCTGGGGAACCTCGCAGGTGCAGAAAACGCGGTGGTTTGCGGTTCAAACACAGCGCCAACGAGCCTCACTGTGAATTCACCTCGGACCTCGTCGCCGACCACCTTCCAAGACCTTCGAGCTCAAGAAAACCCCCGAGGTGAGATCCCCGACCTCCCGTCCACCGATCTATGCCATAAAATCACAGTTTTAGGAAGAATTGACGAAGATCCGAAACTCTCCGACGAGATCGCCGCCGTGCGCCGCCAGGCAGCGCCGCCCGCGCTCGATCAGAGCGACGTGGCCGCTTGTGCGCCGTCTATTTTAAATCGCACGGTAGAGTTTAAATCCCCGCGTACCGGTTCGACGTTATAATCTCAGCCGTCTATTTTAAATCGGACGGTCCACGTCAGCCCCGCGTTATAAAGACTGGAATTCTTACATGCTACCCCCTGGGGTTCTCGAAAAATAAGAGCTAGCCTCGGAAACTTCTGATCTAGCCCATGGAACTTCAGAAAATCATGTAAATTCATTTAAAAATCAGTTTTAGCCCATGGACTTAATAAAAAATAGGAAAAACTCCTCTGTTATGTATAGCTAGACCCCTGACAATTGTTTAAATAATATTATAGACCCTGTAGTGGGGTGAGTTTACCTTTTTAACCCTGTTTGATATTAAATTTAGTAAATTGAATGTGGCTAGTATTTAAAATTTAAAAAAGTGGGACAAACATATTGTCAAATTTAAATTAAAAACTTTCTCAGTACTTAGAAAACTTTGGAGTGAGATAAAAATAGATTTTTGGCTGAAATGAATCTGTTTAATTTATTATTCACATTTATTAGTTATAGGGACACATTTTTAAGTGAAGAATAGTTCTGAAAATTAGGAAAATAAATGTAAAATAGTTTACATCAGAGGAAAAGGTCAAAATAGGTTATTAAATATTTTAGATCAGAACCTATTCTGTTTAGATGATGTGTCTTGTTATTTTCATAATAAAGTTCACATTTAGGCATAGGAAATAAATCTGAAAATATAGCAACTAGTAAATGATAAATGGAGTTTCTAAAATCCAAATAATTCAGTTTAGTGTTGGTAGAAATTCTGAAGACACATATGGAGAAGGAAAATACCTTTCATGCATACTTGGTAGCTAAAAGGTGTAGTAATTGAATATAAGGAATTTATTTAAATTAGAAACTCATATATAAAGTATGCAAGCATAAATGTGAATACAAAAGTAGGAATCATATACACATGATTAAAAGTGCATGTAAGCCAAAGGTCAACACACATAGAGTAAACACAACACATAGAAGTTGTGAATGGCTTTGTTACATGTGAATGTGTGGTTTGTATGAAGTGGAAGTGTGAACTATGTCTTATGGATTGTTGTTTTTCTTTTGCTATGTGTGATGGTATGATGTAGAACCTGCTCAAGAGCAAGTTATTCCTTTCCAAGATCAGGACTACCCATTTCAAGAGCAGCAGGAAGGAGGCAAGTATCCTTGACCACTTTGATCCTGTGCTAGGATGTGTAGATAGAATTATTTGCATTGTCAATTGAAAATATGAAACCCATGCTAGGAAGTTTCCCTAGAATTGCATTACCTTGTTTCCTTGTAGCTTGGGTTGGGATTCATTTTATCATGTCATTTATTATTATGCATATGCTTAGCCATGCTTAGAATGGGATATTGTAGGATATGAGATCATCAGTTTATTTTACCATACTCTTGAATGAGATATTGTGAGTTATGTAGAGGTAGGGATCAAGGCAAGTTGGATGTTTTGGTTGTGTGCTGGGTGCACGAGACTCGGGTTTGTGTTTAGTACTTGCCTGGATCCTAAGGATCGGTTCATGGAGCATGTAACCTGGCTTTACCGTGCCAACCACATGCTGAGATGGGGCAGCTTGGCCAATTAATTAGGTGTATCCCCGGCGTAGTATGGGTGTGTTGGATGGTGCGGGGAGTTGGTGTGAGCTGGACTACCTTATGAACCGCAAGGCTCAAGAGGGGGCCACTGCAGCGGGGTTGGAACCTCTTGTATGCTGTTAGGGGTGAAACCTCAGTGGGCCCACGCTCGTCGGGAATCCCTTTGTAAAGGCTTCGTAGTGATCTCCTGGCTACACACCTGGGAAGTGTGAATGTGGTTCGTAGCCACTGGCATAATGGAGGTTCTTTTAGTCCATCCGGCAGCGGGGGATGAAATCACTACATGTGGGTACAGTGGTACAAACTCTGCAGAGTCAAAACTGTCATGACAGCCGTGCTCACGGTCAAGAGCGGCTTGGACTTATTCATGATTAGAGGATTGATGGTTTTGGAAGTTGTGGATGTTAAGCGGGGAGCTTAACATTGGAGATGATGTTATGGTTATTGGATTATGATGATGGGATGGGAGATTGGGACCATTTCACCTGTGTAGTAATTTAGGTGCTTAATAAGCTAAGGTGATAGGTATTAATTGCGTAGTGCTTTAACCATGAGTTCAACCTCCCCTTGTTCTAGTCATGCATGACATAACTTTTTCACACTTGCTAAGTACCATCGGTACTCAACCTTGCATATTTTGTTGGTTTATATTGCTGCTCAGGTCAAGATAATGAGGTGGTGTATAATGACCAAGACTTTGGACCCGAAGAAGATTTCTAGGTTCATGGAGACCCCCGGCCAACGCCTGTGACGGAGCCCACAAGAATAATATTCCGCTGCTAGATTATTTATTTGTGATGAACTTATTATCGTCCATCGAGACATATGCTATGTAAGACTTATTTATATTCGACACCTGGCTTGTAATAAATGATGCTTCACTATTTGTCATCACATGTATGAGAAAATGATCCTGACATACATGTGATATTCACTTGGTTGTTCTTCGGAAAAACCGGGTGTGACAGAAGTGGTATCAGAGCCAAGGTTGCCCGTCGAAACATGGACCTAGGTAGAAATGGACGTATTTAAGGGCCCTATTTTCTTAAAAAACTATTTTACAAGGTGTGTGTTGAAAAGTGTTATTTAATGGAGTCACTTTCTTCATCTTACCCCAACTTTCATTCAAAATAGGATTTTTGTTTAAAAGTTTATCTAACATAAGTTTAAATGCTTTTTGTTTTAGATGGTTCGCATGATTCGCACCGCTCGCAAGTCCACAGGAGGGAGAGTTCCCGTAGTTGCCCTTGCCGAAAGAGAGGAGAGCCGTCCGGTGACGTACCTTTCCTACGGATTGGCAGTAGGAGGCTTGTTGCGCCGTCTTCGACGTATGCTCCAAGCCGCCGGCAATATGGGCAAGCTAATCATCCACTATAGCTCCACCAGGACCATCCGTGAGAAGAGGGAAGAATGGAGTTCAGAAATGAGGATTATCCACGAAAATCAGCTGCTCAAGATTCACCGCTCTCCAGCTTGTCGAGCAACACAGGTCGATGCGGAGAAGGATGTCACCTGGGAGGCCATCACCTGCCAGAGTCACATCTATCGTCGCCACCTAGACAGGACTGAGTACATGTATGTCCTCCAGCATGAGAGTGGTACAACGGAGTATAAGTACCCGCCAGTGCAGCAAGGGACTTCCCATGAGAACATGGACTTGTGCTTGGAGGATGCTGCTATGCTCAGCACTCGACTGCAGGAGTGTCAGCAAGAACTTCAGGATGTTCGGGACACCCTGAAGGAAACGGAGGCGTTGCTGCGAGCCTGCTTAAGGGCAAGAGAAAGAGGAGATGGGAATGAACTGTGTGTCACTGTGAATGATACATGGACTCCTGACTCCCCAGATCGCCGGTCGATTAGGCGTCGTCGCACTTCTCCACCAGCAGCTTCCCCACCCAAAGCAGAGTCAGAAGGCAGCCGCAATGATGAGGAAGACCCCGAGGAGCCAGCTCAGTGAATACGAGTAGTGTAGAGTCCTTCCCTTAGTTTAGCAGGATGTCGAGTAGTCGAGTCGTTATCTTAGTTAATGGTGTGTTAATGATTGGTGTGTGACGTGAGTTGTGGAAGCCATGAGCAATTGTCCACAGCCTCGTCTCCAGATTGTTTTGCTTTGGTGTGTGAACCCACATGAAATAATATTGAATTTATTTTGTGTGAGATATGAACCCTCAGAAAAGTATAACAAAGCATCAACACTTCAAAGTACAAACAAGTGAAAGTAGTAAGATGATACGTAATGCTTTAAATTAACATTGGTTGATCATGCCAGATGGCCGGAAGAGGAAAAGGACGTGCTGCCAACCCCGCCAACAACAACGATGAGGCCTCCAACCCTCATCTTTCTGGAGGCCAGGACAGGGGTGGACACCGTGAAGGAGTGGATCCCCTCCACCAAATTCTGGAGAATCAAAATCAGCTCATCCAGAACTTGACTCAAGTGGTGGCCAACTTGCATCAAGTTCCACCTCCACAAACTGCACCACGCCAACCAAGGTTGAGTGAGTTTCTAGGAACTCAACCTCCAAAGTTTGCAAGTGCTGTTGAACCTCTGGAGGCAGATGATTGGCTAAAGACCATTGAGAGCAAGATGAGGATCATACAGTGCCAAGGGTATAAGAGGGTGCTGTTTGCCTCTCATCAATTCCATGGACCTGCTGCTGATTGGTGGACCGCCTACGTGGCCGCCCATCATGACCCTGAGAACATCACTTGGGAAGAGTTCAAGCGTAGCTTCCGCAAGCATTACATCCCAAGAGGTGAACTCAAAAACAAGAGGAAGGAGTTCTTGGGACTGCGGCAGGGAAACATGACGGTGAGGGAATACCTCACTAAATTTACTCAAGTATCCCGTTATGCCCCACGAGACATAGAGACCGATGAGCAGAAACAAGATTGTTTCGTGGAAGGACTTACCGCAGAAATGCAGTGTGCAATGTCCTCAAATGAGTATGAAAGCTTCCAAAAGATGGTGGACAGAGCGTTTGTGGTAGAAAGGAAGCTGAAGGCCTTGAAAAATGAGATAAGAGGAAGGCCGGGTGGTCACATCAAGCCTCAGGGAGCAACACCCGCCCACGTCTGATGCAGCAACCTGCAGGGCAGACGAACCGTGCTGCGGTACCCTACTCAGCACCAAGAGGGTACAACCCAAACTACAGGCCTCCGGCAGCACCAGCACAGCCGCAACGTCAGTTTGTACAGCAGCCTCGCCCCGCATATCCACCTCGACCAGCAGTGCAAGGACCTCCAAACCAACCCCAAGACAACAAAGGCCAGGCACCTAAGGTTGGGGTGCAATGTTTTAGCTGTGGTGAAGTGGGGCACTACGCCCATAAGTGCCCAAAGAAGAAGCCCACGCAGCCACAACAGCAGAATGTAATGAGAGGACGGGTGAACCACGTCACTATGGAGGAAGCACAAGAGGCACCCGACGTGGTAGTTGGTAAGTTTCCTGCCAATTTACACATTGCAACCCTGCTGTTTGATTCTGGTGCTACCCACTCGTTCATTGCTCAAGGGTTTGTTAAGAAGCATGACCTAGCAACAACACAAATGAACCATATGCTAGCCGTAAACTCTCCAGGTGGAGAAATAAGGACAAGACAAGTGTGTCCCAAAGTGAACCTAGACATTAATGGGGTAGTATTTACTGCTAACCTCATAGTGATAGATTCATAAGGGATAGATATTATTTTGGGTATGGATTGGTTGACCAAACATAAAGGAATCATCCATTGTTCGACCAGAACGGTGGAACTAACTCACCCTAGTGGCACAAGAGTAAAGTTCATAACAATACACGAGCCTAGGAGGGACATTAAATTAAATCAAGTTGAGGTGAAAGTTGAGGAGATCAGGACCATCAGGGAATATCCAGATGTTTTTCCGGAGGATTTGCTAGGTATGCCTCCCGATCGTGAAGTGGAATTCGCAATTGAGCTAGTGCCTGGAACAGCCCCGATATACAAGAGACCTTATCGGATGGACTCCAAGCAGCTGGGAGAACTCAAGGATCATTTGAGAGAATTGACGGAGAAGGGGTATATTCGTCCTAGTTCCTCACCATGGGGAGCTCCGGTAATATTTGTGCCCAAAAAGGACGGAACCCAAAGGTTATGCGTGGATTACCGTGCCTTGAATGAGGTAACCAACAAGTACCCATTACCCCGCATTGAAGACTTGTTTGATCAGTTGAGGGGAGCTTGTGTGTTCTCAAAAATTGATCTCAGGTCGGGATACCACCAACTCAAGATAAGGCAATCTGATATTCCCAAGACAACTTTCGTATCTCGGTACGGATTGTATGAATACACTGTCATGCCTTTCGGGCTAACTAATGCCCCGGCGTACTTCATGTATCTCATGAACAAGGTATTCATGGAATATCTGGACAAATTTGTGGTGGTTTTCATAGATGACATTCTCGTCTTCTCCAAAGATGAAGAAGAACATGAGAAACATCTAAGGTTGGTGTTGCAAAGGCTGAGAGAACACCAACTATATGCCAAGTTGAGCAAGTGTGAGTTTTGGCTGAAGAGAGTTCCCTTCTTAGGACATATAATCTCGGAGGGAGGAATCTCCGTGGATCCTGCCAAATTCGAGGATATACAGAAGTGGGAAACCCCTGAAAATGTCGGGGAAGTTCGAAGCTTTTTGGGATTGGCTGGATACTATCGATGGTTTATTGAGGGATTCTCTAAGATCTCGAGACCCCTCACCAAACTGTTGGAGAAGGGAATCACATTCACATGGACGCCACAGTGCGAGACGGGTTTTCAGGAGCTAAAGAAAAGATTGACAACAGCCCCAGTGTTGGTTATGCCAGATATGCAGAAGAATTTCACGGTGTACTGCGATGCCTCTGGAAACGGGTTGGGATGTGTTCTCATGCAAGAAGGGCATGTCGTGGCTTATGCATCCCGACAACTCCGGAAGCATGAGAAAAACTATCCTACACATGACCTAGAACTAGCCGCAGTGGTACACGCGTTGAAAATTTGGCGACACTATTTGATGGGGAAGAGGACAGAGATATATACGGATCATAAGAGTCTGAAGTACATTTTCACACAGACAGATCTCAACCTCAGACAAAGGAGATGGTTAGAGCTAATCAATGACTTTGATGTGGGCATCAACTATCATCCTGGGAAAGCAAACGTCGTGGCCGATGCTTTAAGTCGGAAAGTGCAAGTCAATAAGTTGAGCTTAAAAGACATGCCTGCAGAATTGAAGGACGAGGTTATAAGGCTCAATCTATGCCTTGTGAATAGTGGTGAAGCCATCGCCATCGAAGTGGACTCCACACTAGAGCAAGACATACGCGATGGTCAAAAGAACGACGAGAAGATACAAGAAATCAGGCAACTCATCAAGGAAAATAAAGCTCCTGGTTTCAGAGAGGATGAACAAGGTACGGTGTGGTACGGGAAAAGGATCTGTGTGCCTGAAGTAAAGGAGATCCGTGAATTAATTTTCAAGGAGGCTCACGATTCTGACTATTCCATTCATCCTGGGAGTACGAAGATGTACCAGGACCTCAAGAGCAGGTATTGGTGGTATGGAATGAAGCGAGATGTTGCGGAACATGTTGCCCTATGTGACACATGTCAGTTGGTGAAAGCAGAACATCAACGACCCGCGGGATTATTGCAACCACTCAAAGTGCCTGAATGGAAATGGGAAGAAATCGGTATGGATTTCATAGTGGGATTGCCTAGGACCCAATCAGGATATGATTCAATATGGGTCATCATTGACAGGCTAACCAAGGTAGCTCATTTCATCCCCGTGAAAGAAAACTACAGCGGATCCAAATTGGCAGAGTTGTACATGTCAAGGATCGTGTGTTACCATGGAGTGCCAAAGAAGATTGTGTCGGATCGAGGGACGCAGTTCACCTCAAGGTTCTGGCAAAAATTGCATGAAACCATGGGAACCCATCTGAATTTCAGCTCTGCCTATCATCCCCAAACTGACGGGCAGACGGAAAGAACCAATCAGATCCTTGAAGATATGCTGAGGGCATGTGCACTCAAAAACAATCGGAGTTGGGACAAGAACTTACCGTATGCGGAATTCTCCTATAACAACAGCTATCAAGCTAGTATGAAGATGGCACCGTTTGAAGCTTTGTATGGGAGGAAGTGCAGAACTCTCCTATTTTGGAACCAAACAGGGGAAAGTAAAGTGTTTGGTCCCGAAGTACTACAAGAAGCCGAGGCGAAAGTGAGGGAAATTCGCAACAACTTGAGGATAGCACAGACACGACAAAAGACCTATGCCGATGTTCGGAGAAGAGAGCTCGTTTTCAACGTGGGGGACTATGTCTATCTCAAGGTGTCCCCTATCCGAGGACTTCATCGGTTCAAGGTGAAAGGTAAGTTGTCACCTCGACACATCGGACCCTTTCAAGTTCTGGAGAGGAAAGGCGAAGTGGCGTATCAGCTAGAATTACCGGCTCGCTTATCGGATGTGCACGATGTATTCCATGTGTCACAGCTCAAGAAATGTCTGAGGACACCTGAAGAGATGTTACCCATGAATGAAGTGGACGTAGCTGAGGATTTGTCTTATGCCGAGCAACCATCCAAGATTTTGGAGACAATGGAACGCCTCACCAGAAATAAAAGAATCCGGATGTGCAAGGTGCAGTGGAAGCATCACTCAGAAGAGGAAGCCACCTAGGAGCGAGAAGATGAGCTTAAGGCACAATTTCCGGAATTGTTTTCTTAGAACCACCAATCTCGAGGACGAGATTTCTTTTAAGGGGGGGTAGAGCTGTAACACCCCAAAATCCCGTTCAGAGGGGAATTTAAAAATTTTTGGACGTGTTGCATGTGTTGCAAAAATTCAAATTCAAACTGGAATTCAAATTAAACTCAAAACAGAAAAGAAATAGAAAAAGAAAAAGGAAAACAGAAAAAAACCGGCCAGTGGGCCGAAACCCACCAGCCGGCCCACCGATCCCGCGCCAGCCCGCAGCCGCGCACGCCCCCTTCTTCCCACTGACATGCGGGGCTCGCCAGTCTTTCTTCTTCCTCGCGCTAGCGCCGCGCTCGGCCGGTCTCTCTCTCACCCCGAAACAAAACCGACCCGGATTCCTGCGTATCCCAGCCGAATTTTGTTTGTGGGCAACGCAAACTCGATCACAACCGAACGCCGCCCTTCCCCCGTCTATAAAAACACCGGCATCGTCCCGTTTTCCCCACGATCTGCCGATTTCCTCTCCGGTGAGAACCCGAGCCCTCCGGCGAATTCTGCCCGATCTACGCTCGGGAATTCCGATCTAACTCGCTGATCTTGATCCACCGCCTCCGGGGAACCTCGCAGGTGCAGAAAACGCGGTGGTTTGCGGTTCAACACAGCGCCGACGAGCCTCGCCGTGAATTCACCTCGGACCTCGTCGCCGACCGCCTTCCAGGACCTCCGAGCTCAAGAAAACCCCCGAGGTGAGATCCCCGACCTCCCCTCCACCGATCTATGCCATAAAATCACAGTTTTAGGAAGAATTGATGAAGATCCGAAACTCTCCGGCGAGATCGCCGCCTCCTGCCGCCGTGCGCCGCCGGGCAGCGCCGCCCGCGCTCGATCAGAGCGACGTGGCCGCTTGTGCGCCATCTATTTTAAATCGCACGGTAGAGTTTAAATCCCCGCGTACCGGTTCGACGTTATAATCTCAGCCGTCTGTTTTAAATCGGACGGTCCACGTCAGCCCCGCGTTATAAAGACTGGAATTCTTACGTGCTACCCCCTGGGGTTCTCGGAAAATAAGAGCTAGCCCCGGAAACTTCTGATCTAGCCCCTGGAACTTCAGAAAATCATGTAAATTCATTTAAAAATCAGTTTTTGCCCCTGGACTTAATAAAAATTAGGAAAAACTCCTCTGTTATGTAAAGCTAGACCCCTGACAATTGTTTAAATAATATTATAGACCCTGTAGTGGGGTGAGTTTACCTTTTTAACCCTGTTTGATATTAAATTTAGTAAATTGAATGTGGCTAGTATTTAAAATTTAAAAAAGTGAGACAAACATATTGTCAAATTTAAATTAAAAACTTTCTCAGTACTTAGAAAACTTTGGAGTGAGATAAAAATAGATTTTTGGCTGAAATGAATCTGTTTAATTTATTATTCACATTTATTAGTTATAGGGACACATTTTTAAGTGGAGAATAGTTCTAAAAATTAGGAAAATAAATGTAAAATAGTTTACATCAGAGGAAAAGGTCAAAAATAGGTTATTAAATATTTTAGATCAGAACCTATTCTGTTTAGATGATGTGTCTTGTTATTTTCATAATAAAGTTCACATTTAGGCATAGGAAATAAATCTGAAAATATAGAAACTAGTAAATGATAAATGGACTTTCTAAAATCCAAAGAATTCAGTTTAGGGTTGGTAGAAATTCTGAAGACACATATGGAGAAGGAAAATACCTTTCATGCATACTTGGTAGCTAAAAGGTGTAGTAATTGAATATAAGGAATTTATTTAAATTGGAAACTCATATATAAAGTATGCAAGCATAAATGTGAATACAAAAGTAGGAATCATATACACATGATTAAAAGTGCATGTAAGCCAAAGGTCAACACACATAGAGTAAACACAACACATAGAAGTTGTGAATGGCTTTGTTACATGTGAATGTGTGGTTTGTATGAAGTGGAAGTGTGAACTATGTCTTATGGATTGTTGTTTTTCTTTTGCTATGTGTGATGGTATGATGTAGAACCTGCTCAAGAGCAAGTTATTCCTTTCCAAGATCAGGACTACCCATTTCAAGAGCAGCAGGAAGGAGGCAAGTGTCCTTGACCACTTTGATCCTGTGCTAGAATGTGTAGATAGAATTATTTGCATTGTCAATTGAAAATATGAAACCCATGCTAGGAAGTTTTCCTAGAATTGCATTACCTTGTTTCCTTGTAGCTTGGGTTGGGATTCATTTTATCATGTCATTTATTATTATGCATATGCTTAGCCATGCTTAGAATGGGATATTGTGGGATATGAGATCATCAGTTTATTTTACCATACTCTTGAATGAGATATTTTGAGTTATGTAGAGGTAGGGATCAAGGCAAGTTGGATGTTTTGGTTGTGTGCTGGGTACACGAGACTCGGGTTTGTGTTTAGTACTTGCCTGGATCCTAAGGACCGGTTCATGGAGCATGTAACCTGGCTTTACCGTGCCAACCACATGCTGAGATGGGGCAGCTTGGCCAATTAATTAGGTGTATCCCCGGCGTAGTATGGGTGTGTTGGATGGTGCGGGGAGTTGGTGTCAGCTGGACTACCTTATGAACCACAAGGCTCAAGAGGGGGCCACTGCAGCGGGGTTGGAGCCTCTTGTATGCTGTTAGGGGTGAAACCTCAGTGGGCCCACGCTCGTCGGGAATCCCTTTGTAAAGGCTTCGTAGTGATCTCCTGGCTACACACCTGGGAAGTGTGAATGTGGTTCGTAGCCACTGGCATAATGGAGGTTCTTTTAGTCCACCTGGCAACGGGGGATGAAATCACTACATGTGGGTACAGTGGTACAAACTCTGCAGAGTCAAAACTGTCATGACAGCCGTGCTCACGGTCAAGAGCGGCTTGGACTTATTCATGATTAGAGGATTGATGGTTTTGGAAGTTGTGGATGTTAAGCGGGGAGCTTAACATTGGAGATGATGTTATGGTTATTGGATTATGATGATGGGATGGAAGATTGGGACCATTTCACCTGTGTAGTAATTTAGGTGCTTAATAAGCTAAGGTGATAGGTATTAATTGCGTAGTGCTTTAACCATGAATTCAACCTCCCCTTGTTCTAGCCATGCATGACATAACTTTCCCACACTTGCTGAGTACCATCGGTACTCAACCTTGCATATTTTGTTGGTTTATATTGCTGCTCAGGTCAAGATAATGAGGTGGTGTATAATGACCAAGACTTTGGACCCGAAGAAGGTTTCTAGGTTCATGGAGACCCCCGGGCAACGCCTGTGACGGAGCCCACAAGAATAATATTCCGCTGCTAGATTATTTATTTGTGATGAACTTATTATCGTCCATCGAGACATATGCTATGTAAGACTTATTTATATTCGACACCTGGCTTGTAATAAATGATGCTTCACTATTTGTCATCACATGTATGAGAAAATGATCCTAGCATACATGTGATATTCACTTGGTTGTTCTTCGAAAAAACCGGGTGTGACAGTAGCCGAGAGGAAAAACCGAACACTGTATGACTTGGTGAATGCCATGTTAGACACTTCCGGTTTATCTAAGGCATGGTGGGGGGAGGCTATATTGACTTCATGTCATGTCCTAAATCGTGTTCCAAACAAGAATAAAGAGAAAACCCCTTATGAGGAGTGGGTTGGGAGAAAACCATCACTTTCATACTTGCGTACTTGGGGATGTTTGGCAAAGGTCAATATTCCAATTACCAAGAAACGCAAGCTTGGACCAAAGACAGTGGATTGTATCTTTCTAGGCTATGCTCAGCGGAGCATTGCATATAGATTTCTAGTAGTTAAATCTGAGATACCTGATATGCATGTTGATACTATTATAGAATCTCGTGATGCAACATTTTTTGAGAATATGTTTCCTATGAAAGATATGCATAGCACTGTTAGGATTTCATCTGAAATTTGTCCTGATTCTACCGCAACTAGTGAGTTTCTTGAAACATTTGAGAATGTCCTGGAGGAGGAACACAATGAAACAACTCAGTCGAGTAAGAGATCAAGGATTGCAAAATCCTTTGGTGATGATTTCATTGTGTACCTTGTGGACGATACTCCCAAATCCATAACAGAGGCATATGCATCACCTGATGCAGATGACTGGAAAGAAGCAGTTCATAGTGAGATGGACTCAATTCTTTCTAATGGAACTTGGGAGCTAACTGAACGACCGTACGGGTGCAAACCAGTAGGTTGTAAGTGGGTGTTCAAGAAGAAGCTTAGGCCTGATGGTACTATCGAAAAGTACAAGGCGAGACTAGTTGCAAAAGGCTATACTCAAAAGGAAGGTGAAGACTATTTTGACATCTATTCACCTGTCACCAGAATGACGACAATTCGTGTACTACTTTCCTTGGCTGCCTCTTATGGTCTGATCATCCATCAAATGGATGTGAAGACAGCTTTCCTTAACGGAGAGTTGGAAGAGGAAACCTATATGGAACAGCCTGATGGGTTCATAGTAAAGGGTGAAGAGAGAAAGGTGTGCAAATTGTTGAAATCCTTGTATGGTCTGAAACAAGCACCTAAGTAATGGCATGAGAAGTTTGACAGTACTTTAACGTCTGCAGGCTTTGTCATTAATGAGGCTGATCGGTGCATGTATTATCGCCATGGTGGGGGCGATAGTGTTATATTATGCTTGTATGTGGATGATATACTCATTTTTGGTACGAGCATTAATATAATTTCTAAGGTCAAGTCGTTTCTATCAAAGTGTTTTGATATGAAAGATCTGGGAGAAGATAATGTTATTTTAAACATTAAGCTAAATAAGGATGAGAGTGGAATTACTTTAACGCAATCCCACTATGTTGAGAAAATCTTGAGTCGCTTCGGCTTTATGGATAGCAAGATTTCTCCAACACCTTATGATCCCAGCGTGATACTCAGAAAGAACAAGAGAGAGCCAAGAGATCAACTTAAATATTCTCAGATGATCGGTTCCCTCATGTACTTAGCAAGCGCAACGCGTCCCGATATCTCATTTGCTGTGAGCAAATTGAGCAGGTTCATGTCAAACCCGGGTATAGATCATTGGCATGCACTTGAAAGGGTTATGCGCTACTTGAAAGGTACGATGAGTTATGGAATTCACTATACGGGGCATCTGGCCGTGCCTGAGGGTTATAGTGATTCGAACTGGATCTCTGATGTTGATGAGCTCTATGCCACGAGTGGATATGTGTTCACTCTAGCTGGTGGCGCTGTATCATGGAGGTCTTGTAAACAGACCATATTGACGAGGTCAACCATGGAAGCAGAACTCACTGCTTTAGAGACAGCAACTGCGGAGGCAGAATGGCTGCGAGAGCTCTTGATGGATTTGCCTGTGGTTGAGAAACCATTGTCGGCAATCCTTATGAACTGTGATAATCAGACTGTGATTGTCAAAGTGAACAGTTCTAAGGATAATGCAAAATCATCAAGACATGTCAAGAGACGACTAAAATCTGTCAGGAAAATGAGGAACTCCGGAGTTATTACTGTTTCATACATACAAATAGATAAAAACCTGGCAGATCCCTTTACGAAGGGACTATCACGTAATGTGATAGAAAGTGCATTGAGGGAGATGGGTTTGAGACCCATGGATGTGACACCATAGTGGTAACCCAGCCTATGTGATCGAAGATCCCGTGAATTAGGATATGAGATAAACAAGCTAGTGGTTCACTGAGGAGAGTACTTCCTTGAGACCCTCTCTATGTGAAGATGCACAAATGTACTCTCAAACTGTAAGGCAGGTTGGTACTAAGCCTTAATGTGTTTCTATTGGCTATGTGTAGCAAAGATGTCGTCCTACAGGGCAATCTTGAAAGAAACACACCTATATGAGTTCCGACTGTCTAACGTCGCAGTCTGTGAGATTTGGGTGATCTCTAGAAAAACTCATGAAGAGACCAGGGAGTACGACGCATATGCTCCACCCGCGGGGTAGACTACTGGTAGTCAAGTACTAGTAATGGTCTTTGAGTGAAATTGGTTCGCACAAAACTTGCAATTCAAGGCGTAGTCCATTGTTCAAGTTGTGAATTAATGTAACTTGAGGATCTAGGCTGAAGTTCAACTTAACAGTCTCTGCTGAAACACTAGTATATCAAACAAGGAACGAGAATGATGTCTCTCCTAATGGCTTTGAGATCTGGTGGGGGATTGTTGAAATTTAGGGCTAGGCCCAATAGAAATTCTGATTAATTTCAAATAAATCTCAAAGGCCCATTAATGCCAGAGTGAGTGGTGTTGTGTGTTTAGTCCCACATGGGAAGTTGGAGGGGAGCAACTCCTACATATAAGGGAGGTTGTTCTGCCACTACCTGAGTGAGTGAGAACACGAGATGAGAGGGGTGGCCCACGCGCGCTCCTCCTCCTCGCTCGCTCGTCTCGCCCCGCCCCGCCCCGCACACGCGCGCGTGTGTTCGTGTGAATTCGAGCCTCGAGCCGAGCCCAACTTTTATTTTTGCTGCAGAAAAAATACGAGTTGGACTCTGGGCTTCGAATTGGGCTGAGTCTGTTGGAGACGGACGCGTCTACAACAACCGAGTCGGCTTCCAATCGGATCCTCCGGATTGCAACCGAACCGCCTCTCGAGGACTCTATAAATAGCGGGCGTGCGCGGTAGGGAAGGCGATCCCACGTTCGAGTTCCTTGCGCCGCCATTGTAGTCTACTCCATCCCGAGCGCCGGCGTGCACCGACGATCGGGAGAGCAGGTCTCCGGAACTTCTCGCCCTTGCGATCCTGCACCGGGAAAGGGCGAATAAGGTTTTTGGGAAGCGCTTTGCGCGACTGCTCGCGTTCTTCATCACGGGTCGTCTACCGCCGAGATCGGGCGCTGCTGCCCAACGACGCTACCAACGCCTGCAGCGACAAGTCGCCGTTAGAGTTACAACGATTTCTCCGGCTTCCAATCGGTACGCAAATATTCTCGTTCCGATTATCGAGCGGTGTTTCTCGCTGTTGGATTTGCGTGTTTTTTCTTCGGAATTGTTCAGTAAATTACCTTCTACTTCTAACAGATACTGTATACAACACTTGAACCCGTGACCTCATGTCAGGAGGCAACAGTTTAATTGTTGTGCCATTGCTCCCCTCTGTCCACTAGCATTTGTAAAATCAAATAAAATCTCATAAACACTCTACTTGGAACATCATGTGCATGCATATTCCTATCTAGGCAATGATGTTTGTTGGCCGAACGTGAACCATCATATATATCACAAAAAATCCACATTGTTTTCCTGAGGAAAGATGAAGCAATAAAGGGGTACAAGAATGCGCAGCTTCCATGTAGATTTGCTCAATATTTTAGCGACTGCGTCGGGAGATGGAACAGCCACCACTCAGTCCCAAGCCGACCTTGACTTTGCCATGTTCCTTGTTTCGTTGTCTCCAAGGCCACGCGATTCCATCCTTAATTTCTTTGGCAGCTCGGTTCCCAAGTCACACCCAGACAGGCCCGAGCGCGTACGCAAAGGCGCGTTGTCCTCCGTGGCATCGTTGCAACGCCGAGACTACCTGCGGCCGCGCGCGTGGTGTCTCCGGCCGGCCTTCTGCACGCACGAGCCGAGGCGGGGGATTGGAACGGGGCACTCTGCCAGGCCACCAGACTCTGCGCCTGCGGGCCGGCGTTGTCGCACAAGCGTTAAATTCGCCTGCGCCTCTCTTGGCCGTCCGCCGGACGGCATCCCGCTTGCCCATGCGCGGCCTCACGTGATTGTCTCCCGCTGCTGTACGGACCATGCGCTGCGCCGGGTAAGTCGTTGCGGCTCCGTGGACGAGACGTGGAAGCATGCATGCGTCATGCATTTATTACGGAATCGGTATCCGAGGGACGTGCCTGCCTTTTTTACGTGCTTCTAAGTCATTGACTAAAAATATATTTTTATGAACAAAAAAGATTCCTTGGGCGTTGAAGTCTGTTGCGAGAAATTAGGATGTTCTGAGATAGTATTCGAGGCGATAAGCACCGTGTGCAGCTTAAGATTTTCTTGAAGCCTCGTTCAGAAAGCCAACATGAAATGGGTTCAGATCCACGCGTGGGTTCAGATATCATTACAACAACAGAAACCACCATTTATACCGTGCATCACAACCGATTGAATGACAACAGGTTTAGAAAGATTACCAGTACCAGTTTTTAATCAAACCGGTGCAAAATTAGATATCAGTACCGATTCTTAATTGGATCATGTACTGTCACCTAAGCATAATTCATGTACCTTCCAAATACGAACTACAATAGATAAATAGTTTTTTATCGGTTCTAGTTGTAAACCGGTATAAATTCTAATTATCGGTACCGGTTCCAGTGAGATCTATATAAATATGCCTCAACTTTCTTCACCGGTTCCGGTCACAAACCAGTACAGACACCAATAATCTGTACGGGTTTTAGATGAACCAGTACAAATGTGTCTATATATACTTAAAACGTGTTCTTCTCCAACACCACATAAATTGGTACGTAAATGATGCATACTAGAAATAGAGTAAAACTCAAAACATATATATCAAAAAGATAAAATATCTGACACATGTAAAAGATATTATATATATATATATATATATATATATATATATGTTGATGTTTGTTTTCGATATTTGGGGATATGTTTGATCGCCCCTTTGATAGTTCACTGGGGGAGTAAAAGACGATTTTCGAGAGATTAAGCAAAATACAATGAGGGATGCTGAGGATTGAAACAAAGATTTTTACCCAGGTTTGGGCCGCATGAAAGCTAATAGCCATGTGTCCTGCTTGGTGATTGTATTGAGTGCATGTTATTACAATAGTGTGTCAGTCCTTTTGATTTGCTATTTTTACAGGAAGGCCTCTCTCGTCTTTCGTCCCAGAGTCCCCCTTTTATAATTCAAGGTGGGCCTTTACAATGGGTGGTCCGTTTAGAGAGTAAAAACTATGGTTGTTTTCTGTCTTGTTGGAGTTGGGCCGTCTTCAAGAAGCCTAGTTGAACCATCACATCCCGCACCGATTTTTTTTATTTTTAACATTGTTGATAATCAATTTAATATTAATAACATCTAAAAAAATTTTTGGTAAAAATAACCACCCTCTTGTCCACGGCGTGGACGATTTATCCACGTGGATATCCTGTCGTCCACGCCGTGGACGATTGGGCCACGTAGGCAGCTCTGTTGTCCATAGCATGGACGACAGAGCCACGTGGACCCTCCTATCATCCACGTCGTGGACGACAGGCCACGAAGGCATGATTATTTCCTGCAGCAAATATTGCAAGATAAGGTTTTTAGCACCCATTTAAAAATGCTTAGAGACATTTTTACAAAAAAATTTATAGAATTTAATGTAGTATATTGTGTTATAATTTTATGTAAGTTGGTTAATATGACTTTTATTTAATAGATTCTATGTTACGTAATTTTGAATTATGTAATACAATCACAAATTTGATTATGACTTGTTATGGAAGTAAATATAACTAAATTTATCAAAATAACACCAGCACTTGATTAAAAAAATCGTCATTGGATACATTATGAAGTTTATTAAATAGAAAATATAGATTCTACGAGTGCAACGAGGATATTTTCCCTTGTGCAATGCATCCGGCCCGACATCCCTTGCACGGCGTGCTCTCTCGCGTAAGTGCTCCCATTCATCCTCTCTCGCCTGACGAGCAATGCGTTATTCCTCCTGAGTCTGGCGACGATACTTTTCCTCGATTCTTTGAAATTCTTCCTGACGTTTGCGCCGACGCTCCACCTGTTCAGCCGCCTCCTTCCTCTCCTGCTCAACCCGCTTTTCATACTCCATCTTGTAGTGGAGCTTGTCCTAGGTAGCTCTATGCATTGCATGAACGTACTCGATGTAACACCCTCAAATTCATTTCCATGCATTGCATACATTTTTTCATATAGAGAAACATTATAAAAGAAGTAGAAATGGAGAAAGAACTATAGAAATGGAGAAAGAACCATAGAAATGGAGGAAGGAACCATAGAAATGGAGAAAGAACCATAGAAATGGAGGAAGAAACCATAGAAATGGAGGAACAACCACATAAATGGAGAAGGGCAATGTAGAAATGGAGAATGGGACGTAGAAATGGAGAATGGGACATAGAAATGGAGCAAGTGACATAGAAATGGTGAGGAATGGGAAAAAGATAGCTGAACTGAGCCATTTCTAAATTTCCCCAAAATATTCCCCAAAATCTCCAAATTCCCCAATTCCCCCCAAAAGGGGAATTTTCCCCACATTTGGGGAATTCAATCCCCATTGCTGCCGCACCAAATAAAAAGGGGATAAGTTTGTTAAGATTGAGTTCCAATTGGAGTAGGACTCCTCCATCTGCCCCCTTATAAATACAACCCAAACCCCCCCCTTTTGGCCGCAGCCCCCCCTCCTCTCCCCCCTCCCAAGTCGATGACTTGGAGCCCCTGGCCCCCAACTTGCCGAGTTGGCACCCCACTCGCCGGAGTTTGGTCGCTGGTGAGCCCCGCCGGTGAGCCCCACCGTCGAGCCCCGCCGTTGAGCTCCGTCGTCAAGCCCCGTCGTCGAGACCCACCAACAAGCCCCGTCACGCCTCGCCGTCGCCGGAAAAGAACCAATGATCTGTCCCGCCCTAATCTTCCATAGAAAAATTCCCTGCTGCTGCCATTGCTAGAAGGAAGGCCCTGTCACTAAAAGGAAGTGAGGTAGGTTCCCATTACCCATCTTACGATGTCACAACTGTTTCTACGCATCCATTTTCTTCGCCCCCTTCGAGCAGAAACTTTTACGTGCGGACAGATCGCGTTTCAATCGATTTTTGACAGTGGATTTGATCTAGATCTTGAGTCAAGATCATCACCACGTTCACACTTGATCCATACACCCTTGTTCATCATAAAACACCATGAAAGCCCATTAAAACATGCAAGAATACGTACAATCTGGTTTAATAAAACAACATAATAGGATTTGCATTCATCTACCCCATTACATCTTGAGTAAAGTTTATGCATGATGATTGATTGCTGTAAATTTTGTATGTGCGTGGTCGTAAGTAGAAGGACAAACTCAAGAGGCCATCTACGAGGATCTACAACACCAAGACTTCGAGACGCTCGAACAACAAGAACCACGGGAGCAAGGCAAGTGCCCCTTGACCATATTGATCCCATGTTTTGAAACTGTTTTATTTGCGAAAACTCGTATGCTTGAGTCAACTTGATGGGACACCCTTTTATAGGAGTTTACTAGTTTTGTTAACCATCCTTGTCGCCGGGAAAGTTGATGAGTCGGGTATGGTCGTTTTTCCTTTTTGCTTCGCTTAATCTACGGGATACGAGAAGCTGAACTAAAACAGGGTTAGCTACTGCACTCATATGAATAATGATGATGAGAACTTGATGATGATAATGAGCATGGAATTGGGGGAGATCTAAGCAAGCTTGGTTCGTGGATGTTCCTGAATGAGATGGTGGTCTACTTGTCGTAGATCTAAGGACCGGTTTATGCCAGCACATGCCACGAAAATAGTGCAACCACAAGGCCAAATATGGGTGTGGCTTAGCTGACTAATTAGGTGTGTTGCTAGCTTGTTATGGACCGTGGATGGCGCGGGGAATGGGAGTCGAGAGGGAATGCCCTGGGAACTGCATGGCACAAGAGGGAGCCCGTGGGTGGGAGAATGGTGATTCGAGACTGCCGGTGAAACCTTAGCGGGTCCATACATCTAGTAGCCCCTTTGTAAAGGCTATTTTGTGATCTCTTGGCCATACACCGATGGTTGTGTACTGGTATAATGGAGGTTCTGCAGTCACCAACGGGTGACAAAATTACGAAGTTGTGGATAAAGTTGTGCCACCTCTACAGAGTGTAAAACTATCATGATAGCCGTGCTTCTGGTCACAAGCACCTGGCCAACTCACATGATTAGAGGGAAAACTTGGGATGGTTATTCGACATGGTCATGGTATGGTCATTGGGATTGGTTTTTGGATTGTTTCGAGTCATGAAAATGAGTTTGGTTTCAGTTATATGAATATGAGATGGTTATGAATATTTATGAGTATGAGATGAACTTGAGAAAGATTATTGGCTGGTTGAGACTTAATAAATGGTGAATTATGATGAAAGAATGTTGCTGATTACTTGGTTATATTGGGATTTAACTCATCTAGACTTAGTTGCCATTTTTACCATGTTTGTGAAACGAAATTTGCTTGCTGCAATGAGCCTTTTTATTTACTAGTTTGTTGTAAGCTACATATCATACTTTTCCCACACTTGCTGAGTACGACATGTACCCCCTTGCATTACCACATAAACATCAGCTACAGGAGATGAGTACTTCGAGGACCATGTGGAGTACTAGGCGTGTGAACTACCGTCAACATGCCTGTGGAGTCGAAGATGGAGCCTGTTGTCTTTAGTCACTTTCCGCTATTGTTTAGAGTCTTCCGCTGCAAGAATAAGATAGACATTCATGAGTGAGACATTGAGTCATTGTAATAAAGTATTTAAACCCTATTTATTCATGGCTATATTCTGAATTCAGTTTATGGATTACATGTGTATGTGTGATGAACATCCTGGACACATATATGCATTCACTTGGTTCAATTTGCGGAACCGGGTGTCACACTCGACGTCTTCCGCTGTTTGTTCGTTGTCGATGTACCGTGTGAACTCATAAAGGTGCGGTGGGGCTGCATGATTAATTATGTGTTGTTATGAAGATTTGAGATAAAATGCGAATACAATATCCATAGATCTGTGAAGTAAATATGTTACGTGACATCTACCATTCGGGAAAAATAGTTTGGTCCTATGCGGGGGCACATATTCATAGTTGTTGCACATCCATAGCCTCAAACCGTAGGTGACCCCAGTCTTAAATCTTTTACGAACCGACAATCAGTGCCACATAGACACATTGGCGATTGTAATCCCTCTAGAACGCGAACTCTCTCTTTTTGATTTGGTGGTGAGTATGGTGAGTCCATGTCCGCGAGAGTTGGGTCTGTGAAGTGTGGTTGTTGCGAATGTTCGGAGTGCTCTTAAATAGACAATCGAAGCTAGACGATTCGTCCACCAGGTGGACAATTCGTCTAGTAGGTGGACGAGTCGTCCAACACGTGGACGACTAGTCCATTAGTTGTATGACTCGTCCATCAGTTGCACAACTCGTCCACCATGTGGACGAGTCATCCAGTACGTGGTCGACTAGACCACCAACTGTACGGCTAGTCCATCAGTTGTACGACTCACCCATTAGTTGTACGACTCGTCCATCAGGTGCACTAGTCGTTCACCAGGTGGACGAGTTGTCCAGTAGGTGGACGACTAGTCCATCACTTGTACGACTAGTCCATTAGTTGTACTACTCGTCCATCAGTTGTACGATTCGTCTATTAGTTGTACGAGTCGTCTAGTAGGTGGACGAGTCATCCAGTTAAAAGTCCCTAGTGATTTTTGGCAAAATAGATAATTTGTATTTCGAACCACCAATAATGGTTCATTTAACTTTAGTGTGAACAACATAGAACACTAGTAGTTACTCTCGTCCATATTTATTAAAATTCGAAATAGAAGATCATACATTACAAGGATACATTGCGAGCATACATGTTGTTGAACATTAGTGAAACCTAGTTTTAACGGTTAAAGTTTGGCTTGTGGTGAGGATATTCGCAATCCATGTTGTCGTAGACGAGCCTAGCACCTATGTACTCGAATAGCTGTGACTTTATTTTCGCAAGTTCAACAACCATCTCTCGGTTTTAATCTTGTAAATATTTAATGTAATCTTCAGTTGACTTAATTGTCGGTGGGTCAACTCAGAGTGTGTATCTGCACTTATCATCATCGAAGTAGCACTAGTTAAATAGCAAAAAAGGTCAAAAAATGACAATATTGCGGCTAAAAAATAATATGTATTTTGAACTTACTCCATCGTTAGGATAACGAAAGAATCGACGACCGCTGCCCTCCCTTCCATCCTTCATTTGCACAACACAATCAAGGCCAGAACGGCATTTGGGTCACTCTTCTTTCGTGCTATCATATGGACGAAGAGTATTGAACACACCAAAATCAGTCTTGCTTAGAACCGGGAACCTGTCTACCGGTGGTTCATACCAATCAGGACCACCCACCAAGTAGTCGGGATGCACCGATCTAATGTTTTCCACTCCTATCCTACCACGACCTCTGCTCGCCATTGTTTTAGTACTCTCTTCGCTCACTCTCAGTTCGTAATGATGACTCTTGAATGTGCTACGACGTTTATAGGACTAATATTGCCCACCCCATGGATGACTCGTTTACTACATGGACGAGTCATCCACGTCGTGGATGACTCGTCCAACTCGTGGACGATTTTGAATCCGTGATCAGGAACATTTTGTGTATTTGTAGTTTGGTCTTTTGGTATTAAAAGAGTTATTATTTAAGATAGAAAGTAACGTGCAAAAAGTAGAGATATAAATTAATTATCTTAAAAGATATGATACATAGAGTGAAACAAAAACCAAAAATAAATTACATAATACATCAATGCCTAGCACGCTTTCCACGTCCACCCCTACCAGCCCTACGCGCTGCTCATACGTGGTCTGCATCGTAAGTTAGCGGATCAGGCAGGTTCCTAGGCCTAGGAGGTCCTGCTGGGGTCACGTCCTGCACCGGCTGCGTCGGCTGCATCGACTCCGGAGCTCCTTGCGTCTGAGGAAGCGTGTCCACTATAGCATCAGCGACATACACTTCCCAGTCGAAGGAGACTCCCAAATCCTGCCGCGTCGCATCGAAAACATAAGACAGGTCCTCAAAACATACAAAAAATGTTATTTGTCAGATTTATGAATAACTATTAACATTAATAGTATGAATTAAACTGACACGTACCACTGCACTAGTTGGATGTCCCAACAATGTCTCATACACCACCTTGATTCTATATCCGGCTAAACTGGTGGGAGAGAGCTCTCTGCGCAGCCATATTTGATATCCGTTATTGCCTTCAACAAACCAGTGGGACGGTCATGTATGACACATACATTTTCTCGGTCTTGAACTACATCAACTCTAACCCGTTTCAGAAACAAGTACCAACTGTCAGCATTTTCACTCTCCACAAATGCAAAGGCCACAGGTAAAATTTGATTATAGCCATCAACTCCAATGGCTGTTAGAATTTGACCTTTGTACTTTCCAGTTAGGAACGTACCATCCATACACAGAATGGGCCTACAATATCGAAATGCGTTTATGCATTGACCTAGTGAAAAGAATGCATGGTGAAGAATAAGTTTCCCAGGATGCCGGGGGTTTGGAACATCCACAATATCAACAGCTGTGTCAACATTCCGACTTCTGATAGTCTGAAGTAACTTCGGAAGATTATCATAAGATGCATCATAAGTACCAAATCTTGCCTCAATTACCTTCTTTTTCGCCTTTCAAGCTTCATAATAACTTATTGTGTACTTAAAATCTTGCTCAATTGTGTTGACAATAGATTTAGTCTCAAAAGAAATATTATCAACCACACGAGCATACATGTGATTTGTAATAAACTACGATGTAAGAGCAGTATTACATTCAAGATATTGTAACTCGCACGCATGTTCAATCACAATAGAACACTTTCAAAGGCCACTCCATTTCTCTGCATATCCGCAAACACAAAATGGACAAATGTTTGATAAGCATACGATATCATAAAGCTTTTAGTGGATCGAGAAATCTTAAATGATCTTTTCACTGAAAAGGACCAGTATTTAACAACATCTTGCAAAGCTTCTTTATTTTTGAAAAGAGACCCCGCAGTTATCGTATTGCCATGGTAATCTAATAGCAAATGATACTCTTCGGTTACTCTTAGGTTTTCAAAATTTGGATGACTCTAATCGGTAGGGACAAGAGGTTGATCTTCCTCGCCAGATGAATCGTAATCAGGAACATTATTATAATCCTTATCCTCAACAACCATCTGATAAACTATATGTTCTATATGCTCTCCTTCATCTGCTTGACCAGTTGTCTCAGTAACAAAAGTATGTGACAATTCATTATAATCATCCTCTTCGACATCACCACCATCATTATCTTTCTCGTCATTATTTTTGTCCTGCGTATCGTCGACTACTTCCTTGATTTCAACCCGAATAAGAAGTATTAGAGGTCACCCATATTGCAGCTTACAACATAAGCACGCCACACGGGTGTTCCCTAGCGACAGTAGTTCCCAAAAATGGTCCTCACTTGAACGGCTGATAACTCCATTTATTTTCAACTCATATTCATCCTCACTCAGTTTAAAAACTTTCAACAACCATCTGTATATACCCATAAATGTCCGTTCCATTGGACTAGGTATTCCCCAATTTATAAAAGAGAGTCCTGATAGATCTACTCCACTCGAATTATAGCTAATTTGGCGATCTCCATAAAATATCTGAAATTCTATTTTATTCGACATAACTAGCATACGTATATAAGCAATTTAATAATTGCAAAAAGAATAGTTACAAAAAATTGAATTACGCATAATGTAATATAAATTGTGTTAAAACAGACTATACTTAACTATAAACTAACCATAATTCTTAAATTCAAATCAAAATGATAAATAAACTTAACAATATCAAAATTAACCTAATCAAAATTATAACTAAACTAAATCTAATCAAAATAATAAAAAGGTTTAAATTTTTTTAACTAAGCTAAACATAAATTAAAACTAAGCTAAAATCCTAAAAAAACTAAACTAGACTATATCTAAAAGTACGGAACAAGATCTCAAAAACCAATTAAAAATAACATAAACTAAAATTTAAACTAATATAAAATCTAGATTACAAACTAACTAAATCCTAATAATAAATAAAAACTAAATTATACTCTAAAACATAAAATATAAACTAAACTATTACTATAAGTTTAAACTATTATTTAAATCTAAATTATATAAAATGCACAATTAATATAAGTAATTTCAAAATGTTAATTTCTTTTTAAAAGATTATACCTTTTTCTTTTTTCTTCTTTTTTCTTCTCTTTTCTTCTCTTTTCTTCTCTTCCTCTTTCCCTTCCCCTCTTTTCTTCTCTTGTTTGTTTGGTTGGATGTGGAGAGAAGGCGCCCGGGGTGGCTGGTTATATAGAAAATTCCTGTCAACCACGGCGTGGACGACACCGGCCTGTCATCCACAGCGTGGACGATAAGATGTCCACGTGAACAAATCATCCACGCCGTGGTTGAGAGGGTGGTTAGTTTTTAAAAAAATTAGATGTTATTAATATTAAATTGGTTGTCAACAGTGTTAAAAATAAAAAAATTCTCCCGCGCCGGGCGAGATAGCTTTGAGCGCTTACCAAGTGCACGCAGGGCGCTCGTTGGTTTGCATTGAAGGCAACCAGAGGAAGAGCGGGTCAGTGGCGGTCCCATGGCTGACCCTTGCTTACATCGACTTAAGTGACAAGAGTGGTCTGTTAGTTTCCAATAAGCGAGGGCTAGTAGGAACGTATTGTCCCGTGAGTTCTCTTGTTTGAGCACTGCTCAAAGGAGTGGCAGATGAGTTGTGCTTTCACTCCATCCATCACGTTGAGCCTCTATGCAAGGGTGCCCACGTGAGGATCACTTTCCTATGGACCATGCGTTGATGGGCAATTGCAGCGTGGAACAACCATCGGTAAGCCCCTAACATACTCAGGGCAGCATCATTAAGTAAGGTCGG
This sequence comes from Neostapfia colusana, assembly GCA_030760725.1. Lineage (NCBI taxonomy): Eukaryota > Viridiplantae > Streptophyta > Magnoliopsida > Poales > Poaceae > Neostapfia > Neostapfia colusana. The sequence goes on along the minus strand of JASWHV010000010.1, from coordinate 78,060,376 downwards.
GTGTAGATCCCAACCTCAGCGGTTAGAGCCTTGATCTCGCCTTCGTGTGGATTAGTCTTTATTAGGGCCATGCAAAGGTCTGACCTTCGTCTTTTGACAACCATATGGTTACGGGGCCCACTAGTCACCTCAACTTGATGACGGTTAGGGGAAACTCCCCGTCCCCAATACACCGATAGGAGCCCAGGGCCCTAGCCACTGACACGTGACCGGAGGGAGCGACCAGGACCCTTCCATTGAGTATGAGATTTCAAGGTTTATCGGAAACCGCTACCTTCGCCAATGGTTTTGAAGGCAGGAAAGTAGGAGCCATCCCCCTTTGACTAGTCTGAGGTTGTAACAGCGTGAGGAACGAGGTGGCGTTCACCGGATGGTCTTCTGAGAAAGGCTCCTTCGAGAGGCGTCCACATAAAGAACAGAGACCAGTAGACCGCGCGTCTCCTTCGTCATATCTCGCATTACAGAGTGAGACGAGCGCTTGGACGCGTCGCTGAGCTCATCTCCTTATTGTAAGATACCCGAGACGAGCCTTTAGACAGCGCGTCTGCTTTAAATAAAATAACTGAGACACGCTTTAATGCAGCCCGTCTCCTTTTGTTAAGAAATCCAAGACGTGTTTACGCAATCTCGTCGCGAATTTGATGACTTATCCGAGACGGACTTTATATCAGCTCGTCACACTCATCGCAGATTTACTGACTAATCCGAGACGTTCTTGTTTTAGCTCGTCTCCTATTATATGACCCTCATTGATTATCTTGGTTGCCAGCTGCATTCTGGAGCTAGCCAGGATTTGGCAGCCGCTTTGCCAGCGTCAGAAACATACACATACAGAAACGTATGTATAGCCATATGGAGATCACACATTAAATTATATTGACCAATCAAATATTAACAAAGTATCAACCGTGGTTAGCATGTAACTATTACACAAAGAATGTCCCACTGTTCATCCTGCTTACCAAGTAACTACAACAACAACAACAACAACAACCAAGCCTTTATCCCAAGCCTGTTGGGGTCGGCTAGACATGAAACCCAATATCAATGAAGTAAAAGAGAGGAAGAGTTATAAGAACAAGGAAAAAAGAAAAAAAAGGAAAAAAGAAAGAAAAAAAAAAGAAAAAAAAGTAAAAAAGAAAAAAAAAGAGAAAAGAGAAAAGAAAAAAAGAAAAAGAAAAGAGAAAAGAAAAAAGAAAAAAAGAGAAAAGAGAAAAGAAAAAAAGAAAAAGAAAAGAAAAAAGAAGAAAACAAGACTACGATTCTGGCACATGGATTGCTACTTTCCATGCGGTCCTATCACGAGCTAAGTCTCTGGATACATTCCAATCTCTCAAATCTCGTTTTACCGCCTCCTCCCAGGTCAACCTTGGCCGTCCTCTACCCCTCCTAATATTTTCTCTACCTCTTAAAATCCCACTGTTAACCGGTGCTTCTGGAGGTCTCCGTTGGATATGTCCAAACCACCTAAGTCGATGTTGGACTAACTTCTCTTCAATCGGCGCCACTCCTACCTTATCTCGAATCACCTCATTCCTTATTCGGTCTCTTCTCGTGTGCCCGCACATCCACCGTAGCATGCGCATCTCTGTGACACTCATTTGTTGGACATGTTGCCGTTTAGTTAACCAACATTCCGCCCCATAGAGCATCGCAGGTCTGATCACCGTCCTATAGAACTTCCCTTTTAGCTTTTGTGGGACTTTCCTATCACATAGGATTCCAGAGGCTTGTCACCATTTCATCCACCCTACCTTGATCCTGTGGCAAACATCCTCATCAATATCGCCATTGCTTTGTAACATTGATCCTAAGTATCGGAAAGAGTCCCTTCTAGGTACTATTTGTCCTTGTAGACTAACATTTTCCTCTTCACGACCAACACCACTAAAGTCACACCTCATATACTCGGTTTTGGTCCTACTAAGTCTAAACCCCTTGGACTCTAAGGTTTGTCTCCATAACTCTAATTTCTTATCAACACCATCTCTAGTTCCATCTACCAGCACTACATTATCAGCAAAGAGCATGCACCAAGGGATATCCCCTTGTATATCCTTCGACACCTCATCCATCACCAAGAAAAAGATGTATGGGCTCAAAGCTGATCCTTGATGTAGTCCTACCGTGATAGGAAATGCATCAGTCTCACTATCACTTACGCGCACACTTGTCCTAACATTATTATACATATCCTTGATAAGGGCAATGTACTTTATTGGCACTTTATGTTTCTCTAGTGCCCACCACATGACTGACCTAGGTATCTTGTCGTACGCCTTCTCCAAGTCGATGAACACTATATGCAAGTCCTTCTTCTGCTCCCTATATCTCTCCATAAGCTGACGAAGCAAGAAAATCGCCTCCATTGTAGACCTCCCAGGCATAAAACCAAACTGGTTTTTAGTGACATTGGTCACTTTCCTCAGGCGGTGTTCAATCACTCTCTCCCAAAGCTTCATAGTATGACTCATAAGCTTAATGCCTCGATAATTAGTACAACTTTGAATATCTCCTTTATTTTTGAAGATAGGTACTAATATACTTTTCCTCCATTCTTCAGGCATCTTGTTTGACCGAAAAATGTGGTTGAATAGCTTTGTGAGCCATACTATTGCCACGTCCCCAAGACATCTCCACACCTCAATAGGGACATCGTCAGGGCCGAGGGCCTTTCCTCCTTTCATCCTTTTTAAGGCCACCTTAACCTCAAACTCTTGTATCCTCCGCACGAACCGCCTGTTGTAGTCATCAAAGGAGTCATCCAACTCAACCATAGTGCTCCCATTCCCATCATTGAATAGCCCAATAAAGTAATCACGCCATCTATTCTTAATCTCTTCATCCTTCACTAGAATGCGGTCAGTCTCATCTTTGATGCATTTAACTTGATTGAGATCCCTCATCTTTCTCTCGCGGATTTTTGCTAGCTTGTATATGTCCTTTTCACCTTCTTTTGTCTCTAGTCTCTCATATAACTTATCATAGGTCTGTCCTCTTGCCTTACTCACAGCCCGCTTTGCATTCTTCTTCGCCTCTTTGTACTTAAGCATGTTGCTTGCGCTTCTATCATTATGCCAACTCTTGTAATACTCCTTCTTCTCCTTAATGGACTTTTGTACATCCTCATTCCACCACCAAGTGTCTTTATCTACAAGTTTCTTTCCCTTTGTCACACCGAACACCTCACTAGCTACCTTCCTAATGCAAGTTGCCATCTTCATCCACATACTATCTGCATCTCCATTTTCTGCCCAGGGTCCTTCTGTGATCACCCTATTTTTAAAGGATTCTTGTGATTCTCCCTTCAACTTCCACCACTTTGTTCTTGTGATTTTGACACCTTTGTCCCGCAAAGAGCATGTATGGAAGCGAAAGTCAGCTACCACAAGCTTATGTTGTGTCACAACACACTCCCCCGGCATCACCTTACAATCAAGACACTCCCATCTATCCTTTCTCCTAGTGAGGACAAAGTCAATCTGGCTAGAGTGTTGGGCACTACTAAAGGTCACTAGGTGAGATTGCCTCTTCCTAAAGAGGGTGTTAGCTATCAACAGATCATAGGCTACGGCAAAGTCTAGGATGTCCTTACCCTCTTGATTTCTATCGCCGCATCCAAAACCTCCATGTACTCCCTCAAATCCTAGATTAGTTGCACCCACATGACCATTGAGATCTCCCCCTATGAGGAGTTTCTCGGTTATTGGTACACTACTAACCATATCCTCCAAGTCCTCCCAAAATTGCCTCTTGGCACTCATGTTGAGCCCAACTTGTGGGGCATAAGCACTAATGACGTTCAAGACAATGTCCCTAATTACTATCTTGATTAAGATGATCCTATCCCCTCGTCTTCGAACATCCACTACTCCATCCTTAAGACTCTTATCTATTAGAACACCTACGCCATTCCTAGTCCCAGCCGACCCAGAATACCAAAGCTTGAAACTGGTATTATCGACTTCTCTCACCTATTCATCCTGCTTCCCATGTAACTAATTACACAATCATAACTGTCATCTAATCCTGTATATTATAATAAAATTTCCCCTTTAGACTAATGATTTCAAAAAATATGAACCTGCATAGCCTCTCTCTAATGTGCTCGAGGCTAGAACCTGCTGTGTTCCTGAAGGTGTTTCGTAGTCCTGCCACAAGATGAAATGAGAATTAGCAAAAGGTTAATAATAAAGTAAAATAAATACACTTACACATACATTGCAATTCGGCTGCTCTCCAAATAGAACCATGCTTAAGCAGACATGGAAGCCGCATGTGTTGCCCGGAGCTTGTTGTGGGATGCAGAATGTAGTATCATGTTTAAGTCATCGGCGTTTTTGTTTTATATGTTCTCTTAGCACCTTAACATACGTGTCAAAAGCCCTAAAGAGAAACATTCATAGTTAATGTAAAATTATCGTGCAATGAAGAAACAGTTAGAAACTAAAGTGAAGAAGGAACTTACTCGTCAAGAACGGACATGATATCAGTGTAATCACGGGTAAGTCGCTCTCCAGTTATTGAATCCATAGGCCTTGCGGAGTCACAGTACCAGAATTGGTTGTACTTTGTAGAAAGTGCTAGGGTTACCTAATGGTTACCCGTGTTGAACGGTACAACTAGGAGCTCCTTATCACTATACTGTTTCGTAGCCTTGACAAAATATCCAACAACATCTCTTCGATTGTTGGCCGTTTGAAGATTAGTTCTCATTGACATTTGCAGATCAAGATATGCAGGAGACTCGTTTCCCGTTCTATGACGAGTATCTTGTTGCATGTGCCTACACGTAAAATACCAAAATTTGTTAGACACATATAACACCTACACATATTGAAAACCTAGTTTTTGAGGACTTACAATGTGAAACAGCGTATTAGTGAGACATCAAACATGTCCAGGGTGAAAAGGTCGTAGAGATCAGACCATGGGACGAGAAAGACGCCTTCACCCACCAGAAAGTGCTTTTCCTTGTATCCCACAATAGTGTTGACATTTTTTGTAATTATTGATGTAGTAGTTATTAAGACCGATACAATATTTACCAGCTTCTTTCAGTGCGCCGACAGTTAACATTGGCTTCCCCATTTGGAACTTAGGGTTAGCATGAGTCATAGCTGTCGGCAACTTCGGGTTAGCTTCCGACTCTTTCAGTGGTTTCTTGCCCTTTGTTTCCTTCGACGACGTCTTCCGCTGCTACGGGTGACTCTTGGCACATACATTCTTCGTCTACTTTGCCTGCGGCTGATCAGGTGTAGGGAGCAGGGTACTTCGAGTGCGAGGTGGAGACCGCGCTGCTGCTCTTCAAGTGGAGACTTCTACGGCAGCTCTATAATTAGAGATGGATGCAGCTGATCTCGAATTGGAGACTTCTGCTGCTTCTCTATAATTGGAGGCAACTACTCTCGAATTGGAGACAGAACTAGCCGTTCTGAATTTGGAGACGGAGGCAGACGTGCCTCAGGAGACATCGAAGCAGGAGAGGTCGACGCTAAAGCTGCTGGTGCTGGTTAAATAACAATAGAAGCCGTTCTGAATTTGGAGACGGAGGCAGACGTGCCTCAGGAGACATCGAAGCAGGAGAGGTCGACACTAAAGCTGCTGGTGCTGGTTAAATAACAATAGAAGTCCGTCTCCACTGAACCCTTCTAGTAACTGCATCCCGCATAGTCAGTGTTGTATCGTCCGGTGGCACTTTGAGATTCAGGTTTTTCGAATTGTCATGCACCATGTCCACCTTGACCACAACATTGGATGATGTGTCGACCTGGATGTCTTCAAGCATGGTCTAACAGGGATACACTAGCCCTCTTGACCTCCATTGGAAAGCTTCCTCCAACCAATAGCATAAGCCTGCTTGTTGTTGGCTGAGACAAGTTATCTATCATGTCCGGCTCAATTGAAGGTCCAGACGCTGCTGCCTGAAGATCCTCATGTGGTTGTCCACCCCCAGCTGCAGTAGAGGCTAAGCTGCTCCTATGGTCCTCCTCACCCATGAACGCAACAAAGTTAGGGAATTGTATACCTGAGGCCTCTAGTATAGGCTTTAGGTCTCCTAGAACCTCCCTTCTCAGCTGTCTTTTCAGCTCCTCCATGTCAACCTGTGGTGTCGAGGTCATTTTCCGCTTCCGATACATAGATTTCTGTTCCGGAAAACCCTCCTTCCAGGTCATCTTACTGGAAACACCACGAACACGACCTGGTTGCTCCTTGGTTTGCAGGGCCTTGGTGAGTGCATCGTTTTCCCTCTCCCCATTTGAGTCTTCTCTGCTCTCCCTCAAGGCCCTTTGAGCGACATCCGTAGTGCTCTGGCTGTAGTAGGTGATATCGGCTGACTCTGTCAGCTTAGAACTAGCACGCATAAATGGTCCCAGTCGTCCACGGAATTTGTCATATGGATTCTCAAGACCTAGCTGGGCCAATCTTTCATCCTCTTGTTGCCACCTGTAAAATCCACAAAAAGTGGTAGTTCAGCTCATGTACACTTAGGAAAAATGAGGGGGATTTAAAACTTTGAGTTATAACGGTGTGAGTTCAAAGTGGTGATTCAAACTTTCCAAAACTTCCAAACATGGAGATCTAAATTCATAATGTGGATCTTCATATTTCAAATATTCAACCTTTCAAATTTCAGCTCATTTGGAGGGGTATTAATATTTGTTTGGAGATTAAAAATGGAAGCCCTCTAATCTGAATTTCAAATTCAGTTTCAAATTCCAACTTCATCAATTTGCAAATTCGGTTCCGCAATTGTGTCCTCCACATTTGAATTAGCAGCCATGCCAAAAATCATAAACATTGGAGTTGGTTTGTATGTTTTTGGAACAATACAAAAGGGAGAATTCAAATTCCATTTCAAATTCAAATGAACAAACACAATTCAAACTTCACACCAGAATTCAAATCAGTTTGGATTCAACTTTTCAAACCATGACTTATGGAGGAAGCAAAGGAGTTAATTTGGGGACAAATGGGAAAATATCAAAGGAGAATTAGGTGGGAGGGGGCCCACTGGTCAGTCACCACAGAGGCAAAGTCTCTGTTTTCACTCGGCTCTTCACGCGCGGGCGCTAGATCCCGACTAATTCCTCCGTCCGACGTCTCCACCGAGCTGCTTCCTCGTTGCTCCCGACGTCGGTTCGTGCGCGTGGGTGCTCAAAGCGGCTGCCGAGTGCATCCTCTGCTCTTATCCCCGTTACACCGCAGCTTCTCCACACTCTGCTCGAACGCTCGCGGACACAAACCCCTTCGGCGGAAGAACCTTCCGGCTCATCGACGCCTGGCGAGCTCGGTGTGCCTCTCGCACGACTGAGCCACAGGAACGTTGCGCCAGGTTCCCCGCCTGCTCCCCGAAGCCTTAAGTAGACGCCATCACCGGTGGTTGGCTCCTACGAGCTGGAATTTCCTTCGGAGTCCCGATGTTGATCACCTCTACGCCGCACCATCGCCCGATGGATTTACAGCCTCTTCCGATCAAACAAAAGGTTCCTGAGGTGCGTTAGGAACCTTCTTCCTTCCCTCCAACCAGTTCCTGCCTTCTTAGATCTGGCACCGAGTAATTTGAAGTTTGGCGCTGGTGATTCTTTAGAAACCTGAGGACTCTTCGGGGAAATTCATTGTGCTCTGGGTAGCTCCACGCTAGATGAGCTTAGAGTAGCTCCTGCACACGCTTGCGCACCTCTCCGAAGTCCTAGCAGCTCAAATGATCAAGTAGAGATACCGGGCACCGAGTTTTTGTCGCCGCCGTCGTGTTGCTGGTGAGGTCCCCTCTCCGGTGGTTTTCATGGAGAGCGGGCTATGGGTCGACGTTTTCCAGGTGACACTGGTGCTTTTAGAGAAAACCCTAGCGCGAAACACCCACTGTCGAGTGAGAACGAGGTCACCGAAGTGAGGTTCAACATGGTCGCCGGTGCGAGCACCGTTCTGGCCGTTGTCATCCGCTCCCGACCCCACCATCGTGTTCAGCACGGTGTAGAACTCACAGGCGGCTAGTTTGGGGAAGTTTGGACCACGGGAACCCCATCCTGGCGAGCTTTGCCGGCGTGCGCCGCCGCAGGAGACGCGGGCAGCGCGAGGAAGAAGGAGGACTGGGTCCCACCGGTCAGCCTCTGCACCGCGCGAGGATCGGCCTGTGGCACCGGATCGGGTGCGTCTGCGCGGAAAATAACCCCCTGGCCTCGGTGTTGCCGTCATCTGAGTGGATAGCGCCACGGGTGGGGCCCACAACAAGGATTTAAACATTTCTTCAATTTCCAGATTTAGTGCAAACTTTAAAGGACCATAACTCTCAGTAGGAATGTCCAAAATTTGTGAAACAAATTTTGCTGGATTCCTCTCAGTCCGTACTTTGCAGAAATGCAAAGAAATTGATCTGAGGATCTCTGGAAATTTCTCCAAAATCCATCAAAATTAAAATTTTGGGAATTAATTCCAGAAGATCCCTGTTATGGAATTTCTTCAAATTTGGCTAGGAGGTTCCTTATGATATTTCTGATCTCCAGTAAACATTTGAGCTTCATTGGAGTTCATTTGCTAGGCTAAATTCCACATTGGAAATAGCACGCTCGAAAAGAGCCTATTTTGAAAATTTAGAAGTAGTCGAGTTAGGATTAGTCATTAAGCCCACATAAGGTCTATGATAGTAGTAGATATTATGGTGGAAATGCTAACATACTTGCTATACATTCTGTAACAACGTTCTAACGTCAGATAAGAGGTAAGGTACGCCACCACAGGCGGATCAATTGCGGTAACTCGCCATACGAGTAATAGTATGGAATGGTATACCGTGGCTTGGAACGGTAGTTAATATGAGTCTCTGAACCTCTATGGAGCATATGAAAACGCTGATCTCCAGCCTGCTTCAGGCAAAAGTGAGAATACCTCATTGTGTGGTAAGCAACACGATAGTATGCAACTCTTGAACGTTCAATGTTCAAAGGGCCTTACGCAGCGCTCGCCATCGGCGTGCCTCAACGGTCATGAGGCAGTAGGTGGTATCCGTTGGGTTGATAAAATTCCCAACCTTGACGACCCGTTCGCGCTCTACTCGGGTTCCCCGTCGTGTGGTGTGAAAACACGACCATGTACCTTGAGACGTGGCTTGACTCAAGGACGATCCGTATGGCAATGATACGGATCGTATGTTTTTTTATGATATGGAACTGCCTAAAATGTCAAAAACCTCTGTGTGCACCATTATTGTGTGTTTTTATGCAGGTATATTAACCACGTTACTGCATGACGTTTAGCAACCGTTTGTGAGTGATGTTCTTAGTTCCACCATTTGACACGTATATTCCGGAATACCGGCTTAGGATTTTTTTCTTTGGTGAGGCAACGTAGTACCGAAATAAGTTATTAGTTGCATAAAAGGATATTTTTAAAGAAAAGAGTCAAAATGAAGTTTAGGATTCTATTTAGGGGTTATTGAACTTCCATATTGAACTAAGAGTCAATTGGGAGTGTAGATTTATTTCCAAAGTTTTAGGAACAATCTCCCCTGTTTTCGGCAGAAACTTTGCTGAAATTAAACAGGGTATAACATAGGATTGGTTGAACCAATGTGGATGTGGGATACCATTCTGGAAAGGTTTTGAAGTCCTCTACAACTTTTCTGTAGAGCTCCATGACCTAATCTCCCTCCAAATGGATGAAAATCTCAGATGAGTAGGTACTGTCAAGAAACAGGACAGACCAAAATGCTCTCTGGAATTTTCTGTATTTTGACCACAACTTTCTGTAGAGAAATTTCTAAGAGTCAAGTAATACATCGTTGGAAATTACAGGAAATCTACTACAACTTTGTAGTTCAGTGTTTTCTTAGATTGAGGGCAGAAACAGATGGAATTTTGCGAACAAGACAGCAACTTGCAAAGGAGGTGCTGTCAAAATTCCTGAGAAAATTCTGTCAAATTGTAGAAGTCATAACTCACAAACTAGGAAGGCCATGGAGGAAAATAAATACAATCTGGATTCCTTTTTGAGTATACTACAACTTTGTTGTTGAACTCTAGTCCAGATTTTGCCTCCAAGGTGGTCAAAACAGTTGAATTATCCAGACTGGTCGGCTGGACCAGAAACTGGACAGAACACCATGTTGAAGTTTTTCAACCAAAACATTTAGTTTCACCTTTTGATATCCAGAGGCTGTTGTAAAACAGCGAGTGGAGTCGAAAATTTATGCATTCGACCTATCACTTCGAGCGGGTACATGTTTGGGGTCCAGTACAATAGCTAGGAATTATGCATGCTAACACACTTAACATCCCGTGGCGACCCACGATGGTCGAAATGAACTTTTAACCCATAAAGTTCAATACTTTGAAACTCGATCATGTGACACGGTCCAGTGATGTATATATTGTATAAAGTTTATGCTTTATCCATATGTGTGATTGTTATGCGTATTATTTATTCCATTCTCGCACTACTATTGTATAGACTGGATGAACTAAACCAACATGTGCTGATCGTTTGAATGGTATGAATGCAGAATGGTGCGTACACGGTCCACGCAAGAGGAGGGAGGTCTGAGTCAGGTTCGTGGTGATGAGTCTCCACCTCCGGAGCAAACCACGATGCAGCAACAACCACCTCCTCCACCGCCAGAACTTCCAAGGAATCTTGCGGAGGTTCTCGCTGCAGTGCTCGGCTCGCGCGACGAGCAAACCGAGTTGCTGCGGATGCTAGTTCAGCAGAATGCGTCCCGTCCAGGAGGGCGCCAAGACAATGGGCAACGCCAGACCCAACAAAGTTCATATTCAGAATTCCTAGCGACCCATCCACCAGTCTTCGCGGAGGACGAAGAGCCATTGGAGGCGGACAGCTTCATCCGCACTCTTGAAGCAAAGTTCGGTTTACTTCAGTGTACAGAACACCAAAAGGCGCTGTATGTAGCGCAACAGCTTCAAGGGGAAGCCGGTACATGGTGGGCAAACTACATCACCTCATTACCGGCTGGCCATGCCATCACATGGATGGAGTTCCGGGAGGCGTTCCACGCCTACCATATACCTCCCGGTGTTATGGAAAGGAAGCTCCAGGAGTTCCTGGCGCTACGACAAGGCCAGAGGAGTGCTCATGAGTACTCCAAATTATTCAACCGACTCGCACAGTATGTGCCAGGATTCATGAGAACAGAGGAAGACAAGCGCAACGCATTCTTCCAGGGCCTGAATTCCAAAATGAAGTTCCACCTTGCCCAAAGCAATCGCGGCACATTCAACGACCTTGTTAATGCCGCGATTCAACAAGAGAATGCTCAGCGTGAGCGCGGTTCTGATAAGAGGAAACGCAGCGCGCTGACGAGCAGCAGGGGTGGAGCGCAACAAAAATACCGCGTGGTGTATCGCTCACCATCTGGTCAGAGATGGCAGCCACCGGCGCGACCGCCTCAGTTTCGCGGTCAGCAATATAATGCGCCAGGCTTTCGACCAATGTATCCACCACAGCAACAGCAGCAGCAAAGGATGGTCCCGCGTGCGTCTCAGTTTCAACCGTGTGCACCGGGATTCCGTCCTCAAGTCGGAGGGACCCCGACACCTTGCACGTGCTTCACGTGTGGCTGTGTCGGGCATATTTCGAGGTACTGCCCCGAGCCACGACAGGGCAGGGTGCAGCACCGTATCAGGGTGCTAATCAGCCCCGCAATCAGCCCAAGAAACCAGCACCAAAACCCGGCAACGTCCACCACTTATCCATCGAAGACGTGCCGGAAGGCGAACCCGTCCTCGCGAGTATGTTTTCTTATTTAGATCATCCCGTAGTCATACTATTTGACTCCGGTGCCACCCATAATTTCATAAGTCAGTCTTATGTTATTAAATATCAACTGCCTATCATTCCCACAAATAATTCATACTTGATATGTTCTCCGTGTGGGAAAATAACAGCTGACAGAATGGTCTATAGAGCACCATTACAATTGGGTGGGAATCTATATTCGACTTCTCTAATCATGTTAGAGAGTCAGAAACTTGATGTCATTTTAGGAATGTCATGGCTACATCGCCATGGTGCTGTTCTAGACATCATTCCATATGTGGTTCGTTTAAACTCTCCACTTCATGAACCACATGTTCTTATTCTTGACGTTCGGTTCAAGAAACTCCAGCAACATATAACACGGAAGCCACAAAACTTGAGGATATTCGTGTGGTTCGTGAATACCCGGATGTCTTTCTGGATGATCTCCCAGGCATGCCACCCGAAAGGGATGTCAAGTTCAAGATCGAACTTGTACCTGGGACGACACCGTTCCCACGGAGACTGTACAAGATGGCTCCAAATGAGCTGGCTGAACTGAAGGAGCAGCTCAACGATTTAATGAAGAAGGGTTTCATTCGACCGAGTTCCTCGCCATGGGGATGGTCAGCGCTGTTTGTGAAGAAGAAGGATGAAACCTTGAGGTTGTGTGTGGACTACCGACCTCTCAACGCCGTCACCATCAAGAATAAATATCCACTGCCCCGCATCGATATTCTCTTCGATCAACTAGTGGGTGCGAGTGTATTTTCAAAGATGGATCTTCGCTCCGGATATCATCAAATCAAGATCCGAGCGGAGGATATTCCAAAGATGGCCTTCTCGATGAGATATGGGTTGTATGAATACCTCGTCATGTACTTTGGTATCACCAACGCTCCGGCACACTTTATGTATCTCATGAACTCAGTGTTCATGCTGGAGTTGGACAAGTTTGTGATGGTGTTCATAGACGGCATCTTGGTTTACTCCAAGTCTGAAGAAGAACATGCCAAACACTTGCATATCGTGCTTCAACGATTGCGAGACCATAAGCTTTATGCCAAGTTCAGCAAGTGCGAGTTTTGGATCAGCCAAGTACCATTTCTTGGTCATATTATTTCTGCAGAAGGCATTGCAGTTGATCCAAGCAAAATTGAACAAGTGCTGAAATGAAAGTCCCCCACATCAGTCCACGAAGTCAGGAGTTTCCTCGGGTTAGCAGGATATTACCGGAGATTCATACCGAATTTCTCCAAGCTTGCTAAGCCGATGACTGAACCGTTGAAGAAGGGGATGAAATATGTTTGGAGCTCAGCTTGTGAAGAAGCTTTCCAAGCATTAGTGAAACATCTTACAACAGCCCCGGTGTTAGCTCAACCGGATACAACCGAGCCCTTCGACGTATATTGGGATGCGTCCGATATCGGGCTCGGCTGTGTATTGATGCAAGGAGGAAGAGTGTGAGACCTATGTGTGCTGAATACATTGGCAATTAGGATAAAAGTTAGCATTAACATTCAATGTTTTGAATATTGCCAAAACATTCTTCTGTGGCAAGGTCCGACAAGTTCTTTTTTAGGTCCGCCAAGTGTTGGAAAGGTCCGACGCAAGGTCCGGAGAGCTCCTGCAAGGTCCGGAGAGCTTCTTTGAGGTCCGGAGCTTGTTTTTAGGGAGCTCCCGTGAAGTTCAACTCGTAGAACTACAGCGTCTTGTTTTTGCTTTTAACTTGCAATGTTTCAAACTTGCTTTATGGGAAGGTTTGCTTAGTATTAATTTGCTAAGTTTTTGGTGTGTTTTGGTGGTTATGGCTGTTATCATTTGATATGGTTTGCAACATGCTTATGTGACGTGCTCATGTAAGGTGTTGTGGTTTTCGAACTAACGTGAGTCAAGTCGAGGACTTGTGCTCGGAAGAATTGGTTGTTTATTCATGTGCATGTGTTGCTTGAGTTCAAGACATGGCTGGTGACGGGATCCTTGGACTAGTCTCAGGGAGGAGATGAGGTTCCAACAACCAAGTTCGGGAGGAGCTGTGGTTGAGTTGATCAGGAGGTCGCGCAGCATGTTTGGATCAAGGGCAGTGCATATGAAGGTTGCGTGTATGTCATTGGAAGGTGTTTGCACGTGTGCAAGGAGTGCATGGACGTGGCAACATTGTTCCAAGGCGTGATGAAGAGAAGTGTACGTAAAGAATTGGTCGGAAAGGTCCAACCGGCTGGATTGCGTACTCAGGCTGAGGCTGAGTCGGATATGGCTCAAATATGGAAGATTTGAGTTGGTTATGATAGGATTTCGTGCTAGCCATGAAGTTGAGTTGTTTTAGGAATGTTTCGGACGTTCCTAAGGTGTTTGGAAGTCTCACGATTGCTTCTATCTGCGAATAGGAGAGTCCTGAGCAGTTATGGTAAGTTAGGATACGAGTCCAATTTGGAGTAGGAGTCCAAGATTGGATTGTTTAGCCTGAGGGCTGGCTAGAAAAGCAAGGGAGGCCAGAGCTCTCGTGGGTAGAGAACTTTGGGCTGTTCCTCTTATGTTTCTATTGAATAAAGTTCATAGTTTCGAGGAGCTTTTGTGCCTTGTTCGTCCGATTTGTTTTTCGTCAAGTCTTTCTCGCCGAGTTTCTGGACAGACCGACGTTGCTTCGGTATTTCGTTCATAACTCGAGTTTTACAGATCCGATTGACGTGATTCTTTTTGGGTTGTCTTAAAAACTCAATTATCTATCATCTGTGAAATTTTCACGAGCTTCGGATCTGTAGTTTTTGAGATACACAAGTTTCTTTGCAGTGTTGCAGATCTGTTTTATATCGGGTAGAACAGATTGATCTTTGTTTAATGTTTTGATCGTATCTCAAGTTTTACTTCGTGTTTTCAAGTGATTCTTGTTGCATTAGATCCGTGACTTGATTCTCTACCTCTATACTTGATTTGTCACGGTTGAACACGTTTGAAAACACTTGCACACACGGTTTCTTTAACTGATTGATTTTTTGCTGAGGGGTTTTTGTTGTTTCCGCTGCGAAAAGTTTTAATCTACCATTCACCCCCCTCTGGTAGCTTTTCACGTGCTCTTCGATCCTACAATTGGTATCAGAGCCAAGGTTCTCTAATCTTTGTGATTTGCACGTGTTTTGACTAACCATCATAGAGAAGTACTCCGCAGAACCTTGTGTGTTCAATGGCATCGATTTTCAGTTTTGGAAGACGCGGATGGAGGCCTACATACAGGCGCAAGGCTTCGCCATATGGGAAAAGGTCTACCGGAACTTCGATGTACCAACCAACGATCAAGTTACGGCTGCGAACATGAGAGATGTTGACAACAACAACAAGGCTCGCAACTTGATCATCCAAGGATTGACTCAAAGTGACTTCGACCGTGTTGCACACCTCCGATCTGCATATGATGTTTGGAAAGCTCTTTGTGACTACCATGAAGGATCCAATACGATCAAGGAGGTAAGGCAAGATATGTTCAAGAAAGAATACATGCATTTTGAGATGCAACCCGGTGAGTCAATTGACGACCTTTTTGCTCGCTTTAATAAAATTCTCAGCAACTTGCGTAGTGTCAATGTTAACTTTTCAGATGCTGAAAATGCTAGACAATTGTTAGGAGCATTAGATATGTCAATTTGGGAGATAAAAGTTACATCTATTCGTGAATCTACTGTCATGAGTTCTCTTACTTTAGACGTGCTTTATTCTAAATTGAAAACTCATGAAATTGACATCATCTCACGTAAAAACCCCAACAAGTCTATTGCATTTGTTTCGCAACGTGACATGTCAAGTTCTAGTCAATCATCATCTAGTGGTGCACTCTCTTTGCTGTCCTCTCTAACCCTTGAACAGATTGAAGAGTTTCCAGAGGAGGAGCTTGCACTCATCTCTACTCGGTTCTCAAAAGCATTGCAAAATGTGAGAACTAGAAGGAGAGGAAGCTCCGGACCTCAATGATGTTTTGAATGTGGTAAGACAGGACATTTTCGTACGGAGTGCCCTAACCTTTCAGGTCCGACTTCACGTGAAGAAAAGCAGACAAGGCCGAAGAAATCATTTGCAAAGAATAAGAAGAAGAAAGATTTATCAATGCGCAACATAGTGCATAGTATGATCTCTGCACTTCAAGATTTTGGCTCAAGTGATGTGGACACCGGTAGTGATGAAGATGAAGAAGCTATGGCAAATATGTGCTGCATGGCGAGCAAGTCAAGTTCAAGCTCCAAGGAGGCAGAACACAACAGCGACGATGAAGAGGTATGTCCCACTTGCGAAGAAATGTGTGATGCTATTTCTCGTGCCACTGTTATATTAAAGAAAAAGGATAAAAAACTTAGGAACAATGCTGTTAAAATTGAATCACTAGAATCTGAAATTAATCGTTTAAAAACTTTGATTCCTAGTGATGATTCTTGTTCCTCATGTGATTTAATTTATGAACAATTATCCTCTTTAAGAAGTGCACACGCATCTACACTTGATAAACTTGAACTTGAAATTGAAAAGAACAAAGAGCTTGCTGCACTTAATGATAAAAATTTGAAAGATGCTTGTTGTTCTACAATTGATTTGCATTGTTCTTCATGTGATGATCTGAATAAGAAACTAAATGATGCTATGAATGAGATTTCTATTTTGAACAATGCTTTATGTGTGCATGAACTTAAATATTGTTCAAATTGTAAACTAAAAGGAAAAACTTCATCTGAAAACTGCTTTGATCTGTCCAATAAACTTGATGACATGCATAAGACACTAGATCGGTTTTCTAATGCAAATAAGAACCTAAACTTGCTGCTGAATTCTTCCAAGTCTTGTAATGATAAAACTGGTTTAGGTTTTAATTCTCATGCTCATGCTAAGGCACACCCACCTAAAGTTGTAAAGTCATTAGGAAGCGGTTTGATTCAAACAGCTCCTAGACAAAAAGCGGTGATTTTCAAATCTGCAGGAGTACTGTCACATTCGGGTTCTAATAAACGTGTTGCTTGCTCATCTAGACATGATAATAAGGTTATTTTTCATTGTACCTACTGTGGTAGAGATGGTCATGTCATGGATTTTTGTTATAGACTAGCTAAACACGATAAGAAACAAAGAATGCTTGCTAGATGACATAACAACCAAGCAAAATCTGCTAGACCGAATGTTCGGAGCTTGCAACCTGCTGTAATGAGTCAAAAACTTGCTCCCGGACCTACTGTTTTTTGTGCTACATATAACACATTTTCTAAGTCAGTAGTTGGGAACAAAAATTTTTGATGTTTGGCTAATAAACCTGCTGTACCTTCTCAGCTTTCGCGTGTTATTCCTGCTGGACGTCGTGTGACTCAGTACTGGATTCCTAAAAGTCTTTTAACTAACCCCAGTATTGAGTCATCGACGTATTGTGCTGCTGTGTAGGTTTCACGTTTGAGGAAGGAGAACATTTGGATTGTGGATTCAGTTTGCTCACGCCACATGACCGGTAACAAAGAATGGTTCTCCTCTCTCCCTTTTGTGTCACGTGTAGAAAATGTTACTTTCGCCGATAACTCTTCTACTCCCATAATTGCTAAAGGTTCGGTTAGAGTAAACAATCTCTACACTTTGAAAGATGTGGCACTTGTTAAAAATTTGAAATATAACTTGCTTTCGGTTTCACAATTGCTAGATGAAAATCTAGAGGTTAGCTTTGCTAAAAATTGCTGCAAGGTTGTAGATTCAAAAGGTGAGCTTTCGTTTAACATGTCTAGGTTTGGAAGAGTTTTTAAAGCTGATTTTGATTTGTCAACTTCTAAGCATCGGTGTCTAGTTGCTAATGATACAAAGGATCTATATTTTTGGCATCGTAGACTTGGTCACATAGGCTTTGATCATCTCACTCGTGTTAGTGCTCTCGATCGCATACGTGGGCTGCCGAAGGTTAAAAAGGACAATGATATTGTGTGTTCTTCTTGTAGACATGCTAAGTTTGTTGCAGGTTCACATGCTCCTCTCACAATGACCATGACAGCTGAACCGGGACAACTTTTACATCTTGACACAGTAGGTCCGACACGTGTTCAATCCTTCGGAGGTAAATGGTATGTGCTTGTGATTGTTGATGATTATTCCAGATATTCTTGGGTTTATTTTATGGCATCTAAGAATGAAGCTTTTAGTCATTTTAGAACTTTATTTCTTAGATTATCTATTGATCACCCAGGATCATTAAAAGCAATTAGAAGTGATAACGGAACTGAATTTAAAAACCAATCCTTTGATCACTTTTGTGCTGAAAATGGAATAGATCATCAATACTCTTCACCCTATGTACCACAACAAAAATGTGTCGTAGAAAGAAAGAACAGGACCTTAGTTGAGATGGCTAGGACTATGCTTGATGAATATCAAACTCCTAGGAAATTGTGGGCTGATGCAATTGCAACCGCTTGTTATGTCTCAAATCGTGTTTTCTTGCGTGCTAAGCTTGGAAAAATCCCATATGAGCTCCGGTTTGGACATAGGCCTAGTGTTACACACTTTAGGGTTTTTGGTTGCAAATGCTTTGTTAAGAAACATGGTAATCTTGATAAATTTGAAGCTAGATCTGTTGATGGCATGTTTCTTGGTTATCCATCTCATACTAGAGGCTACCGTGTGCTTTTACTTGACACTAACAAAATTGTGGAGACTTGCGAGGTTTCTTTTGATGAAGCTAGCCCAAGTACTAGCTCCGATATTGCAGGTCCGGATCCATATCCACAGGGGGAGAGTATTTTTATTGAAGAAGATGAAGAAGTGGTGCTGCTGCCCGAAAACGCGGAAGTAAATAACGATCAAGCTGCTGATTTTGCACCACAACCAGCACCAACAGTCACTACTGCTGGTTCAGACCTTCCTCAATCAACAAACTCTCCTAATCAAAGGTCCGAACATGAAGAAGAAGATGCTTGTGAAGTGTCTACTCCCCTCCGAGTACTCAAAAGTCATCCCCCACAACAAATCATTGGAAGCTTGCATGAACGAGTCACTCGGTCCAGGTTTTGCGATCCAAACTCTCATGCTCATTCTGCTTTTGCTTCTTCTTTTGAACCCAAGGATATATCACACGCACTCACTAATGAATCTTGGATTAATGCCATGCAAAAAGAGTTAGAAAATTTTGAAAGAAATAATGTTTGGAAACTTATACCTCCACCTCAAGGTCACACATTAATTGGAACTAAATGGGTATTTAAAAATAAGCAAAGTGAGAATGGGGTTTTGGTTAGGAATAAAGCTAGGTTGGTTGCTCAAGGTTTCACTCAAATTGAAGGTCTAGATTTTGATGAAACATTTGCTCCTGTTGCTAGATTAGAAGCTATAAGAATTTTATTAGCATTTGCTGCATCTAAAGGTTTCAAGTTATATCAAATGGATGTTAAAAGTGCTTTTCTTAATGGCTACATAGAGGAGGAGGTTTATGTTAAGCAGCCACCGGGTTTTGAAAATCCAAATTTTCCTAATCATGTTTACAAACTGTCCAAAACCTTGTACGGTCTAAAACAAGCCCCTAGAGCATGGTATGATAGGTTAAAAACATTCTTACTTGAAAAGGGGTTTACCATGGGCAAGGTTGATAAAACTCTTTTTGTACTTAAGCATGGCAATGACTCATTATTCGTTCAAGTGTATGTGGATGATATTATCTTTGGTTGTGCTTCTCATGATCTCGTGTCCAAGTTTTCAGCTATGATGAGTTCAGAATTTGAGATGAGTATGATGCGAGAACTCACATACTTTTTGGGGCTGCAAATCAAGCAAACAAAAGAAGGAACTTTTGTGCATCAAACTAAGTATACAAAGGACCTTCTTAAGCACTTCAACATGGAAAAATGCAAGCCTCTTCGGACACCAATGGGAACAGCAACAACACTTGAACTTGACGAAGATGGTGACCCGGTCGATAAAAAGAATACAGAAGTATGATTGGATCAATTTTGTATCTCACGGCGTCAAGACCGGACATACAATTCAGCGTATGTCTTTGTGCACGTTTTCAAGCTTCTCCACGAGCTTCACATCGCCAAGCCATCAAAAGGATTCTCAGGTACCTACATGGAACTCAAGAATTTGGCATTTTTCTTCCTTCTTCCTCAACCGTTTCTTTGAAAGCTTTTTCGGATGCTGATTTTGGGGGTTGTAGGATTGATAGGAAAAGTACTTCGGGTGCTTGTCATTTTCTTGGTAATTCACTTGTTGCTTGGTCCTCTAGAAAACAAAGTTCAGTTGCACAATCCACGGCCAAATCTGAATATGTAGCTACGGCTAGCGCTTGCTCACAAATTCTTTGGATTGTTCAAACACTTAAGGACTATGGGGTTGATTTAGATAGTGTTCCACTGTTTTGTGATAACACTAGTGCAATTTGTATTGCTAAAAACCCCGTGAAACACTCTAGAACTAAGCACATTGACATTAGGTATCACTTTCTTCGTGATAATGTTGAAAAAGGAAACATTGTGCTTCACCATGTCGATACCGAACAACAATTGGCTGATATTTTTAAAAAGCCTTTGGATTTCACTCGTTTTTGTTTCATTCGTAGTGAAATAGGGGTTATGCATCCTCATGGCTTAAATTGAGGGGGAGTTTTTGAAACTTTGAAAGTCTATGTGTGAATCTGAAACTAAAATAATATGAGCATAGTATTTCATACATATATGACTTTCTGATTCCTTTTACAGGCTGAAAGTTCTTACTACATTACTCATGTTATACATTTTGTAGTTTTTGCCATGACTAGTAATTGGAATAATTACTTACACTAAATCTGGTCATGATCGAACTTTCTTGCTGTTTTGAACTTGTTGCGTGCTCACAAGTGCTTTTAATCATAAAAAATTAATCAAGTGATCAGCTCACATGTTGAGTTTTCAAATAAAAAAATTGAGAAAAGATCAAGAGAATATGCATGCATCGTACTTCTTCTTTTGAGATTGCTTATCATTGCACTAAGATATGAACTTGGAAGGAATTGTGTATGACTAAAACCATGTCCTTAAGCTTCTGATTGTCAAATGACATAGACTTGGCTTGGTTGGTTAGAATAAGGCTGATGCGACATATAATCTCTTGCAAATATCATATGATCAACTTTGTGCCTTAAATGATTATGAATAATAAAAATGCAGCAACAAGTGTCATGTTTTCATGTTTTGAAATAGTTGAGTAAGGGAGATCATGACTTGCTTAAACTGAAAAATACATTTGATCTCTAGCATGGCTTACACTACTTTATGTATCTCATTGATGTGATAGTGTAAGTAACCTGATAGTATGACTTGGATGAGCTTTGTTTTGTATGTATACATTATAATATGCTCATAACATTTAAAAATTTCTCTTTTGAACCTTGCCGAATACATTGTCAAAGGGGGAGAAATATGTATAAGGAGAGATTTTTTTTACACTTTGCATATGTTATACACTTTCTTCCTTCTCTGATTTTAGAAAATAGGGAGAAATTAATAAAGGGGGAGAAATTAGTTTTCAAATCTTTTCAAAACTTTTCATAAGCCAATGTTCGGATTTTAATTGGTGTTGCCAATGCATTCATCAAGGGGGAGATTGTAAGACCTATGTGTGCTGAATACATTGGCAATTAGGATAAAAGTTAGCATTAACATTCAAAGTTTTGAATATTGCCAAAACATTCTTCTGTGGCAAGGTCCGACAAGTTCTTTATTAGGTCCGCCAAGTGTTGGCAAGATCCGACGCAAGGTCCGGAGAGCTCCTGCAAGGTCCGGAGAGCTTCTGTGAGGTCCGGAGCTTGTTTTTAGGGAGCTCCCGTGAAGTTTAACTCGTAGAACTGCAGCGTCTTGTTTTTGCTTTTAACTCGCAATGTTTCAAACTTGCTTTATAGGAAGGTTTGCTTAGTATTAATTTGCTAAGTTTTTGGTGTGTTTTGGTGGTTATGGCTGTTATCATTTGATATGGTTTGCAACATGCTTATGTGACGTGCTCATGTAAGGTGTTGTGGTTTTCGAACTAACGTGAGTTAAGTCGAGGACTTGTGCTCAGAAGAATTGGTTGTTTATTCATGTGCAGGTGTTGCTTGAGTTCAAGACATGGCTGGGGATGGGATCCTTGGACTAGTCTCAGGGAGGAGATGAGGTTCCAACAACCAAGTTCGGGAGGAGCTGTGGTTGAGTTGATCGGGAGGTCGCGCAACATGTTTGGATCAAGGGCAGTGCATATGAAGGTTGCGTGTACGTCGTTGGAAGGTGTTTGCACGTGTGCAAGGAGTGCATGGACATGGCAACATTGTTCCAAGGCGTGATGAAGAGAAGTGGACGTAAAGAATTGGTCGGAAAGGTCCAACCGGCTGGATTGCGTACTCAGGCTGAGGCTGAGTCGGATATGGCTCAAATATGGAAGATTTGAGTTGGTTATGATAGGATTTCGTGCTAGCCATGAAGTTGAGTTGTTTTAGGAATGTTTCGGACGTTCCTAAGGTGTTTGGAAGCCTCACGATTGCTTCTATCTGCGAATAGGAGAGTCCTGAGCAGTTATGGTAAGTTAGGATACGAGTCCAATTTGGAGTAGGAGTCCAAGATTGGATTGTTTAGCCTGAGGGCTGGCTATAAAAGCAAGGGAGGCCAGAGCTCTCGTGGGTAGAGAACTTTGGGCTGTTCCTCTTATATTTCTATTGAATAAAGTTCATAGTTTCGAGGAGCTTTTGTGCCTTGTTCGTCCGATTTGTTTTTCGTCAAGTCTTTCTCGCCGAGTTTCTGGACAGACCGACGTTGCTTCGGTATTTCGTTCATAACTCGAGTTTTACAGATCCGATTGACGTGATTCTTTTTGGGTTGTCTTCAAAACTCAATTATCTATCATCTGTGAAATTTTCACGAGCTTCGGATCTGTAGTTTTTGAGATACACAAGTTTCTTTGCAGTGTTGCAGATCTGTTTTATATCGGGTAGAACAGATTGATCTTTGTTTAATGTTTTGATCGTATCTCAAGTTTTACTTCGTGTTTTCAAGTGATTCTTGTTGCATTAGATCCGTGACTTGATTTTCTACCTCTCTACTTGATTTTTCATGGTTGAACACGTTTGAAAACACTTGCACACACGGTTTCTTTAACCGATTGATTTTTTGCTGAGGGGTTTTTGTTGTTTCCGCTGCGAAAAGTTTTAATCTACCATTCACCCCCTCTGGTAGCTTTTCACGTGCTCTTCGATCCTACAAAGAGTGGTCGCCTATGGCTCACGTCAACTTCGTAACCCCGAGCAGCACTATCCGACTCATGATCTTGATCTCGCTGCTGTGGTGTTGGCCTTGAAAATGTGGAGGCACTATTTACTCGGGAACTTAGTGCACCTCTACACCGACCACAAGAGTCTGAAGTATATATTCACTCAGAAGGAGTTGAATATGCGGCAACGGAGATGGCTAGAACTGATCAAAGACTATGAAATCGAGATTCACTACCATCCCGGAAAGGCAAACATAGTTGCCGATGCCTTAAGCCGCAAATCTCATGTCAACAATCTGACCATCACCCCACTTGAAGGGGAGGAGCCGAGTCTATACTTGGTTCTATATGGGGCATTATATAATCTTGCTCTTGTCCCTACCATACGAGAGGAGATTATGGAAGCCTAGAAGAAAGACATGGGAATGTTGCACATTCGGAGAAGAATGAAGAATGGTGAAATGAAATGCTTCCGTAGGGATGAACACGGTACTCTATGGTTTAAAGACCGTATAGTGGTACCCCGTGACATGAAGCTTCGGAAGAAGATATTGGACGAAGCTCATTTATCCAAGTATTCTATTCATCCGGGCAGCAACAAGATGTACCAGGATCTGAAAACCAGATTTTGGTGGACACGGATGAAAAGAGAAATAGCAAAGTACGTATCCGAATGTGATACGTGTCGGCGCGTGAAGGCCGACCATATGCGTAAAGCCGGACAGCTGCAACCATTAAACATTCCGGCGTGGAAGTGGGAGGATATCAGCATGGACTTCATTGTTGGTTTACCTCTCACATCTCACAAGCATGATTTGATTTGGGTGATAGTCGATCGACTAACTAAGTCGGCTCATTTTATTCCCATACATACAAGTTACGTGGCCAAGCAATATGCGGAGCTGTATATTGCAAGGATCTTGTGCTTGCATGGTGTTCCCCGCTCTATTATTTCAGATCGCGGTGCACTGTTCGTCGCTCTGTTTTGGGAACAGCTGCATGTATCATTGGGGACCAAACTGATCCGAAGCTCCACGTATCACCCGCAGACAGATGGTCAAACTGAACGGGTGAATCAAGTGCTTGATGACATGCTACGTGCTTGTGCCATCCACCACGGCAAGAATTGGGACAATCATTTGCCGTTGGCGGAGTTTTCTTACAACAATGGCTATCAAGCTAGCATCAAAATGGCGCCATATGAAGCCCTCTACGGCCGGAAATGCCGCACACCTCTCAACTGGTGCGAGTCCGGCGAGTTATCTACAACATTGAATTTGTGAATGAGGCTGAAGAACGAGTACGAGTAATACAAGCCAATCTCAAGACTGCTCAATCTCATCTGAAGAGCTATACGGATAAAAGATGCCGCCCTCTCCGCTTCGACATCGGGGACCATGTTTATGTCCGTGTGTCTCCGATGAAGGGAGTTCATCGTTTCGGAGTGAAGGGTAAACTTGCGCCACGGTTCATTGGTCCGTTTGCCGTCATTGAAAAATACGGACCCGTGGCCTATCGCTTGGATTTACCGGCATCGCTCGCAGGAATTCACAACGTCTTCCATATCTCTCAGCTGAGGAAGTGCCTCAAACCCTCGGCTGAAATCCGCACTGAAGACATAGAAGTCCTTCAACCGGACCTCACGTACACGGAGTATCCAATCTGGGTTATTGATGAAAAGACTCGCGCCACAAGAAACCGGACCTTATGGTTCTACAAGGTCTTGTGGAGTAACCATACCGCTGATGAGGCGACATGGGAAAGCGAGGAATATCTATGGACCAATTATCTGGACTTGCTATCATCATATACCCGGTAAAATTTTCCCACTTTGCATTTCTTCTGGGAATCTCGGGACGAGATTCTTTTTAAAGGGGGAGGGATGTAAAATCCCCAAAAAGTGGTAGCAAGAAAAATTCAGCTCATGTACACTTAGGAAAAATGAGGGGGATTTAAAACTTTGAGTTATAACGGTGTGAGTTCAAAGTGGTGATTCAAACTTCCCAATACTTCCAAACATGGAGATCTAAATGCATAATGTAGATCTTCATATTTCAAATATTCAACCTTCCAAATTTCAGCTCATTTGGAGGGGTATTAATATTTGTTTGGAGATTAAAAATGGAAGCCCTCTAATCTGAATTTCAAATTAAGTTTCAAATTCCAACTTCCTCAATTTGCAAATTTGGTTCCACAATTGTGTCCTCCACATTTGAATTAGCAGCCATGCCAAAAATCAGAAACTTTGGATTTGGTTTGCTATGTTTTTGGAACAATACAAAAGGGAGAATTCAAATTCCATTTCAAATTCAAATGACCAAACACAATTCAAACTTCACACCAGAATTCAAATCAGTTTGAATTCAACTTTTCAAACCATGACATTGGGAGGAAGCAAAGGAGTTAATTTGGGGACAAATAGGAAAATATCAAAGGAGCATTAGGTGGGAGGGGGCCCACTGGTCAGTCACCACAGAGGCAAAGTCTCTGTTTTCACTCAGCTCTTCACGCGCGGGCGCCAGCTCCCGAATAATTCCTCCGGATGACGTCTCCACCGAGCTGCTTCCTCGTTGCCCCCGACGTCGGTTCGTGCGCGTGGGTGCTCAAAGCGGCCGCCGAGTGCATCCTCTGCTCTTATCTCCGTTACACCGCAGCTTCTCCACGCTCTGCTCAAACGCTCACGGACACAAACCCCTCCGGCGGAAGAACCTTCCGGCTCATCGACGCCTGGCGAGCTCGGCGTGTCTCTCGTGCGACTAAGCCACGGGAACGTTGCGCCGGGTTCCCCGCCTGCTCTCCGAAGCCTTAAGCAGACGCCAGCACCGGTGGTTGGCTCCTACGAGCTGGAATTTTCTTTGGAGTCCCGGTGTTGATTACCTCTGCGCCGCACCGTCGCCCGACTGATTTACAGCCTCTTCCGATCAAACAAAAGGTTCCTGAGATGCGTTAGGAACCCTTCTTCCTTCCCTCCAACCAGTTCCTGCCTTCTTAGCTCCGGCACCGAGTAATTTGAAGTTTGGCGCCGGCGGTTCTTTAGAAACCCAAGGACTCGTCGGGGAAATTCATCGTGCTTCGGGTAGCTCCACGCTAGATGAGCTTAGAGTAGCTCCTGCACACGCTTGCGCACCTCTCCGAAGTCCTAGCAGCTCAAATGATCAAGTAGAGATACCGGGCACTGAGTTTTTGTCGCCGCCATCGTGTTGCGGGCTCGGGTCGCCGGTGAGGTCCCCTCTCCGGTGGTTTTCAATGAGAGCGGGCTATGGGTCGATGTTGTCCAGGTGACACTGGTGCTTTTAGAGCAAACCCTAGCCCGAAAGACCCACTGTCGAGTGAGAACGAGGTCGCCAAAGTGAGGTTCGACATGGTCGCCGGTGCGAGCACCGTTCTGGCCGTTGTCATCCGCTCCCGACCCCAAGATCGTGTTCAGCACGGTGTAGAACTCACATGCGGCGAGTTTGGGGAAGCTCGGACCACGGGAACCCCGTCCCAGCGAGCTTCGCCGGCGTGCGCCGCCGCGGGAGACGCGGGCAGCGCGAGGAAGAAGAAGGAGGACCGGGTCCCACCAGTCAGCCTCTGCACCGCGGGGGGATCGGCCTGTGGCACCGGATCGGGTGCGGCTGCGTGGAAAATAACACCGTGGCCTCGGTGTTGCCGTCATCTGAGTGGATAGTTCCATGGGTGGGGCCCACAGACAGGATTTAAACATTTATTCAATTTCCAGATTTAGTGCAAACTTCAAAGGACCATAACTCTCAGTAGGAATGTCCAAAATTTGTGAAACAAAATTTTCTGGATTCCTCTCAGTCAGTACTTTGCAGAAATGCAAAGAAATTGATCCGAGGATCTCTGGAAATGTCTCCAAAATTCATCAAAGTTAAATCTTTGGGAATTAATTCCAGAAGATCCCTGTTATGGAATTTCTTCAAATTTAGCTAGGAGGTTCCTTATGATATTTCTGATCTCTAGTAAAAATTTGTGTATCATTGGAGTTCATTTGCTAGGCTAAATTGCCTTCCAAAATTTAGCCCTTATTTGAAAATTCAAATTTAAACAGAAACTTTTCAAAACTCCTGTCCAACTTAAAAAATTCATATCTCTCTGATGGTAGCTCCGAAAATGGTGAAACAAATTTTGTAGAACCTTGGAGACTTACCCTAATTAGATCTTCCTCTGTTAGCCATGTCAAAACTCCAAATTTGGGCTCAAAATTCAGAGAAGCCTTGTACTTGTGGGAATTTTGGAGACCACAAGGTGCAATGAAAATTCTCCAAATTTTGCTCAGATCATCCTTAGAGAGTCTACTATCCACTGTAATAATTCCAAAGCCAATTAAGGAACATAAATAGTAGTAGCTATGAATAGAAGTTCAATTCTTATAAGTCCTTAATACTTATACATATATTTTGCTACATTTCATTTAGTGACCGAAGTTGAGGACACACCAGAGCCTTTGGACGTCCTCCCACCAGAAGTTGACTTCCCATCTAAATCGCAACCAGGAAAGCCCCGGTTTGCATTTTAGTACTTCTGTAAATTCTTTATTTGTATCACTTATGTCTAGGGTAAATGATTGCATTAGAGTTAGGGTGATTGAAACCCCACTTGCATAACCTTTTAAATTCTATGGAGGGTTGGGTAGTTTACAGACTTGACGAGTAGAGAATGCCATGCTAATATGCTTAGGATCTCGGTAGAAGTCGAGTAGTTAGAATCTACTCGCGAGGTAAGGCTTTATCACACGGATCAGTCAGAATAGAAAATGGCTTAAGAGTGGTGAAAATGAGACCCAACAGAGGGGATAGGAAGCAGTGAGTGGAGGTCTCACGTGCGTAGCTCTGTTGGTGTCGATTGAGGACCGAGTCGTGTGCGGGCCTGCTGAACAAGTATCGAACAGTACCGGATGGCATACTGACATAAGCAGGAAACCGATGTAATTGGTTAACCTGGGTGTTGAGGCTTACCCAACCATAAATAGGAGTGGGTTGAGGGTAGCAAGGTGTAAATGTGCCGGTGGGCACAGTCACGCTCCATGCGGGGACCTCCTGCCCGTTACGGATGGACCAGTTCGGTATATGGTTTTCCTTTGAAAGGTTGTTGCATACAACAGAGTAGGAAGCGGTGTGGAATCATGCTTCTGAAAGTGGGTGTATGTGACGTGTTGTCCGGGAGTCTCCTGATTGCATTCACCGTCCCTCGCGGTTATTTGAGTACCGCTTGTTCACTGTTCTGTGACGTAGTAAGAAGAGAAATAAGCCTGATGAATGATAATATGCTGTGATGAATTATTACTGCCTGAAAACCATGTCTGCTGTAGATGTGGAGCTAATTAAGTTTATTTTCCACTTTGGGCACCACCACATCGGAGGAAAGCGTTTCTTGTTTGATTGTGGACCTCCGATGTGAGGGCTTCCTAAGGCATATGCATCTGTTGCTATAAAACTGAAAGTAAGGATCAACTTATAGGCATGTCTTTGTTGCAAAGTCTTTTCCTATCTTACACATCCTTGCTTGTAGAGTTCCATGCCTAGGGTGGTCGGCTAAGACTTGCTGAGCCATCGTGCTCACGGTTGCAATATTTGAGCTGTGTGCAGGTGAGAGCTATGAGGTGGGGTCCAAGGACGAGGCGGTGCCCCCGTCGGGGTGCACGGCCGAGCTGGAGCCCTGCACGCCGCCGTGATCTCCGGTTACATGTTGCTAGTGTATAGCGTCCCCGGGCTGGACGGCTGCGCTTTTGCTTAGTTAGGATTGGAGAGTAGCTGTGTATATAACTTCCGCTGTATAATTAAGTTTTGTAAAAAGACTTCCGCTGTTTTACATCAAATAAAAGTTTGTATGTTGCTCTTATTCTTTTCTTGTGTGCTGTTGGGTGCCGCATCGCACGGCACCACCCTCTGTGATCCCGAAGTGGGTGAACCATGGGGTGGTCCCCACAGTCGTGGTATCAGAGCTGCATTGGGAATAGCACGATCGAAAAGAGCCTATTTTGAAAATTTAGAAGTAGTCGAGTGAAGATTAGTCATTAAGCCCACATAAGGTCTATGATAGTAGTAGATATTATGGTGGAAATACTAACATACTTGCTATACATTCTGTAACAATGTTTCGACGTCAGGTAAGAGGTAAGATACGCCACCACAGACGGATCAATTGTGGTAACTCGCCATACGACTAATAGTATGGAATGGTATACCGTGGCTTAGAACGGTAGTTAATATGAGTCTCTGAACCTCTCTATGGTTCTGAGAGCATATGAAAACGCTGATCTCCAGCATGCTTCAGGCAAAAGTGAGAATACCCCATCGTGTGGTAAGCAACACGATAGTATGCAACTCTTGAACGTTCAATGTTCAAAGGGCCTTACGCAGCGCTCGCCATCGGCGTGACTCAACGGTCATGAGGCAGTAGGTGGTATCCGTTGGGTTGATAAAATTACCAACCGTGATGACCCGTTCGCGCTCTATTCGGGTTCCCCGTCATGTGGTGTGAAAACACGACCATGTACCTTGAGACGTGGTTTGACTCAAGGACGATCTGTATGGCAATGATACGGACCGTATGTTTTTATTATGATATGGAACTGCCTGAAATGTCAAAAACCTTTGTGTGCACCATTATTGTGTGGTTTTCTGCACGTACATTAACCACGTTAGTGCATGACGTTTAGCAACCGTTTGTGAGTGACGTTCTTAGTTCCACCATTTGACACGTATATGTCGGAATACCGGCTTAGGATTTTTTTTCTTTGGTGAGGCAACGTAGTACCGAAATAAGTTATTAGTTGCATAAAAGGATATTTTTAAATAAAAGAGTCAAAATGAAGTTTAGGATTCCATTTAGGGGTTATTGAACTTCCATATTGAACTAAGAGTCAATTGGGAATGTAGATTCATTTCCAAAGACTTAGGAACAATCTCCCCTGTTTTCGGCAGAAACTTTGCTGAACATAAACAGGGTATAACTTAGGATTGGTTAAACCAATGGGGGTGTGGGATACCATTATGGAAAGGTTTTAAAGTCCCATACAACTTTTCTGTAGAGCTCCAGGACCTAATCTCCCTCCAAATGGATGAAAATCTCAGATGAGTAGGTACTGTCAAGAAACAGGGCAGACCAAAATGCTCTCTGGAATTTTCTGTATTTGGACCACAACTTTCTGTAGAGAAATTTCTAAGAGTCAAGTAAGACATTGTTGGAAATTATAGGAAATCTACTACAACTTTGTTGTTCAGTGTTTTCCTAGATTGAGGGCAGAAATAGATGGAATTTTGCGAACAAGACAGCAACTTGCAAAGGAGGTGCTGTCAAAATTCCTGAGAAAATTCTGTAAACTTGTAGAAGTCATAACTCAAAAACTAGGAAAGCCATGGAGGTAAATAAATACAATATTGATTCCTTTTGAGTCTACTACAACTTTGTTGTTGAACTCTAGTCCGGATTTTGCCTCCAAGGTGGTCAAAACAGTTGAATTATCCAAACTGGTCAGCTGGACCAGAAACTGGACAGAACACCATGTTGAAGTTTTTCAACCAAAACATTTAGTTTCACCTTTTGATATCCAGAGGCTGTTGTAAAACAACGAGCGGAGTCGAAAAGTTATGCATTCGACATATCACTTCGAGCGGATACATGTTTGGGGTCCAGTACAATAGCGAGGAATTACGCAAGCTAACACACTTAACATCCCGTGGCGACCCACGATGGTCGAAATGAACTTTTAACCCATAAAGTTCAATACTTTGGAACTTGATCATGTGACACGGTCCAGGGATGTATATGTTGTATAAAGTTTATACTTTATCCATATGTGTGATTGTTATGCGTATTATTTATTCTATTCTCGCACTACTAGTGGACTACCGACCTCTCAACGCCGTCATCATCAAGAATAAATATCCATTGCCCCGCATCGATATTATCTTCGATCAACTTGTGGGTGCGAGTGTATTTTGAAAGATGGATCTTCGCACTGGATACCATCAAATCAAGATCCGAGCGGAAGATATTACAAAGACGGTCTTCTCGACGAGATATGGGTTGTATGAATACCTCGTCATGTCCTTTGCGCCTACCACAAATCTTTATACGTATTGAAGGGGGTGTCCTAGTTCCTCCAAATCTTCACAAGCTTACTCTTGTAGCTCCTCCAAGCATGAGAGATGATCTTCATAGCTAGCTTCTTCCCATTCTGCTTCAGCTCTTCTGGATATTGCACGTATGCTTGAATAGAGTTTTTGAAGAGTTGATCCTTTTCACATTCGGTCAGCTCATCGAATCCCTGCAGGGTTAGAGACACCCTTTGCCAGGCATCTATACCACAAACCCTGGACAATCTCGTATTCACTCTCATGTCCAGGGGTAAGCTTTCGTCATTGACCTCACCAACACTGATAACGTCTGTCGGCCACGACGTCTGCGACCTTTTATTTCATTGACGACAGGCAATTTCTGAATGTGATCCAACCGATGCATCCTCTTCATGAGTGTGATGACTCTGCTGCTATTGAGGAGTCTGCTGTTGAGCCTCTTCGATCTGCTGCTGATGCTCCGACTGAGACATCTTCAAAATCAATAGTTAGGGCTTGATACCGTGGTCGAGGTCGAGGCGGAGGAGTCGAGGTCGACGACGGCAGCGCGACAATGACCAAGAGCTTGAGGAAGAGGGACGGCGGTGGAATGCTCCGAGGGCAGGGTCGAGGCGGCGGCGTGCTCCGTGGATGGGATCGTGGACGGAAGATGGCGGTGGTGCTGGCGCGGCAGTTTCTAGAGCGAGAGAGCACGACGGTTGTAAATTTTGCTAAGTGCTTGGAGAGAGCGTGTGAGAGCTAAAATACCTAGTGCAATACTTAGAGACGAGCCTACTAAGAGTGTGTCCCCCTTTAGCTTCCTTCGTAATTATTTATGAGACGAGCCTACTAAGAGCGCGTCTCCCTTTACCCTCCTTCATAATTACTTACAAGACGAGCTTGTTTAGAGCGCATCTCTTACAAATAATTGGAACCTAATTTTTCTTTACCTGCACCGACCGTATGTGCAGTTAATCCGAAGTCAGGGGATCCGTGCGTACTTATAGCTCGTCTCCAGTTTGCTTTCTTCACTGGAAAAAAGATTTGCGAAGTCAGGGGACCGTCAAAAGATCCTTTGACTAGGCCGCTGCCATGTGGGACCGTTGCCATGACCGAGAAGCTATGAAAAATCATGCGTCCGTTGCCATTCGCGTGCACAGTTGCCATCGCGCGCAAGAATTCGAAGCGATCTGACTTTCATAGTGTTCTCCGCACATTATATATAGGGGAAGCCTTCCCCTTCTCCGCACTATCACAATCTTCCTCTTCCCCTATTCTTCATCTTCCTCGCCGCACCGGAGCTTGCCTCTTCCTCGAGACTTTCTCAATGGCACCACCGAAGTGCTCCTGACCATCATCTCCATCTACGGCTCCAGCCACACCTCCGCCGCTTTCCTGGGCAAAAGAGAGGGAGTCCCTGCTTGGCAAAATCGCTCGCCTGGAGTCAGAATTTGCCCTCAAGTCAGTCGACGACGACCTTAAACCTTTGCGCGAGAAAATAGCGAAGGATGTATTTAACCGTACATTCGATGCCATGCAGCTTCTTGGTCTTGGTCCCCTTCTAGAATGTACTGGAATGGGTTCCGTAGGCCACTACCTCTACGGGTTAAGCGCAGTGGCCGGTCGTCTTCACGCGATGCGGGAGATGATCGGTGAT
Source organism: Neostapfia colusana (assembly GCA_030760725.1). Classification (NCBI taxonomy): domain Eukaryota; kingdom Viridiplantae; phylum Streptophyta; class Magnoliopsida; order Poales; family Poaceae; genus Neostapfia; species Neostapfia colusana. Next base: position 78,027,697 of record JASWHV010000010.1, on the reverse strand, counting down.
GTGCTTGGGGTCGAAGGCCACAGGGAGTTGTTGGAGGCGGTCGCCGACAAGTGTGGAGATCCGGTTCCACCGAAGTACTAGGCGATCATCTGTTGTTTTCTTTTGTTGTTTGTAAAATGTTATTTTTAATGAATGTGTGTTTGATGATGATCGTCTGTTTGATAATGAATGTGTGTTTTGATGATGAATGTTAATGAATGTTATTGTGTCTGATGAGCTCTCCCGATCGAGGAAACTAATTCTATTTTTTGGTTTGGACATCAACCAACCTAATTTACCTGCCTACTTCAAACATATCCGTAGTTGGAATTATGAAAACTCTGAATAGAAGTCAAATCTAGGGTGACAATAGCCGAGAGAGCGTGAGGTCTAAAATTTGCTAAGTGTTTGGAGAGATCGCGCGCAACAATCGGAGACACACTTACTTAGAGCACGTCTCCCTTTGGCTTCGTTCAGGGCAGAACAAGTGCCAGATTCAGTAGTGAGCTCCATCTTTCACAAATTGAGCAAGATTTTAGAAACAGAACACAAGGCATCAAGTGGCCATATTTTCACACATTTATCATATTTCACACATATGACCACTGAAAGTCAAAGTTTCACTCAAATGGCCATATTTTCACAAATTGAGCATATTTCATACAAATATCCAATGAAAGTCAAATTTTCACTAAATGGAACATATTTTCACATATTGAGCATATTTCATACAATTATTTTGCCACTTTCTGTTGCGGTCTTGGTTTTTTGAAATTCTTGACTTTTTCATTGTTGCGGGTTGTTGGAACTAGGATTTCTCATCTAACACACGAGCTCATACACCAGTAAGAAGATAAACAGCTGGAACGAACAACTATGGCAACTAATGCCTGCGCCGTGGCCCTGTGTATTTCTTATTATTGTGTCTCAGGTCCTGCTAACACAGCAGCATACTTTATAGACTCACGTAGCCTAGAGCAACAAACCATCAAATCGTACGCATGCATGAACTCTACAACGGACTCGTCTCACATGATCCGCATGAGCCATCGCACGCCGTGCTGAGCCACTTGCTCTTCCTGAAGACGCGGCCAACCTCATGCAGAGATCAATGCTGTCACTGACTTTATCCTCCTCCATGAAGTAGGCGGCATATACGAACAAGTCATACCAGGATGCCTGCTGGTACATGGCCTCCATGCATGTGCTGACCCACTCCTGCATGAGCCGCACACTCCAGAATACCAGATACGGCCAGTCAGCTGATCCACAGCGACGTGCATACAATGAACTGACTCATGCAGCTTGGAGCAACAGACTCAACCATGCACGATACACCAGCTCTCCCATCAGCGCGGCTGTTGGTTTCTCTCTGGCTACTACTCCATCTGACTTGTTGTTCTACGTGACGCACACACTAACAACTCGGCACACAACGTGCACACACACGCACACAGCACACAGTTACGTGCCAAAATACGCACACACGCATGATCTCAACCACGCACGAACGTGATTAGTCTACGTCGAGTACCCCTCCCCCTAAACTTGACGTCACTATGCGCGCCGACTCATAGCAGCGCGGGTTCTTCATCAGCGTTGGCGAACAACGCCTCCTCCTTCTTTTGCTTGCGGCAGTCCCGGGCAAAGTGATCGCGAGTGCTGCAGTTGTAGAACTTCCCGATCGACGACAGCTTCGACATCTGCCAAGCCTTCCACTCCGCCTCCGTGAGCAGTAGCTGTCCATCGCCGGCAGACATCTCGCCACCATGAGTGCGTCGATGGCATCGCTCATCGAACGCCTTCAGCCTGCCAAGTGCCTCCTCGAACGGCATCTTGTCGACGTCGCAGAACTGCTCGATCCCCGCAACACCAGGATAGAGCCGATCTGGGACGGTGTCGAGGAGCTTCTTGACCATGGCAGCGTTGTCGAGCATCGAGCCCAGCCCGGTATACCTCGCTGCCATGCCACTGATCTTGTCGGCGAACTCGTCGAGCGTCTCGCCGTCGCCCATCGACAAACGATCAAATTCGCCCTTCAGCATGGAAAGCCAAGCTGCCTTCACTCGATCCGTGCCGAAAAATCTTGATTTGAGGCTGTCCCAAACCTCTTTCACCGTCGGCTTCGTCGACACCTGCATGAGAATGTCCTCCAGCAGCGTTTGGAGGAGCTGCACCCACGCTATCTTGTTCTTCTGCTTGTCCACCGCCACGCTGTCCGCGGGAGCCACCGCCTCCCACAGATCTTGGGCGTCGAGGATCACCTCCACCTTGATCGCCCACACGTTGTAGCTCGCCGGCGACATCACGGGGTATGCGAGCGAAATGCCGCTGCTTCCTCCGGCACTGTGCGGAACCATCGCCATGGATACTGCCAGGATCTTGAGCAAACGAGGCTCTGATGACAAAAAGTGCAAGTGCTCTTCTTCAACCAAACCATTTTCTACATACCCTGCTATGATCGAGTTCTATGAAACAACATCATTACATCGGATTGAACAAAATGGTCTGTGAGCATCATCCAGTGCTCTGCCTCCGCCGCATTTTGCATACGTTGATATCATTGCATTTCCACAGAGAGTATCTGAGTCAAATCCAGTCTTAGCGACGTAGCCGTGTACGATCCTCACAGCCCACAAATGCCTCAACTTCGCTCACACTGGAACAACTACCGCCACCGTCACCGCAGTCAGCATGCTCTTGTTCCCGCCAGAGTCAAGCATCAACCGGAACATGCCCAACGCGTCGTGAGAGCATGCCGTCATCAGGATGTTCCAACACTGCGTCAGTGTGCGCCATTTCGTCGAACACAAGGCGGGCGTCCACGAGTGGCCCGGACCTCCCGTATGCGTCCGTGACCGCCTTCGCCACCACCGCGCTCCCCGCGCGCACGTCCTTCACGGCAAGCCAGCGGAGGCACCTCTCGAGCACACCGCCGTCAGGAGGCGCTGCGGCCGACTTGACCGCCGCTGCGAGCTCGAGCGCGCCGAGCCTGAGGCTCGAGCCAAGCATCCACCAAAGATGCTCCCGGCCCGCCGCGCGAGCCCCGAGCGGTGCGCCATTGGTGGTGGGTCGGCTGTGATCTAGACCGGGTGCCAATCCAGCTCTTGCCTCGCCCGCGTGAGCCATGCAGCAGCCTACGCTCCTCGCAAGGCGCACCGACCGCCGTTGTGCAAGAAAAGAGGTTCATTGATGGATGATATTCTTGGCTTGATCATCGAGGTGACGAAAGGATGAATCTCATCAAATTTATCAAATTCCTCCTCATTAACGGTATTCCTGACTCCAACAATTCGTCGTTTTCTAGGTATAACCACCTTAAGTCCTTTATTTGTTGTGTCTAGAACATAATCACTTGAGCAACGTGTTCTGCTAACACGAAAGACTCCGACTTATATCCTTGACGGTTAAGATCAACGCTAATGAACCCGTACTTGTCTTGTACAACACCCTTGGTTCCATCAAGTCAGTTGCAACGGAAAAGAAATTCTTAAAACCCTGAAAGTCAAGCTGCCAGATCTCTTGTATTCGACCATAGTACATGGTTTTGTCTTGGCCCGTAGCATCATAAGCTTCAACATGTACACCACTATTCTGATATGTGCTTTTCTTATCTTGTTGTTCAGTGTAGAACGTGTATCCGTTTCTGTCGTACCCTTGATATGTCATCGGTGAATATAGGATCATGAGCCAACTTTTTTAGGTACTCACTTGTTTGAGTATCCGATGAATGAGAAATACGATCTCGAAGGCAGCCAATGAATTTTTTCATGTGTTCATTTGCTAACCATGATTCATTGCGGCCAGGATTGTCTCTAAGCAGCACCTCCTTGTGCTCATCCAAATACTTGGACACAATGGACATCTGTTGCAACATGTGAAAATGAGCGCAGAAGAATAAATGTGGATCCGGAGTTATAGCCTTCTTCCCAATGGTCCCTTTTCCTATGAGCCTCCCCTCATGACGAGACTTAGGAACACCAATCGGGTTACTCGGGTCAGCGTAGTTTAGAGCCACTCCACGGCTTCCTCTGTACAGTATCTTTGTACCATTCTGCTCTCAGGGTAAGCTTGATTTCTAAAGAAGGACTTCAGTATGCCGTTGAATCTCGTACGCATACATCTGGTGAAGGAACACAGGGCCAAGTAGCTTTACCATCTTAATAAGGTGAGTTGTGAAATGGATGCTAATGTCGAAAAAGCACTACATGACGCGATCATTTGCGACGACTAAAATTATTTGCGAGGGGCGACCGTCGCAAAAAAAGCCGTCGCAAATAGAACCCTATTTGTGACAGCTGCGACTTCAGCCATCGCAAATAGACATTGATTTGCGACGGCCAGACCTGTGTCCGTCGCAAAATAAAAATGTCGCAATTAAATGCCTATTTGCGACGGCCAAAGAAAAAGCCGTTACAATTAACGAAGCTATCGCAAATTAACGGGATATACCCGACCGAGCGTCGTCCCGACTCACACAACTCTCGCCGCCGCCGCCTCCCGCCGCGCCCCGCCTCCCGCCGCCCGCCGGCCACCGCCCGCCTCCCGCCGTGCACACCGCGTCCCGTCGTGCCCCGCCTCCCGCCTCCCGCCGCCCGCCTCTCGCCGCTCTGCCGCCCGCCTCCTGCCACTCGCGCCCGGCCGCCCCCTCCTCCAGTTTCCCGCAGCCCGCTGCCGCGCCGCACCCGCCGCCTCCCACCGCCGCGCCACCTCCCGCCGCGCCCACCGCCGTCGTCGTCTCCCGCCGCGCCCGGCGCCATTGCCACCTCTCGGTAACCTCCTCCATCTAAATGCATTTTTTTCATTTTTTTCTTGTTATTAGTTAGATTTGGTTAGAGTATAGTTAATTCAATGTTGTTTTAGAGTAATATGTAATTAATATGGCAATTCAATTATTTTTTTGTAGTTAGTTAGATAATTAGGGTGTTTATAGTTTAATTTGGTTTATAGTTAATTGATTTGCGACGACCGCCCCGCCGTGCCCCGCTGCACCGCCTCCCGCCGCGCACGTGTCGCCTCCCGCCACCGTGCCCCGCTGCGGCCGCCGCCACGCCCCGCCGCCTCCCGCCGCCGCGCCCCACCGCCTCCCGCTGCCGCGTCGCTTATTTGTGGTCCGTCCATGATTTGCCGGAGGAAGAGTACGCACAGGTACGTGGGGTGTATTAAATATTTTTTCTGAGCATGGGGAAGATGCATCAATGGTATTTTTAATGACCTACAACTATGTGCAGGGCCATGTGAGCTGGTTGCAGGGTCGGTCCGATGCATACCGGGCCCTTTGTCGGTACTGGGCTAGCGATGAGTTTAAGGCTAAGTCGCAGAGGGCTCGAGGGTGCAGAGGGGTCGAGGGGAAGCACAAACATGGCCAAGATAACCACTTGTGTTTAGCTAAACGGATGGTAAGTGTATCTAACTTATGTTTATATATTCATAATATACTGTTCGTACTAACACGTATTGACAGGAGCGCGAGACAGGGGTACCGCCGACTCCTGCTGAGATCTGGAAGAGAGGTCAGAGGGACCCTTCTCAGCCCCAGGGGTGCAGTCAGGCCGCAACCGAGCGATTGGTAAGTGTAGAAAGCATTCATAGTAAATATAACTATATGGATTGATGAACTTACACGTTTTTCTTGTTTTTCAGGCTAGGTACGGGGAGGAGGCTAGGGGGATACACGACGCAGATTTTGATTGGGAACATGAATCAATCGATCCTCAAGCCGCGTATGCAAGCGGAGGTGGAAAAGCCCACGGAAGGTGAGTTCATAAGTCATTTTATCGTTTTCAATTCAAAATATTCAAGATATTTCAATTCCATATTATTGGTTCTTTTTTTATAGGCTCGCTATATTCAATGGAGTTGTCGACTCGAGGGCGGCGAGACCTACAAGAGGCAGCTCCACACAGTCTTCGTCAGCGGGCCCGTGTCGCCGTGTCTCACAGGTGGAGGCTCTCGCCCGTCAGGTCTAGGAGAGTCACGAGCAGTACCAGGCGACGATGGAGGCGCAGAGGGTGGCGATGGAGGCCACCATCTCCTACCAGCGAGCCTGCATGTAGCAGATGCGGCAGACGACGGAGTTGCAACGATAGGCGATGATGGTAAGTTAAAGTAATTTAAATTTACCACATTGTTAATAATATGTAATAACCTATAACATTTGCAATGACAGAGTTTCTTTCAAGGATGCGAAGTCCAAGGGTTGCACCTCGAGCTACCTCCACTGCCACCGCCAGAACTAGAGCTACCGCCGCCGTTGCACATTTCTCCGGGTTTTCAGGTAATCAAAAATGTTCTTACTTAGTCTTAATTCATCAAATACAGACAAATCTAATTCAACTTAGCTATTGTAGTCTTACTTAGTCTTAAATAATCGAACATAGCAAATCTAACTCAAATTAACTAAATTAATGTCACACCCGATTTCTCCAAAGAGCAACCGAGTGAATATCACATGTATGCCAGGATCATTTTCTCATACATGTGATGACAAATAGTGAAGCATCATTTACTACAAGCCAAGTGTTCGAATATAAATAAGTCTTACATAGCATACGTCTCGATGGACGATAATATGTTCATAACATGTAAATAAAGCAGCAGCGGAATATAAATCTTGTGGGCTCCATCACAGGCGTTGCCCGGGAGACTCCGTGAACCTAGAATCCTTCTTCAGGTCCGAAGTCTTGGTCATTGAACACCACATCATCCCCTTGACCTGAGCAGCAATTTAAACCAACAGAAAAGCAAGCTTGAGTACCGTTGGTACTCAGCAAGTGTGGGAAAGTTATGTTATGCATGGCTAGAGCAAGGAGAGGTTGAACTCTTGGTTAAAGCACTACGCAATTAATACCTATCAACTTAGCTTATTAAGCACCTACATTACTACACAGGTGAAATGGTCCCAGTCCCTCAACCCATCATCAATATCAAGTAACCATAATCTCATCTCCAATGTTAAGCTTCCCACTTAACATCCTCAACTTCCCAACTCATCATCCTCTAATCATGAATAAGTCCAAGCCGCTCTTGACCGTGAGCACGGCTGTCATGACAGTTTTGACTCTGCAGAGTTTGCACCACTGTACCCACATGTAGTGATTTCACCCCCCATTGCCGGGTGGACTAAAAGAAGCTCCATTATGCCAGTGGCCACGAACCACATTCACACTTCCCAGGTGTGTAGCCAGGAGATCACTACGAGGCCTTTACAAAGGGATTCCCGATGAGCGTGGGCCCACTGAGGTTTCACCCCTAACAGCATACAAGAGGCTCCAACCCCGCTGCAGTGGCCCCCTCTTGAGCCTTGCGGTTCATATGGTAGTCCAGCTGACACCTATTCCCCGCACCATCCAAACACACACCCATACTACGCCGGGGATACACCTAATTAATTGGCCAAGCTTCCCCATCTCAGCATGTGGTTGGCACGGTAAAGCCAGTTTACATGCTCCATGAACCGGTCCTTAGGATCCAGGCAAGCACTAAACACAAACCTGAGTCTCGTGCACACAGCACCAACCAAATCATCCAACTTGCCTCGATCCCTACCTCTACATAATTCATAAGATCTCATTCAAGAGTAAGGTAAACAAGTTGATGATCTCATATCCCACTTATCCCATTCTAAGCATGGCTAAGCATAAGTAATATGAATGAATGACATAATAAAATAAATCCCAACCCAGGCTACAAGGAAGTAAAATAATGAAAATCTAGGGAAACTTGTTAGCTTGGGTACCATATTCCAAATTGACAATGCAATTAATTAAATTCTAACTACACATCCTAGTATAGGATCAAAGTGGTCAAGGACACTTGCCTTCTTCCTGCTGCTCTGGGAATGGAAAGTCTTGGTCTTGAAAGGTGAGAACCTGCTCTGGGGCTGGTTCTACTCATGCCAATACACATAGCAAAAGAAAACAACAATCCATAAGCCATAGTCCACACTTTCAATCATGCAAACCACACATACATACATATGAAAATCATTCACATTTCTAAGTGTTGTGGTTACCCTAGATGTGTTGATTTTTAGGCCCACATACACTTTTAAACATTTATATATTATCTCTAACTTTTGTATTCAGATTTCTATTTGTACACTATATATGAATTTCCAATTTGAACAAATTCTCTATATTTAATTAATACACTTTTTAGCCACAAGTTTGCATGAAAGATATTTTCCTACTCCAAATAGGTTTTCAGATCTTCTACGAAATCCTAAATTGAAGTTTTTTGGATTTGGAGACCACATCTATCATTTTCTAATTATGCATACCTATTTTCCTATATTTCAGATTTTTTTTCTATGCCTAAAAGTGAACTTTAGTATTAAAATAATGAAGCATATCTCCTAAACAGAATATGTTCCGATCTAAAATGTTCAATAAAATATTCTTTGACTTCCTCTCTGATGGAAACCAATTTAAAGTTATTTTTACCCATTTTCAGAATTGTTTTCTAGTCTAGAAATGAATTTCCACCAATAAAACAGCAACCTAAATTCCTACAAAAAATTCTTCTGTTCCAATTTCTCAAACAGAACCTTCATAAATTTTTCCTATCCCTTTTTGGTTATTTAGACTCACTTTCCCACAGTTTAAACTTGTTTTATGCCTAAAGGGCATATTTCAGATATAAATTACAAAACAGTAATCTTATTGTGTTTAAAAGTTTATTTCCCCTCTAAACTCAGATCTTAGATTGTTTCTACAAATTTTCCACAGGGTGAGAATAATTAAACTGATCATATACCTATGTTTGAATTTTAAATCATATTCACATATTCAATTTCTTGAAATTAATAACCCTCAGGGGCTGATGTGCAAATCCACCCTACTGTGGGTCCCCATTTCCCAATTTCTAAATTTTTAGGGGTCTAAGTGTGCAAAACAGGGAGGTCTTCCTAATTCTTATTAAGTCCAGGGGCTAAAACTGATTTTTAAATAAATTTACATGAATTTCTAAGGGTCTAGGGGCTAGATCAGAAGTTTCCGGGGCTAGCTCGTGTTTTCCGAGGTCCCCAGGGGGTAGCCCGTAAGATTCCCAGCCTTTATAACGCGGGGCTGACGTGGGCCGTTGGATTTAAAACAGACGGCTCAGATTAGATCGCCGAAGGGGTATGCGCCGATTTAATTTCTGCCGTGCGATTTAAAATAGACGGCCCACAAGAGGCCACGTCGCTCCTGGCCGGAATTCGCCCGCACGCGCGGCGGCGCACGGCGGCAGCGGTGCAATCTCGTCGGCGAGGTTGCGGATCTTCATCTATAGACGCTAACACCCGCCCTTTTTGGTAGCAAACGGCGGAGGGGAGGTAGGAGAGCTCACCAGTGCGGTTTTCTTCGATCCGAAGGGGTCGGGAGGGCTTAACGGCGGCGAGGAGCGGCGACCGAAGGTGATCTTCGGTGGGAGAGCAATGGGGTCGATCCTCCTCGGATTTTCTTCGGCGATGAGCTTCTCTGGAGGCGGTCAAGCACTGCAAGCACGTTACGTGGGGAAGAACGGAAGAGGAAGCTGGGAAAAGGGCAGCAGCGGCGGCGGTTCTTACCTTGCGTCGGGTGTGGCTGATCCGGGAGGAAGGGGCGGATTTTCAGAGTTTAAATGGCGAGGGAGGGCGGCGGGGTCGGTTGAGATCACGCTGGGGTGCCCGGGACCAAAGATCAGGGCTGCGAGCGCGGGTTTCGGGAGCGGCGGTTGCGATCGGGCGCGAAAGAGCCGGAGCGGTTGGCGGCACGCGGGGAAGGAGATGACATGCGAGCCCCGCGCGTCAGAGAGAGGGAGAGGGGGGGAAGCGGGCGCGGGTTTTTGGGCCGGCTGAGGTGGGTTTCGGCCCACTGGCCGTTTTTCTTTTTCTTTTTCCTTTTCTTTTTCTGTTTTGATTCAAATTTAAATTCCAGTTTGAATTTGAATTGCTTCACCACATGCAATACGTCCAAAATTTTTTAAATTCCCCTCTTTAGCAGGTTTTGGGGTGTTACAATTAAGTTCAATATGATCAATTCTAGCTTGTTTAATCAATTCTAGTCAAAACACAAAGTTCTAAATTAATCAATATGTCAAACAACTTTCATGTGTTGCAGAGATCGGCAACAGAGGCTCAAACTCCGTCGCCGTCTATACCGGCGCCTGGACTGAAGCGCGGCGAGGACGTTGGCGGCTCTGAAGGTAGTGAACGCTAGCGGATAGTCTCTATTCTTTCTTTTTTTCTATTCTTGTGATGAGATGCGAGACACTTTTATGTTGTGATTGATTGAGATGTTATATATTGTCTTTTGGATATGCGTTTGTGACTATTGTGAGACACTTTTGCTGGTGCTATTATATATTTTGTCTCCGTCGTGTTTCTGGCCATTGAGCCAGACAGAATGTTCTGTTTTTTTTTTAAAAAATAAAAAACCTTAATTGCAACGGCTTTTTATACAGTACCGTCGCAAATAAGGTTACTGGCCGTCGCAAATTAGCCTACGTTATTTGCGACGGCCGTATTAAGGCCGTCGCAAATTGTCCTGTCGGGCCCATCCGCTGAGCCCGGGCACTTATTTGCGACGGTAGGCCAAAGCCGTCGCAAACAACCTTATTTGCGACAGTGGCCGTCGCAAATAAACTTAATTGCGACAAAATACGAGTGACGGACGGAGACCGTCGCAAATAAGTAAAACCGTCGCAATTAGATTATTTGCGACGATTTTTCACTTATTTGCGTCGGCCATGACCGTCGCAAATCGTCGGGATTCCTGTAGTGAAGGCAGGTGGAAAATAAATCTCATGGAATCATAAAGTTTCATAGTGCCTTTTTTCCAATGACTCGAGAGCTGCTTCACTTAGTACTTTTTGACCAATAGCATTGACGAAAAAGGAAAAGTTCATTAGAGCCTCCCGAACATTTACAGGTAAGATATTCCGAATTTCAACATCAATCATCTGCGTAAGCAATACATGGTAATCATGAGATTTCACACCGGGAGCTACTTTTAGATCTGGAGTGAAATAAGCCTTGAGACGTTTGTTGAGTAGCCGGATGGTACTTTAATATTTTTCAAGAACCCACAAAACTCTTTCTTCTCATATTTTGAAAAGGTGATGCATGATGTGGGAAGTTCAATTCCTTTTACCGAGTCATCGAGCCACAACTCAGGCCTAATTCCCATTTTCTTTAGATCAGTTCGTGCATTTCATGGTCCCTAGTTTTCCCATCCGTAATAAGCAATGTCCCAAGTAGGCTCTCACACACATTCTTCTCAACATGCATCACATCAATCGAATGACGGACGTCTAAGTCTTTTCAATATGGTAGCTCCTAAAAAATCGATTGCTTCTTCCACATGTCATATTCGGTAGTATTTTTGCCGTTCCTTTTCCGCTTACCAAGGACAACATGCATATCCTTAACCATTTCATGGACTTCATGACCTGTGACATGGGGTGGAGGACGCCTCTTCTTAGTGATACCATTGAAATTATCCTTCATACTCCGAAACGGGTTCTTCATTGGAATGTAGCGTCGATATCCCATTTACACTATTTTTCGTGACTCGCTCAAATACTGCGAGTCTGTTTCTCTGAGACAATGCTGACATCCGCAACCTACTTTCTTACTCTGTCTGGACAAGTTACGTGCCACTGGAGAATAGCTATTATTCACAAATAAAATGGCTTTGAGACTAAAGTACTCACGCTTGTGCTCATCCCAGACCTACACTCCGTCATTGTACCATAACTCCTTCAGATCTTCAACTGGACCCCTGAAATAAATGTCGATGTCATTCCCAGGTTGTTGTGGCCTCGGTATCAGTCCAGACATCATAACATATTTCCGTTTGTTAAACAACCAAGGAGGAAGGTTCAAATTCGTTAGCACAATTGGCCATGTGCTATGTGTTCTACTGTTCAAAAAAGTATTCAAGCTATTGGTGCTCATTGCGATCCTAATATTCCTCGGATCAATGGCAAATTCAATATTTCGTGAATTAATGTTTTGCCACTGTGTGGCATCAGCAAGATGTCTTATCATTTCAGCATTCTGCTTATGCTTCTCTTTGTGCCATCGCAATAATTTTGACTCCTTATTTGCAAACCAACACTTCGAACGAGGAATGATAGGAAAGTACCAAAACACCTTTTTAGGCCCATTTTTTCTTTTATTTCTATTGCAGTTCTTGTCATCACCATCATCTTTTCTACGACTGAATCTGTCAAGTCCACAAATAGGGCATTTATCGAGGTTTTCGTACTCAGGTCCACGATATAGAATGCAATCATTCTTGCACGCATGGATTTTCTCCACCTCCAAACCCAGTGGACAGATTATCTGTTTTGCCTCATAAACTGTCTTAGGGACTACGTTGCCTTGGGGTAACATGTGCTCAAGGAGCGTCAACAATTCCTTGAAACTACAATCAATCCATCTGTTGCTCGCCTTCAAAAGGAAAAGTTTCACCATCGCAAACAGTCTCCTGTACCGAGCCGCACAACCATGATACAACGGCTTCTTCGAGTATTCGATCATATTCTTGTACTTTGCAAGTTCACCATTACTGTACTGATCATCGTTGTCATGTCTCTCGACATTGCGTACCATCTGCTCTATGTTATGCACCTGAAACTCAATGTCGTCATCGGTGAACCCTAATATATCTGCCTCGTTCACATCATCGTCGTGATCTTCTTTGACACTGGTAGGGACCTCCCTCTCCAGATATGAATCTCTCATCTCCACTTCATTACGTCCCTCCTCCCCATGTTTGTTCCAGCATCGATAATCCAACATGAATCCATGTGTGATCAAATGTGACCCCAACACATCATTTGAGCGATATCTCGTCTCATTCTTGCAATGTTTGCAAGGACAACAAATAGTCCCTCTAATGTTGTCCAACATGTCTTTCTTCCCGAAATCGATAAATGCATCTACCCCTTTGATATACTCGTTGCAAAGGCGCGGCCCATACATCCAACTTTGATCTGACGCATCTACGTACAGAAAAGAAGATCTAAATCAAAGAAATTTGAAGCCCCTGGTAGTCAGGATCTAAAGGGGTAAAAAAATAGTAAGGGGCAAGAGAGGAGGAGAGGACTAACCCTTTGTTTTAAGGGCCACTAATAATCACCGCAAGATTTTTAGAAGGGCACCTCCAAAGAGGGAAAGAAACGAATAGAACAGGGCAACAACAGGGCAGATCGGGCCGCCACTGTTCTGCCATAGTTGGGAGCACGTATAAGGGCATATGAAATCGAGACGATCCTCTGCAAAGGCGCGTCTCTCTATATTGGAATGGGATACACTGATTAAAGGAGACGAGCACGAAGGAGAGCCCGTCTCCTTATCTTTCATAATAGGAGTCGAGCTGTAGGAATGTGCGTCTCCCTTTTGTCAGAGAAGAGGGTGCGTCTCGGATATTAACTTATCTGAGACGCGCCTTGAAGCAGGTCGTCTCCTTTTACCCTCCATCGAGCCAATTCTGATCCTCGCTGATGCGGGCACTTCTCATTTTTCAAGATTGGAAACGATTGCCTTTGCGCTCGTCTCTGATATTTGTCTTTGATTTGAGGTTCTTACGTAGTGGATACATCGTATGGGGAAGAGGCCAATCTCAGATTCGAAAGCTTGATGCTCTTGAACCATATGTTTCCCGAGCGGAGCGGTCCTCATCTTCTCTTGCCATTTTAGGAGCTTCCAATCTTTGTAAGCATTAGCGAACTCCTCCTTCCCCCTGATGATAAAGGTTATGGCAGTGAGGGCTAGATGTCCATAGGTACGGTCATTGCATAACTGCCATTGGAGCTTCTTTTGGCGAATCCTTGTAATGAGGAGCTGGAGAAAGCTGCTTTGGTGTTTGTACACCCCTGTAAGGCTTCTTTTTACCAATTAAAAGCAGCAGAAGACCCTGTTATAGAAATATATCACAAAAAGAAAACTGTATAGGATATAGACAAAAGAGAAAACAGAAAAAGGTAAAGAAAAATAAAGAAGAAGATTTAGGATGCGTTTGGAAAAAAGAAACGTTTCAGTTTCTAGGTTGAATCAGTTGAAATGGTACCAAACAACAAAAAGCGAAATATTTTAGTGGTGAATCCATGAGAAATGATTCACATTGTTTGCCTACAAATGTGAAACAACTGGAAAGGTGTTCCACACAATGAAACACTTCACATTATTGTACTTCCTAGAGATTTTCCAACACCGATCCTTATACTTATTGACGATCATTAAATACCAATTTCTACCATCAATATTACTCAATTATATAAAGGAGTAAACATTTATTGCATGCATTATCTTTAGAAATAACATAGATCCACTTGTACTTGGAAATAATTGTTCATGCAGTGAATATATACATAATTGAGAAGGATTTAGGGAAGCAATCCTAAATTATACACTTCCAGCCAATTAGAGAATGATATGTGCAGTCCATGGATCCAATGGCCCACTTACACGAGTATCTGAGAGAATCCAATGGCGTATCACCCGGTAAACACCTAAGGGCCCACCTGGCAGCCACCCGGAGGAAACACATCGAGTTTGGGGCCACCCCAGGGTCGGCCAAACTAGAGGTTCGCCTAACCTGGTCCTGGCTCCAAACTCGGTCATCTTCCATGTGTTGACTCACTGTGGCTCCATAAAGGCGGTTCTGACTGCTTCACGCGAATATCCGACAGGAACCAACCTCAACTCGTGTATAAATAGGACCCCATACCACTCACTAAAAAACAGACCACTTGAGTAATCACTCTCTTGTATACACACTCTACCCAAGTCCTTAGTGGAGTATAAGCTATAGGAAGGAGCCTTTAGTTCCCATGTCTAAGTTCGGAAATGTATGGCTTATGTATCTTTTTTATTTGTGACTTTTTCTTAATTATAATATTAGTTTTCTTTATTCATAAGCTTAGATGAAGTGTTTCTCTTTTTATTGTGGAATCAATGCATGTGGTAGGTTTAGTTGTTATTATGATTGTATAGTAACTATGTGTCGGCGTTCGGATTTCCGACAGTAATCGAATGCCTCACGCTCTTTCCCTGGATGGCTAGCTAATAAAGGCTGGGGTTTATGCTGGTTCGGACAATGTGTCCTACGTCCAGCTTGGGGGGTTCGTCGGGTTGTATTAGCTCATGCGGCATGTAAAACTGGGGTTACAAGCGAGATTCTCTCGGGTTTTCTTCTGTGTCTCCTCTCCTCTGAGGATGTGCCTTGGCTCTCCCTTTTTATATCCCCTTCACCTCTGCCTACCCCCCGCCTCCTCATAAATAGGGTGGGAGTTTACATAAAGGCGCCACAGCCTAGTCTACCTAGCCGCGGTACAGGGATAATGAGTACGTCCGCTCCGGTCTTGTCTGTAGTCAGTGTCTGCATTCTGCCACCGTCCCCCTGCACAGGATGGGATGAGACGGAGCGTGATAACGGCAGACGTCGTGCATGTCCCTTCACGTGTGGCCTCCCGCTTCGTCTTGAAGTCCCTCCTTAATCTTCTCACTTCAGTATTGAAAGCCTTCCATCTTTTACGGGCTGACATCGCTGACCGACCTAGGGCGTCGGTCGTTCCATCCCGACTCTTGCCGGTGAGAGTCGGTCAACTTTTCCTGACCTCGAGGTCGGTATTGTTGTTGCTGAACCCCGTGCCCAGGTCCGCGAACCGGGACGCGGCGCGGGTCATCCTTCGAGCGGCTCGTCGTCATGTCAGGGTCACGTGGCTTTATCAGTTTAGCTGTTCCTGTGCTCTTCGGGTACCCGAGGCCCGTTACTCCGTCAGTAGTGCCTGGGTCCTCGGCTGAGTTTATCGTTGAATCAGTCGGGGGCACATTCTTCGTTTGATGGAGACCTTCGGGTGAACCTAGAGGCAAATCACAAAGGAATTAGTACATCATTTCGTTTTGATTTTGAGCCACTTATGGACTCGGGGTTTGGGGTGCTGAGCCCGTAGTTGCTGAGGGTCGCTTCGACAGCCCCTGGGCCCTTTCCTCATTGGCCAGGTTCGGCTCGGGCTGTGATTTCGTGCTGTTCCCTGTCCGCAAACCACCCATCATTTGGAGGGGTTGAGCCGTTCAGGAATTTCCCCTGACGGTCAAATTCCCAGGCTCAGCGTGTTACCTAACGGGTTAATCCGAGTGGAACCCCGCTGCCTCTTCGCAAGGGCTAGGGAACCAGTTTTAGACCTGGTCAGGACTCGCTGCCCGCGTTCCATGTGATCCTACCTAGGGACACTCACGCAGAACCTGGGCCTTTCAGGGCCCGGGCAGCTCGGTGCCGACCCTTCGGGGGGGGGGGGCAACTGTGGAGTTGGCAAGACAGGACTCGGATAATAGAGCGTTGGAGATGTCAGGAGCATTCGGGCGCTCTTGATTCCACTTTTCGTTTGGCCATCTCAGGTCATCTATCCCTTACTCTGGGTCGTTCCGGGTGGTCCTTTCGACCTATTTATCAGGTAGACCTTCAAACCTAGAACTTTGATGGTGGTTTGAAAAAACGGGCCTTACAAACTTATCTACTTGTGCCGGTTTTTAAATCGTGAGGCGTTAAAATGTCTTGCATGTGGTAGGTGAAAAAATAAAAAAGAAGGCGTGTTATTTTGGTTTTGAGTGTTTCGAGGGGGCAAGTTCAATGGTCCGCATTTACGGTGGATTCTGTGTCCCAAAATTTTGAGAGCTACGCACCCGATTGTGTACGGGCAAGTTTACCGAGGGGTGCGCACGTTCGCAGGTCCTAGTGTTGGGCTTAGTTCATGTCGTTCCCATCCACAAACCGCCTGAGGTCTGGAGGGGTTGAGCCAACTAGAAATTTACCTCGGTGGTCGAATTCCTAGGCTCAGTGTGTTGCCTAACGGGTTAATCCGAGTGGAAACCCGCTGCCTTTTTGCAAGGACTGGGGAACCAGGTTTAGACCTGATAGGGACTCGGTGTCTGCGTTCCATGAGATCCTACCTGGGGACACTCACGCAGAACCTAGGCTTTTAGGGGAACCAGGCGGCTCAGCGCTGAACCTCCGGGGGGGGGGGGAACTGTGGAGTCGGCAAGGCAGGACTCGGATAACAGAGCATTGGATATGTCAGGAGCATTCGGGGCTCCTGAGTCCGCCATTCATCTGGCCATCCCAGATTGTCTGTCCCTCACTCTGGGTTGCTTCGGGCGGTCATTTTGACTTATATATATATATATATATATATATATATATATATATGTATGTATTAGGTGGACCTTCAAATCCGAGAACTTTTTTTACTCGTCTGGGCCTCTATTCGCGAGCCTTGTGGTGTCACGTGGGTGGCAGGCGAGAAGGTTTAGTGGCGTGGCATGGCGCTTGGGAAGAGGAAATGTGTGCATCCTTCTAAATCCTGTTGTGGATTTTGAACAGGCGGGCTCGTTTGACCGTCATTATGGCGAGCGTCATGTCTGAGATCTCGGGGGAGAGCGTGCTCCTTCTGCAGCGGGGAGGCGTTGGGGCACACGTGTCCGTGGGACCCGGTGCATTTTTACTATTGTCACTGACAGGCTATATAAACCGCCTCTAAGATGCGAGTCTTCACTATCTTTCTTCGTTCCTGTTTTACACCTTGGTAACGTGAGTTTGAGGGAGAGGAAAGATTGAGGGTGAGTATGAGAGCTCCCTTCTTCTATTGAGTGCTGCTTCGAACCACGGGTGTGGCTCCTCTAGATGTGGCAGTAGATTGTTGGCTTCTTGATCCTGGTGGCCGGCGTCGTTCGTGTTTACTCCCGGAGGGGGGCGCGCCCGTGGCGTTTCGCTCTATCGTCACCGAAGTCTGTGAAGGGCTAGCGTCAAGGTTACCCTAGGTCTGTATGGGGCCAGGACTTTCGCTCCTCATGGGCTGAGCACTCGTCGACTGGTGGCACCGGGGCCTCGTGGAGGTGTGGAAATGGCAGGCTGTTGCGATCTAGACGTCAGTCAAGGTGCTGTGAGCAGAAAATATGATCGAAGGCAAACGAAAAAGCTGACCGAAGGCAATTGAGCTTGCAAGAACGCTGACGGGGGGGGGGGGGGGGAGCGACCTTGCAAGAATGCCAAATTGCGGATGTTGCCTGTAATCATGAATTTTCTTATTTGCAACATCTTCCTGTATGCCTTTGTTTGGTCGCCTACCCCTTTGCATAGTAATGTAAAACACACTAGCCCTTCGTGGCTCTTCTAATGAAGAAAAACAAAGAATCATTTATGTGTGTGATACTCTTGCTCTTTGCGTTGTGTTTCTTAGTTTGTGATTCTGAGAACTTTCGCAGCTCTTGTCCGCAGGACGTGAACAATGAGTTGAAGAAGGAAAACGAATATGTCGCTTTCACTTTTGTGCCTCGCCCGGTACGTAGCCTCGAGAGCTTTTCGTAGTCTCTCACCGTAGGCTACGTAGCGTGCGGGAGGTATTAAGGATTTTTTTTGTTGATGTCTTAAGGAAAGTAGCCCCCGAGTGACATATGGCGTCCAATCTGGTCGGAGCGCCATGTGACACTTAAGACGCATGGGTTCATCCGAGCTCTCATTGTTCGGGGTCGGGAGTTTCGGTTTCCTTGGCGAGATATTGCGCCGAGCTCGAGCCCCAGCGATAGCGTATATATTCGACATGCAAGTACGGGTTTGAAGATAAAATCAAAGGGGGCGGGGTGTGAGCACTTATCTTTTGATTTCCCGACTTGATTTCTTTCGCTCAAAGGTTGGAGCTGCCACGCGCGGAGCTCAGGAATGCTCGATGTCTCTATTTTTGGGGAACCTGTTCCCTCTGGCGTCTTTCGTTGCTGTGTGCCGGGTGATAGGCCGTCTACTACCGTGTCCGAGCCTTCCCGTGAGGAGGGCGGCTTGTGTCCATCCTCATCGGTGTATATCTTTCAGAGAGCAGGGTTGCTGACCTCAAAAGCATGAGGTCGGGGCCATCGTGATTGGCAGCAGCCGAGTGCTTGCTGGTCACTTTCCTCTTCCTGGAGGGCGGCATTGGGGGCTTCTATTTTGCCTCGTCAGCTTGTTGCTGACCGTGGGGGAGGCGGAGGAGCACCCTGGCGTCTCATTTATGAGGGGCCGAGGAGGTCGAGTCCCCAGTCGACAAGAAGCTTCCTGGGGGACGGTATGGAGGTTTTGCACGTGCCAGGCGAAATACTGTCGACCTCTGCTAGGGGGCACGATCTACGTCTTCCACGGCTGGGGGTCCTTCGACTTGAGCAGGTGGCTCGTGTGTATCTTCCCCTTTGGCGAAGGCAGCAAGGCGAGAGGTCGCCTATCAGCTGGCCACTTTGACTGGGAGGTCAGCTGCCTTGATGCCCCTCTGGGATTATGGCCGGGCTCGGGCTCCTCATACGCGAGGCTGTCGGACAATGTGCTCAACTGTTGTTTTAAGTTCGCCTTTCATTTGGCGGCGTCATCGGTCGCCTTGGAGTGAAGCAGCCGTGCACGCCACGGCCAGTCTTCTTTGTGGGGGACGTGTTTGGCGTAGGCCTCGACCTTTTGGAGGTGCGGATCCTGCCAATGTTTGTCATCCGGCATTCCCGTTCGACTGGCTTGACGACACTGACCTCCCGAGCCGCTGGCTTCCGTCGCTGGTGGCTTCCTCTGGCACGACTGCCGCTGGAAGTTATGAGGCAAATGGTCGCGTTGGGGAAAGCAGGCTCACTCTCTCGCCCGACGGTCGTCCATGTGGGCCTGTCAACCTCTGTCGCACTGGGGTCCGACCCCTCTACCAAAAATGCTTGAGGAGGGCGCAATCCCTGAGGGCGTGTTTCACATGGAATGCTTGATTGATGCACGGCTTTCTGAGCAGCCTCTCGAAGTGGTCGGTTTGCATCGGGGCTGGCTTCTTGCATTCGTGGTGCTCGGCCCTGGTGCCTCGGACCGAGTCCAGCCTGGCTTGGCGTTGTTGTTTGCCGACACCAGACCTCCCTCTCTTCTGTGGGGAACCCTTCCGGGATCCGCACTCCAGGAATCGCATTGGTGGTACCGTGCGATGCGGAACCCAACAACATACATGAAAAGAAACCATAAACATACAAAGTCTTTTATTTCTCAACATAGTGTCATTTAAAACATAATATACCACGAAGGTACACGCAGCGGAATATACATAAACATGTACTCTCGGTTCTAACTATGCAAAAGGGAAGACGTCCAGCCCGCAGACGCTTCTTACTAGCTTCAACAAAAGTGAATGCAGTGGCAAGGTTTCCGGTGAGTCTCCGATGTCTCACCGAATAACCATCTTCATAGCAATATTAACATAACCTGCAAAACACTAATAATACAACCGTGAGCTCGAAAGCTCAGCAAGGCTTAACCGTCTATCCTAAGTAAAAACTCTACATGCAGGAATTTATAAAGTAGGACAGCAGCTATTGCATTAGTACTCGCCTAAAAGTAGATCCTTATTAGCAGTTTTTCATTAGCAATTTCATACGCCTTGATCCTCCCAACATCGGAAATCCACAATAAAACAAGAAACATTTCTCTCCGATGTTGCTTTGCCCAAAGTGGACTATAAATTTAGTGAGCTCTACAACTATAGCATACATGGTTGCAATACAATGAATTTATGAACTTCACAACAGCAATGATTCATCTCACTTCATCTGGAAGTACTTACTATGTCACAACTCAGTGAACAAGTGGTACTCATATAACCACGAGGGACGGTGATTCGAATCAGGACACACCCGGAACACAACACATACACCCGCCTCGAAAGACTCACACAAGAGCTCTTTCTTATGTTGTATGCAGCAACCTTTCACCCGTCACTCCAATGCCGAACCAGTTCTACCGACTCATCAGAAGGGCCACTACCCGGAACACGTCGAAGTTGCTCCGCTAGCGGGTTTACACCTCTGACACCAACCCCCAAAGGATGGCCGTATAAGTTTCGACATGAGAGTACCCGAGTTACATTGGTTTCCTAGACCCCATAATTCCAGTATGCATCTGGTACTGTTCAAACTTGTTCAACAGAGCAACATACACATCGTCCTTAACCGACACAAACAGAGCTACGGCAACACAAGCCTAATGTTCTGCTGCTCCTACTCTGCTCAATTTCATTTTCCATTCCAGTTATTCCATTCTCTAGAATCATACCCATTTGAACAAAAATCCTAGCCTTGCGAGAAGCTTCCAACTACCCGACTTGTATCGATTTCTATACAACTTAAGCCTAGCAGAAACTACACGGTGCTAACCTATGCTACCCTTCCACTCCATGGGTTTGTGGGTGTGACGCCCTCAATTTCGTGGAAAAACCACGAAACCGAGAACTGATGCATATGAGTGCCCAGGATGTTCATCACACATATACACATCATCCACAAACTTAATTTCAGAATATATATAACCACGAATAACAGAGTTTATTACAAGGTTTCATGAGTCTTGGACTCAGCTTGGCAGTGGAAGTCAAATCTTACAGCGGAAGTCTTATTTCTATGCAGCGAAAGTCTTCTAACTAGTGAGGAAGCAATCTAAGCAGCAGCGGCTCCATATCCACTCCATCCCCACAGGCAAGGTTGAGGACAGATTACACGCCTAATGCTCCACTTGGTCTTCATAGTAATCTTCTCCTGTTGCTGATGATGAAATAATAATGCAAGTTTGAGTACAATGATGTACTCAACAAGTGCGGAAAATATGATATGTAGCTCACAACAAGGTGGGTATAAAAAGGCTCATTGCAGAAAGCAAAGTTATTTACCAAAACCATCATAAAACAGCAACTTAACTTTAAGTGAACGTAATACCAACATGTATTAAAATACCAACATACCTCCATTATGTTCATCACGTTCCATGTCTCAACCAGACATTAATCAACTTCATTCTTGCTCACGAATACCTTCTCGTATTTGCTACCATCTCACGAATACCATCTCGTATTCTCTACCATTTCATCTCATAAACAATTCCGTCTCGCACCGAGACCAATCTCGGTGCCATGACTCAACAGTCATGCAACCAAATCTTATCACCTGGACTCAACAGTCCCGAAAGCCAAACCATAACCAAAACCATAACCAATAAACATCCCAACTAATCATGGAAGTTGGCCAGACGCTCGTGACCGTAAGCTCGACTATCATGATAGTTTTAGACTCTGCAGAGTTTGTACCACTTTACCCACAAGTTTGTGATTTCGTCACCCGTCGGCGACTGCAGAACCTCCATTATACCAGTACACAACCGTTGGTGTATGGTCAAGAGATCACAAAATAGCCTTTACAAAGGGGCTACTAGATGTATGGACTCACTAAGGTTTCACCGGCAGGCTAGAATCTCCAATTCTCCCACCCAAGGGCCCCCTCTTGCGCCATGCAGTTCCGAGGGCAGTCCTCACTCGACTCCCATTCCCCGCGCCTTCCACGGTCCATAACAAACTACTAACTTACCTAATTAGTCAGCTAAGACGCACCCATACTTTGCCTTGCGGTGGCACTGTCATCCTGGCATGTGCTCGCATGAACCGGTCCTTAGATCTACGGCAAGTAACCACCATCTCAGGCTATCTCATTCAAAAACCCAGGCTTGCCTAGATCTCCCTCCGATCCATGTTCATTAACAACATCAATTTCTCATTATCATTACGAGTGTAGTTAGCTAGACACATCTATCTCGCTTCCCAATCCCATGGACTCAGCGAAGCATAAAAGCAAAAAACCATACCCGACTCATAAACTTCCCTGATGACAAGGGTGGTTTAACCAAAACTAGTAAACTCCTATAGAAGGGTTTTCCATCATGTTTGACTCAGCACACACACCTTTTCGCAAAAACAAAATAGTTTTCCCAAAACATAGGATCAATATGGTCAAGGGGCACTTGCCTTGTTCTGGCAGTCCCGGTTGCTCAAAATCTTGTTGTTGTAGTCCGTCGTAGGTAGCTCCCTGAGCTTGTCCTTCTATTCTCGATCACGCATATACAAGATTCACAACAACCAATATCATGTACAAACTCTACTTTAAGATACAATGATGCATATGCATGTTAATCCTATGGTGCAGTTTTGTTTTGTGCGTGTTCTTGCATGTTTGTATGGGGGTTTCTATGGAAAACAGAGGTGTATAGATCAAATGTGGACGTGGCGATGATCTGGGCTTAAGATCTAGATCAAACCGATCAACACGTGATCTGTCCACGAAAAAGCTTCTGTTTCGAAGGAATTGAGGAAACAGATGCAAATAAAAACCGTGATGATGTCGTGAGGTGATAATGTAGACCTACCTTACGTTCTTCTTGGTCTCGGGGTTCTTCTCCTAGCAAGACAGATCGTTGGGGCTCTCTTCCGGTGATTTCCCGCGACTGAACTCCGGCGAAGGTTTACTCGGCGAGCTGGGGCTAGGGT
This sequence comes from Neostapfia colusana, assembly GCA_030760725.1. Taxonomy (NCBI): domain Eukaryota; kingdom Viridiplantae; phylum Streptophyta; class Magnoliopsida; order Poales; family Poaceae; genus Neostapfia; species Neostapfia colusana. Next base: position 78,004,408 of record JASWHV010000010.1, on the reverse strand, counting down.
TCTAAGTTGTCGGCTCAGGAGATGGAAAAGAAATTTGTAGTTACGGCCAAGGGTTTTCGGTTCTATTTATAACCGGAAAAAGAAGAGTTCTAATCTGATTGAACTTCGAATAAGAGTCCCATTCAAACTGTTTTTAGATCTTAACAACTTATCCTTAATTGATTTGGTGCGGTAACATTGTGGAAGTCGTGTCGGTTTCCTCAGTACCGGGGATTCCCACGCATACAGAAGAAAAACCGCTTCAGAATCGTGTCCTTACGCGGTGATGAGCTCCGGAATCTCCACATGTCCATTGGGGGCCTGGTCCCCCTTTTCCGCAACGACGAGCTCCGGTTGTGCCGCGTGTCAAGCGAGCGAGACCTCCCTCTTTCTCAGAGGCGGGCTCCGCGTGCGCCACGTATCCTGGCGGGCGGGAACCTCCCTCTCTTCAGGGGCGAGCTCCACGTGTCTGATGGGTCAGGACCTCCCCTCTCAACAGAGGCGAGCTCCGGGACCGCCACGTGTTAGTTCCGGACCTCCCCCTCTCTTCGGAGGTGGCTCCGGGGTGCCATATGTCAATTCTAGACCTCCCCTCTCTTCTGAGGTGAGCTCCGAGAATGCCTCGCGTCAAGTAGCACTGGACTTCCTTTTTCCTCAGAGGCGAGCTCCGAAGTCGACACGTGTCCATCAGCGTCGGACCTCCTGGAGGCGAGCTCCGGAGGTGACACGTGTTCGGTAGTGTCGATCCTCCCGGAGGTGAGCTCCGAGAGCGACACGTGTTTAGCGGGGCCGCACCTCTCGGAGGTGAGCTCCGAACGCGCCACGTGGTCAGCGGCCGCAGGAATTGTCTTCGGCGCTCTCTGTAAACTAGAAATCTGGCTCTTTTTGGCTATCTTTTTAATATTTTCTCTATTTCTACTTATTTTAAAATGTTTTCTACATATAAAATATGAATATATGCAGAACCCGAAAATGAGGGTGTCACAAATCTACCCCCTTAAATTGAATCTCGCCCTCGAGATTCGTTAGTAGAGAATAGATGAGGAAACTCTGTCTTGATATCTTCTTCACGCTCCCATGTGGCTTCATCTTCGGTGTGATGGCTCCATTGTACTTTGCACCATCGAATCACTTTGTTCCTCGTGACCCTTTCCTTTACGTCCAAAATTCGGACAGGGTGCTCTGCATAGGTCAGGTCCTCCTGAAGTTCGAGATTTTCCATTGGTACTTGCTCTTCTGGCACTCTCAAGCACTTCTTTAGCTGAGATACATGAAACACGTCATGTACGTCGGAGAGGTGCATTGGGAGCTCTAGTTGATAGGCTACTTCTCCTCGCTTGTCTAAAATCTTAAATGGTCCGATATAGCGAGGTGCTAGCTTGCCTTTGACGTTGAAACATCGTTGGCCACGGATAGGCGATACCTTGAGGTATACGTAGTCTCCTACTTCGAAAGTCAACTTTCTTCGTCTATTGTCCGCATAGCCTTTCTGTCATGACTGAGCAGCCTTTAAGTTCTCCCGTATCGTTTGGACTTGCTTTTCAGCTTCTTGTAGCACTTTGGGTCCAAACACTTGGTTTTCTCCGGCCTCATTCCAAAACAACGGCGTTCTACACCGTATGCCATATAATGCGTCGAAAGGTGACATCTTCAAGCTGGCTTGATAGCTGTTGTTATAGGAGAATTCCGCATACGGAAAGCTCCTATCCCAACTACGTCCATATTTCAAGGCACAGGCTCTCAACATGTCCTCCGAAATTTGGTTTGTCCTTTCCCTTTGCCCGTCGGTCTGCGGGTGGTAAGCGGAGCTAATATCCAATCGTGTACCCATAGCCTTCTGCAGCTTCCTCCAAAATCTAGAGGTAAACTGAGAACCCCGATCTGAGACTATCCTCCTCGGGATTCCATGACGGCACACGATTTGCTCCATGTACAACTCGGCTAATTGCGCAACGTTGTACTTGGCCCTTACAGGGAGAAAATGGGCTGTTTTCGTCAATCGGTCCATGATAACCCAGATGGAGTCGTAACTCGACTGAGTACGTGGCAACCCGACGATGAAATCCATACTGATGTCTTCCCACTTCCACTCGGGTACCTTCAAGGGTTGCAACAATCCAGCAGGTCTTTGATGTTTGGCCTTCACCCGTTGGCATGTGTCGCATAGTGCAACATATCCAGCTATGTCCCTCTTCATACCATCCCACCAAAAACAAGTCTTCAGGTCCTTGTACATCTTGGTACTTCCGGTATGTATGGAATAAGGTGAATCATGTGCCTCTTTTAATATCATGTCGCGGATGTGCTTCACGTTAGGCACACAAATCCTTTTTCCTAGCCAAAGCGTACCCTTCTCATCTTCCTTGAAATCCTTCTCTATTCCTTGTCGGATCCTTTCCTTGATCTCCTTGATCTCCTCATCCGTTGCTTGGCCATCTCTTATCTCTTGCTCCAATGAAGAGTGGAGTTCATCACTTCCATCTTGTTCAAGAATCCGAGGTGTAACCGTTCGAACTCCTTGCGTAGTTTGGGTGGTAGCTCCCGAACCGTGAGTTGGTGACATGCTCCCTTCCGGCTCAATGCATCAGCTACTACATTGGCCGTTCCAGGGTGGTAGTTGATTCCAACATCGTAATCCTTGATGAGTTCCAACCATCGACGTTGCCTGAAATTCAAGTCCGTTTGTGTGAATATGTACTTGAGGCTTTTATGATCCGTATAGATCTCACATCGATGTCCAAGGATATAATGTCTCCAAATCTTCAATGCATGCACTACTGCTGCTAGCTCTAAGTCATGTGTAGGATAATTAAGCTCGTGCTTCTTTATTGAGGCATAGGCTACCACTTGTCCTTCTTGCATGAGCACACATCCGAGCCCTTGTCTTGATGCGTCACAATATATGTCAAAGCTCTTTCTTACGTCCGACAATACCAAGACCGGCGCTGTGGTTAGCCTTTTCTTGAGTTCCTCAAAGCTCTCTTGGCACGCTGATGTCCACTGGAACGCTTTTCCCTTCGTTAGCAACTCCGTCATAGGTTTTGCTATCTTAGAGAAGTCCTTGATGAAGCGTCGGTAGTATCCAACCATTCCAAGAAAACTCCGGATATCTCTCACGTTTTGCAGTTGGTTCCACTTCAGAACATCTCCCACTTTTCTGGGATCAACCGATACTCCTTCCTCGGAGATAATGTGGCCTAGGAACGATATCTCCTTTAGCCAAAATTGACACTTGTTAAGCTTGGCATACAATTGATGCTCGCGCATTTTCTGCAAGGTCAATCTCAAATGTTCTTCATGCTCCTCCTCACTTTTTAAATACACCATAATGTCGTCGATGAAAACCACGACGAACTTATCCAAGTACTCCATGAAAACCTTGCTCACAAGGTACATGAAGTATGCGGGTGCATTTGTTAACCCAAAATACATGACGGTATATTCATACGAACCATACCGTGTTCAAAAGGCAGTCTTGGGTATGTCAGAGGGCTTAATCTTCAGCTGGAAGTATCCCGACTAAAGATCAATATTGGAGAACACTCTGGCTCCTTTCATTTGGTCGAATAGGTCTTCTATACGGGGCAGAGGGTATTTGTTCTTGATTGTCACCTCGTTGAGAGACCTATAGTCCACGCACATCCTTTGGGTCCCATCCTTCTTGTCTATGAAGAGCACGGGGGCTCCCCATTGTGACGAGCTTGGACGTATAAAACCCTTCTCCAGCTGCTCCTGAATTTGCTTCTTGAGTTGCACTAGTTCATTGGTGGGCATCCTATAGGGTCTCTTTGGTATGGGTGCAGTTCTGGGTACCAAATCAATGGCAAACTCAATATCCCGGTCAGGTGGCATACCTGGAAGCTCTTCCGGAAACACGTCCGAGAATTCTTGAACCACTGGAATGCTGTCCAATGTTGCTCCTTTGACGTGGTTCAAACTTGCCTTCTTGGTTGTTTGGTGGGCTGACTCAAACTCGATACGAATACCGTGCTTGTTTGTCAACTGCACGCTCCTTTCAGCACATTGGATTACTCCGTTGTGCTTGCTTAACCAATCCATTCCGAGTATTATGTCAAGTCCTTGGGAATCCAAGACAATGAGGTTGGCAAGGAAGTCTACCCCCCTTATTTTAAGGCTTACTTTCGGACATACTATATTGGTCCTCATCTCTCCACCGGGAGAATTAATCAACATAGTACAATTTAAGTGTGATATGGGTAGATTATGCTTGGCAACATACTTGGATGATATGAAGGAATGTGATGCTCCAGAATAAAATAAAATGGTGGCTGGGTTGGAGTTGGCAAAGAACATACCAATTACGACGTCCTCAGCCTGTTGTGCTTCCTCAGCAGAGACATAGTTCACGTTGCCGCGAGCATAGTTCTGCTGTCAACGGTTTCCTTTATTGTCCCCTTCGTTCGGCAGTGAGTTCTGCTTAGGCACGTTGCCTTGCTGTCCAGGACCTCTCCTAGGGCACTGACTCGCGAAGTGTCCTGTTTCCCCGCATGCAAAGCATGCCCTGTTGCCCACGGCAGCAGGTACGTTGGGGAGGGGGTTTTGAACAGGAGCGCCCATGTTGGGTCGGGGCACAGGAGGCAAAGGCACACAAGGTGCTTGTGCAACGGGTCGTTGCGGTGGTGGCTGATTAGGGAGGTATGCATGAGCGGTCGATCCATACTGCGGTGCAGATGGGGGCATGTACCGAGGTCGTACGTTGCTCCCTTGTGGCTGGTATGGCATCTTCCTCTTGACCTCTTGCTCGATCTCTTGGATCTTTCTTTCCACCACTATAGCCTTGTCAACCAGCTTCTGGAAGCTCGCGTAGTCATTGTTGAGGAGCTGAACCTGGATCTCATTGTTCAACCCTCTCATGATGTCACACCCGGTTTCTCCGAAGAACAACCGAGTGAATATCACATGTATGCCAGGATCATTTTCTCATACATGCGATGACAAATAGTGAAGCATCATTTATTACAAGTCAGGTGTCGAATATAAATAAGTCTTACATAACATATGTCTCGATGGACGATAATAAGTTCATCACAAGTAAATAAACTAGCAGCGGAATATTATTCTCGTGGGCTCCGTCACAGGTGTTGCCCGGGGGACTCCATGAACCTAGAATCCTTCTTCGGGTCCGAAGTCTTGATCATTAAACACCACATCGTCCCCTTGACTTGAGCAGCAATTTAACCAACAAATATGCAAGTTTGAGTACCGTGGGTACTCAACAAGTGTGGGAAAGTTATGTCATGCATGGCCAAAGCAAGGAGAGGTTGAACTCATGGTTAAAGCACTACGCAATTAATACCTATCACCTTAGCTTATTAAGCACCTATATTACTACATAGGTGAAATGGTCCCAATCTCCCAACCCATCATCATAATCAAATAACCATAACATCATTTCCAATGTTAAGCTCCCCGCTTAATATCCACAACTTCCAAAGTCATCATCCTCTAATCATGAATAAGTCCAAGCCGCTCTTGACCGTGAGCACGGCTATCATGACAGTTTTGACTCTGTAGAGTTTGTACCACTGTACCCACATGTAGTGATTTCATCCCCCGTTGCCGGGAGGACTAAAAGAACCTCCATTATGCCAGTGGCTACAAACCACATTCACACTTCCCAGGTGTGTAGCCAGGAGATCACTACGAAGCCTTTACAAAGGGATTCCCGACGAGCGTGGGCCCACTGAGGTTTCACCCCTAACAGCATACAAGAGGCTCCAACCCCGCTGCAGTGGCCCCCTCTTGAGCCTTGCGGTTCATATGGTAGTCCAGCTGACACCTATTCCCCGCACCATCCAACACACCCATACTACGCCGGGGATACACCTAATTAATTGGCCAAGCTGCCCCATCTCAGCATGTGGTTGGCACGGTAAAGCCAGGTTACATGCTCCATGGACCGGTCCTTAGGATCCAGGCAAGTACTAAACACAAACCCGAGTCTCGTGCACCCAGCACCAACCAAATCATTCAACTTGCCTTGATCCCTACCTCTACATAACTCATAACATCTCATTCAAGAGTATGGTAAATAAACTGATGGTCTCATATCCCAATTATCCCATTCTAAGCATGGCTAAGCACAAGTAATATGAGTGAATGACATAATAAAACAAATCCCAACCCAAGCTACAAGGAAACAAGATAATGCAATTCTAGGGAAACATCCTAGCATGGGTTTCATATTTCAATTGACAATGCAAATAATTCTATCTACACATCCTAGCATAGGATCAAAGTGGTCAAGGATACTTGCCTTCTTCCTGCTGCTCTGGGAATGGAAAGTCTTGTTCTTGGAAGGGAAGAACTTGCTCTGGGGCAGGTTCTATTCATGCCAACACACATAGCAAAAGAAAACAACAATCCATAAGACATAGTTCACACTTTCACTTCATACAACCACACATTCACATCTATGTAAGTCATTCACATTTCTAAGTGTTCTGGTTACTCTATGTGTGTTGATTTTTGGCTTACATGCACTTTTGAACATGTGCATATGATTTCTAACTTTTGATATTCAAATTTATGTTTGCACACTATATATGACTTTCAAATTTGAACAAATTACTTATATTCAATTGATACACATCTTAGCTACCAATTATGCATGACAGGTATTTTCCTACTTCAAATGGGTTTTCAGATCCTCTATCAAATCCTAAACTAAAATCTTTGGATTTGGAAACTTCATTTATCATTTTTCTAGTTATGCATACCTAGTTGCTATATTTTCAGATTTATTTCCTATGCCTAAATGTGAACTTTATTATGAAAATAGTAAGACACCTCATCTAAACAGAATAGGTTCTGATATAAAATATTAAATAATATATTTTTGAACTTCTCCTCTGATGTGAACTAATTTAAATCTATTTTACCCATTTTCAAAATTATTTATTAACCTAAAAATGTGTTCCTAGAACTAATAAACACAAACACACCCAAACAGATTTCATTTCAGCCTAAAATTTATTTTTAGTTCATTCTAAAGTTTTCCAAGTGTTAGTAGAGTTTAAACTTGAATTTACAATGTGTTTGTATTTCCTTTTAAATTTAAATCCTAGTCCCACATTCAAATTTCTAAATTGAATATCATATAGGGCTAAAAAGGTTAGTTCACCCTACTACAGGGTCTAATTTATTATTTTAAGAATTTCCAGGGGCCTAACTATGCATAACAGAGGGGTTTTGCTAATTTTTATTAAGTCTAGGGGCTAAAACTGATTTTTAATTGAATTTACATGAATTTCTGAAGTTCCAGGGGCTACATCAGAAGTTTCTGGGGCTAGCTCGTATTTTCCGAGAACCCCAGGGGGTAGCGCGTAAGAATCCCGGCTTTTATAATGCGGGGCTGACGTGGACCGTCCGATTTAAAACAGACGGCTGAGACTATAACGCCGAACCGGTACGCGGGGATTTAAATTCTACCGTGCGATTTAAAATAGACGGCGCACAAGCGGCCACGTCGCTCTGATCGAGCGCGGGCGGCGCTGCCCGGCGGCGCGCGGCGGCGGAAAGCGACGATCTCGCCGGAGAGTTTCGAATCTTCGTCAATTCTTCCTAAAACTGGGATTTCATAGCTTAGATCGGTGGAGGGGAGGTCGGGGATCTCACCTCGGGGGTTTTCTTGAGCTCGGAGGTCCTGGAAAGCGGTCGGTGACGAGGTCCGAGGTGAATTCACGGCGAGGCTCGTCGGCGCTGTGTTTGAAGCGCAAACCACCGAGTTTTCTGCACCTGTGTGATTCCCCGGAGGCGGTGGATCAAGATCAGCGCGTTAGATCAGAAATCCCGAGCGAAGATCGAGCGAAATTAGCCGGAGAAACTCGGGTTCTCACCGGAAGGAAAAACGGCTGATCATGGGTGAAAATCGGGAAGATGCCGATGTTTATATAGCCGGGGAAGGGCGGCGTTCGGTTGTGATCGAGTTTGCATCGTCCAGAACCGAAATTCGGCTGGGATACGCGAGTATCCTGGGCGGTTTTTATTCGGAGGAGAGAAGAGTCCCAGCCGGCCGAGCGCGGGCACGAGGAGGAAGAAGGATGGCGGGCCCCACACGTCAGCGAGAAAGGGAACGGGGCGCGCGGCTGCGGGCTGGCACGGGGTGGGGTGGGCCGGCTGGTGGGTTTCGGCCCACTGGCCGGTTTTTTTTCTGTTTTTCTTTTCCTTTTTCCATTTCTTTTCTGGTTTGAATTTGAATATTAATTCCAACTAAATTTGAATTTCTGCAGCCCATGCAATACGTCCAAAAAATTTTAAATTCCCATCTTAACAGGATTTTGGGGTGTTACAGCTCTACCCCCCTTAAAAGAAATCTCGTCCTCGAGATTGGTGGTTCTAAGAAAACAATTCTGGAAACTGTGCCTTAAGTTCGTCTTCTCGCTCCCATGTGGCCTCCTCTTCCGAGTGATGCTTCCACTGCACCTTGCACATCCGGATTCTTTTATTTCTTGTGAGGCGTCCCATTGTCTCCAAAATCTTGGATGGTTGCTTGGCATAAGAAAAATCCTCAGCTACGTCAACCTCGTTCATGGGTAACACCTCTTCAGGTGTTCTCAGACATTTCTTGAGCTGGGACGCATGGAATACGTCATGCACATCCGATAGGCGAGCCGGTAATTCTAGTTGATACGCCACCTCGCCTTTCCTCTCCAGAACTTGAAAGGGTCCGATGTATCAAGGTGATACCCTTTCACCTTGAACCGACGAAGTCCTCGGATAGGGGACACCTTGAGATAGACATAGTCCCCCACGTTGAAAACAAGGTCTCTTCTTCGTACATCGGCATAGCTCTTTTGTCTGAGGTTGAGATCTGGCTGGGTGAAAATGTACTTTAAACTCTTATGATCCGTATATATCTCTGTCCTCTTCCCCATCAAGTAGTGCCGCCAAATTTTTAACGCGTGTACCACTACGGCTAGTTCTAGGTTATGTGTAGGATAGTTCTTCTCGTGCTTCCGGAGCTGCCGGGATGCATAAGCCACGACATGCCCTTCTTGCATGAGAACACATCCCAACCCGTTTCCAGAGGCACCGCAGTACACCGAAAAGTTCTTCTGCATATCTGGCATAACTAGCACTAGGGCTGTTGTCAATCTTTTCTTTAGCTCCTGAAAACTCATCTCGCACTGCGGCGTCCATGTGAATGCGATTCCCTTCTCCAACAGTTTGGTGAGGTGTCTCGAGATCTTGGAGAATCCCTCAATAAACCGTCGATAGTATCCAGCCAATCCCAAGAAGCTTCGAACGTCCCTGACATTCTCAGGGGTCTTCCACTTCTGTATATCCTCGATCTTGGCGGGATCTACGGAGATTCCTCCCTCCGAGATTATATGTCCTAAGAAGGGAACTCTCTTCAGCCAAAACTCACACTTGCTCAACTTGGCATATAGTTGGTGTTCTCTCAGCTTCTGCAACACCAACCTTAGATGTTTCTCATGTTCCTCTTCGTCTTTGGAGAAGACGAGGATGTCATCAATGAAAACCACCACAAATTTGTCCAGATATTCCATGAATACCTTGTTCATGAGATACATGAAGTATGCCCGGGCATTAGTTAGCCCGAAAGGCATGACGGTGTATTCATACAGTCCATACCGAGATACGAAAGCCGTCTTGGGAATATCAGTTTGCCTTATCTTAAGTTGGTGGTATCCCGACCTGAGATCAATTTTTGAGAACACACAAGCTCCCCTCAACTGATCAAACAAGTCTTCAATGCGGGGTAATGGGTACATGTTCTTGATGGTTACTTCATTCAATGCACGGTAGTCTATGCATAACCTTTGGGTTCCGTCCTTCTTGGGCACAAATATCACTGGAGCTCCCCATGGTGAGGAACTAGGACGAATATATCCCTTCTCCGTCAATTCTCTCAAATGATCCTTGAGTTCTCCCAGCTGCTTCGAGTCTATCCGATAAGGTCTCTTGTATATCGGGGCTGTTCCAGGCACTAGCTCAATTGCGAATTCCACTTCACAATCAGGAGGCATTCCTGGCAACTCCTCCGGAAAAACATCTGGATATTCCCTGATGATCCTGATCTCCTCCACTTTCACCACGACTTGATTTAATTTAATGTCCCTCCTAGGCTCTTGTATTGTTATGAACTTTACTCTTGTGCCACTAGGGTGAGTTAGTTCCACCGTTCTGGTCGAACAATGGATGATCCCCTTATGTTTGGTCAACCAATCCATACCCAAGATAATACCTATCCCTTGTGAATCTATCACTATGAGGTTAGCAGTAAATACTACCCCATTAATGTCTAGGTTCACCTTGGGACACACTTGTCTTGTCCTTATTTCTCCACCTGGAGAGTTTACTGCTAGCATATGGTTCATTTGTGTTGTTGCTAGATCATGCTTCTTAACAAACCCTTGAGCAATGAACGAGTGGGTAGCACCAGAATCAAAAGCAGGGTTGCAATGTGTAAATTGGCAGGAAACTTACCAACTACCACGTCGGGTGCCTCTTGCGCCCCCTCCATGGTGACGTGGTTCACCCGTCCTCGCATTACATTCTGCTGTTGCAGCTGCACGGGCTTCTTCTTTGGGCACTTATGGGCGTAGTGCCCCACTTCACCACAGTTAAAGCATTGCACCCCAACCTTAGGTGCCTGGCCTTTGTTGTCTTGGGGTTGGTTTGGGGGTCCATGTACTGCTGGTCGAGGTTGATATGTAGGGCGAGGCTGCTGTCCAAACTGACGCTGTGGTGGTGCTGGTGCTGCCGGAGGCCTGAAGTTCGGGTTGTACCCTCTCGGTGCTGAGTAGGGTACCGCAGCACGACTCGTCTGCCCTGCGGGTTGCTGCATCAGACGTGGGCGGGTGTTGCTATCCGAGGCTTGGTGTGACCACCCGGCCTTCCTCTTGTTTTCATTTTCCAAGGCCTACAGCTTCCTTTCTACAACAAATGCTCTATCCACCATCTTTTGGAAGCTTTCATACTCGCTGGAGGACATTGCACACTGCATTTCTGCGGTAAGTCCTTCCACGAAACAATCATGTTTCTGCTCATCAGTCTCTATGTCCCGTGAGGCATAACGGGATAGTTGAGTGAATTTAGTGAGGTATTCCCTCACAGTCATGTTTCCTTGCTGCAATCCCAAGAACTCCTTCCTCTTGTTTTTGAGTTCACCCCTTGATATGTAATGGTTGCGGAAGCTACGCTTGAACTCTTCCCAAGTGATGTTCTCAGGGTCATGATGGGCGGCCACGTAAGCGGTCCACCAATCAGCAGCAGGTCCATGAAATTGGTCAGAGGCAAACAACACCCTCTCATACCCTTGGCATTGTATGATCCTCATCTTGCTCTCAATGGTCTTTAGCCAGTCATCTGCCTCCAGGGGTTTAGCAGCACTTGCAAACTTTGGAGGTTGAGTTCCCAGAAACTCACTCAACCTTGGTTGGCATGGTGCAGCTTGTGGAGGTGGAGCTTGGTGCAAGTTGGCCACCACTTGAGTCAGGTTCTGGATGAGCTGATTTTGATTCTCAAGCATTTGGTGGATGGGATCAACTCCTTCACGGCGACCACCCCTGTCTTGGCCTCCAGAAAGATGAGTGTTGCAGGCCTCAACGTTGTTGTTGGCGAGGTTGGCAGCACGACCCTTTCCTCTTCCGGCCATCTAGCATGATCAACCAAATGTCAATTTAAAGCATTACGTATTATCTTACTACTTTCACTCGTTTTTACTTTGAAGTGTTGAGGCTTTGTTGTATTTATACTTTCTGAGGGTTCATGTCTCACACAAAAATAAATGCACTATTATTTCATGTGGGTTAACACACCAAAGCAAAACAACCTGAAGACGAGGCTGTGGACAATTGCTCATGGCTTCCACAACTCACGTCACACACCAACCATTAACACTCCATTAACTAGGGTAACGACTCAACTACTCGACATCCTGCTAAACTAAGGAAAGGACTCTACACTACTCGTATCACTGAACTAGCTCCTCGGGATCTTCCTCATTATTGCGACTGCCTTCTGACTCTGCTTTGGGTGGGGAGGCTGCTGGTGGAGAAGTGCGACGACGCCTGATCGCCCGATGATCTGGGGAGTCAGGAGTCCATGTATCATTTACGGTGACACACAGTTCATTCCCATCTCCTCTTTCTCTCGCCCTCAAGCAAGCTCTAAGTAACGCCTCGGTTTCCTTCAGGGTGTCACGAACATCCTGAAGCTCCTGCTGACACTCCTGCAGTCGAGTGCTGAGCATAGCAGCATCCTCCAAGCACAAGTCCATGTGCTCATGGGAAGTCCCCTGCTGCACTGGCGGGTACTTGTACTCCGTCGTACCACTCTCACGCTGGAGGACATACATGTACTCAGTCCTGTCCAGGTGGCGACGGTAGTTGTGACTCTGGCAGGTGATGGCCTCCCAGGTGACATCCTTCTCCGCATCGACATGTGTCGCTCGACAAGCCGGAGAGCGGTGGATCTTAAGCAGCTGATTTTCGTGGATAATCCTCATCTCTGAACTCCATTCTTCCCTCTTCTCACGGATGGTCCAGGTGGAGCTATAGTGTATGATTAGCTTTCCCGTATTGCCGGCGGCTTGGAGCATGCGTCGAAGACGGCGCAACAAGCCTCCTACTGCCAATCCGTAGAAAAGGTACGTCACCGGACGACTCTCCTCTCTTTGGGCAAGGGCAACTACGGGAACTCTCCCTCCTGTGGACTTGCGAGCGGTGCGAATCATGCGAACCATCTAAAACATAAAGCATTTAAACTTAAGTTAGATAAAATTTTAAACAAAAATCCTATTTGAATAAAAGTTGGGATAAGATGAAGAAAGTGACCCCATTAAATAACACTTTTCAACCCACACCTTGTAAAATAGTTTTTAGGAAAATAGGGTCCTTAAATACGTCCATTTCTACCTAGGTCCACGTTCCTACGGGCAACCTTGGCTCTGATACCACTTCTGTCACACCCGGTTTCTCCGAAGAACAACCGATTGAATATCACATGTATGCCAGGATCATTTTCTCATACATGTGATGACAAATAGTGAAGCATCATTTATTACAAGCCAGGTGTCGAATATAAATAAGTCTTACATAACATATGTCTCGATGGACGATAATAAGTTCATCACAAGTAAATAAAATAGCAGCGGAATATTATTCTCGTGGCCTCCATCACAGGTGTTGCCCGGGGACTCCATGAACCTAGAATCCTTCTTCGGGTCCGAAGTCTTGATCATTAAACACCACATCGTCCCCTTGACCTGAGCAGCAATTTAAACCAACAAATATGCAAGTTTGAGTACCGAGGGTACTCAGCAAGTGTGGGAAAGTTATGTCATACATGGCCAAAGCAAGGAGAGGTTGAACTCAAGGTTAAAGCACTACGCAATTAATACCTATCACCTTAGCTTATTAAGCACCTACATTACTACACAGGTGAAATGGTCCCAATCTCCCAACCCATCATCATAATCAAATAACCATAACATCATTTCCAATGTTAAGCTCCCCGCTTAACATCCACAACTTCCAAAGTCATCATCCTCTAATCATGAATAAGTCCAAGACGCTCTTGACCGTGAGCACGGCTGTCATGACAGTTTTGACTCTACAGAGTTTGTACCACTGTACCCACATGTAGTGATTTCATCCCCCGTTGCCGGGTGGACTAAAAGAACCTCCATTATGCTAGTGGCTACGAACCACATTCACACTTCCTAGGTGTGTAGCCAGGAGATCACTACGAAGCCTTTACAAAGGGATTCCCGACGAGCATGGGCCCACTGAGGTTTCACCCCTAACAGCACACAAGAGGCTCCAACCCCGCTGCAGTGGCCCCCTCTTGAGCCTTGCGGTTCATATGGTAGTCCAGCTGACACCTATTCCCCGCACCATCCAACACACCCATACTACGCCGGGGATACACCTAATTAATTGGCCAAGCTGCCCCATCTCAGCATGTGGTTGGCACGGTAAAGCCAGGTTACATGCTCCATGAACCGGTCCTTAGGATCCAGGCAAGTACTAAACACAAACCCGAGTCTCGTGCACCCAGCACCAACCAAATCATTCAACTTGCCTTGATCCCTACCTCTACATAACTCATAACATCTCATTCAAGAGTATGGTAAATAAACTGATGGTCTCATATCCCAGTTATCCCATTCTAAGCATGACTAAGCACAAGTAATATGAGTGAATGACATAATAAAACAAATCCCAACTCAAGCTACAAGGAAACAAGATAATGCAATTCTAGGGAAACATCCTAGCATGGGTTTCATATTTCAATTGACAATGCAAATAATTCTATCTACACATCCTAGCATAGGATCAAAGTGGTCAAGGACACTTGCCTTCTTCCTGCTGCTCTGGAAATGGAAAGTCTTGTTCTTGGAAGGGAAGAACTTGCTCTGGGGCAGGTTCTATTCATGCCAACACACATAGCAAAAGAAAACAACAATCCATAAGACATAGTTCACACTTTCACTTCATACAACCACACATTCACATCTATGTAAGTCATTCACATTTCTAAGTGTTCTGGTTACTCTATTTGTGTTGATTTTTGGCTTACATGCACTTTTAAACATGTGCATATGATTTCTAACTTTTGATATTCAAATTTATGTTTGCACACTATATATGACTTTCAAATTTGAACAAATTCCTTATATTCAATTGATACACATCTTAGCTACCAATTATGCATGAAAGGTATTTTCCTACTTCAAATGGGTTTTCAGATCCTCTATCAAATCCTAAACTGAAATCTTTGGATTTGGAAACTTCATTTATCATTTTTCTAGTTATGCATACCTAGTTGCTATATTTTCAGATTTATTTCCTATGCCTAAATGTGAACTTTATTATGAAAATAGTAAGACACCTCATCTAAACAGAATAGGTTCTGATATAAAATATTAAATAATATATTTTTGAACTTCTCCTCTGATGTGAACTAATTTAAATCTATTTTACCCATTTCCAAAATTATTTATTAACCTAACAATGTGTTCCTAGAACTAATAAACATAAACACACCCAAACAGATTTCATTTCAGCCTAAAATTTATTTTTAGTTCATTCTAAAGTTTTCCATGTGTTAGTAGAGTTTAAACTTGAATTTACAATGTGTTTGTGTTTCCTTTTAAATTTAAATCCTAGTCCCACATTCAAATTTCTAAATTGAATATCATATAGGGTTAAAAAGGTAAGTTCACCCTACTACAGGGTCTAATTTATTATTTTAAGAATTTCCAGGGGCCTAACTATGCATAACAGAGGGGTTTTGCTAATTTTTATTAAGTCCAGGGGCTAAAACTGATTTTTAATTGAATTTACATGAATTTCTGAAGTTCCAGGGGCTAGATCAGAAGTTTCCGGGGCTAGCTCGTATTTTCCGAGAACCCGAGGGGGTAGCGCGTAAGAATCCCGGCGTTTATAATGCGGGGCTGACGTGGACCGTCCGATTTAAAACAGACGGCTGAGATTATAACGCCGAACCGGTACGCGGGGATTTAAATTCTACCGTGCGATTTAAAATAGACGGCGCACAAGCGGCCACGTCGCTCTGATCGAGCGCGGGCGGCGCTGCCCGGCGGCGCGCGGCGGCGGAAAGCGACGATCTTGCCGGAGAGCTTCGGATCTTCGTCAATTCTTCTTAAAACTGGGATTTCATAGCTTAGATCGATGGAGGGGAGGTCGGGGTTCTCACCTCGGGGGTTTTCTTGAGCTCGAAGCTCCTGGAAAGCGGTCGGCGACGAGGTCCGAGGTGAATTCACGGCGAGGCTCGTCGGCGCTGTGTTTGAAGCGCAAACCACCGAGTTTTCTGCACCTGCGTGATTCCCCGGAGGCGGTGGATCAAGATCAGCGCGTTAGATCAGAAATCCCGAGCGAAGATCGAGCAAAATTGGCCGGAGAAACTCAGGTTCTCACAGGAAGGAAAAACGGCTGATCGTGGGTGAAAATTGGGAAGATGCCGATGTTTATATAGCCGGGGAAGGGCGGCGTTCGGTTGTGATCGAGTTTGCGTCGTGTAGAACCGAAATTTGGCTGGGATACACGAGTATCCGGGGCGGTTTTTATTCGGAAGAGTCCCGGCCGGCCGAGCGCGGGCGCGAGGAGGAAGAAGGATGGCGGGCCCCACACGTCAGCGAGAAAGGGAAGGGGGCACGCGGCTGCGGGCTGGCGCGGGGTGGGGTGGGCCGGCTGGTGGGTTTCGGCCCACTGGCCGGTTTTTTTCTGTTTTTCTTTTCCTTTTTCCATTTCTTTTCTGGTTTGAATTTGAATTTGAATTCCAACTAAATTTGAATTTCTGCAGCCCATGCAATACGTCCAAAAAATTTTAAATTCCCCTCTTAACAGGATTTTGGGGTGTTACACATGAACAGGTACTGCTTCCGTTGGTCCGAGTTGACATCTTCGGGGGTGTACCGGTACATTTGCGTGAACTTGTTGAGATACTCATTCATGCTTTTCTGTCCTTGGCAGAGACCTTCGAACTCCTGTCTCTTGAGCATCATTACACCAGCAGAGATGTAATGAGAGCGGAAACTCTCCTTGAACTCAGTCCAAGTGATCGTCTCCGGGTCGACATGAGCGTTGCACAGGGCATCCCACCAGTCAGCGGCAGCTCCAATGAGTTGGTGCGACGCAATAAGAACCTTCTCTCGGTCATTGCACTGAACTATGGCAAGCTTCTTCTCCATGGATTTCAACCAGTCGTTGGCCTCCATGGGGTCGTTAGCTTGAGCAAAGGTGAGTGGTCGAGTCCTCATGAACTCTCCCAGTCTGTTATGAGCTGGCGGTGGTGGCGGCGGTGGTGCCGGAACGGGGTTGTTTTTGTTGGCCTGCAACTGACCCAAAGTTTGGATCATGGTTTACATAAGTTGATTCTGTATGGCCATCAACCGTTCCAGGATGTTCTCACCAGCTCCGGGGTTAACAGGAACTTCATCGTGGCCATCCTCTTGGTTGCCATGGACGTTCCTTCCTTGGCGGCCGGCGTTTCCTCTCACCATCTGTGAGAGAGAACGAAATAGTATAGAGGTTAGAAGGTTAGATGGACCCCCCTAACTATATGCATCAAGGTGGATTGGACAATATATATTAGCCCATATGAGGATGTGAACAAGTGCCGAGGTATCTCACAACTCTTTCTACTTATATGTGGATATGGACAACGCTTGAGACGTCCCACAACTCACACTAAGCACACAATCACAAACAATCATCACAAGGGCTCACACAACTCCTATTCAAGGTTTATTCAATGGGGGTCCTATATGGCTTAGGGTGATGCCAATCTGTGATCCAACTATGGCTTCTCCTAGGCTTGTATCCTACGTCAAGGTAGTTCCAATGCCAATCTATGCATCCTAGGCTTGCATCCTATGGTCAGCGTGGCTTCTAATACCAATCTGTTACTAGGGTGCGTCCTACAGTCAACGTGGCTCAGCTACCAATCTGTGATCATTCTAGGCTTGTGATCTACGATCAACCCGTGGCTGGTTGATACCAATCTGTGTCTGATACCAACTTGTGACTTCTATCTTAGCGTGTAACCTACCGTCGACCCGTGGCTCTGATACCAATCTGTGACACCCTCAATTTCGTGGAAAAACCACGGAACCGAGAACTGATGCATCTGTGTGCCCAGGATGTTCATCACACATATACACATCATCCACAAACTGAATTTCAGAATATATATAACAACGAATAACAGAGTTTATTACAAGGTTTCATGAGTCTTGGACTCGGCTTGGCAGCGGAAGTCTTATTTCTATGCAGCGGAAGTCTTCTAACTAGTGCGGAAGCAAACTAAGCAGCAGCGGCTCCATCTCTACTCCATCCCCATAGACAAGGTTGAGGACACCCACAGACAAGGTTGAGGACAGACTACACGCCTAATGCTCCACTTGGTCTTCATAGTAATCTTCTCCTGTTGCTAATGATGAAATAATAATGCAAGTTTGAGTACAATGATTTACTCAGCAAGTGCGGGAAAATATGATATGTAGCTCACAACAAGGTGGGTATAAAAAGGCTCATTGCAGAAAGCAAAGTTATTTACCAAAATCACGATAAAACAGCAACTTAACTTTAAGTGAACGTAATCCTAACATGTATTAAAATACCAACATACCTCCATTATGTTCATCACTTTCCATGTCTCAACCAGACATTAATCAACTTCATTCTTGCTCACGAATACCTTCTCGTATTCGCTACCATCTCACGAATTCCATCTCGTATTCGCTACCATTTCATCTCATAAACAATTCCGTCTCGGACCAAGACCAATCTCGTTGCCATGACTCAACAGTCATGCAACCAAATCTTATCACCCGGACTCAACAGTCACGAAAGCCAAACCATAACCAATAACCATCGCAACTAATCATGGAAGTTGGCCAGGCGCTCGTGACCGTAAGCTGGGCTATCATGATAGTTTTAGACTCTGCAGATTTTGTACCACTTTACCCACAAGTTTGTGATTGCGTCAGCCGTCGGCGGCTGCAGAACCTCCATTATACCAGTACACAACCGTTGGTGTATGGTCAAGAGATCACAAAATAGCCTTTACAAAGGGACTACTAGATGTATGGACTCACTAAGGTTTCACCGGCAGGCTAAAATCTCCAATTCTCCCACCCACGGGGCCCCTCTTGTGCCATGCAGTTCCCAGGGCAGTCCTCACTCGATTCCCATTCCCCGCGCCTTCCACGGTCCATAACAAACTAGTAATTTACCTAATTAGTCAGCTAAGCCGCACCCATACTTGGCCTTGTGGTGGCACTGTCATCCTGGCATGTGCTCGCATGAACCGGTCCTTAGATCTACGGCAAGTAACCACCATCTCAGGCTACCTCATTCACAAACCCAGGCTTGCCTAGATCTCCCTCCGATCCATGTTCATTAACAACATCAGTTTCTCATTATCATTACGAGTGCAGTTAGCTAGACACATCTATCTCGCTTCCCAATCCCATGGACTCAGCGAAGCATAAAAGCAAAAACCATACTCGACTCATAAACTTCCCTGGCGACAAGGGTGGTTTAACCAAAACTAGTAAACTCCTATAAAAGGGTTTTCCATCATGTTTGACTCAGCACACACACCTTTTCGCAAAAACAAAACAGTTTTCCCAAAACACAGGATCAATATGGTCAAGGGGCCCTTGCCTTGTTCTGGCGGTTCCGGTTGCTCAAAATCTTGTTGTTGTAGTCCGTCGTAGGTAGCTCCCTGAGCTTGTCCTTCTATTCTCGATCACGCATATACAAGATTTACAGCAATCAATATCATGCACAAACTCTACTTTAAGATACAATGATGCGTATGCATGTTAATCCTATGGTGCAGTTTTGTTTTGTGCGTGTTCTTGCATGTTTGTATGGGGTTTTTATGGAAAACAGAGGTGTATAGATCAAATGTGGACGTGGCGATGATCTGGCTTAAGATCTAAATCAAACCGATCAACACGTGATCTGTCCACGAAAAAGCTTCTGTTTCGAAGTAATTGAGGAAGCAGATGCGAATAAAAACCGTGATGATGTTGTGAGGTGATAATGGAGACCTACCTTACATTCTTCTTTGTCTCGGGGTCCTTTTCCTAGCAAGACAGATCGTTGGGGCTCTCTTCCGGTGATTTCCCGCGACTGAACTCCGGCGAAGGGTTTACTCGGCGAGTTGGGGCTAGGGTTCTAAGTTGTCGGCTCAGGAGATGGAAAAGAAATTTGTGGTTACGGCCAAGGGTTTTCGGTTCTATTTATAACCGGAAAAAGAAGAGTTCTAATCTGATTGGACATCGAATAAGAGTCCCATTCAAACTGTTTTTAGATCTTAACAACTTATCCTTAATTGATTTGGTGCGGTAACATTGTGGAAGTCGTGTCGGTTTCCTCAGTACCGGGGATTCCCATGCATACAGAAGAAAAACCGCTTCAGAATCGCGTCCTTACGCGGTGATGAGCTTCGGAAGCTCCACGTGTCCATTGGGGGCCTGGTCCCCCTTTTCCGCAAAGATGAGCTCCAGTTGTGCCACGTGTCAAGCGAGCGAGGCCTCCCTCATTCTCAGAGGTGGGCTCCGCGTGCGCCACGTATCCTGGCGGGCAGGAACCTCCCTCTCTTCATAGGCGAGCTCCACGTGCGCCACATGTCTGGTGGGTCGGGACCTCCCCTCTCAACAGAGGCGAGCTCCGTGAATGCCACATGTCAGTTCCAGACCTCCCCCTCTCTTCAGAGGTGGCTCCAGGGTGCCATGTGTCAATTCCGGACCTCCCCTCTCTTCTGAGGTGAGCTCCGAGAATGCCACGCGTCAAGTAGCGCCGGACTTCCTTTTTCCTCAGAGATGAGCTCCGAGGTCGAAACGTGTCCATTAGCGTCGGACCTCCTGGAGGCGAGCTCCGGAGGTGACACGTGTTCGGTAGTGTCGGTCCTCCCGGAGGTTTGCTCCGAGAGCGACACGTGTTTAGGGGGGCCGGACCTCTCGGAGGTGAGCTCCGAACGCCCCACGTGGTCAGCGGCTGCGGGAATTGTCTTCGGCGCTCTCTGTAAACTAGAAATCTAGCTCTTTTTGGCTATCTTTTTAATATTTTCTCTATTTCTACTTATTTTTAAAAATTTTCTACATATAAAATATGAATATATGCAGAATCCTAAAATGAGGGTGTCACAAATCTACACCCCTTAAATTGAATCTCGCCCTCGAGATTCATTAGTAGAAAATAGATGAGGAAACTCTGTCTTGATATCTTATTCACGCTCCCATGTGGCTTCAGCTTCGGTGTGATGGCTCCATTGTACATTGCACCATCGGATCACTTTGTTCCTCGTGACCCTTTCCTTTACGTCCAAAATTCGGACAGGGTGCTCTACATAGGTCAGGTCCCCCTGAAGTTCGAGATCTTCCATTGGTACTTGCTCTTCTGGCACTCTCAAGCACTTCTTGAGCTGAGATACATGAAACACGTCATGTACGTCTGAGAGGTGCGTTGGGAGCTCTAGTTGATAGGCTACTTCTCCTCGCTTGTCTAAAATCTTAAATGGTCCGATATAGCGAGGTGCTAGCTTGCCTTTGACGTTGAAATGTCGTTGGCCACGGATAGGCGATACCTTAAGGTATATGTAGTCTCCTACTTCGAAAGTCAACTTTCTTCGTCTATTGTCCGCATAGCCTTTCTGTCGTGACTGAGCAGCCTTTAAGTTCTCCCGTATCGTTTGGACTTGTATTTCAGCTTCTTGTAGCACTTCGGGTCCAAACACTTGGTTTTCTCCGGCCTCATTCCAAAACAACGGCGTTCTACACCGTCTGCTCATTTGATCCACCTAAGGGTGTGGTTAATAAAACTGTTCCAGAGAAAAATGAAAAATGTTCAGAAACATTTTTCAGAATTTCTCTGAACTTTTTAGCTCATATCTTTTGCTAGGAACCTTAAAATTAGATGGAACCAATTCCATTAGAACCCTCTGAAAATCTAGTTTCCATAAAGTCATGGCTTGCTCCATGAAAATCCCTAGAACATCCTAAGAGCTCCAATTAAGGTCAAATATACATTTACTTGTGCAGGGCTCAAATGAGCTTTGCTTCTGATGAAATTTGGCCAAGTCTCCCTATAGGTTGTATCCAAGCAACAGTAAAAATTTCAGAGTTATTAGCCCTATATAACTATATGTAAGGGCCTAAGTTTTTGCACACATTCAAAGTGTTCATCACACCGCGCACACCTCATTTGAGGAAAACTTATGAACACATTTGAAGAGAAAGTAAACACTATCAACATGGTCATTAGAGGATAAACTCACAAAATGCAAAAGTGGTATTTCCCACATGCATCGTATAGGGGCTGAGCATATGAAAAAAAAACTCCTACACCTTGCTAGGGATGCTCATGCCAAGTTTCACCCAAATCCAAAACCTTTTGAGGTATTTTTGGGTATAATTAGAAAGAGGCTAGTTTGAACTTAAATTCAAATTCAAACCCCTTTTATAAAGGTCCCAAAAATATGAATACAAAGAAACTTGGGTTTTCACAAGCATTGGTGTCATGTGTATGAAAAATGGTACTGGTTTAAACTTTTTTACACAGGTGGTAACACATGAGGGTCTTTCTAAACAAACTTAGGGTTACTCACATGCTTGGATCCTAGGTGGATTAAACCCACAGATTTGAAGTCTCAGGTGCATTGGAAGGGTTTAAAAATCAGATTTTGAACTAAATGTTCAACTCAAATTTCAAATGAGGGAGAACACAATGGTAATTCAAACTGTTGTGCTCAAACTCTTGTTTGCAGCAGCTAACACAAGAATCAGATTGCATATTTGGATTCCTTAGGCCCAAATTAGTGGGTATGCAAAGTTTCATGAATTGTTGAAATGTTTTGCAACTCATTTTCCAAAATGGACTTTAAATTACAAAGAATTCAAATGCCCATTTGAATTTGGATGAAACTTGCCCAAATTGTCCAAATGCATCTCAGATTTGAGCTCCCACAATTTCAATTCACCATTTACAAATTTGGAAGATATTTTGGAGAGGGATAAGGAGGGACTGAACTGTGGGACCCACATGTCAATGAGACAGTTCAAATGGCAAAAAGATCTGAGTGCAGTCTCTGTTTTTGCTCTTCAGTCGGTTCACTCGGGCAGACCGAGGCTTCTCACCGTGCGACACAGGGGCAAGCCGGAGCCACCTCCTCCTTGAGATCCTTGCGCTGGCTAGCTGGTTCCCTGTTCTCATCACCTCAGCCCGTGCTTCTTTTGCTCACAACACCCAGAACCGGCTCAGTTTTATTGCTCCTCGCGCTGGAACCTAACAGAGGCTGCCGCCATCCCGTTGATCGGTCGAGCACACAAAATCTCGCGTGAAAACTTCGTTTGGGCAGCAAAACCGAATCACCGCAACTCCCATGACCTCCTCGCACCACAGCCGAGTGGTTCTTTGTTCTCCTCACTCGGGCGCAAGCTTTCCCGCGGCGGCCGAGAGCAAAGGCGACGGGGTGCGCTCGTGGACAGCCTTACAGAGAGACTTTCATGACCAAGCAAGAGGACCTTTGGACGCGGAAGACCTTCTTCCTGCTCACCTCCAAGCCTTAGCCCACGCCATGGAAGATCCTCGCAGAATTTCCAGTTTCTTCGCCGGCCGGCTCAAACCGAGGTACGTGTAAGAAAACTTCAAATTCGTGATTGATATTTGCTTAGAGGCCACAAAATTTCATACACATGAACTAAACTTGCTTAGCAACGATTCCTCTTTGGAACCCTAGCATGAAACCACTGTGCACGGTGTATTTTCAACTTTTCCGACGGTCGCTATGGCAGGGAGAATTGGGCTCACGGTGAAAGCTATGTTAGAGCCATCTTCGGGCTGTTTCTCCACCAAGTCGATCTTCCCTAGCATCCAGCGGTGCTGTAGAGCCCTTCCACCGAAGATTTGGCGGGCTAAAAGGGCCGGGCGACGTCGCCGAAATTGTACCGAGCCGCCGCACCGTCGCCGGCTGTGTTAGAGCCACCGCCGGTCGGGGGAATTGCCTCCATCGTGTTCAATGTGTGGTGTTAGGACCTAGCGGCGAGAGAGAGCTTGGGAGCTGGCCGTACGTCGGGATTCAGGGCATCTCCGGCGAGCCCGGTGGCGCGCGGGCGCGGGAGCGGGAGGTAGACGATAATGGGATCGGGCCCGCATGTCAGCCACTCGGTGAATAGGGGTGGGATTTTCTGTTGCACGGGATCGGGTTGTGACAGCGCGGGAGAGACCCTGTGGCCCCGTGTGGTTTAGCCGAGGGGGTGACACGTGGTAACCGGACCCGCTGTCAGAGATTTGAACTTTTCCCGGTTAAATTGAATTCCAGAATTTCCCCAAACTTTAGAACCTCATAACTTTTGCTAGGAAGCTTCAAATTTAGTGATTTAAATTTGGTTGGATTCAGGTTGGAAACCTATATACGAATATTCAAACCCAATTTGTATGAAAGTCATTATTTAATTCTGGAAAATTCTTAAACTTTTCAGCAAAAGAATTTTAAAGGGAGTTTGGTTCATCCACAAATCCTCAAATTTTTCCAGAATATTCTTTATGATGTTAGTGAACTCCTGTCAAATTTTCAGATCATTTGGAGTTGATTTGTTTAGGGTAATTCAGATTTGAAGTAGCTGTGTTCAATTGGATACAGAAACATTTTCAGAAATTTCCAAAACTTGGAAATTCAGTTCTGGGTAATTCTTAGCTCCAAAAATCCTAGGAAATTTCATGCAGGCCCTATGAACTATAATTGCAATTGTAGTTCACTAAGTCTGGCATGAACATGTGAGTTACTTCAGAATTAATTCCTTTTTGCTTAATTGCTTAGATATTTGTTCTGAACAAACCACTCAATGAAAAGTGCTAATTTTTTGTCCAGATGACTTTATTGTGATAAGGAACTCACATGAAAATTTTCGGCTCCATTCGAGCTCTGGATCACCCCTGTTCTGTTTAACCTTTTAAGGTGATCAACATAGAAGAGGGGAAAAACACTTAGCACTTAATCATGTTGCTTAAACCCAAACCCAAACCAGTAGCACCAGTGTCATTTTAAATTCTTAAACAGAGTTCCAATTTTTAAACTTGTCATTAGAACTTGTTAGCAAAATCTTTACAATTAAATCCATATGCATATTCATCACGTGTAGCATCTACGTGGAGATTTTGAAACAATCAGGGTGGAGATCAAAGAAGGAGGAAAGCGAGTGATCAAGCCTCAAGTGGTCTTAACTAGCTGAATATTATAGATTAGATCCCTGCAAAACAAAGGCAAGCCCCGGTTTGCATCAAAATATACAAGTTTTTATTTGTATTCACTTTATATTGTCTAGCATTTTGTTTATTGCATTAAGTCTAGACGGTATGACACTCCAAATGCATGACCCAGAAAACCCTGGAGTTTAATGTAGAGTAGGTTATCAATTGATTATAACTTCTGCTCTCAAGTTAACAAAACTGGATTAAAAGAGGCATAACTCGAGTAGGCAGTTTCCTACTCGTGAACTGGGATTAAGAGGGATCAATCGGAAGAGTTAGGAATTGATCCTCATAGTTGGGAATGGAGACCGGGCAGTGGATGGAAGGCTCAAGGACATGGTCCTGTGAACCTAGTCTATGTCTGAGTCGATTAAGGCCCGTTCTCGTGTGCGGCCCTGTGGGACAAGTTTGAGTTGTGTACCGGATGCATACTGGCTATATGGGACCCAGGAAACCTATGTAACATGTTAACCTGGGTGTCCAGGCATTCCCCACCATCTTATGCAGATGCTGAAAGGATAGAGATGTCGGCTCTATGAGGGTTTTCCGTAGTGAGACTTAATCCATGTCGGTGGGACCGGTTTGACATTTGGGTGTCGTGTGAAAGGTTACCACATACGACGTTGATGGGATTTGTTGATCACCGGTCTTGGACAGGCGTATGTGTCATGTCAGCCGGGTGTTATTGATTCGAATCACCGTCGCTCACGGAATGAACTGAGCATACTTGTTCTCTATGTCGTGACGTAGTAATGAACTGGGAAAAATTTAATATGCTTCGCGAGTAATCCTCATAATGGAGATGAGGAATGATCAACACTTTCACTAAATTTATTTTCCACCTCGGGTTAGTAGCGTCGATGCAAAGCGTTTCTTGTTTGATTGTGGAGTCTCGACGTTGATGGCGCAAGGTCTGTATGGGTCTAGGGTAGCTCACTAAAGTTACTTTCACCTCGGGCAAGTGACATCGAGATGAAACATTTCTTGTTTGTTTGTGGAGTCTCGATGTAAATTGTGCGAGGGCTATAAAAGTTGCTTAAAACTTGAAGTAAGGACTCTCCTTTAGCTCAAGATCATCTTTTATGCAAACTTCTATATTCAGCCCTCTATTTTCAGCATGTAGAGTTTCATGACTAGGGTGACGGTTAAGTCTTGCTGCGCTTCATGCTCACAGATACTGCATGAGTTGTTTTGCAGGTAATAACACTACGCTGATATGTATGGGTGTCCGATGAGACTCGGAACTCTCTGAGTGGCGAACTCATGGTAACCCATGCCGCTGCTATTGTGATCATGTTGTTAGAGAGAAGGGTCCGCGGGCTGGACATCTTCTCTGTTGCTTAGCATACATATGAGACGTGAGTTGTATGAGTCTTCCGCTGTAGATTATTTTGAGAAGTATTTGTAAAATTCACACTTTGTAAGCTTCCGCTTGATTTATGTAATATGATACTTTATTATGTGTGCTGTTGGGTGCCGCATCGCACGGCACCATCCAATGCGATTCCCGGGCGAGCAGCACGGCCCCGTGATCGGGTCTGGGCCCTCACAGCATGGTATCAGAGCCGCATTGGTAATAGCGCATGGAATAAGGATCGTATTACGACAAAAACTTAGGATACGGTGAGGAAACGGTATTAGGCCCACATAAGGACAATAGTAGTGTAGTTACTTAAAAGTGGCATGACTAACATACTTGTTATAATTCTGAATTTTGATTATGTAACGACGCACCTACGCTCAGGTAAGCAGGGTAAGGAACGCCACCGAAAGTGGTTCAATTTCGGTTAGCTCCCCTGACGAGGAAAGTGGTTCAGGGATAGGTCTCACAGCTTGGTGTGAGATGTCAATATGAAACTCTTGGACTCTTCATGTTCCTGAGTTCATATGAAACACTGGTCTCTGGCGTGCATTAGGCAAGAAAGTGGAGACCCCATCGTGTGGTCGGTAACACGATAGTGTGTTCTTCTAGAAATAGCCTAGAAGGGCCTACGCAGCGCTTGCCATCGGCGTGCCATGCAGGGCAGTAGGTGGTATCTGTTGGGTTGATAAAATTCTCAACCATGACGACCCGTTCACGATCTACTCGGGTTCCCCATTGTGTGGTGTAAAAACACGGTCACGTACCTTGAGACGCGGCTTCACTCAAGGACGGTCGTATGGAAAAGATACGGGCATATGTATTTACTTTCAATTATGAACCTGCCTGAAATGAAAACAACCCTTGAGTGCATCATTATTGAGTGTTCTCTTGCAGGTACTAACCACGTAGTATCCCGTGTAATACACGTGTGTGAGGGACCATTTAGTGCCACAATCGAGACGTATATACCGGTATAATCCGGTTAGGATTTTCCTTTTTGTGAGGAACGTAGTACCGACATTGTTCTTACGATGCCTCGACGCCGTACTAAACTTAATAACCTCTTCCCTATGAAGAAATGATTCATGAATTAACTTTCAACTAAAAATGGAAGTTTGAAGCAAATATTAGTTACTGAACTCTTATTTTGAGCTAAGATTATGAGAGAAGGTTAAGGTTTCAAAGATTTCAAAAACAGAGTGCTCTGTTTCTGGCACGAATTCTTGCTGGACTGTAACAGAGGATAACTCTGAGTAGATTTAACCAATTAAGGTGTATGATACAGCTCTGGAAATCTTTTCAAGTGCTCTATGACTTCCTTGTAGACCTCCAGAGCAAAATCACACGTTAAGTGGGTGAAAAGTCCAGTTGAAGGCAAACTGTCCAGAACCAGGACAGCAGAAAAACCTCTCTGGACCTTTCTGTTTTTAAGCCATAACTTGCTGTCGAAAAATACCTAAGGATCCTGTGATACACCTTTGAAAAGGTTATGAGATATGCAACATTGTTGTAGTTCAAAGTTGGTTCAGATTCATATTGTATCTGTGTATACAACTGTGATAAAGTCAGCCACATACAAAGGAGATGCTGGTAAACTTTATCCAGAAATTCCGTCAACTTTGAGCAATCATAACTTTTGATCCAGAAGTGATGTGGAGGCATTTGAATACTCTTTGGAAATATATTGAAGTTAACTTTAACTTTGGTATTCCACTTAAGTTATGAAAGTGCTTTTAACTGGATAAAAATCTGGTTTGTTTGAGGACCGGTCAATCTGCTTTTAAATCCTTGCTGTTAGTTACATCAGTTTGCGTTTAATCATTTTGCTTACATGTTAAGATTTCATTATCAGTGTTTCACTACTTTGTTCATGGAATAAATCAAGTGATAGTGTTGAGCTTATAATGAACTCTTGCAATTGCAGAATGGTGCGAACTCGTTCCATGGATGAAGTAGGTGGTTCCAGTGGTGGTGGTGGTGATAACTCTCCACAGCGGGAGCAGTGAGCTCCGCAACAGAAGCCACCACCAGGACCTTCACCTACAGTCACAATGGAGGACATTCTGGCCGCCATGACGGGTGCAAGCGATGAGCGAACCGACTTGCTCCGCACCCTGGTGATGAATACATCCCGTCAAGGGGGATGTCAAGATGAAGACTTTCGACAACCTCAAATGAGTTCCTACGTTGAGTTCCTGGTGACTCAACCACCGGTTTTCATTGAAGCTGAGGATCCTCTGGTGGCGGATAGCTGGATCCGTACCATTGAATCTAAGTTTGGGTTGCTCCAATGCACCGAACATCAGAAAGTTTTATACGTGGCACAACAACTTCACGGGTCCGCCAGTGCATGGTGGGCAAATCAACTCGCCTCCTTACCAGTTGGACAACATTTCACATGGATGGAATTTTGGAAGGAATTTCTTGCTTATCATATCCCTTCCGGAATAATTCAGCGGAAACTCGAGGAGTTTCTGGTCTTAAAACAAGGAGGGAGCGATGCATACGAGCATTCACGAGTGTTCAACAAACTGGCACAGTATGCGCCTGAACATGTGAACACTGAGGCACAAAAGTGCGAATGGTTCTTCCGCAGCCTCAATCCCAAGTTAAAGGAAAGACTCGTCTTAGCTGATCGAAAGAACTTCAATGAATTCATGAGTGCTGCCATCATGGTTGAAGATGCTCAGCGAGAAGTTCAGGCTGAGAAAAGAAAGAACCGTATACCACCGGAGAGTAGCAGTATTGCTCCTCATAAATACAGGGTGGTAGACAGTACCTTGAACTGTTAGCTGATGCAGCCGGCTCGATGACTCCAACAATATTCGGGTCGTTCATCTCAATATTCTGAATTCGGACAGCTGCAACAACGGTATATGCAGCCACATTATTCTGTTCTTCAAGCGTTCTTGCCGCAGCAGAATACACCCAGTGTCCGTACTCAGAGTAACATGGAACCGGCTGTGAAACCGTGCTTCACGTGCTGTTATTTGGGTCACATCAGCAGGAAATGTCCAGAAAGGATACGCCACAGCAAAGATACACCGGAGCAGGTTATAAATCAACCCCGTGCTCAGCTCCAAGGAGCAGCACCAAAGTCCGGGTGCATTTATCATACAGCTCTAGAGGATGTGCCGGAAGGTGCACCTGTGCTAGCGGGGATGTTCACCCTCAATGAATTACCCGTATTGATTTTATTTGAATCTGGAGCCACACACAATTTCATCAGCAGGTTATTTGTGTGCAAAGCTGAGCTCTCCACCACTACACCGAAAGATCACTACCTTATCCGCTCACCCGGTGGAAATATAGCTGCTAATGAAGTGGTGACCAAAGCATCCTTGTGCTTAGGTGGAAAATTATACCCCACAACCCTCATTGTGTTAGAGGGGCAGAAGATCGATGTGATCTTAGGAATGGCGTGGATGAACTACCACGGGGCTGCTCTTGATATCGGTCCATGGATTGTTAGCTTGAACACTCTGTTCTACGGTCTTCAAACACTCATACTTGAAGACGTGGATTCTGAAAATTTAGTGGTGTACCACAGTGTGACCATGAAACTGGAGGATATTCCAGTGGTCCGTGAGTACCCAGATGTGTTTCCCGATAATCTTCCTGGGATGCCGCCTGAAAGAGAAGTGGTATTCAAGATCGAGTTAGCACCGGGAACCACACCAATATCTCGGAGGCCGTACAAAATGTCCCAGAAGGAATTGGCTGAACTGAAAGAGCAGCTAAAAGACTTAATGAACAAAGGGTTTATCCGGCCAAGCTCATCACCATGGGGCTGTTCAGCCCTCTTTGTGAAGAAAAAAGATGAATCACTTCGGTTAAGTGTAGATTATTGGCCGCTGAATGCAGTGACGATCAAAAATAAATATCCACTGCCGCGGATCGATATATTATTTGATCAGTTGGTGGGTACCAAATTATTCTCCAAGATGGACTTGAGGTCCGGTTATCATCAGATAAAAATCGCAGCGGAGGATATACCGAGGACGACTTTCTCGACTAGATACGGGCTCTATGAGTATCTAGTCATGTCTTTCGGGCTAACAAATGCACCCGCACATTTCATGTATCTCATGAATTCTGTATTCATGCCAGAGTTGGATCAGTTCGTCGTGGTTTTCATCGACGACATTCTCGTATACTCCAAATCGGCGGAAGAGCATACCAAACATCTCCATATTGTGCTCCAACGATTGCGAGAACATAAGCTGTATGCCGAATTCAGCAAGTGTGAATTTTGGATCAGCAAAGTACCATTTTTAGGCCACATTATTTCAGCGGAGGGTGTGGCCGTAGATCCAACCAAAATTGAGCAAGTCTTGAAGTGGGAGTCTCCCTGCTCATCAAATCCGCAGTTTCTGGGACTAGCGGGTTACTACCAGAGATTTATTCCCAGCTTCTCGAAGGTGGCTAAACCAATGAAAGAACTACTGATGAAGAGCAGCAAGTATATATGGACAGAGGCCTGTGAAGAGGCATTTCAAACATTGAAGAAACATCTCACAACAACACTGGTTCTAGCCCAACCGGATACAACAAAGCCATTTGATGTTTATTGTGATGCCTCAGGCATTGGACTTGGCTGTGTCTTAATGCAAGATAGACGCGTGATCGCGTATGGGTCTCGTCAACTCCGCAACCACGAGCAGCACTACCCCACTCATGACCTAGAACTCGCTGCAGTGGTGCTTGCATTGAAAATGTGGAGGCGCTACTTACTTGGGAATTTAGTGCACCTCTACACCGACCATAAGAGCCTCAAATATATATTCACTCAGAAGGATATTAATATGAGGCATCGGAGATGGTTGGAATTAATCAAAGATTATGAGCTCGAGATCCATTATCATCCGGGCAAAGCTAACGTGGTGGCTGATGCACTCAGTCGTAAGTCCCACGTGAATAACTTGTCAGTTGTTCCGGATGAGGAAGAAGAACCAAACTTGAGGGTGATTCTGCATGTGGCGTTGTATAATCTTGCTCTTGTGCCTACCATTAGAGAAGAGATTGTACAAGCCCAAAAGAGAGATAAAGGAATGCGGAAAATCCGGGCAAGAATCAATGAGGATAAAATGAAATGTTTCCGGAAAGATGATCAAGGTGTGTTATGGTTTATCAACCGTATCGTGGTACCCTGGAACCTGAAGCTAAGAAAGAAGATCTTGGATGAAGCTCATATGTCCAAGTACTCGATACATCCTGGAAGCAATAAGATGTATCAAGACCTTAAAACAAAATTTTGGTGGACTCAGATGAAGCGAGAAATTGCCAAGTATGTATCCGAGTGTGATACATGTCGGAGAGTCAAAGCTGATCATATAAAGAGCGTGGGAATACTGCAACCATTAAGTATTCCGGCATGGAAGTGGGAGGACATCAGTATGAACTTTATTGTCGGACTGCCTCTCACGTTCAAAAAGCATGACTCCATTTGGGTGATTGTTGATCGGTTAACAAAATCAGCCCACTTCATCCCAGTGAATACGAGATTTTCAACTAAGCAATATGCAGAGTTGTATCTCTCAAGAATTGTGTGCTTACACGGAGTCCCTAAAACCATCATATCCGACCGAGGTTCTATATTCATTGCTCATTTTTGGGAGCAACTACATGAATCTCTGGGAACAAAGTTAATTAGAACCTCAGCATACCATCCTCAGACCGACGGTCAAATGGAGAGGGTGAATAAGATTTTAGAAGATATGCTGAGAGCATGTGCCATAGATCAGGGAAAGAATTGGGATAACCATTTGCCATTAGCGAAGTTCTCCTATAGCACTGGTTATCAATCCAGCATTAAAATGGCACCATACGAAGCACTATATGGCAGGAAGTGCCGCACACCACTCAATTGGTGTGAATAAGGCGAGAGGGTGATTTTTGGCATTGATCTTGTGAAAGATGCTGAAGAGCGGGTCCAGCTTATTCAAGCAAACCTCAAAGCCGCTCAATCTCGCCAGAAGAGTTATGCGGACAAGCAACGCCGACCCTTGTATTTTGAAGTCGGAGATCACGTCTATGTCCGAGTATCCCCGATGAAGGTAATTCATCGATTTGGGGTCAAGGGAAAGCTAGCTCCTCACTTTGTTGGTCCGTTAATTATTACAGAGCAGTGTGGACCGGTAGCCTACCGTTTGAAGCCGCCGCCATCTTTATCGGTCATCCATGGCATCTTCCATGTCTCACACTTGAGAAAGTGTTTGAAGAAGCCGACATAGGTTCTTTCGGGAGACATGGAGATATTACAACCGGATCTCAACTACGCCGAGCAGCCCATCCAGATTATCGACGAAAAGACCCGGATCACTCGAAATCAGACTTTGAAATTCTACAAAGTCCTGTGGAGTAATCATACCCCAGAAGAGGCGACTTGGGAGAGTGAAAATTACATCCACAAGAACTATCAGGAACTTTTGTCATAGACTTTGTAATTACTTTCCGCCTCACCTTTCTTTTGTAATATCGGGACGAGATTCCCTTTTAAGGAGGGAGGAACGTAAAGGTCCCAAAAATATGAATACAAAGAAACTTGGGTTTGCACAAGCATTGGTGTCATGTGTATGAAAAATGGTACTGGTTTAAACTTTTTTACACATGTGATAACACATGAGAGTCTTTCTAAACAAACTTTTTTGAAGTCTCAGGTGCATTGGAAGGGTTTAAAAATCAGATTTTGAACTAAGTGTTCAACTCAAATTTCAAATGAGGGAGAACACAATGGTAATTCAAACTGTTGTGTTCAAACTCTTGTTTGCAGCAGCTAACACAAGAATCAGATTGCATATTTGGATTCCTTAGGGCCAAATTAGTGGGTATGCAAAGTTTCATGAATTGTTGAAGTGTTTTGCAACTCATTTTCCAAAATGGACTTTAAATTACAAAGAATTCAAATGCCCATTTGAATTTGGAAGAAACTTGCCCAAATTGTCCAAATGCATCTCAGATTTGAACTCCCACAATTTAACTTCACCATTTACAAATTTGGGAGATATTTTGGAGAGGGATAAGGAGGGAATGAACTGTGGGACCCACATGTCAATGAGACAGTTCAAATTGCAAAAAGATCTCAGAGTGCAGTCTCTGTTTTTGCTCTTCAGTCGGTTCACTCGGGCAGACCGAGGCTTCTCGCCGTGCGACACAGGGGCAAGCCGGAGCCACCTCCTCCTTGAGATCCTTGTGCTGGCGAGCTGGTTCCCCGTTCTCATCACCTCAGCCCGTGCTTCTTTTGCTCACAACACCCAGAACCGAATCAGTTTCATTGCTCCTCGCGCTGGAACCTAACAGCGGCTGCCGCCATCCCGTTGATCATTCGAGCGCACAAAATATCACGTGAAAACCTTGGTTGGGAAGCAAAACCAAATCACCGCAACTCCCACGACCTCCTCGCACCACAGCCGAGTGGTTCTTGGCTCTCCTCACTCGGGCGCAAGCTTTCCCGCGGTTGCTGAAAGCAAAGGTGACGAGGTGCGCTCGTGGACAGCCCTACAGAGAGACATTCAAGACCAAGCAAGAGGACCTTTGTACGCGCCTGCTCACCTCCAAGTCTTAGCCCACGCCGTGGAAGATCCTCGGAGAATTTCCAGTTTCTTCGCCGGCCGGCTCAAACCGAGGTACGGATAAGAAAACTTCAAATTTGTGATTGATATTTGCTTAGAGGCCACAAAACTTCACACACATGAACTAAACTTGCTTAGCAACGATTCCTCTTTGGAACCCTAGCATTAAAACCACTGTGCACGGTGTATTTTCAACTTTTCTGGTGACGGCTATGGCGGGGAGAATCGGGCTCACGGTGAAATCTATGTTAGAGCCATCTCCGGGCTGTTTCTCCACCAAGTCGATCTTCCCTAGCATCCAGCGGTCCTGTAGAGCCCTTCTACCGAAGATTTGGCGGGCTAAAAGGGCCGGGCGACGTCGCTGAAATTGTACCGAGCCACCGCACCGTCGCCGGCTGTGTTAGAGCCACCGCCGGTTGGGGGAATTGCCTCCATCGTGTTCAGCGTGTGGTGTTAGGCCCTAGCGGCGAGGGAGAGCTCGGGAGCTGGCCGGACGTCGGGGTTCAGTGCATCTCCGGCGAGCCCTGCGGCGCGCGGGCGCGGGAGATAGACGACGATGGGACCGGGCCCGCATGTCAGCCGCTCGGTGAATAGGGGTGGGATTTTCTGTTGCACGGGATCGAGTTGTGACAGCGCGTGAGAGACCATGTGGCCCCATGTGGTTTAGCCGAGGGGGTGACACGTGGTAACCGGACCCGCTGTCAGAGATTTGAACTTTTCCGGTTACATTGAATTCCAGAATTTCCCCCAAACTTTAGAACCTCATAACTTTTGCTAGGAAGCTTCCAATTTAGTGATTCAAATTGGGTTGGATTCAGGTTGTAAAAACCTATCCAAATATGCAACCCAATTTGTATGAAAGTCATTATTTAATTCTGGAAAATTCTTTAAAATTTTTCGGCTAAAACATTTTAGAGGGAGTTTTGTTCGTCCAAAAATCCTCAAATGATGCCAGAATATTATTTAGGATGTTAGTGAACTCCTGTAAAAATTTCAGCTCATTTGGAGTTGATTTGATTAGGGGAATTCAGATTTGAAGTTGCTGTGTTCAATTGGGTACAGAAACATTTTCAGAGAATTTCCAAAACTTGGAAATTCAGTTCTGGGTAACTCTTAGCTCCAAAAATCCTAGGAAACTTCATGCAGGACCTATGAACTATAATTGCAATTGCAGTTCACTAAGTTTTGCTTGAACATGTGAGTTACTTCAGAATTAATTTCTTTTTTGCTCAATTGCTTAGAGATTTGTTCTGAACAAACCACTCAATGAAAAGTGCTAATTTTTGGTCCAGATGACTTTCTTGTGACAAGGAACTCACATGAAAATTTTCAGCTCCATTGGAGCTCTGGATCACCCCTGTTCTGTTTAACCTTTTAAGGTGATCAACATAGAAGAGGGGAAAAACACTTAGCACTTAATCATGTTGCTTAAACCCAAACCCAAACCAGTAGCACCAGTGTCATTTTAAATTCTTGAATAGAGTTCCAGTTTTTAAACTTGTCATTAGAACTTATTAGCAAAATCTTTACAATTAAATCCATATGCATATTCATCACGTGTAGCATCTACGTGGAGATTTTGAAACAATCGGGGTGGAGATCAAAGAAGGACGAAAGCGAGTGATCAGCCTCAAGTGGTCTTAACTAACTGAATCTTATAGAATAGTTCCATGCAAAACAAAGGCAAGCCCCGGTTTGCATCAAAATTTACAAGTTTTTATTTGTATTCACTTTATATTGTCTAGCATTTTGTTTATTGCATTAAGTCTAGATGGTATGACACTCCAAATGCATGACCCAGAAAACCCTGGAGTTTAATGTAGAGTAGGTTATCAATTGATTATAACTGCTGATCTCAAGTTAACAAAAGTGGATTAAAAGAGGCATAACTCGATTAGGCAGTATCCTACTCGTGAACCGGGATTAAGGGGGATCAATCGAAAGAGTTGGGAATTGATCCTCATAGTTGGGAATGGACACCGGGCAGTGGATGGAAGGCTCAAGGACGTGGTCCTGTGAGCCTAGTCTATGTCTGAGTTGATTAAGGCCCGTTCTCGTGTGCGGCCCTGTGGGACAAGTTTGAGTTGTGTACCGGATGCATACTGGCTATATGGGACCCAGGAAACCGATGTAACATGTTAACCTTGGTGTCGAGGCAATCCCCACCGTCTTATGCAGATGCTGAAAGGATGGAGAAGTCGACTCTATGAGGGTTTGCCGTAGTGAGACTTAATCCAAGTCGGTGGGACCGTTTCGACATTTGGGTGTCATGTGAAAGGTTGCCACATACAACGTTGATGGGATTTGTTGATCACCGGTCTCGGACGGGCGTATGTGTCATGTCAGCCGGGTGTTATTGATTCGAATCACCGTCGCTCATGGAATGGACTGAGCATACTTGTTCTCTGTGTCGTGACGTAGTAATAAACTGGGAAAAATTTAATATGCTTCGTGAGTAATCCTCATAATGGAGACGAGGAATGATCAACACTTTCACTAAATTTATTTTCCACCTTGGGCTAGTAGCGTCGATGCAAAGTGTTTCTTGTTTGATTGTGGAATCTCGATGTTGATGGCGCAAGGTCTGTATGGGTCTAGGGTAGCTCACTAAAGTTACTTTCACCTCGGGCAAGTGACATTGAGATGAAGCGTTTCTTGTTTGCTTGTGGAGTCTCGATGTAAATTGTGCGAGGGCTATAAAAGTTGCTTAAAACTTGAAGTAAGGACTCCCCTTTAGCTCAAGATCATCTTTTGTGCAAACTTCTATATTCAGCCCTCTATTTTCAGCATGTAGAGTTTCATGAATAGGGTGACGGTTAAGTCTTGCTGAGCTTCATGCTCACAGATACTGCATGAGTTGTTTTGCAGGTAATAACACTACGCTGATATGTATGGGTGTCCGATGAGACTCGGAACTCTCCGAGTGGCGAACTCATGGTAACCCCTGCCACTGCTATTGTGATCGTGTTGTTAGAGAGAAGGGTCCACGGGCTGGACATCTTCTCTGTTGCTTAGCATAGATATGAGACGTGAGTTGTATGAGTCTTCCGCTGTAGATTATTTTGAGAAGTATTTGTAAAATTCACACTTTGTAAGCTTCCGCTTGATTTATGTAATATAATGCTTTATTATGTGTGCTGTTGGGTGCCGCATCACACGGCACCACCCAATGCGATTCCCGGGCGAGCGGCACGGCCCCGTGGTCGGGTCCGGACCCTCACACCTTTCATCCCATGAATTCAAAAGTGGTATTCATATTCACACTCAGCACATTTTGTGAGCTCACACACCAATTTTCACTCTATTTGGAGTTAATCTTGACATGAGCTATTTTGGCTAAATTCAAATCAAATTTAAATTTTAACTAAACCTTTGCTGCAAATTTGAACAAACCAAATTCCACTTTGAATTATTCAAAGTTAATTGGCCATTTTGAAGTTTGATCAACTCATAAGGGGTATTAAGGTCCCTACTGTTTTCAACAGTAAGGAAAGTTAATTTGTGAGGTTAAAATGAGGTGTGGGACCCTCCTGTCAGCCTCATAGTTGATCAACCGACTGAAGAATACCGGGACTCGGTTTCTCGGGCCGCTTCTGTGGTCGCCACCGAGCCATATGCTGTTTCCAGCTCCTGCTCGGCGTGCGCTCACACTCAGCCGACGTCCACCCTTCGTATCCCCGAGCCCGAGCTGGCAAAGAGCAGTTCGCTCATCCCTCTGCTCCCTCGCGCAAGAAACGCTACCATCACCGCCGATACCTCGGGTTCGATCGGGGAACCGGCAAACACCGCACACACACTCCCTATGAGCTGCTAAATCACACCACCACATCTCCTTTGATCGTCCATCAACGAGTACGAGCTGAAATCACCGCTCCTCGAGCAGCCCCAGACTGTTGCGCGGCAAACCGAAACTCACCGCCGTTCGGTGCTTTCATGGACAGCCCAACTCAGAGGCTTTCACGCGTGATCAAAGCCAACCATAGGAGCATCGCACATCCACGCTTCTCCACCCCAACTCAAGGCTCAAGCCGTGAACCATCACTGGTGAATTTGGCGATTTTCTCCCGAACCCGACAGAGTGACCTCTCGGTACGAGTTTAGCAAATTCGAGCTCAATTCTTTTTCTTAGCTCACCAAATCATGCAAAAAGGAGCTAGACCGGCAAGCAGTCAATTCTTCTTCACAACCTGAGCTTGAAACTTCACGTAGGAATGCCATCTCCAAGTTTTCCGAACACGAACACGAAGAACACCCTCGAGCGCACAGTGACAACCTAGTTGGAGCCATTCCCACACGAGTTTGAAGCCATGCCGATGATCCTCGAGGTCTTCTGGTGCTCTTGAGCCATTTAGCCGAGCTTTTGGCAGGCTAGGTCAGTCGGCCAACAGCGCCGAAGTTGTACCGAAGCCGCCGCACGCCGCCGACGGTGTTTTGGCCGCCGGTAGCCCTCGCTCGTGCCACAGACAGGTTGCTCGCCCTCCCAAATGCACAGGTGGCGAGAATTAGGCCGAGCGGTGGCCGGAGTAGTGAGATTCATCAGGCTCCGGCGAGGGGCGGCGCAGGCGCGCGCGCGGGCACGATAGGTAGAAGAAGCACTGTATGTGGGACCCACCGACAGGGATTTAAACATTTTCTGATTTTCAGTTTCTAGTTCAAACTTCAAACCCACATAACATTTTCTAGGAACTACAAATCTAGTGAACCAAATTTTTTTGGATTCAGCTCTCTGAGTACTTTCCAAAAAATCAAGTTTCACTTTACTAAAATCCTTATTTCTCCAGAATTAATTCTTCAAATTTTAAACTGTTTAGAATTTTAAATGGAGAACCCTTTGGAGGAAAATTCTGAAATTTTGTCAGGATGTTCACTATAATATCCCTGAGCTTCCATAAAAATTTCGGATCCATTTGAGCTAATATGATCCATCTAATGGTGTGATTAATACAACTGTTCCATAGAAAATGGAAAATGTCCAGAAACATTTTCAGAATTTCTCCGAAATTTTTTTAGCTCATATCTTTGGCTAGGAATCTTCAAATTAAGTGAAACCAACTCCATTAGAATCTTTGGAAAATTTAGTTTCCAGAAATTCATGGCTTGCTTCATGAAAGTCCCTAGAACACCCTAAGAGCTCCAATTAAAGCCAAATACACATTTATTTGTGGGGGGCTCAAATGAGCTTTGCTGCAAATGAAATTTGGCCAAGTCTATTTTTAGATTGTATCCAAACCACTGTAAAAATTTCAGAGTCATTGGGCCTGTCTATCAATACTTATAGTCTTAACAAATTCAACTTCAAATTAAAATGCATTCAAATTGATACATATATGTATTTATCTCATGTAGTCGCTAAGGTTGAGGAGGAACCCGAAGTCTTAGACTCCATAACTCCGGAGGAACAGCTAGCCTATGACCAACAGCAGCAGGTAAGCTCCGGTTTGCATTAGCCTTTTATAAACTTTATTGTTTTGGGAACTTACATTGTGTATCCACCTTATTTCAGCATTAGAGTCTTGTTTGAAAACCCAAATGCATAGCCAAGAAAATCCTGATTTGGGCTTAGGGTTTTAAACCTCGATTAGCCACTGCAATGCTAAGATAGTGTAGGATTCGGTACAAGTCGAGTAGTTGGAACTGCTCACGATAATAGGCTAGAGGGACACTACTCGGGTAAAGATAGCAAATGGAATACATGGGAATAAAAATGAGACCGAGCGGAGAGTAAGGGCAGCAGGACGTTGGGTCCTAGGTGCCATAGCTCCGCTTGTGTCGATTGAGGACCGAGCCATGTGCGGGCCTGTTGAACAAGGTAGAACAGTACCGAAGACCTACCAGATATATGGGACCCGGGAAACCGATGTAATTCGGGTAGCTGGGTGTTGAAGCATTGCTTGTCGTCCGGAGGGTAGGTTGAGAGCTTGAGGTGTAAATCGGCTGGCGGCACTGCAGATGCGCGCGCAGAGACCTCTTCCTCGGGACCATAGGACCGGTTCAACATTTGGCTGACGGATGAAAGGTGGTCGCGTACGACGTCAGTGATGGTTGCTGTAGGCAACATCGAGTACGGGCCTACGTGATGGGTTATTCGGGTAACCCTGCTGGTGTAAATCGAGTATAATCGCCGTCCCTCACGGTCAGTGAGTACCACTTGTTCACTGTACCGTGACGTAGAAATAACAGGCTAGATACATGTTAAAAGTTTGCTGATTTGAAGGATGGACCTTGATTGCTAATGAAGTGCTGTAGTTTAGAGCTAATTAAAGTTCTTTTCAACCTTGGGCAAAGTACATGAGAGAAATGCTTTTCTTGTTTGATTGCGGCTCTCTCATGTGTTTAGCATGAGGTTCTCCACAACATGCTGCTAAAACTTGAAAGTAAGGTTCAACTACTTAGGCATGTCCTTTGCAACTTACTTTTCCCTTTACACTGTACTCCAGCATGTAGAAGTTTCATGAATAGGAAAGTCGGGTCAGTCTTGCTGAGCCATCGTGCTCACTGCTTGTGTTTGAAGCTTTTGCAGGTACTATGAGGAAGAGACTCCCGAAGAGGAGATGGAACCCCAAGAGGGCAACCCCGTCGAATGTGAGTCGTGCACGCCGCCGTGTTAGTGTGTGTGCGTGCTAGAGGGAACACGTTCATGGTCTGAATGTGTACTCTGTGCTTAGTCTACGCTCATGAGTGTGGACTGAACATATTGTGTTGTAAACATGTTCATAAACTCTTTTATGTAATAAAACTTTGCTTCCGCTTTGTACCTTTTATGTGTGTTATCCGGTGCTGTGCAATGCAGCACCCCTCAGCGTGATCCTGGCTCGTCGAGGTCGTGAGGCTCTCGCACTATACTTATAGACTATACAATATCAACTTCAAACTCATATGCATTTAAATTGACACGCATATATGTTTATCTCATGTAGTCGCTAAAGTTGAAGAGGAGCCAGAAGTTATAGACTTCATAACTCCGGAGGAACAACTAGATTACGACCAGCAGCAAGGCAAGCTCCGGTTTACATTAGCCGTTTTATAAACTTTATCGTTTTGAGAACTTACATTGAGTATCCATTTTAATTGTGCATTAGAGTCTTGTTTGAAAACCCAATTGCATAGCCAAGAGAACCGTGGTGTTGGGCTTAGGTTTTAAATCTTGAGTAGCCACTGCAATGCTAAACTAGTGTAGGATTCGGTACAAGTCGAGTAGTTGGAACTGCTCGCGAGAATACGCTAGAGGCACACCACTCGGTTAGATATAGCAAATGGAACACATGGCAAGAAAAATGAGACCGAGCGGAGAGTAAGGGCAGCAGGACTTTGGGGCTTGGGTTCCATAGCTCCGCTTGTGTCGATTTAGGACCGAGCCGTGTGCGGGCCTGTTGAACAAGCTAGAACAGTACCGAAGACCTACCGGATATATGGGAACCAGGAAACCGATGTAATTCGGGTAGCGATCTGTTGAGGCATTGCTTGTCGTCCAGAGGGTAGGTTGAGAGCATGAGGTGTAAATCGGCTGGCGGCACTGCAGATGCGCGTGCGGAGACCTCTTGCTCGGGTGTAAAAGTCCCAAAACATGTACATGAATAAAACTAAAGTTTGAGTTCATATGTGTGGTAAAGACATGAAAAATGGGACTCGCGAAAACTTTTATTCATGCAAAGTAATACATGGATGACCATCCAAAAATGAGGCTCACATTTTTATTTAAAAGTGTTGAACCAATAAGGAGTTAAATACCTCTTTGCATGCAAGTTTAAAAATCAGATTTTAAATTCAAAGTTCACCCTATGTGATATGCACCGAATTTGGTTCGGCGAAGGGTGGCCCGATCTTCACAATAGGAGGCTCAAGAACAAGATAACTTGCTGTAGAAACAGCGCGGATAACTAGCTTTATACCTGACCAAGTTTGGATGCGACCAAGCGACGGGGAGAGAGACACCGAAACCACGAAGACTTCGACTCGATCTCCGAACGATCACAGAACCACAACCGGAGCTAATCCACACAAGACGGGGCAGCCGTACTGGAACCCGCAGAGCACGAATTAGTGGATCTCACAGAGATCTCTCCACAAGTTCAAGAAGAACAAGGAAGAACAAGGGTTGAGTAAGACACTCAAGCAGCCCGGCTGCAAATATCACTGGATTAATCTTAATTCATCAAAAAGTGTTTCTTGGCTTACATACCACTAAGTTCATCAAGCATATCATCTAAGCGAGGAATGGGATGCCTATATCTTACTGTGATGTTGTTAATTGCACGGCAATCCACACACAGTCTCCAAGACCCATCTTTCTTAGGCACTAAAAGAACAGGGACAGCACAAGGGGAAAGACTTTCCTGTACATACCCTTTTTTCATCAATTCCTCCACTTGTCGCTGAATTTCTTTTGTCTCCTCTGGTTGGTGCGGTATGCAGCCCTGTTCGGAAGTGACGCACCAGGAACCAAGTCAATTTGATGCTCGATCCCTCTCTTAGGTGGCAGTCCTGGTGGTACTTCGTCCGGAAAGACATCTTCATATTCCTGCAAGACATTCAAAAGAGTACTCGGCAGGGTAGAGGGTAAGGCATTAGTAGAAAGAAAAGTGTCCTTGTACATAAGTACAAAGAACATGGCATCGAGTTCACTCAATGCTTTGATATCCCCCTTCCTAGCCATCATTACTAAACCCTCTTTTCCCGGTTTCTGGGTTCCTTGCAGCTGTGGGGCTTGATTTGGCTGTAGACACTCTTCCTTACTATTTTTGTGGCTCACTCGCAAGTGGTGCTCGCTCTCACGCTGTTTCTTCCTGATATCATCCTTCAAAATTTCTTCCGGTGTCAAAGGAAGCAAGGAAATTCGCTCTCCTTTGCACACAAAAGACAGCTTGTTGGTCCTTCCAAAAATCTGGACATCACGATCATATAGCCATGGTCGACCGAGCAGAAGCTGGCAGGCTTGCATAGGAACCACGTCGCACTCCACATGATCATTGTATTTACCAACAGAGAATGGTACAGTCACAGTATGACTGACACGTAGTGCACCACAATCATTAAGCCACTGCATCTTGTATGGACTAGAATGACGCCGTGGTTTCAGTCCCAATCTGTCCACCAATTCTTGGCTAGCAATATTGTTGCAGCTGCCATTATCAACGATGATGCGACACACCTTATCTTTGATTAGTCCACGGGTATGGAACAAATTTCGTCGCTGCCCGTTGTCTTCCTTTTCTGCTGTTACACTAAGCACTCATAGAGAAATAAAGCAATTATGTTCTCCTTCTTCAGGCTGGATCTCATTCCCTTCCTCCTCAATTTCTTCATCACATATCGGTCCAGCATCTTCCGGATCACTCTCGGATTCCCATTCACCTTTCTCATTCAACAACATGGCCCTCTTACTTGGGCATTGGGCAGCAATGTGCCCACGGCCGTGGCATTTATGGCATACAATTTCTCTGCTTCGAGAAGAAGATGTAGCTCCCGAGACATTGTTGTGGGCTGCTGAACTTGCAGCGGGTCGCTGCTGAGTTGTTGGTGATGACGCGGTGGAGGCTGCCATCTTCGATGGAACAAATGATTGAGAAGACTTGGCTGCAGCCCCTTGAGATCGTCCACCACCATAGGAAGTACTTGACTGCTGTTTGCGCCATGGGGCAGCAATAGAATAACTGCCATAAGATTTTCCACGTGACTCTTGCTGAATCTTCTTCTCTGTTCGCATAGCTTGATCAACAAGATCCTGCAATGTACGATATGGAAACATCTCCACAAAACCAGAAATTTCTTCATTAAGACCTACTAGAAATCTTGCCATTGTTGACTCTGCATCTTCTCTTATTCCAGCCCGCACCAACAGTAGCTCCATCTCCTTGAAATACTCATCAACTGATCTTTTCCCTTGCTTTAACATTTGCAACCGGTTCCTGAGATCACGCTGATAGCTAGATGGCACGAATCGCCTTCTCATCACTTGCTTCATCTCCTCCCATGTATTGATATATCCGTGTCCCAAATCACGTTGATTCTCCTGCACTTGGTTCCACCAAGTGAGAGCGTATCCAGAGAGTTCCACCGAAGCAAGATTCACACGGCGCTGAGCCGAAAGATTATGTACTCGGAATATTTGATCACACTGCTCAGCCCATTCAAGAAATTCATCAGGATTCTCCTTTCCAGTAAACTTTGGAATACTCAACTTGACACGAGCGATGTTATCTGGGTTGTCATGAGGACGTCGACCACGATGGTATTCCCTTTCTTCAAAATCAGCAGGCCGGCGATGATGACGCCGATCAAATCTGCCACCTTGACTGAAAGGATTTTCATCATCATGAGATCCTTCTTCATGATCTTGATCTTCAAACTCTTCGTCTTCAAAATGCACGTGGCGACCATCAGCATTTCGTCTATGTGCGCGACGCCCACCATGGTAATTATTAAAATCAGCATGGCGACCACCACCAGATCCGTCAGGGCCATCTCCGAAGCGATTGAATCCATGGCCGAAACCAGAGTTCTCATCGCCAGACTCCTCTCGATGACGGTCCTCTTGATCACGACA
Source organism: Neostapfia colusana (assembly GCA_030760725.1). Classification (NCBI taxonomy): domain Eukaryota; kingdom Viridiplantae; phylum Streptophyta; class Magnoliopsida; order Poales; family Poaceae; genus Neostapfia; species Neostapfia colusana. Next base: position 77,960,176 of record JASWHV010000010.1, on the reverse strand, counting down.
TGCTCGACGTCCTCCAGCCGCGGGAAGACGCTCATCGAGGAGCCTGCCCATGGCCTCCATGAGTGAATCAGCCATGCGACGCATCTCATCCCGTGAGACAGGGGGTTCCCTATCACCATGGTGTCCACCATGAACACTTGAATCTGAGTCTGCCATGTTAGGAGCAGCAAAAAAAAAGAAATATATATATATATATATATATATATATATATATATATATATATATGGACACACTCGATCTCACCTCCTACTTACCCAAGTTCTTGCCTGATCTCAAGAACTGTGATGGTGCTGGTGTGACAGCTTCAACGGAGGTGGTAAAGAGGCCGTAAGGAGTACAAATCGAAAGTCCCGGTTCAGATTTTTGGTGGAGCTATAGGTGGCTGAACAAGGAGGGCTACGGTACTGCCAATCAAGTGAAAAAGATGTGCTCAAAAGATAAAAAAAATTCTGCTATCAAGATTACCACCAACTTGGATTTGAAAACTGAAAATTTCAACACCCAACCGTAACACAAAATTCTTCAGAATCTTTTCACTTGTGCTCTCTTTTTTTTTACTCTTTTTTTATAACACTAACAGGGGTGCTGATTACAAAAGATATAGGTAAACGGTGGTGACGAGCAACTGGAAGAACACAGACACAAGATAACAGTACCGTCAAAAGGGCTATAGGTATTTTTTTAGGCTTTGGACTATAGGACAAACAAATATATGTAAAAGATAAACACAGGGATGAATATGTGGATGGTGAAAACTGTAACAGATTGAAAAAGGGTGGGAGGGTGGGTGATAAAAAAAATGAACCTACCGTGACAACGATAGCTCTGATTATCACATGATATGCACCGAATTTGGTTCGGCGAAGGGTGGCCCGATCTTCACGACAGGAGGCTCAAGAACAAGATAACTTGCTGTAGAAACAGCGCGGATAACTAGCTTTATACCTGACCAAGGTTGGATGCGACCAAGTGACGGGGAGAGAGACACCGAAACCGCGAAGACTTCGACTCGATCTCCGAACAACCGCAGAACCACAACCGGAGCTAATCCACACAAGACGGGGCAGCCGTACTGGAACCCGCAAAGCATGAATTAGTGGATCTCAGAGAGATCTCTCTACAAGTTCAAGAAGAACAAAGAAGAACAAGGGTTGAGTGAGACACTCAAGCAGCCCGGCTGCAAATATCACTGGATTAATCTTAATTCATCAAAAAGTGTTTCTTGGCTTACAAAAAGAGCGTAGAGTGGTACAGTTTCTCAAGGAAACTTGGATATCAGGCTGACTATTGATCTTCTGAACAGTCTGCACCAAAAGCACTCGGCTGCCAAGCTGGGAGCTCTAAAGCACTCGGCACTTAGTGGCATTAGAAAGTTGACTTCAACACCTTTCCAACAAGTACTCATGGACCTTCACAGCTTCTATGAATCAAGAGATATGACTGTTTCTTCATGACAGTTCTGCCAGGCCGAACTGGTTCGACGTAGTTCTCCTCTCTGGTTCAGTCTCGGTGTGTCCTTGTCATCCTCCTTGGCGAACCTGAGTAATAGAAACATGTATGATTTAGGAAGTATATAATTCTCATTAATAAATGGAATTTCACAAAGTAGCGCGTGCACCTCTTGTTGTAGCTGTTTAGCTCGGCTACGAGTAATTGGTCCATCGAAGACATGAGCTGGTGCAGCTTGACTTGATGATTGTTCCATCTTGCTTGATGTAGTCGGTATACTTGATGGTGTGGTCGTCGTGGGCATATCACTATGGTGGCCAAAACTTTGGATTAACCATGCAGCCCTAGAGTGGGAATTTTGGGGAAAACTGGATGCAAAACTTTTCATTTTTAGGGTAGGCTACAAAAAGGAATTATGGAAGTATTTTCCAAACTTCAACCCAATTCAAATCTCAAATTCAAACTGAATTTGGAGAATTCAAATTCTAGCCACCTTTCAAAATCAGAATTTTGGATTTGGGAGGATTAACCTGAGGAGATATTTTGGGGAGGAAATGTGGGTTAGGACCCACATGTCATTGAGATGAGAGTGGAGACTTGCATATGAAGCAATTGACTGTGCCTCTGTTTTTCAACAGCCACGAGCAGCTCTTACCGTGTGTACCACCGAGGAGGTCACCGCGCCACCTCCTGCTGCCTTGCCCCACGCGCTGGCTCCCCGAGGCGGTGCCCCCTCGTGCTACTCGGCATGATCATCCCCTCTGCCCGAGCAAAGCCTCAGTTGCTTTCTCCTCCATGCGAGCTGCACCGAGCCAAGCCCCTCTGCCCCTCCGCTGCTCGGTCGATCGGGAAACTGAAGAAACGATCACACCCTCTCCTCCCCGAGCGGCTAGACAGCACCCTGAGCTCAGCCTCCACTCCACCGACGCCTAAACCCCCGAGCTCCGGCCTCCTTTGCCCGAGAACAGCTCCACCGCCACGACCTAACTCAAAACCGGCGATCGGCTTCAAGTGGACAGACCACTACGGTGGTTTTCAAGCTCGATCAAGCAAGGTCACGGGAGCGCGCTGGGTTGGTGCTGCTCTCCTCCAATTTGTGGAGCAAACCGTGAAGCATCGACCGGGAATTTCAAGATTTTGCTCCGGAGGCTTCAACCCGAGCATCCGGTACAGATTCTGCAAATTGCCTCTCTGATCATCCGTAGGTTATCAAATCTTGCACATAGACGCTGGACTAGCCGGCGATCATTTTCCTTTTAGCATCCGTTGCATGAAACCGGCTAGGAGCGATGGATTTTGAGCTCGATCAAAGGCGTTCATGGCGGACACGATCGGTCACACGGTGCCGACCAACTTCCAGCCATTTTTGAACATCTTTGAGGCCTTGTCGAGTTTCCTAGAGGTGTACTGATGCTGTAGATCTATTTGGTCGAGGTTTTGACGGGTTAGAACCCCCGGCCGACGGCGCCGAACCTCAACCGAGGCCGCCGCACGTTGCCGAGGTAGCTCCGGTCGCCGGCAGCCTAAACTGACCCCACAGTCGTGTTTCTCGACGTCGCAAACCCCCTGGCAGCGACTCTTAGCTCGTGCGGTGTCCGGCAGCGGCAATCCGGCGAGTGGGGATTTGCTCCAGCGAGCTGGCAGCGGCGTGCGCGTGAAATCGAATCGGGAGGTTGAAGAAGGGGTGGGCCCCGGCTGTCAGCGGCTCAAAAATTTAAATCCCCGATCGGCTGTGGCTGGGATCTAGTGTGCTGGCGCGCTGAAGAGCTGTGACCCGGTGTGGCCCATTTCTGATTGGCTGACATTTAAATAAGCGGGGCCAGTGAAGTTTTCAGTAGGAAAACAATTCCGGTGATGGCTCAAACTTTGGAAATTCATAGCTCTCTGTAGAAACCTCCAAATTGATTGATTCCAATTGGGTTGGATTCATATTTCAGAGTTCTATCCTAATGTGAACTCAGATTTGTATGTAAGTCAATATTGTATTCTGTAAAATTCTTTGAAGATTTTCCAAAAAAGAATTATTGAGGGAGTTTGGATTATAAAAAATCCTCAAAATATGCCAGAATATTCCTTAGCATAGTGTTGACCTTCTAGAAAATTTTCAGCTCATTTGAATATCATTTGAGTAGGAATTTGATAAAAACAATCTACTGTGTTCATAAGAGTCCAGAAACATTTTCAGAAAATGTTTCCCACTTGAAAAATCTATTCTGGGCAATCCATAGCTCCAAAAATCATAGTAAAATTTAGGAAATCTCTCTGAGAAATATTTGAAACTGTAGTTCACTTAGTTGAGCATGAAAATTGACACGACCCCACGGTCTTGTCGGGCCAGGATCACGCTGAGGGGTGCTGCGTTGCACAGCACCGGATAACACACATCAAAGGTACAAAGCGGAAGCAAAGTTTATTACATAAAGAGGTTTATGAACATTTTTATAACAAAATATGTTCAGTCTACACTCACGGGTGTAGACTACGCATCAAGTTCACGTTCAGCCCGTGAACGTGTCCTTGCTAGCACACACGCACACTAACACGGCGGCGTGCACGACTCCCACTCGACCGGGTTCCCCTCCTGGGGTTCTGTCTCCTCCTCGGGAGTCCCTTCCTCATAGAACCCTGCAAAAGCTTCAAACACAAGCAGTGAGCACGAAGGCTCAGCAAGACTGACCCGTCTCTCCTAAACATGGACTTCTACATGAGGGGTGATGGGTACAGGAGATAAAAACAAGTTGCAAAGGACTCGCCTAATTATTGGAACCTTACTTTCAAGTTTTAGCAGCAGGTTGTGGAGAACCTTACGCTAAGGCACATGAGAGAGCCACAATCAAACAAGAAACGCATTTCTCTCATGTACTTTGCCCAAAGTTGAAAGGAACTTTAATTAGCTCTAAACTACAGCAAATTATTAACAATCAAGTCCATCTTTCAATCAGCAACATTTTAATATGTAACTAGCCTGTTCTTTCTACGTCATGGTACAGTGAACAAGTGGTACTGACTGACCGCGAGGGACGGCGATTATAATCAATTTACACCTGCAGGGTTACCCGAACAACCCGTCACGTACGCCCGTACTCGATGTTGCCTACAGCAACCATCACGGACGCCGTACGCAACCACCTTTCGCCCGTCAGCCAAATATTGAACCGGTCCCATCATCCCGAGGAAGAGGTCTCTGCACGCGCATCTCAGTGCCGCCAGCCGATTTACACCTCAAGCTCTCAACCTACCCTCTGAACGACGGGCAATGCCTCAATACCCAGCTACCCGAGTTACATCAGTTTCCCGGTTCCCATATAGCCGGTAGGTCTTCGGTACTGTTCTATCTTGTTCAACAGGCCCGCACACGGCGCGGTCCTCAATCAACACAAGCGGAGGTACAGCACACAGGCCCCGAAGTCCTGCTGCCCTTACTCTCCGCTCGGTCTCATCTTTCTTGCCATGTGTATCATGTGCTATCTCTACCCGAGTCGAGTGCCTCTAGCCTATGCTCGCGAGTAGTTCCAACTACTCGACTTGTACCGAATCCTACACTATCTTAGCATCACAGTAGCTAACGGGGTTTGCAATCCTAAACCCAACCCATGGCTTTCTTGGCTATGCATTTGGATTTTCAAACAAGACTCTAGTGCAAGAAATAATGGTACTCAAGTAAGTGCTCAAAACAATAAAACTTTGTAAAGAGGTTAAGGCAAACCGGGGCTTGCCTTGCTGCTCTTGGTCGTAGGCTAGCTGCTCCTCTGGAGTAACGAAGTCTAGGACTTCGGGTCCCTCCTCGACCTTAGCGACTACATGATATAAGAAGTACATGTATTAATTAAATGCATTTGCATTGAGTTTAAACTTGTGAACCTTCTAAGTCTCACTAGACAGACCCAAAGACTGTGAAACTTTTACTGTGGCTTTGTTACAACCTAAACAAAGACTTGGTCAAGTTTTAGTTGCAGCAAAGCTCATTTGAGCCCTCCACAATTAATTATGTACTTGACCTTAATTGAAGGCTTTTACGGAGTTCTAAGGATTTTCATGAAACAAACCATGACTCTCTGAAAACTATATTTTCAGAAGGTTCTAATGGAGTTGGTCTCACTTAATTTGAAGGTTCCTAGCTAGAGATATGAGCTAAACAATTTCAAAGAAAATTCTGAAAATGTTTCTGAACATTTTCTATTTTCTCTGGAACAGTTTCACTAATCACACCAGTAGGTGGATCAAATGAGCTCCAATGGATCTGAAATTTTTATGGTAGCTTAGGGATATTTTGGTGAACATCCCAGCAAAAGTTCAGAATTTTCCTCCAAAGGATTCTCCAGCTAAAATTCCAAACAGTTTAAACTTTGAGGAATTAATTATGGAGAATTGAGGATTTTCATGAAGTGAAACTTGATTTGCTGGAAAGTGCTCAGAGAGCTGAATACAAAAAAATTTGGTTCACTCGATTTGGAGTTTCCTAGCCCAAGTTATGAGGATTTGAAGTTTGAATGAAATCTGAAAATCGGGAAAAAGTTTAAACTCGCGGGTGGGCCACGGGGACACGTGTTGCGCCCTGATGCGTCGGCACACCGTGGTCTGCGGGGTTCCTGTGCGCCAGCACAACAGATCCCAGCCGCACCCGATCCTGATTTGAATTTGTAAGTCGCTGACGCGTGGGCCAGCCGGCTTCGTCTTCCTCCCGACGCGCCCTCGCGCCCGCGCCGCCTCCCCTCGCCGGAGCAGACCCGAAGCTCGCCGGCTTGCCGCTGACGGCCATCACTTGGTCTGAAACTCGCCGCTAGGTGGTTGTCGACGTCGAGGAGCACGTCTGTGGGGTCAGTTCGAGGTGGCGGTGACCGGAAATAGCTCGGCGACGTGCGACAGCCTCGGTTGAGGTTCGGCATCGTCGGCCGTGGGTTCTAACCCGCCAAAACCTCGAACAAACGGTTCTACAGCATCAGTACACCTCTAGGAAGCTCGACAAGGTGTCAAAAGGGTTCAAAGATGGCTGCAAGTCGGTCGGCACCGTGTGACCAATCGTGCCCGCCATGAACGCCTTCGATCGAGCTCAAAATTCGTCACTCCTAGTTGGTTTCATGCCACGGATGCAGAAAGGAAACTGATCGCCAGCTTGTCCAGCACCTATGTGCAAGATTTGATAACTAAAGAAGGATCATAGAGCGAGAATTTGAAGAATCCGTACCGGAAGCTCGGTTTAAAGCCGCCGGAGCAAAATCTGGAAATTCGCCGGCGAGAGTGCACGGCGTGGCTTGAGATTCAGGTGGAAGCAGCGTGGAGTCTGAGCGCCCCTTTTTATGCCCATGCTCGGCTGTGAAAGTGGCTGTGGTGTGCTGCCCACGTGAGACCGATCGCCGTTCTTCAGCTCAGTCACGGCGGTCGTCGTTGATCACGGGAACAGAAGCCAAAACCTGGTGGTTTAGGCGTCGGGAAAGTGGTGCTCGAGCTCAGAGTGCTGCCTAGCAGCTCGTGGATGTGAGGCGCGATTGTTTGCTCCATTTTTCCGATCAACCGAGAGCTCGGGGAAAACAGAATGCCGCTGCTCGGTGTCACCCGCGAGGATAAGAAGGCAGCTGGGTCTCCGCTCGGGCTGAGGCGGTAAAGGTCACGTGGGGGCGCGAGCAGGCCGCCCGGGGCGCCAGCGCGCGAAGGGAGAAGCAGCTGGTGGCGCCGGTTGCTTCTCGGTGGCACAGCCGGCAGCTGCTCGGTGGAATTTCCCACCGAGGCTGTGACTTTGTGTGCAAGTCTTCCCTCTTCTCTCTATGACATGTGGGTCCCATACTCAAGTTTAACCTCTGAAATTAACTCCTCATCACTGTTGTAAACAGTAAGCCCCAAAATGCCCATGGTGATTTGAGTTATCAACCTTTGATCCATTTGAATTGACTAGAATTCAAATTGGGTTTGGTTTGGATAAATTTCAGCACATGTTCAGTTTGAAATTCAAATAAGGTTTGAATTTGCCCCACTTAGCTCATGTCAAGATCAACTCCAAATGGAGTGAAAATTGGAGTGTGAGCTCACAAAAATGTGCTGAGTAAGAATATGTCTCCCACTTTTGAATTCATGGGATAAAAAACAGTTTGAATTTAAATATAGTTTCAAACTGCCCCCTTTCTAGCTATACCCAAAACGACCTCAAAAGGTCTTGAATTTTGGGTGAAACTTGGCATGGACATTCCTAGCAATGTGTAGGAGTTTTTCATATGCCTAGCCCCTACATATTACATGTGGGAAATACCACTTTTGCAATATGTGACTTTATTCTCTAATGAGCAGGTTGATGGTGCTTACTTGCTCTTCAAATGTGTTCATCAACTTTCTTCAAATGTGGTGTGTGTGTGGTGATGAACACTTCAGACATGTGTCAAAAACTGAGGCCCTTACAAAAATGCACATTATTTCAGAATTAACTTTTTTGAGTAGAATTGCTTAAAGAATTGTTCTGAAAGAACTACTCAAGTAAAAGGGCTGAATTTTGGACCAAATTACTTTCATGTGACCAAGAACTCACATGTAAATTATCAGCTCAAGTGGAGCTGTAGAACTCCCCGTTCTTATTCTCCATACTTATGTATATGTGGATATACATAAGGGACATTATGAGAATTATGGAGAACACAATTTAACTCCACATTAGCTGCAATTTGGCAAGCTAAGCCCCGACGTAGTGTAGAACCTGCTGTAAAAGTTTTGAGGCCATTGGAGTTCTTGTTCTTCAGTTGCTTTCAAATCTTTCCAGCTCATCTATTATGTTCATTAGGGAAAGTGATTAGGGTATAGCTAAAACACTAAGATCAATTTAGTCATTTCTGTTTCTTTGCACAACAGAGGCAAACCAAGCCATTCTTGGCTTTTCCACACAACCTCTGTTCTTAAGAATTCCATTCTATAACTTCTTTCCATTACATTCTATAAAACATATGCATATGCATTTCAATAGGAACCACAACGAAGGGGATTCAAAGGAGTGATTCATTGAAGTGGATCAAGCTCCGGAGAATCAAGGGTGGATCAGCAAGGACACTAACTGATTATATACGACTACCCTGCAAAACAGGCAAGCTCCGGTTTTGCATTTAACAGCTGTTAAGTTTTATTTGTTATTCACTTTCGGTTAAGATATGAATTGTGCATTAGGACTAGTGTTTGATACTCCTCTTGCATAACCAAATAAAACCATGGAGTATTGGGTAGGTGTCTTTACACCGTGTAGAACTGCCATGCTTAAGTAAGGTTCGGTAGAATTCGAGTGGTGAGATGCTACTCGCAGGTTCAGGAACAACAGGGGCATACGGGATTGATTCAAAAATGAATTAGCAAGTTAAAGTTGAGACCGGAAGGTTGTAGGGGCAGCAGGACATAGGGGCCTAGGTGCTATAGACCTGTCCGTGTCGGTCAAGGACCAATCCGTATGCGGCCCTATTGAACAAGTTTGAGTTGTGTACCGGACTCATGCTGGTATTATAGGACCCAGTAAACCGATGTACCTCGGGAAGCTGTTGTTGGGCCTTTTCGGGTCACCTCAGGCGGACGACCGGTGTGCAGTATGTGGGGAACATTCTCATGACATCTCATGTCGGTAGGTGTACCATGAGATTGGCTACTGTACAGGGCGACTTGATCGATTCAACGGGGGTGAAACGGGAGAAAGACTGCCGCGTATGACGTCAGTGATGGTTGCTGTAGGCAACGTCGAGTACGGGCGTACGTGTCGTGTAGTCCGGGTGTTATTGATTCGAATCACCGTCGCTCGTGGAATGGACCGAGAATACTTGTTATCACAGTCGTGACTTAGTAAAAACTTGCATGAGAAAGGAACTAATCACATTGGTTTAAAGTTTTATACTAGCTTTATATTGGATCTTGATGAATAGGCTAGTGCAAACTCAATTCTTTTATGCCATGAGCAATTTACATCGGGGTAAAGCGTTTCTTGTTTGATTGTGGACTCCTGATGTGGCATGCCGAAGGTTACTTAAAATGCTGCAATTAATACCTGAAAGTAAGGATTCACTTTTAGGCGAGTTTAATTATGCTTATGCCATCCTATTTTAGGTTCATAACCTCACATTGAGTTTCATGTTTAGGGTGACGGTTAAGTCTTGCTGAGCGTTACGCTCACGGATGCTATCCGAGTTGTTTTGCAGGTATTTGACTTCATGCTTAAGAGAAGGGATGCCGATGAGACTCGGGAACCCCCGAGTGCTTACTCAAAGAGCATCCTCGCCGCTGCAGATTGTCTTCGTGTTGCTAGTAAGAAACGTCCGTGGGCTGGGCGGTTTCTTTGTTGCTAGTTTAGAAATGAGTCATGAGAGTGATAGTCTTCCGCTGTAGCTTATTTTGAGATAAGTATTTGTAAAAAACTTTTGTACGCTTCCGCAATGATTTATGTAATGTGATGTGTTTCTTCGACCCATGTGCTGTCGTGTGTCGCATATCACGGCACCACCCAACGAGGTCCTGTTGTCGACGGGGCATCGGTCCTGTCCCTCACAGCGAGGTATCAGAGCTGTGACAAGTGGCATCAGGAGCCCTGTCTCAGTTGGTATCAGAGCCGCATTGGGAACAGAGCAAGTATTGAGCATCATATTACGTTAAAAACTTAGGATACGGTGAGATAATGGTACTAGACCCACATAAGGACTATTATTAGGATATGATGAAGGTGGCAACCTAACTTATTTGTTATGTCAGAAAATAGTGTATCTCGGGACGGTTTATGTCTTGGGGGGTGCACGTAAGCGCTGTCCACCAGTGCGCACAAGCTGAAGGGTGGAGCCCCACGGGTGGCAGGTAACCCGACTCGCTTTAGTATCCTCTACGACTCTTCATGTCATTTGGGATATTTGAGCAACGCCATTCCCTAGTGTGCTTTGGGCAAGTATGGGAGACCCCGTCACGTGGTCAGTAACATGAACACGTAGCTCAAGGCGTGTTTGGCTTGAGAACACCTGGGCGAGTGATGACGGCCGGGTGTACAAACTGTATGGATACCGGGTTCGGTGTGCAGCCGGACCTGATGATTGAGTGTGGCTTATGTAGGTACTGACCACGGAAACCTTAGTACGTGTAGAACGTTTGTGAGTGACTGTTTTAGTGCCACCTAGGGATACGTATATGCCGGGGTAATCCAGTTAGGTTTTTCTTTGGTGAGGCAACGTAGTACCGTCATATGTCTTACGGTGCATCGCCACCGTACTACACTGGATAGTCTTCTTTCCTATGAAGAAATCATTCATGACTAACTTTCAAACTAAAAATGGATATTATAAAGCACATATTAGATACTAAGCTCTTCGTTTGGACTAAGTTTCAAAGAAGAGACTTACTAGGCTTCTTTTGATCCGAAAACAGAGTGCTCTGTTCGGGCTGAAATGGTTGCTGGACTTTGACAGAACATAACTCTGTGTAGATTGACCCAATGAAGGTGTATGATGCCATTCTGGAAATTTTTTTAAGTGATCTACAACTTTTCTGTAGACCTCCAGAGCAAAATCACACAACAACTTGGTTGAATGTCCATATGAATGCAAACTGTTCAGAAAGCAGAGCAGCTGCAACCTTCTCTGGATGTTTCTGTAAATTGGCCATAACAGTCTGTAGAAAAATCTTAAGGGTCATATGATACACCGTTGGAAAGGTTATGAAATTTTCAACAGTTTTGTAGTTCATAGTTTGTCCAGAATTGTACTCCATTTGTATGTAAAAATGTGATAAAAATAGCCACATACAAAGGAGGTGCTGGTAAATTTTATCCAGAAATTCTGTCAACTTTGAACAATCATAACTTTTGATCCAGGAAAGATATAGGAACATGTGAGTACTCGTTGAACAGATACTTAAATTAACTTTAACTTTGGTATTCAACTTGAGTTATGAAAATGTTTCTAACCGGGTCAAAATCTGGGTTAAGTGCAGAAAGGTCTGTTCAGTATAGAATAGGGGACTGATTATGTTGGCTTTAGGAAGATGTGTAAACATGAAATTCTGTTATGCTTTCATAAAGTTTTAGCGTGTTCATGTTTCACATACTTTCACATACTGCTGAGATCAAGTTTTGACTCCCCTCAAAATTATTCTTTTGCAGTATGGTGCGTAGTCATTCTCCGAGTAGGGCTGAAAGTTCTCGCCGAGACGGTGACGACTCGACTCCACTAGGGGCACCACCACCAGCGATATGGGCGGATGTCATGGCTCAGATGGTCGATTCAAGTCAACAGAACACAAGACTACTCCAAGCCTTGGTACAACAGGGCTTACTCCAACATACGCAGCAGGTCGTTCCACCTCGGAACGCCTATTTGGACTTCTTGGCGACACAACCGCCAATTTTCACGGAAGCCAATGAACCAGTGGAAGCTGATCAATGGCTTCGGGTTATGGAGTCCAAGTTTGGAGTGTTTGAGTGTGATGAATATCAGAAGACTTTGTTCGCAGCTCAACAGCTCCATGGAGCCGCCGGAAATTGGTGGTTTGCTTATCTCGCCACTGTTCCGGAAGGCCATCAAGTGGAATGGACGGAATTTCGTGAAGTATTCCGTGCTCGTCACATGCCTATGGGTTTTTATCAAGGCCCAGCAGCAAGATTTTAGGAACTTGAAGCAGGGGGACATGAGTGTCCTTGATTCTGTCAAACGATTTAACCTTTTGGCACAATATGCTCCTGCTTATGCGACGAGTGAAGCTGCAAGGTGTGACTACTTCTTCTATGGCTTGAGTTCCATACTAAAAGATAAGTTGGCTTTGTTCAATCAAGGCAGTTACACCGAGTTGATCAGTGCTGCTCTGCTGCAAGAACAATCGACACTTGAGTGTCAAGCAGAGAAGAGGGACCGGGATGATGTGCAAGAAGACACACCAGTTGTTCCTCGTAAGTACCGTGTGGTGTATCACACACCATACGATGAGATATGGCAAGCACCAGTAAGATCAACTCCGTACAGATTTCCTGCTCAAGAATCTTGTCTTGAAGCAACACCTTTGCCGCAGCAACGAATGACACCTGTTGCCTCATTGCTGCAGCCAAGTACGTCAACTTCTCAACCACAAGTCAACGAAGAACCGGGGAAACCTCCGTGTTCTTATTGCCACCGTTCTGGGCATTTTAGGCAGGAATGCCGGGAGAAGTTGTTGAACAGTAGACAACCATCATCATCAGGTGGTATGCCGCCACCTGCTCATGTCAATATAACAGCATTGCAATTCGGGAGTGTGCAACATCTTGCTATTGAGGATGTCCCGGAGGGAGCACCGGTGTTAGCAGGCATGTTCACTCTTAAAGACTTGCCCGTGCTGGTACTTTTTGATTCCGGTGCAACCCACAATTTCCTCAGCAAATCATGCATGGATCAGCACCAATTATCCACCAATACCCCCACAACGAGTTATCTTATCCGTTCACCGGGAGCAAATATCTCTGCTAATCAGATTGTGTCCCGAGCATCTTTGTGTTTGGGCCGAAAAATATACCCAACATCGCTGATTATGTTGGATAGGAAGAAGATAGACATAATATTGGGGATGTCTTGGTTAAATCGTCAAGGTGCCGTTCTCAATATCGGTAACCGGACTGTCCAGATTGACTCGCCGATTCACGGACAGCACACGCTGTTTTTAGACAGCGAAGACCCAGATATGGTAGAGGCCTACCACACGGAAGCACTTAAGCTTGAAGATATTCCGATGGTACGTGATTATCCCGATGTATTTCCCGATGATTTACCGGGCATGCCGCCCGAACGGGACGTTGAGTTCAAGATTGAACTGGCGCCGGGAACGACGCCTATCTCACGAAGGCCTTACAAGATGGCACCTAACGAGCTAGCGGAGTTGAAGGAGCAGCTAAATGAACTCATGAGCAAGGGTTTCATACGACCAAGTTCTTCACCTTGGGGTTGCTCTGCGCTGTTCGTTAAGAAGAAGGATGAAACACTGTGGCTATGTGTTGATTACCATCCTCTCAATGCTGTCACGATAAAGAACAAGTATCCTTTGCCCCGCATCGACATCTTGTTCGATCAACTTGTGGGTGCAAAGGTGTTTTCGAAGATGGATCTTCGGTCGGGCTATCATCAAATCAAGATCCGGCCGGAGGACATACCGAAGACAGCTTTCTCGACGAGATACAGACTCTATGAGTACATCGTCATGTCATTTGGGTTAACCAACGCTCCGGCACACTTCATGTACTTGATGAATTCGGTCTTCATGCAAGAGTTAGGCAAGTTCGTCGTGGTATTCATCGACGACATATTGGTTTACTCCAAATCTGAAGAAGAGCATGCTGAACATTTGCACATCATGCTACAACGGCTGAGGGAGCACAAGTTATATGCCAAGTTCAGCAAATGCGAATTCTGGATTGATCAAGAGCCTTTCCTAGGCCATATTATTTCAGCAGAAGGCATTGCCGTGGACCCCAGCAAAATTGAACAAGTGCTGAAGTGGGAATCTCCCAAGTCAGTCCACGAGGTCCAAAGTTTCCTAGGTTTAGCGGGGTATTATCGGAGGTTTATTCCGAGCTTCTCAAAGATTGCTAAACCAATGACGGAGCTGCTGAATAAGGGCACTAAATATGTGTGGAATGCAGCATGTGAAGCTGCATTCAAAACTTTGGTGAAACATCTCACAAGAGCTCCAGTTCTTGCTCAGCCGGACACGACGAAGCCATTTGATGTATACTGTGATGCATCCGGCATTGGTCTCGGCTGTGTTCTGATGCAAGAAGGGCGTGTAGTCGCCTATGGGTTTCGTCAACTGCGAAACCATGAGCAGCATTATCCAACTCACGATCTCGAGCTTGCTGCAGTGGTGTTGGCGTTAAAGATGTGGAGGCATTATCTACTTGGTAATCTTGTTCACCTCTACACCGACCATAAAAGCCTGAAGTATATCTTCACGCAGAAGGAGCTGAATATGAGACAACGGAGATGGTTGGAGCTCATTAAAGATTATGAAATTGAGATTCACTATCATCCGGGCAAGGCGAATATGGTTGCCGACGCGCTTAGTCGAAAAGCCCATGTTCACAACTTGGCGATTGCTGAGTTGGAAGATGAAGAACCAAGTCTCCGTGTCATTCCGTATGGAGCGCTTTATAATCTCACGCTCATTCAAACGATCCGTGAAGAGATTGTTGAGGCTCAAAGAAGATATAAAGGTATGTCTCACATACGGAGAAGACTAGACAACGGAGAGGTGAAATGTTTCCGGAAGGATAATGACGGTACGATATGGTTTAACAACCGTATGGTGGTACCACGCAATATGAAACTCCAGAAAAAGATCTTGGATGAAGCCCACCTGTCAATGTTTTCCATTCATCCTGGAAGTAACAAGATGTACCAAAATTTGAAACAGAAATGTTGGTGGACAAGGATGAAGAGGGAAATCGCTAAGTACGTATCTGAGTGTGATACATGTAGACGGGTCAAGGCTGATCATATGCGGAAAGCCGGACCGCTACAACCTCTGAAGATACCGGCATGGAAATGGGAGGATGTGAGTATGGACTTCATCGTCGGATTACCGCTCACATCCCGGAAGCATGACTCGATATGGGTGATCGTTGACCGGTTGACGAAATCAGCATTTCATACTGGTGAACACTCATTATCGAGCAAGGCAATATGCAGAGCTATATATCTCGAGGATTATATGCTCACATGGTGTCTCGAAGACCATCATTTCAGATCGTGGTGTGTGGTTTGTTGCTCGTTTTTGGGAGAAGCTGCATGCCTTGTTGGGCACCAAGCTGATTAGAAGCTCCGTATATCACCCGCAAACTGATGGACAAACTGAGAGGGTGAACCAAGTTCTTGAGGACATGTTGAGAGCATGTGCCATCCACCACGGTAGGAATTGGGACGATCACCTACCGTTGGCGGAGTTCTCATACAACAACGGTTATCAAGCGAGTATTAAAATGGCACCGTATGAAGCTCTCTAAGGCCGGAAGTGTCACACGCCGCTGAATTGGTGTGAGTCCGGCGAAAGAGTTCTGTTTGGGGTTGATCTTGTAAATGAAGCCGAAGACCATGTTCGGTTCATACAAGAGAACTTGAAGGCTGCACAATCCCGACAGAAGAGCTACGCTGATCAAAGGCGTAGGCCATTGCATTTTGATGTCGGAGAGCACATATATCTCCGTGTATCTCCGATGAAGGGAATTCACCGGTTCGGTGTAAAGGGGAAACTCGCTCCCCGTTTTATTGGTCCTTTTGCTATCACGGAGAAGTGCGGACCCGTAGCCTACCGGCTGGAATTACCGTCAAGTCTAGCGGGTGTTCATGATGTATTTCATGTGTCACAGCTGCGGAAGTGCCTCAAATTCACTTCTGCTGTCCGCACCGAGGACCTCGACGAATTGAAACCGGACCTGACCTACACCGAGCGACCGGTTCAGATTTTGGATGAAAAGACCCGGGTAACCCGGAACCGGACAATCAGATTTTTCAAGGTGCTATGTAGTAATCATACCGTGGAAGAGGCGACGTGGGAGACTGAAGATTTCCTCCGTACCAACTATCCGGAACTTTTAGCATTGTACAGTTTGTAATTACCTCTCCCGTCTCGTTCTTCTTTTGTAATCTCGGGACGAGATTGTTTTAAGGGGGGGGGAATGTAAAAGTCCCAAAACATGTACATGAATAAAACTAAAGTTTGAGTTCATATGTGTGGCGAAGACATGAAAATTGGGACTCACAAAAACTTTTCTTCATGCAAAGTAATACATGGATGACCATCCAAAAATGAGGCTCACATTTTTATTTAAAAGTGTTGAACCAATAAGGAGTTAAATACCTCTTTGCATGCAAGTTTAAAAATCAGATTTGAAATTCAAAGTTCAGCCTATGGTGGGCAAAACATTGGATTAACCATGCAGCCCTAGAGTGGGAATTTTGGGGAAATCTGGATGCCAAACTTTTCATTTTTAGGGTGGGCTACAAAAAGGAATTATGGAAGTATTTTCCAAACTTCAACCCAATTCAAATTTGTCATTCAAATTCAAACTGAATTTGGAGAATTCAAATTCTAGCCACCTTTCAAAATCAGAATTTTGGATTTTGGTGGATTAACCTGAGGATATATTTTGGGGAGGAAATGTGGTGTAGGACCCACATGTCATTGAGATGAGAGTGGAGACTTGCATATGAAGCAATTGACTGTGCCTCTGTTGTTCAACACCCACGAGCAGCTCTCACCGTGTGTGCCACCGAGGAGGTCACCGCGCCACCTCCTGCTGCCTTGCCCCACGCGCTGGCTCCCCGAGGCGGTGCCCCCTCGTGCTACTAGGCGTGATCATCCCCTCTGCCCGAGCAAAGCTTCAGTTGCTTTCTCCTCCACGCGAGCTGCACCGAGCCGAGCCCCTCTGCCCCTCCGCTGCTCGGTGTAAAAGCCCAAGAACAGGGACTTACAAAAAACTTTTCATCACCCACAACACCACAGTTTTGTTGTGGATATGTTGTGAACATATTGTGAAGAGCAAAGAACCTCCATCAAAAGGGTGATGGTTCAAACTCTCCACACATGGGATAACACATGAGAGGTGATTCTAAAACCAACTTAGAGTCATTCACATGTTGGACCCTAGTTGGATTAAGACCACTGAGTTGAAGTACTCAAGTGCAATGGGAGGGTTTGAAAATCAGAATTTGAACTAATGTCCAACTCAAAATTCAAATGAGGGGAGGACATAATGGTGATTCAAAACTGTTGTATTCAAACTCTTGGTTGCAGTAGCTAACACAAGAATCAAAGTGCATATTTGGATTCCTTAGGTCCAAATTAGTGGGGAGGCAAAGTTTCAAGAATGTTTGAAAAGGTTTTCTACCCATTTTTCCAAAAAGGATCCAAATATGCAAAGAATTCAAATATACATTTGAGTTTGGGGGAAATTTGTCCAACCATACAAATGTAGCTCAGTTTGAGACTCCAAACATTTGAATTCATCACTTGCCAAGTTTTGGAGATCTTTTGAGGGGTGGGGGAGCGCTGACAAGTGGGTCCCACATGTCATTGGGTGGAATAGACTTAATCCCCAAGTCTTTCCCTCTGTTTCTCAGTCAACCGAAGAGCTTCGGTCGCACAGCCAGCTGCCGCGTGCGCCGTCGCCCAGGAGGCCACCTCCTGATTCCCTCTCTCGTGCTGGCAACCGGGCAGCAGGTTGCTCCTCCTCTACGTGACCCCCTCTCCACGCAGCTGGGCCAACGTGTTGCCTTTCTCTTCCGCAACCAGCACGCGCACCGGCTCTGTTCGTTCACCGGCGCCGCTCCTCCGATTTCCCCTGTATGCCGGCGCCTGCTCGGCCTTTGCCCGAGCCTCCAACACAAAAAGGGAGCACCAGTGCGTGCTCTAGCTAACCACCCCACCACCTCGCAGCGTTAGCACTTCATTCGGCCACCAATCGACGATCACAGCTGAGGACCGAGGCCACCCGGCGGAAAACCGAGGTTGCTCTCCGTGGACAGCACACCACGGCCATTTTCACCACCTCACTTCTACACGAAAAAGGTGCGCCTTAGTCTCCAGATCATGTAGCTTCAACCCTCATAGCTATGGATAGACCGAGCGCAGAGAATTCCTAAGAATCCCGAGAACTAGTGCATACGGGTAGGGGTCGGTCTACCACAAAATTCTAGCTGCACCGTCCAAACCCAGCTCAGGTGAGCTTGCACACACCTTCCTCACTTCCTAGCGGCCCTCCTCGACCAAGAATCAAGGGATATGGCCCAGAAATGGCCGGGTTCTGGTTGTTTTTTGGGCCGCCATGTTATAATAGCTCGGGTCACCGTGGAGCTCTAGGTTGCCGCCCGTTTCATGGGGTTTGTCGGCCATTTTCGTCACCCTCGAGCTTCCGCGGTGCTCTCCGACCCTTTTCCGATTGTTTTGATGCGTTGTAATGCATTCCCGACAACGCCGGAACCCTAACCGCCGCTGTCACCTTCGGGCACCCTGTTCCGGTGAGCTACGGTCGCCGGCGAATCCCGAGCTGAGTTCAGCGTCATGAGTTAGGGCGGGGCAGCGAGTCTGGGATTGGGGGATGGCCGGGAAAGCGGTTCCGGTGACGCTCGCCGGAGGGCGCCGCCGCGGGCCCCTGTTTGGCGCGAGGAAGGGGAAGATCTGCCAGGTGGGACCCACTGGCAGGCATTTGAACATTTTGGAATTTATAGTTTTCAGTTTAAACTTTGGAGGGCCACAACTTGGGGTAGGAGAGTCCAAAAATTATGAAACTAATTTTTTTGGATTCCTATAATAGAGTACAATCCAAATACGAAACCCAATTAGTATGAAACCCATTATATAATTCTGGAAAATTCTTTAAAGCGTTTCAGCAAAAGAATTTTAGAGGGAGTTGGGTTCATACAAAAATCCCCAAATTTTGCCAGAATGTTATTTAGTATGTTAGTGAACCACTATTAAAATTTCAGACCATTTGGAGTTGATTTGATCAGAGCAATTCAAATTTGAATGTGCTGTGTTCATTTGAATACAGAGACATTTTCAGAGAATTTCCAAAAATTGGAAATTCAGTTCTGGGCAAATCTTAGCTCCAAAAATGCTAGGAAAATTCATGCAAACTCTATGAGCTATAATTGAAATTCTAGTTCACTAAGTTGGGCATGAACAGGGGTGTTACCTCAGAATAAATTCTTCCTTGCTTATTTGCTAAAAGAATTATTCTGAACAAACCACTCAATGAAAAGTGCTAAATTTTGATCCAGAGAGTTGTGTTGTGACAAGGAACTCACACAAAAATTCTCAGCTCCATTGGAGCTCTGGATCACCCCTGCTCTGTTTAACCACTTGAGGTGATCAATGGGGAAGAGGGGGATAACCACTTAGCACTTAACCATGTGCTTAGGTCCAAACCCAAACCACTAGCCCCAGTTTCATTTTAAATTCTTGAACAGAGTTCCAGTTGTTAGAAACTGGTTATTATAACTAATAGCAGAAGCATTACAATAAAATTCATGTGCATATTCATTAACATGTAGTATTTCATTAACGTGTAGTCGCTGAAGGCGAGGAAGCTCCGGAGATACTCGACTTCCTCCTTCTGGAATAAGAACTAACCCCTGACCAGCAGCAACAAGGCAAGCCCCGGTTTGCATTAACCTTTTATAAGTTTTCCTTTATTTACATGTGTCATATGAAGTTTGAATGTGCATTAGGTATAGGATGGATGGAACCCCACTGACATGACCAGAAATTTTCCATAAGAGTGAGGGTAGTGTCTAAGATCTCGAGTAGATAGGCTATGCTTAAAGATTCATAGGACTTCAGTACAAGTCGAGTAGTTGGAATCTACTCGTGAGTTAGGCTTGGGACACACGGGATTGGTTCGTGTGATGTGAGATCACTTTAGTAATAAAAATGAGACTAGTCAGGGGCTAGGGCGCAGAAAGAGGAAGTCTTGTGTGCACAGCCCTGTCCGTGTCGATTGAGGACCGATTCGTGTGCGGCCCTGCTGAACAAGTATTGAACGTACCGAATGCATATCGGATATATGGGCCCCGATAAACCGATGTAACCTAAACCTCCGAGCGTCGAGGCATAACGCACCGATTTATAGGTGTAGGCTGAGGGCAGCAAGGTGGAAATCTGCCAACGGGCATAGAGAGATGCTCCGTGTGGGGAACCTCCTGCTCGTTTCGGTGCGACCGGTTCGACGTTTGGGCTGTTGGGTGAAAGGTTGTTCCGTACGACATCGAGTGAGCATGCTGTGCAGCTCCACGGTTGGGCGTACGTGACGTGCTCTTTGGGTTTCCCTGCAGGTGTATATCGAGTCGATTCACTGTCCCTCACGGTGATGAGTACCGCTTGTTCACTGCGTCGTAACGTAGATAATTTATGGAATGTTATACTTCAATATTGCTATTATGATATAATTGTACTGCTACATGTGTGCCACCAAATCTTGCTTACTAAATTTCAGATTTCTGAACTGTTAACTTGTGGCTAAGAGATGAACTAAGGATGAATTTGTAGGCGTGTCCGTTGATGCACTGTTACTATCCTATGTCCATTGTACCCCTCATGTAGAGTTCCATGCTTAGGTGAGTCGGTTATGTCTTGTTGAGCCATCGTGCTCACGGTTGCTGCTTAAGTGTTTTTTAGGTGAGGAGCCACCCACGGACTCGGAGTACGAGTCCACCGGTGAGGGTTACCCTCCGTCGGGGACCACGGCTGAGTGGGAGCCGTACACGCCGCGCTGAGCTGAGACGTGCAGCTAGTGTGGATTGCCCTAGGGCTGGGCAACCAACTTTTGCTAGATAGGCAGGCGTGAGTTGTACAGAGTAGACTTCCGCTGTGTAAAATAAATACTAGTTTGTACTGAAGTTGTACCTGTTTGTACAGTTCAGTTTGTTTTTCCCATGTAATATATTGTCCTTATGACGTGTGCTGTCGGGTGTCGCATCGTGCGGCACCACCCTCTGCGATCCTGGATGAGCGGATCCTGGTCCGCCACAGCCTGGTATCAGAGCTGCATTGGGGATAGCACATTACTTAAGGACTGTATTATGGGAAAACTTAGGATTACGGTGAGGGTTCGGTAGTTGCCCAAGTAAGGACTATACTAGCATAGTTACTTAAAGTGGCAAAGACTAACCTATGTGTTATAATTCTGAATTTTAATTATGTAACGTGGTTCAGGGATTAGTCTCACAGCTTGGTGTGAGACGTCAATATGATACTCTTGGACTCCTCATGTTCCCGAGTTCATATGAAACGCTGATCCCTAGCGTGCATTAGGCAAGTAAGTGGAGACCCCATCGCGTGGTCAGTAACGTGAGAGTGTGTTCGTCTGGAAATAGCCCAGGAGGACATACGCAGCACTTGCCATCGGCGTGCCCTGCCGGGCAGTAGGTGGTATCTGTTGGGTTGATAACATTCCCAACCGTGACGACCCGTTCATGACATACTCGGATTCCCCATCGTGTGGTGTTGAAACACGATCACGTACCTTGAGACGTGACTTAACTCAAGGACGGCCGTATGGCAACGATACGGGCATTTGTATTTACTTTTAAATATGGTCCTGCCTGAAATGAAATAACCTTTGAGTGCATCATGATTGTGTGGTTTCCTGCAGGTACTAACCACGTATGTATACGTGTAGTAAACGTGTGCAAGAGACCGTTTAGTGCCACACTTGAGACGTATATGCCGGTATAATCCGGTTAGGATTTTGCTTTTGTGAGGAACGTAGTACCGAGATATCATAGGCATATGCATGAAAAATAATGATAACAAGGAATTAAAATCACTAGGTTCAACATTTACGGCCTGGTTGGGCAGAAAAATTTGAGGGTGATTAGTGTAGTTCTCAAAGACTGAAAAACAGAGTGCTCTGTTTTGGGCAGCAAATTTGCTGAACTTCAACAGAGCACAACTCACAGGTATTTTAGCCCAGGGAGGTGTGGTATATAGTTCTGAAAAGGTATTTTAGTACTCTACAATTTTGTTGTGGATTTCCAGAGCTGAAACTCACCTTAAAATGGCTTAAATTCCCGAGGAATGTAAACTGTCCAGAACCAGGACAGAGTGAAACATTCTCTGTAGTGTTCTGTTTTTCAAACATAACTTCCAGTAGAAAAATCAAATATTTTCATATGATATATCCTTAGAAAGGGTGGAAGATGTTTTACATCTTTGCAATTCAAAGTTTCTGAAATTTCAGCACAGAATTCAGTGGAAATCAGAGTGAAAACAGCAACTTCCCAAAGGAGGTGCTGTTAAAATTCTTCCAGAAATTCTGCTGACTTTGAATTACCATAACTTTTTAACAACAGCTGATCTGAGGGCAAATAAGTACTCGTTGGAAAGATACTGAAGTTAACTTTTACTTTGGTATTCAGCTTGAGTCATGAAAATGCCCAGAACCAGATCAAAATCTTGGATATGTAGAAACTGGTCATTCTGGCCGAGGAATGACAGTTGAACTCATTTGAGAAATTATTGTACCCTAGAGGGGGTTTGAGTACTCCCAATGGGATGGAACATACTCATGAGAGGTTATCTTCAACTAGTGAAAGATTTGAGTAAAGGTCGCACTCAAGTTTCTTTTACTAGAGACCATGTTTGTGTCGTATTGAAGATAAAAGGGTAGTATACGTGATGACAACGCGATAGTAATATTTCGTAGTGACCAAACCTAGTTGTGGTGAGCTTCCCAAAAGAGGAGGTTCATCAAGTTGGATATAACTAGCTTGTATTTGGTCTGGTAATGGTGTAGCTTGTGCAAAGTTATTACATTATCTACATACGAGATGTATCGCATGTTTTATTGTCATTATGTTTTTACGCCTACTTCATTGACTGCATTGGAGTATGTTGCGGGACTGATGTTTGTTGTCGTATGGTTGCAGATGGTTCGCACTAGGACCACGCACGAGGTTGGTGGCTGTAGCCAGCAGGGAGGCGATGACTCCCAGCCACCGGCCTACGACAGCACCCCACAGCAGCAGCCACCACCGCCAGCTCCGCTTACTCTAGCGGATGTGATAGCGGCACTGGTGGGTGGTCGTGAGGAGCAGACCGACCTGCTCCGCACGATCGTGCAGAATACGTCCCAGGCGGGGGGCGTCAAGACAGAGGGCTTCGTGAGCCCCGTGAGGTGTCGTACTCGGACTTCATGAGTACGCACCCTCCAGTGTTCACAGAAGCTGAAGAACCACTGGAGGCCGACAACTGGCTGTGGACCATCGAGTCCAAGTTCGGGCTGCTCCAATGCACGGAGCGGCAAAAGACTTTGTTCGCAGTGCAGCAACTCCACGGTGCCTCTGGTGCGTGGTGGGCGAATTATGTCGCCTCACGTCCGGCTGGCCATGCCATGGAGTGGGAAGAGTTCCGGGAGGCGTTCCGCACCTATCATATCCCTCCCGGGATCATGAAGAGGAAGTTCCAAGAATTTTTGGAACTGAAGCAGGGCGGGAGGAGTGCCCACGACTACTCCCGTGCCTTCAACCATCTGGCGCAATATGCGTCAGACTACATCTCCACTGAAGAGAAGCGGGAACACTTCTATTGGGGGTTACACCCTGAAATGAAGACACATCTCGTTCAGTGGAATCGCGACACTTTCAATGACCTGGTCAATGCCGCGATCATGCAAGAGGACACTCAGCGGGAGTTGGCAGCTGAGCAGCGGAAGCGCAGCGCTCCACCCAGCGGTGGGAGTGGCGCTCCCCAGAAGTACCGCATGGTGTATCGGACACCATCCGGGCAGCAGTGGCATCCACCGGCACGACCTCAGCGGTTCGGGGGACGTTCGTTTTAGTCACCTCCGTTCCGTCCGCCGATGCCACCACCAAGACAGCAGCAGCAGAAGCAGCAGACGGCACCCCGGGCGTCTCCACCGCCACAACACTCCCCGGGTTTCCGTCCACCGATCAGCGGGGGACCGCCCCGTTTCACTTGCTTCACGTGTGGCCAGCGGGCCACTTTGCGAAGGACTGTCCCCAGGGGCAGCAAAGCAGCGGGCAAGCTCAGTTCCAGGGCGGTGCTCGAGGCCGACCTCCGGTCAAGAAGGTTGGTCAGCGGACTGGGGGCGTTCGCCACCTCGACAATGTGGACGCCCCGGAGGCAGACAACGTGCTGGCGGGTACGTTCACTCTCAACCATCAAGCCATCATCATACTTTTCGATTCTGGTGCAACCCACAACTTCATAAGTGCATCATATGTGGTTAAGCATCAGCTGGAAGCCTTTCCAACCGAGTGTTCTTATATGATCTGCTCACCAGGAGGAAAGATTTCAGCAACGATGATGGTTCCGAAAGCACCATTGTGCTTAGGTGGGAAGATATATCCCACCACTATGATTATCCTTGAGGGACAGAAGATTGATGCAATCTTGGGAATGTCATGGCTAAGCTATCATGGCGCTGTCCTGGAAACCCTATCACGGACGGTTCACCTCAACTCCCCACTACACCGTCCGCAGTCCCTCCTATTAGATAATGCAATCCGAGAGGTTTCGGCAATCAACAATACTGAAGCTCTCAAGTTGGAGGACATCCCCATAGTCCGGAAGTACCCCGACGTGTTTCCGGATGATCTTCCGGGTATGCCACCTGAGCGGGATGTCGAGTTCAAGATCGAACTTGCACCCGGGACTACGCCCATATCACGGAGACCCTACAAAATGGCTCCGAATGAGCTGGCTGAACTGAAAGAACAACTCAATGATCTGTTGAGCAAAGGTTTCATTAGGCCGAGTTCCTCTCCTTGGGGATGCTCGGCGCTGTTCGTAAAGAAGAAGGATGGAACCTTGAGGCTGTGTGTGGACTACCGCCACTCAACGCCGTCACTATCAAGAATAAGTATCCACTGCCCCGCATCGACATATTGTTTGATCAACTTGTGGGGGCAAGTGTGTTCTCAAAGTTGGACCTTCACTCTGGATATCATCAGATCAAAATCCGGGCGGAGGATATTCCGAAGATGGCCTTCTCGACGAGATATGGATTATATGAATATCTCGTCATGTCCTTTGGTCTCACAAACGCTCCAGCCCATTTTATGTATCTCATGAACTCGGTGTTCATCCCGGAGCTGGACAAGTTCGTGGTAGTGTTCATCGATGATATCTTGGTTTACTCCAAGACAGAAGCCGAACATGCCGAACACCTGAGGATCGTTCTTCAATGATTGAGGGACCACAAGCTTTACGCCAAGTTCAGCAAATGCGAGTTTCGGATCAGCCAAGTGCCATTCTTGGGACATATCGTCTCAGCAGAAGGCATTGCGGTTGACCCAAGCAAGATAGAGGAAGTGCTGAAAGGGAAAGCTCCCACTTCAGTTCATGAAGTCAGAAGCTTCCTCGGGTTAGCGGGATACTATCGGAGATTCATTCCAAGCTTCTCCAAGATCGCTAAACCGATGACAGAATTGCTGAAGAAGGTAACGAAATATGTTTGGAACACGGCGTGTGAAGGAGCGTTCCGAGCATTGGTGAAGCATATCACCACAGCCCCGGTCTTATCTCAGCTGGATACAACAAAGCCCTTCGACGTGTATTGTGACGCGTCCGGTATTGGGCTCGGCTGCGTGTTGATGCAGGAAGAACGTGTGGTCGCCTATGGCTCACGCCAACTTCGGAACCACGAGCAGCATTATCCCACTCATGATCTTGAGCTTGCTGCAGTGGTGTTGCCGCTAAAAATGTGGAGGCACTATCTCCTGGGGAATCTGGTGCATCTCTACACCAACCACAAGATCTTGAAATACATTTTCACCCAGAAGGAGCTGAACATGAGGCAAAGGAGGTGGTTAGAACAGATCAAGGATTATGAGATCGAGATTCATTACCACCCCGGCAAGGCGAATGTGGTTGCCGACGCGCTGAGTCAGAAGTCACATGTCCATCACCTCACCATTACACCGGTGGAGGAGGAAGAGCCGAATTTATACTTGGTTCCTTATGGATCACTTTACAACCTTGCCCTCATCCCTACTATTAGGGAGGACATCATTGCAGCTCATAAATATGATAAAGGCATGGCACATCTCCGGAGAAGGATAGACAACGGGGAGCTCAAATGTTTCCGGAAGGATGATGAGGGGACGCTATGGTTCAATGACCCCATAGTCGTATCCCGGGATATGGAGTTGAGGAAGAAGATCCTCGATGAAGCTCACTTGTCTATGTACTCCATTCATCCGGGCAGCAACAAAATGTACCAGGATTTGAAAAAGAAATTTTGGTGGACACGGATGAAGCGGGAGGTAGTTAAGTACGTATCCGAGTGTGATACGTGTAGACGAGTGAAAGCTGATCACATGAAGAGATCAGGGCTGCTACAACCCCTGAAGATCCCGGCATGGAAATGGGAAGATGTGAGCATGGATTTCATTGTGGGATTGCCCCTAACTTCCAACAAACATGATTCCATCTGGGTAATCGTCGATCGGTTAACCAAGACGGCTCACTTCATCCCGGTGAATACACATTACAATGCCGGCAAATATGCGGAGCTGTACATAGCGAAGATTCTATGCTTATATGCGGTACCCAAGACCATCGTCTCGGATCGAGGTGCATTATTTGTATCTCGCTTTTGGGAGCAGCTACACGCTGCATTGGGTACTAAACTGATTAGAAGCTCCGCCTACCACCCTCAGACAGATGGCCAGACAGAGAGGGTGAATCAAGTTCTGGAAGACATGTTGAGAGCATGTGCCATCCACCACGGTAGGAACTGGGACGATCACCTACCGTTGGCGGAATTCTCGTACAACAATGGCTATCAGGCAAGTATCAAGATGGCACCCTATGAAGCTCTCTACGGTCGCAAATGCTGCACCCCATTAAATTGGTTCGAGTCCGGTGAAAGGGTCACATTCGGGGTTGATGTGGTGAACGACGCCGAAGAGCGCGTTCGGACAATTCAAGCTAATTTGAAGGCCGCTCAATCCCGGCAGAAGAGATACGCTGATAAGAGGCGTAGACCGTTGCACTTTGACGTCGGTGAACACGTGTACCTCCGCGTGTCTCCGATGAAGGGCGTGCAACGGTTCGGTGTGAAGGGGAAGCTCGCTCCCCGTTTCATTGGACCCTATGCTATCAGCTAGAAGTGCGGACCAGCGGCGTATTGATTGGAGCTACCGGCATCCCTTGCTGGTGTCCATGACGTTTTCCATGTTTCGCAACTGCGAAAATGTTTAAGGCATACAGCTGCTGTTCCTACCAAAGACATCGGCGAGCTGAAACCAGATATGACATATGATGAGTATCCGGTGACAATTCTTGATGAGAATGCCCGAACCACGCGTAGCAGAACATTGTGGTTCTACACGATCCTCTGGAGCAACCACACCGCCGAAGAAGCGACGTGGGAGAGCGAGGAATTCCTTCGCTCAAATTACCCAGAGTTCATGGCGTCTCAACACGGGTAAGTCCCTATTACATCGCTGTCTCCTCTTTTATAATCTCGGAACGAGATTCTGTTAAGGGGGGAGAGATGTAAAAGCCCAAGAAAAGGGACTTGCAAAAAACTTTTCATCACCCACAACACCACAGTTTTGTTGTGGATATGTTGTGAACATATTGTGAAGAGCAAGGAACCCCCATCAAAAGGGTGATGGTTCAAACTCTCCACACATGGGATAACACATGAGAGGTGATTCTAAAACCAACTTAGAGTCATTCACATGTTGGACCCTAGTTGGATTAAGACCACTGAGTTGAAGTACTCAAGTGCAATGGGAGGGTTTGAAAATCAGAATTTGAACTAATGTCCAACTCAAAATTCAAATGAGGGGAGGACATAATGGTGATTCAAAACTGTTGTATTCAAACTCTTGGTTGCAGTAGCTAACACAAGAATCAAAGTGCATATTTGGATTCTATAGGTCCAAATTAGTGGGGAGGTTTTCAAGAATGTTTGAAAAGGTTTGCTACCCATTTTTCTAAAAAGGATCCAAATATGCAAAGAATTCAAACATACATTTGAGTTTGGGGGAAATTTGTCCAACCATACAAATGTAGCTCAGTTTGAGACTCCAAACATTTGAATTCATCACTTGCCAAGTTTTGGAGATCTTTTGAGAGGTGGGGGAGCACTGAAAAGTGGGTCCCACATGTCATTGGGTGGAATAGACTTAATCCCCAAGTCTTTCCCTCTTTTTCTCAGTCAACCGAAGAGCTTCGGACGCACAGCCAGCTGCCGCATGCGCCGTCGCCTGGGAGGCCACCTCCCGATTCCCTCTCTCGCGCTGGCAACCGGGCAGCAGCTTGCTCCTCCTATACGTGACCCCCTCTCCACGCAGCTGGGCCGAACGTGTTGCCTTTCTCTTCCCCGATCAGCATGAGCACTGGCTCTGTTCGTTCACCGGCGCCGCTCCTCCGATTTCCCATGTACGCCGGCGCCTGCTCGGCCTTTGCCCGAGCCTCCAACACAAAAAGAGAGCACCAGTGCGTGCTCTAGCTAACCACCCCACCACCTCGCAGCGTTAGCACTTCATTTGGCCACCAATCGATGATCACAGCTGAGGACCGAGGCCACCCGGCGGAAAACCGAGGTTGCTCTCCGTGGACAGCACACCACGGCCATTTTCACCGCTTGACTTCTACATGAAAAAGGTGCACCTTAGTCTCCAGATCGTGTAGCTGCAACCCTCATAGCCATGGATAGACCGAGCGCAGAGAATTCCTAAGAATCCCGAGAACTAGTGCATACGGGTAGGGGTCGGTCTACCCCAAAATTCTAGCTGCACCGTCCAAACCCAGCTCGGGTGAGCTTGCACACACCTTCCTCATTTCCTAGCGCCCCTCCTCGACCAAGAATCAAGGGATATGGCCCAGAAATGGCCGGGTTATGGTTGTTTTTCGGGCCGCCATGGAATAATAGCTCGGGTCACCGTGGAGCTCTAGGTTGCCGCCCGTTTCATGGGGTTTGGCGGCCATTTTCGTCACCCTCGAGCTTCCGCTGTGCTCTCCGACCCTTTTCCGATCGTTTTGATGCATTGTAATGCATTCCCGACCACGCCGGAACCCTAACCGCCGCTGTCACCGTCGGGCGCCCTGTTCCGGTGTGCTATGGTCGCCGGCAAACCCCGAGCTGAGTTCAGCGTCATGAGTTAGGGCGGGGCGGCGAGTCTGGGGTCGGGGGATGGCTGGGAAAGCGGTTCCGGCGACGCTTGCCGGAGGGCGCCGCCGCGGGACCCTGTTTGGCGTGAGGAAGGGGAAGATCTGCCGGGTGGGACCCACTGGCAGGCATTTGAACATTTTGGAATTTTTAGTTTTCAGTTTAAACTTTGGAGGGCCACAACATGGGGTAGGAGAGTCCAAAAATTATGAAACAAATTTTGTTGGATTCCTCTAACAGACTACAATCCAAATATGAAACCCAATTAGTATGAAACCCATTATGTAATCCTGGAAAATTCTTTAAAGTGTTTCAGCAAAAGAATTTTAGAGGGAGTTTGGTTCATCAAAACATCCCCAAATGTTGCCAGAATGTTCTTTAGTATGTTAGTGAATCCCTGTAAAAATTTCAGACCATTTGGAGTTGATTTGATCAGAGCAATTCAAATTTGAAGGTGATGTGTTCATTTGAATACAGAGACATTTTCAGACAATTTCCAAAACTTGGAAATTCAGTTCTGGGCAAATCTTAGCTCCAAAAATGCTAGGAAAATTCATGCAAACTCTATGAGCTATAATTGAAATTCTAGTTCACTAAGTTGGGCATGAACAGGGGTGTTACCTCAGAATAAATTCTTCCTTGCTTATTTGCTAAAAGAATTATTCTGAACAAACCACTCAATGAAAAGTGCTAAATTTTGATCCAGGGAGTTGTCTTGTGACAAGGAACACATACAAAAATTCTAAGCCCCATTGGAGCTCTGGATCACCCTGCTCTGTTTAACCACTTGAGGTGATCAATGGGGAAGAGGGGTATAACCACTTTGCACTTAACCATGTGCTTAGGTCCAAACCCAAACCACTAGCCCCAGTTTCATTTTAAATTCTTGAACAGAGTTCCAGTTGTTAGAAACTGGTTATTAGAACTAATAGCAGAAGCATTACAATAAAATTCATGTGCATATTCATTAACATGTAGTACTTCATTAACGTGTAGTCGCTGAAGGCGAGGAAGCTCCGGAGGTACTCGACTTCCTCCTTCCGGAAGAAGAACTAACCCCTGACCAGCAGCAACAAGGCAAGCCCCGGTTTGCATTAACCTTTTATAAGTTTTCCTTTGTTTACATGTGTCATATGAAGTGTGAATGTGCATTAGGTATAGAATGGATGGAACCCCACTGGCATGACCAGAAATTTTCCATAAGAGTGAGGGTAGTGTCTAAGACCTCGAGTAGACAGTCTATGCTTAAAGATTCATAGGACTTCGGTACAAGTCGAGTAGTTGGAATCTACTCGTGAGTTAGGCTTGGGACACACGGGATTGGTTCGAGTGATGTGAGGTCACTTTAGTAATAAAAATGACACTAGGCAGGGGCTAGGGCGCAGCAAGAGGAAGTCTTGTGTGCGCAGCCCTGTCCGTGTCGATTCAGGACCGATAAGTGTGCGACCCTGCTGAACAAGTATTGAACGTTCTGAAGGCATATCGGATATATGGGCCCCGATAAACCGATGTAACCTAAACCTCCGAGCGTCGAGACATAACGCACCGATTTATAGGTGTAGGCTGAGGGCAGCAAGGTGGAAATCTGCCA
The DNA here is from genome assembly GCA_030760725.1 of Neostapfia colusana. Classification (NCBI taxonomy): domain Eukaryota; kingdom Viridiplantae; phylum Streptophyta; class Magnoliopsida; order Poales; family Poaceae; genus Neostapfia; species Neostapfia colusana. Next base: position 77,929,540 of record JASWHV010000010.1, on the reverse strand, counting down.
ACGGGCATAGAGAGATGCTCCGTGTGGGGAACCTCCTGCTCATTTCGGTGCGACCGGTTCGACGTTTGGGCTGTTGGGTGAAAGGTTGTTCCGTACGACATCGAGTGAGCATGCTGCGCAGCTCCACGGGTGGGCGTACGTGACGTGCTCTTTGGATTTCCCTGCAGGTGTATATCGAGTCGATTCGCCGTCCCTCGCGGTGACGAGTACCGCTTGTTCACTGCGTCGTAACGTAGATAATTTATGGAATGTTATACTTCAATATTGCTGTTATGATATAATTGTACTGCTACATGTGTGCCACCAAATATTGCTTACTAAATTTCAGATTTCTGAACTGTTAACTTGTGGCTATGAGATGAACTAAGGATGAACTTGTAGGCGTGTCCGTTGATGTACTGTTACTATCCTATGTCCATTGTACCCCTCATGTAGAGTTCCATGCTTAGGTGAGTCGGTTAACTCTTGTTGAGCCATCGTGCTCACGGTTGCTGCTTAAGTGTTTTTCAGGTGAGGAGCCACCCATGGACTCGGAGTACAAGTCCACCGGCGAGGGTTACCCTCCGTCGGGGACCACAGCTGAGTGGAAGCCGTACACGCCGCGCTGAGCTCAGACGTGCAGCTAGTGTGGGTTGCCCTAGGGCTGGGCAACCAACTTTTGCTAGATAGGCGAGCGTGAGTTGTACAGAGTAGACTTCCGCTGTGTAAAATAAATACTAGTTTGTACTGAAGTTGTACCTGTTTGTACAGTTCAGTTTGTTTTTCCCATGTAATATATTGTGTCCTTATGATGTGTGCTGTCGGGTGTCGCATCGTGCGGCACCACCCTTTGCGATCCTGGATGAGCGGATCCCGGTCCGCCACACTCGGTCGATCGGGAAATCGAAGAAACGATCGCACCCTCTCCTCCCCGAGCGGCTAGACAGCACCCTGAGCTCAGCCTCCACTCCCCCGACGCCTAAACCCCCGAGCTCCGGCCTCCTTTGCCCGAGAACAGCTCCACCGCCGTGACCTAACTCAAAACCAGCAATCGGCTTCAAGTGGACAGACCAATACGGTGGTTTTCAAGCTCGATCAAGCAAGGTCACGGGAGCGTGCTGGGTTGGTGCTGCTCTCCTCCAATTTGTGGAGCAAACCGTGAAGCATCGACCGGGAATGTCAAGATTTTGCTCCGGCGGCTTCAACCCGAGCACCCGGTATGGATTCTGCAAATTCCCGCTCTCTGATCATCCGTAGATTATCAAATCTTGCACATAGGTGCTGGACTAGCCGGCGATCATTTTCCTTTTAGCATCCGTTGCATGAAACCGGCTAGGAGCGACGGATCTTGAGCTCGATCAAAGGCATTCATGGCGGACACGAACGGTCACACGGTGCCGACCAACTTGCAGCCATTTTTGAACATCTTTGAGGCCTTGTCGAGTTTCCTAGAGGTGTATTGATGCTATAGAGCTATTTGGTCGAGGTTTTGACGGGTTAGAACCCCCGGTCGACGGCGCCGAACCTCAACCGAGGCTGCCGCACGTCGCCGAGGTAGCTCCGGTCGCCGGCAGCTTAAACTGACCCCACAGTCGTGTTCCTCGACGTCGAAAACCCCCTGGCGGCGAATCTTAGCTCGTGCGGTGGCCGGCAGCGGCGATCCGGCGAGTGGGGATTTGCTCCGGCGAGGTGGCGGGCGGCGCGCGCACGAAATCGAATCGGGAGGTTGAAGAAGGAGTGGGCCCCGGCTGTCAGCGGCTCAAAAATTTAAATCCCCGATCGGCTGTGGCTGGGATCCAGTGTGCTGGTGCACTGAAGAACTGTGGCCCGGTGTGGCCCATTTTTAATTGGCTGACATTTAAATAAGCGGGCCCAGTGGAGTTTTCAGTAGGAAAACAATTCCAGTGATGGCTCAAATTTTGGAGATTCATAGCTCTCTGTAGAAACCTCCAAATTGAGTGATTCCAATTGGGTTGGATTCATCTTTCAGAGTTCTATCCAAATGTGAACTCAGATTTGTATGAAAGCCAATATTGTATTCTGGAAAATTCTTTGAAAATTTTCTGAAAAAGAATTATTGAGGGAGTTTGGTTTATCCAAAAATCCTCAAATTTTGACAGAATATTCCTTAGCACAGTGTTTACTTTTTAGCAAATTTTCAGCTCATTTCAAGATAATTTGTATAGGAATTTGCTAAAAACAATCTACTGTGTTCATAAGAGTCCAGAAACATTTTCAGAAAATGTTTCCCACTTGAAAAATCTATTCTGGGCAATCCATAGCTCTAAAAATCATAGGAAAATTTAGGAAAGCTCTCTGAGACAAATTCGAAATTGTAGTTCACTTAATTGAGCATGAAAATGCACATTATTTCAGAATTAATTCTTTTGAGTAGAATTTCTTAAAGAATTGTTCTGAAAGAACTACTCAAGTAAAAGGGCTGAATTTTGGACCAAATTACTTTCACGTGACCAAGAACTCACATGTAAATTATCAGCTCACGTGGAGCTGTAGAACTCCCTGTTCTTATTTTCCATACTTATGTATATGTGGATATACATAAGGGACATTATGAGAATTATGGAGAACACAATTTAACTCCACATTAGCTGCAATTTGGCAAGCTAAGTCCCTAGGTAGTGTAGAACCTGCTGTAAAAGTTTTGAGGCCATTGGAGTTCTTGTTCTTCAGTTGCTTTCAAATCTTTCCAGCTCATCTATTATGTTCATTAGGGAAAGTGATTAGGGTATAGCTAAAACACTAAGAACAATTTAGTCATTTCTGTTTCTTTGCACAACAGAGGCAAACCAAGCCATTCTTGGCTTTTCCACACAACCTCTGTTCTTAAGAATTCCATTCTATAACTTCTTTCCATTGCATTCTATAAAACATATGCATATGCATTTCAATAGGAACCACAACGAAGGGGATTCAAAGGAGTGATTCATTGAAGTGGATCAAGCTCTGGAGAATCAAGGGTGGATCAGAAAGGACACTAACTTATCATATACGACTACCCTGCAAAACAGGCAAGCTCCGGTTTTGCATTTAACAGGTGTTAAGTTTTTTTTTTGTATTCACTTTCGGTTAAGATATGAATTGTGCATTAGGTCTAGTGTTTGATACTCCTCTTGCATAACCAAATGAACCCATGGAGTATTGGAGTAAGGTTCAGTAGAAGTCGAGTGGTGAGATGCTACTCGCAGGTTCATGAACAACAGGGGCATATAGGATTGGTTAAAAAATGAATCAGCAAGTTAAAGTTGAGACCGGAAGGTTGTAGGGGCAGCAGGACATAGGGGCCTGGGTGCTATAGACCTGTCCGTGTCGGTCAAGGACCGATCCGTATGTGGCCCTGTTGAACAAGTTTGAGTTGTGTACCGGACTCATGCTGGTATTATGGGACCCAGTAAACTGATGTACCTCGGGAAGCTGTCGTTGGGCCTTTTCGGGTCGCCTCAGGCGTACGACCGGTGTGCAGTATGTGGGGAACATTCTCATGACATCTCATGTCGGTAGGTGCACCATGAGAGTGGCTACTGTACAGGGCGACTTGATCAATTCAACGGGGGTGAAACGGGAGAAAGGCTGCCGCGTACGATGTCAGTGATGGTTGCTGTTGGCAACGTCGAGTACGGGCGTACGTGTCGTGTAGTCCGGGTGTTATTGATTCGAATCACCGTCGCTCGCAGAATGGACCGAGAATACTTGTTCTCACAGTCGTGACTTAGTAAAAACTTGCATGAGAAAGGAACTAATCACATTGGTTTAAAGTTTTATACTAGCTTTATATTGGATCTTGATGAATAGGCTAGTGCAAACTCGATTCTTGTATGCCATGAGCAATTTACATCGGGGGAAAGCGTTTCTTGTTTGATTGTGGACTCCGGATGTGGCATGCCCAAGGTTACTTAAAATGCTGCAATTAATACCTGAAAGTAAGGATTCACTTTTAGGCGAGTTTAATTATGCTTATGCCATCCTATTTTAGGTTCATAACCTCACATCGAGTTTCATGTTTAGGGTGACGGTTAAGTCTTGCTGAGCGTTATGCTCACGGATGCTATCTGAGTTGTTTTGCAGGTATTTGACTTCATGCTTAAGAGAAGGGATGCCGATGAGACTCGGGAACCCCCGAGTGCTTACTCAAAGAGCATCCTCGCCGCTGCAGATTGTCTTCGTGTTGCTAGTAAGAAACGTCCGCGGGCTGGGTGGTTTCTTTGTTGCTAGTTTAGAAATGAGTCGTGAGAGTGATAGTCTTCCTCTGTAGCTTATTTTGAGATAAGTATTTGTAAAACACTTTTGTACGCTTCCGCAATGATTTATGTAATGTGATGTGTTTCTTCGACCCGTATGCTGTCGGGTGCCGCATATCACGGCACCACCCAATGAGGTCCTGTTGTCGACGGGGCGTCGGTCCTGTCCCTCACAGAAAGGTATCAGAGCTGTGACAAGTGGTATCAGGAGCCCTGTCTCATCGGGATGATAGGACCGGTTCAACACTTGGCTGGCGGATGAAAGGTGGTTTCATACAACGTCCGTGATGGTTGCTGTAGGCAACATCGAGTACGGGCGTACGTGACGGGTTATTCAGGTAACCCTACAGGTGTAAAATGATTATAATCGTCGTCCCTCGCGGTCAGTGAGTACCACTTGTTCACTGTACCGTGACGTAGAAAGAACAGGATAGTGTCGTGTTAAAAGGTTGCCGATTGAAAGATGTACTGTGGTTGCTAATGATTTGTTGTAGTTTAGAGCTAATTAAAGTTCTTTTTAACCTTGGACAAAGCACATGAGAGAAATGTGTTTCTTGTTTGATTGCGGCTCTCTTATGTGTAATAACACTAGGTTCTCCACAACTGGTTGCCAAAAAACTTGAAAGTAAGGTTCCACTATTTAGGCGTGTCCTCTGCAACTTACATTCCATTATACACTGCAAACCCAGCATGCAGAGTTTCATGTGTAGGTAAGACGGGTTAGTCCTGCTGAGCCATCGTGCTCACTGCTTTTGTTTGAAGCGTTTGCAGGGTGTTATGAGGAAGAGGCTCCAGAGGAGGAGACAGAACCCAAAGAGGGCAACACCGTCGAGTGGGAGCCGTGCATGCTGCCGTGTTAGTGTGCGTGTGTGCTAGTGGGAACAGTTCACGGGCTGAACGTGAACTCTTTTGCTTAGTCTACGCCCATGAGTGTAGACTTGACGTATTTTGTTGTAATTATGTTTATAAACTCTTTAATGTAATAAAACTTTACTTCCGCTTTGTACCTTTTACGTGTGTTATCCGGTGCTGTGCAACGCAACACCCCTCAGCGTGATCCAGGCTAGTCGAGATCGTCGGATCCTCGCAGTCCGTGCCCCCGAAAAGTACCTTTATTTTTCTTGGCATTTAGCTTTTCCGCTTGTTTGATGGAAGACTCATCACATGAGGTAGCTTCGCACTTACTGCGTCTGGCTGCAGTTATAGAAGGAGAAGCTTCTTGTATTGCTGCCAACTTCATTAAGGACACCCAGCTGTGTTCTTCATTTGTCTGTATGCCCATATCGTCAGCCATAACTTCAGCACCCGCACTCACCACCTCATGAACATATATCTCAGGCTCATGATTCTCCTCTGCATTACGACAATTTTGTTGAGATGTATCCCCGATGTATAAAGACACCGATGCATGATCTTCATTGTCAATAGCATGTTGGCGCACATGTTGGGAGCCGGCAACATTTTTTCCTTTGTCATTGGTATCTCCCTGTGTGAATTGTGTATTCATATTTGCCTTGAGATCATTAGCATCATTCTCATTATCATCTCCCATCAAGTTATCATCATTAAAAGCACCCATATCCATTGGGTCAGTGCTGTTACCTTGTTCAATGTTCTCCACTCCGAACTTTAATTCATATAGATACTCATCAATTATGATATTTACTGAATAATGAATAAGATTAGTCAATTTCTATATTGTATCACACAACATACTAGAATTAGATGCAAGCTTATGCTACCCACAAATTCTAAGTTCAAGGCAAAGCTACTCAAAACCAGTAAATTCAATAGTTAGAGAATACTAAGTTGTACACTAAGGACTAAGGAAAATAAAACAGACCAACAATTCATCATTTCAACTTATGCAAAGGCATAACATTCTTACCGCACGTCATTTATTAAATTCAAATCTTATACTAATTGTTTTAAATGCATTGTGATGTGGAAAAAGAAATGATTTGAAATGCAAAGTGATACAAGTTACCTCAAGCAGGGTCCTCCCGCAAGCTTGTTCTTCATCAATTTCCGTGATAAGGGTTGAACCCTTGATGACGGAAGTAGGTCAAGAGGTTGGCCTGTTGTTGTTGCAGCATGGCGTTGACGTTGTTGAACTGGACGTCGATTTGTTGCTGCCAGTCATGGGTTCTTTGAATGTGATCTTGAAGTGTGTTGAGGATGTCTCCCGTCCTCACTTCAAGGTCTCCCATCCGCTGAATGAGATCTGTCATTCCTTGGCTAAGGTCACGATAACCTCTAGCCAGAAAGGAAAATCGGGCACTCATTGGTGGAGGAGGCAAGCTACTTGAGCTTGAGTGAGAACCGTATGTTTCCCATCCTTCTCCAGTGGCACACTGGTCACTTTATGCGGATTGCCACGATGATCCTCCTGCCTCATACGGTTGAGGTGGGGGCCATCGAGGTGTATCCACCGATGGATCCACTTCCTCTTGGTACTCATGGGCAGGAGTGTATCATGGTGGCATCACTGTGACATCCGGTTCCGAAAATAGAACCAAGTGAATGCATATGTATGCCCAGGATATTCATCACACATACACATGTAATCCACAAACTGAATTCAGAATATAACCACGAATAAATAGGGTTTAAGTACTTTATTACATCAACTCATTGTCTCACTCATGAATGTCTATCTTATTCTTGCAGCGGAAGGCTCTAAACGACAGCGGAAATAACTAAATAGCAGGCTCCAATCTTCAACTCCACAGGCATGTTGACGGTAGTTCGCAGGCTGTCACACCCGGTTTCTCCGAAGAACAACAAGTGAATATGACATGTATGCCGGATCATTTTCTCATACATGTGATGACAAATAGTGAAGCATCATTTATTACAAGCCAGGTGTCGAATATAAATATGTCTTACAAAGCATACGTCTCGATGGACGATAATAAGTTCATAACATGTAAATAAACTAGCCGCGGAATATTATTCTTGTGGGCTCCGTCACAGGCGTTGCCCGGGGGACTCCATGAACCTAGAATCCTTCTTTGGGTCCAAATTCTTGGTCATTGAACAACACCTCATCCCCTTAACCTGAGCAGCAATTTAAACCAACAAATATGCAAGTTTGAGTACCGTTGGTACTCAGCAAGTGTGGGAAAGTTATGTCATGCATGGCTAGAACAAGGAGAGGTTGAACTCATGGCTGAAGCACTACGCAATTTATACCTATCACCTTAGCTTATTAAGCTCCTACATTACTACATAGGTGAAATGATCCCAATCTCCCAACCCATCATCATAATCAAATAACCATACATCATTTCCAATGTTAAGCTCCCCGCATAACATCCACAACTTCCAAAGTCACCATTCCTCTAATCATGAATAAGTCCAAGCCGCTCTTGACCGTGAGCACGACTGTCATGACAGTTTTCACTCTGCAGAGTTTGCACCATTGTACCCACATGTAGTGATTTCATCCCCCGTTGTCGGGTGGACTAAACGAACCTCCATTGTGCCAGTGGCCGCGAACCACGTTCACACTTCCCAGGTGTGTAGCCAAGAGATCACTACGAAGCTTTTACAAAGGGATTCCCGACGAGCATGGGCCCACTGAGGTTTCACCCCTAACAGCATACAAGAGGCTCCAACCCCGCTGCAGTGGCCCCCTCTTGAGCCTTGCGGTTCATATGGTAGTCTAGCTGACACCTATTCCCCGCACCATCCAACACACCCATACTACGCCGGGGATACACCTAATTAATTGGCCAAGCTGACCCATCTCAGCATGTGGTTGGCACGGTAAAGCCAGGTTACATGCTCCATGACCGGTCCTTAGGATCCAGGCAAGTACTAAACACAAACCCGAGTCTCGTGCACCCAGCACCAACCAAATCATCCAACTTGTCTTGATCCCTACCTCTACATAACTCATAACATCTCATTCAAAAATAAGGTAAATAAATTGATGATCTCATATCCCAATTATCCCATTCTAAGCATGGCTAAGCATAATAATAAATGATATGATAAAATAAATCCCAACCCAAGCTACAAGGAAACAAGATAATGCAATTCTAGGGAAACTTCCTAGCATGGGTTTCATATTTCAATTGACAATGCAAATAATTCTATCTACATATCCTAACATAGGATCAAAGTGGTCAAGGACACTTGCCTTCTTCCTGCTGCTCTGGGAATGGATAGTCCTGATCTTGGAAGGGAAGAACTTGCTCTGGGGCAGGTTCTACTCATGCCAACAGACATAGCAAAAGAAAACAACAATCCATAAGACATAGTTCACACTTTCACTCCACACATACATACATATGATAGTCATTCACATTTCTAAGTGTTGTGTTTACTCTAGCTGTGTTGATTTTTAGCCTTCATGCACTTTTAAACATATGTATATGATTTCTAACTTTTGTATTTCAGATTTCTGTTTGCACACTATATATGAATTTTCAATTCGAATAAATTCTTTATATTTAATTAATATACTTCTTAACTACCAAGTTTGCATGGAAGGTATTTTCCTACTCCAAATGGGCTTTCAGATCTTCTACCAAATCCTAAACTGATATCTTTGGATTTGGAAACTTCATTTATCATTTTCTAGTTATGCATACCTATTTTCCTATATTTTCAGATTTATTTTCTATGCCTAAATGTGAACTTTATTATGAAAATAGTAAGACACATCATCTAAAAAGAATAGTTCTGATCTAAAATATTAAATAATATATTTTTGAACTTCTCCTCTGATGTGAACTAATTTAAATTTATTTTACCAATTTTCAGAATTATTTCCTAACCTAAAAATGTGTTCCTATAACTAATAAATGTGAACAATCAATTAGACAGATTCATTTCAGCTTAAAATCTACTTTTAACTCATTCTAAAGTTTTCCAAGTGCTAGGAGAGTTTAAATTTGAATTTACAATGTGTTTGCCTCACCTTTTTAAATTTAAATCCTAATCACATATTCAATTTTCTGAATGTAATATCATATAGGGTTAAAAAAGTAAATCCACCCTACTACAGGGTCTAATTTATTATTTCATAAATTTCCAGGGGTCAACTACACATAAGAGAGGGGTTTTCCTAATTTTTATTAAGTCCAGGGTCTAAAACTGATTTTTAAATGAATTTACATGAATTTCTGAAGTTCCAGGGGCTAAATCAGAAGTTTCCGGGGCTAGCTCGTATTTCCTGAGATCCCCAGGGGGTAGCGCGTAAGAGTCCCGGCCTTTATAATGCTGGGCCGACGTGGACCGTCCGATTTAAAACAGACGGCTGAGATTATAACGTCGAACCGGTACGCGGGGGTTTTATGTCTACCGTGCGATTTAAAATAGACGGCGCACAAGCGGCCACGTCGCCCTGGCCTGAGTCAGCCCGTGCTGCCCGGCGGCGCGCGGTGGCGGGAGGCGGCGATCTCGCCGGAAAACTTCGGATCTTCGTCTATTCCTCCTAAAACTGGGATTTCATGGCATAGATCAGTAGAGGGGAGGTCGGGGATCTCACCTCAGGGTTTTTCTTGTGCTCGGAGGCCCTGGAAGGCGATCGGCGACAAGGTCCGAGATGGAATCGCGGTGATGCTCGTCGGAGCTGTGTCTAGGGCGCAATCTACCGAGTTTTCTGCACCTGCGTGATTCCCAGGAGGCGGTGGAACAGGATCGGCGTGTCAGATCAGAAAACCCGAGCAAACATCGAGAGAAAACGGTGATCGGAGCTTCGGTTCTCACCGGGAGGAAAAACAGCTGATCAGGTGGGGAAAACGGGCCGATGCCGGCGTTTATATAGACGGGGAGGGCGGCGTGTCGGTTGTGATCGAGTTGGAGTCGTCCAGGACCAGAATTCGGCTGGGGGACGCGAGATTCCGGGGTAGTTTGGATTCGGGCGCGCGCAGAAGTCCCGGCTGTTGGCACGAGCGAGAGGTGGGGGATGACACACGGGCCCCGTGTGTCAGTGAGAGGGAGAGAGGAGCACGCGGCTGTGGGCTGGCGTGGGAAAAGGTGGGCCGGCTGGTGGGTTTCGGCCCACTGGCCGGGGTTTTCTGTTTTTCTTTTTCTTTTTCCATTTCTTTTCTGGTTTTAATTTGAATTTGAATTCCAAATTGAATTTGAATTTCTGCACCACAAGCAATACGTCCAAAATTTTTTTAAATTCCCCTCTTAACAGGATTTTGGGGTGTTACAGCTCTACCCCCCTTAAAAGAAATCTCGTCCTCGAGATTGGTGGTTCTAGGAAAACAATTCCAGAAACTGTGTCTTAAGCTCGTCTTCTCGCTCCCATGTGGCTTCCTCTTCCGAGTGATGCTTCCACTGCACCTTGCACATCCGGATTCTTTTATTTCTTGTGAGGCATTCCATTGTCTCCAAAATCTTGACCGGTTGCTCGGCATAAGACAGATCCTCTCGTACGTCAACCTCATTCATGGGTAACATCTCCTCAGGCGTCCTTAGACATTTCTTGAGCTGTGACACATGGAATACATCATGCACATCCGATAGGCGAGCCGGTAGTTCTAGTTGATATGCCACTTCGCCTTTCCTCTCCAGAACTTGAAAGGGTCCGATGTATCGAGGTGATAACTTCCCTTTCACCTTGAACCGACGAAGTCCTCGAATAGGGGACACCTTGAGGTAGACATAGTCCCCCACGTTGAAAACGAGCTCTCTTCTCCGTACATCGGCATAGCTCTTTTGTCGTGTCTGTACTATCCTCAAGTTGTTGTGAATTACCCTCACTTTCGCCTCGACTTCTTGTAGTACCTCGGGTCCAAACACTTTACTTTCCCCGGCTTGGTTCCAAAATAGTGGAGTTCTGCACTTTCTCCCATACAAAGCCTCAAACGGCGACATCTTCATACATGCCTGATAGCTGTTGTTATAGGAGAACTCCGCATACGGTAAGTTCTTATCCCAACTCCGATTGTTTTTGAGCGCACACGCTCTCAGCATGTCCTCAAGGATCTGATTGGTTCTTTCCGTCTACCCGTCGGTTTGGGGATGATAGGCAGAACTAAAATTCAGATTAGTTCCCATGGTTTCATGCAACTTCTGCCAGAACCTTGAGGTGAACTGCGTCCCTCGATATGACACTATCTTCTTTGGTACTCCATGGAAACACACGATCCTGGACATGTACAATTCTGCCAATTTGGATCCGCTGTAGCTTTCTTTCACGGGGATGAAATGAGCTACCTTGGTTAGCCTGTCGATGATGACCCATATCGAATCATATCCTGATTGGGTCCTGGGTAGTCCCACTATGAAATCCATACCGATTTCTTCCCATTTCCATTCAGACACTTTGAGTGGTTGCAATAATTCCCCGGGTCATTGATGTTCCGCTTTCACCAACTGACATGTGTCACATAGGGCAACATGTTCCGCGACATCTAGCTTCATGCCATACCACCAATACCTGCTCTTGAGGTCATGATACATCTTCGTACTCCTAGGATGAATGGAATAGTCGGAATCATGAGCCTCCTTCAAAATCAATTCACGGATCTCCTTCACTTCAGGCACACATATTCTTTTCCCGTGCCACACCGTACCTTGTTCATCCTCTCTGAAACTAGGGTCTTTATTATCCTTGATGAGTTCTCTTATTTCTTGTATCTTCTCATCATTCTTTTGACAGTTGCGTATATCTTGCTCTAATGTGGAGTCCACTTCCATGGCGATGGCTTCACCACTATTCACTAGACATAGATTGAGTTTTATAACCTCTTCCTTCAATTCTGTAGGCATGTCCTTCAAGCTCAACCTATTGACCTGCACCTTCCGGCTTAAAGCATCTGCCATGACGTTCGCTTTCCCAGGATGATAGTTGATGCCCACATCAAAGTCGTTGGTCAGCTCTAACCATCTCCTTTGTCTGAGGTTGATATCTGGCTGTGTGAAAATGTACTTTAAGCTCTTATGGTCCGTATATATCTCTGTCCTTTTCCCCATCAAGTAATGCCGCCAAATCTTCAACGCGTGTACCACTGCGGCTAGCTCTAGGTCATGCGTAGGATAGTTCTTCTTGTGTTTCCGGAGCTGTCGGGACCCATAAGCAACGACATGCCCCTCTTGCATGAGAACACATCCCAACCCGTTTCCAGAGGCATCGCAGTACATCGAAAAGTTCTTCTGCATATCTGGCATAACTAGCACTGGGGCTGTTGTCAATCTTTTCTTTAGTTCCTTAAAAATCGTCTCGCACTGCGGTGTCCATGTGAATGTGATTCCTTTCTCCAACAGTTTGGTGAGGGGTCTCTAAATCTTGGAGAAACCCTCGATAAACCGTCGATAGTATCCAGCCAATCCTAAGAAGCTTCGAACTTCCCCGACATTCTCAGGGGTCTTCCACTTCTATACATCCTCGATCTTGGCGGGATCTACGGAGATTCCTCCCTCCGAGATTATATGTCCTAAGAAGGGAACTCTCTTTAGCCAAAAATCACACTTTCTCAACTTGGCATATAGTTGGCGTTCTCTCAGCTTTTGCAACACCAACCTTAGATGTTTCTCATGTTCTTCTTCATCTTTGGAGAAAACGAGAATGTCATCTATGAAAACCACCACAAATTTGTCCAGATATTCCATGAATACCTTGTTCATGAGATACATGAAGTATGCCGGGGCATTAGTTAGTCCGAAAGGCATGACTGTGTATTCATACAGTCCGTACCGAGATACGAAAGCCGTCTTTGGAATATCAGTTTGCCTTATGTTAAGTTGGTGGTATCCCGACCTGAGATCAATTTTCGAGAACACACAAGCTCCCCTCAACTGATCAAACAAGTCGTCAATGCGGGGTAATGGGTACTTGTTCTTGATGGTTACTTCATTCAACGCACGGTAGTCTACGCATAACCTTTGGGTTCTGTCCTTCTTGGGCACAAATATCACTGGAGCTCCCCATGGTGAGGAACTAGGACGAATGTACCCCTTCTCTGTCAACTCTCTTAAATGTTCCTTGAGTTCTTCCAACTGTTTAGAGTCCATCCGATAAGGTCTCTTGTATATCGGAGCTGTTCCAGGCACTAGCTCAATCGTGAATTCCACTTCACGATCGGGGGGCATACCTGGCAACTCCTCCGGAAAAACATCTAGATATTCCCTGATGATCCTGATCTCCTCCACTTCCACCTCAACTTGATTGAGTTTAATGTCCCTCCTAGGCTCTTGTATAGTTATGAACTTTACTCTTGTGCCACTAGGGTGAGTTAGTTCCACCGTTCTTGTTGAACAATGGATGATTCCTTTATGTTTGGTCAACCAATCCATACCCAAAATAATATCTATCCCTTGTGAATCTATCACTATGAGGTTGGCAGTGAATACTACCCCATTAATGTCTAGATTCACCTTGGGACACACTTGTCTTGTCCTTATTTCTCCACCTAGAGAGTTCACTGCTAGCATATGGTTCATTTGTGTGGTTGCTAGATCATGCTTCTTAACAAACCCTTGAGCAATGAACGAGTGGGTAGCACCAGAATCAAACAACAGGGTTGCAATGTGTAAATTGGCAGGAAACTTACCAACTACCACGTCGGGTGCCTCTTGTGCCTCCTCCATGGTCACGTGGTTCACCTGTCCTCGCATCACATTCTGCTGTTGCGGCTGCATGGGCTTCTTCTTTGGGCACTTATGAGCGTAGTGCCCCACTTCACCACAGTTGAAGCATTGCACCACAATCTTAGGTGCCTGGCCTTTGTTGTCTTGGGGTTGGTTCTGTGGTCCTTGCACTGCTGGTCGAGGTTGATATGTAGGACGAGGCTGCTGTACAAACTGACGCTGCGGCAGTGCCGATGCTGATGGAGGCCTGAAATTCTGGTTGTACCCTCTCGGTGCTGAGTAGGGTACCACAGCACGGCTAGTCTGCCCCGCGGGTGGCTGCATCAGTCGTGGGCGTGTGTTGCTCCCCGAGGCTTGGTGTGACCATCCCGTCTTCCTCTTGTTTTCATTTTCCAAGGCCTTCAGTTTCCTCTCCACAACAAATGCTCTGTCCACCATCTTTTGGAAGCTTTCATACTCGTTGGAGGACATTGCACATTGCATCTCCGCAGTAAGTCCTTCCACAAAGCAGTACTGTTTCTGCTCATCAGTTTCGATGTCCCGTGGTGCATACCGGGATAGTTGGGTGAACTTAGTGAGGTATTCCCTCACAGTCATGTCTCCTTGCTGCAGCCCCAAGAACTCCTTCCTCTTGTTTTTGAGTTCACCCCTTGGTATGTAATGGTTGCGGAAACTGTGCTTGAACTCTTCCCAGATGATGTTCTAAGGGTCATGATGGGCTGCTACGTAAGCGGTCCACCAATCAGCAGCAGGTCCATGCAATTGGTGAGAGGCAAACAGCACCCTCTCATACCCTTGGCTTTGTATGATCCTCATCTTGCTCTCAATGGTCTTTAGCCAGTCATCTGCCTCCAGAGGTTCAGCAGCACTTGCAAACTTTGGAGGTTGAGTCCCTAGAAACTCACTCAACCTTGGTTGGCGTGGTGTAGCTTGTGGAGGTGGAACTTGATGCAAGTTAGCCACCACTTGAGTTTGGCTCTGGATGAGCTGATTTTGATTTTCAAGCATTTGGTGGATGGGATCAACTCCTTCACGGCGACCACCCCTGTCTTGTCCTCCAGAAAGATGAGGGTTGCCGGCCTCATCGTTGTTGTTGGCGGGGTTGGCACCGCGATGTAATACCCCCAAAATCCTGTCAAGAGGGGAATTTAAAAATTTTTGGACGCATTGCATGTGTTGCAAAAATTCAAATTCAAACTGGAATTCAAATTAAACTCAAAACAGAAATGAAAAAGAAAAAGAAAAAGAAAAAAACAAATCTTCCCGGCCAGTGGGCCGAAACCCACCAGCCAGCCTACCCAACTCCCGCGCCAGCCCGCAGCCGCGCGCCCGCGCCCCCTCTCGCAGACAGGCGGGATCCACCTGTCATCCCTAACCCCCGCCCGTCCGAACCCGGGACTGTTTCCCCCACGCGTGCGCGATCTTAACCCACCGGATTTCCGCCGAATACTGGTTCCGGAGGACTCCAACACGATCTAAACTAGCACGCCGCCCTCCCCCGTCTATAAAAACCCCGGCATCGTCCCGTGTTTCCCCACGGTCCGCCGATTTTCCTTCCGGTGAGAACCCGAGCTTCTCCGGCGAATTCTGCTCGATCTACGCTCGGGAATTCTGATCTAACTCGCTGGTCTTGATCCACCGCCTCCGGGGAACCTCGCAGGTGCAGAAAACTCGGTGGTTTGTGGTTCAAAGACAGTGCCGACGAGCCTCGCCGTGAATTCACCTCGGACCTCATCGCCGATCGCTTTCCAGGACCTCCGAGCTCAAGAAAACCCCCGAGGTGAGATCCTCGACCTCCCCTCCACCGATCTATGCCATAAAATCACAATTTTAGGAAGAATTGACGAAGATCCGAAACTCTCCGGCGAGATCGCCGCCTCCCGCCGCCGTGCGCCGCCGGGCAGCACCGCCCGCGCTCGATCAGAGCTACGTGGCCGCTTGTGCGCTATCTATTTTAAATCGCACGGTAGAATTTAAATTCCCGCGTACCGGTTCGACGTTATAATCTCAGCCGTCTGTTTTAAATCGGACGGTCCATGTCAGCCCCGCGTTATAAAGGCTGGAATTCTTACGCGCTACCCCCTGGGGTTCTCGGAAAATACGAGCTAGCCCCGGAAACTTCTGATCTAGCCCCTGGAACTTCAGAAAATCATGTAAATTCATTTAAAAATCAGTTTTAGCCCCTGGACTTAATAAAAATTAGGAAAACCCCTCTGTTATGTGTAGTTAGACCCCTGGAAATTCTTAAAATAATATAATAGACCCTGTAGTGGGGTGAGTTTACCATTTTAACCCTATGTGATATTAAATTTAGGAATTTGAATATGTGTTTAGTATTTAAAATTTAAAAGATGGGACAAACACATTGCAAATTCAAATTAAAAACTTTCCTAGTACTTGGAAAACTTTGGAGTGAGATAAAAATAGATTTTTGGCTGAAATGAATCTGTTTAATTGATTATTCACATATATTAGTTACAGGGACATATTTTTTAGTAGAGAATAATTCTGAAAATTAGTAAAATAAATGTAAAATAGTTCACATCAGAGGAGAAGTTCAAAAATATATTATTATATATTTTAGACCCAAAACCTATTCTGTTTAGATGAGGTGTCTTACTATTTTTATAATAAAGTTCACATTTAGGCATAGGAAATAAATCTGAAAATATAGCAAACTAGGTATGAATAACTAGAAAATGATAAATGAAGTTTCCAAAATCCAAAGAATTCAGTTTAGTGTTGGTAGAAGGACTGAAGACACATATGGAGTAGGAAAATACCTTTCGTGCATACTTGGTAGCTAAAAGGTGTAGTAATTGAATATAAGGAATTTATTTAAATTGGAAACTCATATATATAGTATGCAAACATAAATGTGAATACAAAATCAGAAATCATATACACATGTTTAAAAGTGCATGTAAGCCAAAAATCAACACACATAGAGTAACCACAACAGATAGAATTGTGAATGGCTTTCATAAATGTGAGTGTGTGGTTTGTATGAAGTGGAAGTGTGAACTATGTCTTATGGATTGTTGTTTTTCTTTTGCTATGTGTGATGGTATGAGTAGAACCTGCTCCAGAGCAAGTTCTTCCTTTCCAAAATCAGGAGTACCCATTCCAAGAGCAGCAGGAACGAGGCAAGTGTCCTTGACCACTTTGATCCTATGCTAGGGTGTGTAGATAGAATTATTTGCATTGTCAAATGAAATATGAAACCCATGCTAGGAAGTTTCCCTAGAATTGCATTATCTTGTTTCCTTGTAGCTTGGGTTGGGATTTATTTTGTCATGTCATTTATTTACATGCTTATGCTTAGCCATGCTTAGAATGGGATATTTGGGATATGAGATCATCAATTTATTTTACCATACTCTTGAATGAGATATTGTGAGTTATGTAGAGGTAGGGATCAAGGCAAGTTGGATGTTTTGGTTGGTGCTGGGTGCACGAGACTCGGGTTTGTGTTTAGTACTCGCCTGGATCCTAAGGACCGGTTCATGGAGCATGTAACCTGGCATTACCGTGCCAACTACAGGCTGAGATGGGGCAGCTTGGTCAATTAATTAGGTGTATCCCCGACGTAGTATGGGTGTGTTGGATGGTGCGGGGAGTAGGTGTCAGCTGGACTACCATATTAACCACAAGGCTCAAGAGGGGGCCACTGCAGCGGGGTTGGAGCCTCTTGTATGCTGTTAGGGGTGAAACCTTAGTGGGCCCACACTCGTCGGCAATCCCTTTGTAAAGACTTCGTAGTGATCTCCTAGCTACACACCTTGGAAGTGTGAATGTGGTTCGCAGCCACTGGCATAATGGAGGTTCTTTTAGTCCACCCGGCAATGGGTGATGAAATCACTACATGTGGGTACAGTGGTGCAAACTCTGCAGAGTCAAAACTGTCATGACAGCCGTGCTCACTGTCAAGAGCGGCTTGGACTTATTCATGATTAGAGTATGATGACCTTGGAGGTTGTGAATGTTAAGCGGGGAGCTTAACATTGGAAATGATGTTATGGTTATTTGATTATGATGATGGGATGGGAGTTTGGGACCATTTCACCTGTGTAGTAATGTAGGTGCTTAATAAGCAAGGTGATAGGTATTAATTGCGTAGTGCTTTAACCCTGAGTTCAATCTCTCCTTGCTTTAGCCATGCATGACATAACTTTCCCACACTTGCTGAGTACCGTCGGTACTCAACTTTGCATATTTGTTGGTTTATATTGCTGCTCAGGTCAAGATAATGAAGCGGTGTTTAATGACCAAGACTTTGGACCCGAAGAAGGTTTCTAGGTTCATGGAGTCCCCCGGGCAACGCCTGTGAGCCCACAAGAATAATATTCCGCTGCTATTTTATTTATTTGTGATGAACTTATCATCGTCCATCGAGACATATGCTATGTAAGACTTATTCGAGACCTGGCTTGTAATAAATGATGTTTCACTATTTGTCATCACATGTATGAGAAAATGATCCTGGCATACATGTGATATTCACTTGGTTGTTCTTCAGAAAAACCGGGTGTGACAGAAGTGGTATCAGAGCCAAGGTTGCCCGTAGGAACATGGACCTAGGTAGAAATGGACGTATTTAAGGGCCCTATTTTCTTAAAAACTATTTTACAAGGTGTGTGTTGAAAAGTGTTATTTAATGAGTCACTTTCTTCATCTTACCCCAACTTTCATTCAAAATAGGATTTTTGTCTAAAAGTTTATCTAACCTAAGTTTAAATGCTTTCTGTTTTAGATTGTTCGCATGATTCACACCGCTCGCAAGTCCACAGGAGGGAGAGTTCCCGTAGTTGCCCTTGCCCAAAGAGAGGAGAGTCGTCCAGTGACGTACCTTTCCTACGGATTGGCAGTAGGAGGCTTGTTGCGCCGTCTTCGACGTATGCTCCAAGCCGCCGGCAATACGGGCAAGCTAATCATACACTATAGCTCCACCAGGACCATCCGTGAGAAGAGGGAAGAATGGAGTTCAGAGATGAGGATTATCCATGAAAATCAGCTGCTTAAGATCCACCGCTCTCCAGCTTGTCGAGCGACACAGGTCGATGCGGAGAAGGATGTCACCTGGGAGGCCATCACCTGCCAGAGTCACATCTATCGTCGACACCTGGACAGGACTGAGTACATGTATGTCCTCCAGCGCGAGAGTGGTACAACGGAGTATAAGTACCCGCCAGTGCAGCAAGGGACTTCCCATGAGCACATGGACTTGTGCTTGGAGGATGCTGCTATGCTCAGCACTCGACTGCAGGAGTGTCAGCAGGAGCTTCAGGATGTTCGGGACACCCTGAAGGAAACCGAGGCGTTGCTTCGAGCCTGCTTAAGGACGAGAGAAAGAGGAGATGGGAATGAACTGTGTGTCACCGTGAATGATACATGGACTCCTGACTCCCCAGATCGCCGGGCGATCAGGCGTCGTCGCACTTCTCCACCGGCAGCCTCCCCACCCAAAGCAGAGTGAGAAGGCAGCCGCAATAATGAGGAAGATCCCGAGGAGCCAGCTCAGTGTTACGAGTAGTGTAGAGTCCTTCCCTTAGTTTAGCAGGATGTTGAGTAGTCGAATTGTTATCTTAGTAAATGGAGTGTTAATGCTTGGTGTGTGATGTGAGTTGTGGAAGCCATGAGCAATTGTCCACAGCCTCGGCTTCAGATTGTTTTGCTTTGGTGTGTGAACCCACATGAAATAATAGTTCATTTATTTTTGTGTGAGACATGAACCCTCAGAAAAGTATAACAAAGCCTCAACACTTCAAAGTACAAACAAGTGAAAGTAGTAAGATAATACGTAATGCTTTAAATTAACATTTGGTTGATCATGCTAGATGGTCGGAAGAGGAAAAAGTCGTGCTGCCAACCCCGCCAACAACAACGATGAGGCCTGCAACCCTCATCTTTCTGGAGGCCAAGACAGGGGTGGACGCCAAGAAGGAGTTTATCCCCTCCACCAAATGCTGGAGAATCAAAATCAGCTCATCCAGAACTTGACTCAAGTGGTGGCCAACTTGCATCAAGTTCCACCTCCACAAGCTGCACCACGCCAACCAAGGTTGAGTGAGTTTCTAGGAACTCAACCTCCAAAGTTTGCAAGTGCTGCTGAACCTCTGGAGGCAGATGATTGGCTAAAGACCATTGAGAGCAAGATGAGGATCATACAGTGCCAAGGGTATGAGAGGGTGCTGTTTGCCTCTCATCAATTGCATGGACCTGCTGCTGATATGTGGACCGCTTACGTGGCTGCCCATCATGACCCTGAGAACATCGCTTGGGAAGAGTTCAAGCGTAGCTTCCGCAACCATTACATACCAAGGGGTGAACTCAAAAACAAGAGGAAGGAGTTCTTGGGGCTGCAGCAAGGAAACATGACTGTGAGGGAATACCTCACTAAATTTACTCAACTCTCCCGTTATGCCCCACGGGACATAGAGACTGATGAGCAGAAACAGGATTGTTTCATGGAAGGACTTACCGCAGAGATGCAGTGTGCAATGTCCTCCAACGAGTATGAAAGTTTCCAAAAGATGGTGGACAGAGCGTTTGTGGTAGAAAGGAAGCTGAAGGCCTTGGAGAATGAGAACAAGAGGAAGGCCGGGTGGTCACATCAAGCCTCAGGAAGCAACACCCGCCCACGTCTGATGCAGCAACCCGCAGGGCAGACGAACCGTGCTGCGGTACCCTACTCAGCACCAAGAGGGTACAACCCGAACTACAGGCCTCCGGCAGCACCAGCACAGCCACAACGTCAGTTTGTACAGCAGCCTCGCCCCGCATATCCACCTCGACCAGCAGTACAAGGACCTCCAAACCAACCCCAAGACAACAAAGGCCAGGCACCTAAGGTCGGGGTGCAATGTTTTAACTGTGGTGAAGTGGGGCACTACGCCCATAAGTGCCCAAAGAAGAAGCCCACGCAGCCACAACAGCAGAATGTAATGAGAGGACGGGTGAACCACATCACCATGGAGGAAGCGCAAGAGGCACCTGACGTGGTAGTTGGTAAGTTTCCTGCCAATTTACACATTGTAACCCTGTTGTTTGATTCTGGTGCTACCCACTCGTTCATTGCCCAAGGGTTTGTTAAGAAGCATGATCTAGCAACAACACAAATGAACCATATGCTAGCAGTAAACTCTCCAGGTGGAGAAATAAGGACAAAACAAGTGTGTCCCAAGGTGAACCTAGACATTAATGGGGTAGTATTTACTGCTAACCTCATAGTGATAGACTCACAAGGGATATATATTATTTTGGGTATGGATTGGTTGACCAAACATAAGGGAATCATCCATTGTTCGACCAGAACGGTGGAACTAACTCACCCTAGTGGCAGAAGAGTAAAGTTTATAACAATACAAGAGCCTAGGAGGGACATTAAATTAAATCAAGTTGAGGTGAAAGTGGAGGAGATCAGGACCATCAGGGAATATCCAGATGTTTTTCCGAAGGAGTTGCCAGGTATGCCTCCTGATCGTGAAGTGGAATTCGCAATTGAGCTAGTGCCTGGAACAGCCCCGATATACAAGAGACCTTATCGGATGGACTCCAAACAGCTGGGAGAACTCAAGGATCATTTAAGAGAATTGATGGAGAAGGGGTACATTCGTCCTAGTTCCTCACCATGGGGAGTTCCAGTGATATTTGTGCCCAAGAAGGACGGAACCCAAAGGTTGTGCGTAGACTACCGCGCCTTGAATGAAGTAACCATCAAGAACAAGTATCCATTACCCCGCATTGAAGACTTGTTTGATCAATTGAGGGGAGCTTGTGTGTTCTCGAAAATTGATCTCAGGTCGGGATACCACCAACTTAAGATAAGGCAAGCCGACATTCCAAAGACAACTTTCGTATCTCGGTACGGACTGTATGAATACACCGTCATGCCTTTCGGGCTAACTAATGCCCCGACATACTTCATGTATCTCATGAACAAGGTATTCATGGAATATCTGGACAAATTTGTGGTGGTTTTCATAGATGGCATTCTCGTCTTCTCCAAAGATGAAGAGGAACATGAGAAACATCTAAGGTTGGTGTTACAGAAGCTGAGAGAACACCAACTATATGCTAAGTTGAGCAAGTGTGAGTTTTGGCTGAAGAGAGTTCCCTTCTTAGGACATATAATCTCGGAGGGAGGAATCTCCGTAGATCCCGCCAAAATCGAGGATATACAGAAGTGGAAGACCCTTGAAAATGTCGGGGAAGTTTGAAGCTTCTTGGGATTGGCAGGATACTATCGATGGTTTATTGAGGGATTCTCTAAGATCTCGAGACCCCTCACCAAACTGTTGGAGAAGGGAATCACATTCACATGGACGCCGCAATGCGAGACGAGTTTTCAGGAGTTAAATAAAAGATTAACGACAGCCCCAGTGCTAGTTTATGCCGGATATGCAGAAGAACTTTTCGGTGTACTGCGATGCCTCTGGAAACGGGTTGGGATGTGTTCTCATGCAAGAAGGGCATGTCGTGGCTTATGCATCCCGACAGCTCCGGAAACACGAGAAGAACTATCCTACACATGACCTAGAACTAGCCGCAGTGGTACACGCGTTGAAAATTTGGCGGCACTACTTGATGGGGAAGAGGATAGAGATATATACGGATCATAAGAGTTTAAAGTACATTTTCACACAGCCAGATCTCAACCTCAGACAAAGGAGATGGTTAGAGCTAATCAATGACTTTGATGTGTGCATCAACTATCATCCTGGGAAAGCAAACGTCGTGGCAGATGCTTTAAGTCGGAAAGTGCAGGTCAATAAGTTGAGCTTGAAGGACATGCCTGCAGAATTGAAGGACGAGGATATAAGGCTCAATCTATGCCTGGTGAATAGTGGTGAAACCATCGCCATGGAAGTGGACTCCACACTAGAGCGAGAAATACGCGAGGGTCAAAAGAATGACGAGAAGATACAAGAAATCAGACAACTCATCAAGGAAAATAAAGCCCCTGGTTCCAGAGAGGATGAACAAGGAACGGTGTGGCACGGGAAAAGAATATGTGTGCCAGAAGTAAAGAAGATTCGTGAATTGATCTTGAAGGAGGCTCACGATTCTGACTATTCCATTCATCCTAGGAGTACGAAGATGTACCAGGACCTCAAGAGCAGGTATTGGTGGTATGGAATGAAGCGAGATGTCACGGAACATGTTGCCCTATGTGACACATGTCAGTTGGTGAAAGCAGAACATCAACGACCCGCGGGATTATTGCAACCACTCAAAGTGCCTGAATGGAAATGGGAAGAAATCAGCATGGATTTCATAGTGGGATTGCCGAGGACCCAATCCGGATATGATTCAATATGGGTCATCATCGACAGGCTAACCTAGGTAGCTCACTTCATCCCCGTGAAGGAAAGCTACAGCGGATCCAAATTGGCAGAGTTGTACATGTCAAGGATCGTGTGTTACCATGGAGTGCCGAAGAAGATAGTGTCGGATCGAGGGACACAGTTCACCTCGAGGTTCTGGCAGAAGTTGCACGAAACCATGGGAACCCATCTGGACTTTAGTTCTGCCTATCATCCCCAAACTGATGGGCAGACGAAAGAACCAATCAGATTCTTGAGGATATGCTGAGGGCATGTGCACTCAAAAACAATCGGAGTTGGGATAAGAACTTACCGTATGCGGAATTCTCCTATAACAACAGCTATCAGGCTAGTATGAAGATGTCACCGTTCGAAGCTTTGTATGGGAGGAAGTGCAGAACTCCCCTGTTTTGGAACCAAACGGGGAAAGTAATGTGTTTGGTCCCGAAGTACTACAAGAAGCCGAGGCGAAAGTGAGGGAAATTCGCAACAACTTGAGGATAGCACAGACACGACAAAAGAGCTATGCCGATGTACGGAGGAGAGAGCTCGTTTTCAACGTGGGAGACTATGTCTATCTCAAGGTGTCCCCTATCCGAGGACTTCGTCGATTCAAGGTGAAAGGGAAGTTGACACCTCGATACATCGGACCCTTTCAAGTTCTGGAGAGGAAAGGCGAAGTGGCGTATCAACTAGAATTACTGGCTCGCCTATCGGATGTGCACGATGTATTCCATGTGTCACAGCTCAAGAAATGTCTGAGAACGCCTGAAGAGGTGTTACCCATGAATGAGGTTGACGTAGCGGAGGATCTGTCTTATGCCGAGCAACCATTCAAGATTTTGGAGACAATGGAACGCCTCACAAGAAATAAAAGAATCCGGATGTGCAAGGTGCAGTGGAAGCATCACTCAGAAGAGGAAGCCACCTGGGAGCGAGAAGATGAGCTTAAGGCACAATTTCCGGAATTGTTTTCTTAGAACCACCAATCTCGAGGACGAGATTTCTTTTAAGGGGGGTAGAGCTGTAATACCCCAAAATCCTGTCAAGAGGGGAATTTAAAAATTTTTGGACGTATTGCATGTGTTGCAAAAATTCAAATTCAAACTGGAATTCAAATTAAACTCAAAACAGAAATGAAAAAGAAAAAGAAAAAGAAAAAGAAAAAAACAAATCTTCCCGGCCAGTGGGCCGAAACCCACCAGCCGGCCCACCCAACTCCCGCGCCAGCCCGCAGCCGCACGCCCGCGCCCCCTCTCGCAGACAGGCGGGACCCACCTGTCATCCCTAACCCCCGCCCGTCCGAACCCGGGACTGTTTCCCCTGCGCGCGCGCGATCTTAACCGACCGGATTTCCGCCGAATTCTGGTTCCGGAGGACTCCAACTCGATCTAAACTAACACGCCGCCCTCCCCCGTCTATAAAAACCCCGGCATCGTCCCGTGTTTCCCCCACGATCCGCCGATTTTCCTTTCGGTTGGAACCCGAGCTTCTCCGGTGAGTTCTGCTCGATCTACGCTCGGGAATTCTGATCTAACTCGCTGGTCTTGATCCACCGCCTCCGGGGAACCTCGCAGGTGCAGAAAACTCGGTGGTTTGCGGTTCAAACACAGCGCCGACGAGCCTCGTCGTGAATTCACCTCGGACCTCGTCGCTGATCGCTTTCTAGGACCTTCGAGCTCAAGAAAACCCCCGAGGTGAGATCCCCGACCTCCCCTCCACCGATCTATGCCATAAAATCACAGTTTTAGGAAGAATTGACGAAGATCCGAAACTCTCCGGCGAGATCGCCGCCTCCCGTCGCCGTGCGCCGCCGGGCAGCTCCGCCCGCGCTCGATCAGAGCGACGTGGCCGCTTGTGCGCCGTCTATTTTAAATCGCACGGTAGAATTTAAATTCCCGCGTACCGGTATGAAGCGAGATGTCGCGGAACATGTTGCCCTATGTGACACATGTCAGTTGGTGAAAGCAGAACATCAACGACCCGCGGGGTTATTGCAACCACTCAAAGTGCCTGAATGGAAATGGGAAGAAATCAGCATGGATTTTATCGTGGGATTGCCTAGGACCCAATCAGGATATGATTCGATATGGGTCATTATTGACAGGCTAACCAAGGTAGCTCATTTCATCCCCGTGAAAGAAAGCTACAGCGGATCCAAATTGGCAGAATTGTACATGTCAAGGATCGTGTGTTACCATGGAGTGCCAAAGAAGATTGTGTCGGATCGAGGGACACAGTTCACCTCAAGGTTCTGGCAGAAGCTGCATGAAACCATGGGAACCCATCTGAACTTTAGTTCGGCCTATCATCCCCAAACTGACGGGCAGACGGAAAGAACCAATCAGATCCTAGAAGACATGCTAAGGGCATGTGCACTCAAAAACAATAGGAGTTGGGACAAGAACTTACCGTATGCGGAGTTTTCCTATAACAACATTTATCAAGCTAGTATGAAAATGTCACCGTTTGAAGCTTTGTATGGAAGGAAGTGCAGAACTCCCTTATTTTGGAACCAAACAGGAGAAAGTAAAGTGTTTGGTCCAGAAGTGCTACAAGAAGCCGAGGCGAAGGTGAGGGAAATTCGCAACAACTTGAGGATAGCACAGACACGCCAAAAGAGCTATGCCGATGTACGAAGAAGAGAGCTCGTTTTCAACGTGGGAGACTATGTTTATCTCAAGGTGTCCCCTATCAGAGGACTTCGTCAGTTCAAGGTGAAAGGGAAGTTGGCACCTCGATACGTCGGACCCTTTCAAGTCTTGGAGAGGAAAGGCAAAGTGGCGTATCAACTAGAGTTACCGGTTCATCTATCGGATGTGCACGATGTATTCCATGTGTCACAACTCAAGAAATGTCTGAGGACGCCTGAAGAGGTGTTACCCATGAATGAAGTGGATGTAGCTGAGGATTTGTCTTATGCCGAGCAACCATACAAGATTTTGGAGACAATGGAACGCCTCACCAGAAATAAAAGAATCCGGATGTGCAAGGTGCAGTGGAAGCATCACTCAGAAGAGGAAGCCACCTGGGAACGGGAAGATGAGCTCAAGGCACAATTTCCGGAATTGTTTTCTTAGAAACACCAATCTCGAGGACGAGATTTCTTTTAAGGGGGGTAGAGCTGTAACACCCCAAAATTTTGATTCAAAACACTAAATCATGTTAAGATGGGAATTTAAAAATTTTTGGACGTGTTGCATGTTTTGCAAAAATTCAAATTCAAACTGGAATTCAAATTAAACTCAAATCAGAAAAGAAATGGAAAAAGAAAAAAGAGAAAACAGAAAAAAACCGGCCAGTGGGCCGAAACCCACCAGCCGGCCCAACTTACCCCGCGCCAGCCCGCAGCCGCGCGCCCGCGCTTTCTCACGCTGACAGGCGGGACCCACAGATCTTCGTCTACCTCGCGCCGCGTCGAACTCCCCCGCGCCCGAATCGAAACCGATCGGGATTTCGACGTAAACCCCGCTGAGTTCTGTTCGTAGCCGACGCGGACATGATCTAAACCACCCCGCCGCCCTCACCCGTCTATAAAAACCCCGGCCTCGTTCTGTTTTTCCCACGCGATCGCCGATTTTTACTCCGGTGAGAACCGAGACTTCTCCGGTGAATTCTGGCCGATCTAAGCTCGGAAACTCCGATCTAACTCGCTGGTCTTGATCCACCGCCTCCGGGGAACCTTGCAGGTGCAGAAAACTCGGTGACTTGCGGTGTAAACACAGCGCCGACGAGCTTCGCCGTGGTTTTGCCTCGGACCTCGCCGCCGATCACCTTCCAGAACCTCCGAGCTCAAGAAAACCCCCGAGGTGAGATCCCCGACCTCTCCTCTACCGATCTATGCCATAAGATCACAGTTCTAGGCAGAATTCTCGAGGATCCGAAAGTTTCCGGCGAGATCGCCGCTTCCCGCTGCCGTGCGCCGCCGGCAGCGCCGCCCGCGCTCGATCAGAGCGACGTGGCCGCTTGTGCGCCGTTTATTTTAAATCGCACGGTAGGGTTTAAATCCCCGCGTACCGGTTCGATGTTATAATCTCGGCCGTCAGTTTAAAATCAGACGGTCCACGTCAGCCCCGCGTTATAAAGACTGGAATTCTTACGTGCTACCCCCTGGGGTTCTCGGGAAATAAGAGCTAGCCCCGGAAACTTCAGATCTAGCCCCTGGAACTCCAGAAAATCATGTAAATTCATTTAGAAATCAGTTTTAGCCCCTGGACTTAATAAAAATTAGGAAAAACACCTCTGATAAGTGTAGTTAGATCCCTGGAAATTCTGAAAATAATATTATAGACCCTGTAATGGGATGAGTTCATCATTTTAGCCCTGTTTAGTATTTAATTTAGAAAATTGAATATGTAACTCGTGTTTAAAAATTAAAAAGTGGGACAAACATATTGTCAAAAATTAAGTTAAAGACTTTCTAAGTGTTTAGGAAATTTTGGGAGAGAGATAAAAACATATTTTGGACTGAATTGAATCTGTTTAATTTATTATTCACAATTAGGGACACATTTTTAAGTAATAAATAGTTTTAGAAATAGGGAAAATAATTATGAAATAGTTTACATCAGAGGCAAAGGTCAAAATATGTTATTAAATTATTTAGGACCAGAACCTATTTTGTTTAGATGATGTGTATTACTAATTTCATAATAAAATACACAATTATGCATAGGAATATAAATCTGAAAATATAGCAACTAGTAAATGATAAATGGAGTTTTTAAAATCCAAAGAGTTCAGTTTAGGGTTGGTAGAAATTATGAAGGCACATATGGGGAAGAAAAATACTTTTCATACACACTTGGTAGTAAAAAGGTGTAGTAGTTGAATATAAGCAATTTATTGGAAACTCATAGTAAGTAAGTATAAATGTGGACACAAAAGTAGGAATCATATACACATGGTTAAAAGTGCATGCAAGCCACAACTCAACACACATAAAGTAACCACAACACATATAAGGGTGAATGACTTTCATAAATATGAATGTGTGGTTTGTATGAAGTGGAAGTGTGAACTATGTCTTATGGATTGTTGTTTTTCTTTTGCTATGTGTGATGGTATGATGTAGAACCTGCTCAAGAGCAAGTTATTCCTTTCCAAGACCAGGACTACCCATTTCAAGAGCAGCAAGAAGGAGGCAAGTGTCCTTGACCACTTTGATCCTATGCTAGGATGTGTAGCTAGAGTTATTTGCATTGTCAATTTAAATATGAAACCCATGATAGGAAGTTTCCCTAGAATTGCATTACCTTGTTTCCTTGTAGCTTGGGTTGGGATTTATTTTAACATGTCATTTATTATTATGCATATGCACAGCCATGCTTAGAATGGGATAATTGGGATATGAGATCATCAGTATATTTTACCATACTCTTGAATGAGATATTGTGAGTTATGTAGAGGTAGGGATCAAGGCAAGTTGGATGTTTTGGTTGTGTGCTAGGTGCACGAGACTCGGGTTTGTGTTTAGTACTTGCCTGGATCCTAAGGACCGGTTCATGGAGCATGTAACCTGGCTTTACAGTGCCAACCACATGCTGAGATGGGGCAGCTTGGCCAATTAATTGGGTGTATCCCCGGCGTAGTATGGGTGTGTTGGATGGTGCGGGGAGTAGGTGTCAGCTGGACTACCATATGAACCGCAAGGCTCAAGAGGGGGCCACTGCAGCGGGGTTGGAGCCTCTTGTATGCTGTTAGGGGTGAAACCTCAGTGGGCCCATGCTCGTCGGGAATCCCTTTGTAAAGGCTTCGTAGTGATCTCCTGGATACACACCTGGGAAGTGTGAATGTGGTTCGTAGCCACTGGCATAATGGAGGTTCTTTTAGTCCACCCGGCAACGGGGGATGAAATCACTACATGTGGGTACAGTGGTACAAACTCTGCAGAGTCAAAACTGTCATGACAGCCGTGCTCA
This sequence comes from Neostapfia colusana, assembly GCA_030760725.1. Classification (NCBI taxonomy): domain Eukaryota; kingdom Viridiplantae; phylum Streptophyta; class Magnoliopsida; order Poales; family Poaceae; genus Neostapfia; species Neostapfia colusana. Next base: position 77,900,503 of record JASWHV010000010.1, on the reverse strand, counting down.
CGGTCAAGAGCGGCTTGGACTTATTCATGATTAGAGGATTGATGGTTTTGGAAGTTAAGCGGGAAGCTTAACATTGGAAATGATGTTATGGTTCTTGGATTATGATGATGGGATGGGAGATTGGGACCATTTCACCGGTGTAGTAATGTAGGTGCTTAATAAGCTAAGGTGATAGGTATTAATTGCGTAGTGCTTTAACCATGAGTTCAACCTCTCCTTGTTCTAGCCATGCATGATATGATTTTCCCACACTTGCTGAGTACTATTGGTACTCAACCTTGCATATTTTGTTGGTTTATATTGCTGCTCAGGTCAAGATAATGAGATGGTGTATAATGACCAAGACTTTGGACCCGAAGAAGGTTTCTAGGTTCATGGAGACCCCGGGCAACGCCTGTGATGGAGCCCTAAAGAATAATATTCCGCTGCTAGTTTATTTACTTGTGATGAACTTATTATTGTCCATTGAGACATTTGCTATGTAAGACTTATTTATATTCGACACCTGGCTTGTAATAAATGATGCTTCACTATTTGTCATCACATGTATGAGAAAATGATCCTGGCATACATGTGATATTCACTTGGTTGTTCTTCGGAAAAACCGGGTGTGATAGAAGTGGTATCAGAGCCAAGGTTGCCCGTAGGAACGTGGACCTAGGTAGAAATGGACGTATTTAAGGGCCCTATTTTCTTAAAAACTATTTTCCAAGGTGTGAGTTGAAAAGTGTTATTTAAGGAGTCATTTTCTTCATCTTACCCCAACTTACATTCAAAATAGGATTTTTGTTTGAGAGTTTATCTAACCTAATTTTAAATTCTTTTTGTTTTAGATGGTTCGCATGATTCGCACCGCTCGCAAGTCCACAGGAGGGAGAGTTCCCGTAGTAGCCCTTGCCGAAAGAGAGGAGAGTCGTCCGGTGACGTACCTTTCCTACGGATTGGCAGTATGAGGCTTGTTGCGCCGTCTTCGGCGTATGCTCGAAGCCGCCGGCAATACGGGCAAGCTAATCATCCACTATAACTCCACCAGGACCATCCGTGAGAAGAGGGAAGAATGGAGTTCAGAGATGAGGATAATACACGAAAATCAGCTGCTTAAGATCCACCACTCTCCAGCTTGTCGAGCAACACAGGTCGATGCGGAGAAAGATGTCACCTGGGAGGCCATCACCTGCCAGAGTCACATCTATCGTCGCCACCTGGACAAGACTGAGTACATGTATGTCCTCCAACGTGAGAGTGGTACCACGGAGTACAAGCACCCGCCAGTACAGCAAGGGACATCCCATGAGCACATGGACTTGTGCCTGGAGGATGCTGCTATGCTCAGCACTCGACTACAGGATTGCCAACAAGAGCTTCAGGATGTCCGAGATACCCTGAAGGAAACGGAGGCGTTGCTGCGAGCCTGCTTAAAGGCGAGAGAAAGAGGAGATGGGAATGAACTGTGTGTCACCGTGAATGATACATGGACTCCTGACTCCCCAGATCGCTGAGCGATCAGGCGTCGTCGCACTTGTCCACCAGCAGCCTCTCCACCCAAAGCAGAGTCAGAAGGTAGTCGAAATGAGGAGGAAGATCCCGAGGAGCCAGCTCAAGAGAACGAGTAGTGTAGAGTCTTTCCCTTAGCAAGCAAGAGGTCGAGTAGTCGAGTCGTTACATAGTTAATGGTGTGTTAATGCTTGGTGTGTGACGTGAGTTGTGGAAGCCATGAGCAATTGTCCACAGCCTCGTCTTCAGATTGTTTGCTTTGGTGTGCGAACCCACATGAAATAATAGTGCACTTATTTGGTGTGAGATATGAAACCTCGTAAAAGTATAACAAAGCCTCAACACTTCAAAGTACAAACAAATGAAAGTAGTAAGATGATACTAAATGCTTTCAAATTAACATTGGTTGATTCTGCCAGATGGCCGGGAGAGGAAAAGGACTTGCCGCCAACCCCGCCAACAACAACGATGAGGCATGCAACCCTCATCTTTCTGGAGGCCAGGACAGGGGTGGTCGCCGTGAAGATGTTGACCCTCTCCACCAAATGCTGGAGAATCAGAATCAGCTCATCCAGAACTTGACTCAAGTGGTGGCCAACTTGCATCAAGTTCCACCTCCACAAGCTTCACCACGCCAACCAAGGTTGAGTGAGTTTCTAGGAACTCAACCTCCAAAGTTTGCAAGTGCTGCTGAACCTCTCGAGGCAGATGATTGGCTGAAGACCATTGAAAGCAAGATGAGGATCATCCAGTGCCAAGGGTATGAGAGGGTGCTGTTTGCCTCTCATCAATTGCATGGACCTGCTGCTGATTGGTGGACCGCCTATGTGGCCGCCCATCATGACCCCGAGAACATCACTTGGGAAGAGTTCAAGCGTAGCTTCCGCAACCATTACATCCCAAGAGGTGAACTCAAAAACAAGAGGAAGGAGTTTTTGGGACTGCAGCAGGGAAACATGACGGTGAGGGAATACCTCACTAAATTTACTCAACTATCCCGCTATGCCCCACGGGACATAGAGACTGATGAGCAGAAACAAGATTGTTTTGTGGAAGGACTTACTGCAGAGATGCAGTGTGCAATGTCCTCAAATGAGTATGAAAGTTTCCAAAAGATGGTGGACAGAGCGTTTGTGGTAGAAAGGAAGCTAAAGGCCTTGGAAAATGAGAACAAGAGGAAGGCCGGGTGGTCACATCAAGCCTCGGGGAGCAACACCCGCCCACGTCTGATGCAGCAACCAGCAGGGCAGACGAACCGTGCTGCGGTACCCTACTCAGCACCAAGAGGGTACAACCTGAACTACAGGCCTCCGGCAGCACCAATACAGCCACAACGTCAGTTCGTACAGCAGCCTCGCCCTGCATATCCACCTCGACCAGCAGCACAAGGACCCCCAAACCAACCCCAAGACAGCAAAGGCCAGGCACCTAAGGTTGGGGTGCAATGTTTTATTTGCGGAGAAGTGGGGCACTACGCCCATAAGTGTCCAAAGAAGAAGCCCACGCAGCCACAGCAGCAGAATGTAATGAGAGGACGGGTGAACCACGTCACTATGGAGGAAGCACAAGAGGCACCCGACGTGGTAGTTGGTAAGTTTCCTGCCAATTTACACATTGCAACCCTGCTGTTTGATTCTGGTGCTACCCACTCGTTCATTGCTCAAGGGTTTGTTAAGAAGCATTACCTAGCAACAACACAAATGAACCATATGCTAGCCGTAAACTCTCCAGGTGGAGAAATAAGGACGAGACAAGTGTGTCCCAAAGTGAATCTAGACATTAATGGGGTAGTGTCCACTGCTAACCTCATAGTGATAGATTCACAAGGGATAGATATTATTTTGGGTATGGATTGGTTGACCAAACATAAGGGAATCATCCATTGTTCGACCAGAACGGTGGAACTAACTCACCCTAGTGGCACCAGGGTAAAGTTCATAAGAATACACGAGCCTAGGAGGGACATTAAATTAAATCAAGTTGAGGTGAAAGTGGAGGAGATCAGGATTATCCGGGAATACCCAGATGTTTTTCCGGAGGAGTTGCCAGGTATGCCTCCCGATCGTGAAGTGGAATTTGCAATTGAGCTAGTGCCTAGAACAGCCCCAATATACAAGAGACCTTATCGGATGGACTCCAAGCAGCTGGAAGAACTCAAGGATCATTTGAGAGAATTGTCGGAGAAGGGGTATATTCATCCTAGTTCCTCACCATGGGGAGCTCCGGTGATATTTGTGCCCAAGAAGGACGGAACCCAAAGGTTATGCGTGGATTATCGTGCTTTGAATGAGGTAACCATCAAGAACAAGTACCCATTACCCCGTATTGAAGACTTGTTTGATCAGTTGAGGGGAGCTTGTATGTTCTCAAAAATTGATCTCAGGTCGGGATACCACCAACTAAAGATAAGGCAATCTGATATTCCCAAGACAGCTTTCGTATCTCGGTACGGGCTGTATGAATACACCGTCATGCCTTTCGGGCTAACTAATGCCCCGGCATACTTCATGTATCTCATGAACAAGGTATTCATGGAATATCTGGATAAATTTGTGGTGGTTTTCATAGATGACATTATCGTCTTCTCCAAAGATGAAGAAGAACATGAGAAACATCTAAGGTTGGTGTTGCAGAGGCTAAGAGAACACCAACTATATGCCAAGTTGAGCAAGTGTGAGTTTTGGCTGAAGAGAGTTCCCTTCTTAGGACATATAATCTCGAAGGGAGGAATCTCCGTGGATCCTGCCAAAATCGAGGATATACAGAAGTGGAAGACCCCTAAAAATGTCGGGGAAGTTCGAAGCTTCTTGGGATTGGCTGGATACTATCGACGGTTTATTGATGGATTCTCTAAGATCTCGAGACCTCTCACCAAACTATTGGAGAAGGGAATCACCTTCACATGGACGCCACAGTGCGAGAAGAGTTTTCAGGAGTTAAAGGAAAGATTGACAACAGCCCCAGTGCTGGTTATGCCAGATATGCAAAAGAGCTTCACGGTGTACTGCGATGCCTCTGGAAACGGGTTGGGATGTGTTCTTATGCAAGAAGGGCATGTCGTGGCATATGCATCCCGGCAGCTTCGAAAGCACGAGAAGAACTATCCTACACATGACCTAGAACTAGCCGCAGTGGTACACACGTTGAAAATTTGGCGGCACTATTTGATGGGGAAGAGGACCGAGATATATACGGATCATAAGAGTTTGAAGTACATTTTCACACAGCCAGACCTCAACCTCAGACAAAGGAGATGGTTGGAGCTAATCAATGATTTTGATGTGGGCATCAACTATCATCCCGGGAAAGCAAACGTCGTGGCCGATGCTTTAAGTCGGAAAGTGCAGGTCAATAAGTTGAGCTTGAAGGACATGTCTGCAGAATTGAAGGACGAGGTTATAGGGCTCAATCTATGCCTTGTGAATAGTGGTGAAGCCATCACCATGGAAGTGGACTCCACATTAGAGCAAGACATACGCGATGGTCAAAAGAATGATGAGAAGATACAAGAGATCAGACAACTTATCAAGGAAAATAAAGCTCCGGGTTTTAGAGAGGATGAACAAGGAACATTGTGGCACGGGAAAAGAATCTGTGTGCCAGAAGTAAAGGAGATCCGTGAATTGATTCTAAAGGAGGCTCATGATTCTGATTATTCTATTCATCCTGGGAGTACGAAAATGTATCAGGACCTTAAGAGCAGGTATTGGTGGTATGGTATGAAGCGAGATGTCGCGGAACATGTTGCCCTATGTGACACATGTCAGTTGGTGAAAGCAGAACATCAACGACCCGCGGGATTATTGCAACCACTCAAAGTGCCTGAATGGAAATGGGAAGAAATCAGCATGGATTTCATCGTGGGATTGCCTAGGACCCAATCAGGATATGATTCGATATGGGTCATCATTGACAGGCTAACCAATGTAGCTCATTTCATCCCCGTGAAAGAAAGCTACAGCGGATCCAAATTGGCAGAATTGTACATGTCAAGGATCGTGTGTTACCATGGAGTGCCAAAGAAGATTGTGTCGGATCGAGGGACACAGTTCACCTCAAGGTTCTGGCAGAAGCTGCATGAAACCATGGGAACCCATCTGAACTTTAGTTCGGCCTATCATCCCCAAACTGACGGGCAGACGGAAAGAACCAATCAGATCCTAGAAGACATGCTAAGGGCATGTGCACTCAAAAACAATAGGAGTTGGGACAAGAACTTACCGTATGCAGAGTTTTCCTATAACAACAGCTATCAAGCTAGTATGAAAATGTCACCGTTTGAAGCTTTGTATGGAAGGAAGTGCAGAACTCCCTTATTTTGGAACCAAACAGGAGAAAGTAAAGTGTTTGTTCCAGAAGTGCTACAAGAAGCCGAGGCGAAGGTGAGGGAAATTCGCAACAACTTGAGGATAGCACAGACACGCCAAAAGAGCTATGCCGATGTACGAAGAAGAGAGCTCGTTTTCAACGTGGGAGACTATGTTTATCTCAAGGTGTCCCCTATCAGAGGACTTCGTCAGTTCAAGGTGAAAGGGAAGTTGGCACCTCGATACGTCGGACCCTTTCAAGTCTTGGAGAGGAAAGGCAAAGTGGCGTATCAACTAGAGTTACCGGTTCATCTATCGGATGTGCACGATGTATTCCATGTGTCACAACTCAAGAAATGTCTGAGGACGCCTGAAGAGGTGTTACCCATGAATGAAGTGGATGTAGCTGAGGATTTGTCTTATGCCGAGCAACCATACAAGATTTTGGAGACAATGGAACGCCTCACCAGAAATAAAAGAATCCGGATGTGCAAGGTGCAGTGGAAGCATCACTCAGAAGAGGAAGCCACCTGGGAACGGGAAGATGAGCTCAAGGCACAATTTCCGGAATTGTTTTCTTAGAAACACCAATCTCGAGGACGAGATTTCTTTTAAGGGGGGTAGAGCTGTAACACCCCAAAATTTTGATTCAAAACACTAAATCATGTTAAGAGGGGAATTTAAAAATTTTTGGACGTGTTGCATGTTTTGCAAAAATTCAAATTTAAACTGGAATTCAAATTAAACTCAAATCAGAAAAGAAATGGAAAAAGAAAAAGAGAAAACAGAAAAAAAAACCGGCCAGTGGGCCGAAACCCACCAGCCGGCCCAACTTACCCCGCGCCAGCCCGCAGCCGCACGCCCGCGCTTTCTCACGCTGACAGGCGGGACCCATAGATCTTCGTCTACCTCGCGCCGCGCCGAACTCCCCCGCGCCTGAATCGAAACCGATCGGGATTTCGACGTAAACCCCGCTGAGTTCTGTTCGTAGCCGACGCGGACATGATCTAAACCACCCCGCCGCCCTCACCCGTCTATAAAAACCCCGGCCTCGTTCTGTTTTTCCCACGCGATCGCCGATTTTTACTCCGGTGAGAACCGAGACTTCTCCGGTGAATTCTGGCCGATCTAAGCTCGGAAACTCCGATCTAACTTGCTGGTCTTGATCCACCGCCTCCGGGGAACCTTGCAGGTGCAGAAAACTCGGTGACTTGCGGTGTAAACACAGCGCCGACGAGCTTCGCCGTGGTTTTGCCTCGGACCTCGCCGCCGATCACCTTCCAGGACCTCCGAGCTCAAGAAAACCCCCGAGGTGAGATCCCGACCTCTCCTCTACCGATCTATGCCATAAGATCACAGTTCTAGGCAGAATTCTCGAGGATCTGAAAGTTTCCGGCGAGATCGCCGCTTCCCGCCGCCGTGCGCCGCCGGCAGCGCCGCCCGCTCTCGATCAGAGCGACGTGGCCGCTTGTGCGCCGTTTATTTTAAATCGCACGGTAGGGTTTAAATCCCCGCATACCGGTTCGATGTTATAATCTCGGCCGTCAGTTTAAAATCGGACGGTCCACGTCAGCCCCGCGTTATAAAGACTGGAATTCTTACGTGCTACCCCCTGGGGTTCTCGGGAAATAAGAGCTAGCCCCGGAAACTTCAGATCTAGCCCCTGGAACTCCAGAAAATCATGTAAATTCATTTAAAAATCAGTTTTAGCCCCTGGACTTAATAAAAATTAGGACAAACACCTCTGATAAGTGTAGCTAGATCTCTGGAAATTCTGAAAATAATATTATAGACCCTGTAATGGGATGAGTTCATCATTTTAGCCCTGTTTAGTATTTAATTTAGAAAATTGAATATGTAACTAGTGTTTAAAAATTAAAAAGTGGGACAAACATATTGTCAAAAATTAAGTTAAAGACTGTCTAAGTGTTTAGGAAATTTTGGGAGAGAGATAAAAACATATTTTGGACTGAATTGAATCTGTTTAATTTATTATTCACAATTAGGGACACATTTTTAAGTAATAAATAGTTTTAGAAAATAGGGAAAATAATTATGAAATAGTTTACATCAGAGGCAAAGGTCAAAATATGTTATTAAATTATTTAGGACCAGAACCTATTCTGTTTAGATGATGTGTATTACTAATTTCATAATAAAATACACAATTATGCATAGGAATATAAATCTGAAAATATAGCAACTAGTAAATGATAAATGGAGTTTTTAAAATCCAAAGAGTTCAGTTTAGGGTTGGTAGAAAATATGAAGGCACATATGGGGAAGAAAAATACTTTTCATACACACTTGGTAGTAAAAAGGTGTAGTAGTTGAATATAAGCAATTTATTGGAAACTCATAGTAAGTAAGTATAAATGTGGACACAAAAGTAGGAATCATATACACATGGTTAAAAGTGCATGCAAGCCACAACTCAACACACATAAAGTAACCACAACACATATAAGGGTGAATGACTTTCATAAATATGAATGTGTGGTTTGTATGAAGTGGAAGTGTGAACTATTTCTTATGGATTGTTGTTTTTCTTTTGCTATGTGTGATGGTATGATGTAGAACCTGCTCAAGAGCAAGTTATTCCTTTCCAATACCAGGACTACCCATTTCAAGAGCAGCAAGAAGGAAGCAAGTGTCCTTGACCACTTTGATCCTATGCTAGGATGTGTAGCTAGAGTTATTTGCATTGTCAATTTAAATATGAAACCCATGATAGGAAGTTTCCCTAGAATTGCATTACCTTGTTTCCTTGTAGCTTGGGTTGGGATTTATTTTAACATGTCATTTATTATTATGCATATGCTTAGCCATGCTTAGAATGGGATAATTGGGATATGAGATCATCAGTTTATTTTACCATACTCTTGAATGAGATATTGTGAGTTATGTAGAGGTAGCGATCAAGGCAAGTTGGATGTTTTGGTTGTGTGCTGGGTGCACGAGACTCGGGTTTGTGTTTAGTACTTGCCTGGATCCTAAGGACCGGTTCATGGAGCATGTAACCTGGCTTTACAGTGCCAACCACATGCTGAGATGGGGCAGCTTGGCCAATTAATTAGGTGTATCCCCGGCGTAGTATGGGTGTGTTGGATGGTGCGGGGAGTAGGAGTTAGCTGGACTACCATATGAACCGCAAGGCTCAAGAGGGGGCCACTGCAGCGGGGTTGGATCCTCTTGTATGCTGTTAGGGGTGAAACCTCAGTGGGCCCATGCTCGTCGGGAATCCCTTTGTAAAGGCTTCGTAGTGATCTCCTGGCTACACACCTGGGAATTGTGAATGTGGTTCGTAGCCACTGGCATAATGGAGGTTCTTTTAGTCCACCCGGTAACGGGGGATGAAATCACTACATGTGGGTACAGTGGTACAAACTCTGCAGAGTCAAAACTGTCATGACAGCCGTGCTCACGGTCAAGAGCGGCTTGGACTTATTCATGATTAGAGGATTGATGGTTTTGGAAGTTAAGTGGGAAGCTTAACATTGGAAATGATGTTATGGTTCTTGGATTATGATGATGGGATGGGAGATTGGGACCATTTCACCGGTGTAGTAATGTAGGTGCTTAATAAGCTAAGGTGATAGGTATTAATTGCGTAGTGCTTTAACCATGAGTTCAACCTCTCCTTGTTCTAGCCATGCATGATATGATTTTCCCACACTTGCTAAGTACCATTGGTACTCAACCTTGTATATTTTGTTGGTTTATATTGCTGCTCAGGTCAAGATAATGAGATGGTGTATAATGACCAAGACTTTGGACCCGAAGAAGGTTTCTAGGTTCATGGAGACCCCGGGCAACGCCTGTGATGGAGCCCTAAAGAATAATATTCCGCTGCTAGTTTATTTACTTGTGATGAACTTATTATTGTCCGTTGAGACATTTGCTATGTAAGACTTATTTATATTCGACACCTGGCTTGTAATAAATGATGCTTCATTATTTGTCATCACATGTATGAGAAAATGATCCTGGCATACATGTGATATTCACTTGGTTGTTCTTCGGAAAAACCGGGTGTGACATTCATGGAGCATGTAATCTGGCTTTACCGTGCCAACCACATGCTGAGATGGGGCAGCTTGGCCAATTAATTAGGTGTATCCCCGGCGTAGTATGGGTGTGTTGGATGGTGCGGGGAGTAGGTGTCAGCTGGACTACCATATGAACTGCAAGGCTCAAGAGGGGGCCACTGCAGCGGGGTTGGAGCCTCTTGTATGCTGTTAGGGGTGAAACCTCAGTAGGCCCACGCTCGTTGGGAATCCCTTTGTAAAGGCTTCATAGTGATCTCCTGGCTACACACCTGGGAAGTGTGAATGTGGTTCGTAGCCACTGGCATAATGGAGGTTCTTTTAGTCCACCTGACAATGGGGGATGAAATCACTACATGTGAGTATAGTGGTGCAAACTCTGCAGAGTCAAAACTGTCATGACAGCCGTGCTCACTATCAAGAGCGGCTTGGACTTATTCATGATTAGAGTATGATGACCTTGGAGGTTGTGAATGTTAAGTGGGGAGCTTAACATTGGAAATGATGTTATGGTTATTTGATTATGATGGTGGGATGGGAGTTTGGGACCATTTCACCTGTGTAGTAATGTAGGTGCTTAATAAGCTAAGGTGATAGGTATTAATTGCGTAGTGCTTTAACCCTGAGTTCAATCTCTTCTTGCTTTAGCCATGCATGACATAACTTTCCCACACTTGCTGAGTACCGTCGGTACTCAACCTTGCATATTTGTTGGTTTATATTGCTTCTCAGGTCAAGATAATGAAGCGGTGTTTAATGACCAAGACTTTGGACCCGAAGAAGGTTTCTAGGTTCATGGAGTCCCCTGGGCAACGCCTGTGACGGAGCCCACAAGAATAATATTCCGCTGCTAGATTATTTATTTGTGATGAACTTATCATCGTCCATCGAGACATATGCTATGTAAGACTTATTCGACATCTGGCCTGTAATAAATGATGCTTCACTATTTGTCATCACATGTATGAGAAAATGATCCTGGCATATATGTGATATTCAATTGGTTGTTCTTCGGAAAAACCGGGTGTGACACGCGACCCTTTCCTCTTCCGGCCATCTATCATGATCAACCAGATGTTAATTTAAAGCATTATGCATTAACTTCCCAATTTGCTTGTTTAAACTTAAACTTTTGAGGCCTTATTATATTTACATTTTATGAGGGTTTCACGTCTCACGCGAAAATAAATGCACTCTTAATTCATAGGGGTTCACACATCAATGCAAAACAACCTGAAGACGAGATTCTGGACAAATGCCCATGGCTTCCACAACTCACGTCACACACCAAACATTAACACGCCATTAACTAAGGTATTGACTCGACTACTCGATAACCTGCTGAACTACGGGAAAGGACTCTACACGACTCGTATCACTGAGCTGGCTCCTCGGGATCCTCCTCATTATTGTGGCTGCCCTCTGACTCCGCTTTGGGTGGGGAGGCTGCTGGTGGAGAAGTGCGGCGACGCCTACTCGCCCGGCGATCTGAGGAGTCAGGAGTCCATGTGTCATTCACGGTGACACACAGTTCATTCCCATCTCCTCTTTCTCTCGCCCTCAAGCTGGCTTGAAGCAACGCCTCAGTCTCCTTCAGGGTGTCACGGACATCCTGAAGCTCCTGCTGGCACTCCTGCAGTCGAGTGCTGAGCATAGCAGCATCCTCCAAGCACAGGTCCATGTGCTCATGGGAAGTCCCCTGCTGCACTGGCGGGTACATGTACTCCGTGGTACCACTCTCACGCTGGAGGACATACATGTACTCAGTCGTGTCCAGGTGGCGACGGTAAATGTAACTCTGGTAGGTGATGGCCTCCCAGGTGACATCCTTCTCGGCATAGACCCGTGTCGCTCGACAAGCTGGAGAGCGGTGGATCTTGAGCAGCTGATTTTCATGGATAATCCTCATTTCTGAACTCCATTCTTCCCGCTTCTCACGGATGGTCCGGGTGGAGCTGTAGTGTATGATTAGCTTGCCCGTATTGCCGGCAGCGTGGAGCATACGCCGTAGACGGCGCAACAAGCCTCCTACTGCCAATCCATAGGAGAGGTACGTCACCAGACGGTTCTCCTCTCTCAGGGCAAGGGCAACTACGGGAACTCTCCCTCCGGTGGACTTGCGGGCGGTGCGGATCATGTGAACCATCTAAAACATAAAGCATTTAAACTTAAGTTAGATAAGATTTTAAACAAGAATCCTATTTTGAATAAAAGTTGGGGTAAGATGAAGAAAGTGACCCCATTAAATAACACTTTTCAACCCACACCATGTAAAATAGTTTTTAAGAAAATAGGGTCCTTAAATACGTCCATTTCTACCTAGATCCACGTTCCTACAGCCAACCTGGCTCTGATACCACTTCTGTAACATCCGGTTTCTCCGAAGAACAACCGAGTGAATATCACATGTATGCCAGGATCATTTTCTCATACGCGTGATGACAAATAGTGAAGCATCATTTATTACAAGCCAGGTGTCGAATATAAATATGTCTTACAAAGCATACGTCTCGATGGACGATAATAAGTTCATAACATGTAAATAAACTAGCAGCGGAATATTATTCTTGTGGGCTCCGTTACAGGCATTGCCCGGGGGACTCCATGAACCTAGAATCCTTTTTCGGGTCCAAAGTCTTGGTCATTGAACAGCACCTCATCCCCTTGACCTGAGCAGCAATTTAAACCAACAAATATGCAAGTTTGAGTACCGTTGGTACTCAGCAAGTGTGGGAAAGTTATGTCATGCATGGCTAGAACAAGGAGAGGTTGAACTCATGGCTGAAGCACTACGCAATTTATACCTATCACCTTAGCTTATTAAGCTCCTACATTACTACATAGGTGAAATGATCCCAATCTCCCAACCCATCATCATAATCAAATAACCATACATCATTTCCAATGTTATGCTCCCCGCTTAACATCCACAACTTCCAGAGTCACCATTCCTCTAATCATGAATAAGTCCAAGCCGCTCTTGACCGTGAGCACGGCTATGATGACAGTTTTGACTCTGCAGAGTTTGCACCATTGTACCCAAATGTAGTGATTTCATCCCCCGTTGCCGGGTGGACTAAAAGAACCTCTATTATGCCAGTGGCTGCGAACCACGTTCACACTTCCCAGGTGTGTAGCCAGGAGATCACTACGAAGCCTTTACAAAGGGATTCGCGACGAGCGTGTGCCCACTGATGTTTCACCCCTAACAGCATACAAGAGGCTCCAACCCCGCTGCAGTGGCCCCATCTTGAGCCTTGCGGTTCATATGGTAGTCCAGATGACACCTATTCCCCGCACCATCCAACACACCCATACTACGCCGGGGATACACCTAATTAATTGGCCAAGCTGCCCCATCTCAGCATCTTGTTAGCACGGTAAAGACAGGTTACATGCTCCATGAACTGGTCCTTAGGATCCAGGCAAGTACTAAACACAAACCCGAGTCTCGTGCACCCAGCACCAACCAAATCATCCAACTTGCCTTGATCCCTACCTCTACATAACTCATAACATCTCATTCAAAAATAAGGTAAATAAATTGATGGTCTCATATCCCAATTATCCCATTCTAAGCATGGCTAAGCATAATAATAAATGATATGATAAAATAAATCCCGACCCAAACTACAAGGAAACAAGATAATGCAATTCTAGGGAAACTTCCTAGCATGGGTTTCATATTTCAATTGACAATGCAAATAATTCTATCTACATATCCTAACATAGGATCAAAGTGGTCAAGCACACTTGCCTTCTTCCTGCTGCTCTGGGAATGGATAGTCCTGATCTTGGAAGGGAAGAACTTGCTCTGGGCAGGTTCTACTTATGCCAACACACATATCAAAAGAAAACAACAATCCATAAGACATAGTTCACACTTTCACTCCACACATACATACATATGACAGTCATTCACATTTCTAAGTGTTGTGTTTACTCTAGCTGTGTTGATTTTTAGCCTTCATGCACTTTTAAACATATGTATATGATTTCTAACTTTTGTATTTCAGATTTCTGTTTGCACACTATATATGAATTTTCAATTTGAATAAATTCTTTATATTTAATTAATATACTTCTTAACTACCAAGTTTGCATGGAAGATATTTTCCTACTCCAAATGGGCTTTCAGATCTTATACCAAATCCTAAACTGAAATCTTTGGATTTGGAAACTTCATTTATCATTTTCTAGTTATGCATACCTATTTTCCTATATTTTCATATTTATTTTCTATGCCTAAATGTGAACTTTATTATGAAAATAGTAAGACACATCATCTAAACAGAATATGTTCTGATCTAAAATATTAAATAACATATTTTTGAACTTCTCCTCTGATGTGAACTAATTTAAATTTATTTTACCAATTTTCAGAATTATTTCCTAACCTAAAAATGTGTCCCTGTAACTAATAAATGTGAACAATCAATTAGACAGATTCATTTCAGCTTAAAATCTACTTTTAACTCATTCTAAAGTTTTCCATGTGCTAGGAGAGTTTAAATTTGAATTTACAATGTGTTTGCCTCACCTTTTTAAATTTAAATCTTAATCACGTATTCAATTTTCTGAATTTAATATCATATAGGGTTAAAAAGGTAAATCCACCCTACTACAGGGTCTAATTTATTATTTCATAAATTTCCAGGGGTCTAGCTACACATAACAGAGGGGTTTTCCTAATTTTTATTAAGTCCAGGGGCTAAAACTGATTTTTAAATGAGTTTACATGAATTTCTGAAGTTCCAGGGGCTAGATCAGAAGTTTCTGGGGCTAGCTCGTATTTTCTAAGATCCCCAGGGGGTAGCGCGTAAGAATCCCGGCCTTTATAATGCGTGGCCGATGTGGACCGTCCGATTTAAAACAGACGGCTGAGATTATAACGTCGAACCGGTACGCGGGGGTTTTATGTCTACCGTGCGATTTAAAATAGACGGCGCACAAGCGGCCACGTCGCCCAGGCCGGAGTCAGCCCGCGCTGCCCGGCGGCGCGCGGCGGCGGGAGGCGGCGATCTCGCCGGAAAACTTCGGATCTTCGACTATTCCTCCTAGAACTGGGATTTCGTAGCATAGATCGGTAGAGGGGAGGTCGGGGATCTCACCTCGGGGTTTTTCTTGAGCTCGGAGGCCCTGGAAGGCGGTCGACGACGAGGTCCGAGATGGAATCGCGGCGATGCTCGTCGGAGCTGTGTCTAGGGCGCAATCTACCGAGTTTTCTGCACCCGCGTGATTCCCCGGAGGCGGTGGAACAGGATCGGCGTGTCAGATCAGAAAACCCGAGCAAAGATCGAGAGAAAACGGTGATCGGAGCTTCGGTTCTCACCGGGAGGAAAAACAGCCGATCGGGTGGGGAAAACAGGGCGATGCCGGCGTTTATATAGACGGGGGAGGGCGGCGTGTCGGTTGTGATCGAGTTGGAGTCGCTGGGACCAGAATTCGGCTGGGGGACGCGAGATTCCGGGGTAGTTTGGATTCGGGCGCGCGGAGAAGTCCCGGCTGTTGGCACGAGCGAGAGGTGGGGGATGACACGCGGGCCTCGCGTGTCAGTGAGAGGGAGAGAGGAGCGCGCGGCTGTGGCCTGGCGCGGGAAAAGGTTGGCCGGCTGGTGGGTTTCGGCCCACTGGCCGGGGTTTTCTGTTTTTCTTTTTCTTTTTCCATTTCTTTTCTGGTTTTGATTTGAATTTGAATTTCTGCACCACATGCAATACATCCAAAAATTTTTAAATTCCCCTCTTAACAGGATTTTGGGGTGTTACACACGCCTAGTACTCCACATGGTTCTCGAAGTGCTCTTCTCCCGTAGCTGATGTTTATGTGGTAATGCAAGAGTGAGTACATGTCGTACTCAGCAAGTGCGGGAAAAGTATGACATGTAGCTTTCAACAAGGTAGGGAATAAAAAGGCTCATTGCAGAAAGCAAATTTTTATTTCACAAAACATGATAAAAACAGCAACTATCTCTAGGTGAGTTAAATCCCAATATAACCAAGTAAAACAGCAACAATCTTTCATCAATATTCCTTCACCAAAATTCACCATTTATCAAGTCTCAACCAGCCATTAATCTTTCTCAAGTTCATCTCATACTCATAAATATTCATAACCATCTCATATTCATATAGCCGAAACCAAACTCAATTTCATGACTCAAAACAGTCCCAGAACCAATCCCAATGACCATACCATACCCATACCAAATAACCATCCCAAGTTTTCCCTCTAATCATGTGAGTTGGCCAGGTGCTTGTGACCGGAAGCACGGCTATCATGATAGTTTTACACTCTGCAGAGGTGGCATCACTTTACCCACAAGTTCGTGATTTCGTCACCCGTCGACGACTGCAGAACCTCCATTATACCAGTACACAACCGTCAGTGTATGGCCAAGAGATCACAAAATAGCCTTTACAAAGGGGCTACTAGATGTATGGACTCACTGAGGTTTCACCGGCTGGCTCGAATCACCATTCTCTCACCCATGGGCCCCCCTATTGTGCCATGCAGTTCCCAGGACAGTCCTCCTCGACTCCCATTCCCCACGCCATCCACGGTCCATAACAAGCTAGCAACACACCTAATTAGTCAGCTAAGCCACACCAATATTTGGCCTTGTGGTGGCACTGTTTTACTGGCATGTGCTGGCATGAACCGGTCCTTAGATCTACGGCAAGTAAACCACCATCTCATTCAGCAACATCCACGAACCAAGCTTGTCTAGATCTCCCCCGATTTCATGCTCATTATCATCATCAAGTTCTCATCATCATTATTCATATGAGTCCAGTAGCTAACCATGTTTTAAAGGAAAAAAACGATCATACCTGACTCATCAACTTTCCCGGCGACAAGGATGGTTAACAAAACTAGTAAACTACTATAAAAGGGTGTCCCATCAAGTTGACTCAAGCATACGAGTTTTCGCAAACAAAACAGTTTCAAAACATGGGATCAATATGGTCAAGGGGCACTTGCCTTGCTCCCGTGGTTTTTGCTGTTCTAGCGTCTCGAAGTCTTGGTGCTGTAGATCCTCATAGATGGCCTCTTGAGCTTGTCCTTCTACTCACGACCATGCACATACAAAATTTACAGCAATCAATTATTATGGACAAACTTTACTCAAGATGCAATGGGTTAGATGAATGCAAATCCTATGGTATTGTTTTATTAAACCAGTTTGTACATGTTCTTGCATGTTTTAATGGGTTTTCATGGGGTTTTATGATGAACAAGGGTGTAGGGATCAAGAGTGGACGTAGTGATGATCTTGACTCAAGATCTAGATCAATTCCACCGTCAAAAATTGATCAAAACGTGATCTGTCCACACGTAAAAGTTTCTGCTCGATAGGGGGTGAGGAAAACGGATGCATAGAAACAGCGGCGACGTCGTGAGATTGGTAGTGAAGACCTACCTCACTTCCTTTTGGTGGCAGGGCCTTCCTCCTAGCAATGGCAGCAGCGGGGAATTTTTCTATGGAAGATTAGGGCAGGACAGATCGTCGGGCTTCTTTTCCAGCGACGGCGAGGCGTGACAGGGCTCGACGGCTGCCAAATTCCGGCAAGGGGGGGGGGGACTTGGCGACTTGGCAGCAAGAAAAGGGGCTTGGAAGCAGGGGGGACGACCAAAAGAGAAAGGTGCTGGCCAAGGGGGTGGGGGTTATATTTATAAGGGGGAAAAGGAGAGTCCTACTCCAATTGGAGCTCAAATAAGAGTCCTATTCAATTTTTTTTGGATCCTAAGAAAATTATCTCTTGTGGTGCGGAAGCCTTGGGTATTTTATCCCCAAAACGTGGGGAAAATTCCCTTTTTTGGGAATTGGGGAATTTAGAAATTTTGGTGGAAATTTGGGGAAATTTGGGAATGGCTCATTTCAGCTATCTTTTTCCCATTCCTCACCATTTATATGTCACTTGCTCCATTTCTACATTCTCCTCTCCAGTTCTATGTCCCATTCTCCATTTCTACATTCCCCTCTCCATTTCTTTGTCCCATTATCCATTTCTACATTCCCCTCTACATTTCTATGTCCTATTCTCCATTTCTACATTGCCCTTCTTCATTTCTATGCCCCATTCTCCATTTCTATATTCCTTTCTCCATTTATGTGTTTTTCCTCCATTTCTATGGTTCCTTACTCCATTTCTATGGTTCTTTCTCCATTTCTATGGTTCGTTCCTCCATTTCTATGGTTCTTTCTCCATTTCTATTGTTCTTTTCTCCATTTCTATGGTTCTTTCTCCATTTCTATAGTTCTTTCTCCATTTCTATAGTTCTTTCTCCATTTCTAGGGTTCTTTCTCCATTTCTACTTCTTTTATAATGCTTCTCTACATGAAAAATGTATGCAATGCATGAAAATGAATTTGAGGGTGTTACAATAACCATGGCTGCATTTCTTGATCGACTCCTTGTGATCCTGCCTACAACATTACTCCTGCGGGCTTCTTTGAGAGGTCGAAGAGCAATGTTAGATCCTGACACTTATATAAATGAAGATCCAGGTTAGGTAACCGGTTTTCATTTACATAGACGGGGAAGAAAAACAATAAAGATCCATTGGGTCCATGTTTTAGAGTGTATCCTTCTACAAGATAATCCTCATTGATAAGATAGGGAGCTGTTGGGATATAAGCAATAGATGCATTTTCTAAAGCTCCTATTGTTATAGCAATGTGGGTAACTAATGAGGTGCATTCTATGGGACCCATGGTCTTAAAATTTTCTAACCATTGATAAATCATAGCCTCGATTTTTATCTGTATAACCATGGCAAAAAGGATCCTTAGTTCATCCTATCGAACAATCTTAACATCACATCTAGGGAACATAGTCATAGCCACCTATCTATGCATGAAGCGTAAAGTAGGATTTTGGAGATGGCTATTTCTAGGAGCCCTACATGCTACCTCATTGTTTATTTCTTGCCAAAAGCTTTGTTTAATAAATTTAGACCTAGGGTCTAAATCTAGTAAACAACGCCTATGGAAACCTAGGTGCTTACTTAATTCTTTCCATGAAAGAAAATATTCTTTTTGGAAAAACCTAAAAGAAATACCTTCATTTCAATGTGTAAGGGTGCATAGGAATTAAATAGTGAGGAGGAGTGAACCATTCTCATCCATTTGAGCAAAATTATCCCATCCCAATGCATGTCAAACGGTAAAGAATTCGGAGTCCATACCTATTTTGGAGAGTTGCTCGGGATAATATACCATCGTGTGAGAAAACTCACGATCTCGTATGACGTTGTAGGCTTGTTGATCAACTCTATTTCCAAGTCGAGGTCATCGTCGTTGAGGAGTTGGGGTGTATCATCGCCTCCCTCCATCCAGACATCGTCTTACACATTCCTCCACAGAGGACTTGGTGTAGGCTTGGAGGAGATGTATGTGCTAGAGTCATCCATCCGACGGCTTGAGCTTGATGAAGCACCTTTCTTCTTCCTAAGCAACCTCTTAATTCCTTTCTTCATGGCTGCACAGCTTATGAGAACAAAACAAAGGCATAACTCAAATAGGGTTACGTTAGTGAAACCAAAATGAAACCTTCAACGGGTTGCCTTGCTTAGGAAAATAACAACTTGTAAATGCATGTAAAGCAAATATTTTTTTGGATGGAAATGAGAGAAGTATTTTAATGAAGACCATGAAAACAACTTGAGCAAAAGTGAGAGAGTGTTGGAGAGATGAAAATTAGATGAAGTGTGAAGGAATACTCTCACCCGGGCACCAATTTATAGTGCTTCACTCTCAAACGGTCACAAGGGAAGGGAATATAACCGTTGGAAGAGGAAGGGAAAAATGGCTCTCCCCCCTGGTCGGCCAAAACCAGGGGTTTGATTGCACCTGCAAGTGGGCCCCCTGGTTCCCTTTTTACATGTGACTCTGCAACGGCTATATCTTCAGCCGTTGGATGTAGTGATGACAAATCATGCTCACAAAATTGTGTTCCAAACAAATTTTTTCCTCAAATCCAAATTTTCAAAAAAAAAAATTAAAATGTTGGTTGAGACTATAAAATTCTCATCATGCAATTAAAAATTCAAAAATGATGTTGAAAATTGCATACTAAGTGGGGAAAAATCAAATTGGGATGAAAAAGCAAAATATGAAAGAACTACCAATTAACCTATTAGCAACGTGTCACCCAAATTATTAAAGTCTGGTGAGAGGGACTATTCTCCATCTTGTTCAGATCAATGTCTTGGCATCAGGTCCCAGAGAAGAAGACGTGGATGACATCTCTTGCTTCTTCCACCATTCTCTTCTTGGCGGTCTTGTGGACATGGGCCGTTCAACCGACCCTGGCCTTCCCGTCGACTTGAATTGTTTCCTTGTGCGTAGCCACAGTGTATCTCCGTATAATAATTTCCTCATGAATGCAATGAGGATGTCCACTGGCGGGGATGTCATTTCAACTTCTCTGATGTGTTTAACATTCAGGCCATACTTGATCTTGATCATGGAGCATTGCTCCGTCCTTGTCCAAAAGTCAAACTTCTCTTCCTTGCCGTTGACGTGGACGTGGATTTCTCCGGCTCCCACATCGATGCAAGCATCCGTGGTGCTAAGGAATGGTCGCCCAAAATGGAGTGGCGTTTCCTTCTCGACCTCCATGTCGAGCACCACGAAATTCATGGGGATGAAGCAGTTCCGGATTATCACTGGGACGTTTTCAGCTATTCCAGCGGGATACCATACCGAAGAATCGGCCAGATGGAGCTGCATCAGCATTGGTGATAATGCCGTGAAGTTGAGTTTGTCAAAGACCACCTTTGGCATGACACTCACACTTGCTCAAGGTCAGAAAGGGCCTTGTCAAAGTGTTGAGTCCCAATTGAGCATGATATGGTGGGACATCCTGGATCCTTCTTCTTTTCTAGAAGACTGTTGAGTATGGCAGCACTACAGTCTTCCGTCAACTTGACAACTTCTGTGGTGGGCAATGGCCGCTTGTTGTTCAATATGTCCTTGAGATAGCGAGCATAAGTGAGTATTTGCATCACATCTAGCAAGGGCACATTGATGTGGATCCTTTGTATTACTTCAATGAAGCGGTTGAATTGCTCATCTACTAGTGGTGTTCTACTATGTTTAGGGAATGGCATGAAAGTTGTGTCCTCAAATTGCCTTGCCATTCTATCAACTTTTCACCTTGGCTAGAAGGTATCTCTTCCTTGTCTTGTCCAGCTGCATGCCTCTCTTGCTGAGGATACGATGGGTCACAAGTGGTCTTGCCTCCTCTCGTGGTCACCACATTGATGTTTTCTAGGGGAGCTTCGAGTTTCCCCGGAATCTTCCCATTCTCCATTGGTGGAACAACAACTGCCAGTTGAGCTAGTTGAGTCTCAAACATCTTATTGAAGCTCAACTGGTTTTGAAAGTTGAGGATAATCCTTCTATCTTGGTGTTGATACTTTCTAGGATCTTGTCATTAGCCAACATCTTATTGGACATAACTTCATTGATCTTTAGCAGGCTAATGGCATGTTCTTTCAAGTTAGGCTGATTTCCATTGTTGCCATTGTTGTAGCCCCCTTGAAAGAAAGGGCATGGTTAGCCCCACCCTTGACCTCCTAGACGCTAGCCATTGTTGTAGTTTCTGTTGTTGCTCAAGTATAAGGCATCTTCACAGGTTTTGGTCAATCACTACCCGCATGATCCATGTTGCCACAGACTTCACATGTCATGTGAGCATCCAAAGCCTAGGCGGTGCCATACACTTCCCCGTTGGCTTGGCAATCCAATTTCTTCATGAGGAGGTCTAGTTTTGCAGCGATCATGTTCACCTCTTTCAAGATGTGCATGCCTTGCTGACGGGATTGGAGTCGCTCGTCGCTCCAGCCCATATTGGCAACCATCTTCTCGATTAATTCTTTGGACATAGGAACCGTTAGCGAGAAGAAGGCACCTCTAGCAGCAGCATCCACATGATCACGGGCTGACAGTGTCAACCCGTTGTAGAAATTCTGGATAATGAGCCAATCATCCATCCCATGGTGAGGACAGGGTAGGATGTACTTCTGAAGCCTTTCCCAAGCCTCGGGAATGGATTCCTTATGCTCTTGATGGAAGATTGAAATTCTTCCACATAAGGCATTGGTTCTACCTAACGGGAAGATTTTTGCAAGGAACGCTGTAGAACACTTTTCCCATGTATCTGCAGCACTTCGGTTTGCATAGAACCACTCATTCGCTCTCCAAAGAAGGGAAAACAGAAACAGTCTAAGATGGATGGCATCTTGAGTGACATACTTAATCTTATAAGTGCTGCAAATCTCTAGGGATTGTTGCAAATGGGCACTTGCGTCCTCATTGGCTTTCCCACAGAAGGGATTAGCCTGCAACATAGTGACGGAAGGACAAGAACATTCTAACCTACCTCTGATTTCTTGATAGACAAGTACATGAGGCAGCAAAGGGGCAATTTTTTTCAAAGGTTGAGTGGGTTCAAAAGAGATAGATCCCCGACTTATGTTTCTAAGACTCGGGAGCACCTTGGGTAGAACAGGGTGAGGAAACTATCGGTATCAAGGTAAACCAGGAAAATTATATAATAAACATCCTTCCCATGCATCTCGGGGGGCACTTGCACGAGATTGGTAGTATACCAAGCGTGATGTTGGCAGCTTATCTTGGAAACAGAAGCAAACACGCCCGAGCAGTACTACTTCCCCATACTTTGCACCAAGAACACAAGGTGGAGGCTCAAACTGGAAAGGATGTAAGGCGAAAGGAACACTTGTTGATGATAGGCACCATACCTTTATGATCAAAGCCAAGCTAGCTGTTGATAGGACAGAGAGTAAAGGACAGTCAACTAGGCAAGTGCATGATGGATGTTATGTGTCCAAAAACCCCATGATGAAGGACAATGGCGATGTGAGCAAAACTGAGAAGGCAGGAACTGATCAAGGACCAAGTGCTAAGCGTTCACGGTTGATTTCTCCAGAGGGAAGGATGATAGTCGGGATAAGCATTACATCCGAGTCCAAGATCAAGCGGATGAGGTTGGTTGTTCATGTGCAAGCATCTCAAACTATGATATCAACTGACCAAGATAAAGAAAAACCAGCAAGGAGGCTCAGTAGATGGGATGTGGCACTGGAGGGGGAAAGGAGGTGTGTTATCAAATTTGTAGCTCCAGGAACTAAGCCAGAACCCCAATGGTGTCCAACTGGGCTCAACCGTACCCAAAAACGACAAGTGCATTGACTCCGAGCCTTGGAGATTGCCAAGAAAAGGAAGGAGGGAGAACGGATCATTGGTTTAACAAGGCAAGAGCAGTGATTGTCAATAAAACTTAGAGGGAGAAGTGTTTGGCTGGGGAAGAGGCAGATAACAAAGGAGGAAATGATAGTGACTCGAGCAAGGAAGATAATCGTGTGTATATTGTTGGTATTTCTTACGTATACAGATCATTCTAGAAATGGATGCCAGGAAGGCTTATGACAACTAGGCTAACCTAGGGCCAAAGCAGGATGAGTTCCGCAAGCGCATGGAAGATACCGCTATAGCATTTCACCCAAGAGTATTCACTAGGGTATCGTATTTCCCAAAGGAAGGTGAAGGGTATCAAGATGGTCGAAAGGATGGGGTATTCTAGTAGGAAACCAAGGAGGATGGCTACACAGGTAGTGATGGGGTAGTGTGACACACACTAAGCAATCTACTCTAAAGATAAGATATTCATAGTGAGAGTTAGACTAAGGTAAGGGGTTGTTCCTAATATGCTTCTATTATACATATGCATAGCCTAATAGTGTACATATGGGTATGCTAGTAGTGAATACAAGGGCTTAGTGGTCCAACATATCGGGCACGGGCTTACCCCTGGTAACACCAGGGCGATTCCCGCCAAGAGCATGTGGCATAGCCGAATGTGACGCCCCGGTTCTGAGAGGAAAACCTCTCTGAACCTGGAACTGATGCATATGTGTACCCAGGATTTTATCACACATACACATATCATCCACAAACTGAATTCAGAATATATATTACCATGTATGAACAGGGTTTATTACAAAGTCTCATGAGTCTTGGACTCATGCTGGCAGAGGAAGTCTAATCTTACAGCGGAAGTCTTATTTCTATGCAGCGGAAGTCTTCTAACTAGTGCGGAAGCAATCTAAGCAGCAGCAGCAGCGGCTCCATCTCTTCTTCATCCCCACAGGCAAGGTTCAGGATAGATTACACGCCTAAGGCTCCACTTGGTCTTCATAGTATTCTTCCCCTGTTGCTGTTGATGAAGTAATAATGCAAGTTTGAGTACAATGATGTACTCAGCAAGTGCGGGAAAATATGATATGTAGTTCACAACAAGGCAGGTATAAAAGGCTTATTGCAGAAAGCAAAGTTTTTTCTCAAAACCACGATAAAATAGCGACTCGGCTTTAAGTGAATGTAATCCCAACATGTATCAACATACCTCCATTATGTTCATCATTTCCCATGTCTTAACCAGAAATTGCTCATGAATACCTTCTCGTATTCGCAACCATCTCACGAATACCATCTCGTACTCGCTACCATTCAATCCTGTCTCGCACCGAGACCAATCTCGTTGCCACGACTCAACAGTCATGCAACCAATCTTATCACCCGGACTCAACAGTCCCGAAAACCAAACCAAAAACCAAACCATAACCAAAACCATAAGCAAACCAGAAACCATAATCCATCCCAACTAATCATGGAAGTTGGCCAGGCGCTTGTGACCGTAAGCTCGGCTATCATGATAGTTTTAAGACTCTGCAGAGTTTGCACCTCTTTACCCACAAGTTTGTGATTTCGTCACCCGTCGATGACTGCAGAACCTCCATTATACCAGTACACAACCATCGGTGTATGGCCAAGAGATCACAAAATAGCCTTTACAAAGGGGTTACTAGATGTATGGACCCACTAAGGTTTCACCGGCAGGCTAGAATCTCCAATTCTCCCACCCACGGGCCCCCTCTTGTGCCATGCAGTTCCTAGGGAAATCCTCACTCGACTTCCATTCCCCATGCCTTCCACGGTCCATAAAAATCTAGTAACTTACCTAATTACTCAGCTAAGCCGCACCCATACTTGGCCTTGTGGTGGCACTATTATCCTGGCATGTGCTCGCATGAACCGGTCCTTAGATCTACGGCAAGTGACCACCATCTCATACTACCTCATTCACAAACCCGGCTTGCCTAGATCTCCCTCCGATCCATGTTCATTAACAACATCAGTTTCTCATCATTCTTACGAGTGCAGTTAGCTAGACACATCTGTCTCGCTTCCCAAAATCCCGTGGACTC
Organism: Neostapfia colusana; assembly: GCA_030760725.1. NCBI lineage: Eukaryota > Viridiplantae > Streptophyta > Magnoliopsida > Poales > Poaceae > Neostapfia > Neostapfia colusana. Next base: position 77,875,359 of record JASWHV010000010.1, on the reverse strand, counting down.
AGCGAAGCAAAAAGTAAAAACCATACCTGACTCATTTACTTCCCTGGTGATAAGGGTTGTTTAACAAAACTAGTAAACGCCTATGAAAGGGTTTCCCATCATGTTTGACTCAGCACACACACCTTTTCGCAAACAAACCAGTTTTCCAAAACATAGGATCAATATGGTCAAGGGGCACTTGCCGTGTTCTTGCGGTTCCGGTTGCTCTTGGATCTCGAAACCTTGTTGTTGCAGCACATCGTAGACAGCTCCTGAGCTTGTCCTTCTATACAAAATCACGCACATACAAGATTCATAGCAGTCAATATCATGCACAAACTTTAACCAGGTGCGATGATGCATATGCATGCAAATCCTATGATGCAGTTTTTATTAGATCGGTGTGTACGTGTTCTTGCATGTTTGCATGGCTTTTACGATGAACAGAGGTGTAAAGATCAATTGTGGATGTTGCAATGATCTTGACATTAGATCAAACCGATCAACACGTGATCTGTCCATGAAAAAGCTTCTGTTCAAAATAAATCGAAGAACAGATGCAAAGAAAACACGATGATGTCATAAGGTGGTATTGGAGACCTACCTTACGTTCTTATGGGTCTCGGGGTCCTTTTCCTAGAAGGACAGATCGTCTGGGCTCCTCCGGCGATCTTCGGCGGCTGAACTCTGGCGAAAGGTTTTCTCTGCGAGTTGGGGCTAGGGCTCTAAGTTGTCGGCTCAGGAGGTGGAAAAGAAGTTCGTGGTTGCGGCCAAAGGTTTTTGGTTCTATTTATAACCGGGAAGAGAAGAGTTCTAATCTGATTGGACTTCGAATAAGAGTCCCGTTCAAACTGTTTTTAGATCTTAATAACTTATACTAGATTGATTCGGTGCGGTAACATTGTGGAAATCGTGTCGGTTTCCTCAGTACCGGGGATTCCCTCGCGTACAGAAGAAAAAAAGCTTCAGAATCGCGTTACCTTCACGGCGGTGAGCTCTGGAAGCTCCACGTGTCCTGCGGGAACCTGGGCTCCATTTTCCGCAGAGACCAGCTCCGGTTGTGCCGCGTATCAGGCGGACGAGACCTCCGTCTCCTTCAGAGGTTAGCTCCGCGTGCGCCACGTTTCTGGTGGGTCGGGACCTCCCCTCTCAACAGAGGTGAGCTCCGTGAATGCCACATGTCAGTTCTGGACCTCCCCCTCTCTTCAGAGGTGGCTCCGAGTGTGCCACGTGTCAAAGCCAGACCTCCCCTCTCTTTGGAGGTGGGCTCCGAGTGTGCCACACGTCAAGTACCGCCGGACTTCCTTTTTGCTCGAAGGCGAGCTCCGAGGTCGACACGTGTCCATCAGCGTCGGACCTCCCGGAGGTGAGCTCCGGAGGTGACACGTGTCCAGTAGTGTCGGACCTCCCGGAGGTGAGCTCCGAGAGCGACATGTGTCTAGCAGGGACGGACCTCTCAGAGGCGAGCTCTGAGAGCGACACGTGTCCCGCGCGGCTGGTCCTCTCTTTCCCGTGGTGACTAGCTCCGCAGCCAACACGTGTCCTGCGGGACTGGCCTCGCTCCTTCCGCAGAGGCTGGCTCCAGGGGCAACACGTGTCCCACAGGGTCGGACCTCTCCCCCTTTGCGGAGATGAGCTCCGAACACGCCACGTGACCAGCGAGCCGCGGGAGTTGTCTTCGGCGCTCTCTGTGAACTGGAATTTGCTCTCTTTTGGCTAATTTTTTGATTATTTATCGGTTTCAACTTATTTTAAAAGTGTTTTTCTACATGAAACATGAATACATGCAGAACCCAAAAATGAGGGTGTCACAAATCTACCCCTCTTAAGTTGAATCTCGCCCTCGAGATTTGTTAGTAGAGAATAGATGAGGAAACTCTGTCTTGATGTCTTCTTCACGCTCCCATGTAGCTTCTGCTTTCGTGTGATGGCTCCATTGTACCTTGCACCAACGGGATCACTTTGTTCCTCGTGACCCTTTCCTTTATGTACAAAATTCAGACAGGGTGTTCTGCATAGGTCAAGTCCTCTTGAAGTTCAAGTTCATCCAACGGTACTTGCTCTTCCGGCACTCTCAAGCACTTCTTGAGCTGGGATACATGAAACACATCATGTACGTCGGAGAGGTGCGTTGGGAGCTCTAGTTGATAGGCTACTTCTCCTTGCTTGTCCAATATCTTAAATGGTCCGATGTAGCGAGGTGCTAGCTTGCCTTTGACGTTGAATCATCGTTGGCCACGGATAGGCGATACCTTAAGGTATACAAAGTCTCCTACTTCAAAAGTCAACTTCCTTCGCCTATTGTACGCATAGCCCTTTTGACGTGACTGAGCAGCCTTCAAGTTCTCCCGTATTGTTTGGGCTTGCTTCTCAGCCTCTTGTAGCACTTCGGGTCCAAACACTTGATTCTCTCCGGTCTCGTTCCAAAACAGCGGTGTTCTACACCGCCTACCGTACAATGCTTCGAAAGGTGACATCTTCAAGCTAGCTTGGTAGCTGTTGTTATAGGAGAATTCGGCATATGGTAAACTCCTATCCCAACTACGCCCATGTTTCAAGGCGCAAGCTCTCAACATGTCCTCCAAAATTTGGTTTGTCCTTTTGGTTTGTCCATCGGTTTGTGGGTGGTAGGCGGAGCTAAAATCCAGTCGTGTACCCATAGCTTTCTGAAGCTTCCTCCAAAATCTAGAGGTAAACTGAGAACCCCAATCTGAGACTACCCTCTTCAGGACTCTATGGCGGACACGATTTGCTCCATGTACAGCTTGGCTAGTTGTGCAACGTTGTACTTGATCTTTATGGGAAGAAAATGGGCGGTTTTCGTCAATCGGTCCACGATAACCCAGATTGAGTCATAACCCGACTGAGTATGTGGCAATCCGACCATGAAATCCATACTGATATCTTCCCACTTCCACTCGGGTAGCTTCAAGGGTTGCAACAGTCCAGCGGGTCTTTGATGTTTGTCCTTCACCCGTTGGCATGTGTCGCATAGGGCAGCAAACTCGTCTATGTCCCTCTTCATATCATCCCACCAATAACAAGTCTTCAGGTCCTTGTACATCTTGGTACTTCTGGGATGTATGGAATAAAGTGAGTCATGTGCCTCTTTTAATATCGTGCCGCGGATGTGCTTCACATTAGGCACACAAATCCTTTTTTCTAGCCAAAGCGTACCCTTTTCGTCTTCCTTGAAGTCCTTCTCTATTCCTTGCTGGATCCTTTCCTTGATCTCCTTGATCTCCTCATCGTATCTTGGCCATCCTTTTTCTCTTGCTCCAATGATGATTGGAGTTCCATTACTTCCATCTCGTTCAACAAACCGAGATGTAACCGTTCGAACTTCTTTCGTAGCTCGCGTGGTAGCTCCCGAACCGTAAGTTGGTGACATGCTCCCTTCCGGATCAATGTGTCGGCTACTACATTGGCCTTTCCGGGGTGATAGTTGATTCCAACATCATAATCCTTGATGAGCTGTCACACCCGGTTTCTCCGAAGAACAACCGAGTGAATATCACATGTATGACAGGATCATTTTCTCATACATGTGACGACAAATAGTGAAGCATCATAATATTACAAGCCAGGTGTCAAATATAAATAAGTCTTACATAGCATACGTCTCGATGGACGATAATAAGTTCATAATAGGTAAATAAATAGTAGCAGAATATAAATCTTGTGGGCTCCGTCACAGGCGTTGCCTGGGGGACTCCGTGAACCTAGAATCCTTCCTCGGGACCAAAGTCTTGGTCATTAAACACCACATCATTCTCTTGACCTGAGCAGCAATATAAACCAACAGAAAAGCAAGTTTGAGTACCGTGGGTACTCAGCAAGTGTGGGAAAGTTATGTCATGCATGGCTAGAGCAAGGAGAGGTTGAACTCATGGTTAAAGCACTACGCAATTAATACCTATCACCTTAGCTTATTAAGCACCTACATTACTACACAGGTGAAATTGTCCCAATCCCTCAACCCATCATCAATATCAAGTACACATAGTCTCAACTCAAATGTTAAGCTTCCTGCTTAAGATCCTCAACTTCCCAATCCATCATCCTCTAATCATGAATAAGTCCAAGCCGCTCTTGACCGTGAGCACGGCTGTCATGACATTTTTGACTCTGCAGAGTTTGCACCACTGTACCCACATGTAGTGATTTCATCCCCCGTTGCCGGGTGGACTAAAAGAACCTCTATTATGCCAGTGGCCACGAACCACATTCACACTTCCCAGGTGTGTAGCCAGGAGATCACTACGAAGCCTTTACAAATGGATTCCCGACGAGCGTGGGCCCACTGAGGTTTCACCCCTAACAGCATACATGAGGATCCAACCCCGCTGCAGTGGCCCCCTCTTGAGCCTTGCGGTTCATATGGTAGTCCAACTAACACCTATTCCCCGCACCATCCAAAACACCGATACTACGTCGAGGATACACCTAATTAATTGGCCAAGCTGCCCCATCTCAGCATGTGGTTGGCACGGTAAAGCCAGGTTACATGCTCCATGAACCGGTCCTTAGGATCCAGGCAAGTACTAAACACAAACCCGAGTCTCGTACACCCAGCGCCAACCAAATCATCCAACTTGCCTCGATCCCTACCTGTACATAACTCATAATGTCTCTTTCAAGAGTAAGGTAAACAAGTTGATGACCTCATATCTCACTTATCCCATTCTAAGCATGGCTAAGCATAAGTGATATGAATGAATGACATAATAAAACAAATCCCAACCCAAGCTACAAGGAAACAAGATAATGCAATTCTAGGGAAACTTCCTAGCATGGTTTTCATATTTCAATGGACAATGCAAATAATTCTGTCTACACATCCTAGCATAGGATCAAAGTGGTCAAGGACACTTTACCTTCTTCCTGCTGCTCTGGGAATGGAAAGTCTTGGTCTTGGAAGGGGAGAACTTGCTCTGGGGCAGGTTCTACTCATGCCAATACACATAGCAAAAGAAAACAACAATCCATAAGCCATAGTCCACACTTTCACTTCATGCAAACCACACATACATACATATGGAAGTCATTCACATTTTAAGTGTTGTGGTTACCCTAGATGTGTTGATTTCTGGCCTACATGCACTTTTAAACATATATATATTATTTCTAACTTCTGTATTCAGATTTCTATTTGCACACTATTTATGAATTTCCAATTTAAACAAATTCTTTATTAAGACATTTCTTAGCCACAAAGTTTGCATGAAAGGTATTTCCTTACTCCAAATAAGTTTTCAGATCTTCTACAAAATACTAAATTGAAGTGTTTGGGTTTGGAGACCTCATTTATCATTTTCTAATTATGCATACCTATTTTCCTATATTTTCAGATTTATTTTCTATGCCTAAAAGTGAACTTTACTATTAAAATAGTAAGACATATCATCTAAACAGAATAGGTTCTGATCTAAAATGTTCAATAATATATTTTTGAACTTCCTCTTTGATGTGAAACAATTTAAATTTATTTTACTAGTTTTTAGAATTATTTCCTAGACTAAAATGTGTCTCTAGAGAAAATAAAAATGAGCAACACTTAGGCAGATTTCATTTCAGCCAAAAATCTATTTTTAACTCATTCTAAAGTTTTCCAAGTGCTAGAGAGTTTAAACTTGAATTTGCACATGTGTTTGCCTTACCTTTTCAATTTAAATCCTAGTCACATATCCAAATTTCTGAATTTAATATCCTATAGGGTCAGAAAGGTAAATCCACCCTACTGCAGGGTTTAATTTACTATTTCCTAAATTTCCAGGGGTTTAACTACACATAATAGATGGGTTTTCCTAATTTTTATTGAGTCCAGGGGCTAAAACTAATTTTTAAATGAATTTACACGAATTTCTAAGGGTCCAGGGGCTAGATCAGAAGTTTCCGGGGCTAGCTCGTGTTTTCTGAGATCCCCAGGGGGTAGTGCGTAAGAATCCCTGCCTTTATAATGCGGGGCCGACGTGGACCGTCCAATTTAAAACAGATGGCTCAGATTAGATCGCCGAAACGGTACGCGTCGGTTTTATTTGTACCGTGCGATTTAAAATAGACGGCCTTCAAGGGGCCACGTCGCCCTGGCCGGAGCCAGCCCGCGCACGTGGCGGCACGCGGCGGCGGGGGTGGCGATCTCGCCGGCGCAGCCTCGGTTTTGCCGCTACACGCTGGAACTCGCATCTTTTTGCACGGATCGGCTGCGGAGGGTTAGGGGATGCTCACCGAGGGGTTTTCCTGCACTCGGAGGCCCTGGAAGTTGGTCGGCGGCGAGCTTCAACGGTGATGGTCTTCGGTGCACGTCAAAGTGGCAGTCGGGGCGCAAGACACGCTGTTTCCTTCACTTGCAGGGCTCCCCGGCGGCGGTGGAACGTGATCAGCACGTTAGATCAGGAAATTTGAGCAAGGATCGAAGGAAATCGGCTGTAGAAGCTTCGGTTCTCACCGGAGAGAAAAACGGCCAATCGGGGAGGAAAAAAGGGGCGGATTTCAGCGTTTAAATAGACGAGGGAGGGCGGCGGTCTGTTGAGATCACGTTGGGGCGTCCGGGACCGGAAATCGGGGCTGGGAGCGTGGGTTTCGGGGTTGCTTTTGATCGGGCGCGGGAGAGAGTCCGGGGTTAGTTGGGCGCGCAGGGGAAGAAGACGACGGTGGGCCCCGCACATCAGAGAGAGGGAGAGAGGGGGGCGCGGGTTGGGCTGGCTGGCGCGGGGTCTTGGGCCGGCTGGCGGGTTTCGGCCCACTGGCCGGTTTCGGTTTTCTTTTTCTTTTTCTTTTTCCTTTTCTTTTTCTATTTTGATTTGAATTTGAATTCCAGTTTGAATTTGAATTGCTTTATCACATGCATTACGTCCAAAAATTTTTAAATTCCCCTCTTTAGCAGGTTTTGGGGTGTTACAGCTCTACCCCCCTTAAACGAAATCTCGTCCTCGAGATTGGTGGTTCTAGGAAAACAATTCCGGAAACTGTGCCTTAAGCTCGTCTTCTCGCTCCCATGTGGCTTTCTCTTCCGAGTGATGCTTCCACTGCACCTTGCACATCCGGATTCTTTTATTTCTTGTGAGGCGTTCCATTGTCTCCAAAACCTTGACCGGTTGCTCAGCACAAGACAGATCCTCTCGTACGTCAACCTCATTCATGGGTAACATCTCTTCAGGCGTCCTTAGACATTTCTTGAGCTGTGACACATGGAATACATCATGCACATCCGATAAGCGAGCCGGTAGTTCTAGTTGATATGCCACTTCGCCTTTCCTCTCAAGAATCTGAAAGGGTCCGATGTATTGAGGTGATAACTTCCCTTTCACCTTGAACTGACAAAGTCCTCGGATAGGGGACACCTTGAGATAGACATAGTCCCCCACGTTGAAAACGAGCTCTCTTCTCCATACATCGGCATAGCTCTTTTATTGGGTCTGTGCTATCCTCAAGTTGTTGCGGATTTCCCTCACTTTCGCCTCGGCTTCTTGTAGTACTTTGGGCCCAAACACTTTACTTTCCCCTGTTTGGTTCCAAAATAGTGGAGTCCTGCACTTCCTTCCATACAACGCCTTAAATGGTGACATCTTCATACTAGCCTGATAGCTGTTGTTATAGGAGAACTCCGAATACGGTAAGTTCTTATCCCAACTCCTTTTGTTCTTGAGCGCACACGCTCTTAGCATATCCTCAAGGATCTGATTGGTTCTTTCCGTCTGCCCGTCAGTCTGGGGGTGATAGGCAGAACTAAAATTTAGATGAGTTCCCATGGTTTCATGTAACTTCTGCCAGAACCTTGAGGTGAACTGTGTCCCTCGATCTGACACTATCTTCTTTGGCACTCCATGAAAACACATGATCCTTGACATGTACAATTCCGCCAGTTTGGATCCGCTGTAGCTTTCTTTCACGGGGACGAAATGAGCTACCTTGGTTAGCCTGTCGACGATGACCCATATTGAATCATATCCCGATTGGGTCCTGGGTAGTCCCACTATGAAGTCCATACCTATTTCTTCCCACTTCCATTCCGGCACTTTGAGTGGTTGCAATAGTCCTGCGGGTCGTTGATGTTCTGCTTTCACCAACTGACATGTGTCACATAGGGCAACATATTCCGCGACGTATCGCTTCATGCCATACCACCAATATCTGCTCTTGAGGTCCTGATACATCTTCGTACTCCCAGGATGAATGGAATAGTCGGAATCATGAGCCTCCTTCAAAATCAATTCACGGATCTCCTTCACTTCAGGCACACAGATTCTTTTCCCATGCCACACCGTACCTTGTTCATCCTCTCTGAACCCAGGGGCTTTATTTTCTTTGATGAATTCTCTAATTTCTTGTATCTTCTCATCATTCTTCTGACCGTTGCGTATGTCTTGCTCTAATGTGGAGTCCACTTCCATTGCGATGGCCTCACCACTATTTACCAAACATAGATTGAGTTTTGCAATCTCTTCCTTCAATTCTGTAGGCATGTCCTTCGAACTCAACATGTGGACCTGCACTTTCTGGCTTAAAGCCTCCGCTACGACGTTCGCTTTCCCAGGATGATAGTTGATGCCCACATCAAAGTCATTGATTAGCTCTAACCATCTCCTTTGTCTGAGGTTGAGATCTGGCTGTGTGAAAATATACTTTAAGCTCTTATGATCCGTATATATCTCTGTCCTCTTCCCCATCAAGTAATGCCGCCAAATCTTCAAAGTGTTTACCACTGCAGCTAGCTCTAGGTCATGTGTAGGATAGTTCTTATCATGTTTTTGGAGCTGCCAGGACGCGTATGCCACGAGATGCCCCTCTTGCATGAGAACACATCCCAACCAGTGTCCAGATGCATCGCAATACACCGAAAAATTCTTCTGCATATCCGGCATAACTAGCACTGGGGCTGTTGTCAATCTTTTCTTCAATTCTTGAAAACTCGTCTCGCACTGCGGTGTCCATGTGAATGTGATTCCCTTCTCTAACAATTTGGTGAGGGGTCTCTAGATCTTGGAGAAACCCTCAATAAACCATCGATAATACCCAGCTAATCCTAAGAAGCTTCGAACTTCCCCGACATTCTGAGGGGTCTTCCACTTTTGTACATCCTCGATCTTGGCGGGATCTACGGAGATTCCTCCCTCCAAGATTATATGTCCTAAGAAGGGAACTCTCTTCAGCCAAAACTCACACTTGCTCAACTTGTCATATAGTTGGTGTTCCCTCAGCTTTTGCAACACCAATCTTAAATGTTCCTCATGTTCTTCTTCATCTTTGGAGAAGACGAGAATGTCATCAATGAAAACCACCACAAATTTGTCCAGATATTCCATGAATACCTTGTTCATGAGATACATGAAATATGCCGGGGCATTGGTTAGCCCGAACGGCATGATGGTGTATTCATACAGCTCGTACCGAGATACGAAAGCTGTCTTTGGAATGTCGGTTTGCCTTATCTTAAGTTGGTGATATCCCGACCTGAGATCAATTTTTGAGAACACACAATCTCCCCTCAACTGATCAAATAAATCTTCAATGCAGGGTTATGGGTACTTGTTCTTGATGGTTACTTCGTTCAATGCACGGTAGTCTACGCATAACCTTTGGGTCCTGTCCTTCTTGGGCACAAATATCACTGGAGCTCCCCATGCTGAGGAACTAGGACAAATATACCCCTTCTCCGTCAATTCTCTTATATGCTCCTTGAGTTCTTCCAGCTGTTTGGAGTACATCCGATAAGGCCTCTTGTATATTGGAGCTGTTCCAGGCACTAGCTCAATCGTGAATTCCACTTCACGATCGGGAGGCATACCTGGCAACTCCTAAAAAACGTCTGGATATTCCCTGATAATCCTGATCTCTTCCACTTCCACCTCAACTTGATTGAGTTTAAGGTCCCTCCTAGGGTTTTGTACAGTTATGAACTTCACTCTTGTGCCACTAGGGTGAGTTAGTTCCACCGTTCTTGTCGAACAATGGATGATTCCCTTATGTTTGGTCAACCAATCCATACCCAAAATAATATCTATCCCTTGTGAGTCTATCACTATGAGGTTTGCAGTAAATACTACCCCATTAATGTCTAGATTCACCTTGGGACACACTTGTCTTGTCCTTATTTCTCCCCCTAGAGAGTTTACTGCTAGCATATGGTTCATTTGTGTTGTTGCTACCTGAGGCTTGGTGTGACCATCCCGCCTTCCTCTTGTTTTCATTCTCTAAGGCCTTCAGCTTCCTCTCCACGACAAATGCTCTGTCTACCATCTTTTGGAAGCTTTCATACTCGTTGGAGGACATTGCACATTGCATTTCCATAGTAAGTCCTTCCACAAAACAGTCCCGTTTTTGCTCATCAGTTTCGATGTCTCGTGGTGCATAACGGGATAGTTGGGTGAACTTAGTGAGGTATTCCCTCACAGTCATGTTTCCCTGTTGCAGTCCCAAGAACTCCTTTATCTTGTTTTTGAGTTCACCCCTTGGTATGTAATGGTTGCGGAAACTGCGCTTGAACTCTTCCCAAGTGATGTTCTCGGGGTCATGATGGGCTGCCACGTAAGCGGTCCACCAATCAGCAGCGGGTCCATGCAATTGGTGAGAGGCAAACAGCACCCTCTCATACCCTTGGCATTGTATGATCCTCATCTTGCTCTCAATGGTCTTTAGCCAGTCATCTGCCTCTAGAGGTTCAGCAGCACTTGCAAACTTTGGAGGTTGAGTCCCCAGAAACTCACTCAACCTTGGTTGACGTGGTGCAGCTTGTCGGGGTGGAGCTTCGTGCAAGTTGGCCACCACTTGAGTTAGACTCTGGATGAGCTGATTCTGATTTTCAAGCATTTGGTGGATAGGATCAGCTCCTTCACGGCGACCACGCCTGTCTTGTCCTCCAGAAAGATGAGGGTTGCCGGCCTCATCGTTGTTATTGGTGGGGTTGGCACCACGAGCCTTTCCTCTTCCAGCCATCTATCATGATCAACCAAATGTTAACTTAAAGCATTACGTATTAACTTCCCAAATTGCTTGTTTAAACTTAAACTTTTGAGGCCTTAATATATTAAACATTTTCTGAGGGTTTCATGTAGATTTTTGGGAGTCACGTCTCACGCGAAAATAAATGCACTCCTAATTCATAGGGCTCACACATCAAAGCAAAGCAACCTAAAGACGAGGTTGTGGACAAATGCCCATGGCTTCCACAACTCACGTCACACACCAACATTAACACACAAATAACTAAGATATTGACTCGACTACTCGATAACCTGCTGAAATAAGGGAAAGGACTCTAAACGACTCGTATTACTGAGGTGGCTCTTTGGGGTCTTCCTCATTATTGCGGCTGCCCTATGATTTCGCTTTGGGTGAGGAAGCTGCTGGTGGAGAAGTGCGGCGACGCTTGCTCGCCCGGTGGTCTGGAGAGTCAGGAGTCCATGTGTCATTCACGGTGACACACAGTTCGTTCCCATCTCCTCTTTCTCTCGCCCTCAGGATGGCGCGAAGCAATGCCTCAGTCTCCTTCAGGGTGTCACGAACATCCTGAAGCTCCTGCTGGCACTCCTGCAGTTGAGTGCTGAGCATAGCAGCATCCTCCAAGCACAAGTCCATGTGCTCATGGGAAGTCCCCTGCTGCACTGGCGGGTACTTGTACTCCGCGGTGCCACTCTCATGCTGGATAACATACATGTACTCAGTCCTGTCCAGGTGGCGACGATTGATGTAACTCTGGCAGGTGATGGCCTCCCAGGTGACATCCTTCTCAGCATCGACCTGTTTCGCCCGACAAGCTGGAGAGCGGTGGATCTTGAGCAGCTGATTTTCATGGATAATCCTTATCTCTGAACTCCATTCTTCCCGCTTCTCACGGATGGTTTTGGTGGAGCTGTAGTGTATGATCAGCTTGCCCACATCGCCGGCGGCGTGGAGCATGCGCCGAAGACGGCACAACAAGCCTCCTACTGCCAACCCGTAGGAGTGGTACGTCACCGGACGGTTCTCCTCTCTCAGGGCAAGGGCAACTACAAGAACTCTCCCTCCGGTGGACTTGCGGGCGGTGCGGATCATGCGAACTATCTAAAACTTAAAGCATTTAAAATTAAGTTAGATAACAATTAAATAAAGATTGTATTTTGAGTCAAAGTTGGGACAAGGTGAATAAAGTGACCCCATTAAATAACACTTTCAACCCACATCTTTCTAAAATAGTTTTTAAGAAAATAGGGTCCTTGTTCCTAGGGGCAACCTCGGCTCTGATACCACTACTGTCACACCCGGTTTCTCCGAAGAACAACCGAGTGAATATCACATGTATGCCAGGATTTTCTCATACATGTGATGACAAATAGTGAAGCATCATCATATTACAAGCCAGGTGTCGAATATAAATAAGACTTATATAGCATACGTCTCGATGGACGATAATAAGTTCATAATAGGTAAATAAAACAGCAGCGGAATATAAATCTTGTGGGCTCCATCACAAGCGTTGCCCGGGGGACTCCGTGAATCTAGAATCCTTCCTCGGGACCAAAGTCTTGGTCATTAAACACCACATCATTCTCTTGACCTGAGCAGCAATACAAACCAACAGAAAAGCAAGTTTGAGTGCCGTGGGTACTCAGCAAGTGTGGGAAAGTTATGTCATGCATGGCTAGAGCAAGGAGAGGTTGAACTCATGGTTAAAGCACTACACAATTAATACCTATCACCTTAGCTTATTAAGCACCTACATTACTACACAGGTGAAATGGTCCCAATCCCTCAACCCATCATCAATATCAAGTACACATAGTCTCAACTCAAATGTTAAGCTTCCCGCTTAACATACTCAACTTCACAATCCATCATCCTCTAATCATGAATAAGTCCAAGCCACTCTTGACCGTGAGCACGGCTGTCATGACAGTTTTGACTCTGCAGAGTTTGCACAACTGTACCCACATGTAGTGGTTTCATCCCCCGTTGCCGGGTGGACTAAAAGAACCTCTATTATGCCAGTGGCCGCGAACCACATTCACACTTCCCAGGTGTGTAGCCAGGAGATCACTACGAAGCCTTTACAAAGGGATTCCCGACGAGCGTGGGCCCACTAAGGTTTCACCCCTAACAGCATACAAGAGGCTCCAACCCCGTTGCAGTGGCCCCCTCTTGAGCCTTGCGGTTCATATGGTAGTCCAGCTGACACCTATTCCCCGCACCATCCAAAACACCCATACTACGCCGGGGATACACCTAATTTATTGGCCAAGCTGTCCCATCTCAGCATGTGGTTGGCACGGTAAAGCCAGGTTACATGCTCCATGAACCGGTCCTTAGGATACAGGCAAGTACTAAACACAAACCCGAGTCTCGTGCACCTAGCACCAACCAAATCATCCAACTTGACTCGATCCCTACCTCTACATAACTCATAATGTCTCTTTCAAGAGTAAGGTAAACAAGTTGATGACCTCATATCCCACTTATCCCATTCTAAGCATGGCTAAGCATAAGTGATATGAATGAATGACATAATAAAACAAATCCCAACCCAAGCTACAAGGAAACAAGCTAATGCAATTCTAGGGAAACTTCCTAGCATGGGTTTCATATTTCAATGGACAATGCAAATAATTCTATCTACACATCCTAGCATAGGATCAAAGTGGTCAAGGACACTTGCCTTCTTCCTGCTGCTCTGGGAATGGAAAGTCTTGGTCTTGGAAGGGTAGAACTTGCTCTGGGGCAGGTTCTACTCATGCCAATACACATAGCAAAAGAAAACAACAATCCATAAGCCATAGTCCACACTTTCACTTCATGCAAACCATACATAAATACATATGGAAGTCATTCACATTTCTAAGTGTTGTGGTTACCCTAGATGTGTTGATTTTTTGGCCTACATGCACTTTTAAACATATATATATTATTTCTATCTTCTGTATTCAGATTTCTATTTGCACACTATATATGAATTTCCAATTTGAACAAATTCTTTATTAATACATTTCTTAGCCACAAAGTTTGCATAAAGGTATTTTCCTACTCCCAATAAGTTTTCAGATCTTCTACAAAATCCTAAATTGAAATTTTTGGGTTTGGAGACCTCATTTATCATTTTCTAATTATGCATACCTATTTTCCTATATTTTCAGATTTATTTTCTATGACTAAAAGTGAACTTTACTATTAAAATAGTAAGACATATCATCTAAACAGAATAGGTTCTGATCTAAAATGTTCAATAATATATTTTTGAACTTCCTCTCTGATGTGAAACAATTTAAATTTATTTTACTAGTTTTTAGAATTATTTCCTAGACTAAAATGTGTCTCTAGAGAAAATAAAAATGAGCAACACTTAGGCAGATTTCATTTCAGCCTAAAATCTATTTTAAACTCATTCTAAAGTTTTCCAAGTGCTAGAGAGTTTAAACTTGAATTTGCACATGTGTTTGCCTTACCTTTTAAATTTAAATCCTAGTCACATATCCAAATTTCTGAATTTAATATCCTATAGGGTCAAAAAGGTAAATCCACCCTACTGCAGGGTTTAATTTATTATTTCCTAAATTTCCAGGGGTCTAACTACACATAACAGAAGGGTTTTCCTAATTTTTATTGAGTCCAGGGGCTAAAACTGATTTTAAATGAATTTACACGAATTTCTGAGGGTCCAGGGGCTAGATAAGAAGTTTCCGGGGCTAGCTCGTGTTTTCCGATATCCCCAGGGGGTAGCACGTAACAATCCCGGCCTTTATAATGCGGTGCCGACGTGGACCGTCCGATTTAAAACAGACGGCTCAGATTAGATCGCTCAAACAGTATGCGTCGGTTTTATTTCTACCGTACGATTTAAAATAGATGGCCCTCAAGGGGCCACGTCGCCCTGGCCGGAGCCAGCGCGGCGGCGGCGCGCGGCAGCGGGGGTGGCGATCTCGCCGGCGCAGCCTCGGTTTTTGCCGATACACGCTGGAACTCGCATCTTTTTGCACGGATCGGCTGCGGAGGGTTAGGGGATGCTCACCGAGGGGTTTTCCTGCACTTGGAGGACCTGGAAGTCGGTCGGCGGCGAGCTTCAACGGCGATGGTCTTCGGTGCACGTCGAAGTGGCAGTCGGGGCGCAAGACACGCTGTTTCCTTCACCTGCAGGGCTTCCCGGCGGCGGTGGAATGTGATCAGCATGTTAGATCAGGAAATTTGAGCAAGGATCGAAGGAAATCGGCTGTAGAAGCTTCGGTTCTCACCGGAGAGAAAAACGACCGATCGGGGAGGAAAAAGGGGCAGATTTCGGTATTTAAATAGACGAGGGAGGGCGGCGGTCTGTTGAGATCATGTTGGGGCGTCCGGGACCGGAAATCGGGGCTGGGAGCGTGGGTTCCGGGGTTGGTTTTGATCTGGCGCGGGAGAGAGTCCGGGGTCGGTTGGGTGCGCGGGGGAAGAAGACGACGGCGGGCCCTGCACGTCAGAGAGAGGGAGAGAGGGGGGGGCGTGGGTCGGGCTGGCTGGCGCGGGGTCTTGGGCCGGCTGGCGGGTTTTGGCCCACTGGCCGGTTTTGGTTTTCTTTTTCTTTTTCCTTTTCTTTTTCTGTTTTGATTTGAATTTGAATTCCGGTTGAATTTGAATTGCTTTATCACATGCATTACGTCCAAAAATTTTTAAATTCCCCTCTTTAGCAGGCTTTGGGGTGTTACATGAGCTCCAACCATCGACGTTGCCTCAAATTCAAATCCGTTTGAGTGAATATGTACTTGAGGCTTTTATGATCCGTATAGATCTCACATCGATGACCAAGGATATAATGTCTCCAAATCTTCAATGCATGCACCACGGCTGCAAGTTCCAAGTCATGTGTGGGGTAATTGAGCTCGTGCTTCTTTAATTGTCGTGAGGCATAGGCTACCACTTGTCCTTCTTGCATGAGCACACATCCGAGCCCTTGTCTTGATGCGTCACAATATATGTCAAAGCTCTTGCCTACGTCTAGCAATACCAGAACCGGTGCTGTGGTTATCTTTTTCTTGAGCTCCTCGAAGCTTTCTTGGCACGCTGGTGTCCATTGGAAGGCTTTTCCCTTCATTAGCAACTCTGTCTTAGGCTTTGCTATCTTAGAGAAGTCCTTGATGAACCGTCGGTAGTATCCAGCCATCCCAAGAAAACTCTGAATATCCCTCACGTTTTGCGGTTGGTTCCACTTCAGAACATCTCCCACTTTTTCGGGATCAACCGTACTCCTTTCTCGGAGATGATGTGGCCTAGGAACGATATCTCCTTTAGCCAAAATTGACATTTGCTAAGCTTGGCATATAATTGATGCTCCCGCAGCTTTTGCAATGTCAATCTCAAATGTTCTTCATGCTCCTCCTCATTTTTCGAATACACCATTATATCGTCAATGAAAACCACGACGAACTTATCCATGTACTCCATGAAAACCTTGTTCATGAGGTACATGAAGTATGCAGGTGCGTTCGTTAACCCAAAAGACATCACGGTCTATTCGTACAAACCATACCGTGTTCGAAAGGCAATCTTGGGTATATCGGATGGCTTAATCTTCAGCTGGAAATATCCCGACTGAAAATCAATCTTGGAGGACACTCGGGCTCCCTTCATCTGGTCGAACAGGTCCTCTATACAGGGCAGAGGGTATTTGTTCTTGATTGTCACCTCGTTGAGAGACCTATAGTCCACACACATCCTTTGGGTTCCATCCTTCTTGTCTACGAATAGAACAGGGACTCCCCATGGTGACGAGCTTGGACGTATAAAACCCTTCTCTTGCTGCTCCTGGATTTGCTTCTTCAGTTCCACTAGCTCGTTGACGGGCATCCTATATGGTCTCTTTGCTATCGGTGCAGTTCCGGGTACTAGGTCAATGGAAAACTCGATGTCCCGGTCAGGTGGCATACCGGGAAGTTCTTCCGGGAACACGTCCCAAAACTATTGAACCACCGGAATGCTGTCCAAGGTTGCTTTTTCGACGTGGTTCAACGTTGCCTTCTCGGTTGCCGGTTGGGCTGACTCAAACTCGATACGGGTATCGTGCTCGTTGGTCAACTGCACACTCCTTTCAGCACGTTGGATTACTCTGTTGTGCTTACTTAACCAATCCATTCCGAGTATTATGTCAAGCCCTTGGGAATCCAAGACAATGAGGTTGGCAAGGAAGTCTACCCCCTTATTTTAAGGTTTACTTTCGGACATACTATATTAGTCCTCATCTCTCCACCGGGAGAATTAACCAACATAGAATAGCTCAAGCGTGATATGGGTAGATTATACTTGGCAACATACTTGGATGATATGAAGGAATGTGATGCTCCAGAATCAAATAAGATGGTGGCTGGGTTGGAGTTGGCAAGGAACATACCAATCACGACGTCCTCAACCTGTTGCGCTTCCTCAGCAGAAACATGGTTCACGTTGCCGCGAGCGCAGTTCTGCTGTCCACGGTTTCCTTGGTTGGCTCCTCCGTTCAGCCATGGGTTCTGCTTGGGGACGTTGCCTTGCTGTCCAGGACCTCTCCTCGGGCACTGGCTCGCGAAGTGTCCCGTCTCTCTGCATGCAAAGCATGCCCTGTTGCCCACGGCAGCAGGTACGTTGGGGCGGGGGTTTTGAACAGGGGCGCCCATGTTGGGACGGGCGCTGGAGGCAAAGGCACACGAGGTGCTTGTGCAACGGGTTGTTGCTATGGTGTCTGATTAGGGCGGTATGCAGGAGCGGTAGATCCATACTGCGGTGCAGCTGGGGGCATGTACCGAGGTCGTACATTGCTCCCTTGCGGCTGGTATGGCATCTTCCTTTTGCCCTCTCACTCGATCTCCCGGATCTTGCTTTCAACCACTATGGCTTTGTCAACCAGCTTCTGGAAGCTAGCATAGTCATTGTTGAGAAGCTGAACCTGGATCTCATTGTTCAAACCTCTCATGAACAGGTACTGCTTCCATTGGTCCGAATTGACATCTTCAGGGGCATACCGGGACAGTTGTGTGAACTTGTTGAGGTACTCATTCACACTCTTCTGTCCTTGGCGGAGACCTTCGAACTCGTGTCTTTTAAGCATCATTACACCAGCAGGGATGTAATGAGAGCGTCAACTCTCCTTGAACTCAGTCCAAGTGATCGTCTCCGGGTCGACATGAGCGTTGCACAGGGCATCCCACCAGTCTGCGCTAGCTCCCATGAGTTGGTGCGACGCAAAGAGAACTTTCTCTCTGTCGTTGCACTGAACTATGGCAAGCTTCTTCTCCATGGACTTTAACTAGTTGTCGGCCTCCATGGGGTCATTAGCTTGTGAGAAAGTAGGTGGTCGAGTCCTCATGAACTCTCCCAGCCTGTTGTGAGCTGGCGGTGGTGGTGGTGGTGGTGGCGGTGGTGCCGGAACAGGGTTGTTGTTGTTGGCCTGCAGCTGACCCAAAGTTTGGATCATGGTTTGCATGAGTTGATTCTGCATGGCCATCAACTGTTCCAAGTTACTTTCGCCAGCTCCGGGGTTAACAGGAACTTCATCGTGGCCATCCTCTTGGTTGCCACGGACGTACCTTCCTTGGCGGCCGGGTTTCCTCTCACCATCTGTGAGAGCGAATGGAATAGGATAGAGGTTAGAAGGTTAGATAGATCCCTCCCTATCTATATGCATCAAGGTGGATCAGACCATATATATATTAGCCCATATGGGGATGTGAACAAGTGCCGGGGCACCTCACACCTTATTCTACTTATGTGTGGATATGGACAACGCTTGAGACGTCCCACAACTCACACAAATCACACACAATTATTACAAAGGCTCACACAACTCCTATTCAAGGCTTTTTTAATGGGGGTCCTATGGGGTTTTAGGGTGATATCGATCTGTGACTGCACCCTATGTCAAGGTGGTTTGGGGTGATACCCATCTGTGATCCGACTATAGCTTCTCTTAGGCTTGCATTCTATATCAAGGTGGTCCCAATGCCAATCTATGCATCCTAGGCTTGCATCCTATGGTCAGCGTGGCTTCTAACACGAATCTATTACTAGGGTGCATCCTACAGTCAACGTGGTTCATCTACCAATCTGTGATCATCTAGGTTTGTGTGATCTACGATTAACCCATGGCAGGTTGATACCAATTTGTGTCTGATACCAATCTGTATTTTCTATCTAAGCGTGTAACCTACCGTCAACCGTGGTTGGTTGATACCATCTGGGGTTCTATCTAGGTGTGTAATCTACCCTCAACCGTGGCTCTGATACCAATCTGTGATGCCCCGGTTCTGAGAGGAAAACCTCTCTGAACCTGGAACTGATGCATATGTGTGCCCAGGATGTTCATCACACATACACATATCATCCACAAACTGAATTCAGAATATATATTACCACGTATGAACAGGGTTTATTACAAAATCTCATGAGTCTTGGACTCATGCTAGCAGCGGAAGTCTTATTTCTATGCAGCGGAAGTCATCTAACTAGTGCGGAAGCAATCTAAGCAGCAGCAGCGGCTCCATCTCTTCTCCATCCCCACAGGCAAGGTTGAGGACAGATTACACACCTAAGGCTGCACTTGGTCTTCATAGTATTCTTCCCCTGTTGCTGATGATGAAGTAATAATGCAAGTTTGAGTACAATGACGTACTCAGAAAGTGCGGGAAAATATGATATGTAGTTCACAACAAGGCAGGTATAAAGGTTCATTGCAGAAAGCAAAGTTATTTCTCAAAACCACGATAAAATAGCGACTCAGCTTTAAGTGAATGTAATCCTAACATGTATCAACATACCTCCATTATGTTCATCACTTCCCATGTCTTAACCAGACATTGCTCACGAATACCTTCTCGTATTCGCTACCATCTCACGAATACCATCTCGAACTCGCTACCATTCAATCCCGTTTCGCACCGATACCAATCTCTTTGCCACGACTCAACAGTCATGCAACCAATCTTATCACCCGGACTCAACAGTCCTGAAAACCAAACCAAAAACCAAACCATAACCAAAACCATAACCAAACCAGAAACCATAATCCATCCCAACTAATCGTGGAAGTTGGCCAGACGCTCGTGACCGTAAGCTTGGATATCATGATAGTTTTAAGACTCTGCAGAGTTTGCACCTCTTTACCCACAAGTTTGTGATTTCGTCACCCGTCGGCGACTGCAGAACCTCCATTATACCAGTACACAACCATCGGTGTATGACCAAGAGATCACAAAATAGCCTTTACAAAGGGGTTACTAGATGTATGGACTCACTAAGGTTTCACCGGCAGCCTAGAATCTCCAATTCTCCCACCCACGGGCCCCCTCTTGTGCCATGCAGTTCCCAGAGCAGTCCTCACTCGACTCCCATTCCCCGCGCCTTCCACAGTCCATAACAATCTAGTAACATACCTAATTACTCAGCTAAGCCGCACCCATACTTGGCCTTGTGGTGGCACTGTTATCCTGGCATGTGCTCGCATGAACCGGTCCATAGATCTACGGCAAGTAACCACCATCTCATACTACCTCATTCACAAACCCGGCTTGCCTAGATCTCCCTCAGATCCATGTTCATTAACAACATCAGTTTCTCATCATTCTTACGAGTGCAGTTAGCTAGACACATCTATCTCGCTTTCCAAAATCTCGTGGACTCAGCGAAGCAAAAAGTAAAAACCATACCCGACTCATTTACTTCCCTGGCGACAAGGGTGGTTTAACAAAACTAGTAAACACCTATGAAATGGTTTCCCATCATGTTTGACTCAGCACACACACCTTTTCGCAAACAAACCAGTTTTCCAAAACATAGGATCAATATGGTCAAGGGGCACTTGCCTTGTTCTTGCAGTTCCGGTTGCTCTTGGATTTCGAAACCTTGTTGTTGCAGCTCGTCGTAGACAGCTGCCTGAGCTTTTCCTTCTATACACAATCACGCACATACAAGATTCATAGCAGTCAATATCATGCACAAACTTTAACCAGATGCGATAATGCATATGCATGCAAATCCTATGATGCAGTTTTTATTAGATCGGTTTGTACGTGTTCTTGCATGTTTGCATGGATTTTACGATGAACAGAGGTGTAAAGATTAATTGTGGACGTGGCGATGATCTTGACTTTAGATCAAACTGATCAACACATGATCTGTCCACGAAAAAGCTTCTGTAAGAAAGGAATCAAAGAACAGATGCAAAGAACAGATCGTCGGGGCTCCTCCGGCGATCTTCGGCGGCTGAACTCTGGCGAAAGGTTTTCTCGGCAAGCTGGGGCTAGGGCTCTAAGTTGTCAGCTCAAGAGGTGGAAAAGAAGTTCGTGGTTGCGGCCAAAGGTTTTCGGTTCTATTTATAACTGGGAAGAGAAGAGTTCTAATCTGATTGGACTTCGAATAAGAGTCCCATTCAAACTGTTTTTATATCTTAACAACTTATCCTAGATTGATTCGGTGCGGTAACATTGTGGAAATCGTGTCGGTTTCCTCAGTACCGGGGATTCCCACGCGTACAAAAGAAAAACCGCTTTAGAATCGCGTTACCTTCGCGGCGGTGAGCTCCGGAAGCTCCACGTGTCCTGCGGGAACCTGAGCTCCCTTTTTTCGCAGAGACCAGCTCCGATTGTGCCGCGTGTCAGGCGGACGAGATCTCCCTCTCCTTCAGAGGTGAGCTCCGCGTGCGCCACGTGTCTGGTGGGTCGAGACCTCCCCTCTCAACAGAGGCGAGCTCCACGAACGCCACGTGTCAGTTCCGGACCTCCCCCTCTATTCGGAGGTGGCTCCGAGTGTGCCATATGTCAAAGCCAGACCTCCCCTCTCTTCGGAGGTGGGCTCCAAGTGTGCCACACGTCAAGTAGCGCCGGACTTCCTTTTTGCTCAGAGGCATGCTCCGAGGTCGACACGTGTCCATCAGCGTTGGACCTCCTGGAGGCGAGCTCCGGAGGTGACACGTGTCCGGTAGTGTCGGACCTCCCGGAGGTGAGCTCCGAGAGCGACATGTGTCTAGCGGGGCCGGACCTCTCAGAGGCGAGCTCCGAGAGCGACACGTGTCCCGCGCGGCTGGTCCTCTCTTTCCCGTGGTGACTAGCACCGCAGCCGACATGTGTCCTGCGGGACTGGCCTCACTCCTTCCACAGAGGCTAGCTCCGGGGACAACACATGTCCCACGGGGTCGGACCTCTCCCGCTTTGCGAGATGATATCCGAACACGCCATGTGGCCAGCGAGCCGCGGGAGTTCACAGAGAGCATGAAACATGAATACATGCAGAACCCAAAAATGAGGGTGTCACACCGAACGTGGGGGATTACAATGGACGAACAGGGCGTTCACCACCTGCCCGCCTACCCCTAAAATATGTGGGTCTACGAGAGACACCCAACGCTACTTAACTATACAAGCACCATGCTTGCATACTAAGTAAATACCTTAGGTGCTGCAGTACAAATACCATTCTAAGGTAATGCCTAACCTAAACATCGTTGAACCAATGCTGGGATCAGGCACTATATTATTCGTAGTAACATATTCATATAATACCTAATTAGACTATAGTGGAGGCCTATGGTGTTTATGATAATATAATAGTAATGTTACTATAATATGATAATAACATCTAAACATACCACATACATGGATTCCACAATCAAACAAGAAATTCTTCATCCAAGCATATGAATAAAAGAAGACTAATATTACTAAATAGAATAAAGTCAATAACAAAGGAAAAGATACATGAGCCATACCTTTCCCAAAGTAGATTTGGGAACTAGAGGCTCCTTCCTACAGCCTAAACTCCACTAGGGACATGGAATGAGTGTGTATACAAGAGAGTATTACTCAAGTGGCGTGTGTGAGAAGTGAGGGGTATGGGGTCCTACTTATACTTGAGTTGAGGTCGGTTCCCAACAGAATATGCATGTGAATCAACCAGAACCGACATCATAGAGCCATAGGGTGTTGACACGTGGAAGCAGACCGAGTTTGGAGGACTTACCAGGTCGGCCGATCCAGGGGTTCGGCTGACCCTGGGGTGCCCCCAAAGTCGGTGTGCATTCTTTAGGTGGCTTCCAGATGGGCCCTCAGGTGTTTCCCGGGTGATACGTCGTGGGAATCCCTCGGACATCTTGTAGGTGGGCCATTGGATCCATTGACTTCCACGTGTCGTCCTCTGATTGGCTGGGAGTGTATATTTTATGATTGCTCCCTAAATCCTCCTCAATTTTGCATATTTTCCGTGCATTCACATTTCTTTCCATGTACAAGTGGAACTACGTTATTTTCAAGGGTAATGTGTGCAAGAAATGTCTATTCCTTCACATATATGAGAAATATTGACGATCGAAATCAGTACTTAATGACCATCAACAGATATCAACATGGTGTTCCAGTTGCCGACTGAGTTTTGTATCTCGGAAACTGAGGTTGTAGAGCTGAACTTGGGAGCTAAAAATGTGGTGTTTGAGACGCCAGATAAGCTTGGCCAGCACAAGAAACCTTTGTACATCCGAGGATACTTGAATGGAACAACAGTGGGACGTATGCTAGTCGATGGAGGGGTAGGTGTTAACATAATACCACTGTCCATGTTCAAAAAGTTGGGTTACAAAGAAGAGCTGATCAAGACCAACAAAACATTGAGTGGATTCTTAGGGGATGCAACCGAGGCCATGGGAGTATTGTCAATGAGCTAACAGTGGGAAGAAAGACAATTCCTACGACGTTCTTCATGGTGAACGTCCAGAGCCGGTACAACTTGTTGCTTGAAAGAGATTGGATACATGCCAATGGGTGTGCCATCTACCATGCATCAATGCTTGGTATAGTGGGTTGGAGACGAGATAGAAGTGATAGAGGCAGATAATTTGGCATATGTGGCATTGGCCGAATCATCAGAGCTACAACACGATGACATCAAGTGTTTAACAGGGAGAGACTTAACAAATTAGTATTATGTAAGTGTAGGAAGAGATGGCTTTGTACCCATAAATGTAAAGCTGACAGATGTGACTCGGCTGAGTGATGTATCATAGACATGTTGGATAAAAAGGATAGTCTGGCATGGTTGCAAAAGAGGATCGAATAATATCGTTTGGAAAGAACGGTAAGGGTGAGGTGGTTGAGGATTTTGATGTCATGGGTAAGTTAGGACATGGTTTCTCACCTGTCGACAAGTTAGAGGAGATAAATCTTGGAGAAGGATCGACGCACAAGACAACTTATGTGAATGCCAACCTTGTGGGAGTTCAGAAGGAGGAGGTATGTAAGTTATTAAAATAGTTCATTGATTGCTTTGCTTGGGAGTACACTGAGATGCCTGGGTTGAGTAAACAGTTGGTAGAACATAAATTGCCAATGAAGCCAGGGTTTAGGCCATACAAGCTCTTTTAGACGATCTAACCCAGAGTTGTATGATAAGATAAAGGTTGAGGTGGATCGTCTATTGATGGCAAACTTCATCCGGCCATGCAGATATGCTGAGTGGGTTTCAAACATAATACAAGTGGAGAAGAAAAATATGGGTAAGATCATAATTTGTATAGACTTTAGAGACTTGAACTGGGCTACACCTAAATATGAGTACCCCATGCCTATAGATGATGTCTTAATAAACAATGTTTCAGGGCACAAAGTTTCTTGGATGGCGCTGCTGGATACAATCAGATTTTCATGGCTGAGGAAGACACATCTAAGACTGCCTTCTTTTATGCAGTGTTTGTTGGATTGTTTGAGTGGATTGTGATGACTTTTGGACTAAAGAATGCTGGGGCTACATATCAACGAGCCATGAATCTCATCTTTCATGATTTGTTGGGTATCATCTTGGAGGTGTATATTGATGATGTGGTGGTAAAATCGGCTGGTTTTCATGAGCACATAGCTTATTTGAGTGTAGCCTTTGAAATGATGAGAAAGTATGGGTTGAAGATGAATCCATTGAAGTGCGCCTTTGGTGTGTCGACAGGTTCTTGGGGTTCATTGTGCATGAACATGGGATTGAACTTGACCCCCAGAAAGTAGAAATTATCAAGTAGATAGAAGAGTCGACATGTAAAAGGGATGTGCAAAAGTTGCTAGGGAAGATCAACCACTTGATGAGTTTCATATCTAACTTGGCAGGCAAGATTGGATCGTTTACGCCCCTGTTGAAGATAAGACATGAAGATGAGTTTTGCTTGGGCGGCAGAACAAAGGGAGGCATATGAGAGAATCAAGACATATTTGATCAACTTTCCCGTCTTGAAAGCACCTAAGGTTGGTCAAGCTTTTAGGCTATACATTGCCGCTCAAGACCAAGTTATATGAGTTGTTTTAACACAAGAAGATGGAGGTAAAGAGTTCTTAGTGGCTTACTGGAGCAGACGATTACTTGATGCCGATGCAAGATCTGTGTTCATTGAAAAACTATGTTTATCTCTATACTATGCTCGTTCAAAGTTTCGATATTATATACTTCCTAGCACTTACATAGTAGCTTGCCAACATGATGTGATCAAGCACATGTTGCAAAAACTGATTCTTAGTGACAGGCTTGGAAAGTGGGCTTACTTTTTGGTGGAGTATGACTTGGTGTATGAAGCTCTTCAAAGCACGAAAGGGCAAGTTGTTGCTGATTTTATTTTGGATCATAGCATACAATTTGATGATGATGTGTGTTTAGTTGAGGTATGTCCATGGAAGTTATACTTCGATGGATCGGTTTGTGATAAAGGTCAGGGAGTTGGATGTGTCATGGTCTCACCTACAAATATCATGTATGAGCTATCTATTTGGCTAGAATTTGGATGTACAGACAATCAAGCCGAGTATGAAGCATTGATGAATGGCTTGGAGTGTCTGGTTGATATGGGAGTTAAAAACATAAAAGTATTTGGCAATTCCAAGCTTGTGATACAACAGATCAATGGTGAGAGGCTATGTTTCGATGGAGTCTTGAATGATTAGATAACGATGCTTGGATATTATCAAGACCATAGATACTTTATGCAGGAAACATACATTTAGCGAAGCAAATTGGAGAGCCAATACCTTAGCTCAACAAGCATCGGGTTATGAAGTGAGAAGAGGAAGGTTTGCTACAAAATAAAGGCTCACATTATCTAAACTTTTGGAGGTTAAAGCAACGCATGATAATTCGGCCGATTTTGATATAATGTTGATAGATGACTGGAGACTTGTGTTGATAGAATACATCAAGAATCCTGATGGATGCAAGGATAGAAAAGTTCAGTGTCAAGCTTTGAAATATACTTTGATTGATGATGAACTATAATCTCAAAAAAAAAGATAGTCTTTTGTTAAAGTGTTTGGATCAAAAACAAGCTAAGATAGCCATGGTAAAGTGCATGAAGGGCTCTGTGGTACACATCAGTTGGCTCACAAGATGAAGTGGATGTTAAATATGGCAGGGTTCTATTGGCCAACTATGCAAAGTGATTTCTTTAAGTATTACAAAGGGTGTGAAGCTTGCCAAAGATTTGATAATATACAAGTGGCTCCTGCTAGTATGTTACATCCTATTATAAAGCCATGGCCGTTTAGAGGATGGGGCTTGGACTTCATTTGTGAGATACATCCTTCATCATCCAAGAAGCATCGCTTTGTTTTGGTTGCAACTGATTACTTCACCAAGTGGACAGAATGTCACACCCGGTTTCTCCGAAGAACAACCGAGTGAATATCACATGTATGCCAGGATCATTTTCTCATACATGTGATGACAAATAGTGAAGCATCATTTATTACAAGCCAGGTGTCGAATATAAATACGTCTTACAAAGCATACGTCTCGATGGACGATTAATAAGTTTATAACATGTAAATAAACTAGCAGCGGAATATTATTCTCGTGGGCTCCGTCACAGGTGTTGCCCGGGGGACTCCATGAACCTAGAAACCTTCTCCGGGTCCGAAGTCTTGATCATTAAACACCACATCATTCTCTTGACCTGAGCAGCAATATAAACCAACAAATATGCAAGTTTGAGTACCGATGGTACTCAGCAAGTGTGGGAAAGTTATGTCATGCATGGCTAGAACAAGGAGAGGTTGAACTCATGGTTGAAGCACTACGCAATTAACACCTACCACCTTAGCTTAATTAAGCACCTACATTACTACACAGGTGAAATGGTCCCAATCTCCCAACCCATCATCATAATCAAATGACCAAATCCTCAAATTCCAATGTTAAGCTCCCCGCTTAACATCCTCAACTACCAAAGCCATCAATCCTCTAGTCATGAATAAGTCCAAGCCGCTCTTAACCGTGAGCACGGCTGTCATTACAGTTTTGACTCTGCAGAGTTTGCACCACTGTACCCACATGTAGTGATTTCATCCCCCGTTACCGGGTGGACTAAAAGAACCTCCATTATGCCAGTGGCTATGAACCACATTCACACTTCCCGGGTGTGTAGCCAGGAGATCACTACGAAGCCTTTACAAAGGGATTCCCGACGAGCGTGGGCCCACTGAGGTTTCACCCCTAACAGCATACAAGAGGCTCCAACCCCGCTGCAGTGGCCCCCTCTTGAGCCTTGCGATTCATATGGTAGTCCAGCTGACACCCACTCCCTGCACCATCCAACACACCCATACTACGCAGGGATACACCTAATTAATTGGCCAAGCTGCCCCATCTCAGCATGTTGTTGGCACGGTAAAGCCAGGTTACATGCTCCATGAACCGGTCCTTAGGATCCAGGCAAGTACTAAACACAAACCCGAGTCTCGTGCACCCAGCACAAACCAAATCATCCAACTTGCCTTGATCCCTACCTCTACATAACTCATAACATCTCATTCAAGAGTATGGTAAATAAACTGATGATCTCATATCCCAATCATCCCATTCTAAGCATGGCTAAGCATAAGCATATGAATAAATGACATGATAAAATAAATCCCAACCCAAGCTACAAGGAAACAAGGTAATGCAATTCTAGGGAAACTTCCTAGCATGGGTTTCATATTTCAATTGACAATGCAAATAATTCTATCTACACATCCTAGTATAGGATCAAAGTGGTCAAGGACACTTGCCTTCTTCCTGCTGCTCTGGGAATGGATAATCCTGATCTTGGAAAGGAAGAACTTGCTCTGGAGCAGGTTCTACTCATACCATCACACATAGCAAAAGAAAACATCAATCCATAAGACATAGTTCACACTTCCACTTCATACAAACCACACATTCACATTTCTATGTGTTGTGGTTACTCTATGTGTGTTGATTTTAGGCTTACATGCACTTTTAAACATGTGCATATGATTTCTAACTTTTGTATTGAGATTTATGTTTGCACACTATATATGAATTTCTAAAACAAATTCCTTATATTCAATTGATACACATCTTAGCTACCAAGTATGCATGGAAGGTATTTTCCTACTCCAAATGGGTTTTCAGATCCTCTACCAAATCCTAAACTGAAATCTTTGGATTTTGGAGATTTCATTTATCATTTTCTAGTTATGCATACCTATTTTCCTATATTTTAAGATTTATTTTCTATACCTAATTGTGAACTTTATTATGAAAATAGTAAGACACAGCATCTAAATAGAATAGGTTCTGATCTAAAATATTAAATAATATATTTTTGAACTTCTCCTCTGATGTGAACTATTTTACATTTATTTTACCAATTTTCAGAATTATTTCCTAGCCTAAAAATGTGTTTCTAGATCTAATAAACATGAACACACCCAAACAGATTTCATTTCAGCCTAAAATTTATTTTTAGCTCATTCTAAAGCTTTCCAATTGTTAGTAGAGTTTAAACTTGAATTTACAATGTGTGTGCCTCACCCTTTTTAAATTTAAATCTTAATTACATATTTAAATTCCTAAATTTAATATCATATAGGGTTAAAAAGGTAAACTCACCCCACTACAGGGTCTATTATATTATTTTAAGAATTTCCAGGGGCCTAACTATGCATAACAGAGGGATTTTTCTAATTTTTATTAAGTCCAGGGGCTAAAACTGATTTTTAATTGAATTTACATGAATTTCTGAAGTTCCAGGGGCTAGATCTGAAGTTTCCGGGGCTAGCTCATATTTTCCGAGGTCCCCAGGGGGTAGCGCGTAAGAATCCCGGCCTTTATAACGCGGGGCTGACGTGGACTCTCCGATTTAAAACAGACGGCTCAGATTATAACGTCGAACCGGTATGCGGGGATTTAAATTCTACCGTGCGATTTAAAATAGACGGCGCACAAGCGGCCACGTCGCTCTGACCGAGCGCGGGCGGCGCTGCCCGGCGGCGCGCGGCGGCGGAAGGCGGCGATCTCGCCGGAAAACTTCGCATCTTTGTCTTTTCTTCATAAAACTGGGATTTCATGGCATAGATTAGTAGAGGGGAGGTCGGGTATCCCACCTCGGGGGTTTTCTTGAGCTCGGAGGTCCTGGAAGGCGGTCGGTGATGAGGTCCGAGGTGAATTCACGGCGATGCTCGTCGGCGCTGTGTTTGAAGTGCAAACCACCAAGTTTTCTTCACCTGCGTGACTCCCCGGAGGTGGTGGAACACGATCGGCGCGTTAGGTCAAAGAACCCGAGCACAGATCGAGAGAAAACAGTGATCGGAGCTTCGGTTCTCACCGGGAGGAAAAACAGCTGATCACGGGTGAAAGTCGGGACGATGCCGGTGTTTATATAGCCGGGGGAGGGCGGCGTTCGGTTGTGATCGAGTTTGCGTCGTCCAGAACCAAAATTCGGCTGGGATATGCGAGTATCCGGGGTGGTTTTGATTCGGGGGAGAGAGAGGAGTCCCGGTCGGCCGAGCGCGCGCGCGAGGAGGAAGAAGATGGCGGGCCCCGCGTGTCAGTGAGAAAGAGAACGGGGCGCGCGGCTGCGGGCTGGCGCGGGGGTGAGGTGGGCCGGCTGGTGGGTTTCGGCCCACTGGCCGGGGGGTTTGTTTTTTTCTTTTTCTTTTTCTTTTCTGTTTTGAGTTTAATTTGAATTCCAATTTGAATTTGAATTTCTGCACCACATGCAATACGTCCAAAAATTTTTAAATTCCCCTCTTAACAAGTTTTGGGGTGTTACACAGAAGCTATACCATTAAAGATAAATACCTGTAAGGAGGTAAGTGGCTTTGTATTAGAGTATACTATACATAGATTCGGCGTTCCACAAATATGCATTGACCACAGATCAAGGAGGTACTTTCATGTCATATCAGTTTAGAGAGTTTGCCGAGTCTTTCATGATCAAGTTATTAAACTCATCGCTATATTATGCTCAAACAAACGGACAAGCCGAGGCTAGCAACGAAATCTTGATCAAGTTGATTAAGAAGAAGATAAAGGAGAATCCAAGGAGGTGGCATGAAACTTTGAGTGAAGCATTATGGACTCATAGAGTCTCCAAGCATGGTGCTACTAAGGTAACTCCTTTTGAACTTGTTTGTGGGCAAGAAGCTATGCTTCCTGTTGAGATCAAGTTACAAGCTTGTAGAGTGGCTCAAAAAAAACAATATAGCGGATATGGAATACAATGAGCTTATGATGTACGTGATGGATGGAGTACCCGAGAGACGATTTGAAGCAATGAGAGAGATTGAATGAGAACATCTACGAGTGGCCAAGATGTATAATGACGAGGCACGCCCCTGCTCGGGGTTTCACGCTCGCCCGGGAATCGCATTGGGTGGTGACGTGCGATGTGGCACCCAACAGCACACGCGTACAGGAACCGTCATATAACATAAACAGCTGCGGAAGCTTAAAAAGAGTTAATTTTACAAATATTTTATCTCAAATACTACAGCGTAATACTAATACAACTCTCACAACTCATATTCAACGTAGCATCAAAGAAACCGTCCAGCCCGCGGACATTTCTTACTAGCAACATGCATAACAAATAGCAGCGGCAAGGTTGCTCATGAGTATCCACTCGCAGGGTTCCGAGTCTCCTCGGACAACCGTACTTATAAGCGTAGAGTCAATACCTACAAAACAACTAGTATAGTATCCGTGAGCATAAAGCTCAGCAAGACTTAACCGTCAACCTAGTCATGAAACTACATGAAGGTAAAAACATAACATAAGATAGTAGTTTTCATAATAAACTCGCCGAAATGTGGATCCTTATTTTCAGGTCTTATTAGCAGCAAATTAAGAATAACCTTTGGCATCTCACATCGGGAGTCCACAATCAAACAAGAAACACTTTCCCCCGATGTGAATTGCTCACAGTGCAATTGAAACGAGGTTGCACTTAAGCTATACATTCAAAGTAACAATACAAGGCTAGTATCAACTTAAAACTATAGTGATTAGTTCTTATCTCATGCAAGTCTTTACTACGTCACGACTTTTAGAACAAGGATGCTCAAATAACCACGAGCGATGGTGATTCGAACCAAAAGACGCCCGGACTACATGACACGTACGCCCGTACTCGATGTTGCCTACAGCAACCATCTCGGACGTAGTACGTGGCAGCCTTTCCCAAGTCTCAACATCGTCGAAATGATCCGATCGTTCCATACAGTAGCCTCACCTCATGGTGCACCTACCGACATGAGATTTCATGAGCGAGTTACCCACATACTGCACACCGGCCATCCGCCTGAGGCGACCGGAGAAGTCCCAACGCAAGCTTCCCAAGGTACATCAGTTTACTGGGTCCCATATAGCCAGCATGTGTCCTGTACACAACTCAAACTTGTCCAACAGGGCCTCACACGGATTGGTCCTTGACTGACACGGACAGGTGTAACGCACACGGGCCCCTATGTCCTGTTGCTCCTACAACCTTCCCGGTCTCAACTTCAACTTGCTGACAAATTTATGAACCAATCCCATGTGCTCCAACTTTCCTATTCATGCGAGTAGAGTCCAACCACCCGACTTCTACCGAGTCCTACTTAAGCATGACAGTTTCTACATGATGAAAAGACATCTACCCAAATACTTCAAGGGTTTCTTTGGTCATGCAAGAGGAGTATCAAGTCATCTCGACCAAATGCACAAATAAATCCTAACCACTACAGTGTATACAAAGTAAAAACCTAAAAATTGTTATATGCAAACCGGAGCTTGCCTGTTCTGCAGGGGAGTAATATATATAATCAGTTAGTGATCTTCTATCCCTTGATCCTCCTGAGCTTGATCAACTGATCCACACTTCAAGGGATGAACTCCTTCGTCGTGAGCACTATCCACATGTATATGCATAGGTTTTTATAATGCAAGTTAGATAGTTAAAGACTTGTACCTGTGAAGAACAGGGGACTGTGTGGGAGTGCTAAGAATCAATTTGTTGTCCCTGTTGTGCAGAGAAATTAAAGTAAGAACCGTCTGTTCCTAAGAAGTTCCATTCACATGTTCTATGGTTCTCAATGGACATGTGAGATGAGCTGAAAAGATTTGAATGAAGATAAAGATTAGGAACTCCCATGACTTAAAAACTTTTACAGCAAGTCCTATACTACACAGGGACTTAGCTTGCCAAATTGCAGCTAAAGTGGATGGAAATTGTGTCTCCACTAAATACCTCAACAATCCCTATGTTTTTCTCACATACATAAGAATAGAGAACAAGGACATGAAGATATAGGGCTCAAATTGAGCTGAAACTTTGCTTGTGAGTTCCTGGCCACAAGAAAGTATTTTTATTCAAAATTCAGGACTTTTCCTTGAGTAGTTCCTCCAAAATAATTCTCTAAGCAGTTATGCTAAAAGGAATTAATTCTGAAGTAATTTACATTTTTATGCCAAAGTAAGTGAAGTACAATTTCAAGTACGAATCATAGAACATGCCTGAACTTTCCTAGATTTTTTGAGCTAAGAATTGCCTGGAATGGATTTTACGAAGAGGAAACTTTTTCTGAAAAAGTTTTTGGACAAATTAGAGTACATCAGCTTGTACTCTGAGAATTCCAACTCAAGTAAACTCTAAATGATCTGAACCTTTGCTAGAAGTTCAATAATACCCTAAAGAATTTTCTGGCAAAATTTGGAAAATTTTGGATAAACCAAACTACCTCAATAATTCTTTTACATAAAAATTTAAAAGAATTATCCAGAATTTATTATTGACTTTCATACAAATAGGGTTGCAAATTCGGATAGATCTTTGCATACTGAGTCTAACCAAATCTGAATCATCCAATTTGGAGTTTCCTACACCAGGTTATGAATTTCCAAATTTGTAGCAAAGTCTGGAATTTATTTTCTACTGAAAATCTGACTGGGCCCATGGTTTAAATGAAATGTGAAGACACACAGGGCCACAATTCTTTCAAGTGTGGACACACCAAATCCGGGTTTCGCAGAGTATCTGGTTTAATTTCCACAGTCACTGCCATGTGGGGCCAGTCCCCTTCTTCAACCTCCGGCTGAGTTTCCCACGCGCGCTCGGCCCCTTGCCGGACAGAGGCGGCGCCCTCGCCGCAGTGAAGTTCTTCCCGGCTGCCTCTCGGTCTACTTCTCACCACCTGTGGGTTTAGGAGAGTGGAGAATCCATTTGTGCGGTGAGCTCAAGCTGCCGGCGGCCTCAGGAGAGGTTCGGCGCCGTCGGCCAGTCATCCTAGCCCGCCAAACTCTCGGTTGATTTGCTCTACAGCACCAGGGAACCTCGAGGCAGATCGTCGAATACGCAAAATAGCTCGGGAACGTCGGCTAATAGGGTTTCACAGTGCACCCGAGATGTCCGATGCGTTTGAGCTCGGAAAACATGGAAATCGGTCGGCCTACGTGCAGTTTCAAGCTAGGTTTGCCAAGGAAATTTTATCGCCAACTACTATAGCTCATTTGTGCACGATTTGGTGAACCCTAAGTGAGAATTGAGCACGAATTTTGGAAGTTCTTACCGGAAGGTCCGTGGATGTGCACCGGAAGAAAAGTGCCAAATTCGGGCGCGAGGTTTCACGGCTTGATCTAAGTTTCGGGGAGGAGCAGCACTGACCACCGGCGCGTCCTTGGATGTCCTTGCCCGGGTGTGCAACCTTCCCGGTTGGGCTGTCCACGAGAGCACCTTGTGGCAGTATCTTTCGGTTGCCGCAAAGAAAACATGCGCTCGGGTAGGATGAAGCAAAGGCCGAGTTGATTCGGTTTTGTTAGCAATGGATCACGGCGTGAGCTGAGGAAGCATGAGTAGGTATCCAGCACGACGCAAGAAGCTGGAGGTGGCTGCACTCGGTGGCGTTCTGTGCGAGCTCAGGTGGTTCGAGTGGAACAGAGAACAGAGGACCCGATGACTTCGGTTGCAAGTCTCCCGGTTTCACTGCCAAGTGGGTCCACTTTGATTTTCCCTCTCAAAAGATCTTCTCCATGTTAATCCCCTCAATATGTTATTTCTGAACTTTAAAAGTTGGCTGAAATTTGACTTACCCAAATTCAGTTAAAATTTGCCTTTCATATTTGAAATCAGCTCAAATTTGGAAATGCTCCTATTTAACTCCTTTTTAGCCCACCCTAAAATCAAAAGGTTGCCACCATGAATTTCCTCAAATTCAAATGTATGAGGGTTCATGTGTATTCAATAGTTTGGCCGCAATTGAGGTGAGCATTTGAGTTTAAAAATATGCTTTTTAATATTTCTCAAGAACATGTATCATTAACACATGGGTTTAACTCAACATTGGTTCAAAACCTTCAAATGAACAGTTCAGCCCGTTTTGTTGGATACTCATGTACACCATCACATGTAGAAAGTTTTTGTAAGTCCCATTTTTCATGAACTCAAAACACATGGCATTCAAGCTTCGGTTTATTTCATATACATTTTTTGGGACTTTTACATTCCGCCCCCCATAAAAGAATCTCGTCGCGAGATTACAATAGAAGAACGAGACAGGAGGGGTAATTACAAACTGTACGATGATAAAAGTTCCGGATAATGGTTGTGGAGGTAATCTTTTCTTTCCCATGTCGCTTCTTCCGCGGTATGCACATTGTAAAATTTTAATGTCCGATTCTGGGTGATCCGGGTCTTTTCATCAATAATCTGAACCGGTCGCTCGGTGTAGGTGAGGTCCGGCTTCAATTCGTCAATTTCTACGGTGCGGACAGCAACAGAAAATTTGAGACACTTCCGCATCTGTGACACAAGAAATACGTCATGAACACATGCAAGACTTGGTGGTAATTCCAGCCGGTAGGCTACGGGCCCCCACTTCTCCGTGATAGGAAATGGACCTATAAATCGGGGAGTGAGCTTCCCCTTTATACCGAACCAGTGAATTCCTTTCATCAGAGACACACGAAGATAAATGTGCTCTCCGACATCAAAATGCAATGGTCTACGCCTCCGACCAGCGTAGCTTTTCTGTCGGGATTGTGCAGCCTTCAAGTTTTCTTGTATCAACCGGACTCGGTCTTCGGCTTCGTTAACAAGATCAACCCCAAACAGTACCCTTTTGCCAGACTCACACCAATTCAGAGGTGTGCAACATTTCTGGCCATAGAGAGCCTCATATGGTGCCATTTTTATACTCGCATGATAGCCATTATTGTACGAAAACTCCGCCAAAGGTAAGTGATAATCCCAATTCTTACTGTGGTGGATGGCACACGCTCTCAACATGTCTTCAAGTATTTGGTTCACCCTCTCAGTTTGTCCGTCGGTTTGAGGGTGATATGCGGAGCCTCTGATCAGCTTGGTTTCAAATGAGGCGTGCAGCTGCTCCCAAAAACGAGCAACGAACAGCATACCCGGATCTGAAATAATGGTCTTCGGGACACCATGTAAGCATACACATTCTTGATATGTATAAATCCACATATTGCTTGGCTCGATAATGAGTGTTCACTGGATTGAAATGAGCTGATTTCGTCAACCGGTCGATGATCACCCAAATCGAACCACGCTTCTGGAATGTGAGCGGTAATCCGACGATGAAATCCATACTTACATTATCCCATTTGCATGCCTGTATCTTCAGTGGTTGTAGCGGTCTGGCTTTCTGCATATGATCAGCCTTGACCCGTCTATACGTATCACATTCGGATACGTACATAGCAATTTCCCGCTTCATCCACATCCACCAAAATTTCTGTTTCAAATCATTGTACATTTTGTTGCTGCCGGGATGAATGGAAAATTTTGACAGGTGGGCTTCATCTAAGATCTTCTTCCGGAGTTTCATATTACGCGGTACCACTATACGGTCCTTGAACCATAGAGTACCGTCATTATCCTTCTGGAAACACTTCATCTCTCCGTTGTCTATTTTTCTCCGCATGTGAGACATACCCCTGTCTCTCCTTTGAGCCTCAACAATCTCCACTCGGATTGTTGGAATAAGAGCAAGATTATAAACCGCTCTATATGGAATGACACGGAGACTCGGTTCTTCTTTTTCCAACTCAGCAATCGCCATGTTGTGAACGTGGGCTTTCCGACTAAGCGTGTCGGCAACCACGTTCGCTTTTCCTGGATGGTAGTGGATCCCGATTTCATAATCTTTTATGAGCTCCAACCATCTTTGTTGTCTCATATGCAGCTCCTTCTGCATGAAGATATACTTCAAACTTTTTTGGCCGGTGTAGAGGTGAACAAGATTGCCAAGCAAATAATGCCTCCACATTTTTAACGCCAACACCACAGCAGCAAGCTCGAAATCGCGAGTTGGATAATGATGCTCCTGGTTTCGCAGTGGACGAGACCCATATGCAACCACACGCCCTTCTTGCATGTAGACGAGACCGATGCCAGATGCGTCGCAATATACATCAAATGGCTTTGTCGTGTCCGGCTGAGCAAGAACTGGAGCTGTTGTGAGATGCTTCACCAAAATTTTGAATTCAGCTTCACATGCTGCATTCCACGCGTATTTAGTGCCCTTTTTCAGCAGCTACGTCATTGGTTTACGAGTTTTGAGAAGCTCGGGATGAACCTCCGGTAATATCCCTCTAAACCTAGGAAACATCGGACTTCGTGGACTGATTTGGGAGACTCCTATTTCAGCACTTGTTCAATTTTTCTTGGGTCCACGGCAATGCCCTCTGCTGAAATAATGTGCTCCAGAAATGGCACTTGATCAATACAAAACTCACACTTGCTGAACTTCGCATATAGCTTGTGCTCCCTTAATCGTTGTAGCACGATACGCAAATGTTCAGCATGCTCTTCTTTGTACTTGGAGTAAACCAAAATGTCGTCGATGAATACCACGATGAACTTGTCTAACTCTGGCATGAATACTGAATTCATCAAATACATAAAGTGTGCCGGAGCATTGGTTAATCCAAACGACATGAAGAGGTACTCATAAAGTCTGTATCTCATCAAGAATGTTGTCTTTGTTGGAATATCCTCCCGTCGGATATTGATTTGATGATATACAGACCGAAGATCCATCTTCAAGAATACCTTCACCCCTACTAGTTGATCGAATAAAATGTCATTGTGGGGCAAAGGATACTTTTTCTTTATAGTGACGGCATTTAGTGGACGATACTCAACACATAGCCTCAGCGTTTCGTCCTTTTTTTTAACGAACAGCACAGAGCAACCCCAAGGTCATGAGCTTGGTCGTATGAAACCTTTGCTCATGAGTTCATTTAGCTGCTCCTTCAACTCCTCTAGTTCATTAGGTGCCATCTTGTATGGCCTTTGTGAAATAGGTGTTATTCCCAGCGCCAGTTCAATTCTGAACTTGACGTCCCATTCGGGCGGCATGCCTGGTAAATCATCGGGAAACACATTGGGGTATTCACGTACCACCGGAATATCTTCATGTTTAATCGCTTCTGTGTGGCAGGCCTCTGCCATTTCTTGACTTTCGCTATCTAAAAACAGCATGTTCTGTCCATGAATCGGCGAGTCAATCTGAACAGTCCAGTTACCGATATGAAGAATGGCACCGTGATGGTTTAACCATGACATCCCCGATATTATATCTATCTTCTTCACATCCAACATAATCAGCGATGTTGGGTATATTTTTCCTCCCAAACATAAAGATCCTTGGAAAACAATCTGACTGGCAGAGATAATTCCTCCTGGTGAACGAATAAGATAACTAGTCGTGGGAGTATTGGTGAATAATTCGTGCTGATCCAAACATGATTTTCTAATGAAATTATGGGTAGCACCAGAATCAAAAAGTACGAGCACGGGTATGTCTTTGATAGAGAACATGTCCGCTAACACCGGTGCTCCCTCCGGGACATCCTCAATAGCTTGGTGTTGCACACTCCCGGATTACAATGCTGTCTTGTCTACTTGAGTACGTGGCGGCATACCACCTGATGACGATGGTTGTCTGTTGTTTACAAACTTCTCCTGGCATTCCTGAGTGAAATTCCCAAAACGACCGCAATTGAAACATGGATGTTTCTCCGGTTCTTTGCTGACTTGCGGTTCAGAAGTTGAGGTACTTGGCTGCAGCAATGAGGCACCAGAAATCACTCGTTGCTGCGGCCGTGGTTGTGCTTCAATACTTGGTTCTTGAACAGAAAATCTTTGATATGTTGATCTTACTGGTGGCCGCCATATTTCACCGGATGTTGTGCGACACACCAAACGATATTTATGAGGAACACTAGTTGTGTTGCCTTGCACATCACTCCGGTTCCCGTTTTCTTCTCGACACTTGAGTGTCGTTTGTTCTTGCATAATGGACACACTGACCAACTCAGTGTAATTGCCTTTATTGAACAAAGCTAACTTATCCCTTAATATGGCACTCAGGCCATGGAAAAAGTAATCACACCTAGCTTCGATCATCACATACTCTGGAGCATATTGTGCCAAATGGTTGAACTGATTGACATAATCGAGGACATTCATGTCCCCTTGCTTCAACTTCCTGAATTCCTCCCACTTGGTCTTGATAATACCCGTAGGACTGTGACGAGCGCGGAAAGCTTCATGAAATTCCGCCCATTTCCACTTGATGGCCTTCCGGAATGGTGGCAAGATATTCAACCCACTAATTTCCGGTGGCTCCATGGAGTTGTTGAGCGGCAAACAACGTCTTCTGATGTTCATTACACTTGAACACTCCAAATTTGGACTCCATAACCCGAAGCCACTGATCCACTTCTACGGGTTTGGTAGCTTCCGTGAAAATTGGCGGCTGAGTAACCAAGAAGCCCAAATAGGCGTTCCGAGGTGGAACGACATGTTTTGCTCGATGAAGTATACCTTACTGTACCAAGGCTTGGAGCAAGCTGGTGTTCTCTTGATTTGACTCGACCACCTGAGCCATTACATCCACCAATACCATTGATGGCGGTGCCTGCGGTGGAGCCGAATCATCGCCGTCTCAGCGAGAACCTTCAGCTATACTCGAAGAATGACTACGCACCATACTGCAAAGTATAATTTTGAGGGAGTCAAAACCTGATTTCGGAAGTATGTAGAAGTATGTAACACATGAACATGTTTAAAACTTTATGAAAGCATAACAAAAATTAATGTTTCACATCTCCCTAAAGTAGGCATAATCAGTCCCCTTTTCTGTACAGAACAAACCTTTCTGCACTTAACCCAGATTTTGATCCGGTTAACAGCATTTTCATAACTCAAGTTGAATACCAAAGTTAAATTTAACTTCAGTATATTTCCAATGAGTATTTATATGCCTCCAGATCATTTCTGTATCAAAAGTTATGATTCCTCAAAGTTGTCAAAATTTCTGAATAAAATTTGCCAGCATCTCCTCTGAATGTGGCTGTTTTTATCACAGTTGTACACAAAAATACAGTACAATTATGAACAAACTATGAACTATAAAATTGTTTCACATATCATAACCTCTCCAACGGTGTATCATATGACCCTTAGAGATTTTTCTACAGAAAGTTATGGATGTAATACAGAAATGTCCAGAGAAAATTTGCATCTGTCCTGTTTCTGGACAGTTTGCATTCAACTGAACATCCAACCTGTTTGGCGTGTGATTCTGCTCTGGAGGTATACAGAGAAGTTGTAGAGCACTTAAAAATATTTTCAAAACTGTATCATACACCTTCATTGGAAAATCTACTCAGAGTTATGCTCTGTCAAAGTCCAGCAAAAATTCCTGCCAGAAACAGAGCACTCTGTTTTTGAGAACCTTAGAAGCCTATCAATTCTATCCTTTGAATCTTAGTTCAAATGAAGAGCTCAGTAACTAATATGTGTTTTCAGACTTCCATATTTAGTTGAAAGTTAGTTCATGAGCCATTTCTCGGAGGAAATAATTTACTCAAGTGTAGTACGGTGTCGATGCACCGTAAGAAACATGTCGGTACTACGTCGCCTCACCAAAGAAAATCCTTACCGGATGACACCGGCATATACGTCTCCTTAGGTGGCACTAACAACGGTCACTCGCAAACGTGTTCTACTCATAATATGGGTTTTCATGGTTAGTGTACCTGCATAAACCATGCAATCATCGGACTTCGTCGCACAACTGAATCCGGCTCCATAACAGTTTCATACGCTCGTCTGTCATCAGTCACACGGGCGTTCTCAATCCAAACACGGCTTGAGCTATGTGTTCACGTTACTAACAACGTGACGGGGTCTCCAACTACTTGCCCGCAGCACGCCGGGGACTGACGTTGCTCACATATTCCAAACGACATGAAGAGTCGTAGAGAACATATGAGTGGGTCGGTTACCTGCCACCCGTGGGGCTCCACCCTTCAGCTTGTGCGCACTGGTGGACAGCGCATACATGCACCCCCTAAGACATAGAAAGTCCTTAGATGCATGATTTTCCGACATAGACAAATAAGTTAGGTTGCCACCTTCATATTATGCTAATATAGCAGTCCTTATGTGGGCCTAGTACCGTTTTCTCACCGTATCCTATGTTTTTATTATAATACGATCCTTTTTTCAGTGTGCTATTACCAATGCAGCTATGATACCATGCTGACATGGCATGCCCCTGCTCGGGATCGCACACTCACTCGGTAATCGCATTGGGTGGTGCCGTGCGATGCGGCACCCAACAACACACGTGTAAAGAAACCATCGTATTACATAAACAGTTGTGGAAGCTTACAAAAAGTTAATTTTACAAATACTTTACCTCAAATACTACAGCGGAAGACTAATACAACTCTCACGACTCATATTTAACTTATCATTAAATAAACCGTCCAGCCCGTGGACGTTTCGTACTAGCAACATGCATAACAAATAACAGAGGCAAGGTTGCTCATGAGTATCCACTCGGAGGGTTCCGAGTCTCATCGGACAACCATACTCAAAAGAGTAGAGTCAATACCTGCAAAACAACTAGTATACTATCCGTGAGCATAAAGCTCAGCAAGACTTAACCGTCAACCTAGTCATGAAAATCTACATGAAGGTAAAGACATAACATAGGATAGAAGTTTGCATAATAAACTCGCCT
Organism: Neostapfia colusana; assembly: GCA_030760725.1. Classification (NCBI taxonomy): domain Eukaryota; kingdom Viridiplantae; phylum Streptophyta; class Magnoliopsida; order Poales; family Poaceae; genus Neostapfia; species Neostapfia colusana. Next base: position 77,834,140 of record JASWHV010000010.1, on the reverse strand, counting down.
AAATGTGTAATTCTTATTTTTAGGTCTTATTAGCAGGAAATTAAGAATAACCTTGGGAACCTCACATCGGGAGTCCACAATCAAACAAGAAACGCTTTCCCCCGATGTAAATTGCTCACGGCGGAAATGAATCGAATTTGCACTTAAGCTGTTCATTCAAAGTAATAATACAAGGCTAGTATCAACTTCAAACCATAGTGATTAGTTCTTATCTCATGCAAGTCTTTACTACGTCACGACTGTGAGAACAAGTATGCTCAAATAACCGCGAGCAACGGTGATTCAAACCGAAAGACGCCCGGACTACACGACACGTACGCCCGTACTCGATGTTGCCTACAGCAACCATCCCGGAAGTCGTACGTGGCAGCCTTTCCCAAGTGTCACCTACGTCGAAACGATCCTATCGTCCTGTACAGTAGCCTCACCTCATGGTGCACCTACCGACATGAGATGTCATGAGCGAGTTACCCACATACTGCACACTGGCCGTCCGTCTGAGGCAACCGGAGAAGTCCCAACACAAGCTTCCCAAGGTACATCGGTTTACTGGGTCTCATATAGCCAGCATGTGTCCGGCACACAACTAAAACTTATCGAACAGGGTCGCACCCGGATCGATCCTTGACCGACACGGACAAGTCTAACGCACACAGGCCCCTATGTCCTGTTGCTCCTACAACCTGCCCGGTCTAAACTTCAACTTGCTAAAAAATTTCTGAACCAATGCCATGTGCTCCCTCTTTCCTATTCATGTGAGTAGAGTCCAACCACCCGACTTCTATCGAGTCCTACTTAAGCATGGCAGATTCTACACGATGAAAAGACATCTCCCTAAATACTCCATGGGTTTCTTTGGTCATGCAAGAGGAGTATGAAGTCATGTCGACCTAATGCACATATAATCCTAACCACTACAGTGTATACAAAGTAAAAACCTAAAAGTTGTTATATGCAAACTGGAGCTTGCCTGTTTTGCCTGGGACAAATATATATAATAAGTTAGTGATCTTCTATCTCTTGATCCTCCTGAGCTTGATCAACTGACCCACACTTCAAGGGATGAACTCCGTCGAACTCCTTCGTCATGAGCACTATCGACATGTATATGCTTAAGTTTTTTATAATGCAAGTTAGATAGTTAAAGACTTGTACTTGTGAATAACAGGGGACTGTGTGGGAGTACTAAGAATGGATTTGTTGTCCCTGTTGTGCAGAGAAATTAAAGTAAGAACCATCTGTTTCTAAGAAGTTCCATTCACATGTTCTATGGTTCCTAATGGACATGTGAGATGAGCTGAAAAGATTTGAATGAAGCTGAAGATTAGGAATTCCCATGACTTAAAAACTTTTACAGCAAGTCCTATACTACACAGGGACTTAGTCTGCCAAATTGCACCTAAAGTGGATGGAAATTGTGTCTCCACTAAATCCGTCAATAATCCCTATGTTTTTCTCACATACATAAGAATGGAGAACAAGGACATGAAGATCTAATGTTCAAATTAACCTGAAACTTTTCATGTGAGTTCCTGGTCACAAGAAAGTATTTTTATCCAAAACTCAGGACTTTTCCTTGAGTAGTTCCTCCAGAATAATTCTCTAAGCTGTTATGCTAAAAGGAATTAATTCTGAAGTAATTTATATTTTTATGCAAAGTAAGTGAACTACAATTTCAAGCATGAATCATAGAGCATGCCTGAATTTTTCCTAGGATTTTCAGGGCTAAGAATTGCCTGGAATGGATTTTACAAAGAGAAAACTTTTTCTGAAAAAGTTTCTAGACAAATAGGAGTACAGCAGATTGTACTCTGAGAATTCCTACACAAATCAACTCCAAATAAGCTGAAACTTTGTTAGAAGTTCAATAATATCCTAAAGAATAGTCTGGCAAAAATTGGGAAATTTTGGATAAACCAAACTCCCTCAATAATTATTTTACGTAAAATATTAAAAGAATTATACAGAATTTATTATTGATATTCATACAAATGGGGGTGAAAATTTGGATAGATATTTGCAAACTGAGTCTAATAAAATTTGAATAACCCAATTTAGAATTTCCTACACCAAGTTATGAATTTCCAAAGTTGTAGCAAAGTTTGGAATTTATTTGCTATTGATAATCTGACTGAGCCCACGGTTTAAACTGCAACAAATGAAATGTGAGGACACACGGGACCACAATTCTTTCACGTGTGGACACACCAAATCCGAGCTTCACAGAGTAACTGTAAAATCCCCAAAAAGTGGTAGCAAGAAAATTCATCTCATGTACACTTAGGAAAAATGATGGGAATTAAAACTTTGAATTATAACGGTGTAAGTCCAAAGTGAGGATTTAGACTTCCCCAAAACTTCCAAACATGGAGACATAAATGCATAATGTGGATCTTCATATTTCAAATATCCAACCTTTAAAATTTCAGCTCATTTGGAGGGGTTTTAGTATTTGTTTGGGATTAAAAGAAGAAGCCCTCTAATCTGAATTTGAATTTCAGTTTCAAATCCCAACTTCCTCAATTTGCAAATTTGGTTCCACAAATGTGTTCTCCACATTTGAATTAGCAGCCATGCCAAAAATCAGAAACTTTGGAGTTGGTTTGCTATGTTTTTGGAACAATGCAAAAGGGAGAATTTAAATACCATTTCAAATGATCAAACACAATTCAAACTCCACATCAGAATTCAAACTATTTGAGTTCAACATTTCAAACCTTAGCTTTAGGTGAAGTAAAGCATTCAATTGTGAGTAGCTGTGATAAAAATCTCAGTGGAAAAATTTGATTAAAAGAGGAGGAGGTGGGACCCAGTAGTCAGCCTCACAACAGGGCTACCACCTCTGTTTTGCTTCGGCCGATCGCCGAGACGCCGCCAGCTCCCGGCGCAACCCGCTCCTGAGGTCTCTACCGCGCCACCTCCTGGATTCCATCGCGGCTGCTCGTCCTGATCACCTCACCCCAAGTGCAACAGGGCTATTTTGCCACTTCCAGCTCGTGCTTCGGCCTCTGTTCTGCTCCCACGCGCGAACTCGAGCCGCCAACGCTGCCTCTGCCATTTTCGATCGCAAGCCGGCGTTGATCCTTCCTTGCTCGAGCTGCCAACACAAAAGGGGAGTGCCGACATGGGTACAAGGTATTCCCCAGCTCAACTTTGATGCTCGGGGCTGCTGTTGGCCCTAATTCGAAGATCGGCGCCAAGAACCGAAGCCACCGGCGGAAACCGAAGTCGGGCCACCGTGGACAGAGTGCCACGGCCACCCTCTTCCCCAACTTGCTGTACACGAAAGGTGTGTTTGCATGTCCTGATCGGGTAGCCGGAGGCCGTTTAGCGGTTGCTAGAACCGGTAGCAAGAATTTCGCCGTTTCCCGAAACTGTATGCAGGTGAGTAGGGCTCGGTCTAACCCAAAATTCATGTTGCACGATCCACTAGAGCTCGAGAAAGCTTCCACACAGCTTCCATACTTCCTAGCGCCCCTCCTCAATGAAGAAGCGAGCAAAAACATCCAGAAATTAGGGAGTTCTAGCTGTTTTCTTAGTCGCCGGTGCAAAAGCACCTCGGGTCACCATGGTGCCACCGGTTGCCAGCTGTTTCACCGGCGTTAGAGGCCATTACTCGCTTCTACACCATCCACTGGTGCTCCAGAGAAAAAAATCCGAGAGTTTGGTGAGGTATTGGGCTCGGTTGACCTCGCCGGAACCCTAGTGGCACACTGCCGCCGTCGCGCACCACTCTCCGGGCATCGCCGGCCGCCGGAGACCATGCCATCGAGTTCAGCATGCCAACTTAGTTGGGGGGGGGGCAGCAAGTTTGAGGCCGGGGGTGGCCGGGAAGTTTATTCCGGCAGCCCTCACTGGAGCACGCCACCGCTGCCCTCTGTTTGGCGCGAGGAAGGAGATGAACTGACATGTGTGGCCCGCAGCCGAGTTTAAACTTTTCCAGATTTTACTAATTTGGTTCAAACTTTGGAGAGCCATAACTTTGTGTAGGAACCTCCAAAAATTGTGAAATAAATTTTGTTGGCTTCCTCTCAGAGAATACTATCCAGGGGTACAGACCAATGGTTATGAAAATCTCTGCATTTGGATCATTAATTCAATTAAGGAAAAGCTTGTAGGAATTTTCATAGGAGTTCTGTTTATTGGCAAATTCCCAAATTTGGGCATGACATTTTTCCAAAAATCATTGAACTCCAGTAAAAAGTTCAGAGGCATTGGACCTCATTTGCTTGACCAAATGTGGTGTCAATCCTTTATGACTCTGAAAAATGGGAAAATAAACAGAAGCAATTTCAGCATTTCTTATTAACTTCCAAAATTCATATCTCTCTGTTGGTAGTCCAAAAATGGTGAAACAAATTTTGTTAGAAACATGGAGACTTACCCTAATTAGATCTTCCACTTTTTGACATGTTAAAACTCCAGATTTGGGCTCAAAATTCAGAGAAGCCTTGTACTTGTGAGAATTTTGGAGACAACAAGGTGCAACGAAAATTCTCCAAATTTTGCTCAGATCATCCTTAGAGAGTCTAGTATCCATTGGAAAAATCCCAAAGCCAATTAAGGAACCTAAATAACAGTAGCTATAAATAGAAGTATACTTCTTATATAACACTTGCACTTATGCATAGATTTTGTTACATTTCATTTAGTGACAGAAGTTGCGGACGCACCGGAGCCGTTGAACGTCCTCCCACCTGAATCTAACTTCCCGTTTGACTCCCAACCAGGAAAGCCCCGGTTTGCATTTAAGTACTTTTGCAAATTCTTTATTTGTATCACTTATGTCTAGGGTGAATGCTTGCATTAGAGTTAGGATGATTGAAACCCCACTTGCATAACCTTTTAAATCCTATGGATGGTTGGGTAGTTTACAAACTCGACGAGTAGAGAATGCCATGCTAATGTTCTTAGGATCTCGGTAGAAGTCGGGTGGTTGGAATCTACTCGCGAGATAGGTATTTATCACACGGGATGAGAAGAGGTAGAGAATGGCTTAACTTGTGAAACTGAGACCCAGCAGCAGGGATAGGATGCAGTGAGCGGAGGTCTCACATGCGTAGCCCTGTTGGTGTCGATTGAGGACCGAGCCGTGTGCGGCCCTGCTGGACAAGTATCAAACAGTACCGGATGCATACTGGCATATGGGAACCAGGAAACAGATGTAATTAGTTAATCTGGGTGCCGAGACTTACCCAACCGTTTTATAGGAGTGGATTGAGGGTAGCAAGGTGTAAATCTGCCAGTGGGCACAGACACGCTCCACGCGGGGACCTCCTGCCAGTTACGGATGGACCGGTTCGGCATTTGGGTTACCTTTGAAAGGTTGTTGCATACAACAGAGTAGGAAGGTGTGAAGCACCACACATCTGAAAGTGGGTGTATGTGACGTGTTATCCGAGTGTGTCCTGATTGCAATCACCGCCCCGCGCGGTTATTTGAGTACCCGTTTGGTCACTGCACTATGACGTAGTAAGAAGTGAAATAAGCCAACTGAATATGCTGTATTGAACTATTAATGTCTTGAAACCTTTATGCTGTATTTATAGAGCTAATTAAGTTTATATTCCAGTTTGGGCAACACCACATCGGAGGAAAGTGTTTCTTGTTTGATTGTGGACTTCCGATGTGAGGGCTGCCTAAGGATCAACATGTAGGCGTTTCTTTTTGCAATGTCTTTGTCCTATATTGTACATCGCTGCATGTAGAGTTCCATGCCTAGGGTAGTCGGTTAAGCCTTGCTGAGCCATCGTGCACACGGTTGCAATATTTGAGCTGTGTGCAGGTGAGATATATGAGGAGGGGTCCAAGGACGAGGTGATGCCCCCGTCAGGGTACACGACCGAGCTGGAGCCCTGCACGCCACTGTGATCTCCGTTTGAGTGCTGCTAGCGTGTAGCGTCCCCGGGCTGGACGGCTGCACTTTTGCATAGTTAGGATAAGAGACTATCTATGTATAATACTTCCGCTGTTTAATTATGTGATGCCCTCAATTCTGTGGAAAACCACGGAACCGAGAACTAATGCATATGTGTGCCCAGGATGTTCATCACACATACATATATTCCAAAAACTGAATTCAGAATATATATAACCACAAATAACAGAGTTTATTACAATGTCTCACGAGTCTTGGACTCATGCTCATAGTGGAAGTCTTATTTCTAAGCAGCTGAAGTCTTCTAACTAATGCGGAAGCGATTTAACTAATGCAGAAGCAAATATAAGCAGCAATGGCTCCATCTCTATTCCATCCCACAGGCAAGGTTGAGAACAGATAACACGCCTTAATACTCCACTTGGTCATCATAGTAGTCTTCTCCTGCTGCTGATGATGAAATAATAATGCAAGTTTGAGTACAATGATGTACTCAGCAAGTGCGGGAAAATATGATATGAAGCTCATAGCAAGGTAGGTATAAAAAGGCTCATATGCAGAAAAGCAAAGTTATTTATCAAAAGCACGATAAAACAGTGACTTATCTTTAAGTGAATGTAATCCCAGCATGTATTATACCAATCATACCCCGTCATGTTCATGACCAGTCATCAATCAACCTCATTCTCGCTCACGAATACTTCCTCGTATTCGCTACCATTTCACCTCATAAAACAACTTCGTCTCCCACCGAGACCAACCTTGTTGCCACGACTCAACAGTCATGCAACCCATCTAATCACCCGGACTCAACAGTCCCAAAACCAAACCATAACCAAACCATCCAAAACCATAACCAATAACCATCCCAATAACCATCCCAACTAATCATGGCAGTTGGCCAGGCGCTCGTGACCGTAAGCTCGGCTATCATGATAGTTTTAAGAACTCTGCAGAGTTTGCACCTCTTTACCCACAAGTTTGTGATTTTGTCACCCGTCGGCGACTGCAGAACCTCCATTGTACCAGTACACAACCGTCGGTGTATGGCCAAGAGATCACAAAATAGCCTTTACAAAGGAGCTACTAGATGTATGGACTCACTAAGGTTTCACCGGCAGGCTAGAATCTCCAATTCTCCCACCCACGGGCCCCCTCTTGTGCCATGCAGTTCCCAGGGCAGTCCTCACTCGACTCCCATTCCCCGCGTCTTCCACAGTCCATAATAATCTAGCAACTTACCTAATTACTCAGCTAAGCCGCACCCATACTTGGCCTTGTGGTGGCACTGTTATCCTGGCATGTGCATGCACGAACCGGTCCTTAGATCTACGGCAAGTAAACCACCATCTCATGCTATCTCATTCACAAACCCAGTCTTGCCTATATCTCCCTCCGATCCATGTCCATTATTAACATCAGTTTCTCATTATCATTACGAGTGCAGTTAGCTAGACACATCTATCTCGCTTCCCATTCCCATGGACTCAGCGAAGCATAAAAGTAAAAACCATACCCGAAAAATAAACTTCCCAGGTGACAAGGGTGGTTTAACCAAAGCTAGTAAACTCCTATAGAAGGGTTTCCCATTATGTTTGACTCAGCACGCACACCTCTTTGCAAAACAAAACAGTTTTACCCAAAACATAGGATCAATATGGTCAAGGAGCACTTGCCTTGTTCTTGCGGTTCTGGTTGCTCTTGGATCTTGAAACCTTGCTGTTGCAGCTCGTCGTAGACAGCTCCCTGAGCTTGTCCTTCTATACAGGATTACACACATACAAGATTCATAACAATCAATACCATGCACAAACTTTGAACTAGATGCAATGATGCATATGCATGTTATCCTATAATGCAGTTTTATTAGATCGGTTTGTACGAGTTCTTGCATGGCTTTATGATGAACAGGGGTGTTCGGATCAGACGTGGACGTGGCGATGACCTTGTCTTTAGATCAACCCGATCAACAAGTGATCTGTCCACGAGAAAGCTTCTGTTCGAAAGGAATCGAAGAACAGATGCAAAGAAAACACAACGATATCGTAAGGTGGTATTGGAGACCTACCTTACGTTCTTCTCGGTCTCGGGGTCCTCTGATCAGATAGATCGTTGGGGCTGTCTTCCGGCGATCTTCCTCGCTGAACTCCGGTGATGGCTTTCTCGGCGAGTTGGGGGCTAGGGCTCTAAGTCGTCGGCTTTAGGAGTTGGAAAAGAAGTTCGTGGTTTCGGCCAGAGGTTCTGGGTTCTATTTATAATCAGGAGAAGAAGAGTCCTAACCTGATTGTATTCCGAATAAGAGTCCTATTCAGATCGTCGTTGAATCTTAACATCTTATCTTTAGTTGATCTGGTGCGGTAGCATTGTGGAATTTAGGTGGGTTTTTCCTCCGTACCGGTATTTAGACGCGTACAGAATCCAAATCACTCCAAAACTTGTTACCTTTGCGGTGACGAGCTCTGGAAGCTCCACGTGTCCATCGGGGCCTGGTCTCTCCTTTTCCGTAGAGACAAGCTCCGGTGGTGCCGCGTGTCAAGCGAGCAAGACCTCCCTCTCCTTCGGAGGAGAGCTCCGCGTGCGCCACGTATCCTAGCGGTCGGGCCCTCCTCTCTTATTCGGAGGTGGCTCCGCACATGCCACGTGTCAGTGCCGGACCATTCCTCTCTCTCCGGAGGTAGCTCCGGGTGTGCCGCGTATCCATTCCGGACCTCCCTCTCTTCGGAGGTGAGCTCCGTGAATGCCACGTCTCAAGTAGCGCCAGACTTTCCTTTCTTCTCAGAGACGAGCTCCGAGGTTAACACGTGTCCAACAGCGACGGACCTCCCGAAGATAAGCTCCGGTGGCAACACGTGTCCGATAGAACCGGACCTCTCGGAGGTGAGCTCCGAGATCGACACATATCCCACGCGACTGGTCCTCTGATTCCCGCGTTGACTAGCTCTGAAGGTGACATTTGTCCTGCGGAAATGCCTTTGCTTCTTCCGCAGAGGCTAGCTCCGGGCAACATGTGTCCCACAGGGTCGGACCTCTCCCCCTTCGCGGAGATGAGCCCCGAGCCTGCCACGTAGCCAATTTAGTGGCGGACCTCTCTCCACTTCGCAGGGATGAGCTCCAAACACGCCACGTGGCCAGCGGCCGCGGAAAGTCGTCTTCGGCGCTCTTGGTGAACTGGATTCGGCTCTATTGGTTATCTTTTTGGCATTTTTCTCTGTTCCTACTTCTCTTAAAATGTTTTCTCTTCATAAAACATGAATATATGCTGAAACCAGAGATGAGGGTGTCACAAATCTACCCCCCTTCAATTGAATCTTGCCCTCGAGATTCGTTAGTACAGAACAGATGGGGAAATTCTGCCTTGATGTCTTCTTCACGCTCCCATGTGGCTTCAGCTTCGGTGTGATGGCTCCATTGCACCTTGCACCATCGAATCACTTTGTTCCTGGTGACCCTTTCCTTTACGTCCAAAATTCGGACAGGGTGCTCCGTATAGGTCAGGTCTTCTTGAATTTCAAGCTCTTTCATTGGTATTTGTTCCTCTGGTACTCTCAAGCACTTCTTAAGCTGGGATACATAAAACACGTCATGTACGTCGGAGAGATATGTTGGGAGCTCAAATTGATAGGCTACTTCTCCTCGCTTGTCCAAAATATTAAATGGTCCAATGTAGCGAGGTGCTAGCTTGCCTTTGACGTTGAAACGTCGTTGGCCTCGGATAGGCGATACCTTAAGGTATACAAAGTCTCCTACTTTGAAAGTTAACTTCCTTCGCCTATTGTCCGCATAGCCTTTCTGTCGTGAAGGAGCAGCCTTTAAGTTCTCCCGTATCGTTTGGACTTGTTTTTCAGCTTCTTGTAACACTTCGGGTCCAAACACTTGGTTTTCTCCGGTTTCGTTCCAAAACAGCAGTGTTCTACACCGTCTACCGTATAATGCTTCGAAAGGTGACATCTTCAAGCTAGCTTAATAGCTGTTGTTATAGGAGAATTCAGCGTACGGTAAACTCCTATCCCAACTACACCCATGTTTCAAGGCGCAAGCTCTCAACATGTCCTCCAGAATTTGGTTTGTCCTTTCGGTAAGCCCATCGGTTTGTGGGTGATAGGCGGAGCTAAAATCCAGTCGTGTACCCACGGCTTTCTGCAGCTTCCTCCAGAATCTAGAGGTAAACTGAGAACCTCGATCAGAGACTATCCTTTTCGGGACTCCATGACGGCACACGATCTGCTCCATGTACAATTTGGCTAATTGTGCAACGTTGTTTGGCCCTTATAGGGAGAAAATGGGCTGTTTTCGTCAATCGGTCCACGATAACCCAGATGGAGTCATAACCCGACTGAGTATGTGGCAAACCGACGATGAAGTCCATGCTGATGTCCTCCCACTTCCATTCGGGTACCTTCAAAAGTTGCAACAACCCAGCGGGTCTTTGATGTTCGGCCTTCACCCGTTGGCATGTGTCGCATAGGGCAACGTATTCGGCTATGTCCCTTTTCATACCATCCCAACCATAAACAAGTTTTCAAGTCCTTGTACATTTTGGTACTTCCGGGATGTATGAAATAGGGTGAATCATGTGCCTCCTTCAATATCATGTCGCGGAGGTGCTTCACGTTAGGCACACAAATCCTTTTTCCTAGCCAAAGCGTACCCTTCTCATCTTCTTCGAAATCCTTCTCTATTCCTTGTCAGATCCTTTCCTTGATCTACTCATCTGGTTCTTGACCATCTCTTATCTCTTTCTCCAATGAAGAGTGGATCTCCATCATTTCCATGTTGTTCAAAATCCAAGGTGCAACCGTTCGGACCTCTTACGTAGTTCGGGTGGTAGCTCCCGAACCGTGCGTTGGTGACATGCTCCCTTTCGGCTCAATTCATCAGCTACCACATTGGCCTTCCCAGGGTGATAGTTGATTCCAACATCGTAATCCTTGATAAGTTCCAACCATCGACGTTGCCTCAAATTCAAGTCCGTTTGTGTAAATATGTACTTGAGGCTTTTATAATCCGTATAGATCTCACATCGATGACCAAGGATATAATGTCTCCAAATCTTCAATGCATGCACTACTGCTCCTAGCTCCAAGTCATGTGTAGGGTAACTAAGCTCGTGCTTCTTTAATTGTCGTGAGGCATAGGCTACCACTTGTCCTTCTTGCATGAGCACACATCCGAGCCCCTGTCTGGATGCGTCACAATATATGTCAAAGCTCCTTCTTACGTTCAGCAATACCAAAACCGGTGCTGTGGTTAGCCTTTTCTTGAGCTCCTCAAAACTTTCTTGGCATGCTGGTGTCCATCGAAAGGCTTTTCCCTTTGTTAACAACTCCGTCATAGGCTTTGCTATCTTAGAGAAGTCTTTGATGAATCTTCGATAGTATCCATCCGTCCCAAGAAAACTCCGAATATCCCTCATGTTTTGCGGTTGGTCCCACTTCAGAACATCTCTCACTTTACCGGGGTCAACCGATACCCCTTCCTCGGAGATAATGTGGCCTAGGAACGATATTTCCTTTAGCCAGAATTGACACTTGTTAAGCTTGGCATACAATTGATGCTCACGGATTTTCTGCAAGGTCAATTTCAAATGTTCTTCATGCTCCTCCTCACTTTTTGAATACACCATAATGTCGTCGATGAAAACCACGACGAACTTATCCAAGTACTCCATGAAAACCTTGTTCATGAGGTACATGAAGTATGCCGGTGCATTTGTTAACCCAAAAGACATGACGGTATATTCATACGAACTATACCGGTTCGAAAGGAAGTCTTGGGTATATCGGAGGGCTTAATCTTCAGCTGGAAATATCCCGACGAAGATTAATCTTGGAAAACACTTGGGCTCCTTTCATTTGGTCGAACAGTTCCTCTATACGGGGCAGAGGGTATTTGTTCTTGATTGTTACCTCGTTGAGAGACCTATAGTCCACACACATCCTTTGGGTTCCATCCTTCTTGTCTACGAAGAGCACAGGGGCTCCCCATGGCGGCGATCCTGGACGTATAAAACCCTTTTCCAGCTGCTCTTGAATTTGCTTCCTGAGTTCCACTAGTTCATTGACAGACATCCTATAGGGTCTCTTGGCTATGGGTGCAGTTCCAGGTACCAAATCAATGGCAAACTCAATGTCCAGATCAGGGGGCATACCTGGAAGTTCCTCCGGTAACACGTCTGAGAATTCTTGAACCACTGGAATGTTGTCCAATGTTGCTCATTCGACGTGGTTCAAGATTGCCTTAGTGATTTGTTGGGCTGACTCGAACTCGACACGAATACCGTGCTCATTTGTCAACTGCACGCTCCTTTCAGCACATTGGATTACCTCGTTGTGCTTGCATAACCAATCCATCCCGAGTATTATGTCAATCCCTTGGGAATCCAAGACAATAAGGTTGGCAAGGAAGTCTACCCCACTTATTTTAAGGCTTACTTTCGGACATACTATATTAGTCCTCATCTCTCCACCGGGAGAATTAACTAACATAGCACATTTTAAGTGGGATATGGGTAGGTTATGCTTGGCAACAAACTTGGATGATATGAAGGAATGTGATGCTCCAGAATCAAATAAGACGGTGGCTGGGTTCGAGTTGGCAAGGAACATACCAATTACGACGTCCTCAGCCTGTTGTGCTTCCTCAGCAGAGACATGGTTCACGTTGCCGCGAGCATAGTTCTGCTGTCCCCGGTTTCCTTGATTGTCCCCTCCGTTCGGTCGTGGGTTCTGTTTGGGCACGTTGCCTTGCTGTCTAGGGCCTCTCCTCGTGCACTGGTTCGCGAAGTGTCCTATTTCCCCGCATGCAAAGCATGCCCTGTTGCCTACGGCAGCAGGTATGTTGGGGCGGTGGTTTTGAACAGGAGCGCCCATGTTAGGTCGGGGCACAGGAGGCATGGGCACGCGAGGTGCTGGTGCAACGGGTCATTGCTGTGGTAGTTGACTAGGGCAGTATGCAGGAGTGGTCGATCCATACTGTGGTGCAGCTGGGGGCATGTACCGAGGTCGTACGTTTCTCCCTTGAGGCTGGTATGGCATCTTCCTCTTGCACTCTCGCTCGATCTCTCGGATCTTGTTTTCAACCACTATAGCCTTGTCAACCAGCTTCTGAAAGCTTGCGTAGTCATTGTTGAGGAGCTGAACCTGAATCTCGTTGTTCAACCCTCTCATGAACAGGTATTGCTTCCTCTGGTCTGAGTTGACATCTTCGGCGGCATACCGGGACAGTTGTGTGAATTTGTTGAGATATTCATTCACACTTCTCTGTCCTTGGCGGAGATCTTCGAACTCCTGTCTCTTGAGCATCATTACACCAGCAGGGATGTAATGAGAGCGGAAACTTTCCTTGAACTCAGTCCAAGTGATCGTCTCCGGATCGACATGAGCGTTGCTTAAGGCATCCCATCAGTCAGCGGCGGCTACCATAAGTTGATGCGACGCAGAGAGAACCTTCTCTCTATCATTGCACTGCACTATGGCAAGCTTCTTCTCCACGGATTTCAACCAGTCATCGGCCTCCATGGGGTCGTTGGCTTGAGCAAAGGTGGGTGGTCGAGTCCTCATGAACTCTCCCATCCTGTTATGAGCCGGCGGTGGTGGTGGCGGTGGTGCCGGAACAGGGTTGTTGTTGTTGGCCTGCAATTGACCTAAAGTTTGGATCATAGTTTGCATAAGTTGGTTCTGCATGGCCATCAACCGTTCCAGGTGGTTTTCGCCAGCTCCGGGGTTAACAGGAACTTCATCGTGACCATCCTCTTGGTTGTCACAGATGTTCCTTCGGCCTGCGTTTCCTCTCACCATCTGTGGGAGAGCACGAAATAGAGTAGAATGTTAGAAGGTTAGGTAGATTCCCTCAACTATATGCATCAAGGTGAGTTGGACTATATATATATATTAGCCCATATGAGGATGTGAACAACTGCTGAAACATCTCACACCTCTTTCTACTTATGTGTGGATATGGACAATGTTTTGAGACGTCCCACAACTCACACTAAGAATATAATCACAACAATCATCACAAGGGCTCACACAACTCCTATTCAAGGATGGTTTCCTATGTCAAGGTAGTTTCAAGGCCAATCTAAGAATCCTAGGGTGCTTCCTTTGGTCAGCGTGGCTTAGCTATCAATCTGTGTCGGATACTAATCTGTGATTGTATCTAGGTGTGTATCCTATCCTTATCTGTGGCTTTTGATACCAATCTGTGTTTCCTATTTAGGCGTGTAACCCATTGTCAACCGAGGCTCTGATACCAATCTGTGACGCCCTCAATTCTGTGGAAAACCACGGAACCGAGAACTAATGCATATTGTGCCCAGGATGTTCATCACACATACACATATATTCCACAAACTGAATTCAGAATATATATAACCACGAATAACAGTTTATTACAATGTCTCATGAGTCTTGGACTCATGCTCATAGCGGAAGTCTTACTTCTATGCAGTGGAAGTCCTCTAACTAATGTGGAAGCGATTTAACTATTGCGGAAGCAAATCTAAGCAGCAATGGCTCCATCTCTATTCCATCCCACAGGCAAGGTTGAGAGCAGATAACACGCCTTAATGCTCCACTTGGTCTTCATAGTAGTCTTCTCCTGCTGCTGATGATGAAATAATAATGCAAGTTTGAGTACAATGATGTACTCAGCAAGTGCGGGAAAATATGATATGAAGCTCATAGCAAGGTAGGTATAAAAAGGCTCATTTGCAGAAAAGCAAAGTTATTTATCAAAAGCACGATAAAACAGCGACTTATCTTTAAGTGAATGTAATCCCAGCATGTATTAAAATACCAATCATACCTCCGTCATGTTCATAACCAGTCATCAATCAACCTCATTCTCACTCACGAATACCTCCTCGTATTCGCTACCATCTCATGAATACCATCCTGTATTCGCTACCATTTCACCTCATAAAACAACTTCGTCTCCCACCGAGACCAACCTTGTTGCCACGACTCAACAGTCATGCAACCCATCTTATCACCCGGACTCAACAGTCCCAAAACCAAACCATAACCAAACCATCCAAAACCATAACCAATAACCATCCCAACTAATCATGGCAGTTGGCCAGGCGCTCATGACCGTAAGCTTGGCTATCATGATAGTTTTAAGAACTCTGTAAAGTTTGCACCTCTTTACCCACAAGTTTGTGATTTCATCACCCGTCGGCGACTGCAGAACCTCCATTATACCAGTACACAACCGTCGGTGTATGGCCAAGAGATCACAAAATAGCCTTTACAAAGGAGCTACTAGATGTATGGACTCACTAAGGTTTCACCGGTCGGCTAGAATCTCCAATTCTCCCACCCACGGGCCCTCTCTTGTGCCATGCAGTTCCCAGGGCAGTTCTCACTCGACTCCCATTCCCCGCGCCTTCCACAGTGCATAACAATCTAGCAACTCACCTAATTACTCAGCTAAGCCGCACCCATACTTGGCCTTGTGGTGGCAATGTTATCCTGGCATGTGCATGCATGAACCGGTCCTTAGATCTACGGCAAGTAAACCGCCATCTCATGCTACATCATTCACAAACCCAGTCTTGCCCAGATCTCCCTCTGATCCATGTCCATTATTAACATCAGTTTCTCATATCATTACGAGTGCAGTTAGCTAGACACATCTATCTCGCTTCCCATTCCCATGGACTCAGCGAAGCATAAAAGTAAAAACCATACCCGACTCATAAACTTCCCAGGTGACAAGGGTGGTTTAACCAAAGCTAGTAAACTCCTATAGAAGGGTTTACCATCATGTTTGACTCAGCACGCACACCTCTTTGCAAAACAAAACAGTTTTACCCAAAACATAGGATCAATATGGTCAAGGAGCACTTGCCTTGTTCTTGCGGTTCCGGTTTCTCTTGGATCTCGAAACCTTGCTGTTGCAGCTCATCGTAGACAGCTCCCTGAGCTTGTCCTTCTATATAGGATTACGCACATACAAGATTCATAACAATCAATACCATGCACAAACTTTAAACTAGATGCGATGATGCATATGCATGTTATCCTATAATGCAGTTTTATTAGATCGGTTTGTACGTGTTCTTGCATGGCTATATGATGAACTGGGGTGTTCGGATCAGACGTGGATGTGGCGATGACCTTGTCTTTAGATCAACCCGATCAACAAGTGATCTGTCCACGAGAAAGCTTCTGTTCGAAAGGAATCGAAGAACAGATGCAAAGAAAACACAAAGATATCGTAAGGTGGTATTGGAGACCTAACTTACGTTCTTCTCGGTCTCGGGGTCCTTCTCTGATCAGACAGATCCTTGGGGCTCTCCTCCGGCGATCTTCCTCGCTGAACTCCGGCGATGGCTTTCTCGGCGAGTTTGGGGCTAGGGCTCTAAGTCGTCGGCTTTAGGAGTTATAAAAGAAGTTCGTGGTTTCGGACAGAGGTGCTGGGTTCTATTTATAATCGGGAGAAGAAGAGTCCTAACCTGATTGTATTCCGAATAAGAGTCCTATTCAGATCGTCGTTGAATCTTAACATCTTATCTTTAGTTGATCTGGTGCGGTAGCATTGTGGAATTGAGGTCGGTTTTTCCTCCGTACCGGTATTTCTACGCGTACAGAATCCAAATCGCTCCAGAACTCGTTACATTTGCAGTGATGAGCTCCGGAAGCTCCACGTGTCCATCGGGGCCTGGTCTCTCCTTTTCCGCAGAGACGAGCTCCGGTGGTGCCGCATGTCAAGCGAACAAGACCTCCCTCTCCTTCGGAGTCGAGCTCCGCGTGCGCCACGTATCCTAGCGGTCGGGACCTCCTCTCTTATTCGGAGGTGGCTCCACACATGCCACGTGTCAGTGCCGGACCTTTCCTCTCTCTCCAGAGGTAGCTCTGGGTGTGCCACGTATCCATTCCGGACCTCCCTCTCTTAGGAGGTGAGCTCCGTGAATGCCACGTGTCAAGTAGCGCCAGACTTTCCTTTCTTCTCAGAGACGAGCTCCGAGGTTAACACGTGTCCAACAGCGACGGACCTCCCGGAGATAAGCTCCGGTGGCGACATGTGTCCGATAGAACCGGACCTCTCGGAGGTGAGCTTCAAGATCGACACGTATCCCGCGCGACTGGTCCTCTGATTCCCGTGTTGACTAGCTCTGAAGGTGACATTTGTCCTGCGGAAATGCCTTTGCTTCTTCCGCAGAGGCTAGCTCCGGGCAACACGTGTCCCACAGGGTCGGACCTCTCCCCCTTTGTGGAGATGAGCCCCAAACCTGCCACGCAGCCAGTTTAGCGGCGGACCTCTCCTCACTTCGCAGGGATGAGCTCCAAACACGCCACGTGGCCAGCGACCGCAGTAAGTTGTCTTCGGCGCTCTTGGTGAACTGGATTTGGCTCTTATTGGCTATCTTTTTGACATTTTTCTCTGTTCCTACTTCTCTTAAAATGTTTTCTCTTCATAAAACATGAATATATTCTGAAACCAGAGATGAGGGTGTCACAAATTAAGTTTTGTAAAAAGACTTCCGCTGTTTTGTATCAAATAAAAGTTTGTATGTTGCTCTTATTCTTTTCTTGTGTGCTGTTGGGTGCCGCATCGCACGGCACCACGCTCTGTGATCCCGGAGTGGGTGAACCATGGGGTGGTCCCCACAGACGTGGTATCAGAGACGCATTGGGAATAGCACACTCAAAAAGAGCCTATTTTGAAAACTTAGAAGTAGTCGATTGAGGATTAGTCACTATGCCCACATAAGGTCTATTATAGTAGTAGTTACTAAGGTGGAAATGCTAACATACTTGTTATTAATTTGTAACGATGCTCCGACGTAAGGTAAGAGGTAAGGTACGCCACCGCAGGCGGATCAATTGCGGTAACTCACAATACGAGTAATAGTATGGAAGGATATACCGTGGCTTGGCACGGTAGTTAATAAGAGTCTCTGAACCTCTCTATGGTTCTGGGAGCATATGAAAACGCTGATCTCCAGCGTGATTTAGGCAAAAGTGAGAATACTCCATCGTGTGGTAAGCAACACGATAGTATGCAACTCTTGAACGTTCAATGTTCAAAGGGCCATACGCAGCACTCGCCATCGGCGTGCCTCAACGGTCATGAGGCAGTAGGTGGTATCCATTGGGTTGATAAAATTCCCAACCGTGACGACCCATTCACGCTCTACTTGGGTTCCCCGTGGTGTGGTGTGAAAACACGACCATGTACCTTGAGACGTGGCTTGACTCAACGATGATCCGTATGGCAATGATACGGACCGTATGTTTTATTATGATATGGAACTGTCTGAAATGTCAAAAACCCTTGTGTGCACCATTATTGTGTGTTCTTCTGCAGGTACATTAACCATGTCAGTGCATGACGTTTAGAAACCATTTGTGAGTGACGATTTTAGTTCCACCATTTGACACGTATATGCCGGAATACCGGCTTAGGATTTTTCTTTGGTGAGGAAACGTAGTACCGAGACTGCATAAAAGGATATTTTTCAAAGAAAAGAGTTAAAATGAAGTTTAGGATTCCATTTAGGGGTTATTGAACTCCCATATTGAACTGAGAGTCAATTGGGAGTATAGATTCAATCTCAACAACTTAGGAATAACCTCCCCAGTTTTCAGCAGAAACTTTGCTAAATTTAAACAGGGCATAACATAGGATTGGTTGACCCAATGGAGGTGTAGGATACCATTCTGGAAAGTTTTGAAGTCCTCTACAACTTTCCTGTAGAGCTACAGAACAAAATCGCCCTTCAAATGGATGCAAATATCAGATGAGTGGGCACTGTCCAGAAATAGGGCAGACCAAAATGCTCTCTGGAATTTTCTGTATTTCAACCACAACTTTCTGTAGAAAAATTTCTAAGGGTCAAGCAAGAAATCGTTGGAAAGTATAGAAAATGTGCTACAACTTTGTAGTTCAGTGTTTTCCTAGATTGAGGGCATAATATGATGGAATTTTGTGAACAATACAGCCACTTGCAAAGGAGGTGCTGTCAAAATTCCTGAGGAAATTCTGTCAATTTATAGAAATCATACCTCATAACCTAGGAAGGCTATAGAGGAAAATAAATACAATCTGGATTCCTTGTTGAGTCTACTACAATTTTGTTGTTGAACTTGAGTCCAGATTTTGCCTCCCAAGTGGTCGAAACAGTTGAATTATCCAGACTGGTCAGCTGAACCAGAAGCTGGACAGTGAACACCATGTTGAAGTTTTTCGACCAAAACAACTAGTTTTACCTTTCGATATCCAGTGGCTGTTGAAAAACAGCAAGTTGGAGTTGAAAAGTTTATGCATTCGACATATCACTTCGAGCTAGGACATGTTTGGGTCCGGTACAATAGCAAGGAATTACGCATTCTAACACAGTTAACATCCCGTGGCGACAGATGGTCGAAATGAACTTTTAACCCATAAAGTTCAATACTTTGGAACTCGATCGTGTGATACAGTCCAGGGATGTATATGTTGTATAAAGTTTATACTTTATCCATATGTGTGACTATTATGTGTATTATGTATTCCATTCCCGCACTACTATTGTATAGACTGGATGAAATAAACCAACATGTGCTGATCGTTTGAATGGTATGAATGCAGAATGGTGCGTACACGGTCCACGCAAGAGGAGGGAGGTCCGAGTCAGATTCGTGGTGATGAGTCTCCACCTCCGGAGCAAACCACGACGCAGCAGCAACAACCTCCTCCACCACCAGAACTTCCAAGAAATCTTGCGGAGGTTCTCGCTGCAGTACTCGGCTCGCGCGACAAGCAAACTGAGTTGCTGCGAATGCTGGTGCAGCAGAATGCGTCCTGTAAGGGAGGACGCCAAGACAATGGGCAACGCCAGTCCCAACAAAGTTCCTATTCAGATTTCCTGGCGATCCATCCACCGGTCTTTACGGAGGCCGAAGAACCTTTGGAGGCGGACAGCTTTATCTGCACTCTTGAGGCGAAGTTCGGTTTACTACGATGCACCGAACATCAGAAGGCGCTGTACGCAGCGCAACAGCTTCAAGGAGAAGCCGGTACATGGTGGGCGAACTACACCGCCTCCTTGCCGGCTGGCCATGCCTCACATGGACGGAGTTCCGGGAGGCGTTCCGCGCATATAATATACCTCCCGGTGTTATGGAAAGGAAGCTCCAGGAGTTCCTGGCGCTAAGACAAGGCGAGAGGAGTGCTCATGAGTACTCCAGGTTATTCAACAGACTGGTGCAGTATGCGCCAGGATTTGAGGGAACGGAAGACGATAAGTGAAACACGTTCTTCCGGGGCCTGAATTCCAAGATGAAGGTCCATCTCGCCCAAAGCAATCGCGGCACATTCAACGACCTAGTTAATGCCGCGATTTTACAAGAAAATGCTCAGCGTGAGCGCTGTTCTGATAAGAGGAAATGCAGCACGCTGACGAGCAGCAGTGGTGGGGCGCCACAAAAATACCGCGTGGTGTATCGCTCACCATCCGGTTAGAGATGGCAGCCACCGGCGTGACCGCCTCAGTTTCGCGGTTGACAATATAATGCGCTAGGTTTCCGACCAACGTATCCACCACAGCAACAGCAGCAGCAAAGGATGGTCCCGCGTGTGCCTCAGTTTCAACCGCGTGCACCAGGATTCCGTCCTCAAGTCGGAGGGACCCCGACACCTTACACATGCTTCACGTGTGGCCGTGTCGGGCATATTGCGAGGGACTGCCCCGAACAGCGACAGTGCAGGGGTGCAGCACCGTATCAGGGTGCAAATCAGCCCCGTAATCAGCCCAAGAAACCAGTACCAAAACCCGGCAACGTCCACCACTTAGCCATCGAAGACGTGCCGGAAGGCGAACCCGTCCTCGCGGGTACGTTTTCTTATTTAGATCATCCCGTAGTCATACTTTTTGACTCCGGTGCCACCCATAATTTCATAAGTCAATCTTATGTTATTAAGTATCAATTGCCTATCATTCCCACAAATAGTTCATACTTCATATGCTCTCTGGGTGGGAAAATAACAGCTGATAGGATGGTCTATAGGGCACCATTACAATTGGGTGGAATCTATATCCAACTTCTCTAATCATGTTAGAGAGTCAGAAACTTGATGTCATTTTAGGAATGTCATGGCTACATCGCCATGGTGCTGTTCTTGACAACATTCCACGTGTGGTTCGTTTAAACTCTCCACTTCATGAACCACATGTCCTTATTCTTGACCGTTCGGTTCGAGAAGCTCCAGCCACATATAACACGGAAGCCACAAAACTTGAGGATATTCGTGTGGTCCGTGAATACCCGGATGTCTTTCGGGATGATATTCCGGGCATGCCACCCGAAAGAGATGTCGAGTTCAAGATTGAACTTGTACCTGGGACGACACCGATATCACGGAGACCGTACAAGATGGCTCCGAATGAGCTAGCTGAATTGAAGGAGCAGCTCAATGATTTAATGAAGAAGGGTTTCATTCGACCGAGTTCCTCGCCATGGGGATGCTCGGCGCTGTTTGTGAATAAGAAGGATGAAACCTTGAGGTTGTGTGTGGACTACCGACCTCTCAACGCCGTCACCATCAGGAATAAATATCCACTGCCCTGCATCGATATTCTCTTCGATCAACTTGTGGGTGCAAGAGTGTTTTCAAAGATGGATCTTCGCTCCGGATATCACCAAATCAAGATCCGAGCGGAGGATATTCAGAAGACGGCCTTCTCGACGAGATACGGATTTTATGAATACCTCGTCATGTCCTTTGGTCTCACCAACGCCCCGGCACATTTCATGTACCTCATGAACTCAGTGTTCATGCCGGAGTTGGACAAGTTCGTGGTGGTGTTTATCAACAACATCTTGGTTTACTCCAAGTGTGAAGAAGAACACGCCGAACACCTGCATACCGTGCTTCAACGATTGCGAGACCATAAGCTTTATGCCAAGTTCAGCAAGTGTGAGTTTTGGATCAGCCAAGTGCCATTTCTTGGTCACGTTATTTCGGCAGAAGGCATCGCAGTTGATCCAAGAAAAATCGAACATGTGCTGAAATGGAAGTCCCCCACATCAGTCCACGAAGTCAGGAGTTTCCTCGGGTTAGCAGGATATTATCGGAGATTCATACCAAACTTCTCCAAGCTTGCTAAGCCGATGACTGAACTGTTGAATAAGGTGATCAAATATGTTTGGAGCTCAGCTTGTGAAGAAGCTTTCCAAGCATTAGTGAACCATCTTACAACAGCCCCGGTGTTAGCTCAACAGGATACAACCAACCCCTTCGACGTATATTGTGATGCGTCCGGCGTCGGGCTTGGCTGTGTATTGATGCAAGGAGGAAGAGTGGTCGCCTATGGCTCACGTCAACTTGTAACCACGAGCAGCACTATCCGACTCATGATCTTGAGCTCGCTGCTGTGGTGTTGGCCTTGAAAGTGTGGAGGCACTATTTACTCAGGAACTTAGTGCACCTCTACACCGACCACAAGAGTCTGAAGTATATATTCACTCAAAAGGAGTTGAATATGCGGCAACGGAGAAGGCTAGAACTGATCAAAGACTATGAGATCAAGATTCACTGCAATCCCGTAAAGGCAAACGTGGTTGCCGACACCTTAAGCCGCAAATCTCATGTCAACAATCTGTCCATCACCCCACTTGAAGAGGAGGAGCCAAGTCTGTACTTGGTTCCATATGGGGCATTATATAATCTTGCTCTCGTCCCTACCATACGAGAAGAGAATATGGAAGCTCAGAAGGAAGACATGGGAATGTCGCAGATTCGGAGAAGGATGAAGAATGGCAAAATGAAATGCTTTCGAAGAGATGAACACGACACTCTATGGTTTAAATACCGTATAGTGGTACCCCGTGATATGAAGCTTCGGAAGAAAATCTTGGACGAAGCTCATTTGTCCAAGTATTCTATTCATCCGGGCAGCAACAAGATGTACCAAGATCTGAAAACAAGGTTTTGGTGGACACGGATGAAAAGAGAAATCGCAAAGTACGTATCCGAATGTGATACGTGTCGGCGGGTGAAAGCCGACCATATGCGTAAAGCCGGACAGCTGCAACCATTGAACATTCTGGCGTGGAAATGGGAGGATATCAGCATGGAGTCCATTGTTGGTTTACCTCTCACGTCTCACAAGCATAACTCGATTTGGGTAATAGTCAATCGACTAACCAAGTCGGCTCATTTTATCCCCGTACATACAAAGTACGTGGCCAAGCAATATGGGGAGTTGTATATCGCAAGGATCTTGTGCTTGCACGGTGTTCCCCGCTCCATTATTTCAGATCGTGGTGCGCTGTTCGTCGCTCGGTTCTGGAAACAGCTGCACACATCGTTGGGGACCAAACTGATCCGAAGCTCCGCGTATCACCCGCAGACGGATGGTCAAACTGAACGGGTGAATCAAGTGCTTGAAGACATTCTACGTGCTTGTGCCATCCACCACGGCAAGAATTGGGACGATCATTTGCCGTTGGTGGAGTTTTCTTACAACAATGGCTATCAAGCTAGCATCAAGATGGGGCCGTATGAAGCTCTCTACGGCCGGAAATGCCGCACACCTCTCAACTGGTGCGAGTCCGGTGAGCGAGTTATCTACGGCATTGAACTTGTGAATGAGGCTTAAGAACGAGTGCGAGTAATACAAGCCAATCTCAAGGCTGCTCAATCTCGTCAGAGGACCTATGCGGATAAAAGATGCCGCCCTCTCCACTTCGACCTCGGGGACCATGTTTATGTCCATGTGTCTCCGATGAAGGGAGTTCATCGTTTCGGAGTGAAGGGCAAACTTGTGCCGCAATTCATTGGTCCATTCACCGTCATTGAAAAATGCGGATCCGTGGCCTATCGCTTGGAGTTACCGGCGTCGCTTGCAGGAATTCACAGTGTCTTCCACATCTCTCAGCTGAGGAAGTGCCTCAAACCCTCGGCTGAAATCCGCACTTAAGACATAGAAGTTCTCCAACCGGACCTCACGTACACGGAGTATCCAATCCGGATTATCGATGAAAAGACTCGCGCCACAAGAAACTGGACCTTATGGTTCTACAAGGTCTTGTGGAGTAACCATACCGCTGATGAGGCGACATGGGAAAGCGAGGAATATCTACAAACTAATTATCCAGACTTGCTATCATCATATAACCGGTAAAGTTTCCCCAACTTTACTTTTCTTTTGGAATATCGTGACGAGATTCTTTTTAAGAGGGGAGGGATGTAAAATCCCCAAAATGTGGTAGCAAGAAAAATTCAGCTCATGTACACTTAGGAAAAATGAGTGGAATTAAAACTTTGAATTATAACGGTGTAAGTTCAAAGTGAGGATTTAGACTTCCCAAAAACTTCCAAACATGGAGACCTAAATGCATAATTTGGATCTTCATATTTCAAATATTCAACCTTCCAAATTTCAGCTCATTTGGAGGGGTTTTAGTATTTGTTTGGGATTAAAAGAGGAAGCCCTCTAATCTGAATTTGAATTTCAGTTTCAGATCCCAACTTCCTCAATTTGCAATTTTGGTTCCACAAATGTTTTCTCCACATTTGAATTAGCAGCCATGCCAATAATCAGAAACTTTGGAGTTGGTTTGCTATGTTTTTTGAAAAATGCAAAAGGGAGAATTTAAATACCATTTCAAATTCAAATGATCAAACACAATTCAAACTCCACACCAGAATTCAAACTATTTGAATTCAACATTTCAAACCTTAGCTTTGAGTTGAAGTAAAGCATTCAATTGTGAGTACCGTGGTAAAAATCTCAGTGGAAAAATTTGATTAAAAGAGGAGGAGGTGGGACCCAGTAGTCAGCCTCACAACAGGGCTACCGCCCCTGTTTTGCTTTGGCCTATCGCCGAGACGCCGCCAGCTCCCGGCGAAACCCGCTCCCGAGGCCTCTACCGCGCCACCTCCTGGTTTCCATCACGTCTGCTTGTCCTTATCACCTCAGCCCGAGTGCAACAGGGCTATTTCGCCACTTCCAGCTCGTGCTTCGGCCTCTGTTCTGCTCCCACGCGTGAACGCGAGCCGCCAACGCTGCCTCTGCCATTTTCGATCGCGAGCCGGTGTTGATCCTTCCTTGCTCGAGCTGCCAACACAAAAGGGGAGCGCCAACATGGGTACAAGGTATTCCCCAGCTCAACTTTGACGCTCGGGGCTGCTGTTGGCCCTAATTCGAAGATCGGCGCCAAGAACCGAAGCCACCGGCGGAAACCGAAGTCGGGCCACCGTGGACAGAGCGCCACGGACACCCTCTTCCCCAACTTGATGTACACAAAAGTGCGTTTGCATGTCCTTATTGGGTATCCGGAGGCCGTTTAGCGGTTGCTAGAACCGGTAGCAAGAATTTCGCCGTTTCCCGAAACTGTGTGCAGACGGGTAGGGCTCGGTCTAACCCAAAATTCGTGTTGCACGATAAACTAGAGCTCGGGCAAGCTTGCATACAGCTTCCATACTTCCTAGCGCCCCTCCTCGACGAAGAACCAAGCAAAAACATCCATAAATGAGGGAGTTCTAGCTGTTTTCTTAGTCGCCGGTGCAAAAGTACCTTGGGTTACCGTGGAGCCACCGGTTGCCGGCTGTTTCACCGGCGTTAGAGGCCATTACTAGCTTCTACACCGTCCACTAGTGCTCCAGAGACAAAAATCCGAGAGTTTAGTGAGGTATTCGGCTCGGTTGACCTCGCCGGAACCCTAGTGGCACACTGCCGCCGTTGCGCACCACTCTCCGGGCATCGCCAGCCGCCAGAGACCATGCCATCGAGTTCAGCATGCCAACTTAGTGGGGGACGGCAAGTTTGAGGCCGGGGGGAGGCCGGGAAGTTGATTCCGGCAGCCCTCACCAGAGCACGCCGCCACTGCCCTCTGTTTGGCGCGAGGAAGGAGATGAACTGACATGTGGGGCCCGCAGCTGAGTTTAAACTTTTCCAGATTTTCCTAATTTGGTTCAAACTTTGGAGAGCCATAACTTTGTGTAGGAACCTCCAACAATTGTGAAATAAATTTTGTTGGATTCCTCTAAGAGAATACTATACATGGGTACAGACCAATGGTTATGAAAATCTCTGTATTTGGCTCATTAATTCAATTAAGGAAAAGCTTGTAGGAATTTTCGTAGGAGTTCTGTTTATTGGAAAATTCCCAAGTTTGGGCAGCGCATTCTTCCAAAAATCATTGAACTCCAGTAAAAATTTCAGAGGCATTGGACCTCATTTTCTTGACTAAATGTGGTGTCAATTCTTTATGTCTCTGAAAAATGGGAAAATAAACAGAAGCAATTTCAGCATTTCTTATCAACTTCCAAAATTCATATCTCTCTGTTGGTAGCTCCAAAAATTGTGAAACAAATTTTTTTAGAACCATTGAGACTTACCCTAATTAGATCTTTCACTGTTATACATGTTAAAACTCCATATTTGGGCTCAAAATTCAGAGAAGCCTTGTATTTGTGGGAATTTTAGAGACCACAAGGTGCAACGAAAATTCTCCAAATTTTGCTCAGATCATCCTTAGAGAGTCTAGTATCCACTGGAAAAATCCCAAAGCCAATTAAGGAACCTAAATAACAGTAGATATAAATAGAATATACTTCTTATATAACACTTGCACTTATGCATAGATTTTGTTACATTTCATTTAGTGACCGAAGTTGAGGATGCACCGGAGCCCTTGGACGTCCTCCCACCTGAAGCTAACTTCCCGTTTGACTCGCAACCAGGCAAGCCCCGATTTGCATTTAAGTACTTTTGCAAATTTTTTATTTGTACCACTTATGTCTAGGGTGAATGCTTGCATTAGAGTTAGGGCGATTGAAACCCCACTTGCATAACCTTTTAAATACTATGGAGGGTTCGGTAGTTTATAAACTCGATGAGATAGGTATTTATCACACGGGATGAGAAGAGGTAGAGAATGGACTAAGTTGTGAAACTGAGACCTAGCAGCAGGGATAGGATGCAGTGAGCGGAGGTCTCACGTGCGTAGCCCTGTTGTTGTCGATTGAGGACCGAGCCATGTGCAGCCCTGCTGGACAAGTATCGAACAGTACAGGATGCATACTGGCATATGGGAACCAGGAAACTGATGTAATTGGTTAACCTGGCTGCCGAGACTTACCCAACCGTTTTATAGGAGTGGGTTGAGGGTAGCAAGGTGTAAATCTGCCAGTGGGCACAGACATGCTCCACGCGGGGACCTCCTGCCCGTTACGGATGGACCGGTTCGGCATTTGTGTTGCCATTGCAAGGTTGTTGCATACAACAGAGTAGGAAGGTGTGAAGCACCACGATTCTGAAAGTGGGTGTATGTGACATGTTATCCGGGTGTGTCCTTAATGCAATCACCGTCCCTCGCGGTTATTTGAGTATCCGCTTGTTCACTGCGCTGTGACGTAGTAAGAAGTGAAATAAGCCAACTGAATATGCTGTATTGAACTATTAATGTCTTGAAACCTTGTATGATGCAGTTATATAGCTAATTAAGTTTATATTCCACTTTGGGCATCACCACATCGGAGGAAAGCGTTTCTTGTTTGATTGTGGACTTCCGATGTGAGGGCTGTCTAAGGCTCATTAAACTGTGGCTATAAAACTGAAAGTAAGGATCAACATGTAGGCGTGTCTTTTTGCAAAGTCTTTGTCATATATTGTACATCCCTGCATCTATAGTTCCATGCCTAGGGTAGTCGGTTAAGCCTTGCTGAGCCATCGTGCTCACGTTGCAATATTTGAGCTGTGTGCAGGTGAGAGCTATGAGGAGGGGTCCGAGGACGGGGCGACGCCCCCGTCGGGGTACACGGCCGAGCTGGAGCCCTGCACGCCGCCGTGATCTCCGTTTGAGTGCTGCTAGCGTGTAGCGTCCCCGGGCTGGACGGCTGCACTTTTGCATAGTTAGGATGAGAGGCTATCTATGTATAATACTTCTGCTGTTTAATTAAGTTTTGTAAAAAGACTTACACTGTTTTGTATCAAATAAAAGTATGTATGTTGCTCTTATTCTTTTCTTGTGTGCTGTTGGGTGTCGCATCGCACGGCACCACCCTCTGCGATCCCGGAGTGGGTGAACCACGGCGTGGTCCCCACAGTAACCGGTTTAATTTCCACAGTTGCTGCTATGTGCGGCCGGTCCCCTTCTTCAACCTCCGGCTGAGTTCCCCGCATGCGCTCGGCCCTCGCCAAACAGAGGTGGCGCCCTCGCCGGAGTGAAGTTCCCGGCTACCTCTCGGTCTACTTATAACCGCCTGTGGATTTAGGAGGGTGGAGAATTCGTTTGTAAGGTGAGGTCAAGCTGCCGGTGGCCGGAAGTAGGCTGGCGACGTGCGGCGGCCTCGGGACAGTTTCGGCACCGTCGGACAGTTGTGCTAGCCCGCAAAACTCTCAATTGATTGGCTCTACAGAACCAGGAAACCTCGAGGCAGATCGTCGAATACGCAAACTAGCTCGAGAACATTGGCTAATAGGGTTTCACCGTGTGCCCAAGACGTCCGCCGCGTTTGAGCTCGGAAAACTTAGAAATTGGTTGGCCTACGTGCAGTTTCAAGCTAGGTTTGCAAAGGAAATTCGCCAACTACTATAGCTCATTTGTGCACGATTTGGTGAACCCTAAGTGAGAATTGAGCACGAATTTTGGAAGTTCTTACCGGAAGGTCCGTGGATGTGCACCGGAAGAAAAACGCCAAATTCGGGTGCGAGGGTTCACGGCTTTATCTGAGTTTCTGGGAGGAGAAGCACTGATCACCGGCGCATCCTTGGTTGTCCTTGCACGGGCATGCAACCTTCCCAGTTGGGCTGTCCACGAGAGCACCTTGTGGCAGTAGCTTTCGGTTGCCGCGAAGAAAATGTGTGCTCGGGTAGGATGGGCAAAACATCGGTTGTTTTGCGCCGAGGAGGTGAAGGAAGAGCACCCGGTGCGGTTTTGCAGCTCGTGGAGACTCTGTGCGTGTTGGTTTTGCCAGTCGCCCGCTCGTTCAACATTGCGGCAGTGAGCGGCGCTGTTTTCTGTTCTTGCTCGTGAGGATGAAGCAAAGTCCAAGTTGATTCGGTTTTGTGAGCAACGGATCACGGCGTGAGCTGAGGAAGCACGAGTAGGTATCCAGCACGACGCAAGAAGCTGGAGGTTGCTGCCCTCGGTGGCGTTCTGTGCGAGCTCAGGTGGTTCGAGTGGATCAGGGAACAGAGGACCCGATGACTTCGGTTGCAAGTGTCCCTGTTTCACTGCCAAGTGGTCAACTTTGATTTTCCCTCTCAAAAAGATCTTCTCCATGCTAATCCCCTTAATATGATATTTCTGAAGTTTAAAAGTTGGCTGAAATTTGACTTACCCGAATTCAGTTTGAATTTGCCTTTCATATTTGAATTCAGCTCAAATTTGAAAATGCCCCTATTTAACTCCTTTTTAGCCCACTCTTAAACCAAAAGGTTGCCACCATGAATTTCCTCAAATTCAAATGTACAAGGGTTCATGTGTATTCAAAAGTTTGGCCACAATTGAGGTGAGCATTTGAGTTTAAAAATCTGCTTTTTAATCTTTCTCAAGCACATGAATGATTAACACATGGGTTTAACTCAACATTAGTTCGAAACCTTCAAATGAATGGTTGAGCCTGTTTTGTTGGACACCCATGTACACCACCACATGTAGAAAGTTTTACTAAGTCCCATTTTTCATGAACTCAAAACACATGGCATTCAAGCTTCGGTTTATTTCATATACATTTTTGGAACTTTTACATATAACAAGTAAGTCTAGGAAAAATCGTTTAAGCTTGGAGACTTGGTATGAAAAATGATTTTTCCTATAGGAACAAGAGATAAGAAGTTTGTAAAGTGGTCAACTTTTTGGGAAGGACCATACAAAGTTGTTGGTATTGTTTAAGGAAATTTGTACTTTGTGGAAACCTTGCAGGGAGAAGGTCTGGGTAAAGATCTTAATGGGAGGTACTTGAATAAGTATTATACTAGCATATGGCAAGAAGGATTACTCTATCTCCAATCTTGTGTGTTATCGAGGAGTTTGCAAGGTTAAACAGATGATTTATTTGATAAATTGTTGCTAGAAAGATGTTTTTTGGCATACTCTGTTTGCATTAAAATAGGGGGGCATGTGTTGGGTGTCAAGTTTGGTACCATGTTTTGCAGGTGGAAGGGCCAAAAAAACTTGGTGCCGAGGGCAGTTCATCATGAAGAGGCAAGGTACAAGTGTGCGGGTTGGGTACAAGACTTATACTGAGATTTATCTTGCGGCAGCAAGGAGCAAGCGCGAAAACTACGAGATGGTGTGGGCCGAGGAAAAACTTAGGAGATTTCGGGCTGAACCTAACGTCGTGCAACCTGCACTTGTACATGACAACTTGTAAAATAGATGGTGTAGGCGTGGCATACATGCCGAGGGGATAAGTTAGGATTAGAAGTCATGTTTTGTTTAGATAGCAGTCATATCTAGCTAGAACTTTAGGTCTATTTAATGGCAGCTTGTTGCCGAGAAAACTAGAGAACAACTTTCGATCAAATCATTTGTATTCTTTCAGTTTCCTTAGTTGTCTAGTGACTTTGGTGCTTTGTCATGTAATACACTCGTGTTTCTCCAAGAAAACGAGAAAACTCCTTCGTTTATCACTGAAACTCTTGATCAACTCTGCGTTGTATCTAAGTTTCGGTAGATTTCACAGAGACACAGCAACAGGTCCCAGCATTGGTTCAGCGATGTTTAGGTTAGTCATTGTCTTAGGATGGTAATTGTACTGCAGCTCCTAAAGTATTTACATAGCCTGCAAGCGTGCTGCTTGGATAGTTAAATAGTGTTGGATGTCTCGTAGACCCACGGATTGTAGGGGAAGGCGGTAGGTGGTGATAACCTGTCCTCTGTACTCCCCCACGTTCGGCTATGCCACAGGCTCTTGGTGGGAGTCGCTTTGGTATTACCAGGGGTAAGCCCGTGCCCGATATGTTGGACCACTAAGCCCTAGTATTCACTACTAGCATAGCCATGTGTACACTATTAGGCTATGCATATGTATACTAGAAGCACATTAGGAGCAACCCTTTACTTTACCTTAACTCTCACTAAGACTATCTTACGTTTGGAGTAGATTGTTTTAGTGTGTGTCACACCACCCCTTGATATCTTTTTGTCCATCCTACTTGGTGTTGGTGAACAGATCAACGGAGTTGCCTGTTTCGTGGTAAATCTCGGTGTTAGTCACCGAAACATAGATGGATACAAGGTTCCTAAGGCAGGAACGTGATAAGTCTCACTTATGTGGAGAGAACCGGATGCTTTACTCGGCAAAGCAACAAAGACTATAAGCTACGCCGAATAACTATGAAGAACAAGTAAAGAAACAAGTAAAAATGAAAGTTGTTGATTGAATCTTGGATTGTATTGTGTCCGATTTCTCGGCAGAAGGCTGCCTTTATATACACCCGGTACAACCTCGACGACTCTATCTTTCTAAGTTAAACTAAGACTCTATCTTATCTCTAAGTTAAAACTAAGATTCTATCTTATCTCTAAGGCACGAACAATATCGTTCAAACACTTCTAGAACGATTACATGACGCAAACACAAGATTTCACATGGTTTGAGTCCTCTTGAGAGCCTTCAAGTCTTGCTCCGGCCTTGGTTACTCATGTCTTGGCTTGTTTATCTCTTGGCCTTGAGGAAAACTTGGTCTTCCCAAAATGGATTCTTCCCTGTGAAACAAACAACCACTTTTCACTCCCAACACATGCCCCCCTATTTTTGGGCAAACGGAGAATGCCAAAAAACATCTTGCAAGCTCAACCTTCTTGCCATACACTTGGGTAGAACCTTTTCAAGTATCTTACATTGATAGCTTTTCCCGACTTCTCTCCTTGCAAGCTCTCCACAAAGTAAGCATTCCCGGGAACAATTCCTACAATCTTGAAGGTCCCTCCAAACTTGGTGACCATTTGGCAATCTT
Source organism: Neostapfia colusana (assembly GCA_030760725.1). Lineage (NCBI taxonomy): Eukaryota > Viridiplantae > Streptophyta > Magnoliopsida > Poales > Poaceae > Neostapfia > Neostapfia colusana. The sequence continues at coordinate 77,802,359 of JASWHV010000010.1, read as the reverse complement.
TGTCTTGAGTTCCCAATGGTAAAATCATTCTCCATACTAAGTCTCCGACATGGAATAATTTCTCTCAAACTCTTTTGTTATAATGCTTGGCCACCCTGAGTTTTGGCTTCCATTCGGCTCTTGGATACTTCATCCAACTTGTCCATCAACAATTCTTGATAATCCATAACCGAAAGGTTGTCTTGTTGATCTACTTGACATGCCTTCATCTTGATCTCCACAGGTAACACGACTTCTTATCCATATATATGCTCAAAAGGAGTTACCTTCGTGGCACCGTGTCTTGTTACTCAATGAGCCCATAGAGCTTCATTCAATGTCTCATACCATCGCCTTGGGTTCTCCTTGATCTTCTTTTTGATGAGCTTGATCAAATATTGTTGCTAGCTTCGGCTTGTCCATTGGTTTGAGCATAGTATGGGGAAGAGTTCAATAGTTTTATCCTAAAGGATTCGACAAACTATCTAAACTGGGAAGATATGAATGCTCCTCCTTGATCTATGGTAGAGTTTGTGGAACGCCGAATCTATAGATGATATGCTCAAGGACAAAGGTTGTTACCTCTTTGTACGTGTTGTTGTTAAGTGGGATGGCCTCTATCCACTCGGTGAATAAATCCGTAGCAACCAACAAGAAGTGATGCTTCTTTGATGACGCTGGTGTTGACGGTCGTGAAGTAATCCATAGCAACCAACAACAAGCCTGCAGGAGTAATGTTTCAGGCAGAATCACAAGGAGTCGATCAACACATGCAGCCATGGTGATGACACCTGGCGATGCCACCACGATACACTCTTTCCCATGAGTACCAAGAGGAAGTGGATCCATCATGAGATACACCTGGATGGACCCCATCTCAATCTTATGGGGATGGAAGATCATCGTGGTAATACGCATCGAGTGACCAATGGGCCACTGGAACAGTATGGGAACCATATGGCTCTCACTCAAGCTCAAGTAGCTTGACTTCTCATCCAATGAGTGCCAGACATTCCTTTTCGGCTAGAGGTTAGCGTAACTTTAGCCAAGGAATGATGGATCTAACTCAACGGATGGGAGACCTTGAAATGTGAACAGAAGACATCCTTAATACACTTCAATGTCACATTCAAGGCACCCACGATTGGCAGCAACAAATCGACGTCCAGTTCAACAATGTCAACGCCACACTGGAACAACAACAGGCCGACCTCTTGGCCTATTTCCATCATCAAGGGTTCACCTTATCACCGAAGTTGATGAAGAACAAGCTTGGGGGAGGACACCCACTTGAGGTAACTTGTATCACCTTGAATTTCATACCATTTCCTTATCACCTCACGTTGCATTTAAAAAAAACCTTAGTCTAGGATTTGAATTAAATAAATAATGCGGGGTAAGAATTTTATGCTTTGCATAAGATGAAATGATGGATAGTTGCTCTGTTTTATTTTTTCTTTAGTCCCTAGTATAAAACTTAGTATTCTCCAACTATTGAGTTTATTGGTTTTGAGTAACTTTACCTTAAAACTTAAAAATTGTGGGTAGCATAAGATTGCATCTAATTCTAGGTTGTTGTGAGATATGGTATTGCAATTGAGCAGCTAAATTCTAATCAAAGTGAAACTCAATATCCAGAGAAACACAAATTGGTTCAAATTTGAATTTTTCCTCACTTGGTTAGAATTTCCTACAAAAACAATATGATACTATCACTAGATAAAACCTTATGCGTATGCTATGTGCTTTCACATTGAGCCTAGTCAAACTAGTATAGACCTATGAGAGATTCTTTTCATACATCTATGATGAAGATATCACGAGCACATGGTAAACTTCTACACTAGAAGTTAGCAATTTATTCATCATACCATTCCACCATAAAAAGATAATCCATATTTTCCATGTCAAACACTCTCTTAGAATTTATTGAAAAAAAGAGTAGAAGACATGGAAAAAAGAGAGAAAAAATAAAGTAGCCATGTTTCATCCCTACAATAAAGAGAGTTCATAAAAAAGAGTTATCTTCCACTTCCACATATCATCCATTACACATGCACATATTGATCTAGAATATGATTAGTTTTCTCCTAAGGCTTATTATTTTTACTTAGCAAAACTTGTGATGCAAATATGCCTACTCTTTTTCCCTACCAAGCTCCACAAAGACCATATTTAGAGGTAGGATCAAAATAGGCATTGCCTTGGTGAGGGAAATTCCACTTGAAAATAAGAGTGATTGAGAGTATCATTTGAGGAAACATGAAAATTGAAAACCATTTAAAACTCTCCAGACTTTAAGTGGAACTTAGAATTGAGGTGATGCATGCTTGATTTGCTGTTCTATATTTCAACCGCCCAAGAAGAGGAGAAGGCATACGCCCCATATTGACTAAGGTAATGGGTGGGTAACATTGCTAATTTATTCAATACAAGGTAGAATATTTTTTTGTGCACTTGGTACTATTGAAAAGTAGAACATTGTAGCAACTCCTGATCAACAGCCTAAGTCTCGAAAGTCTATGCAAATCATTAGTTTCCCTATGCTTTCTTCTCTACCGGGACTATGTTTGAGACCCACTCGGCATATCTACTGTGAAATCCCAAAGTTCTAGCAAGTGGAGCTGCAAGTCACCCCGAGAAAATGAGAGGGAATTTAAATTTTTGAATACAACGGTGTAAGCTCCAAATGATAAAGTAAACGGGCAACAATATCCAAACACGGAGACCTAAATCTACCATTTGGCTCTGCACACATCCACGGGTAGCCCGGAAAATTTTCAGCTCATTTGAAAAAGATTTCCTATTTGTTGGAATTAAAACAGGAGACAATTTGAATTTGAATTCAAACTTCAGTTTCAAATTCCAACTTCACTGAAATTCAAATTTGAGAGCACCATTGTGTTCTTCATATTCCTTTTGGCTTATCCTCCAAGTTTCATCAAATTTGGAGTTTATTTTCTAGCTCAAATGGAATTGGAAAGAAAAGAAGAGGGGAAAGGGGCCCCACAGGTCAGTAGACTTACCCCCGAAGTATACTCGGTTCTCACGTGGGCGACCGGAGGCAGGGAGCGCGCCAGCTCCCAACCCGACCACCTCTTCACCGTGCCACCTCCTTCTCTGTGGCTGAGATCACCGGATGAATTGCCGTGATCAAGTCGTTCTACTGCCCACGTGGACCTCACTCACTCTCTCCAGCCTCCTCGCACAACCGAAGAACCGCACCGCCCGACATCCTCTCTGCTCACCGGCGCCCGGCCGACACAAGGTTCTTTGTGCCCGATGAGCTACACAAAAAAGGTCCGCTCTATGGTGCTGAACACAACCATGCCGACCCCACTTTCTCTCTTGCACGATCGGTGGGGAATTTTGCCGTCGAGTGCGTCAGTAGTCATTGAACCGAGCCGCACAAACCCCCCAAAATTCATAGTGATCACTTCCCCAAAGCTTGTGCCGAGCTATATACATTATCTAGACACTCCCACGCTCCTATAGGATCAAGAACCATCGAATTTCATTGAGTTTTGGCGCTGTTCTTCGAGAATTTTGCGCCGGTGCCGGTTTTGGCCCTAGGTCGCCGATGAGCTCGTATTTGCAGCCTCTTTTGAGCTGATTTGAGCGCATGCCGGTGAGGAGGATGCCACCACAGTACTCTAGGAACAAGAACCGAAGAGTTTGAGCCACTGTAGAGCGAGTGCGACGCCGCCGAAGGTTAGCTGCAGCCACCGCTCGTCGCCGGCCCATTTCCTGTGATCGGGGGCCTCGACCGACCCAGGGGATGAGTTTCCCGTGCTCCTAAAGGGAGGGGCAGCGAGTGGGAGCCCTAGGGGAGGCCGGAATAATGTTTTCCGTGGAGCTCACCGGAGCGCCACCACTGTGCTGCTGCACGCGTGAGGTTGAAGAAGAAGCTGTGGCGTGGGGCCCGCGCACCAGAGTTTAAACTTTTTCCCTCATTTTCCAGTTTAGTTCAACTTCTATTTCTAATAACTTTTGATAGGAACCTCCAAAAGTTGTGAAATAAATTCCAGTGGATTCCACTCAGTGAGTACTATCTAGGGGTGCATCCCAATTGTTATGAAAATCTCTAGATTTGACTCATTAATTCACTTAACAAAAATCTTGTAGGAATTTTTACAGGAGTTCTGTGTATTGTAAAATTCCCAAATTTGGGAAGGACATTCTTCCAAAAGTCCTAGAACTCCAGTAAAAATTTCAGAGGCATTGGACCTAATTTGCTTGGCTAAATGTGGTGTCAATCCTTTAGGTCTCTGAAAAATAGGAAAAATACACAGAGCCAATTTCAGACTTTTACTCAAACTTCATAAATCCATATGTATGACTAGGAAGCTCCAAATTGGGTGAACCAAATTGTATTGGATTTATATCTGCGAGTACTATCCAAGAAAACAAGTTCTAGCTCATGAAACTTATTCTTTTCCAGAATTAATTCCCTCAAGTTTAAACTGCTGGGAACTTTATCTGGAGAATTCCTTTATGGAAAATTCTGAAATTTGGCTAGGATGTTCATTTGAAAATTCTTGAGTCACGGGAAAAATTTCAGATCAATCCAAGTTCATTGAGTCCCCTAATTGTGTGATTAAGTTAACTGCCCTGAGAAAATATAAAAATGTCCAGAAACATTTTTCAGATTTTCTCAAATCTTGATTAGGGCATAACTTTCTCTAGGATTCCTCAAATGATATGAAACCAACTCCATTAGAACCATCTCAAACTCTAGTTTCCAGAAAGTAATGGTTAGATCCAAGAAAACCCTTGGAAATCCTTAGAAGCTCTAGAATTGACCATTTATAATTTTATTTTTGCAGAGCTCAAATGAGCTTTGTTTCGAGAAATTTGGTCAAGTCTCTGATTAGGTCCTTACCAAGCCACCATAAAAATTTCAGATACAAATGGGATGTCTAGATAGAGTTACAGTCTTTACATACTAACATTGCAATTAAATTGACATATCGGTAATGTACTTACATGTAGTTGCTGAAGGCGAAGAGACCCCGGAAGTGTTGGACTTCCTACTTCCGGACGAGACCCCAACTTCTGACCAGCAGCAACAAGGCAAGCCCCAGTTTGCATTTAACAAAGTTTATAGAGTTTTGCTTTATATATACTTTACCTTGAGGTATTTATGTGCATTAGGTGTAGGATGGATGAAACCCAAATGCATAACCAGATCATTCCCACAAGAGTGAGGGTAGTGTCTAAGTCCTCGAGTAGTACATGCTATGCTTAATGTGTATAAGCTTCGGTACAAGTCGAGTAGTTGGAATCTACTCATTAGTATAGGCTTTGGGACACACGGGATTGGTTCGAGTGATGTGAGATCACTTTAGTAAGAAAATGAGACTAGTCAGGGGCTATGGCGCAGCAAGAGGAACTCTTGTGTGTGCAGCCCTGTCCATGTCAATTGAGGACCGATCCGTGTGCGGCCCCGCTGAACAAGTATTGAACGTACCAAAGGCATATCGGATATATGGGCCCCGATAAACCGATGTAACCTATACCTCCGAGAGTCGAGGCATAACGCACCAATTTATAGGTGTAGGTTGAGGGCAGCAAGGTGGAAATTCGCTAACGGGCATAGAGAGATGCTCCGTGTAAGGAACCTCCTGTCTGTTTGGGTGCGACTGGTTCGGTGTTTAGGCTGTTTGGTGAAAGGTTATCCCGTATGACATCGAGTGAGCGTGCTGTGCCGCTCCACGGGTGAGTGTACGTGATGTGCTATTCGGGTATCCCTGCAGGTGTATATCGAGTCGATTCGCCGTCCCTCATGGTGATGAGTACCACTTGGTTACTGAGTTGTGACGTAGGTTAATATATGAAATGCTATGATTCAATATTGCTGTTATGAATAACTTGTATTGCTACATGTGTGCCACCAAATATTGCTCACTAAATTTCAGATTCCTGAACCGTTAGGCTAAAAGATGAACTAAGGATGAACTTGTAGGCGTGTCCTTTGCTGCAATGTGCCATCCCATGTTGGTTATGAACTGCATGTAGAGTTTCATGTATAGGTGAGTCGGTTATGACTTGCTGAGCCATCGTGCTCAAGGTTGCTGCTCTAAGTGTTTGCAGGTGAGGACTACCCCATGGACTCGTTGTACGAGTCTACCGGCGAGGGCTACCCTCCGTCGGGGACCACGGCTGAGTGGGAGCCATACACGCCACGCTGAGCTGAGAAGTGGAGCTAGTGTTGGTTGTCCATAGGGCGGGACAACTGATCTTTTCTAGTTAGGTGGGCGTGAGTTGTAAAAATTTAGCTTCCGCTGTTGTAGACTCTGTAGATAAATGTAAACTGAAGGTTTGTACTACTTTGGTACATATTCAGTTTGTTTTCGATGTAATACAATGTTTTCCTTGTGATGTGTGCTGTCGGGTGTCGCATCGTGCGGCACCACCTTCTGAGATCCTGGGCATGCGGATTTCGGTCTGTCACAGGCTGGCATCAAAGCTGCTTAGGGTATAGCACACTAAATAAGGACAATATTACGGGAAAACTTAGAATTACAGTGAGGATTCGCTAGTATGCCCGAATAAGGACTACTATTAGCCTAATATGTAGGTGGCAATCTAACTTATGTGTTATGTCGGAAAATCATGCATCTCGGGACTTCATATGTCTTGGGGGGTGCACGTAAGCACTGTCCACCAGTGTGCACAAGCTGAAGGGTGGAGCCTCACGGGTGGCAGGTAACCCGACCAGCTTTAGTATCCTCTGCGACTCTTCATGTCGTTTGGGGTATTCGAGCAACGCCCTTCCCTGGCGTGCTACGGGCAAGTATGGGAGACCCCGTCACGTGGTTAGAAATGTGAACACGTAGCTCAAGGCGTGTTTGGCTTGAGAACACCCGGGCTAGTGATGACGGACAGGTGTATGAAATTGTATTGGGACTGGGTTCGGTGTGCAGCCAGACCTGACGATTGTGTGAATGTATGCAGGTACTAACAACGCAACTGTAGTCTGAGTAGAACACGTTGTGTGAGTGACCATCTTAGTGCCATCGTTGAATACGTATATGCCGGTGTAAGCCGGTTAGGATTTTCTATTTTTGTGAGGAACGTAGTACCGACACGTAATGTTCATGATTGCATTAAAAACAATGTTAAAAAGGAACTAAGATAACAAATTGTTAATCTTTAGAACTCTGGTCTTGTAGAAAAGTTAATAAGTTGATTAGTTCAGCAAAAAGGGAATTGAAAAACAGAGTGCTCTGTTTTGGCAGCATGGTTGCTGAACTTTAACAGAGCATAACTCACAGGTTACTTAGCCAATGGGGGTGTGGGATATAGTTCTGAAAAGGAGTATAAGTGACTTTGTTATAGACTTCCAGAGCAGAATCACACCTTAAACTGGTTGAAATTCCAGATGATTGTAAACTGTCCAGAACTAGGACAGATTAAAAAACTCTCTGGACTGTTCTGTTTTTCAAACATAACATTCTGTAAAAAAATCTAAAATTATCATATGATACGTTTTTGGAAAGGTTAGGAGATGTGTTACATCTTTGTAATTCAAAGTTTCTGCAGTTGCAGTAGGGAATTCAGTGGAATTTAGAGCTGAAAACAGCAACTTCCAAAGGAGATGCTGTTGAAATTCTTCCAGAAATTCTGTTGAATTTGAATTATCATAACTTATTAACCAGAGCTGGTATGGGGGCAAATAAATACTCGTTGGAAAGATACTGAAGTTAACTTTAACTTTGGTATTCATCTTGAGTTACGAAAATGCCATGTACCAGGTAAAAATATGGGATAAGTAGAAACTGGTCAGGGCAGAGGAATGAACAGTTGAACTCATTTGAGAGATTGTTGTACTTGTTGAGGTTGCATTACTTCCAATGGGGTAGAACATACTCATGAGTTGTTATCTTCAGCTAGTGAAAGATTTGAGTATATTTCCTACTCAAGTTTCTTTTGCTAGAGACCATGTTTGTGTCGTATTGAAGATAAAGGGTAGTATACGTGATGACAAAGCGATATTAACGTCTCGTAGTGACCAAATCTAGTTGGGATGAACTTCCAAAGAGGAAGTCCGTCAATTTGGATCTCACTAATGTATATTTGGTCTGGTAATGGTGTGTCTTGTGCAAAGTTATTACATTATCTATTTACGAGATGTATCGCATGTTTACTGTCATTATGTTTACGCCTATTTTATTGGACTGCATGGAGTATGTTGGGGGACTGATTTTTATTGTCGTAAGGTTGCAGATGGTTCACACTCAGGACACGCACAAGGTCGGGGGCTCTAGTCATCAAGGGGGTGATGACTCCCAACCACCTTCCTACGACAACACCCCGCAGCAACAACCACCATCGCCGTCTCGCTTACACTAGCGGATGTGATCGCGACGCTGGTGGGCAATCGTGAGGAGCAGACCGATCTGCTCTGCACAATCGTGCAGAATACGTCCCAGGCGAGGGGGCGTCAAGAGAGGGGGCCTCGTGAGCACCACACTATGATGTACTCGGATTTCATGAGTACACATCCTCCGGTGTTTACCGAAGCGGTAGAACTACTGGAGGCCGACAACTGGCTGTAGACGATCAAGTCCAAGTTCGGGCTACTCCAAGGTACGGAGAAGCAGAAGACTCTCTTCGCAGCACAAAAGCTTCACGGGGCCGCCGGTTCGTGGTGGGTGAACTATGTTGCCTCACTGCCTGCTGGCCACGCCGTGGAATGGGAAGAATTCCGGAGGCGTTCCGCGCCTATCATATCCCTCCTGGGATAATGAATAGGAAGTTCCAAGATATCTTTGAGCTGAAGCAGGGCGGGAGGAGTGCCCACGACTACTCCCGTTGGTTCAACCATCTGGTGCAGTATGCGTCGGATTATGTCTCCATCGACGAGAGGAAGCGAGAGCAGTTCTGTCGGGGGTTAAATCCCGAGATGAAGACTCATCTCGTACAATGCAATCGCGGCACTTTTAACGACCTTGTCAGCGCCGTGATTATGCAAGAGGATGCTCAGCGAAAACTGGTGGCTGAGCAGCGAAAGCGAAGCGCTCCACCAAGCAGCGTGGGTGGAGCTCCTCAAAAATACCGCATGGTGTATCGGACACCATCCGGTCAGCAGTGGCATCCACCGGCGCGACCTCAGCAGTTCAGGGTCGTTCTTTTCAGCCACCCCCATTCCGACCGCCGATGCCACCACCGTGACCTCAACAGCAGCAGCAACAGGAGCAGATGGTACCCCGGGCGTTTCCACCACCACAATGCGCCCCGGGCTTCCGTCCGCCGATCAGTAGAGGACCGCCCCGTTTCACTTGCTTCACGTGTGGCCAGCGGGCCACTTTGCGAAGGACTGTCCCCAGGGGCAGCAAAGCAGTGGGCAATCCCAATATCAGGGCGGTGCTTGAGGCTGACCTCCGGTCAAGAAGATTGGTCAGTGAACCGGGGGCGCTCGCAACCTCGACAATGAGGACACCCTGGAGGGAGAAAACGTGCTGGCGGGTACGTTCACTCTCAGTAATCAAGCAATCATCATTTTGTTTGATTCTGGTGCAACCCACAACTACATAAGTGCATCATATGTGGTGAAGCATCAACTGCAAGTCTTTCCAACCGAGTGCTTATATATGATCTGCTCACCGGGAGGGAAGATTTCAGCAAATATGATGATTCCGAAAGTACCACTGTGTTTATATGGGAAGATATATCCCACCACTATGATTATTCTTGAGGGGCAGAAGATTAATGCAATCTTAGGGATGTGGCTAAGTTACCATGGCGCTGTCCTAGAAACATTATCACGGACGGTTCACCTCAACTCCCCACTCCACCATCCGCATTCCCTCATACTAGACAATCCAGTCCCGGAAGTTTCAGCTGCCTATCATACTGAAGCTTCCAAGTTAGAGGACATCCCTGTAGTCCGAGAGTATCCCGACGTGTTCCCGGATGATCTTCCGGGCATGCCACCTGAACAGGATGTGGAGTTCAAGATAGAACATGCACCCGGGACTACTCCCATATCACGGAGGCCATACAAATGGCTCTGAAAGAACAGCTCAATGACTTGTTAAGCAAGGGTTTCATTAGGTCGAGTTCCTCATCTTGGGGATGCTCGGCGCTGTTCATCAAGAAAAAGGATGAAATCTTGAGGCTCTGTGTGGATTACCGGCCGCTCAACGCCGTCACCATCAAGAACAAATATCCACTGCCCCGCATTGACATTCTATTTGATCAACTTGTGGGTGCAAGTGTGTTCTCCAAGATGGACCTTCGCTCCGGGTATCATCAAATAAAAATCCAGGCGTAAGATATCCCAAAGACGGCCTTCTCAATGAGATATGGCCTATATGAATATCTCTTCATGTCTTTTGGTCTCACAAACGCTCTGGCACATTTCATGTATCTTATGAACTCGGTGTTCATGACGGAGCTGGACAATTTCGTGGTGGTGTTCATTGATGATATCTTGGTTTACTCCAAGTCAGAAGCAGAACACGCCGAACACTTGCGGATCGTCCTTCAACGATTGCAGGACCATAAGCTCTATGCCAAGTTCAACAAATGCGAGTTTTGGATCAGCCAAGTGCCATTTTTGGGACATATCATCTCAGCAGAAGGCATTGCTGTTGACCCAAGCAAAATTGAACAAGTGCTGAAATGGAAAGCCCCCACTTCTGTTCATGAAGTCAGAAGCTTCTTCGGTTTAGCGGGATATTACCGGAGATTCATTCCAAGCTTCTCCAAGCTTGCTAAGCCTATGACCGAGTTATTGAAGAAGGGAAAAAATATGTTTGGAACTCAGCATGTGAAGGAGCATTCCAATCATTGGTGAAGCATCTCACAACAGCCCCGGTCTTAGCTCAACCGGATACGATCAAGCCCTTCGACGTGTATTGTGATGCGTTCGATATCGGGCTCGGCTGCGTGTTGATGCAAGAAGGACGTGTGGTCGCGTATGGCTCATGCCAACTTCGAAACTATGAGCAACACTATCCGACTCATGATCTTGAGCTTGCTGCTGTGATTTTGGCGCTGAAAATGTGGAAGCACTATCTCCTGGGGAATTTGGTGCATCTCTACACCGACCACAAGATCTTAAAATATACCTTCACCCAGAAGGAGCTGAATATGAGGCAAAGGAGGTGGTTAGAACTAATCAAATAGTATGAGATTGAGATTCATTACCACCCCGGCTAGGCGAATGTGATTGCCGACGCGCTGAGTCAGAAATCACATGTCCATAACCTCACCATTACACCGATGGAAGAGGAAGAGCCGAGTTTATACTTGGTTCCATATGGATCACTCTACAACCTTGCCCTCATCCCTACCTTTAGCGAGAATATTATTGCAACTCAGAAGGTTGACAAGGGCATGGCACATCTCCAGGAACGGATAGACAGCGGGGATATTAAATGTTTCTGAAAAGATGATGAGAGGATGCTGTGGTTCAATGACCGCATAGTCGTACCCCGGAATATGGAGCTGAGAAAGAAGATCCTTGATGAAGCTCACTTGTCTAAATTCTCCATTCATCCGGGCAGCAACAAAATGTACCAAGATTTGAAGAGAAAATTTTGGTGGACACGGATGAAGCAGGAAGTGGCTAAGTACGTATCCGAGTGTGATACGTGTAGGCGAGTAAAAGCGGATCACATGAGAAAATCAGGGCTGTTGCAAACCCTGAAATTTCAGCATGGAAGTGGGAAGATGTGAGCATGGATTTCATTGTGGGATTACCTCTGACTTCCAACAAGCATGATTCCATTTGGGTAATCGTTGACCGGTTAACCAAGTCGGCTCACTTCATTCCTGTACATACGCCATGCCAGCAGGTATGTGGAGCTGTACATTGCAAGAATCTTATGCTTGCATGGAGTACCCAAGACGATAATCTCAGATTGAGGAGCACTGTTTGTGGCTCGTTTCTGGGAGCAGTTGCACTCTGCTTTGGGTACTAAGCTGAGTAGAAGCTCCGCCTATCACCCTCAGACAGATGGGCAAACTGAGAGGGTGAATCAAGTGTTGGAAGACATGTTGAGAGTGTGTGCCATCCACCACGGTAGAAATTGGGATGATTATGTACCGTTGGTGGAATTCTCGTAAACAATGGCTATAAAGCGAGTATCAAGATGGCGCCATATGAGGCTCTCTACAGTCACAAATGCCGCACCCCATTGAACTGGTGCGAGTCCGGTGAAAGGGTCACGTTCGGGATTGATTTGGTGAACAACGCCGAAGAGCGCGTTCAGATGATTCAAGCCAACTTGAAGGCCGCCCAATCCCGACAGAAAAGTTACGCTGATAAGAGGCGTAGGCCGCTGCACTTCGACATCGGGGAACACGTGTACCTCCGTGTATCTCCGATGAAAGGCGTGCACCGATTCGGCATGAAGGGGAAGCTATGTAAAAGTCCCAAAAATGTGTATGAATAAAAACCAAGGTTTGAGTTCATATGTGTGGCAAAGACATGAAAAATGGGACTTGCTAAACCTTTTCTTCATGCAAGGTAATACATGGATGAACATCCAACATGAGGTTCACTTTTTTATTTAAAAGTGTTGGACCAATAAGGAGTTAAATACCTCTTGGCATGAAAGTTTAAAATTCAGATTTGAAATTCAAAGTTCACACATGGGGTGACCAAAAACTTTGAATAAACATGCAGCCCTATAGTTGGGATTATAGGGAAAGTTTGCTCACAAACTTTTCAATTGTAGGGTGGGCTCAAAAAGGAGTTAAAGAGGAGAATTTGCAAACTTCAACCAAATTCAAATTTGGCAAGCAAATTCAAACTTAATTGGAAGGATTCAAATTCTAACCCACATTTTAAAACTCAGAATTGTGGGAATTAAGAGGATCAGCTTGAGAAGATATTTGGGGAGGAAATGTGGAGTGGGACCCACATGTCATAGAGCTAAAAGAGGAGCCTTGCACCTTAAGTCTCAGCCCTAGTGGGGAAATTCATCGAGCAGCACGTGGGCCACGAGCAGCTCCCACCGTGGAGCCACTGGGAGGATCGGCAGCACCACCAGCTGCTGCCTTTCCCAGCGCATGGCGCCCAGAGGCGGTTCGCGGCCTGATCACCCCCCCTGGACGAAGCAAGGGCCATCCATCTTCTCCTCCTCGCGAGCGCACGTACAGCAGACGTTCTCCCCCTCCGCCCTCTCGGTTGATCGGGAAACCGAAGGAATCATCGCGCCTCCTCCTCCCCCGAGCTGCTAAACACTCCCATGAGCTCAACCTCCACCTCCCTGACCCACGAGCAAGTGAGCTGCGGCCTCCAGTGCCCATGAACAACCGCCGCCGCGGCGACCTAGCTCGAAAGCGTGATCGGGCGCTCGTGGACAGCCCTCCATAGCGGGTTTCACGGCCGAGCGATCACACCTACGGACGCGCACGGGTGCGGTGCTGCTCTCAGCCCAAGCTCAGGCCGTGCCGCAAGCTATAGGCGGTGAATTTTGAGGTTTTGCTCCGGCGACCTCATTCCGAGCTTCCGGTATGATTCTTTCAAATTCTTGCCCTCTGATCCTCCTTAAGTCATCAAATTTGGCACATAGACGCTGGATTAGCCGGCGGTCATTTCTCCTTTAGGATCCAGCGCATGAAAATGCCTCAGCACGACGGAATTCGAGCTCGACTTGAGGTGTTCATGGCGGACCCATTCGGTCGCACGGCAACAACCTATTTACAGCCACTCCCGAGCCATTTTGAGGTCGTGCGATCTTCCTAGAGCTGCGCTGGTGCTGTAGGGCGCGTCGGCGCAGGTTTTGGCGGGCTGGATACCTTGGGCAACGCCGCCGGACCTTCACAGTAGCTGTCGCACGTCGCCGGCCATGTTCCGGTTGTCGGCATCCCTAGCCAACCCCACAGCCGTGTTCCTCGGTGTCACAAACTCCCTGGCGGCGAGTTTCAGCTCAGGTGGTGGCCGGAAACGGCGAGCCGGCGAGCTCCGGCGTCGGGCCGGCGAGGGGCAGCGCAGGCGCGGGGAGAGAGCCGGAGGAAGAAGACGAAGCGTGGGCCCCGCCTGTCAGCAGCTCAAATTTTAAACCTGGGATCAGGTGTGGCCGGGATCCCGTGTGTTGGCGCGCAGAGGTGCTGTGGCCCGGTGTGGCTTCGTTTCTATTGGCTGGAATTCAAAACTGTGGGTCCAGCCGAATTTGCTGTAGGGAAATAATTCCAGACTTAGCTAAATCTTTGGAAAATCATATCTCCCTGTAGAAAACTCCAATTTGAGTGATTCCAATTGGGTTGGATTCATCTCTCTGAGTTCTATCCAAATATGAACTCAGCTTTGTATGAAAGTCAATATTATATTCTGGAAAATTCTTTGAAGGTTTTCTGAAAAAGAATTATTGAGGGAGTTTGGGTTATCCAAAAATCCCCAAATTTTGCCAGAATATTCTTTAGCATATTTTTGACATACTAGCAAATTTTCAACTCATTTGAGGATGATTTGAGTAGGAATTTGCTAAATGCAAACTACTGTGTTCAAAAGGGTCCAGAAACATTTTCAGAAAATGTTTCCCACTTCAAAAATCTGTTCTGAGCAATCCATAGCTCCAAACATCATAGGAAAATTTAGGCAAGCTCTCTGGGACATACTTGGAATTGTAGTTCACTTAGTTGGGCATGAAAATGCACATTACTACAGAATTAATTCTGTTGAGTACAAATGCTTAAAGAATTGTTCTGGGAGAACTACCCAAGTAAAAGGGCTGAATTTTGGACCAGATGACTCTCATGTGATCAAGAACTCACATGTAAATTATCAGCCTAAGATGAGTCCTGGAACTCCCTGTTCTTATTCTCCATACTTGTGTATATGTGGGAATACATAAGAGATATTGTGAGAATTGGGGAGGACACAATATGACTCCACATTAGCTGCAATTTGGCAAGCTAAATCCTTAGGTAGTATAGAACCTGCTGTAAAAGTTTTGATGCCATTGGAGTTCTTGTTCTTCAGTTGCACTCAAATCTTTTCAGCTTGTCTATTATGATCATTAGGAAAATGATTAGTGTATAGCTAAGGCCTTAAGGTCAATTTAGTTTATTTCTGTTCTTTGCACAACAGAGGCGAACCAAACCATGCTTGGCTTTTCCACACAACCTCTGTTCTTAAGAAAGTAATTCTATAACTTCTTTCCATTACATTCTATAAAATATGTGCATATGCTCAATAGGAACCACAACGAAGGGGACTCAAAGGAGTGATTCATCGAAGTGGATCAAGCTCCGGAGAGTCAAGGGTGGATCTGCAAGGACACTAACTGATATATACGACTACCCTGCAAAACAGGCAAGCTCCGGTTTGCATTTAACAGCTGTTAAGTTTTTGTTTTGTATTCACTTTCGGTCAGGATATGAATTATGCATTAGGTCTAGTGTTTGATACTCCTCTTGCATAGCCAAATGACCCATGGAGTATTGGGTAGGTGTCTTTCACCGTGTAGAACTGCCATGTTTAAGTACGGTTCGGTAGAAGTTGAGTGGTGAGATGCTACTCGCAGATTTAGGAATAACAGGGGCATACGGGATTGGTTCGTAATTGAATTAGCAAGTTAAAGTTGAGACCGGAAGGTTGTAGGAGCAGCAGGACATAGGGGACTGGGTGCTATAGACCTGTCCGTGTCGGTCAAGGACTGATCCGTATGCGGCCCTGTTGAACAAGTTTGAGTTGTGTACCGGACTCACGCTGGCTATATGGGTCCCAGTAAACCGATGTACCTCGGGAAGCTGTCGTTGGGACTTTTCGGGTCGCCTCAGACGGATGGCCGGTGTGCAGTATGTGGGGAATATTCTCATGACATCTCACGTCGGAAGGTGCACCATGAGAGTAGCTACTGTACGGGGTGACTTGATCGATTCAACGGGGGTGAAACGGGGGAAAGGCTGCCACGTATGATGTCAGTGATGGTTATTGTAGGCAACGTCGAGTACGGGCGTACGTGTCGTGTAGTCCGGGTGTTATTGATTCGAATCACCGTCGCTCGCGGAATGGACCGAGCATACTTGTTCTCACAGTCGTGACATAGTAAGAACTTGCATGAGAAAGGAACTAATCATTTTGATGTGAAGTATTATCCCACCTTTGTATTGGATCTTGATGAATAGGCTAGAGCAAACTCGATTCTTTTATGCCATGAGCAAATTACATCGGTGAAAGCGTTTCTTGTTTGATTGTGGACTCCCGATGTGGCGTGCCCAAGGTTACTTAAAATACTGCCATTAATACTTGAAAGTAAGGATTCACTTTTAGGCGAGTTTAATTATGCTTCTGCCATCCTATTTTAGGTTCATAACCTCACATAGAGTTTCATGTTTAGGGTGACGGTTAAGTCTTACTGAGCGTTATGCTCACGGATGCTATCCGAGTTGTTTTGCAGGCAAATGACTTCATGCTTATTAGAAGGGGTGCCGATGAGACTCGAGAACCTTCGAGTGCTTACTCAAAGAGCATCCTCGCCGCTGCAGATTGTCTTCGTGTTGCTAGTAAGAAACGTCCGCGGGCTGGACCGTTTCTTTGTTGCTAGTTTAGATATGAGTCGTGAGAGTAATAGTCTTCCGCTGTAGTTTACTCTGATATACTTATCAGTAAAACAATCTTGTACGCTTCCGCAAACTATTTATGTAATATGATGTGTGTTCATCGACCCGTGTGCTGTTGGGTGCCGCATAACACGGCACCACCCGACGAGGTCCCGTGGGGCCGTCTCAGCATGGTATCAGATCTGAGCCCTGTCTCAGTCTATACCGCGCACTGTCTCAGCATGGTAACAGAGCTGCATTGGGAACAGAGCATGGTTTGAGCATCATATTATGTCAAAAACTTAGGATACGGTGAGATAACGGTACTAGGCCCACATAAGGACTACTATTAGCATAATATGAGGGTGGCAAGCTAACCTATTTGTTATGTCGGAAAATCGTGCATCTCGGGATGTTTATGTCTTGGGGGGTGCATGTATGCGCTGTCCACCAGTGCGCACAAGCTGAAGCATGGAGCCTCACGGGTGGCAGGTAACCCGACCCGCTTTAGTATCCTCTACGACTCTTCATGTCGTTTGGGGTATTCGAGCAGCGTCTGTCCCCGGCGTGCGTGGTGCAACTTGGGAGACCCCATCACGTGGTCAGTAACGTGAACACGTAGCTCAAGGCGTGTTTGGCTTAAAAACACCTGGGCGAGTGATGACGGCCGGGTGTACAAACTGTTATGGATACCGGGTTCGGTGTGCAGCCGAACCTGATGATTGAGTGTGTTTTATGCAGGAACCAACCACGAAAACCTTAGTGCGTGTAGAACACGTTTGCGAGTGATCGTTTTAGTGCCACCTAATGATACGTGTATGCCGGTATAATCCGGTTAGGTTTTTCTTTGGTGAGGCAACGTAGTACCGTCATATGTCTTACGGTGCATCGTCACCGTACTACACTGGATAGTATTCTTACCTATGAAGAAATCATTCATGACTAACTTCCAAACTAAAAATGGATGTGATAAAGCACATATTAGTTACTGAGCTCTTCATTTGAACTAAGTTTCAAAGAAGAGACTTGTTAGGCTTCTTTTGATCTCAAAGACAGAGTGCTCTGTTCAGACAGAAATTTTTCTGGTCGTTAACAGAGCATAACTCTGATTAGTTTGACCCAATGGAGGTGTTGGATACAGTTCTGGAAAGGTTACTAAGTGCTCTACAACTTTTCTGTAGAACTCCAGAGCCAAATCCGACACCAACTTGGTTGAATGTCCATATGAATGCAAACTGTTCAGAAAACATTGCAGCTGCAAACTTCTCTGGACGTTGCTGTAAATTAGCCGTCACAATCTGTAGAAAAAATTCTAAGGGTCATATGACACACCGTTGGAATGTTTATGAAACTTGCAACAATTTTGTAGTTCATAGTTTGTTCAGAATTGTAATCTGTTTGTATGTAAAACGGTGATGAAAACAACCACATACAAAGAAGGTGCTGGCATATTTTAGCCAGAAATTCTGTCAACTTTGAACAATCCTAACTTTTGTTCCAGAAATGATCTAGGGGCATATGAGTACTCGTTGAAAAGATACTGGAGTTAATTTTAACTTTGGTATTCAACTTGAGTTATGAAAATGCTAGTAACTGGATCAAATTCTGGGTTAAGTACAGAAGGGTCTGTTCTGTACAGAATGAGGGACTGAATATGTTGGCTTTAGAAAGATGTCTAAACATGAAATTTTGTTATGCTTTCATAAAGTTTTAGCATGTTCATTTTTTACATACTTCCACATACTGCTAGATCAAGTTTTGACTCCCCTCAAAATTATGCTTTTGCAGTATGGTGCGTACTCAGTCACCGAGTAGGGCTGAAGGTTCTCGCCGAGACGGTGATGACTCGACTCCACCACGGGCGCCGCCATCAACGGTATGGGCGGATGTCATTGATTAGATGGTCAAGTCAAGTCAAGAGAACACAAGACTACTCCAAGCCTTGGTACAACAAGGTTTACTCCAACGTGCACAACAGGACGTTCCACCTCGGAACACCTATTTGGACTTTTTGGCGACACAACCGCCAATTTTCACAGAAGCCAATGAACCAGTGGAAGCTGATCAGTGGCTTCGAGTTATGGAGTCCAAGTTTGGAGTGTTTGAGTGCGACGAATATCAGAAGACATTATTTGCAGCTCAACAGCTCCATGGAGCCGCCGGAAATTGGTGGTTCGCTTATCTTGCCACCGTTCCGGAAGGCCATCAAGTGGAATGGACGGAATTTCGTGAAGCATTCCGTGCTCGTCACATTCCTATGGGTTTTATTAAGGCCCAACAGCAAGAATTCAGGAACCTGAAGCAGGGGGACATGAGTGTCCTCGATTATGTCAGACGATTCAACCTTCTGGTACAATATGCTCCTGCTTATGCGACGAGCGAAGCTGCAAGGTGTGAGTACTTTTTCTATGGCTTGAGTGCCATACTAAAAGAGAAGTTAGCTTTGTTCAATCAAGGCAGTTATACCGAGTTGATCAGTGCTGCTCTGCTACAAGAACAAGCGACACTTGAGTGTCAAGCAGAGAAGAGGGACCGGGAGGATGTGCAAGAAGACACACTAGTTGTTCCTCGCAAATACCGTGTGGTGTATCACACACCATCCGATGAAAGATGGCAAGCGCCAGTGAGATCAACTCCGTACAGATTTCCTGCTCAAGAATCTTGTCTTGAAGCAACACCTTTGCCGCAGCAACAAATGACACCTGTGGCATCATTGCTGCAGCCGAGTACATCAACTTTTCCACCACAAGTCAACGAAGAACTGGGGAAACCTCCTTGTTCTTATTGCCACCGTTCAGGGCATTTTAGGCACGAATGCCGGGATAAGTTGGTGAACACCAAACAGCCATCATCGTCAGGTGGTATGCCGCCACCTGCTCAAGTCAACATAACAGCATTGCAATCCAGGAGTGTGCAACATCTTGCTATTGAGGATGTCCCGGAGGGAGCACCAGTGTTAGCGGGCATGTTCACTCTCAAAGACGTGCCCGTGCTCATACTTTTTGATTCTGGTGCAATCCACAATTTTATCAGCAAAACATGCATGGATCAGCACCAATTATCCACCTATACTCCCACAACGAGTTTTCTTATACGTTCACCAGGAGGAAATATCTCTGCCAATCAGATTGTGTCCCGAGCAGCTTTGTGTTTGGGCGGAAAAATATACCCAACATCGCTGATTATGTTGGATAGGCAGAAGATAGACATTATATTGGGGATGTCTTGGTTAAATCATCACGGTGCCGTTCTCAATATCGGTAACCGGACTGTCCAGATTGACTCACCGATTCACGGACAGCACACGCTGTTTTTAGACAGCGAAGATCCAGATTTGGTAGAGGCCTACCACACGGAAACGCTGAAACTTGAAGATATTCCGGTGGTACGAGATTATCCCGACGTATTTCCCGATGACTTACCGGGCATGCCGCCTGAGCGGGACGTCGAGTTCAAGATTGAACTGGCGCCGGGAACGATGCCTATCTCACGAAGGCCTTACAAGATGGCACCTAACGAGCTAGCGGAGTTGAAAGAGCAACTGAATGAACTCATGAGCAAGGGTTTCATACGACCAAGTTCTTCACCTTGGGGTTGCTCAGAGCTGTTCGTTAAGAAGAAGGACGAAACACTACGGCTATGTGTCGATTACCGTCCTCTAAATGCTGTCACGATCAAGAACAAGTATCCTTTGCCCCGCATCGACATCCTGTTCGATCAACTTGTGGGGGAAAAAGTATTTTCGAAGATGGATCTTCGGTCGGGGTATCATCAAATCAAGATCCGACCGGAAGACGTACCGAAGACAGCCTTCTCGACGAGATACGGACTCTACGAGTACCTCGTCATGTCATTTGGGTTAACCAACGCTCCGGCACACTTCATGTACTTGATGAATTCTGTATTCATGCCGGAGTTAGACAAGTTCGTCGTGGTATTCATCGACGACATATTGGTTTACTCCAGATCTGAAGAAGAGCACGCTGAACATCTGCATATTGTGCTGCAACGGTTGAGGGAGCACAAGTTATATGCCAAGTTCAGCAAGTGCGAATTTTGGATTGATAAAGTGCCTTTCTTAGGACATATTATTTCAGCAGAAGGAATTGCCGTGAACCCCAGCAAAATTGAACAAGTGCTGAAGTGGGAATCTCCCAAATCAGTCCACGAGGTCCGAAGTTTCGTAGGTTTAGCGGGGTATTATCGGAGGTTCATCCTGAGCTTCTCAAAAATTGCTAAACCAATGATGGAGCTGCTGAAGAAGGGCACTAAATACATGTGGAATGCAGCATGTGAAGCCGCATTCAAGACTTTGGTGAAACATCTCACAACAGCTCAAGTTCTTGCTCAGCCAGACACGACGAAGCCATTCGATGTATACTGTGATGCATCCGGCATCGGTCTCGGCTGCGTTCTGATGCAAGAAGGGCGTGTAGTCGCCTATGGGTCTCGTCAACTGCGAAACCACGAGCAGCATTATCCAACTCATGATCTCGAGCTTGCTGCTGTGGTGTTGGCATTGAAGATGTGGAGGCATTACCTACTTGGTAATCTTGTTCACCTCTACACTGACCATAAAAGCCTGAAGTATATCTTCACGCAGAAGGAGCTGAATATGAGACAACGGAGATGGTTGGAGCTCATAAAAGATTATGAAATTGAGATCCACTATCATCCGGGAAAAGCAAACGTGGTTGCCGACGCGCTTAGTCGGAAAGCCCACGTTCACAACATAGCGGCTGCTGAGTTGGAAGATGAAGAACCAAGTCTCCGTGTCATTCCGTATGGCGCGCTTTATAATCTCGCGCTCATTCCAACAATCCGTGAAGAGATTGTTGAGACTCAAAGAAGAGACAGAGGTATGTCTCACATACGGAGAAGACTAGACAACGGAGAGGTGAAATGTTTCAGGAAGGATGAGAACGGTACGATATGGTTTAACAACCGTATAGTGATACCGCGCAATATGAAACTCCGGAAGAAGATCTTGGATGAATCCCACCTGTCTAAGTTTTCCATTCATCCTGGAAGTAACAAGATGTACCAAGATTTGAAACAGAAATTTTGGTGGACGAGGATGAAGAGGGAGATCGCTAAATACGTATCCGAGTGTGACACGTGTAGACGGGTCAAGGCGGATCATATGCGGAAAGCCGGACCGCTACAACCCTTGAAGATACCGGCGTGGAAATGGGAGGATGTGAGTATGGACTTCATCGTCGGATTACCGCTCACATCCAGGAAGCATGACTTGATATGGGTGATCGTCGACCGGTTGACGAAATCAGCTCATTTCATACCGGTGAACACTCATTATCGAGCAAGGCAATATGCGGAGTTATTCATCTCCAGAATTATATGCTCACATGGTGTCCCGAAGACCATCATTTCAGATCGAGGTGCGCTGTTCGTTGCTCGGTTTTGGGAGCAGCTGCACGCCTCGTTGGGCACCAAGCTGATTAGGAGCTCCGCATATCACCCTCAAACCGATGGACAAACTGAGAGGGTGAATCAAGTGCTCGAGGACATGTTGAGAGAGTGTGCCATCCACCACGGTAGGAATTGGGACGATCACTTACCGCTGGCGGAGTTTTCGTACAACAACGGTTATCAAGCGAGTATTAAAATGGCACCATATGAATCTCTCTACGGCCGGAAATGCCGCACAACGTTGAATTGGTGTGAGTCTGGCGAAAGAGTTCTGTTTGGGATTGATCTTGTCAACGAAGCCGAAGACCGAGTTCGGTTGATACAAGAGAACTTAAGGGCTGCACAATCCCGACAGAAGAGCTACGCTGATCAACGGCGTAGGCCTTTACATTTTGACGCCGGAGAGCACGTATATCTTCGTGTATCTCCGATGAAGGGAATTCACCGGTTCGGTGTAAAGGGGAAACTCAGCTCCCCGTTTTATTGGTCCTTTTGCTATCACGGAGATATGCGGACCCGTAGCCTACCGGCTGGAGTTACCGACAAGTCTAGCGGGTGTTCATGATATATTTCATGTTTCACAGCTGCGGAAGTGCCTCAAATTCACCGCTGCTGTTCGCACTGAGCACATCGACGAACTGAAACCGGACCTGACCTACACCGAGCGACCGGATCAGATTTTGGATGAAAAGACACGGGTAATCCGGAACCGGACGACCCGATTTTACAAGGTGCTGTGGAGTAATCACACCGCGGAAGAGGGGACGTGGGAAAGTGAAGATTACCACCTCCCCTACTATCCGGAATTTTTAGCTTTGTACAGTTTGTAATTACCTCTCCCGTCTCGTTCCTCTTTTGTAATCTCGGGACGAGATTCTTTTAAGGGGGGAGGAATGTAAAAGTCCCAAAAATGTGTATGATAAAAAACCAGGGTTTGAGTTTATATGTGTGGCAATGACATGAAAAATGGGGCTTGCTAAAACTTTTCTTCATGCAAGGTAATACATGGATGAACATCCAACATGAGGTTCACCTTTTTATTTAAAAGTGTTGGACCAATAAGGAGTTAAATACCTCTTTGCATGAAAGTTTAAAATTCAGATTTGAAATTCAAAGTTCACACATGGGGTGACCAAAAACTTTGAATAGACATGCAGCCCTATAGTTGGGATTATAGGGAAAGTTTGCTCACAAACTTTTCAATTGTAGGGTGGGCTCAAAAAGGAGTTAAAGAGGAGAATTTGCAAACTTCAACCAAATTCAAATTTGACAAGCAAATTCAAACTGAATTGGAAGGATTCAAATTCTAACCCACATTTTAAAACTCAGAATTGTGGGAATTAAGAGGATCAGCTTGAGAAGATATTTGGGGAGGAAATGTGGAGTTGGACCCACATGTCATAGAGCTAAAAGAGGAGCCTTGCACCTTAAGTCTCAGTCCCAGTGGGGAAATTCGTCGAGCAGCATGTGGGCCACGAGCAGCTCCCACCGTGGAGCCACTGGGAGGCTCGGCAGCGCCACCAGCTGCTGCCTTTCCCCACGCACAGCGCCCAGAGGCGGTTCGCGGCCTGATCACCCCCCCTGGACGAAGCAATGGCCATCCATCTTCTCCTCCTCGCAAGCGCACGTACAGCAGACGTTCTCCCCCTCCGCCCTCTCGGTCGATCGGGAAACCGAAGGAATCATCGCGCCTCCTCCTCCCCCGAGCTGCTAAACACTCCCACGAGCTCAGCCTCCACCTCCCTGACCCACGAGCAAGTGAGCTGCGGCCTCCAGTGCCCGAGAACAACCGCCGCCGCGGCGACCTAGCTCAAAAGCGTGATCGGGTGCTCGTGGACAGCCCTCCACAGCGGATTTCACGGCCGAGCGATCACACCTACGGATGCGCATGGGTGCGGTGCTGCTCTCAGCCCAAGCTCAGGCCGTGCCACAAGCTATCGGCGGTGAATTTTAAGGTTTTGCTCCGGCGACCTCATTCCGAGCTTCCGGTATGATACTTTCAAATTCTTGCCCTCTGATCCTCCTTAAGTCATCAAATTTGGCACATAGACGCTGGATTAGCCGGTGGTCATTCCTCCTTTAGGATCCAGCGCATGAAAACGCCTCAGCACGACGGAATTCGAGCTCGACTAGAGGTGTTCATGGCGGACCCATTCGGTTGCACGGCGACAACCTATTTACAGCCACTCCCGAGCCATTTTGAGATCGTGCCGATCTTCCTAGAGCTGCGCTGGTGCTGTAGGGCGCGTCGGCGCAGGTTTTGGCGGGCTGGGTACCTTGGGCAATGCCGCCGGACCTTCACAGTAGCTGTCGCACGTCGCCAGCCATGTTCCGGTCGTCGGCAGCCCTAGCCAACCCCACAGCCGTGTTCCTCGGTGTCACAAACTCTCTAGCGGAGAGTTTCAGCTCAGGCGGTGGCTGGAAACGGCGAGCCGGCGAGCTCCGGCGTCGGGCCGGCGAGGGGCAGCGCGGGCGCGGGGAGAGGGCCGGAGGAAGAAGACGAAGCGTGGGCCCCGCCTGTCAGCAGCTCAAATTTTAAACCCAGGATCAGGTGTGGCCGGGATCCCGTGTGTTGGCGCGCAGAGGTGCTGTGGTCCGGTGTGGCTTCGTTTCTATAGGTTGGAATTCAAAACCGTGGGTCCAGCCGAATTTGCTGTAGGGAAATAATTCCAGACTTAGCTCGATCTTTGGAAATTCATATCTCCCTGTAGAAAACTCCAATTTGAGTGATTATAATTGGGTTGGATTCATATCTCTGAGTTTTATCCAAATATGAACTCAGCTTTGTATTAAAGTCAATATTATATTCTGGAAAATTCTTTGAAGGTTTTTCTGAAAAAGAATTATTGAAGGAGTTTGGTTTATCCAAAAATCCCCAAATTTTGCCAGAATATTCTTTAGCATATTGTTGACCTACTAGCAAATATTCAGATCATTTGAAGATCATTTGAGTAGGAATTTGCTAAATGCAAACTACTGTGTTCAAAAGAGTCCAGAAACATTTTCAGAAAATGTTTCCCACTTCAAAAATCTGTTCTGAGCAATCCATAGCTCCAAAAATCATAGGAAAATTTAGGCAAGCTCTCTGGACATACTTGGAATTGTAGTTCACTTAGTTGCGCATGAAAATGCACATTACTACAGAATTAATTCTGTTGAATACAAATGCTTAAAGAATTGTTCTGGGAGAACTACCCAAGTAAAGGGGCTGAATTTTGGACCAGATGACTCTCATGTGATCAAGAACTCACATGTAAATTATCAGCCCAAGATGAGTCCTGGAACTCCCTGTTCTTATTCTCCATACTTGTGTATATGTGGGAATACATAAGGGATATTGTGAGAATTGTGGAGGACACAGTATGACTCCACATTAGCTGCAATATGGCAAGCTAAATCCTTAGGTAGTATAGAACCTGCTGTAAAAGTTTTGAGGCCATTGGAGTTCTTGTTCTTCAGTTGCACTCAAATCTTTTTAGCTTGTCTATTATGATCATTAGAGAAAATGATTAGTGTATAGCTAAGGCCTTAAGGTCAATTTAGTTTATTTCTGTTCTTTGCACAACAGAGGCGAACCAAACCATGCTTGGCATTTCCACACAACCTCTGTTCTTAAGAAAGTAATTCTATAACTTCTTTCCATTACATTCTATAAAATATGTGCATATGCATTTCAATAGGAACCACAACGAAGGGGACTCAAAGGAGTGATTCATCGAAGTGGATCAAGTTACGGAGAGTCAAGGGTGGATCTGCAAGGACACTAACTGATATATACGACTACCCTGCAAAACAGGCAAGCTCCGGTTTGCATTTAACAGCTGTTAAGTTTTTGTTTTGCATTCACTTTCGGTCAGGATATGAATTATGCATTAGGTCTAGTGTTTGATACTCCTCTTGCATAGCCAAATGACCCATGGAGTATTGGGTAGGTGTCTTTCACCGTGTAGAACTGCCATGCTTAAGTACGGTTCGGTAGAAGTCGAGTGGTGAGATGCTACTCGCAGATTTAGGAATAACAGGGGCATACGGGATTGGTTCGTAATTGAATTAGCAAGTTAAAGTTGAGACCGGAAGGTTGTAGGAGCAGCAGGACATAGGGGCCTGGGTGCTATAGACCTGTCCGTGTCGGTCAAGGACCGATCCGTATGCGGCCCTGTTGAACAAGTTTGAGTTGTGTACCGGACTCATGCTTGCTATATGTAACCCAGTAAATCGATGTACCTCGGGAAGCTGTCGTTGGGACTTTTCGGGTCGCCTCAGGCGGACGGCCGGTGTGCAGTATGTGGGGAATATTCTCATGACATCTCACGTCGGAAGGTGCACCATGAGAGTAGCTACTGTACGGGGTGACTTGATCGATTCAACGGGGATGAAACGGGGGAAGGCTGCCACGTACGACGTCAGTGATGGTTGTTGCAGGCAACGTCGAGTACGGGCGTACGTGTCGTGTAGTCCGGGTGTTATTGATTCGAATCACCGTCGCTCGCGGAATGGACCGAGCATACTTGTTCTCACAGTCGTGACATAGTAAGAACTTGCATGGGAAAGGAACCAATCATTTTGATGTGAAGTATTATCCCACCTTTGTATTGGATCTTGATGAATAGGCTAGAGCAAACTCGATTCTTTTATGCCATGAGCAAATTACATCGGGGGAAAGCGTTTCTTGCTTGATTGTGGACTCCCGATGTGGGGTGCCCAAGGTTACTTAAAATACTGCCATTAATACTTGAAAGTAAGGATTCACTTTTAGGTGAGTTTAATTATGCTTCTGCCATCCTATTTTAGGTTCATAACCTCACATAAAGTTTTATGTTTAGGGTGACGGTTAAGTCTTGCTGAGCGTTATGCCCACGGATGCTATCCGAGTTGTTTTGCAGGCAAATGACTTCATGCTTATGAGAAGGGGTGCCGATGAGACTCGAGAACCTCCGAGTGCTTACTCAAAGAGCATCCTCGCCGCTGCAGATTGTCTTCGTGTTGCTAGTAAGAAACTTCCGCGGGCTGGACCGTTTCTTTGTTGCTAGTTTAGATATGAGTCGTGAGAGTGATATTCTTCCGCTGTAGTTTACTCTGATATACTTATTGGTAAAACAATCTTGTACGCTTCCGCAAACTATTTATGTAATATGATGTGTGTTCATCGACCTGTGTGCTGTTGGGTGCCGCATAACACGGCACCACCCGACGAGGTCCCGTGGGGCCGTCTCAGCATGGTATCAGAGCTGAGCCCTGTCTCAGTCGGTACCGCGCACCGTCTCAAGCTCGCTCCCCGATTTATTGGACCCTATGCTATCACCGAGAAGTGTGTACCAGTGGCGTATCGACTGGAACTACCGACTTCTCTCGCTGGTGTTCACGACGTTTTCCATGTTTCACAACTCCGGAAATTTCTGAAGTATATAACTACTGTTCCCACCGAAGACATTGGCGAGCTACAACCAGATTTGACTTATGCTGAATATTCGGTGGCGATTATTGATGAGAAGGCTCGGACCACGCGTAATCGAACACTGTGGTTCTACAAGATATTGTGGAGCAACCAGACCGTTAAGGAAGCGACGTGGGAGAGCGAGGAGTTCCTTTGCTCAAACTACCCGTATTTCATGGCGTCTCATCACAGGTAATTCTGTGTACATCTTTGTCTCTTCTTTTGTAATCTCGGGACGAGATTCTTTTTAAGGGGAGAGGGATGTGAAATCCCAAAGTTATAGCAAGTGGAGCTGCAAGTCACCCCGAGAAAATGAGAGGGAATTTAAATTTTTGAATACAACGGTGTGAGCTCCAAATGCTAAAGTAAACGGGAAACAATGTCCAAACATGAAGACCTAAATCTACCATTTGGCTCTGCACACATCCACGGGTAGCCCGGCAAATTTTCAGCTCATTTGAAAAAGATTTCCTATTTGTTGGAATTAAAACGGGAGACAATTTGAATTTGAATTCAAACTTCAGTTTCAAATTCTGACTTCACTGAAATTCAAATTTGAGAGCACCATTGTGTTCTTCAAATTCCTTTTGGCTTATCCACCAAGTTTGATCAAATTTGGAGTTTGTTTGCTAGCTCAAATGGAATTGAAAAGAAAAGAAGAGGGGAAAGGTGGCCCACTGGTCAGTCGACTTACCCCCGAAGTATACTCGGTTCTCACACGGGCGACCGGAGGCAGCGAGCGCGCCAGCTCCTGACCCGACCGCCTCTTCACCGTGCCACCTCCTGCTCTGTGTCTGAGTGTGGGGACCATCCCGTGGTTCACCCACTCCAGGATCGCAGAGGGTGGTGCCATGCGATGTGGCACCCAACAGCACAGAAGAAAAGATTAAGAACAACGTACAAACTTTTATTTGATATAAAAACAGCGGCAGTCTTTTACAAAACATAATTATACAGCAGAAGTATTCTTTATTACTACTCTCTCATCCTAACTAAGCAAAAGTATAGCTGTCCAGCCCGGGGACACTACACACTAGCAACATCAAACCGGAGATCACGTCGGCGTGCAGGGCTCCAGCTCGGCCGTGTACCCCGACGGGGGCATCGCCTCATCCCCGGACCCCTCCTCATAGTTCTCACCTGAACACAGCTCAAATATTGCAACCGTGTGCACGATGGCTCAGCAAGGTTTAACCAACAAACCTAGTCATGGAACTCTACATGCAGGGATGTGTAAGATAGGAAAAAGACTTTGCATTAAATACACACTTAGGTGTTAGTCCTTACTTTCAGTTTTATAGCAGCAGTTTAATGAGACTTAGGCAGCCCTCACATCGGAAGTCCACAATCAAACAAGAAACGCTTTCCTCCGATGTGGTGATGCCCAAAGTGGAAAATAAACTTAATTAGCTCTACAACTACAGCATACAAGGTTTCAAGACATTAATAATTCAATGCAGCATTTTCAGTTGGCTTATTTCACTTCTTACTACGTCATAGCGCAGTGAACAAGCGGTACTCAAATAACCGCGAGGGATGGTGATTGCAATCAGGAGACACCCGGATAACACATCACATACACCCACTTTCAGAAGTGTGGTGCTTCACACCTTTCTACTCTGTTGTATGCAACAACTTTTCAAAGGCAACCCAAATGCTAAACCGGTCCATCCATAACGGGCAGGAGTCCCCGCGTGGAGCGTGTCTGTGCCCACCGGCAGATTTACACCTTGTTACCCTCAACCCACTCCTATAAAACGGTTGGGTAAGCCTCGGCACCCAGGTTAACCAATTACATCGGTTTCCTGGTTCCCATATGCCAGCATGCATCCGGTACTGTTCGATACTTGTCCAGCAGGACCGCACACGGCTCGGACCTCAATCGACACCAACAGGGCTACGAACGTGAGACCTCCGCTCACTGCATCCTATCCCCCCTGCTGGGTCGCAGTTTCACAATTTAAGCCATTCTCTACCTCTTCTCATCCCATGTGACAAATTCTTATCTCGCGAGTAGATTAAAACCACTCGACTTCTAACGAGATCCTAAGAACATTAGCATGGCATTCTCTATTCTCGAGTTTGTAAACTACCCAACCCTCCATAGGATTTAAAAGGTTATGCAAGTGGGGTTTCAATCACCCTAACTCTAATGCAAGCATTCACTCTAAACATAAGTGATACAAATAAAGAATTTGCAAAAGTACTTAAATGCAAACCGGGGCTTGCCTGGTTGCGAGTTAAATGGAAAGTCAGCGTCTGGTGGGAGGACGTCCAACGGCTCCGGTGTATCTTCAACTTCGGTCACTATATGAAATGTAGCAAAATACATGTATAAGTGCTAAGGAACTATAATAAGTAACTTCTATTCATACCTACTGCTATTTAGGTTCCTTAATTGGCTTTAGGATTTTTCCAGTGGATACTAGACTCTCTAAGGATGATCGGAGCAAAATTTGTAGAAATTTCATTGCACATTGTGGACTCCAAAATTCCCACAAGTACAAGGCTTCTCTGAATTTTGAGCCCAAATCTGGAGTTTTAACATGTCTAACAGTGGAAAATCTGATTAGGGTAAGTCTCCATGATTCTAACAAAATTTGTTTCACCATTTTTGGAGCTACCAACAGAGAGAGATGAATTTTGGAAGTTGATAAGAAATGCTGAAAATGCCTCTGTTTATTTTCCCATTTTTCAGAGACATAAAGGATTGGCACCACATTTGGTCAAGCAAATAAGGTCCAATGCCTCTGAAATTTTTACTGGAGTTCAATGATTTTCGGAAGAATGTCCTGCCCAAATTTGGAAATTTTCCAATGAACAGAACTCCTGTGAAAATTCCTACAAGATTTTCAGTAAATGAATTAATGAGCCAAATACAGAGATTTTCATAACCATTGGGCTGCACCCTAGGATAGTACTCTTGAGAGGAATCCAAAAAAATTTGTTTGACAATTTTTAGACATTCCTACACAAAGTTATGGCTCTTCAAAGTTTGAACTGGAATAGGAAAATCCTAGAAAAGTTTAAACCCGACGGTGGGTCCCACTCACCAGTATTTTCTTCAACCTCGCGCTAAACAGAGGACCGGTGGCGTTCTCCGGTGAGGGTGGCGGGAACGCCATTCCCGGCCATCTCCCGGACCAAACCTCGCTGCTCCCCCATTTTTCATCCCGCTGAACACGATGGTTGTGTCGCCGGCGGCCGAAATTCGCCGGAAAATGGTGCGCACCGGTGACAGCAGGGTTTCAAACTCTGGCAAGGTCGGGAAGCTTCATTACTCCACCAAACGATCGGCTCTCGGTCTCTAGAGCACCAGTGGGAGATGTAGAAGTTAGTACGGGCTACCCAACTCGATGAAATGGCCGACAAACTAGGGTTCAACGGTGAGCCGAGGGGGTTTCCCACGGCGGCGCGAAAATCGGCTAGAACATGGGCAACTCTTGATGGTTTTCCTCGGTTATTTGTCGAGGATGGGCGCTAGGGAGGGTATAATCTATGTGCACGTTAGCTCGAGGTTTGGTTGATTGTGTAACCCAAATTCGGGTTTGAACGGAGCTCTGCTCTTCCACACTGGGGTTCGGGAAAGAAGGAAATTCGGGCTACCCGATTGATCATTTGCTACACGACTTGCAGCTACACCACCTAGGGCTATCGACACACCTTTCTTGCATAGGAAGTCAGAGGAGAGGGTGGCCGGATGGGGCTGTCGACGGTGAGGCGAAACGGTGAGGTCCGGTGCACCTCAAAGCTTTGGCGCCAATCAGTGTTTTGTGAGCAGCTCCGAGCGGTAAACTTCGGAGGGAATATGGGAGGTGATAGACCAGGTCAAGGCGCTACTCTTTGCTGTTTGGAGTTTGATCAAAATGAGCTTGCGTGGCTGAGGCTAGAAAGAACAGAGGCGGCGTGGAACGAGCTCGTGTGTGCGGGAGGAAGAACAGCCAGAGCGAGCTGAGGAAACGAAATGGTTCTGTGGCACTCGGGCGTGTTGATCAGGAAGAGCCCCCGACGAGCAAGCAGGAGGTGGCGCCTTCGGCCTCGGGTTGCGCCGGGAGCTGGCGTTCGCTCGCTGTTCGACCGAAGGCAAGCAGAGGTGGTAAAGCATTTGGGTGGCTGACAAAGGGGTCCCATCCCCTCTATTTTTAATCCAATTTTCCACTGATATTCTTCCCACAGCTACTCAAAATTTAAGTCCATGCTTTGCCTCAAAGTTATGGTTTGAAGATGTTGAATTCAAATGATTTGAATTCAGGTGTGGAGTTTGAATTGTGTTTGGTCATTTGAATTTGAAATGGAATTTGAATTCTCCCTTTTGCATTGTTCCAAAAACATAGCAAACCCACTCCAATGTTTGCCAATTTTGGCATGGCTGCTAATTCAAATGTGGAGAACACATTTGTGGAACCAAATTTGCAAATGGAGGAAATGGAAATTTGAAACTGAATTTGAAATTCAGATTAGAGGGCTTCCTATTTTAATCCCAAACAAATACTAAAACCCCTCCAAAGGAGCTGAAATTTGGAAGGTTGTATATTTGAAATATGAAGACCCTGACACGACCCCACGGTCTTGTTGAGCCAGGATCACGCTGAGGGGTGCTGCGTTGCACAGCACCGGATAACACACGTCAAAGGTACAAAGCGGAAGCGAATTTTTATTACATAAACAAGCTTATGAACCTGTTTACATCAAAATAGTTCCAGTCTACACTCACGGACGTAGACTATGCATCAAGTCCACGTTCAGCCCTTCAACGTGTCCTTGCTAGCACACACACACACTAACTCTGTGGCGTGCACGACTCCCACTCGACGGGGTTCCCCTCCTGGGGTTCCGTCTCCTCTTCGGGAGTCCCTTCCTCATAGAAACCTGCAAAAGCTTCAAACACAAGCAGTGAGCACGAAGGCCCAGCAAGACTGACCCGTCTCACCTAAACATGGAACTTCTAAATGAGGGGTGGTGGGTTACATGAGGTAAAAATCATTTGCAAGGACTCGCCTAATTAGTAGAACCTTACTTTCATGTTTTAGCAGCAGGTTGTGGAGAACCTTACGCTAAGGTACATGAGAGAGCCGCAATCAAACAAGAAACGCATTTCTCTCATATACTTTGCCCAAAGTTGAAATGAACTTTAGTTAGCTCTAAACTACAGCAAGTCATTAGCAATCAAGTCCATCTTTCAATCAGCAACATTTTAACATGTAACTAGCCTGTTCTTTCTACGTCACGGTACAGTGAACAAGTGGTACTCACTGACCGCGAGGGACAGCGATTATAAACGATTTACACCTGCAGGGTTACCCGAACAACCCTTCACGTACGCCCGTACTCGATGTTGCCTACAACAACCATCACGGACGCCGTACGCGACTACCTTTCACCCGTTAGCCAAATATTGAACCGGTCCAATGGTCCCGAGCAAGAGGTCTATGCACGCGCATCTCAGTGCCGCCAGCCAATTTACACCTCGAGCTCTCAACCTACCCTCTGAACGACCAGCTATGCCTCAACACCCAGCTACCCGAGTTACATCAGTTTCCCGGTTCCCATATAGCCGGTAGGTCTTCGGTACTGTTCTAGCTTGTTCAACAGGCCCGCACACGGCTCGGTCCTCAATCGACACAAGCGGAGCTACATCACACAGGCCCCAATGTCCTGCTGTCCTTACCCTCCACTGGGTCTCATTTTCTTGCCATGTGTTTCATGTGCTATCTCTACCCGAGTCGAGTGCCTCTAGCCTATCCTCGCGAGTAGTTCCAACTACTCGACTTGTACCGAATCCTACACTATCTTAGCATTGCAGTAGCTAACGGGGTTTGCAATCCTAAACCCAACCCATGGTTTTCTTGGCTATGCAATTGGGTTTCCAAACAAGACTCTAATGCAAAGAATCATAATACTCAAGTAAGTGCTCAAAACAATAAGAT
This sequence comes from Neostapfia colusana, assembly GCA_030760725.1. Lineage (NCBI taxonomy): Eukaryota > Viridiplantae > Streptophyta > Magnoliopsida > Poales > Poaceae > Neostapfia > Neostapfia colusana. The sequence goes on along the minus strand of JASWHV010000010.1, from coordinate 77,769,086 downwards.
TTGTAAAACGGTTAATGCAAACCGGAGCTTGCCTTGTTGCTCTTGGTCGTAGGCTAGCTGCTCCTCCGGAGTAACGAAGTCTAGGACTTCGGGTTCCTTCTCGACCTTAGCGACTACATGATAGAAGCAATACATGTATTAATTTAAATGCAGTTGTATTAACTTTTAACTTGTGAAGTCTATAACTCTTACTAGACAAGCCCAATGACTGTGAAATTTTTACTGTGGCTTTGTTACAACCTAAACAGAGACTTGGTCAAGTTTTAGTTGCAGCAAAGCTCATTTGAGCCCTCCACAATTAATCATGTACTTGACCTTAATTGAAGGCTTTTAGGGTGTTCTAAGGATTTTCATGAAACAAACTATGACTTTCTGAAAACTAGATTTTCAGAGGGATCTAATGGAGTTGGTCTCACTTAATTTGAAGGTTCCTAGCTAAGGATATGAGCTAAACAATTTCAGAGAAAATTCTTGAAATGTTTCTGAACATTTTCTATTTTCTCTGGAACAGTTTCACTAATCACACCATTAGGTGGATCAAATGAGATCAAATGGGTCTGAGATTTTTATGGTAGTTCAGGTATATTTTGGTGAACATCCCAGCAAAATTTCAGGATTTTCCTCCAAAGAATTCTCCAGTTAAAATTCCTAACAGTTTAAATTTGAGGAATTAATTCTGGAGAAATAAGGGTTTTCATGAAGTGAAACTTGATTTACTGGAAAGTGCTCAGAGAGCTGAATCCAGCAAAATTTGGTTCACTCGATTTGGAGCTTTCTAGCCAAAGTTATGAGGATTTGAAGTTTGAATGGAATCTGAAAATCGGGGGAAAAGTTTAAATCTGCCGGGGCCCGCAGGGACACGTGTTGAGCGCCGAGGCGACAGCACACCGCGGCCCACAAGGTTTTTGCGCGCCGGCACACCCGATCCCGGCCGCAGCCCGATCCCGATTTAAAATATCGGTCGCTGACAGCTGGGGTCCACCCCCTTCTTCAACCTCTCGCCACCCGCGCTCCTCCGCCGAGGGACCTCGCAGGAGAGCTCGCCGGCAGCTTCTGTAAAGCTCCAAACTTCACGATCTTGGCCGCCCCTGCCTACTTTCACTTGGGGAACGGGATTTTGGGGTCAGCTCGTCATGACAACGGCCGGTACATGGTCGGTGACGAGCCGCCGCCTCGGAAAAACTTCGGCCGTGTTGGCTGACTCCCCTAGCACCTCAACTACTCGAGCAACCGGTCGGGAAGCATCAGTAGACCTCAGGGAAGGTCTACATGAGCTTGAGGCATCTGGGGGGAGGCCCGAAGTAGGTCCTTACCGTGCGCCCGATGCCTCCCGTTTGTTCCGCCGTCTGTAAACTTCGAATTACGCCGGGTACAGAGGTCCTCCGGCCAAAGGTTGTGAAGGAAACTTGTGCGTTACCGTGTCTAGTTTGTGTGAGAGCGGATTGAGGCCCTCTAATCCTTTCTAGAGTACGAATTCAACGGAACCGTATCCGAAGGTCGTTCTGCACACAGAAAGGGGAAAACTGGAAATTCGCCGCCGGTGAGCAACCACTCGGGCTGTGGCTCGGGGGTGAGCAGCACCGGTCACTAGCGCGTCCATGGGTGCCTTGGCTCGGGCGTGACAACACCCCGGTTGGGCTGTCCACGGGAGCCCGAAGTGCGGCGGTATTAGGTAACCGGATTGAACTCTCGGTATAGCCGAGATCGACGGGTTTCAGCTGAATTCTAGCAGCGGGGAAGACGGACGAAGGTTTCTAGTACCTTGCCGTGGCTCTGGAGGGGACGGAGAGGCGGTGATCAAGCTTCCCTGATAAGCTCTGAGTGCTCGGCAGAGATGGCGTGGTTCTGATGCGAGGAAGCAGCAGAATGGGAGGTGATCGCTCTGATCAGGGCAGTGGCGTAGATAAGGGGGCTGTGAGGCGGTTCAGCACGTCGGGGCGGCAAGCAGGTAGTGTCCCGGTCGCTTCTTCGCCGTGGCGGCTACTCAGTCCGGCGCAAGAACCCGAGCTGGGTTTTCAGTCGGTTTGAGTTGGAGTAGTGGCTGACATGTGTGTCCCACTTCCAATTTTAACCTCTGAAATTTACTCCTAATCACTGTTGTAAACAGTGAGCCCCAAAATACCCATGGTGATTCAAATTATTCACCCATGAGCCATTTGAATTGATCAGAATTCAAATTGGGTTTGGTTTGAATGAATTTCAGCACAAGTTCAGTTTTGAATTCAAATAAAGTTTGAATTTGTCCCACTTAGCTCATGTCAAGATCAACTCCAAATGGAGTGAAAATTGGTGTGTGAGCTCACAAAAATATGCTGAATAAGAATATGCCTCCCACTTTTAAATTCATGGGATAAAAATAGTTTGAATTTGAATATGGTTTCAAACTGCCCTCTTCCTAACTATACCAAAAATGACCTCAAAAAGGTTTTGAATTTGGTTGAAACTTGGCATGGACATCCTTAGCAATGTGTAGGAGTTTTCATATGTCCAGCCCACCTATATCACATGTGGGAAATACCACTTTTGCAATATGTGAGTTTGTTCTCTAATGAGCATGTTGATGGTGGTTACTTGCTCTTCATTTGTGTTCATCAACTTACTCCAAATGAAGTGTGTGGTGTGGTGATGAACACTTCCAGTAGGTGTCAAAACTGAGGCCCTTACATTTCTCCCCCCTTAAAAGAATCTCGTCCCGAGATTATAAGGTGAAAATGAGAGAGAGGATGGTGGAAAATTACCGGATATGCTACGTGAAAAAGTCGGGGTAGTTAGCGCGAAGGAATCCTTCGCTCTCCCATGTCGCTTCGTCCATGGAGTGATTACTCCATAGAACCTTGTAGAACCACAACGTACGGTGGCGTGTGGTTCGGGCCTTTTCATCAATAATCTGCACCGGTTCCTCTCGATAGCTGAGATCCGGTTGCAGTTCCTCAATATCTTCCAGCTGAACGGTAGTTGATAGCTTGAGACACTTCCTCAGCTGGGAAATGTGAAAGACGTCGTGCACACCGGAAAGTGCTTCTGGTAATTGTAGCCGGTATGCCACTGATCCACATCTTTCGGTAATCTGAAATGGACCGATGAATCGGGGTGCTAACTTTCCCCTCACCCCGAATCTGTTTACGCCCTTCATTGGAGACACCCGTAGATATACGTGATCTCCAACTTCAAATTGTAGTGTGCGTCTTCTCCGGTCCGCATACTGTTTCTGCCGGGATTGGGCGGCTTTTAGGTTCGCTTGAATCAGTCGAACCTTTTCTTCCGCGTTGTTGACGAGGTCAATCCCAAAAGTAACCCTTTCGCCAGACTCACACCAATTCAATGGTGTGCAACATTTTCTCCCGTATAGCGCCTTATAAGGCGCCATCTTGATGCTGGCTTGGTACCCATTGTTGTACGAGAACTCGGCTAACGGCAAGTGATCATCCCAATTCTTGCCGTGGTTGATAGCGCAAGCTCGTAGCGTGTCTTCTAGGATCTGATTTACCCGCTCGGTTTGTCCATCCGTCTGCGGGTGGTATGCTGAACTACGGATCAGCTTCGTCCCCAAGGCAGCGTGCAGCTGCTCCCAAAAATGGGACACAAATAAAGTGCCCCAATCCGATATGATAGCATGGGGTACGCCGTACAAGCATAGGATCCGTGAGATGTACAGTTCAGCGTACTTCTTGGCGTTGTAGTTGGTGTTGACCGGGATGAAATGGGCAACTTTGGTGAGCCGATCGACGATCACCCACACAGAATCATGCTTCTGCAAGGTGGTGGGTAAACCGATGATGAAGTCCATGCTCACATCCTCCCATTTCCAGGCAGGAATGCCCAGTGGTTGCAGCAGTCCCGGTTTCCGCATATGGTCTGCCTTCACCCTTCGACATGTATCACACTCAGGCACGTATTTTGCAATCTCACGCTTCATCCGTGTCCACCAAAACTTGCTTCTGAGTTCTTGATACATCTTGTTGCTGCCGGGGTGAATAGAAAATTTTGATAAGTGAGCCTCATCAGAAATTTTCTTCCGTAATTCCGGGTTACAGGGTACGACGATCCGGTTCTTTAACCATAGGATGCCGTCTCCGTCCTTCCGGAAACATTTCAACTCCCCACTGTCTACACGTCTCCGCAAATGCGACATGCCCTTGTCATTCTTCTGGGCTGCCGCTATCTCTTCACGGATGGTGGGGATCAAAGCTAGGTTGTAGAGAGCTCCGTGTGGAATCACATGTAGTGGTGGTTCGCTCTCTTCCAACGGTGTGATGGTCAGATTATTGACGTGTGACTTGCGGCTCAGTGCATCTGCCACTACGTTTGCCTTGCCCGGATGATAATGGATCTCTATTTCGTAATCTTTTATCAATTCTAACCATCTTCGCTGCCTCATGTTCAACTCCTCCTGAGTGAATATGTACTTGAGGCTTTTGTGGTCGGTATATAAATGTACGAGGTTACCGAGTAGGTAGTGCCTCCACATTTTCAGTGCAAGTACCATGGCAGCGAGCTCCAAATCGTGAGTTGGATTGTTTTGCTCATGGTTTCTAAGATGCCGTGATCCATACGCGACCACCCTTCGGTCTTGCATCAGCACACATCCGAGCCCAATGTCGGATGCATCGCAGTACACATCGAACGGTTTTGTTGTGTCTGGCTGCGCCAAAACCGGTGCTGATGTGAGGTGCTTGACTAAAGCCTTGAATGCTGCTTCACACGCTGGACTCCAAACATATTTGGTAGCCTTCTTCAGCAGCTCTATCATTGGCTTGGCAATCTTCGAGAAGTTCGGAATGAACCTCCGATAATATCCCGCGAGTCCGAGGAAACTCCGTACCTCGTGAATAGTTCTCGGGGATTTCCAATTCAGCACTTGAGTGATCTTGCTCAGGTCTACAGCGATACCCTCCGCTGAGATGATATGCCCGAGAAAAGGCACTTGCGATATCCAGAACTCGCATTTGCTGAATTTCGCGTATAGCTTGTGATCCCGCAGCCGTTGCAAGACTATATGTAGATGCTTCCTGTGATCTTCTTCCGACTTAGAATATACCAGGATATCGTCGATGAAGACCACGACAAACTTGTCCAGCTCCGGCATGAATACCGAATTCATTAAGTACATGAAGTGAGCTGGAGAATTGGTGAGGCCGAAGGACATGACCAGGTACTCATAAAGTCTGTACCTTGTTGAGAAAGCTGTCTTTGGAATGTCCTCAGCCCTTATCTTAATCTGATGGTACCCGGATCTTAAATCAATCTTGAAAAAGATCTTTGCTTCGACCAACTGATCAAACAACATGTCGATCCGTGGCAACGGGTACATGTTCTTGATGGTTACGGCATTTAATGGACGATAGTCCACGCAAAGCCGTAACGTCTCATTCTTCTTCTTGACAAATAATACCGAACAGCCCCATGGCGAGGAGCTCGGCCTAATAAAACCCTTCTCCAGAAGGTCCGTGAGCTGAGTCTTCAGTTCAGCCAACTCCTTGGGCGCCATCTTGTACGGCCTTCGGGATATTGGCATGGTTCCCGGTGCAAGTTCAATCTTGAATTCCACCTCTCTATCGGGTGGCATCCCCGGCAAATCGTCCGGGAATACATCAGGGAACTCTCAGACCACTGGAATATCTTCCAATCTGATTGTTGTGGCTTGATAGACACTTGGAAGTTTTATTCCTGGACTATCCAGAAATAAAGAGTGAGACTGGTGCACTTCTGAGTTCAAGTGCACAACTCGGAGGACGGTGTCTAAAACAGCGCCGTGGCGGGTTAACCACGACATCCCTAGGATGACATCGACCTTTTGTCCCTCTAAGATTATGAGAGACGTAGGTTAAACTCTACCCTCTAAGCACAATGGCGCTTTTGGGACCATCATGCTTGCTGAAATTTTCCCACCCGGTGAACAGATCACATAAGGACTATCGGTGTGTAGTATTTGCAAGCTACATTTATCAATGAAAGCTTGGCTAATGAAGCTATGCGTGGCGCCTCAATCAAACAATACAATAGCGGGATGCTGGTGGAGTTGGAACATACCCGCAAGGATTGGCTCGCCCTCCGGCACGTCCTCTATGGAAAGCTGGTGGACGGTGCCGGGCCTAGGGATTGCCCGCCGCGCATTAGTAGGGTTCCGGGGTTGATTCCTCCCCGGAAACTGCGGTGCCACTCCGCCGCCTTGCCTCTCCGGGCAACTGCTCATGAAGTGTCCTGGACGACCACACTTGTAACATGTGGCCGCTGCTGGTGTAGTGCACGGGGGATGAAAGCCCGGCATGCGCTGCTGAGGTGCATACGCACGCGGCCTCGCCCGCTGCTGCTGTTGTTGCGGAGGTGGTACTGGCAGTGCCGGCCCGAATGCCGGTGAAGAGTACGGCCGACTGCGGAACAGCATCGACCGCTGTGGTGGCTGCCAGCGTGGACCTGATGGTGGGCGATTCACCATCCGAAACTTCTGAGAAGGACCGCCTCCTTCTCCGCTGCTCTGCGGCACGCTTCGCTTTCTCTCCGCCGCTGCTAACTCCTTACCGGAGTCCTCCTGAACAATCGCAGCATCAATGATGTCGTTGAGGCTGCCGCGATTGAACATCGCCAACTTGTCCTTCAGGAGCGGGTTAAGCCCCTGGTAAAAGTGGTCCCGCCGCTTCTCGTCAGTATCTGCGTGATACGACGCGTAGAGCGCGAGATCGTTGAACGCTCTGGAGTATTCCAGCGCGTTCCTGCTCTCTTGTTGCAGGTGTAGGAATTCCTGCGTCTTCCTCTTCATCAAACCTGGCGGTATATGATAGGCCCTGAAGGCCGTCCGGAACTCCGTCCAGGTCATCACTCGGTCGGTGGGCTGTGAAGCACAGAAGTTGGCCCACCACGCGCTCGCGGATCCTTGGAGCTGCTGGACCGTGAACTGAGTCTTGCGCTGTTCGCTTATCTGGAGCAGCCCGAACTTCATCTCTATCGCGCGGAGCCAGTTGTCCGCGTCAAGAGGTTCATTCGCCCTTGAGAATACAGGGGGATGAGTCACCAGGAAGTCGGAGTAGGAGCTCTGTTGACGCTCCTCACGGTCTTGACGTCTCTCTGGGCGAGACGTATTGGCGATAAGCGTTTGCAGCAACTCCGTGTGCTGCTGATGTGAACCCGCCATTGCCGCGACGATGTCGGCCAATGTAACCGTTGGCAGTGGCGGTGGCGGTGTTTGCTGTTGCTGTTGCTGTTGTTGCTGCTGCGGTCCCGAGGATTCCTCGGGAGGCTGTTGGGAGGTCTCTCCCCCTTGACTAGTACCCCCAACGTCCGGGTTGGCACGAGTACGCGTCATTCTGAAATTCAAAACAGCAGCAATTAGCACATGTCTTACTTAAAATTTCCATATGCAACAGTAGGTATTGAAGTGACACATGATTAATTTGCACAACATTCACATATATTGATAAAGCATAAACTTTATACAAGATACATTATTCTCGGGTCTCCGAGAAGTCATGCTCATGATGTCACTACCTATACATACGCTACTGTTTACACGACATGTCACCGATTATAAAATTTGGGCTACACTACCCTAGCTGCCCTACATGGCAACTGTAAACCCCTACTCGGAGTAGAACTCGACCTCATGTGTGTCGTCCTCCTCCGGTACCTCTGCTGGTGGCTCCGGATCTACCACCTCTTCTCCCATCCCGGGTTCTCCCATTGCTGGAAGGCCCAAGACCACCGGTACACCTAACACCGGAGGTACGAGGTCCTGCAATGCATGCACCTCGTCCATGGCTTGGTTATAGTCCTCTTCCCAGCCTTGCCCTTCCTCAATAGCGTCGTCCCGCTCTTGAGTAAGTTCCTCGTTCTGCTGGGTCAGATTCTGTACCAGTTCTTGCAATGCCGCGATGTCGACACGGCTTTTCCTCTTTGCCTTCTTCAGACGATGCAACTGATTGTGTTGTTCATTCAGTCGCTTGATCGTCGGAAGGAGCACATTGCGGAGTGCGCTGTGAGCACTCTCGAAATGGTCTCCACGGCTCGTGCTCTCCTTGAGATTTGTGGCGAGATGCTCCGTATGAACAGCTTGGCTGTCCATCACGGCGTTTCCCGCCCTCATCTGGAGGCTAAGGTTTGCCTCCGCGGGGTTGTACCTTGGGCAACTTGGGTCTGTTGCCTCCAGGTACCTCTCTTCCCACACATGCTGAGCCCATCCCTCCACCGGAACGAGCGCGTATGGAGTGCCCTCCATAGCATGCACGTGTAGTTGGCAGAAACGTGACATGGTGTCACGGGCTGCCACTTGCCACATCCCTTCCGGTTGTCTTCCTCTCACCGTGATGGTGAACGGCACCCAACCGGGTGGCGTAGGTCCTGCAGGGACTTCGACATGGATTGTCCATGTCTTGTTCCCCTCTTCTCCTTCTTCCTTGGCAAAGTATTGCGGCATCTGGTGGTATCCGAAATATTGAAGCATATGCCTCAATGCTTCCGGATAGCCGTTGCGGTGAGAACAGTGGGACACCACCCACCCGTTCTCCAACTGTTTATCTGCTGTCATCTGTAAAAATATATTTGAAAAATGTCAAATATTTATTTAAACAGTAAACCACTGAGTTATAACATAAGACATGTCATTGAACCCATAAAGCTTGGAAACATAGTTCAATTTTTTAAGCAAATTTGACTGCTGATCTGCTGTTCAACATGACAGCCCTGACCAGTTTCCATATCAACCTGATTTAGGCCATGCTAAAGAAAAACCAGTTCTGGGGCTTAACATAAGAGTTAAAGCTAACTTCAATAGATTTCCAGAAAGTATTTGCTTGGCCTAATATCTGTCCTGGTTCAAAAGTTATGAGATGTCAAAGTTAACAGAATTTCTGGAGAAAATTGGACAGCACCTCCCTGCTTTAGGTACTGATTTGATCCAAGAATCCCAGTTAATTCTGTTCCTAATCTGACAAAACTTTCTGTTACAAAGTTGTAACCTATCTCATAAGATTTCCAGAACTACCTCATTTTCTATTTTTGGATTTTTAAGCAGGAAGTTATGCTTAATTTACAGAGAGTTTACAGAGAGTCTTTACTCTGTCCTGTTTTCTGGACAGTTTCAACTCTACTGCATTTTTCGATTGGTTAAGGGATGAAACACCTATGGACCTCTACAGAAAAGTTGTAAAGCTTTTCCACAGCTTTCCAGAAATGTATCATATGACCCCAACCTCGAAAGAACTCAACTTCTAACCTCTGATTAACTTCAGCCTTGATTCAGCTGAAAACAGAGTGCTCTGTCCTTAACAACCTATAAGTTGAAAACTTGTTAACTTTGAATATCCTGTTCAAGGGAAGAAGTTACATCAAGTTTTACTACTTTAGATCAAAACCTTCAAGTTTTAAATGAAGTTGTTCATTTAGTTGGGTGTGACATCGATGTGTCACCAGATTATGTCGGTACTACGTCCTCACAAAGAAAAACCTATACCGGACTTAGCCGGCTTCGTTATTTCAGTGGCACTAAACGTCACTCGCACATGGATGCTACACGTCTACCGTTTCGTGGTCAGGCTACCTGCAGAAACTCAAGCAATCGTCAGACTCGGCTGCACACCGAGCCCGGAATCCATACAGTTCGTACACCCAGCCGTCATCACTCGCCCGGATGTTCTCAAGCCAAACACGCCTTGAGTTACGTGTTCATGTTTCAGACCACGTGACGGGGTCTCCCAAGTTGCACCACGCACGCTAGGGATAGACGTTGCTCGAATACTCCAAACGACATAAAGAGTCGTAGAGGATATCAAAGCGGGTCGGGTTACCTGCCACCCGTGGGGCTCCACCCTTCAGCTTGTGCGCACTGGTGGACAGCGCTTACGTGTACCCCCCAAGACATAAACGTCCCGAGATACACGATTTTCCGACATAAACAAATAGGTTAGTATGCCACTTTCTATATGCTAATAACATCCTTATACGGGCTACTAACTCGTTCCTCACTGGATTTTTGAAAAAGATGACCTTTGTAGTGCATTAAACCTCAAGCGAGCTTTGATACCAAAGCTGACACGACCCCATGGTCTTGTTGAGCCAGGATCACGGTGAGGGGTGCTGCGTTGCACAGCACCGGATAACACACGTCAAAGGTACAAAGTGGAAGCAAAATTTTATTACATAAACAAGTTTATGAACATGCTTACATCAAAATAGTTCCAGTCTACACTCACGGGCGTAGACTATGCATCAAGTCCATGTTCAGCCCTTGAACGTGTCCTTGCTAGCACACACGCACACTAACTCTGTGGCGTGCACGACTCCCACTCGACGGGGTTCCCCTCCTGGGGTTCCATCTCCTCTTCGGGAGTCCCTTCCTCATAGAACCCTGCAAAAGCTTCAAACACAAGCAGTGAGCACGAAGGCTCAGCAAGTCTGACCCGTCTCACCTAAACATGGAACTTCTAAATGAGGGGTGGTGGGTTACATGAGGTAAAAATCATTTGCAAGGACTCGCCTAATTAGTAGAACCTTACTTTCAAGTTTTAGCAGCAGGTTGTGGAGAACCTTATGCTAAGGTACATGAGAGAGCCGCAATCAAACAAGAAACGCATTTCTCTCATGTACTTTGCCCAAAGTTGAAATGAACTTTAGTTAGCTCTAAACTACAGCAAGTCATTAGCAATCAAGTCCATCTTTCAATCAGCAACATTTTAACATGTAACTAGCCTGTTCTTTCTACGTCACTGTACAGTGAACAAGTGATACTCACTGACCGCGAGGGACGGCGATTATAATCGATTTACACCTGCAAGGTTACCCGAACAACCCGTCACGTACGCCCGTACTCGATGTTGCCTACAACAACCATCACGGACGCCGTACGCGACTACCTTTCACCCGTTAGCCAAATGTTGAACTGGTCCAATGGTCCCGAGCAAGAGGTCTCTGCACGCGCATCTCAGTGCCGCCAGCCGATTTACACCTCGAGCTCTCAACCTACCCTGAACGACCAGCTATGCCTCAACACCCAGCTACCCAAGTTACATCAGTTTCCCGGTTCCCATATAGCCGGTAGGTCTTCGGTACTGTTCTAGCTTGTTCAACAGGCCCGCACACAGCTCGGTCCTCAATCGACACAAGCGGAGCTACAACACACAGGTCCCAAAGTCCTGCTGCCCTTACCCTCCCCTTGGTCTCATTTTCTGGCCATGTGTTTCATGTGCTCTATCCGAGTCGAGTGCCTCTAGCCTATGCCCGCGAGTAATTCCAACTACTTGACTTGTACCGAATCCTACACTATCTTAGCATTGCAGTAGCTAACGGGGCTTGCCTTGCTGCTCTTGGTCGTAGGCTAGCTGCTCCTCCGGAGTAACGAAGTCTAGGACTTTGGGTTCCTCCTCGACCTTAGCGACTACATGATAGAAGCAATACATGTATTAATTTAAATGCAGTTGTATTAACTTTTAACTTGTGAAGTCTATAACTCTTACTAGACAAGCCCAATGACTGTGAAATTTTTACTGTGGCTTGGTTACAACCTAAACAGAGACTTGGTCAAGTTTTAGTTGCAGCAAAGCTCATTTGAGCCCTCCACAATTAATCATGTACTTGACCTTAATTGAAGGCTTTTAGGGTGTTCTAAGGATTTTCATGAAACAAACTATGACTTCCTGAAAACTATATTTTCAGAGGGTTCTAATGGAGTTGGTCTCACTTAATTTGAAGGTTCCTAGCTAAGGATATGAGCTAAACAATTTCAGAGAAAATTCTGGAAATGTTTCTGAACATTTTCTATTTTCTCTGGAACAGTTTCACTAATCACACCATTAGATGGATCAAAATAGCTCAAATGGGTTTGAAATTTTTATGGTAGTTCAGTTATATTTTGGTGAACATCCCAGCAAAATTTCAGGATTTTCCTCCAAAGGATTCTCCAGTTAAAATTCCTAACAGTTTAAATTTTGAGGAATTAATTATTGAGAAATACGGGTTTTCATGAAGTGAAACTTGATTTGCTGGAAAGTGCTCAGAGAGCTGAATCCAGCAAAATTTGGTTCACTCGATTTGGAGCTTCCTAGCCAAAGTTATGAGGATTTGAAGTTTGAATGGAATCTGAAAATCGGGGGAAAAGTTTAAATCTGCCGTGGCCTGCAGGGACACGTGTTGAGCGCCGAGGCGACAGCACACCGCGGCCCACAAGGTTTTTACGCGGCAGCACACCCGATCCCGGCCGCAGCCCGATCCCGATTTAAAATATCGGTCGCTGACAGCTGGGATCCACCCCCTTCTTCAACCTCTCGCCGCCCGCGCTCCGCCGCCGAGGGACCTCGCCGGAGAGCTCGCCGGCAGCTTCTGTAAAGCTCCAAACTTCACGATCTTGGCCTCCCCTGCCTACTTTCACTCGGGGAACAGGATTTTGGGGTCAGCTCGTCATGACAACGGCCGGTACATGGTCGGCAACGAGCCGCCGCCTCTAAAAAACTTCGGCCATGTCGGCTGACTCCCCTAGCACCTCAACTACTCGAGCAACCGGTCGGGAAGCATCAGTGGACCTCAGGGAAGGTCGACATGAGCTTGAGGCAGCTCGGGGGAGGCCCGAAGTAGGTCCTCACCATGCGTCTGATGCCTCCCGTTTGTTCCGCCGTCGGTAAACTTCGAATTACGCCGGGTACAGAAGTCCTCCGGCCAAAGGTTGTGAAGGCAACTTTTGCGTTACCGTGTCTAGTTTGTGTGAGAGCGGATTGAGGCCCTCTAATCCTTTCTAGAGTACGAATTCAACGGAACCGTATCCGAAGGTCGTTCTGCACACAGAAACGAGAAAACTGGAAATTCGCCGCCGGTGAGCAACCACTCGGGCTGTGGCTCGGGGGTGAGCAGCACCGGTCACTAGCGCGTCCAAGGGTGCCTTGGCTCGGGCGCGACAACGCCCCGGTTGGGCTGTCCACGGGAGCCCGAAGTGCGGCGGCGTTAGGTAACCGGATTGAACTCTCAGTATAGCCGAGATCGACCGGTTTCAGCTGAATTCTAGCAGCGGGGAAGACGGAGGAAGGTTTCTAGTACCTTGCCGTGGCTCTGGAGGGGACGGAGAGGCGGTGATCAAGCTTCCCTGATCAGCTCCGAGTGCTCGGCAGCGATGGCGCGGTTCTGATGCGAGGAAGCAGCAGAATGTGTGGTGATCGCTCTGATCAGGGCGGTGGCGTAGATAAGGGGGCTGTGAGGCGGTTCAGCACGTCGGGGCGGCAAGCAGGTGGTGTCCCGGTCGCTTCTTCGCCGTGGCGGCTGCTCAGTCCAGCGCAAGAACCCGAGCTGGGTTTTCAGTCGGTTTGAGTTGGAGTAGTGGCTGACATGTGGGTCCCACTTCCAATTTTAACCTCTGAAATTTACTCCTAATCACTGTTGTAAACAGTGAGCCCCAAAATACCCATGGTGATTCAAATTATTCACCCATGATCCATTTCAATTGATCAGAATTCAAATTGGGTTTGGTTTGACTGAATTTCAGCAGAAGTTCAGTTTTGAATTCAAATAAAGTTTGAATTTGTCCCACTTAGCTCATGTCAAGATCAACTCCAAATGGAGTGAAAATTGGTGTGTGAGCTCACAAAAATGTGCTGAATAAGAATATGCCTCCCACTTTTAAATTCATGGGATAAAAACAGTTTGAATTTGAATATGGTTTCAAACTGCCCTCTTCCTAACTATACTCAAAATAACCTCAAAAAGGTTTTGAATTTGGGTGAAACTTGGCATGGACATCCTTAGCAATGTGTAGGAGTTTTCATATGTCCAGCCCACCTATATCACATGTGGGAAATACCAGTTTTGCAATATGTGAGTTTGTTCTCTAATGAGCATGTTGATGGTGGTTACTTGCTCTTCATTTGTGTTCATCAACTTACTCCAAATGAAGTGTGTGGTGTGGTGATGAACACTTCCAGTAGGTGTCAAAACTGAGGCCCTTACAGACCCAAGTTATGAATTTAGATCTCCATGTTTGGAATTTTTTGGGAAGTTTGAATCCTCACTTTGAACTTACACCGTTATAATTCAAAGTTTTAATTCCCCTCATGTTTCCTAAGTGTACATGTGTTGAAATTCTTGCTACCACTTTTTGGGGATTTTACATCCCTCCCCCCTTAAAAAGAATCTCGTCCCGAGATTCCAAAAGAAATGCAATGTGGGGAAACTTTACCTGGTTTACGATGATAGCAAATCCGGATAATTAGTTTGTAGATATTCCTCGCTTTCACATGTCACCTCATCAACGGTATGGTTACTCCACAAGACCTTGTAGAACCATAAGGTCCGGTTTCTTGTGGCGTGAAACTTTTCATCAATAATCTGGATTGGATATTCTGCGTCTGTGAGGTCCGGTTGAAGAACTTCTATGTGTTCTGTGCGGATTTCAGCCGAGGGTTTGAGACACTTCCTCAGCTGAGAGATATGGAAGACGTTGTGAATTCCTGCGAGCGACGCCGGTAACTCCAGGCGATAGGCCACGGGTCCGCATTTTTCAATGATGGTGAACGGACTGATGAATCGTGGCGCAAGTTTGCCCTTCACTCTGAAACGATGAACTCCCTTCATCGGAGACACACGGACATAAACCTGGTCCCGGATGTTGAATTGAAGAGGACGGCGTCTTTTATCCGCATAGCTCTTCTGACGAGATTGAGCAGCCTTGAGGTTGGCTTGTATTACTCGCACTCGCTCTTCAGCCTCATTCACAAGTTCGATGTCGTATATCACTCGCTCGCAGGACTCGCACCAGTTGAGGGGTGTGCGGCATTTCTGGCCATAGAGAGCTTCATATGGCGCCATTTTTATGCTCGCTTGATAGCCATTGTTATAAGAAAACTCCACCAATGGAAAATGATCGTCCCAATTTTTGCTGTGGTGGATGGCACAAGCGCGTAGCATGTCCTCAAGCACTTTATTCACCGATTCAGTTTGTCCTTCCGTCTGCGGGTGATACGCGGAGCTTCGGATCAGTTTGATCCCCAATGACGCGTGCAGCTGTTCACAAAACCGAGCGTTGAACAGCGCACCGCGATCTGAAATAATGGAGCGGGGAACACCGTGCAAGCACAAGATCCTTGAGATATACAACTCTGCATATTGCTTGGCCACGTACTTTGTTTGTACGGGGATAAAATGAGCCGACTTGGTTAGTCGATCGACTATCACCCAAATTGAATCATGGTTTTGGGTGGTGAGAGGTAATCCGACTATGTAGTCCATACTGATATCCTCCCACTTCCACGCCGGAATGTTCAAGAGTTGCAGCTGTCCGGCTTTACGCATATGGTCGGCTTTCACCCGCCGACACGTATCACATTCGGATACGTACTTTGTGATTTCTCTTTTCATCCGTGTCCACCAAAACCTGGTTTTCAGATCCTACTACATCTTGTTGCTGCCTGAATGAATAGAATATTTCGACAAATGAGTTTCGTCCAAGATTTTCTTCCGAAGCTTCATGTCACGGGGTACCACTATACGGTCTTTAAACCATAGAGTATTGTTTTCATCCCTTTGGAAGCATTTCATTTCACCATTCCTCATTCTTCTCTGAATGTGCGACATTCCCATGTCTTCCTTCTGAGATTCCATGATCTCCTCTCGTATGATAGGGACGAGAGCAAGATTATACAATGCCCCTAATGGAACCAAGTACAAACTTGGCTCCTCCTCTTCAAGTGGGGTGATGCACAGATTGTTGACATGAGATTTGCGGCTTAACATCCGCAACCACATTTTCCTTACCGGGATGGTAGTGAATCTCGATCTCATAGTCCTAGATCAGCTCTAACCATCTCTGTTGCTGCATATTCAACTCCTTTTGGGTGAATATATACTTCAGACTTTTGTGGTCAGTGTAGAGGTGCACTAAGTTCCCAAGCAAATAGTGCCTCCACATTTTCAATGCCAACAGAACAGCAGCAAGCTCAAGATCATGAGTCGGATAGTTATGCTCGTGGTTACGAAGTTGATGTGAACCATAGGCGACCACTCTTCCTCCTTGCATCAATACACAGCCAAGCCCGATACCGGACGCATCACAATATACGTAGAAGGGCTTGGTTGTATCCGGTTGAGCTAACACCGGGGCTGTTGTAAGATGCTTCACCAATGCTTGGAAAGCTCCTTCACAAGCTGAGTTCCAAACATATTTGATCCCCTTCTCCAACAATTCCGTCATCGGCTTAGCAAGCTTGGAGAAGTTTGGTATGAATCTCTGATAGTATCCCGCTAAACCGAGAAAACTCCTGACTTCATGGACTGATGTGGGGGACTTCCATTTCAGCACTTGCTCAATCTTGCTTGGATCAACTGCAATACCTTCTTCAGAAATAATATGTCCAAGAAATGGCTCTTGGATGATCCAAAACTCGCACTTGCTGAACTTGGCATAAAGCTTATGGTCTCGCAATCATTGAAGCACGATATGCAGGCATTTGGTGTGTTCTTCTTCAGACTTGGAGTAAACCAAGATGTCGTTGATAAACACCACCACGAACTTGTCCAACTCCGGCATGAACACTGATTTCATGAGGTACATGAAATGTACCGGGGCGGTGGTGAGACCAAATGACATGATGAGTTGTTCATACAATCCGTATCTTGTCGAGAAGGCCGACTTCAAAATATCCTCCGCTCGGATTTTAATTTGGTGATATCCGGAGCGAAGATCCATCTTTGAAAATACACTAGCAGCCACAAGTTGATCGAAGAGAATATCGATGCGGGGCAGTGGATATTTATTCTTGATGGTGACAGCGTTGAGAGGTCAGTAGTCCACACACAACCTCAAGGTTTCATCCTTCTTCTTCACAAATAGCGCCGAGCATCCCCATGGTGAGGAACTTGGTCAAATGAAACCCTTCTTCATTAAATCATTGAGCTGCTCCTTCAGTTCAGCTAGCTCCTTCGGAGCCATCTTATACGGTCTCCGTCATATCGGTGTCGTCCCGGGTACAAGTTCGATCTTGAACTCGACACCCTTTCGGGTGGCATGCCCCGGAGATCATCCGGACAGACATCCGGGTATTCACGGACCACACGAATATCCTCAAGTTTTGTGGCTTCCGTGTTATATGTGGCTGGAGCTCCTTGAACTGAGCGGTCAAGAATAAGAATATGTGGTTCATGAAGTGGAGAGTTTAGATGAACCACATGTGGAATGATGTCAAGAACAGCAGCATGGCGATGTAACCATGACATTACTAAAAGGACATCGAGTTTTTAACTCTCTAACATGATTAGAGAAGTCGGGTATAGATTCCCACCATTCAAACGATAAGCACATGTTTGATTACTTCATCCAGTCTATACAATAGTAGTGCGAGAATGGAACAATTAATACACAAAACATTCACACATATGGATAAAGTATAAACTTTATACAGCATATACATCCCTGGACCATGTCACACAATCGAGTTCCAAAGTAACGAACTTTATCGATTAAAAGTTCATTTTGACCATCATGGGTCAACACGGGATGAGTGTGTTAGCGTGCGTAAATCCTCGCTATTGTACTGGACCCTAACATGTCCTCGCTCAAAATGATATTTTGAATGCATCAACTTTTTGACTTCAACTTTCTGTTTCACAACAGCCGCTGGATATCGAAATGTGAAACTAAATGTTGTTGTTGAAAAACTTCAACATGGTGTTCTCTGTCCAACTTCTGGTCCAGCAGACCGGTTGGAAGAAATTAACTGTCTTGGCCACCTTGGAAGCAAAATCTGGACTAGAGTTCAACAACAAAGTTGTAGTAGACTCAAAAAGTAATCCATATTGTATTTATTTGCCTCCATAGTCTTTCTAATTTATGAGTTATAGTTTTTATAAGTTGACATAATTTTCTCAGGAATTTTGACAGCACCTACTTTGCAAGTGGCGCTTTGTTAACAAAATTCCCTCATATTCTGCCCTCAATCTAGGACAACACTGAACTACAAAGTTGTACCACATTTCCTATACTTCCCAACGATGTCTTACTTGACCCTTAGAATTTTTTCTACAGAAAGTTGTGGTCAAAATACAGAAAATTCCAGAGAGCATTTTGGTCTGTCCTGTTTCTTGACAGTGCCTACTCATCTGAGATTTTCATCCATTTAGAGGGAGATTTTGTTCTGGATCTAAACAGAAAAGTTGTAGAGGACTTCAAAACCTTTCCTGAATGGTATCCCAAATCTCCATTGGTTCAACCAATCCTATGTTATACCCTGTTTAAATTCAGCAAAGTTTCTGCCGAAAACAGGGGAGGTTGTTCCTATGTCTTTGAGATTGAATCCATACTCCCAATTGACTCTTAGTTCAATATGGAAGTTCAATAACCCCTAAATGGAATCCTAAACTTCATTTTAACTCTTTTCTTTGAAAATATACTTTTATGCAACTAATACTCATCTTGGTACTATGTTTCCTCACCAAAGAAAAATCCTAAGCCGGTATTCCGGCATATACGTATCAAATGGTGGAACTAAGAACATCACTCACAAACGATTTCTAAACGTCATGCACTAACGTGGTTAATGTACCTGCAGAAGAACACACAATAATGGTGCACACAAAGGTTTTTGACATTTCAGGCAGTTCCATATCATAGTAAAAATATACGGTCCGTATCATTGCCATACGGATCGTCCATGAGTCAAGCCACGTCTCAAAGTACATGGTCGTGTTTTCACACCACATGACGAGGAACCAAGTAGAGCACGAACGGGTCGTCACAGTTAGGAATTTTATCAACCCAACGGATACCACCTACTGCCTTATGACCGTTGAGGCACACCGATGGCGAGCGCTGCGTATGGCCCTTTGAACATTGAACTTTCAAGAGTTGCATACTATCGTGTTGAATACCACACGATGGGGCATTCTCACTTTTGCCTAAGGCACGCTGGAGATCAGCATTTTCATATGCTCTCAGAACCATGGAGAGGTTCAGAGACTCATATTAACTACCGTGCCAAGCCACGGTATACCATTCCATACTATTGCTCGTATGGCGAGCTTACCGCAATTGATCCACCAGTGGTGGCGTACCTTACCTCTTACCTGACGTCGGAACGTCGTTACAGAATGTATAACAAGTATGTTTGTATTTCCACCATAATATCTACTACTATCATAGACCTTATGTGGGCATAGTGACTAATCCTCACTCGACTACTTCTAAGTTTTCAAAATAGGCTCTTTTTGAGCGTGCTATTCCCAATGCGGCTCTGATACCACGACTATGGGGACCACCCTGTGGTTCACCCACTCCAGGATCGCAGAGGGTGGTGCCGTGCGATGCGGCACCCAACAGCACACAAGAAAAGATTAATAACAATGTACAAACTTTTATTTGATATAAACACAGCAGAAGTCTTTTACAAAACATAATTATACAGCGGAAGTATTCTTTATTACAAATCTCTCATCCTAACTAAGCAAAAGTGTAGCTGTCCAGCCCGGGGACGTTACACACTAGCAACATCAAACCGGAGATCACGGCGGCGTGCAGGGCTCCAGCTCAGCCGTGTACCCGGACGGGGGTATCGCATCATCCTCGGACCCCTCCTCATAGCTCTCACCTGCACACAGCTCAAATATTGCAACCGTGAGCACGATGGCCCAGAAAGGCTTAACCGACAACCCTAGTCATGGAACTCTACATGTAGTGATGTGTAAGATAGGAAAAAGACTTTGCATTAAAGACACACTTAGGTGTTAGTCCTTACTTTCAGTTTTATAGCAGAAGTTTAATGAGCCTTAGGCAGCCCTCACATCGGAAGTCCACAATCAAACAAGAAACACTTTTCTCCGATGTGGTGATGTCCAAAGTGGAAAATAAACTTAATTAGCTCTACAACTACAGCATACAAGGTTTCAAGACATTAATAATTCAATGCAGCATTTTCAGTTGGCTTATTTCACTTCTTACTACGTCACAGCGCAGTGAACAAGCAGTCCTCAAATAACCACGAGGGACGATGATTGCAATCAGGAGACACCCGGATAACACGTCACATACACCCACATTCAGAAGTGTGGTGCTTCACACCTTCCTACTCTGTTGTATGCAACAACCTTTCAAAGGCAACCCAAATGCCGAACCGGTCCATCCGTAACGGGCAGGAGGTCCCCTCGTGGAGTGTGTCTGTGCCCACCGGCAGATTTACACCTTGCTACCCTAAACCCACTCCTATAAAACGGTTGGGTAAGCCTTGGCATCCAGGTTAACCAATTACATCGGTTTCCTGGTTTGCCAGTATGCATCCGGTACTGTTCGATACTTGTCCAGCAGGGCCGCACACGGCTTGGTCCTCAATCGACACAAACAGGGCTACGCATGTGAGACCTCCGCTCACTGCATCCTATCCCCCCTGCTGGGTCTCAGTTTCACAATTTAAGCCATTCTCTACCTCTTCTCATCCCGTGTGATAAATTCTTATCTCGCGAGTAGATTCCAACCACTCGACTTCTAACGAGACCCTAAAAACATTAGCATGGTATTCTCTATTCGTCGAGTTTGTAAACTACCCAACCCTCCATAGGATTTAAAAGGTTATGCAAGTGTGGTTTCAATCACCCTAACTCTAATGCAAGCATTCACCTTAAACATAAGTGATACAAATGAAGAATTTGCAAAAGTACTTAAATGCAAACCGGGGCTTGCCTGGTTGCGAGTTAAATGGAAAGTCAGCGTCTTGTGGGAGGACATCCAACAGCTCCGGTGTATTTCAACTTCGGTCACTATATGAAATGTAGCAAAATACATGTATAAGTGCTAAGGAACTATAAGAAGTAACTTCTATTCATAGCTACTCATATTTAGGTTCCTTAATTGGCTTTATGATTTTTCCAGTGGATACTAGACTCTCTAAGGATGATCTGAGCAAAATTTGGAGAAATTTCATTGCACATTGTGGACTCCAAAATTCTCACAAGTACAATACTTCTCTGAATTCTGAGCCCAAATATGGAGTTTTAACATGTCTAACAGTGGAAAATCTGATTAGGGTCAGTCTCCATGGTTCTAACAAAATTTGTTTCACCATTTTTGGAGCTACCAACAGAGAGATATGAATTTTGGAAGTTGATAAGAAATGCTGAAAATGCCTCTGTTTATTTTCCCATTTTTCAGAGACATAAAGGATTGACACCACATTTGGTCAATACAATTAGGTCCAATGCCTCTGAAATTTTTACTGGAGTTCAATGATTATTGGAAGAATTTCCTGCCCAAATTTGGGAATTTTCCAATAAACAGAACTCCTGTGAAAATTCCTACAAGGTTTTCCTTAAATGAATTAATGAGCCAAATACAGAGATTTTCATAACCATTGGGCTGCACCCCTGGATCGTACTCTATGAGAGGAATCGAACAAAATTTGTTTTACAATTTTTGGACAGTCCTACACAAAGTTATGGCTCTTCAAAGTTTGAACTGGAATAGGAAAATCCTGGAAAAGTTTAAACCCGACAGTGGGTCCCACTCGCCAGTATTTTCTTCAACCTCGGCCAAACAGAGGACTGGCGGCGTTCTCCAGCGAGGGTGGCAGGAACGGCGTTCCCGGCCACCTCCCCGGCCAAATCTCGCTGCTCCCTCATTTTTCACCCCGCTGAACACGATGGTGGTGTCGCCGGCGGCCGAAACTCACCGGAAAATGGTGCGCGCCGGTGACAGCAGGGTTTCGAACTCCGGCGAGGTCGGGAAGCTTCATTCCTCCACCAAATGATCGGCTCTCGGTCTCTAGATCACCAGTGGGAGGTGTAGAAGCTACAACGGGCTACCCAACTCGATGAAATGGCCGACAAACTAGGGTTCAACGGTGAGCCTAGGGGGTTTCCCATGGCGGCGTGAAAAACGGCTAGAACATGGCCAACTCTTGATGGTTTTCTTCGGTTATTGGTCGAGGATGGGCACTAGGGAGGGTAGAAGCTATGTGCACGTTAGCTCGAGGTTTGGTTCATTGTGTAAACCGAATTTGGGTTTGAACCGAGCTCTACTCTTCCACAGTAGGGTTCGGTAAAGAAGGAAATTCGGAATACCCGATGGATCATTTGCTACACGGCTTGCAGCTACACCACCTAGGGATACCAACGCACCTTTCTTGTATAGGAAGTCGGAGGAGAGGGTAGCCGGATGGGGCTGTCGACGGTGAGCCAAAACGTTAGGTCCGGTGCACCTCAAAACTTTGGCGCCAATCCGTGTTTTGTGAGCAGCTCCGAGCGGTAAACTTCAGAGGGAATATGGGAGGTGATAGAGCACGTCAAGGCGCTACTCTTTGCTGTTTGGAGTTTGATCAAAACTAGCTCGCGTGGCTGAGGCTAGCAAGAACAGAGGCGGAGCGGAACGAGCTCGTGTGTGCGGGAGGAAGAACAGCCAGAGCGAGCTGAGTAAACGAAATGGTGCTGTGGCACTCGGGCATGGTGATCAAGACGAGCCCCCGACGAGCAAGCAGGAGGTGGCGCCTTCGGCCTTGGGCGCGGGTTGCGCCGGGAGCTGGCGTTCGCTCGCTGTTCGACCGAAGGCAAGCAGAGGCGGTAAAGCATTTGGGTGGCTGACAAAGGGGTCCCACCCCCTCTATTTTTAATCCAATTTTCCACTGATATTGTTGCCACAGCTACTCAAAATTTAAGGATATGCTTTGCCTCAAAGTTAAGGTTTGAAGATGTTGAATTCAAATGATTTGAATTCAGGTGTGGAGTTTGAATTGTGTTTGGTCATTTGAATTTGAAATGGAATTTGAATTCTCCCTTTTGCATTGTTCCAAAAAACATAGCAAACCCACTCCAATGTTTGTCAATTTTGGCATGGCTGCTAATTCAAATGTGGAGAACACATTTGTGGAACCAAATTTGCAAATGGAGGAAATCGAAATTTGAAACTGAATTTGAAATTCAGATTAGAGGGCTTCATCTTTTAATCCCAAACAAATACTAAAACCCCTTCAAATGAGCTGAAATTTGGAAGGTTGAATATTTGAAATATGAAGACCCACGTTATGAATTTAGATCTCCATGTTTTGAAGTTTTTGGGAAGTTTGAATCATCACTTTGAACTTACACCGTTATAATTCAAAGTTTTAATCCCGTCATGTTTCCTAAGTGTACATGTGTTGAAATTCTTGCTACCACTTTTTGGGGATTTTACACTGAGTTCACCGGGTGAATTGCCGTGATCAAGTCATTCTACTGCCCACGTGAACCTCCCTCACTCTCACCAGCCTCCTCGCACAACCGAAGAACCGCACCGCCCGACACCCTCTCTGCTCACCGGCGCCCGGCCGACACAAGGCTCTTTGTGCCCGATGTGCTACACAAAAAAGGTCCCCTCTAAGGTGCTGAACACAACCATGCCGACCTCACTTTGTCTCTCGCACGATCGGTATGGAATTTCGCCGTCGAGTGTGTCGGTAGTCATTGAACCGAGCCGCACAAAAACCCGAAATTTGTAGTGATCACTTCCCCAATGCTTATTCCGAGCTATAGACATGATCTAGACACTCCCACACTCCTCTACAATCAAGAACCATCAAATTTCATCGAGTTTTGGTGCTGTTCTTCGAGAATTTTGCGCCGGTGCCGGTTTTTGCCCAAGGTCGCCGATGAGCTCGTATTTGCAGCCTCTTTTGAGCTGATTTGAGCGCATGCCGGTGAGGAGAATGCCACCACGGTGCTCTAGGAACAAGAACCGAAGAGTTTGAGCCACTGTAGAGCGAGTGCGACGCCACCGAAGGTTAGCCGCAGCCGCCGCTCGTTGCCGGCCCATTTCCGGTGATCGGGGGCCTCGGCCGACCCCGGGTATGAGTTCCACGTGATCCTAAAGGGAGGGGCGGCGAGTGGGAGCCCTAGGGGAGGCCGGAAGATTGGTTTCCACGGAGCTTGCCGGAGCGCCGCCACTGTGCTTCTGCGCACGCGAGGTTGAAGAAGAAGCTGTGGCGTGGGGCCCACGCGCCAGAGTTTAAACTTTTTCCCTCATTTTTCAGTTTAGTTCAACTTCTATTGCTCATAATTTTTGATAGGAACCTCCAAAAATTGTGAAATAAATTCTGATGGATTCCTCTCAGTGAGTACTATCTAGGGGTGCATCCCAATTGTTATGAAAATACCTTTATTTGGCTCATTAATTCACTTAATAAAATATTGTACGGATTTTCACAGGAGTTCTGTGTATTGTAAAATTCCCAAATTTGGGAAGGACATTCTTCCAAAAATCCTTGAACTCCAGTAAAAAAATTCATAGGCATTGGATCGCATTTGCTTGACCAAATGTGGTGTCAATCCTTTAGGTCTCTGAAAAATAGGAAAAATACACAGAGCCAATTTCAGACTTCTACTCAAATTTCATAAATCCATATCTATTACTAGGAAGCTCCAAATTGGGTGAACCAAATTTTGTTAAATTTATCTCTGCGAGTACATCCATCAAAACAAGTTTCAGCTCATGAAACTCATTCTTTCTCTAGAATTAATTCCCTCAAATTTAAACTGTTGGGAATTTTATCTGGAGAATTCCTTTATGGAAAATTCTAAAATTTTGCTAGCATATTAAATTGAAAATCCTTGAGTCACAGGAAAAATTTCAGATCAATCCAAGTTAATTGAGTCCCCTAAATGGTGTGATTAAGTGAACTGCCCTGAGAAAATAAAAAATTGTCCAGAAACATTTCTCAGATTTTTCTCAAATCTTGATTGGGGCATAACTTTCTCTAGGATTCTTCAAATGACATGAAACAACCTCCATTAGAACCATCCCAAACTCTAGTTTCCAGAAAGTAATGGTTTGATCCATAAAAACCCTTAGAAATCCTTAGAAGCTCTAGAATTGACAATATATACTTTTATTTGTGTAGAGCTCAAATGAGCTTTGTTTCAAATGAAATTTGGTCAAGTATCTAATTAGATATTTACCAAGCCACCATAAAAATTTCAGAGCCAAATGGGATGTATAGCTAGAGTTATAGTCTTTACATACTAAATTTAAACATTGCAATTAAATTGACATA
This sequence comes from Neostapfia colusana, assembly GCA_030760725.1. Lineage (NCBI taxonomy): Eukaryota > Viridiplantae > Streptophyta > Magnoliopsida > Poales > Poaceae > Neostapfia > Neostapfia colusana. The sequence continues at coordinate 77,744,124 of JASWHV010000010.1, read as the reverse complement.
TCAGTAATGTACTTACATGTAGTTGCTGAAGGCGAAGAGACCCCGGAAGTGTTGGAGTTCCTACTTCCGGACGAGACCCTAGCTTCTGACCAGCAGCGACAAGGCAAACCCTGGTTTGCATTTAACAAAGTTTATAAAGTTTTGCTTTATATATACTTTAGCTTGAGGTATTTATGTGCATTAGGTGTAGGATGGATGAAACCCAAATGCATAACCAGATCATTCCCACAAGAGTGAGGGTATTGTCTAAGTCCTTGAGTAGTATATGCTCTGCTTAATGTGTATAAGCTTCGGTGCAAGTCGAGTAGTTGCAATCTACTCGCGAGTATAGGGTTTAGGACACGCGGGATTGGTTCGAGTGATGTGAGATCACTTTAGTAAGAAAATGAGACTAGGCAGGGGCTAGGGCGCAGCAAGAGAAAGTCTTGTGGGCGCAGCCCTGTCCGTGTAGATTGAGGACCGATCCGTGTGTGGCCCACGCTGATCAAGTTTGAACGTACCGAAGGCATATCGGATATATGGGCCCCGATAAACTGATGTAACATATACCTCCGGGCGTCAAGGCATAACGCACCGATTTATAGGTGTAGGTTGAGGGCAGCAAGGTGGAAATCCGCTAACGGGCATAGAGAGATGCCCCATGTAGGGAACCTCCTGTCCGTTTTGGTGTGACCGGTTCAATGTTTGGGCTGTTTGGTGAGAGGTTGTCCCGTACGACATCGAGTGAGCGTGCTGTGCAGCTCCACGGGTGTGCGTACGTGACGTGCTATTCGGGTATCCCTCCAGGTGTATATCGAGTCGATTTGCCGTCCCTCACGGTGACGAGTACCACTTGGTCACCGAGTCGTGACGTAGGTTGATATATGAAATGCTATGATTCAATATTGCTGTTATGAATAACTTGTATTGATACATGTGTGCCACCAAATATTGCTCGCTAAATTTCAGATTCCTGAACCGTTAGTTTGTGGCTAAAAGATGAACTTGTAGGTGTGTCCTTTGCTGCAATGTGCCATCCCATGTTGGTTATAAACTGCATGTAGAGTTTCATGTATAGGTGAGTCGGTTAAGACTTGCTGAGCCATCGTGCTCACGGTTGCTGCTCTGAGTGTTTGCAGGTGAGGACTACCCCACGGACTCGGGGTACGAGTCTACCAGTGAGGCTACCCTCTGTCAGGGACCATGGCTGAGTGGGACCCGTACACGCCGCGCTGAGCTGAGAAGTGGAACTAGTGTGAGTTGTCTATAGGGATGGACAACCGACTTTTGCTAGTTAGGTGGGCGTGAGTTGTAAAAATTTAGCTTCTGCTGTTGTAGACCCTGTAGATAAATGTAAAATGAAGGTTTGTACTCACCTCTTCCTTCAGGGAACACCCGAGGTTCTTGTTGATGAAAGTTGGTCGATGTGCCGATCCCTCACCATGGTTCACCTCCTCTAACTCGTCCGCAGAAGAAAACCCTTGCCCAATATTTCCTAACTCATCAAAATCTTCAACTAGATCTCCCATATTGTTCTTGCCTAAACGATATTGCTTGATTCTCTCATATAGGCAAGGTAAATGGTTTTGTCTATCCAACATCCTCAAGTTACATTGCTAAGCCGAGTGATATCAGTTGGCTTTACACACACAGGCACAAAACCATCCCTTCCAACACTTACAAAGTCATAGTCGGTGAGGTCCCGACCAGTGAGACACCTAATGTCGTCGTGTTGGAAGTCAGACGACTCGGCCATCGCCGCAGAAGCCCAGTTATCAGCTTCAATCACTTCTACTATGTTGCCAACCCATTGATCAAGACATTGATGAAGTGTAGATGGCACACACCTGTTGGCATAGATCCAATCTCGTCCAAGGAGTTGGTTGTACCTCCTTCTCACATTGACAACGAAGAAAGCTATGAGTATTGTCTTGCTCCCTACGGTGAGTTCCACGGACAACACCCCTCTAGCCTTTGTTGTGTCTTCAGCAAACCCACTTAACATCGTGTCGGTCTTGATGAGATTATCCTCCCTGTACCCAAGTCTCTCAAACATGGTTATGGGCATGATGTTCATCCCAGCTCCTCCGTCGACCAACATGCGCCCAACTGGTGTTCCATCAATGTGTCCTCGGATGTAGAGGGGCTTCATGTGCTGGCCGAGCTGTTCTGGCTTCTCAAAGACTACATTCTTTGCTCCTAGATCGAGCTCGGCCACCTCACCTCCGGGATGCAAAACTCAGCCGGTAGATGGAGCACCATGTTCACTTCGACCTGGTTTACATCCTTGCCCGTGATGTCTCCTTCTATCTAATCGTTCTCAGCTTCCTCTCGGGCAATCCTCTTCTCATTCCAGGTCTTCTTAGTGATCATTGGTCGTGCTTGTTTGAACTTATGATCCCTTTCCTCTTCCTTCCTATTCTCAGCAAGTTCCAGGGTTCTCGGCCTTTGTACACACCTCTTCCGGGTTTTGTTGAGCTCTGTTGGACACCATTGGGGTTCTGGCTTCATTCTCGGAGCTACTGCTTTGATCATGTCTTGTTTCACCCCCTCTAGCTTCACATTCCATCTGCTGAGCCGTGTTGAAGCTGTTTCGGGCTGGCCGGTTGATACCTTAGGTTATTGTGGCCGTGCACGTTCAACCAGCCTTTGTTCCTCTTGCTTGGGTGTTGGCATGATGCCTGGTCCGACGATAGCTCTTCCCTCAGGAGTCACCAACCGAGAATGTTTGATAGGAGGCCATAGATCAGCCTTGGTTCTCTCGGTTTTGCTTGGACCAGCATCCTTCGTAGTGTTGGAGCTTCCGATCTCGTGCCGTTCACCCAAGCCTTGTGTGTGAACTGGCCTTCATTTCCCGGGTTTATAGGGGCCAATTCATCTTGGATCACACAAGGTACCGACCAAATCGTCAGAACTGGGTGCTCCATTTTCGTGTTTTTCTCGGTTTGGGTGTGGGGGCCACTCCGTGGTCCTCCCACTCCGGGATCGCAGAGGGGGGTTCCGTGCGATGTGGCACCCAATGTAACACCCCAAAACCTGTTAAAGAGATGAATTTCAAAATTTTTGGACGTATTGCATGTGGTGAAACAATTCAAATTTAAACTGGAATTCAAATTTGAATCAAAACATAAAAGGAAAAGGAAAAAGAAAAACGGTCAGTGGGCCGAAACCCACCTCAGCCGGACCAAAACCCGCGGCTGTTTCCCCCCTCTCCCTCTCTCAGACACGCGGGGCCCACATGTCATCCCCCTCCACGCGCGCGCGCCCAACCGCCACGCTACTTCCGCGCCGATCGCCGCTGCCACGTCGATTTTCTTGCTCTGGAGCCGCGATCTCCAGCCCACGCGCTGCTGCACATCTAAACCAACCCCCGCCGCCCTCCCTCGCCCATTTAAACGCTGAAATCCGCCCCTTTTTCCTCCCCGATCGGCCGCCTCAATCCTCGGTGAGAACCGAAGCTCCCGCAGTCGTTTTCCTTCGATTCTCGTCCGAATTCTCTGATCTAACGAGCTTGTCGTGTTCCACCGCCGCCGGGGAGTCTTGCAGGTGAAGGAAACCCGGTGTTTTGCGCTCTAGACACAGCTCCGGTGAGCACCTCCGCGTTTTCCCCTCGGACCTCCTCGCCGACCGCTTTCCAGGGCCTCCGAGCTCAAGAAAAACCCCAAGGTGAGATCCCCTACCTCCCCTCTTCCGTTCTATGCCAAGAAATCCAAGTTTTAGGAAGTATAGACGAAAACCAGAAGTTCTCCGGCGAGATCGCCGCCTCCCGCCACCGCGTGCCGCCGGGCAGCGCCGCCAGCACACGGCCAGGGGCGACGTGGCCCCCAGAGGCCCGTCCATTTTAAATCGTGCGATCCCGAATAGATCTAACCCGTACCGCTTCGCGTTATAATCTCAGCCGTTTGTCTTAAATCCAACGGCCCATGTCAGCCCCGCGTTATAAAGGCTAGGAATCTTACGCGCTACCCCCTGGGGATCTCGGAAAACACGAGCTAGCCCCAGAAACTTCTAATCTAGCCCCTGGACCTTCAGAAATTCATGTAAATTCATTTAAAAATCAGTTTTAGCCCCTGGACTTAATAAAAATTAGGAAAACCTCTCTGTTTTGTGTAATTAGGCCCCTGAAAATTTAGGAAATAGTGATGTAGACCCTGCAGTACGGTGGATTTGCCCTTTTTAGACCCTATAGGGTATTAAATTCAGAAATTGAACATATGAGTAGAATTTAAATTCAAATGGTAATGTAAACACATGTGCAAATACAAATGTAAATTTTCCTAGCATTTGGAAGACATTTAGAATGAGTAGACCCTGCTGTTTATTTTTATAATTTCTGGAAATTCATTCTTAGACTAGAAAATAATTCGTAAAATGAGTAAAATAAATTTAATTTGATCCCCACCAGAGAGGAAGTTCAAAGATATTTTATTGAACATTTTAGGTCAGAACCTATTCTGTTTAGGTGATATGTCTTACTATTTTAATATTAAAGTTCACTTTTAGGCATAGAAAATAAATCTAAAAATATAGGAAATAGGTAGGCATAATTAGAAAATGTTAAATGAGGTCTCCAATTCCAAAAACATCAAAATAAGATTTTGTTGAAGATCTGAAAACCTATTTGGAGTAGGAAATTTCCTTTCATGCAGATTTTGTGGCTAAGAAGTGACACGACCCCACGGTCTTGTCGAGCCAGGATCACGCTGAGGGGTGCTGCGTTGCACAGCACCGGATAACACACAACAAAGGTACAAAGCGGAAGCAAAGTTTATATTACATAGAGTGGTTTATGAACATGTTTACATCAAAATAGGTCCAGTCTACACTCACGGGCGTAGACTACGCATCAAGTTCACGTTCAGCCCATGAACGTGTCGTTGCTAGCACACACACACACACTAACACGGCGGCGTGCACGACTCCCACTCGACGGGGTTCCCCTCCTGGGGTTCCGTCTCCTCTTCGGGAGTCCCTTCCTCATAGAACCCTACAAAAGCTTCAAACACAAGCTGTGAGCACGAAGGCTTAGCAAGACTGACCCGTCTCTCCTAACAATGGATCTTCTACATGAGGGATTGATAGGTTACATGAGGTAAAAATCATTTGCAAGGACTCGCCTAATTAGTGGAACCTTACTTTCAAGTTTTAGCAGCAGGTTGTGGAGAACCTTACGCTAAGGCACATGAGAGAGCCGCATTCAAACAAGAAACACATTTCTCTCATGTACTTTGCCCAAAGTTGAAAAGAACTTTAGTTAGCTCTAAACTACAACAAATCATTAGCAGTCAAGTCCATCTTTCATTCAGCAACATTTTAACATGTAACTAGCCTGTTCTTTCTACGTCACGGTACAGTGAACAAGTGGTACTCACTGACCGTGAGGGACGGCGATTATAATCGATTTACACCTGCAGGGTTACCCGAACAACCCATGACGTACGCCCATACTCGATGTTGCCTACAGCAACCATCACGGACGCCGTACGCAACCACCTTTCACCCGTCAGCCAAATATTGAACCGGTCCCATCGTCCCGAGCAAGAGGTCTCTGCACGCGCATCTCCGGGCCGCCAGCCGATTTACACCTCGAGCTCTCAACCTACCCTCTGAACGACGGGCAATGCCTCAATACCCAGCTACCCGAGTTACATAAGTTTCCCGGTTCCCATATACCCGGTAGGTCTTCGGTACTGTTCTAGCTTGTTCAACAGGCCCACACACGGCTCGGTCCTCAATCAACACAAGTGGAGCTATAGCACCCAGGCCCCAAAGTCCTGCTGCCCTTACGTTCCGCTCGGTCTCAATTTTCTTGCCATGTGTATCATGTGCTATCTCTACCCGAGTCGAGTGCCTCTAGCCTATGCTCGCGAGTAGTTCCAACTACTCGACTTGTACCGAATCCTACACTATCTTAGCATCGCAGTAGCTAACGGGATTTGCAATCCTAAGCTCAACCCATGGTTTTCTCGGCTATGCAGTTGGGTTTCCAACAAGACTCTAATGCAAGGAATAAGGTATTCAGGTATGTGCTCAAAACAATAAAAATCTGTAAAAAGGTTAATGCAAACCGGAGCTTGCCTTGCTGCTCTTGGTCGTAGGCTAGATGCTCCTCCGGAGTAACGAAGTCTAGGACTTCGGGTTCCTCCTCGACCTTAGCGACTACATGATATAAGAAGTACATGTATTAAATTAATGCATTTGAATTGACTATTAAACTTGTGAAATCTATAACTTTTACTAGAAAGACCCAATGACTGTGACACTTTTATGGTGGCTTGGATACAACCTAAACAGAGACTTAGTCAAGTTTTAGCTGCAGCAAAGCTCATTTGAGCCCTCCACAATTAATTATGTACTTGACCTTAATTGAAGGCTTTTAGGGTGTTCTAAGGATTTTCATGAAATAAACTATGACTTTCTGAAAACTAGATTTTCAGAGGGTTCTAATGGAATTGGGGTCTCATTTAATTTGAAGGTTCCTAACTAAAGATATGAGCTAAACAATTCCAGTGGAAATTCTGAAAATGTTTCTGAACATTTTCTATTTTCTCTGGAACAGTTTCACTAATCACACCATTAGGTGGATCAAATGAGCTCAAATGGATCAGAAATTTTTATGGTAGTTCAGGGATATTTTGTTGAACATCCCAGCAAAATTTCAGAATTTTCTCCCAAAGGATTCTCCAGTTAAAATTCCAAACAGTTTAAATTTTGAGGAATTAATTCTGGAGAAATAAGGGTTTTCATGAAGTGAAACTTGATTTGCTGGAAAGTTCTCAGAGAGCTGAATCCAACAAAATTTGGTTCACTCGATTTGGAGCTTTCTAGCTAAAGTTATCAGGATTTGAAGTTTGAACTGAAACTGAAATTCGGGGAAAAGTTTAAACTCCTGCCCGTCGGCCCCGCACACAGTGTGTCGTCTCCCTCCTCGCGCCAACTGCTCGGCGGCGGCGGTCTCCGGCGACCTTCGCCGGAATTGAGTTCCCGGCCACCCCCCGGCCCGAAACTCGCCGCCTGCCCCTTTTCTGACCCCCTGGACTCGATGGTGGGCTCGCCTGCCGCCGGCGATGACCGGTGACAGCGCCTGTTAGGGTTCCGGTGAGGTCGGTTGCACTCTCCCTGCACCAAATCGATCAGGAATTGGGCGGAGAGCATCAGTGGAGCACGGGGAACATGAACCTGGACTGGGTGGAAGTTAGAAACGCCGGCAACTATGCTCTCGACGGTGAGCCGAGGTGATCAGCCACGGCGGTGGGGAAAAACGGCCATATCATGGTCGATTCTTGATGGTTTTCTCTGATTCCAGTTCGAGCGTGAGCGCTAACATGCGTAGAAGCTACTAGGTAACGGTTTTGCACAACCCTCGCGTGTAGAGCACGAATTTCACCCGGAGGTCAGCTCGGTTCCTATGAACTGACCGAAAGTAAATTTGGAAATTCTCGGCCGAGGGATGATCAATCGCCAAACGGCTTTCGGCTACTCCATCTGCATACAATCACACACCTTTCTTGTGTAGAGAAGTGGACGTGACAACGGCTGTGTTGTGCTGTCCACGAGAGTCCGATCGGCGGCGATGCTTGGTTCGCCGGAGAAACAGTTCGGTATAGCTCCAGGACGCTTGCTCACTGGCCAACACGGGGTCTAGGAGGTTGCTCACGATATCCCGGTGCCATTTTGCTGTGGAGGAGGCTGTGCTCGCGAGTGATCGGACTTGATCAAGCGCAAGCTCGAGCGGCGGCGGGTTGCAGTGGAACTCGGATGGAAGAACAGGCCGAGTGCGTCGGTAGCTCGGGGAACAAGTGATGGGAGCATGCCGGGGAGGGGATAAGAAGCCCGGCGACTGGTCTCTGGCTTGGCGAACGCAGCAGGAGCTGGCGCCGGCTGCCCCTCGGTGGCGCGCGCGCACTGCACCCGGGAACCGAGTGCTGAGTTTCAGTCGGTTTGCTTTGAACCAGTGACTGACATGTGGGTCCCACCCGGGGTTTTAACCTCTGAAATTCACTCCTAATCACTGTTGTAAACAGTGAGCCCCAAAATACCCATGGTGATTCAAATTATTCAACCATGAGCCATTTGAATTGATTAGAATTCAAATTGGGTTTGGTTTGAATGAATTTCAGCACATGTTCAGTTTGAAATTCAAATAAAGTTTGAATTTGCCCCACTTAGCTCATGTCAAGATCAACTCCAAATGGAGTGAAAATTGGTGTGTGAGCTCACAAAAATGTGATGAATAAGAATATGCCTCCCACTTTTGAATGCATGGGATAAAAACAGTTTGAATTTGAATATGATTTCAAACTGCCCTCTTTCTAGCTATACCCAAAATGACCTCAAAAAGGTTTTGAATTTGGGTGAAACTTGGCATGGACATCCTTAGCAATGTGTAGGAGTTTTCATATGCCCAGCCTCTCTATATCACATGTGGGAAATACCACTTTTGCAATATGTGAGTTTGTTCTCTAATGAGCATGTTGATGGTGGTTACTTGCTCTTCATTTGTGTTCATCAACTTTCTCAAATGAGGTGTGTGGTGTGGTGATGAACACTTCAAATATGTGTCAAAAACTGAGGCCCTTACATTCCTCCCCCCTTAAAAGAATCTCGTCCCGAGATTATAAGGTGAAAATAGAGAGAGGACGGTGGAAAATTACCGGATATGCGACGTGAAAAAGTCGGGGTAGTTAGCGCGAAGAAATCCTTCGCTCTCCCATGTAGCTTCATCCACGGAGTGATTACTCCATAGAACCTTATAGAACCACAACGTACGGTTCCGTGTGGTTCGGGCTTCTCGTCAATAATCTGAACCGGTTCCTCCCGATAGGTGAGATCCGGTTGCAGTTCTTCAATATCTTCCAGCTGAACGGTAGTTGATAGCTTGAGACACTTCCTGAGCTGGGAAATGTGAAAGACGTCGTGCACACCGAAAAGTGCTTCTGGTAATCTCAGCCGGTATGCTACTGATCCACATCTTTCGGTAATCTGGAATGGTCCGATGAATCGGGGTGCCAACTTTCCTCTCACCCCAAATCTGTTTACGCCCTTGATTGGAGACACACGTAGATATACGTGATCCCCGACATTGAATTGTAATGGGCGTCTTCTCCGGTCCGCATACTGTTTCTGACGGGATTGGGCGGCTTTTTGGTTCGCTTGAATCAGTCGAACCTTTTCTTCCGCGTTGTTGACAAGGTCAATCCCGAAGGTAACCCTTTCGCCAGACTCACACCAGTTCAATGGTGTGCGGCATTTCCTTCCGTGTAGCGCCTCGTAGGGCGTCATGTTTATGCTGGCTTGGTACCCATTGTTGTACGAGAACTCGGCTAATGGCAAGTGATCATCCCAATTCCTGCCGTGGTTGATAGCGCAAGCCCGTAGCATGTCTTCTAAGATCTCATTCACCCGCTCGGTTTGCCCATCCGTCTGCGGGTAGTACGCTGAACTACGGATCAGCTTCGTCCCCAAGGCAGCATTCAGCTGCTCCCAAAAACGGGACACAAATAAAGTGCCCCGATCCGATATGATGGTACGGGGTACGCTGTACAAGCATAGGATCCTGATATGTACAGTTCAGCGTACTTCTTGGCGTTGTAATTGGTGTTGACCGGGATGAAATGGGCAACCTTGGTGAGCCGGTCGACGATCACCCACACGGAATCATGTTTTTGAAAGGTGGTGGGTAAACCGACGATGAAGTCCATGCTCACATCCTCCCACTTCAAGGAAGGAACGCCCAGTGGTTGTAGCAGTCCCGGTTTCCGCATATGGTCTGCCTTCACCATTTGACATGTATCACACTCGGACACGTACTTCGCGATCTCCCGCTTAATCCGTGTCCACCAAAACTTGCTTCTGAGTTCTTGATACATTTTGTTTCTGCCGGGGTGAATAGAAAACTTTGACAAGTGGGCCTCATCAAAGATTTTCTTCCGTAATTCCGGGTTACGGGGTACGACGAGCCGGTCCTTGAATCATAGGACGCCGTCTCCGTCCTTCCGGAGACATTTATGCTCCCCACTGTCTACACGTCTCCGCAAATGCGACATGCCCTTGTGATTCTTCTGGGCTGCCGCTATCTCTTCACGGATGGTGGGGATCAAAGCTAAGTTGTAGAGAGCCCCATATGGGATCACATGTAGTGGTAGTTCACTCTCTTCCAACGGTGTAATGGTCAGATTGTTGACGTGTGACTTGCGGCTCAGCGCATCTGCCACTACGTTTGCCTTGCCCGGATGATAATGGATCTCTATTTCATAATCCTTTATCAGTTCTAACCATCTTCGCTGCCTCATGTTCAGCTCCTTCTGAGTGAATATGTACTTGAGGCTCTTGTGGTCGGTATATAGATGTACGAGGTTACCGAGTAGGTAGTGCCTCCACATTTTCAGTGCAAGTACCATGGCAGCGAGCTCCAAATCGTGAGTTGGATAATTTTGCTCATTGTTTCTAAGCTGCCGTGATCCATACGCGACCACTCTTCAGTCTAGCATCAGCACACATCCGAGCCCAATGCCGGATGCATCGCAGTACACATCGAACGGTTTTGTTGTGTTTGGCTGCACCAAAAACGGTGCTGATGTCAGGTGCTTGACTAAAGCCTTGAATGCTGCTTCACATGCTGGACTCCAAACATATTTGGTAGCCTTCTTCAGAAACTCTGTCATAGGCTTGGCAATCTTCGAGAAGTTCGGAATGAACCTCCGATAATATCCCGCGAGTCCGAGGAAACTCCGTACCTCGTGAACAGTTCTCGGGGATTTCCAATTCAGCACTTGAGTGATCTTGCTTGGGTCTACAGCGATACCCTCCGCTGAAATGATATGCCCGAAAAAAGGCACGTGCGATATCCAGAACTCGCATTTGCTGAATTTCGCGTATAGCTTGTGATCCCGCAGCCGTTGCAGGACTATACGCAGATGCTTCTTGTGATCTTCCTCCGACTTGGAATATACCAGGATGTCGTCGATGAAGACCACGACAAACTTGTCCAGCTCCGGCATGAATACCGAGTTCATCAAATACATGAAGTGAGCTGGAGCGTTGGTGAGGCTGAAAAACATGACCAGGTACTCATAAAGTCCGTACCTCGTCGAGAAAGCCGTCTTCATAATGTCCTCAGCCCTTATCTTAATCTGATGGTACCCGGATCTTAAGTCCATCTTGGAAAAGATCTTTGCTTCGACCAACTGATCAAACAACATGTCGATCCGTGGCAACGGGTACTTGTTCTTGATGGTTACGGCATTCAATGGACGATAGTCCACGCAAAGCCGTAACGTCTCATCCTTCTTCTTCACAAATAATTCCGAACAGCCCCATGGCGAGGAGCTCAGCCTAATAAAACCCTTCTCCAGAAGGTCCGTGAGCTGAGTCTTCAGTTCAGCCAACTCCTTGGGCGCCATCTTGTACGGCCTTCAGGATATTGGCATGGTTCCCGGTACAAGTTCAATCTTGAACTCCACCTCTCTATCGGGCGGCATCCCCGGCAAATCGTCAGGGAATACGTCAGGGAACTCTCGGACCACTGGAATATCTTCCAATCTGATGGTTGTGGCTTGGTAGACACTTGGATGTTTTATTTCTGGACTGTCCAGAAATAAGGAGTGAGACCCGTGCACTTCTGAGTTTAAGTGCACGACTCGAAGGACGGTGTCTAAAACAGCGCCGTGGCGGGTTAACCATGACATCCTTAGGATGACATCGACCTTTTGTCCTTCTAAGATTATGAGCAACCTAGGGTAGACTCTACCCACTAAGCATAATGGTGCTTTGGAAACCATTACGCTTGCTGAAATCCTCCCACCCAGTGAACAAATTAAATATGGACTATCGGTGGGTAGTATTTGCAAGCTGTGTTTAGCAATGAAAGCTTGGCTAATAAAATTATGCGTGGCGCCTGAATCAAACAATACTATGGCGGGATGCTGGTGGAGTTGGAACATACCCGCAAGGATTGGCTCACCCTCCGGCACGTCCTCTATGGCAAGCTGGTGCACGGTGCCGGGCCTAGGGTTTGCCCGCCGCGCATTAGTAGGGTTCCGGGGTTGATTCCTCACCGCAAACTGTGGTGCCACTCCGCTGCCTTGCCTATCTGGGCAACTGCTCGCGAAGTGTCCTGGACGACCACACTTGTAACATGTGGCCGCTGCTGGTGTAGTGCTCTGGGGACGAAAGCCGGCATGCGTTGCTGAGGTGCATACGCACGCGGCATTGTCCGCTGCTGCTGTTGTTGTTGCAGAGATGGTACTGGCAGTGCCGGCCTGAATACCGGTGAAGAGTACGGCCGACTGCGGAAAGGCATCGACCTCTGGGGTGGCTGCCAGCATGGACCTGATGGTGGGCGATTCACCATCCAAAACTTCTGAGAAGGACCGCCTCCTTCTCCGCTGCTTTGCGGCGCGCTCCACTTTTGCTCCGCCGCCGCTAACTCCTTGCCGGAGTCCTCCTGAACAATCGCAGCATCAATTATGTCGTTGAGGCTGCCGCGATTGAACATCGCCAATTTGTCCTTCAGGAGCGGGTTAAGCCCCTGGTAAAAGTGGTCCCGCCGCTTCTCGTCGGTATCTACGTGATACGATGCATAGAGCGCGAGATCGTTGAACACCCTGGAGTATTCCAGCGCGTTCCGGCTCCCTTGTTGCAGGTGTAAGAATTCCTGCGTCTTCCTCTTCATCAGACCTGGCGGTATGTGATAGGCCCTGAAGGCCGTCCGGAACTCCGCCCATGTCATTACTTGATCAGTGGGCTGTGAAGCACAGAAGTTCGCCCACCACGCGCTCACGGATCCTTAGAGCTGCTGGACCGCGAACTGAGTCTTGCGCTGCTCACTTATTTGGAGCAGCCCGAACTTCATCTCTATTGCGCGGAGCCAGTTTTCCGCGTCAAGAGGTTCATCCGCCCTTGAGAATACCGGGGGATGAGTCACTAGAAAGTCAGAGTAGGAGCTCTGTTGACGCTCCTCACGGTCTTGACGTCTCTCTGGGCGAGACGTATTAGCGATGAGGGTCTGCAGCAACTCCGTGTGCTGCTGACGTGAACCCGCCATTGCCGCGACGATGTCGGCCAATGTAACCGTTGGCAGTGGCGGTGGCGGTGTTTGCTGTTGTTGTTGCTGCTTCTGTCCCGAGGAGTCCTCGGGAGGCTGTTGGGAGGTCTCTACCCCCAACGTCCGGGTTGGCACGAGTACGCGTCATTCTGAAATTTAAAACAGCAGCGATTAGCACATGTCTTACTGAAATTCCCATATACAACAGTAGGTATTGAAGTGACACATGAATAATTTGCACAACATCCACATATATTGATAAAGCATAAACTTTATACAAGATACATTTTTTCTCGGGTTTCCGAGAAGTCGTGCTCATGTCGTCACTACCTATACATACGCTACTGCCTACACGACATGTCACCGATTACAAAAATTGGGTTATACTACTCTAGCTGCCCTACTTGGCAACTGTAACCCCTACTCAGAGTAGAACTCGACCTCCTGCGGGTCGTCCTCCTCCGGTACCTCTGCTGGTGGCTCTGGATCTACCACCTCTTCTGCCATCTCGGGTTCTCCCATTGCTGGAAGGCCCAAGACCACCGGTATGCCCAATACCGAAGGTACGAGGTCCTGCAAAGCATGCACCTCGTCCATAGCCTGGTTGTAGTCCTCTTCCCAGCCTTGCCCTTCCTCAATAGCGTTGTCCTGCTCTTGAGTAAGGTCCTCGTTCTTCCTGATCTTCCGAGAGGTAGGGTAAACTTGATTGGGTAGAGATCTCGACGTTGATGATCCAAGGCTCCGAACGAACGAAACCCCGCAATCACTACACCACTGCTCCATTGGTTATGACTCGTGTCACATGAATGACCTCGCCACGAAGGCTTATCCCTGCAAGCGCAATCAAGAACACAAGCAAGAACAGAGAAGTTGCAATCAAAACTGAATTGATCACGAATTTGGGGTCTCACAACCGATGATCGGTGACACTGTTCAATGACAGATTATAACTAAGCAAAACCCAGCTGTTTGTGACGGCGGCTAGGGGGTATAAAGGAGGTGGAGGACGACCAGGGGGGTTCTGGGGTCGTGACCTAACCCTAAGACACGTACATAATGGACTTGGACTCGATACAAGGCCCAATGGCCCAACTAGGTGATGCAACACCGTGACAAACTCTAAACTTTATATTGTTTCAAAGTTTCCCTTCGACTCAGAGGGAATTTTGACGTGGGGCCAATTCCATTGGAAATTTTATCCTCTCAGCTTTCCGTGCATATGTACAACGTCAAAAACGGAGTCCGTATGCCTCCTGTGCATCCATTTTAAGGTGGACTGCTCCTGGGCCCGAGTTGGACTCGAGTTTGAGTTGGGCTCGGTCTCTAACTTCTTGTTGGCGTATTTTCTGGTCCTCCACGCCTCCAAACCACTCTCCATGTATCTCCATGTCCTCTCCATGGTTCCTAATCATAATTAATCCATTAGGTAGCAACATACTCTCAAAATTCACATATAAAGAATTGTTCAGGAACGAGCTCACCTCTAAATTCAATTGTCGTGCTCGAGCTCTAGTAATTGGACCTTGCATGTCTACCATGTGAGTGTTGTGTATATCTGCAGGAGTGATGTCCACATCATCCTTCCCCTCTTGCATTGAAGTCATCCTCGACTCAAGCTCATCTTCTTCTCCCAAGTATGGCTTCAAATCTGAAATGTTAAATGTGGGACTAACCCCAAACTCGGGAGGCAACTCAAGTTTATATGCATTGTCATTTATCTTCTCAAGAACCTTAAAAGGTCCAGCAGCACGTGGGATAAGTTTGGACTTTCTCAAATCCGGGAACCTATCTTTTCTCAAATGAACCCACACCAAATCACCGGGTTCCAATTTTACCTCCTTCCTACCTTTACTAGCAGCAATGCGATACTTTTCATTCATTTTTTCAATTTGTAACTTAGTAGTTTCATGCAACTTAAGAATAAATTCAGAACGTTGTGTAGCATCTAAGTTCACAATTTTAGTATGTGGTAAAGGTAGCAAATCAATTGGAGCACGAGGATTGAAACCATAGACTACCATAAACGGACTTAACTTGGTTGTGGAGTGAATAGACCTGTTATAAGAAAACTCAATATGTGGCAAACACTCCTCCCACAACTTCAAATTGTCTTTCAAAACAGCCCGCAACATAGTAGATAAGGTATGATTAACTACCTCCGTTTGCCCATCAGTTTGTGGATGACAAGTAGTAGAAAACAACAACTTTGTTCCCAGTTTATACCATAAAGTTCTCCAAAAGTGACTCAAAAGTTTAGCATCCCTATCAGAAACAATAGTATTGGGAACACCATGCAAACGCACAACCTCATTAAAGAACAAATCAGCAACACGTGAAGCATTATCGGTCTTGTGATAGGGTATAAAATGAGCCATTTTAGAGAAACGATCAACAACCACAAAGACACTATCCCTCCCCCTCTTTGTTCTAGGAAATCCTAAAACAAAGTCAATAGAAATATCCTCCCCAGGTGCACTAGGAACCGGAAGAGGCATATAAAGACCATGTGGGTTAAGTCGAGACTTAGCTTTGTTGCATGTCATGCAACGTGAAACGTAGCGCTCCACATCACGCCTCATTCGTGGCCAAAAGAAGTGAGCGGACAGCACATCCTCTGTCTTTTTAACACCAAAATGTCCCATCAAACCACCTCCATGTGCTTCCTGCAACAACAAAAGACGAACCGAGCTAGCTGGAACACAAGCTTGTTAGCACGGTAGAGAAGGCCTTCACGCAGCAGGAATTTTTGCCACATTCTTCCCTCTCTACAATTTTCAAAGGCATCTTTGAAGTCCAAATCAGTAGCATATAACCTATTTATGGTTTCCAAACCAAAGATTTTATGAGAAAGTTGGGATAGTATGGTATAACGTCTAGATAAAGCATCGGCAATCACATTGTCTTTCCCTTTCTTATGTTTAATGATGTAAGGAAATGATTCTATGAACTCAATCCATTTAGCATGACGTTTGTTCAGATTAGCTTGTCCTTTAAGATACTTCAAAGACTCATGATATGAATGTATGACAAATTCTTTAGACCATAGGTAATGTTGCCAAGTTTGCAAGACACACACTAAAGCATAATGTTCTTTGTCATATGTAGAATAATTCAGCGAAGTCCCATGCAATTTTTCACTAAAGAAGGCAACAGGTTTACCTCCTTGAATTAGCACTCCTCCAATGCCAATGCCGCTCCCGTCACATTCAAGCTCGAAGGTCTTCTCAAAATCAGGAAGTTGCAGCAATGGTGCTTGTGTGAGCTTCGACTTGAGAACATCAAAAGCTTGTTGTTGTGCTGGTCCCCATCGAAATGGCACTCCATGCTTTGTAAACTCGTGGAGAGGTGCCGCAATGGTGCTGAAATCCCGCACGAAACGCCGGTAGAAACCTGCGAGACCAAGAAAACTCCGAACCTGTGTAACCGTAGTCAGAAGTGGCCAGCTCGTGATGGCAACAATCTTTGCCTCGTCCACCTCAATGCCCTGCGAAGTAACAACATACCAAAGAAAAGACACACGATCAGAGCAAAAGGTGCACTTCTCAAGGTTACCATATAAACGTGCATCACGCAAGACATTAAAAACAGCACGCAAATGTTCAAGATGCTCATCATATGACTTGCTGTAAATAAGGGTATCATCAAAGTAAACCACCACAAATTTACCAATGAAAGCACGTAAAACCTCATTCATCAACCTCATGAAAGAGCTGGGCGCATTAGTTAAACCAAATGGCATGACTAACCATTCATAAAGTCCAAATTTAGTTTTAAAAGCAGTTTTTCATTCATCACCTAAAGCCATACGAATCTGATGATACCCACTACGCAAATCAATCTTGGAGAAAATAACAGAACAACTCAACTCATCAAGCATGTCATCCAATCTAGGAATAGGATAGCGATAACGAATGGTAATGTTATTGATGGCTCTACAATCAACACACATGCGCCAAGTGCCATCTTTTTTTGGAACCAAAAGAACAGGAACAGAACAAGGACTAAGACTCTCGCGAATGTACCCGCAGTCCAGAAGATCTTGGACTTGTCGCTGAATTTCCTTAGTCTCGTCGGGGTTGGTCCTGTAGGCAGCACGGTTTGGCAAGCTCGCCCCTAGAACCAAATCAATCTTGTGCTCAATGCCTCGCACAGGTGGTAATCCAGGGGGTATCTCTGATGGAAAAACATCCATATATTCCTGCAAAAGGTTAGCAACAGCAGGTGGCAAGACAATGGATGTATCCTCAATGGAATATAAAGCATGTTTGCACACTAAAGTATAGCAAGTTCCATTAGAGGCATATAAATCATCAAGATCAGATTTAGTTGCAAGCAAAATAGGATTTTTCAACTTAATAGGTTGCTGAATTTCAGAATTGAAAACACCCTTTTGCTTAGCATTATTCTTTTTCTCCTGCTCAAATTGTACAATTTCAGTGGGACTCATAGGAAGCAACACAATTTTCTTGCCCTTATGCATGTGAGTATCTTATTAGATCGACCATGGTGAATAGCATCAGTATCAAACTCCCAAGGACGTCCCAACAAAAGAGAACAAGCATCCATACGTACCACATCAAAATCAGTAAAATCATGATAAGAACCAATGGAAAAATGTATCCTTGCTGTTTGTGTTACCTTAACCTTACCATTGTTGTTAAATCATTGAATGTGATAAGGGTGGGGATGCTCCCGTCTGGTCAAGCCAAGCTTCTTGACCACCTCAACATTCACCAAACTGTTGCAGCTACCACCATCAATGATGGTATGTACACGGCAGTCCTTGACGATGAGAAACATGTTGAAAAGGTTGTGACGTTGGCGGTTGTCGTCCTCTCGAACCGTGGCACTCAAAGCTCACTGCACAATCAAAGTCCTATAGTTGTTTGTCGCAGATGTACCAAGAACCTCCTCAGCACCATCATCCGAACCTGAAATGTTAGTTGTAATAATATTTTCATCTTCAATATCAGAAGCACTAACATACCCACCATAAGAAGTGGCAATGATTGCCCGTTTGCTGGGGGAATCTCGTTGCATATGGCCAAGTCCCTGGCAGCGGTGGCACTTGATGTTGGAGCTGCGACTTGTCGAAGTGTTGGGTGCAGCCGCCTTTGCTGCAACACCTGGAGGCATCTGGGACTTGCTGTTATCTTGTCCCCATGATGTAGAAGGTGCGATACTGCTGTGTACAACACCCGTGGAGGGTGGTGTAGAAGCACGTACGCTCGAGGAGGGCGCTGCTTTGGATGGCACCGGAAATTGTCGTGGCGTGAACGTGTTGTTCCACCGCTGCTGTTTGCGACCCTGCACTTCTTTTTCTGCTAACATAGCAAGTTGAAATAAACGTTGAATAGAATGATATTCCTTGTAGTAAACTATGTCCTGGATCTCACGCCGCAAGCCCCCACAAAACCTAACAATTTGGTCTTCCTGATCCTCAACTACCCCACAACGAAGCATACCTTTCTGCAACTCTTGGTAGTACTCTTGGACAGTCATGTCACCCTGATCAAAGCGTTGCAATTTCTTAAGAAGATCACGTCTATATGAAGGAGGAACAAACCTAGCGTGCATCTCTTCTTTTAACGCAGCCCATGTCTGTGGTGCATTACGTGTATTGACAAGTTCATTCCACCAAATTATATCAAAATCTTTAAACTCACTAGTGGCTTGTCTAACTCTATGTCGCTCAGGAACAAGATGAGAGCTAAATTTTTGTTCTACCGTCATCTCCCAATCCATGTAAGTCTCAGCATCATAAGATCCATAAAATGTTGGAATAGAAAACTTAATCTTAGCATAAGGATCATTATCTTGTTCAGGAGCATGAGGACGAGGTCTACCTCCCATACCTTGACAATTTCGTCGAGGGCGACGGTGCTGCTGTGCATCAACCTCATGGTTATTGAAGTCATCCTCTGTGTCATAGTGAGCATGTGCATCACCATCAAGGATGATAGAGGGTGTAGCTTGTTGGGGAAGACGAGTCTCCATCTCGTCCAACCGTGTGGTCAGACCAGCACCACTTGTATGGAGCCTCTGAAAGGTGGCTGTTGTAGTGGTCTGGTAATTGTTGAAAGCTTCAGTCATTGCCCGCATCATGTCTTTTAGTTCCATATGGGACACACACTCATCATCATCCGGAGGTGTAGAACCAGAGGTCTTATCCATAGGCTTCTTTCCTGTCATTGTTAGTACAGAAACGAAGACAAAAAGATCGTGAAGAACCCTATTACTACGCTCTCCGAAGTGGGTGGAAAATCGATCACTAAGATGCGTCTTACCCTGCTCTTACAAGTTTCTTACCAGCACTGCAGGTGGCCAACGGTGACTGGTGTGAAGCAAGCAGAGAGTGGGTGTGATTGCAAAGGTTACCTGTTCTGCTCGAGAGAAGGTGGAGCTTGGAAGGCTCAAATGCAGTATATGTATGTGGCACACAAGTTAGTAACAGATAGCAATGCTGAATAAGTGTCCAAAGAATTTCACCTAGTTGCTGGCCTAAGAATGTATTAGAACAGTTGTGGCAACAAGCAAGGACAAGGATGAATGATGATGAACAACAAGAATAATATCAGCAAGTATCCAGCACTCACACAGAAATAGCAGAACTAGAAAACCCCTTAGCCTCCTGTTTTTGTCTTGAAGCACTAGTAGAAATCAAAAAAAAATTTCTTTATTTTCTTGATATTTTTTCTCAACTAGGGGCACAAGAATAGAAACAGCACCAAGTATTAGCTCAAACCGATGAAAGATGAGATCGGCACAAATTCAAGAGCGATTGGAAAAAACTGGTGCTGGAACTTCGGAGTTCGAAACGAGGGCCTTCTTAATTTTTTTTAAAGTGCCGTATGTGGACTTTTTCGAGACCTTTCCGGGAAAAAATGCGCCTCAATCAGAGTTACGAGCGAAAAGTTATGCTAGTTTTAAGGAGGATACCCCGAATCAGGTTTTGGTGGTGGTGGAAACTGCAACAGAAACGAATCGGTGGATGGAATTTTTTGTAGATTGGTTTTTTGTAGATGGCAGTGGATGGAAGAAACAAAACTGAACCAAAACAAATCTAAACCAGCAACCAGACTCAACCTAGGACACGAACTCAGAACTACGGACTCCGAAACTAAATTGTGCAAAAGGTTAAGCGGGGGTTGTAGGTCAGGGAAACTAAATTTTTTTTGTGGCTGTTTGTGGACGATAGGACTGAAACAAAATAAATCTAAAGGGCACACAAGTATATCTCACGGTGAACCTGGAAATCTGATACCAATTGATAGGAGGATGAGTCCCGATCTTCCGAGAGATAGGGTAAACTTGATTGGGTGGAGATCTCGACGTTGATGATCCAAGGCTCCGAACGAACGAAACCCCGCAATCACTACACCACTGCTCCGTTGGTTATCACCCGTGTCACACGAATGACCTCGCCACAAAGGCTTATCCCTGCAAGCGCAATCAAGAACACAAGCAAGAACAGAGAAGTTGCAATCAAAACTGAATTGATCACGAATTTGGGGTCTCACAACCGATGATCGGTGACACAGTTCAATGACAGATTGTAACTAAGCAAAACCCAGCTGTTTGTGACGGTGGCTAGGGGGTATAAAGGAGGTGGAGGACGACCAGGGGGGTGCTGGGGTCGTGACCTAATCCTAAGACACGTACATAATGGACTTGGACTCGATACAAGGCCCAATGGCCTAACTAGGTGATGCAACACCCTGACCAACTCTAAACTTTATATTGTTTCAAAGTTTCCCGTCGACTCAGAGGTAATTTTGACGTGGGGCCAGTTCCATTGGAAAGTTTATCCTCTCAGCTTTCCGTGCATATGTAGAACGTCTAAAATGGAGTCCGTATGCCTCCTGTGCATCCATTTTAAGGTGGACTGCTCCTGGGACCGAGTTGGACTCGAGTTTGAGTTGGGCTCGGTCTCTAACTCCTTCTTGGCGTATTTTCTGGTCCTCCACTCCTCCAAACCACTCTCCATGTATCTCCATGTCCTCTCCATGGTTCCTAATCATAATTAATCCATTAGGTAGCAACATACTCTCAAAATTCACATATAAAGAATTGTTCAGGAACGAGCTCACCTCTAAATTCAATTGTCGTGCTCGAGCTCTAGTAATTGGACCTTGCATGTCTACCATGTGAGTGTTGTGTATATCTGCAGGAGTGATGTCCACATCAGTCTGTACCAGCTCTTGCAATGCCGCGATGTCGACACGGCTTTTCCTCTTCGCCTTCTTCAGACGATGCAACTGATTATGTTGTTCATTCAGTCGCTTGATCGTCGGAAGGAGCACATTGCGGAGTGCGCTGTGAGCACTCTCGAAATGGTCTCCACGGCTTGTGCCCTCTTTGAGCCTTGCGGCAAGATGCTCCGTATGAACAGCTTGGCTGTCCATCACGGCCTTTCCCACCCTTAGTTGGAGGCTAAGGTTTGCCTCCGCGGGGCTGTACCTTGGGCAACCTAGATCGGCTGCCTCCCGGTATCTCCCTTCCCACACATGCTGAGCCAGTCCCTCCACCGGAACGAGCGCGTATGGAGTGCCCTCCATAGCCTGCACATGTAGTTGGCAGAAACGTGACATGGTGTCACGGGCTGCCACTTGCCACATCCCCTCTGGTTGTCCACATCTCACCGTGACGGTGAACGGCGCCCACCCGGGTGGCGTAGGTCCTGCAGGAACATCGACATGGATTGTCCACGTCTTGTTCCCATCCTCACCTTCTTCCTTGGAGAAGTACTGTGGCATCTGGTTGTACCCGAAATATTGAAGCATCTGCCTCAATACTTCCGGATAGCCACTGCGGTGAGAACAGTGGGACACCACCCACCCGTTCTCCAACTGCTTATCTGCTGTCATCTGTAAAAATATATTTGAAAAATGTCAAATATTTATTTGAACAGTAAACTATTGAGTTATAACACCAAGCATGTCATTGAACTCATAAAACTTGGAATTATAGTTCAAATTTAAACAAATTTGACTGCTGATCTTCTGTCTGCATGACAGCCCTGACCAGTTTCCAGTTCAACCTGATTTAGGCCATGATAAATGCAAAACCAATTCAGGAACTCAACATCAAAGTTAAAGCCAACTTCAATAGCTTTCCAGAAAGTATTTGCTTGGCCTAAGATCTGTCCTGGTTCAAAAGTTATGAGAGGTCAAAGTTAACAGAATTTCTGGAGGAAATTGGACAGCACCTCCCTGCTTTAGGTACTGATTTTATCCAAGAATTCCAGTTAATTCTGTTCCTAATTTTGTAAAACTTTATGTTACAAAGTTGTAACCCATCTCATTAGCTTTCCAGAACTACCTCATTTTCTATTTTTGGATTTTTATGCAGGAAGTTATACTCAATTTACAGAGAGTTTACAGAGAGTCTTTACTCTGTCCTATTTTCTGGACAGTTTCAACTCTACTGCATTTTTCGATTGGCTAAGGGATGAAACACCTCTGGACCTCAACAGAAAAATTGTAAAGCTCTTCCAAAGCTCTCCAGAAATGTATCATATGATCCCAACCTCGAAAGAACTCAACCTCTAACCTCTGATTAACTTCAGCCTTGATTCAGCTGAAAACAGAGTGCTCTGTCCTTAACAACCTATAAGTCGAAAACTTGTTAACTTTGAATATCCTGATTAAGGGAAGGAGTTACATCAAGTTTTACTGCTTTGGATAAAAACTTTCAAGTATTACAATGGAGTGGTTCATTTAGTGGGGTGTGACGTCGATGCGTCACCAGATCATGTCGGTGTTACGTCCTCACAAAGAAAACCTATACCGGACTTAGCCGGCTTCGTTAATTCAGTGGCACTAAACGTCACTCACCCATGGATGCTACACGTCTACCGTTTCGTGGTTAGACTACCTGCAGAAACTCAAACAATCATCAGACTCGGCTGCACACCGAGCCCGGTATCCATACAGTTCGTACAACTGGCCGTCATCACTCGCCCGGATGTTCTCAAGCCAAACACGCCTTGAGTTACGTGTTCACGTTTCAGACCACGTGACGGGGTCTCCCAAATTGCACCACGCACGCTAGGTACAGACGTTGCTCGTATACCCCAAACGACATGAAGAGTCGTAGAGGATATCAAAGCGGGTCGGGTTACCTGCCACCCGTGGGGCTCCACCCTTCAGCTTGTGCGCACTGGTGGACAGCGCTTACGTGCACCCCCCAAGACATAAACGTCCCGGGATGCACGACTTTCCGACATAGACAAATAGGTTACTATGCCACTTTCTATATACTAATAACATCCTTATACGGGCTACTAACTCGTTCCTCACTGGATTTTTGAAAAAGATGACCTTTGTAGTGCGTTAAACCTCAAGCGAGCTCTGATACCAACGCTGACATGACCCCACGGTCTTGTCGAGCCAGGATCACGCTGAGGGGTGCTGCGTTGCACAGCACCGAATAACACACATCAAAGGTACAAAGCGGAAGCAAAGTTTATATTACAAAGAGTGGTTTATGAACATGTTTACATCAAAATAGGTCCAGTCTACACTCACGGGCGTAGACTACGCATCAAGTTCACGTTCAGCCCGTGAATGTGTCCTTGCTAGCACACACGCACACTAACACGGCGGCGTGCACGACTCCCACTCGACGGGGTTCCCCTCCTGAGGTTCCGTCTCCTCTTCAGGAGTCCCTTCCTCATAGAACCCTGCAAAAGCTTCAAACAAAAGCAGCGAGCACGAAGGCTCAGCAAGACTGACCCGTCTATCCTAACCATGGAACTTCAACATGAGGGATTGATAGGTTACATGAGGTAAAAATCATTTGCAAGTACTCGCCTAATTAGTGGAACCTTACTTTCAAGTTTTAGCAGCAGGTTGTGGAGAACCTTACGCTAAGGTACATGAGAGAGCCGCAATCAAACAAGAAATGCATTTCTCTCATGTACTTTGCCCAAAGTTGAAAAGAACTTTAGTTAGCTCTAAACTACAACAAATCATTAGCATTCAAGTCCATCTTTCATTCAGCAACATTTTAACATGTAACAAGCCTGTTCTTTCTACGTCACGGTACAGTGAACAAGTGGTACTCACTGACCGCGAGGGACGACGATTATAATCGATTTACACCGGCAGGGTTACCCGAACAACCCGTCACGTACGCCCGTACTCGATGTTGCCTACAGAAACCATCACGGACGCCGTACGCAACCACCTTTCGCCCGTTAGCCAAATATTGAACCGGTCCCATCGTCCCGAGCAAGAGGTCTCTGCACGCGCATCTCCGTGCTGCTAGCCGATTTACACCTCGAGCTCTCAACCTACCCTCTGAACGACGGGCAATGCCTCAATACCCAGCTACCCGAGTGACATCAGTTTCCCGGTTCCCATATAGCCGGTAGGTCTTCGGTACTGTTCTATCTTGTTCAACAGGCCTGCACACGGCTCGGCCCCCAATCGACACAAGCGGAGCTCTAGCACCCAGGCCCTAAAGTCCTGCTGCCCTTACTCTCCGCTCGGTCTCAATTTTCTTGCCATGTGTATCATGTGCTATCTCTACCCGAGTCGAGTGCCTCTAGCCTATGCTCGCGAGTAGTTCCAACTACTCGACTTGTACCGAATCCTACACTATCTTAGCATCGCAGTAGCTAACGGGGTTTGCAATTCTAAGCCCAACCCATGGTTTTCTCGTCTATGCAGTTGGGTTTCCAACAAGACTCTAATGCAAGGAATAAGGTATTCAAGTATGTGCTCAAAACAATAAAAATTTGTAAAAAGGTTAATGCAAACCGGAGCTTGCCTTGCTGCTCTTGGTCGTAGGCTAGCTGCTCCTCCAGAGTAATGAAGTCTAGGACTTCGGGTTCCTCCTCGACCTTAGCGACTACATGATATAAGAAGTACATGTATTAAATTAATGCATTTGAATTGACTTTTAAACTTGTGAAATCTATAACTCTTACTAGACAGACCCAATGACTGTGACACTTTTATGGTGGCTTGGTTACAAACTAAACAGAGACTTGGTCAAGTTTTAGCTGCAGCAAAGCTCATTTGAGCCCTCCACAATTAATTATGTACTTGACCTTAATTGAAGGCTTTTAGGGTGTTCTAAGGATTTTCATGAAATAAACTATGACTTTCTGAAAACTAGATTTTCAGAGGGTTCTAATGGAATTGGTCTCACTTAATTTGAAGGTTCCTAACTAAAGATATGAGCTAAACAATTCCAGTGGAAATTCTGAAAATGTTTCTGAACATTTTCTATTTTCTCTGGAACAGTTTCACTAATCACACCATTAGGTGGAACAAATGAGCTCAAATGGATCTGAAATTTTTATGGTAGCCCAGGGATATTATGGTGAACATCCCAGAAAAATTTCAGAATTTTCCCCCAAAGGATTCTCCAGTTAAAATTCCAAACAGTTCAAATTTGAGGAATTAATTCTGGAGAAATAAGGGTTTTCATGAAGTGAAACTTGATTTGCTGGAAAGTTCTCAGAGAGCTGAATCCAACAAAATTTGGTTCACTCGATTTGGAACTTTCTAGCTAAAGTTATGAGGATTTGAAGTTTGAACTGAAACTGAAATTCGGGGAAAAGTTTAAACTCCTACCCGTGGGCCCCGCACACAGTGCGTCGTCTCCCTCCTCGCGCCAACTGCTCGGCGGCGGCGGTCTCCGGCGACCTTCACCAGAATTGAGTTCCCGGCCACCCCCCTGCCCGAAATTCGCCGCCTGCCCCTTTTCTGACCCCCTGGACTCGATGGTGGGCTCGCCTGCCGCCGGCGATGACCGGAAATCCGTACGCACCAGTGACAGCACCTGTTAAGGTTCCGGTGAGGTCGGTTTCAATCTCCCGTGCACCAAATCGATCGGGAATCGGGCGGAGAGCATCAGTGGAGCACGGGGAACATGAACCTGGACTGGGTGGAAGCTAGAAACGCCGGCAACTATGCTCTCGACGGTCATATCATGGTCGATTCTTGATGGTTTTCTCTGATTCCAGTTCGAGCGTGAGTGCTAACATGCGTAGAAGCTACTAGGTAACTGTTTTGCCCAACCCTCACGTGTAGAGCACGAAATTCACCCGGAGGTGCGCTCGGTTCCTATGAACTGACCGAGAGTAAATTTGGAAATTCTTGGCCGAGGATTGATCAATCACCAAACGGCTTTCGGCTACTCCATCTGCATACAATACGCACCTTTCTTGTGTAGAGAAGTGGACGTGACAACGGCTGTGTTGTGCTGTCCACGAGAGTCCGATCGGCGGTGATGCTTGGTTCGCCGGAGAAACGGTTCGGTATAGCTCGAGGACGCTTGCTCACTGGCCAACATGGGGTCTAGGAGGTTTCTCACGATCTCCTGGTGCCATTTTTCTGTGGAGGAGGCTGTGCTCGCGAGTGATCGAACTTGATCATGCGCAAGCTCGAGCAGCGGCGGGTTACAGTGGAACTCAGATGGAAGAACAGGCCGAGTGCGTCGGTAGCTCGGGGAACAAGTGATGGGAGCACGCCGGGGAGGGGATAAGAAGCCCAGCGACTTGTCTCCAGCTTGGGGCACACAGCAGGAGCTGGCGCCGGCGGCCCCTCGGTGGCGCGCGTGCACTGCACCCGGGAACCGAGTGAGCTGAGTTTCAGTCGGTTTGCTTTGAACCAGTGACTGACATGTGGGTCCCACCCGGGGTTTTAACCTCTGAAATTCACTCCTAATCACTGTTGTAAATAGTGAGCCCCAAAATACCCATGGTGATTTATATTATTCACCCATGAGCCATTTGACTTGATTAGAATTCAAATTGGGTTTGGTTTGATTGAATTTCAGCACATGGTCAGTTTGAAATTCAAATAAAGTTTGAATTTGCCCCACTTAGCTCATGTCAAGATCAACTCCAAATTGAGTGAAAATTGGTGTGTGAGCTCACAAAAATGTGCTGAATAAGAATATGCCTCCCACTTTTGAATTCATGGGATAAAAACAGTTTGAATTTCAATATGGTTTCAAACTGCCCTCTTTCTAGCTATACCCAAAATGACCTCAAAAAGGTTTTGAATTTGGGTGAAACTTGGCATGGACATCCTTAGCATTGTGTAGGAGTTTTCATATGCCCAGCTTCTCTATATCACATGTGGGAAATACCACTTTTGCAATATGTGAGTTTGTTCTCTAATGAGCATGTTGATGGTGGTTACTTGCTCTTCATTTGTGTTCATCAACTTGCTTCAAATGAGGTGTGTGGTGTGGTGATGAACACTTCAAATATGTGTCAAAAACTTAGGCCCTTACATTCCTCCCCCCTTAAAAGAATCTCGTCCCGAGATTATAAGGTGAAAATGAGAGAGGACGGTGGAAAATTACCGGATATGCGACGTGAAAAAGTTGGGGTAGTTAGCGCGAAGAAATCCTTCGCTCTCCCATGTCACTTCATCCATGGAGTGATTACTCCATAGAACCTTATAGAACCACAACGTACGGTTTCGTGTGGTTCGGGCCTTTTCGTCAATAATCTGAACCGGTTCCTCCCGATAGGTGAGATCCGGTTGCAGTTCTTCAATGTCTTCTAGCTGAACAGTAGTTGATAGCTCGAGACACTTCCTCAGCTGGGAAATGTGAAAGACGTCGTGCACACCGGAAAGTGCTTCTGGTAATCTCAGCCGGTATGCTACTGATCCACATCTTTCGGTAATCTGGAATGGACCGATGAATCGGGGTGCCAACTTTCCTCTCACCCCAAATCTGTTTACGCCCTTCATTGGAGACACACGTAAATATACGTGATCCCCGACTTCGAATTGTGATGGGCGTCTTCTCCGGTCCGCATATTGTTTCTGACGGGATTGCGCGGCTTTTAGGTTCGCTTGAATCAGTCGAACCTTTTCTTCCGCGTTGTTGACAAGGTCAATCCCGAAGGTAACCCTTTCGCCAGACTCACACCAGTTCAATGGTGTGCGGCATTTCCTTCCGTATAGCGCCTCGTAGGGCGTCATCTTTATGCTGGCTTGGTACCCATTGTTGTACGAGAACTCGGCTAATGGTAAGTGATCATCCCAATTCCTGCCGTGGTTGATAGCGCAAGCCCGTATGAGCTCACAAAAATGTGCTGAATAAGAATATGCCTCCCACTTTTGAATTCATGGGATAAAAACAGTTTGAATTTAAATATGGTTTCAAACTGCCCTATTTCTAGCTATACCCAAAATGACCTCAAAAAGGTTTTGAATTTGGGTGAAACTTGGCATGGACTGCCCTTACAAGAAGTGTAATAATTAAATAGAGAGAATTTGTTCAAATTGGAAATTCATATATATTGTGCAATTAGAAATCTGAATACAAAATTTAGAAGTAATATGTATGTTTAAAAGTGCATGTAGGCCTAAAATCAACACATCTAGGGTAACCACAACACTTAAAAATGTGAATGACTTTCATATGTATGTATGTGTGGTTTGCATGAGTGGAAGTGTGGACTGTGGCTTATGGAATGTTGTTTTCTTTTGCTATGTGTGTATTGGCATGAGTAGAACCAGCCCCAGAGCAGGTTCTCACCTTTCAAGATCAAGACTTTCCATTCCCAGAGCAGCAGGAAGAAGCCTAGTGTCCTTGACCACTTTGATCCTATACTAGGATGTGTAGTTAGAATTTAATTGCATTGCCAATTTGGAATATGATACCCAAACTAGGAAGTTTCCCTAGATTTTCATTATCTCACTTCCTTGTAGCCTAGTTTGGGATTTATTTTATTATGTCATTTATTTATATACTTATGCTTAGCCATGCTTAGAATGGGATAAGTTGGATATGAGATCATCAACTTATTTACCTTACTCTTGAATGAGATATTATGAGTTATGTAGAGGTAGGGATTGAGGCAAGTTGGATGATTTAGTTGGTGTTGTGTGCACGACACTCGGGTTTGTGTTTAGGGCTTGCCTGGATCCTATGGACCAGTTCATGGAGTATGTAACATGGATTTACCGTGCCAACCACATGCTGACATGGCGCAGCATGGCCAATTAATTAGGTGTATCTCCGGCGTAGTATGGGTGTTTGGATGGTGCGGGGAATAGGTGTCAGCTGGACTACCATATGAACCGCAAGGCTCAAGAGGGGCCACTGCAGCGGGGTTGGAGCCTCTTGTATGCTGTTAGGGGTGAAACCTCAATGGGCCCACGCTCGTCGGAAATCCCTTTGTAAAGGCCTCGTGGTGATCTACTGGCTACACACCGGGGAAGTGTGAACGTGGTTCGCGGCCACTGGCATAATGGAGGTTCTTTTAGTCCACCCGGCAACGGGGGATGAAATCACTACATGTGGGTACAGTGGTACAAACTCTGCAGAGTCAAAACTGTCATGACAGCCGTGCTCACGGTCAAGAGCGGCTTGGAATTATTCATGATTAGAGGATGATAAATTTGGAAGTTGAGGATGTTAAGCAGGGAGCTTAAACATTGGAAATGTTGTGATGGTTACTTGATTTTTGATGATGGGTTGGGAGATTGGGACCATTTCACTATGTAGTGATGTAGGTTCTTAATCAGCTAAGGTGATAGGTATTAATTGCGTAGTGCTTTAACCATGAGTTCAACCTCTCCTTGCTCTAGCCATGCATGCCATAACTTTCCCCCACTTGCTGAGTACCAACGGTACTCAAGCTTGCTTTTCTGTTGGTTTAAATTGCTACTTAGGTCAAGGGGATGACGTGGTGTTCAATGACCAAGACTTCGGACCCGAAGAAGGATTCTATGTTCAGGGAGTCCCCCGGGCAACACCTGTGACAGAGCCCACAAGATTTATATTCCGCTGCTTTTTTATTTACATGTTATGAACATATTTTCGTCCATCGAGACATTATGCTATGTAAGACTTATTTTATATTCGAACTCTTGGCTTGTAATAAATGATGCTTCACTATTTGTCATCACATGTATGAGAAAATGATCCTGGCATACATGTGATATTCACTCGGTTGCTCTTTGGTGAGACTGGGTGTGACAGAAGTGGTATCAGAGCCAAGGTTGCCCGTAGGAACGTAGACCTAGGTAGAAATGGACGTATTTAGGGACCCTATTTTCTTAAAAACTATTTTACAAAAGGAGTGGGTTGAAAGTGTTAGTTAATGGGGTCACTTTATTTGTTCATCTTGTATCTACCTTTATTTAAAATACAATCTTTATTTAATTCTTGTCTAACTTGATTTTAAATGCTTTATATTTTAGATGGTTCGCATGGTCCACACCGCTCGCAAGTCCACCGGAGGGAGAGTTCCTGTAGCTGCCCTTGCCTTGAGGAGAACCGCCCGGTGACGTACCACTCCTACGGGTTGGCAGTAGGAGGCTTGTTGTGCCGTCTTCGGCATATGCTCCACGCCGCCGGCAATGTTGGCAAGTTGATCATACACTACAGCTCCACCAGGACCATCCGTGAGAAGCGTGAAGAATGGAGCTCAGAGGTGAGGATTATCCATGAAAACCAGCTGCTCAAAATCCACCGCTCTCCAGCTTGTCGAGCGACTCAGGCCGATGCTGAGAAGGATGTCAACTGGGAGGCCATAACCTGCCAGAGTTACATCAACCGTCGCCACCTTGACAGGACTGAGTACATGTATGTCCTCCAGCGTGAGAGTGGCACCGCGTAGTACAAGTACCCGCCAGTGCAGCAGGGGACCTCCCACGAGCACATGGACCTGTGCCTGGAGGATGCAGCTATGCTCAGCACTCGACTGCAGGAGTGCCAGCAGGAGCTTCAGGATGTTCGTGACACCTGAGGCGTTGCTTCGCACCAGCTTGAGGGCGAGAGAAAGAGGAGATGGGAATGAATGGTGTGTCACCATGAATGACACGTGGACTCCTTACTCCCCAGACCGCCGGGCGAGCAAGCGTCGCCGCACTTCTACACCAGCAGCTTCCCCACCTAAAGCGGAATCAGAGGGCAGCCGCAATGATGAGGAAGACCCCGACGAGCCAGCTCAGTGATGCGAGTTGTTAGAGTCATTTCCCTTATTTCCGCATGATTATCGAATAGTCGAGTCAAGAACCCATCTATTTGCTTGTTAGTGTTTGGTGTGACGTGAGTTGTGGAAGCCATAGGCACTTGTCCACAACCTCGTCTTTAAGTTTGCTTTGCTTTGGTGTGTGAACCCCTATGAATAAATAGTGCATTTATTATCGCATGAGACATGACGCCCAAAGATATATGTGAAATCTTCAGAAATTGTCTAAATATTAAGGCCTCAAAAGTTTAAGTTTAAACAAACAATTTAGGAAGTTAACACGTAATGCTTCAAGTTAACATTTGGTTGATCATGATAGATGGCTGGAAGAGGAAAAGGTCATCGTGCCAACCCCAACAACAACAACAACGATGAGGCTGCCAATCCTCACCTTCGGGAGGGCAAGACAGGGGTGATCGCCGTGAAGGAGATGATCCTATCCACCAAATGCTCAAAAATCAGAATCAGCTCATCCCGAGTCTAACTCAAGTGGTGGCCAACTTGCACAAAGCTTCACCCTCACAAGCTGCACCATGTCAACCAGGGTTGAGTGAGTTTCTGGAAACTCAACCCCCAAAGTTTGCAAGTGCTGCTGAACCTTTGGAGGCAGATGACTGGCTAAAGACCATAGAGAGCAAGATGAGGATCATACAATGCAAAGGGTATGAGAGGGTGCTGTTTGCCTCTCACCAATTGCATGGACCTGCTGCTGATTGGTGGACCGCTTACGTGGCAGCCCATCACGACCCCGAGAACATCACTTGGGAAGAGTCCAAGCGCAGTTTCCGCAACCACTACATACCCAGGGGTGAACTTAAGAACAAGAGAAAGGAGTTCTTGGGACTGCAGCAAGGCAACATGACTGTGAGGGAATACCTCACCAAGTTCACCCTATCCCGTTATGCACCACGGGGCATCGAAACCGATGAGCAGAAACAGGACTGTTTTGTGGAAGGACTTACCATGGAGATGCAATGTGCAATGTCCTCCAACGAGTATGAAAGCTTCCAAAAGATGGTAGACAGAGCGTTCGTCGTGGAGAGGAAGCTGAAGGCCTTGGAGAATGAAAACAAGAGGAAGATGGGATGGTCACACCAAGCATCAAGCAGCAACACACGTCCACATCTGATGCAGCAACCGGCAGGGCAGACGAGCCGTGCTGTGGTACCCTACCCGACACCAAGAGGGTATAACCTGAACTTCAGACCTCCATCAGCACCAGTACAGCCGCAGCGTCAGTTTGTGCAGCAGCCACGTCCCACTTATCAACCTCGACCAGCAGGACAAGGGCCACAAAACCAATCCCAAGATAACAAAGGCCAGGCACCTAAAGTTGGGGTGCAATGCTTCAACTGTGGTGAAGTGGGGCACTACGCTCATAAGTGCCCAAAGAAGAAGCCCATTCAGCCACAGCAGCAGAATGTGATGCGAGGATGAGTGAACCACGTAACCATGGAGGAAGCGCAAGAGGCACCTGACGTGGTAATTGGTAAGTTTCCTGCAAATTTACACATTGCAACCCTACTGTTCGATTCTAGTGCTACCCACTCGTTCATTGCTCAAGGGTTTGTTAAGAAGCACGATCTAGCAACAACACAAATGAACTATATGTTAGCAGTGAACTCTCCAGGGGGAGAAATAAGAACAAGACAAGTGTGTCCCAAGGTGAATCTAGACATTAATGGGGTAGTGTTTACTGCAAACCTCATTGTGATAGACTCCCAAGGGATAGATATTATTCTGGGTATGGATTGGTTGACCAAACATAAAGGTATCATCCACTGTTCGACAAGAACAGTGGAACTAACTCACACGAGTGGCACAAAAGTGAAGTTCGTAGCCGTGCAAGAACCTAGGAGGGACATTAAGCTCAATCAAGTTGAGGTGGATGTGGAAGAGATAAGGATTATCAGGGAATATCCAGACGTTTTTCCGAAGGAGTTGTCAGGTATGCCCCTAGATCGTGAAGTGAAATTCCCGATTGAACTAGTACCTGGAACAACCCCAATATATAAGAGGCCTTATCGGATGGACTCCAAACAGCTGGAAGAACTCAAAGAATATATAAGAGAATTGACAGAGAAGGGGTATATTCGTCCTAGTTCCTCACCATGGGGAGCTCCAGTTATATTTGAGCCCAAGAAGGACGGAACCCAAAGGTTATGAGTAGACTACCATGCGTTGAATGAAGTAACCATCAAGAACAAGTACCCATTACCCCGCATTGAAGACTTATTTGACCAGTTGAGGGGAGCTTGTGTGTTCTCAAAAATTGATCTCAGGTCAGGATACCACCAACTGAAGATAAGGCAAACTGACATTCCAAAGACAGCTTTCGTATCTCGGTACGGGCTGTATGAATACACCGTCATGCCGTTCGGGCTAACTAACGCCCCGGTGTATTTCATGTATCTCATGAACAAGGTATTCATGGAATATCTGGACAAATTTGTAGTGGTTTTCATTGATGACATTCTCGTCTTCTCCAAAGATGAAGAAGAACATGAGGAACATTTAAGATTGGTGTTGCAAAAGCTGAGAGACCAGCAACTATATGCCAAGTTGAGTAAGTGTGAGTTTTGGCTGAAGAGAGTTCCCTTCTTAGGACATATAATCTCGGAGGGAGGAATCTCCGTAGATCCCGCCAAGATCGAGGATGTGCAGAAGTGGAAGACCCCTGAAAATGTCGGGGAAATTCGAAGCTTCTTAGGATTGACTGGGTATTATCGACGGTTCATTGAGGGTTTCTCCAAGATCTCGAGACCTCTCACCAAATTGTTAGAAAAGGGAATCACATTCACGTGGACACCGGAGTGTGAGACAGGTTTCCAAGAGCTGAAGAAAAGATTGACAACAGCCCCAGTGCTAGTTATGCCAGATATGCAGAAGAACTTTTCGGTGTATTGCAATGCATCTAGACACGGGTTGGGATGTGTTCTCATGCAAGAGGGGCATGTCGTTGCCTACGCATCCCGGCAGCTCCGAAAACACGAGCTCTACGCATGACCTAGAGCTAGCCGCAGTGGTCCACTCATTGAAGATTTGGCGGCATTACTTGATGGGAAAGAGGACAGAGATATATACAGATCATAAGAGCTTAAAGTACATTTTCACACAGCCAGATCTCAACCTCAGACAAAGGAGATGGTTAGAGCTAATCAACGACTTTGATGTGGGCATCAACTATCATCCTTGGAATGCGAACGTCGTGGCTGATGCTTTAAGCCGGAAGGTGCATGTCAACATGTTGAGCTTAAAGGACATGCCTATGGAATTGAAGGAAGAAATTGCAAAACTCAATCTATGTCTGGTGAATAGTGGTGAGGCCATCGCCATGGAAGTGGACTCCACATTAGAGTAAGACATACGCAACGGTCAGAAGAATGACGAGAAGATACAAGAAATTAGAGAACTCATCAAAGAAAATAAAGCCCCTGGGTTCAGAGAGGATGAACAAGGTACGTTGTGGCATGGGAAAATGATTTGTGTGCCTGAGGTGAAGGAGATTCGTGAACTTATTTTGAAGGAGGCTCATGATTCTGACTATTCCATTAATCCTGGGAGTACGAAGATGTATCATGACCTCAAGAGCAGATATTGGTGGTATGGCATGAACCGAGATGTCGCGGAACATGTTACCCTATGTGACACGTGTCAGCTAGTAAAAGCAGAACATCAAAGACCCGTGGGACTGTTGCAACCACTCAAAGTTGCTGAATGGAAATGGGAAGAAATAGGTATGGATTTCATAGTGGGACTGCCTAGGACCCAATCGAGATATGATTCGATATGGGTCATCATCGACAGGATGACTAAGGTAGCTCATTTCATCCCCGTGAAAGAAAGCTACAGCGGATCCAAGTTGGCAGAATTGTACATGTCAAGAATCGTGTGTTTTCATGGAGTGCCAAGGAAGATAGTGTCAGACCGAGGGACATAGTTCACCTCCAGGTTCTAGCAGAAGTTACATGAAACCATGGGAACTCATCTGAATTTTAGTTCTGCCTATCACCCCCAGACTGACGGGCAGACCGAAAGGACCAATCAGATCCTTGAGGATATGTTGAGAGCTTGTGCACTCAAGAACAATAGGAGTTGGGATAAGAACTTACCGTATGCAGAGTTCTCCTACAACAACAGTTATCAGGCCAGTATGAAGATGTCACCATTTGAGGCGTTGTACGGGAGGAAGTACCGAACTCCCCTACTTTGGAACCAAACTGGAGAAAGTAAAGTGTTTGGGCCCGAGGTACTACAAGAAGCCGAGGCGAAAGTGAGGGAAATCCGCAACAATTTGAGGATAGCCCAGACCCGACAAAAGAGCTATGCTGATGTACAGAGAAGAGAGCTCATTTTCAACGTGGGGGACTATGTTTATCTCAAGGTGTCCCCTATCCGAGGACTTCGTCGGTTCAAGGTGAAAGGGAAATTATCACCACGATACATCAGACCCTTTCAGATTCTGGAGAGGAAAGGCGAAGTGGCATATCAGCTAGAACTACCGGCTCTCCTATCAGATGTGCACGATGTATTCCATGTGTCACAACTCAAGAAATGTTTAAGAACACCCGAAGAGATGTTATCCATGAATGAGGTGGACGTACGAGAGGATCTTTCTTATACCGAACAACCGGTCAAAATTTTGGAGACAATGGAACGCCTCACATGAAATAAAAGAATCCGAATGTGCAAAGTGCAGTGGAAGCATCACTCGGAAGCAGAAGCCACATGGGAACGAGAAGACGAGCTCAAGGCGCAGTTTCCGGATTTGTTTTCCTAGAGTCACCAATCTTGAGGATGGGATTTCTTTTAAGGGGGGTAGAGTTGTAACACCCCAAAACCTGTTAAAGAGGGGAATTTAAAATTTTTTGGATGTATTGCATGTGGTGAAACAATTCAAATTTAAACTGGAATTCAAATTTGAATCAAAAGAGAAAAGGAAAAGGAAAAAGAAAAAGGAAAATGGCCAGTGGGCCGAAACCCACCTCAGCCGGCCCAAAACCCACGGCTGTCCCCCCCCTTTCCCTCTCTCTGACGCACGAGGCCCGCGTGTCATCCCCCACACCGCGCGCGCGCCCAACCGCCACGCTACTTCCGCGCCGATCGCCGCTGCCATGCCGATTTTCTTGCTCCGGAGCCGCGATCTCCAGCCCACGCGCTGCTGCACATCTAAACCAACCCCCGCCGCCCTCCCTCGCCCATTTAAACGCTGAAATCCACCCCTTTTTCCTCCCCGATCGGCCGCCTCAGTCCTCGGTGAGAACCGAAGATCCCGCCGCCGTTTTCCTTCGATTCTCGTCCAAATTCTCTGATCTAACGAGCTTGTTGTGTTTCACCGCCGCTGGGGAGTCTTGCAGGTGAAGGAAACCCTGAGTTTTGCGCTCTAGACACAGCTCCGGTGAGCACCGCCGCGTTTTCCCCTTGGACCTCGTCGCCGACCGCTTTCCAGGGCCTCTGAGCTCAAGAAAAACCCCGAGGTGAGATCTCCTACCTCCCCTCTTCCGTTCTATGCCAAGAAATCCAAGTTTTAGGAAGTATAGACGAAAGCACCGCCAGCACATGGCCAGGGCGACGTGGCCCCTTGAGGCCCGTCCATTTTAAACTGTGCGGTCCCGAATAGATCTAACCCATACCGTTTCGCGTTATAATCTCAGCCGTCTGTTTTAAATCCAACGGACCACGTCATCCCCGTGTTATAAAGACAGGGAATCTTATGCGCTACACCCTAGGGATCTAGGAAAACACGAGCTAGCCCCAGAAACTTCTGATCTAGCCCCTGGACCTTCAGAAATTCATGTAAATTCATTTAAAAATCAGTTTTAGCCCCTGGACTTAATAAAAATTAGGAAAACCTCTCTGTTTTGTATAATTAGGCCCCTGAAAATTTAGGAAATAATGAATAGACCCTGCAGTAGGGTGGATTTGCCCTTTTAGACCCTATAGGGTATTAAATTCAGAAATTGAACATATGAGTATAATTTAAATTCAAATGGTAATGTAAACACATGAGCAAATACAAATGTAAGTTTTCCTAGCATTTGGAAGACATTTAGAATGAGTTGAGAACTGATTTTAGGCTGAAAAGAAATCTGACTAAGTGCTGT
This sequence comes from Neostapfia colusana, assembly GCA_030760725.1. Classification (NCBI taxonomy): domain Eukaryota; kingdom Viridiplantae; phylum Streptophyta; class Magnoliopsida; order Poales; family Poaceae; genus Neostapfia; species Neostapfia colusana. The sequence goes on along the minus strand of JASWHV010000010.1, from coordinate 77,707,037 downwards.
TTATTTTTATAATTTCTAGAAATTCATTTTTAGACTAGAAAATAATTCTGAAAATGAGTAAAATAAATTTAATTTGATCCCCACCAGAGAGGAAGTTCAAATATATTTTATTGAACATTTTAGGTCAGAACCTATTCTGTTTAGGTGATATGTCTTACTATTTTAATATTAAAGTTCACTTTTAGGCATAGAAAATAAATCTAAAAATATAGGAAATAGGTAGGCATAATTAGAAAATGTTAAATGAGGTCTCCAATTCTAAAAACTTCAAATTAAGATTTTGTTGAAGATCTGAAAACCTATTTGGAGTAGGAAATTTTCTTTCATGCAAATTTTGTGGCTAAGAAGTGTATTAATTAAATAGAAAGAATTTGTTCAAATTGGAAATTCATGTATATTGTGCAATTAGAAATCTGAATACAAAAGTTAGAAGTAATATGTATGTTTAAAAGTGCATGTAGGCCTAAAATCAACACATCTAGGGTAACCACAACACTTAAAAATGTGAATGACTTTCATATGTATGTATGTGTGGTTTGCATGAGTGGAAGTGTGGACTATGGCTTATGGAATGTTGTTTTCTTTTGCTATGTGTGTATTGGCATGAGTTGAACCAGCCCTAGAGCAGGTTCTCACCTTTCAAGATCAAGACTTTCCATTCCCAGAGCAGCAGGAAGAAGCCAAGTGTCCTTGACCACTTTGATCCTATACTAGGATGTGTAGTTAGAATTTAATTGCATTGTCAATTTGGAATATGATACCCAAACTAGGAAGTTTCCCTAGATTTTCATTATCTCACTTCCTTGTAGCCTGGGTTGAGATTTATTTTATTATGTCATTTATTTATATACTTATGCTTAGCCATGCTTAGAATGGGATAAGTGGGATATGAGATCATCAACTTATTTACATTACTCTTGAATGAGATATTATGAGTTATGTAGAGGTAGGGATCGAGGCCAGTTGGATGATTTAGTTGGTGCTGTGTGCACGAGACTCGGGTTCGTGTTTAGTGCTTGCCTGGATCCTAAGGACCGGTTCATGGAGCATGTAACCTGACTTTACCGTGCCAACCACATGGTGATCTCCTGGCTACACACCTGGGAAGTGTGAACGTGGTTCGCGACCGCTGGCATAATGGATGTTCTTTTAGTCCACCCGGCAACGGGGGATGAAATCACTACATGTGGGTACAGTGGTACAAACTCTGCATAGTCAAAACTATCATGACAGCCGTGCTCACGGTCAAGAGCGGCTTGGACTTATTCATGATTAGAGGATGATAAATTTGGAAGTTGAGGATGTTAAGCGGGGAGCTTAAACATTGGAAATGTTGTTATGGTTACTTGATTTTTGATGATGGGTTGGGAGATGGGACCATTTCACCTATGTAGTAATGTAGGTGCTTTATAAGCTAAGGTGATAGGTATTAATTGCGTAGTGCTTTAACCATGAATTCAACCTCTCCTTGCTTTAGCCATGCATGACATAACTTTCCCCCACTTGTTGAGTACCAACGGTACTCAAGCTTACTTTTCTGTTGGTTTAAATTGCTGCTCAGGTCAAGGGGATGACGTGGTGTTCAATGACCAAGACTTCGAACCCGAAGAAGGATTCTAGGTTCACGGAGTCCCCCGGGCAACACCTGTTACAGAGCCCACAAGATTTATATTCCGCTGCTTTTTATTTACATGTTATGAACATATTATCGTCCATCGAGACATTATGCTATGTAAGACTTATTTTATATTCGAACTCTTGGCTTGTAATAAATGATGCTTCACTATTTGTCATCACATGTATGAGAGAATGATCCTGGCATACATGTGATATTCACTCGGTTGCTCTTTGGAGAGACCGGGTGTGACACCCAACATCACACAAGAAAAGATTACAATAAATATACAGACTTTTATTTACGTAAAAACAGCAGAAGTCTTTTACAATACTTAATATACAGTGGGAGTCTTTTACTCATAGCCTAGCTATGCAAAAGTGCAGCCGTTCAGTCCGGGGATGCTACAATAGCTACACACATCCGGAGATCACGGCAACGTGCAGGGATCCTACTCGGCCGTGTACCCCGACAGGGGCATCGCCTCATCCTCGGAGCCTTTCTCATACGTCTCACCTATAACATTTTAATATAGCAACTGTGAGCACGATGGCTCAGCAAGGCTTATCCGTCACTCCTAAACATGAGACTCTACATGCAGGGATTCTTAATATAGGAAAATGATATTGCGATAAAGACTCACCTAACGGTTAATCCTTACTTTCAGTTTTTAGTAGCAATAGGGTGTGCCTTGAGCAGCCCTCACATCGGAAATCCACAATCAAACAAGAATTGCATCCTCCCGATGTGGTTGTGCCGAAAGTGGAATATAACTTTAGTGAGCTCCACATCTACAGCATACATGGTTGCAATACAATAATAGATCAATGCATCATATTCTTCTTGCCTCTTTCAATTCTTACTACGTCACAGCGCAATGAACAAGCTGTACTCAAATAACCACGAGGGACGGTGATTGCAATTAATATACACCCAGATAACACGTCACATACACCAATTTCAGAAGTGTGGTGCCTCACACCTTCCTACTCTTCTGTATGCAGCAACCTTTTAAAGAAAACCCAAATGCTGAACCGGTCCATCAGTAACGGGCAGGAGGTCCCCGCGTGGAGCGTGTCTGTGCACGCCGGCAGATTTACACCTTGCTACCCTCAACCCACTCCTATAAAACGGTTGGGTCAGCCTCGGCACCCAGGTTAACCAATTACATATGTTTCCTGGTTCCCATATAGCCAGTATGCGTCTGGTACTGTTCAAACTTGTCCAGCAGGGCTGCACACAGGTCGGTCCTCAACCGACACCAACAGGGCTATGCATGTGAGACCTCTGCTCACTGTATCCTACCCCCAATGCTGGGTCTCAGTTTCACATTCTTAAGCCGTTCTTTGTTTCCTTCTATCCCGTGTGATAAAATCCTATCTCGCGAGTAGATTCCAACTACTCGACTTCTACAGAGATCCTAAGAACATTAGCACGGCATTCTCTACTCAACGAGATGTAAACTACCCAACCCTCCATAGGATTTAGAGGTCATGCGAGTGGGGTTTCAATCACCTTAACTCTAATGCAAACATTCCATCCTAGACATAAGTGATACAAAGCAAAACTTTGCAAAAGTAATTAAATGGAAACCGGGACTTGCCTGGTTGCGAGTCAAAGGGGAAGTTAACGTCTGGTGGGAGGATCTCCAAGGCCTCTGGAGCGTCCTCGACTTCGGTCACTATATGATATGCACAAAATATGTATAAGTGCTATGTAATTTATAAGATTCAAGCTTCTAATTGTATTTACTGCCACTAAAGTTTCTTAATTGGCTTTAGGATTTTCCAGTGGATGCTTGATTCTATGAGAATGATCTGAGCAAAATTTGAGGAAGTTCCATAGAAGATTGTGGTCTCCAAAATTCCCACAAGTATATGGCTCCTCTGAATTTTGATCTCGAATCTGAAGTTTTGACATGGCTATAAGTAGAAGATCTAAATAAAGGAGGTCTCCCTGGTTTTAGCAAAACTTGTTTCACATTTTTTCGAGCTACCAAAAGGAACAAATGAATTTTTGAAGTTGGTGAACATTTCTGAAAAAAGTTTCTGTTTAGTTATGAATTTTCAAATGAAGGCCGAATTTGGGAAGGCAATTTGGACTAGAAAATGAAGTCCAATGAGGTTCAAATGTTTACAGGAGATCACTAGAGTTATGAAGGATCTTCTGGCCAAATTTGAGAAAATTCCATAACAGGAATCTCCTGGATTTAATTCCCAAGGATTTAATTTTGAGGAATTTTGGAGAACATTCCATGGATCTTCAGACCAATTTTGTTGCATTTTGGCAAAGTACTGTCTGAGAGGAATCTAATAAAATTTGTTTCACAAATTTTGAACAATCCTACTGAATGTTATGGAGGTTTAAAGTTCAACCTAAATCTGAAATTCAGGAAAAAGTTTAAACTCTGGACGTGGGCCCCACGGTTTGAATTGGGCCACTAATATCGAAGCCACACTGAGGCCCACGGGGTTCTACCCATGCAGCCGCACGAAATCCTGGCCACAACCTGATTCCCACAGAGGAAAACAGAGGCTGACCGGTGGGAACCGCTACCCTTCGTCTACCTCCCGATGCCCGCGCTCCCCGCGGCGGCGCACTCCGGCAAGGCTCACCGCCTGTCACTCCGCTGCTCGGAGTTTTCTATAACTCACGGCCTGGGCCTAAGTTCACGCGGGGAATACGCTGAGGGGGTCGGCTAGGGCCTGGGATGGCTAGAAACCAGACGGCGACAGTGGTGGTTCTATCTCCGGCGATGTCGCTCGAGCCATACAAAGCCTTTTTTGGTGCATGGTTTCTTCCTACAGCTCCGTGGTTACATGATGAGCACGAAAATGAACTCAGTTTGCCATGGAAAAGGCCGGAGCTAGGACCTCACCGTCGACCTAAAGCTAAAAACGGTGGCAACAGGAAAAACTCGAAGAACAGTGCTTGGGGTTGATGGTTTTCGGTGTTTGTTGATCCTAGAGGATCGTGGGAAGGTCTAGAAATTATGGCTTGAGGGACACGAGCTGGGATGTACTGATCATCAAGAATTTCAAGTCGAGTTCCCTCTCAGTTCTAAGAACGTTTGATCGATGAACCTCAAAATGCTCCCTCGATACTGAACGAAATGGAGGAAGGCGTTTACGGGAATATCGAGGAGAGGATGGCGCGTGTTTTTTCTGTGGTTGATCGCCCGAGTTGAGGCCTGTATCACGGAGGCGACGTTGATCTGAGTGGCGCTCGAGCGGTGAGAACAGAGAAGAAACGCGTGCGCAAGCGAGGCTATGGCCGATAGGACGCCGGTGCAATGTGGAATGACACGTCTTTGGAATTTCCTCTGTGGTTTAAGACGTGGAGAAAACTGGTTGAGGTGGAGGCACCTTGGCAGCACTCTTCGGCCGGCCGTGTGCACATCAGCTGTCTCGGTGAAAAATCGCAGGGAACCTACTGTTGAAACTGTGAAGCTGACTGCTGGGTCCCACCCCCTCAATTCTTTTTCATTTTCCACTGATATTTTCCACAGCTACTCACAATTAAAAGCTATACTTTCCCACCAAGTCATGGTTTGAATTTTTGGAATTCAAATGGATTCAATTGTTGTGTGGAATTTGAACTGTGTTTGGCTCTTTGAATTTGAATTTGACTTTGAATCTTCCTCCTTCCACTGCTCCAAATGCATAGCAAACCAAACTCAATTAATCTGAATTTTCGCATGGATGCTATTTCAAATGTGGAGAACACATTTGTGAACCCAATTTGCCATTTTGGATAAGTTTGAATTTGGAACTGAAATTTGAATTCAGTTTTGAGGGCTTCCTCTCTTAATTCCAAACAAATAATAAACCCTCTCCAAATGAGCTGAAATTTGGTATGTTTAATATCTGAATTATGAAGACCCAAACTATGAATTTAGATCTCCATGTTTGGAAGTTTTTGAGAGTTTTGAATCAGCATTTTAAACTCACACCGTTAAAATTCAAAATTTTAATTCCCGTCATTTTTCCTAGGTGTGAATGTGCTGAATTTCTTGCTAGTATTTTTGGGGATTTTACATCCCCCCCTTAAAAAGAATCTCATCCCGAGATTCCAAAAGAAAAGCAAAATGGGGAAAATTTACTGGGTCTACGATGATAATAAGTCCGTATAATTCGCTTGTAGATAGTCCTCGCTTTCCCATGTCGCCTCATCAGCGGCATGGTTACTCCACAAGACTTTATAAAACCATAAAGTCTGGTTTCTTGTGGTGTGAGTCTTTTCATCGATAATCCAGATCTGATACTCTGAATATGTGAGGTCCAGTTGGAGAACTTCGATGTCTTCCGTGCAGATTTCAGCTGTAGGCTTGAGGCCTTTCCTCAGCTGAGAAATGTGTAACACATTGGGAATTCCTATGAGTAACGCTGATAACTTCAAGCGATAGGCCACGGGTCCACATTTTTCAATGATGGCGAACGGACCGATGATCGCGGAGCAAGTTTGGCCTTCACTCCAAACCGATGAACCCCTTTCATCGGAGACACCCGGACATAAACCTAGTCTCCGATGTCGAAGTGGAGAGGACGACGTCTTTTATCCACATAACTCTTTTGACGAGATTAAGCGGCCTTGAGATTGTCTTGTATTACTCTTACTCGTTTCTCGGCCTCATTCACAAGCTCAATGCCGTAGATAACTCACTCGCCGGACTCACACCAATTGAGGGGTGTGCGACAATTCCAGTCGTAGAGAGCTTCATACGGCGCCATCTTGATACTAGCTTGATAGCCATTGTTATATGAAAACTCAGCCAACTGCAAATGATCATCCCAGTTTTTACCGTGGTGGATGGCACAACCGTGTAGCATCAATTCAAGCACTTGAATACGCGGAGCTTCGATAAGTTCAGTCACCAATGACGCATGCAGCTGTTCCCAAAACTGAGCAATGAACAGCGCACCGCGATCTGAAATAGTTGCGCGGGTAACACCATGCAAGCAGAAGATCCTTGCAATATACAACTCCGCATATTGCTTGGCAACGTACTTTGCATGTACGGGGATAAAACGAGCCGATTCGGTTAGTCGATCGACTATCACCCAAATTGAATCATGCTTGTGGGATGTGAGAGGTAACCCAACTTTGAAGTCCATGCTGATATCCTCCCACTTCCACGCCAAAATGTTCAATGGTTGCAGCTGTCCGGCTTTGCGCATGTGGTCAGCTTTCAGACGCCGACATGTATCACATTCGGATACGTATTTTGCGATTTCTCTTTTCATCCATGTCGACCAAATTCTGGTTTTCAGATCCTAGTACATCTTGTTGCTGCCCGGATGAATCGAATACTTTGACAAATAGGGCTTCATCCAAGATTTCCTCCGAAGTTGCATATCACGGGGTACCACTATACGGTCTTTAAACCATAGAGTACCGTGTTCATCCCTTCCAAAGCATTTCATTTCGCCATTCTTCATTCTACTCCGAATGTGCGACATTCCCACGTCTTTCTTCTGAGCTTCCAAAATCTTCTCTCTTACGGTAGGGATGAGAGCAAGATTATATAATGATCCATATGGAACCAAGTATAAACTCGGCTCCTTCTCTTCCATTAGGGGTGATGGACAGATTGTTGACATGAGATTTGCGGCTTAATACATCGACAACCATGTTTGCCTTGCCAAGATGGTAGTGGATCTCAATCTCATAGTGTTTGATCAGCTCTAACCATTACCATTGCCACATATTCAACTCCTTTTGAGTGAATATATACTTTAAGCTCTTGTGGTCGGTGTATAGATGCACTAAGTTTCCATGTAGATTGTGCCTCCACATTTTCAATGCCAATACCACCACAGCAAGCTCAAGATCATGAGCCGGATAGTGCTGCTCATGGTTACGAAGTTGACGTGAACCATAGGTGACCACTCTTCCTTCTGCATCAATACACAGCGAAGCCCGATACCGGATGCATCACAATATACGCCGAAGGACTTGGTTGTATCCGGTTGAGCTAAGACCGGGGCTGTTGTGAGCTGCTTCACTAATGCTTGGAAAGCTCCTTCATATGTTGAGCTCCAAACATATTTAATCCCCTTCTTCAACAATTCAGTCATCGTTTTAGCAAGCTTGGAGAAGCTCGGGATGAATCTTCGATAATACCCCGCTAAACTAAGGAAACTTCTGACTTCATGGACAGAAGTGGGGGACTTCCATTTCAGCACCTGCTCAATCTTGCTTGGATCAACCGCAATGCCTTCTGCAGAGATAATATGACCAAGAAATGGCACTTGGTTGATCCAAAACTCGCATTTGCTGAACTTGGCATAAAGCTTATGGTCTCGCAATTATTGAAGCACGATATGCAAATGTTCGGCGTGTTCCTCTTCAGACTTGGAATAAACCAAGATGTCGTCTATGAACACCACCATGAACTTGTCCAACTCCGGCATGAACACTGAGTCAATGAGATACATGAAATGTGCCAGGGTGTTGGTGAGACCAAAAGACATGACGAGATATTCATACAATCTATATCTCGTCGAGAAGGCCGTCTTCGGAATATCCTCCGCTCGGATCATTATTTGATATTATCAGGAGCGAAGATCCATCTTTGAAAATACACTTGGACCCATAAGTTTATTGAATAGAATATCGATGCGGGGCAGTGGATATTTGTTCTTCATAGTGACAGCGTTTAGAGGTCGGTAATCCACACACAACCTCAAGGTTTCATCCTTCTTCTTTATGAACAGCGCCAAACATCCCCGTTGCGAGGAACTCAGTTGAATGAAACACTAACTCATCAAATAATTGCGCTGCTCTATTAATTCATCTAGCTCATTCGGAGCCATATCGTACGGTCTCCGTGATATCGGTGTTGTCCCAGGTACAAGTTCGATCTTGACCTCGACATCCTTTTCAGGTGGCATGCCCGGGAGATCATCCGGAAACACGTCCGGATATTCACGGATCACACGAATATCCTCAAGCTTTGTGGCTTCCGTGTTATATGTGGCCGGATTTTCTTGGACCGAACGGTCAAGAATTAGAGTATGTGGTTCATGAAGTGGAGAGTTTAAATGAACCACACGTGGAACGATGTCCAGAACAGCACCATGGCGGTGTAGCCATGACATTCCTAAAATGACATCGAGTTTTTGACTCTCTAGTATAATTAGAGACTTGGATATAGATTCCCACCCAATTGCAATGGTGTTCTATAAACCATCCTATCAGCTGTTATTTTCCCACCCGGAGAGCAAATTAAATATGAACTTTTGTGGGAATGATAGGAAATTGGCATTTAATAACATAAGATTGACTTATGAAATTATGGGTGGCACCGGAGTCAAAAAGTATGACTACGGGATGAACTAATAAAGTAAACGTACCCGCGAGGACGGATTCGCCTTCCGGCACATATTCGATGGCTAGGTGGTGGACGTTGCCGGGTTTTGGTGCTGGTTTCTTGGGCTGGTTGCGGGGCTGATTTGCACCCTGATACGGTGCTGGACCCCTGCCCTGTCGCTGCTCGTGGCAGTCCTTTGCAAAATGTCCGACATGGCTACACGTGAAACACGTGTACTGTGTATGGTTTCCTCCGAACTGTGTACGGAATCCCGGTGCACGCGGCGGAAATGAAGGCGCATGTGGAACCATCTGTTGCTGCTGCTGTTTCTGTGGTGGATACAGCGGTCGGAAGCTAGGCACATTGATGACCACGGTGAACAGAAGCCGGTTTCAAAGGCGGCACGAAAAACAGCTCGTGCATAGCCATTTCTAGATGATTATCCTCGGTTCTTCTTCGAGGAGAGGTGCTAGGGCGTGTAGAATCTATTTGCAAACCAGCTCGAGCTTTGGGTGTACATGTAAACCGAATTTGGCTTTCAACCGAGCTCGGGTAGGTTGCACTAGGGTTCGGGAAAATGTAAAATTCGAGCTACACGATGAATCATTTGCTAAAAGACTTGCGGATGGACGATCTCCGGATGCTAATGCACCTTTCTTGTGCAGAACATTGGAGGTGAAGATGGCTGTGGTGTGCTGTCCACATGAGCCAGAGGTGCGGTAATTTTCTGGTCGTCGCAAAAACTTTTGGTGTGGTCGAGGGAAGCCGAACTCGTCTTGTTTTAGTGACGGGGATGTAGGAGGAGAGGCTAGGGTGCCATATTGCAGCTCAAGGGGGCTTCAAACACACGGTGGTGCGGTTTCCCAATCAAGTTACGATGGCGGCAGTGAGTGGCGGTGTTCTTCGTTTGAGCGTGCAAGAAGAGAGACATACTCTGTTTGTGCCGTGAGGGGATCGCTTCATGGGGTGGATAAGCGCCGTAGACCAGCCTCAAGTGCGACTAAGGCCCGGAGCAGGAGGTGGTGCCGGTGTTCGGCTCTGTGGCGATCCCAGCTGCGGCCCGAGAAACAGAGCATCACATTTCAGTCGGTTAGAACAAATGTGTGTCTGATAGTGGGCCCCACTTCACGAAATTTCTCCCAAAAACTTGAATTCCTACTGCCCTTAATATTGGGGACTCTAATACCCTTTATGAGTTGATCAAATAACCCAATGCCCATTTGAATTTGAACGATTCAAATTGTGAAATGGTTTGGATGCATTTGCAGAACATGTGAATTTTGGCATGAGCATTACTAACAAAGTTTAGGAATTAATCATATGCTCAGCCCTATATGATGCATGTAGGAAATACCCCTTTTGCATTTTGTGAGTTCATCTCCTAATAAATCTATTTACGTTGGTCACTCGCTCGTCAAATGTGTCCAAGTTTTTACCACGATTGAGCTGAGGTGTGTGGGTGATGAACACTCTTAGCAAGTGAAAACTTGGGCCCTTACATCCCCCCTTAAAAAAATCTTGTCCCGATATTATATGGTAAAAATGAGAGAGAGGATGGTGAAAAAATAACTAGATGTGCGACGTTAAAAAGTCCGAATAGTTGGCGCGATGAAATCCTTCGCTCTCCCATGTCGCTTCATCCTAGGAATGATTACTCCATAAAACATTATAGAAACACAACGTACGGATACGTGTGGTTTGGGCCTTCGCATAAATGATCTGAACCGGTTCCTCCCAATATGTGAGATCCGGTTTCAGTTCCTCGATAACGCCCAGCTGAACGGTGGTTCGCTACACGAAAATATCAAATTAACGACAGCCAAAATAATTAACGACGGTACCGTCGTTAATAAATATATTCACGATGGTGTATTTTGGCCGTCTGAATAATCACGTTATTCACGACGGTTAGGGCCGCCCGTTGAGAATAAGGAGCTCACTAACGACGGGGACTTGTCCCGTCGTAGTTAAAGACTTATTTACGACGGCCAGTCCCTGGCCAACATAAATAAGTGGTGTATACCCGCCGCGCCGATCCAGACCCGTTCCGCCGTCGCCCTCGTGCATCACCGCTCACCCCGGCCTCCCCGCGCACTGCCGCCGCCCCGGCCGGCCCCCCACCCTTGTCGGCCCTCCGCCCCTGCCGCCACAGCCGCCCCCCCCCCCCCACGGCCACCCCCGGCCGGCCCTATGCCACCGCCCCGCCCCGACACGGCGCCACCCAGGCCCGGCCCGTTAAGGTTGTTTTAATTAGTTTTAGTTATTTAGTTTAATTAATTATTTAGTTTAGTTTGTAATTAGTTTAAATTAACTAGTTTAGTTTATTTTTATGGTTTGGTTAGTTTATTTTAGTGTAATTAGTTTAATTTATGTGATTAATTTGGTAATTAATCACTTAGTTAGTTTGTAATTAGTTTGTTTTTAGTTTGTAATTAGATTGTAATTAGTTTGTTTAACTAGTTCTAATTGTTTAATTAGTTTTAATTATATAATTGTATATTTAGTTTTGATATGTTCAATTAGTTTTGAATTAGTTAATTAATTGATTGTGAGTGTTTAATAGTTATATGTATATTAACGGGTTTTGGGACGACCCGGCATGGCACGGCCCGACGTCCCGGCAACAGCTCGACCCGGCACGGCTCGACCCGGCACGGCCCGACCCGGCCCTACACGGCTCAACCCGGCATGGCACGGCTCGACCCTGCACAGCCTGACCCGGCATGGCATAGCCCGACCCGGCACAGCCCAACCCAGCAGCACGGCACAACCCGACCCGGCACGGCCCAACCCCTAGCACGGCATGGCCCAACCCTGTACGGCCCGACCGAGCACGACCCAACCCGGCACGGCACAGCACGACCCAGCACGGCACGGCACGACCTGGCATGGCACGACCTGACTCTGACCAACTTACCCCCTCTTTTTCACTCTTTCCTCTCACGTAAATGACTGAAAAATGAAAATTAGTAACATAACCTATAGAAATTAATTACCCATTTTGAATTTGCACGTCTCACATGCGATAGGCATGAGAGGCGTGCAGGATCGGAATTGTCCGCTTTTGGACAGCCCGAGAATGACCGAGGACGTGCTTTTAAAAAGTTAGGTACGGGGTCTGGATCTGGACTTGATTTTGACAGCATAACCCTAATGTTCTCTGCTGGACCATTTTTAAGCGTGCAGTTGGAGAATAGCGGGGCTATGCTGCCGAAATTTCGTCCGGATTCGGACTCCGTGTCTCGTCGTGAGCACATTACCTCGGTCACTCTTGGGTGGGTTTTGGACCTATCTGCCTAGTTGTAGGGACCGTAACAAGACATAAAAATGTACTAATAATGATTTATCCTCTTCGAAGGTATAACCTCAGACATGGCTGTAGACCGGACTTGGATGTATTCTGGTTGGAAAAAGAATGGGCATCACTTAGAGGAGTGGTTCACCAAGACAGATGCGTTTATACAACGAGCTTTTTCGTTGTCCAACAATGGTAGGGTGCAGTTCCAATGTACCAAATGCCAGGATGCGAAATTTTACGACAAGGTGACGTTGAAGTTTCACTTGTGTCGAAATGGTTTCATGCAAAAGTATGAGATATGATACTTTCACGGCGAGACACATTCCGAAGCTGTAGAAGATGAAGTGGTGGATGATAGCACAAAAGTCGATAGGATGGATGAGTTGCTTGAAGCCATAGATCCTGAGTTGAAGGAGGATGCTCCTACAACAGAGGTTGAAATGTTCTTTAAGCATCTCAAAGCTTCCGAAGAGCCACTGCATGAACACACAAAAGTATATCTTCTTAATTTAATGATCAGACTTATGGCAATAAAGTATAAGTATTTCTTCTCCAACAATTGTTACAACGATCTCATCAAATTGATCAGCGATATCCTTCCTCAACCGCATAAAGTGCCGAAAGATATGTACCAGTCCAAGAAATTGATTTCAGGTCTGGGTATGAAATATGAGAACATTGATGTCCGTCCAGCCAGCTGCATGCTTTCCCGGAAAGACCACACCAACAAGAATAAGTGCTTACAATGTGGCAAATCGAGGTTTGTCAAGGTTGATAATGACGAAGGAGAGCGTGTACAGACTGAAGTCACACATAAGCAGTTTCGTTACTTTCCTATCACACCTCGGTTGAAGCGCTTGTTTCTCTCAAAAAGAACTGCCAGACATATGAGATGGCACAAAGAAGGTGTACGTGAGAACCTCGGAGTCATGGTGCACCCGTCCGCTGGTGAGGCATGGAAGGCGTTGGACCGCTTTGATCCAGATTTCACCAATGATGCGAGAAATATTCGTATCAGGTTAGCGACATATGGCTTCTCACGCTTCAGTACAAATGCCACACCATACTCATGTTGGCCTGTGTTTGCTATTCTGTACAACTTACCACCATCTCTCTGTATGAAGTATTAATTCATATTCCTTTGCCTCATCGTTCCTGGACCAGATCATCCTAGTTCACGACTCAACATGATTTTGAAGCTGTTGATTGAAGAGTTGAAATTGTTATGGATAGGAATTGAAGCGTATGATTGTTACAAAAAACAGAAATTCATACTTCGAGCTGCATACTTGTGGTCTGTTTATGATTTCCTAGCATACGGCATGTTTTCCGGCATTAGTACTCATAATAGTTTGACATGTCCGATATGTGCTGCAGACACAGAATGTTTTCGTCTTAGTCATGGTGGCAAGATATGTTACTTCTTTTGTCATCGATGTTGGCTACCTCCGAATCACGTGTTCAGACAACAGAGGAATGCCTTCAGGATGAACACCGTTGCCGTAAAAGGACCACCGCAACGTTTGAACGGGTCAGAGATATGTGCCATGTTGGATAAGCTAGTGCCAGATGAAAATTGTCCTGGATATTTTTTTGTGTTATGGAGAGGAATACAATTGGACTCATGTATGTGTATTATAGAAACTATCGTATGTGAAGTCTTTAATTCTAATGCATAACATTGATGTCATGTACCAGGAGCGTAATATGAGCGAATGCATCATAAGCACATGCTTGGATGTGATGGAAAAACAAAAGACAATATTAAGGCTCGAAAAGATTTGGCAGAGGTTTGTAACCGCCCAAGTATTGAGCTCTCTGAAACCGGTGACAAATCAAGCGCTACATTCTATCGTAGACCTAAAGAAAAGAAAGAAATCTTGCAGTGGTTTAAAAATTTCAAATTCTCAGATGGTTATGCTGCTAGCCTGAGACGAGCTGTGAATGTGACGACGGGAAAGCTCACTGGGTTGAAAAGTCATGATTATTATCACATAATCATGAAAAGACTTTTGCCGGTTATGTTTCGGGGCTACCTTGATGATGCAGTGTGGAAGGTGTTAGCCGAGTTGAGCTATTTTTATAGACAGCTTTGTACTAAAGAAATCACAAAGGAGATGATGGAGAAGTTGGAAAAGGAGATACCAGTCGTGGTATGTAAGATGGAAAAAGTTTTCCCTCTAGAGTTCTTCAGCCCAATGTAACACCTCCTAATCCATCTTCCATATGAAGCTAAAGTGAGTGGCACTGTTCAATATAGGTGGATGTACCACATTGAAAGAGCACTCAGGTGTCTTAAACTGGTTCGCAATAGTACAAGGGATGAAGGATGCATCGCCGAATCATTTACATTTCAGGAAATAGGATACTTCTCAAGTGTTTACATTGTAGAGGAACACAATGTTGATGCTCCTACATTGCGTTACAATATCGATGAAGCACCTGATTTTCAATATTGGTTCAGAGATCATGTAACGTTTTCTTGTCTTTATTCTCAAATGTCTTTTGAGTATTGCAAAATATAGTCTTCTAACGTCGATATTTTGGACAGTGCAAAAAAGATGCCAGTGTCCACAAGGACTTGCTTCAGCTGTCCTACGAATCCATTAAAGTTAGAAGCTACGGTCGATACGACATTAATGGTTTCAGATTCTGCTCAACTGAATTTGAAGCTCTCCGTCCTCTCGCAGCAACTTGTAATACTGGTGTTGTTACTATGGCTGTTGACGCCGAAGGACGGGAAACTAATTATTATGGGATCATTAAAAAATCCTTGAATTCGGTTTTGCCCAGAATACGGAGCTTAAAGTAGTCTTCTTTGACTGCGAATGGTTTGAAAACAATAATGGAACTCGACATAAGCAATTTGGCATCACAGAAGTAAAACACAACAAAAGGCTACGAGGCCACGACACCTTTGTCCTTGCATATCAAGTGCAGCAGGTGTATTATTTACATTATCCATGCAAAAAACTACATGCTTGGTGGGTTGTATGCAAGATGAATCCTCATGAGCAGTTACATACACCAGATGATGCTAGGTACCGAGGTAGTTTCTTGTCGTTGAGCGCTGAGATTGATAAGGTTTACCAAGAACAAGAGTCATCATACTCTTTTGTCATTGAACTTGGTCTAGGCCTCGATGAGTTAGTTGGAGATGCTCAAGATTTATAGACACGTGAAATGCGGAAACGAAAATGAAAAACAATCATGACAAAAGATCGGTGGTCCGGATTAAGGAGTAGAGTTCATCGTCGTGATACTAATGAATTTTGAAACAGATTTCAAGTAACGTTTCTTTTATCTATTCTTTCATCTTATATATTTTATTTTACATTCATTACAAACTTTTTTCTTTTCAATATGATGTCGTCAATCAGTGGTAGAGGAAAGGGGAAGGCAAGGAGTGTAGCTAGAGGTTTCATGCGTGGGGCAACATCTTTCAGAGCAGTATGTCTAGCGGGCTTTCTACTAGACGGGCTGCTTTGATGAGTTAGCTACCGGAGCTGAGAGGCGTAGCAGTCGCCTTACAGTGGTCAGACAAGGTATATATCATTTCGTGAATCTTATAATGTCAACAATCACTTCATTCATCTACATTACTATTCTTTTAAATTATCAGGAGGACTCTATGTCAGAGGACTCAGGGGCGAGAGCTCCTCTACAGCCAGCACAGGCTGACCACCCTCCGGAGTCCGGTACCCAGCCTGTGGACCCACTTCTGGACTCCTCCATTGACCACTCCTCCGGGTCACCTGACATCGAGCCACCTCAGATGCGTCAGACTAGGAGGAGTCACTATGTGGCTCCTCCTCCGGCTCCTGCAAACTCAGATGACCGGATCGTTATTCGTTCGGTTGGTGATATGTAAGTAAATCTATAACTCTTCAATTTAGATTATTTTAGTGTCACAGATGTATTGATTTATCATTCTCTATCAGGTCTTGGTATGATGACTCGACGACACAAGCAGGTGAATAGTGTCCTTAGGCGGCTTATCCGTTTGCACTATCCCGGTGTAGTGAACGGTTTCCCCGCCACGTCGTGGGAGAATTATGCCACCGCCCAGCATGTTGCTCACGGCAACCACCAGGAGGCTGTGTAGTACGACTTCATGGTAAGAATGAAATATATATTTCTGTAATACAAGTCTATAATATGGTTAATACAAACGATGTGTAAATATGTTTTTCCAGGCACGGTACCATTGGAAGGATGAGGGTGAGGTGAACTACGCTAGAGCCATGTTCCATAAGAATGCCCGGATGCTCGTTACGCAGTCGCTATCAAACGCAAGAATTCAAGCGATGAGAGCATACATGAAGCAGCATCCGGAAGAGGGTGAGCTGGGGGCATTCAGGAACGTGGCTCCCAGGTACTTGACGGCGGAGCAGTACGTAGAGCTAAATTGTAAAATATTTATTTTAAAATTTGAAAGAAACACAATAGCTTAAAGGTTCTATAACCTAGTAATAAATGTAGGCAGGTTAGTGTAACCTGGTTAGACGGCAGCCCGGAGGACTACCGTGCCCTGTGTGCTCTATGGGCGAGGCAGGGGTTCCATGAAGTCTCTAGAACCCGCCGACAGAGCAGGTGGAAGGATGGGAAGCACATGTTTGGTGCGGACGGCTACTTACGTCTAGCTAAACGCATGGTAAGTGTTATTACTATTTTTTCAAATATGTTTAAGTTATTTATTGTACTAACACATATATATATGAGCGCAAGACCGGTCAGGAGCCGACTCCGATTCAGGTCTAGAAGAGGGGTCACAGGGGATGTGACCCGTCACAGCCTGACCAGCTGTGTTCTCAGGCGGCATTAAAAGCGCTGGTGAGTTGTTTTGTATTTGTATTGAGTTTTCTTAAACAGTTTTTATGATATTATCTTTTCGTATTTGTAGGCAAGGTATGGGTGTAACAACAACCAAGCGTTTATCTCAAGCATGTTGGTGTAACAACTACAACCTAATAATTATATATATACATATATATAAATCAATGAAGTAAAAGAGAGGAAGATATATAAGAGCAGCAAGAAAAAATAAAACAAAAAAGACTAAGATTCTGGCACATGAATTGCTGCTTTCCATGCGGTCCTATCATGAGCTAAGTCTCTGGATACATTCCAATCTCTCAAATCTCGTTTTACCTCCTCCTCCGAGTTCAACCTTGGTCGTCCTCTACCCCACCTAATATTTTATCTACCTCTTAAAAAACCATTGTTAACCGGTACTTCTGGAGGTCACCGCTGGATATGTCCAAACAACCTTAGTCGATGTTGGACTAACTTCTCTTCAATCGGCGCCACCCCTACCCTATCACGAATCGTCTCATTCCTTATTCGGTCTCTTCTCGTGTGCCCGCACATCCACCATAGCATGCGCATCTCTACGATACTCATTTGTTGGACATGTTGCCATTTAGTTGGCCTACATTCCGCTCCATATAGCATCGTGTGTATGATCACCGTCCTATACAACTTCCCTTTTAGCTTTTGTGGGACCTTCCTATCACATAGGATTCCAGAGGCTTGTCGCCATTTCATCCACCCTACCTTGATCCTATGGTAAACATCCTCATCAATATCGCCATTGCTTTTTAACATTGATCCTAAGTATCGGAAAGAGTCCCTTCTAGGTACTATTTGTCCTTGTAGACTAACATTTCCCTCTTCACGACCAATACCACTAAAGTCACACCTCATATACTCGGTCTTGGTCCTACTAAGTCTAAACCCCTTGGACTCTATGGTTTGTCTCCATAACTCTAATTTCTTATCAACACCATCCCTAATTTCATCTACCAGCACTACATCATCAGCAAAAGAGCATGCACCAAGGGATATCCCCTTGTATATCCTTCGACACATCATACATCACAAAGAAAAAGATGTACCGGCTCAAAGCTGATCCCTGATGTAGTCCTACTGTGATAGGAAATGCATCAGGGTAAAATCCCAAGAATGGACTTGCTAAAATGTTTATCACATCACCACACCACAGCTCATTTGGTGGGTAGCTCATGAACAAATGTGAAGAGCAAGTAAACACAATCAGGAGGGTGATTAGAGGAAAAAACCATAACTCTGTTACACCCTCAGTTTCGATTTCTGCATGCATTCATATTTTATATAAAGAAAACATTTTAAAAGAAGTGGAAACAGAAAAAGAATCAAAAGGATAGCCGAAAAGAGCTAATTCCAGTTCACCGAGAAGCGCCGAAGACATTTCCCGCGGCCTGCTGGCCACATGGCGTGGTTGGAGCTCATCCCTGCGTAGTGGGGAGAGGTGCGGCACCGCCTGACACGTGGCAGGATCGGAACTAGCCTCCGTGAAAGAGGCGAGGTCCGACCCGCTGAACACGTGTTGCCTCCGGGGCTTGCCTCTGCGGAGGAGCGTCCAGCCCCGCGGGACACGTGTCGCCACCGGCGCTAGTCGCTACGGGGAAGTAAGGCCCAACCCGCTGGACACATGTCGCTCTCGGAACTCACTTCCGAGAGGTCCGACACCGCGGTACATGTGTCACCTCCGGAGCTCATCTCCGCTAGGTCCGACACTACCGGACATGTGTCACCTCCGGGAGGTCCGTCACTGTTGGACACATGTCAACCTCGAAGCTCATCCCTGAGCAAAAAGGAAGTCCGCCGCTGCTAGGACACGTGGCACTATCGGAGCTCACCTCCAAACAGAGGGGAGGTCCAGAACTAACACGTGGCATTCTCGGAGCTCACCTCCAAAGAAAAGGGAGGTCCAGAACTGATACGTGGCACTCCCGGAGCTCAACTCCGAAGAGGGGGGAGGTCCAGCACTGACACGTGGCGTACGCGGAGTTCGTCTCTGTAGAGAGGGGAGGTCCCGACCCACCAGGCACGTGGCGTATGCGGAGCTCGCCTCTGAGGAAGAGGGAGGTCTCGCCCGCCTGACACGCGGCACAACCGGAGCCCGCCTCTATGGAGAAGGGAGGACCGTCCCCTGCAGGACACGTGGAGCTCCGGGAGCTCATCACCGCAGAGGTAATGAGATCTGAAGCGGTTTTTGCTTCTGTATGCGCGGGAATACCGACCCGGGAGGAAACCGACACGAATTCCACGTTGCTACCGCACCAAATCAATTGAAGATATGTTGTTAAGATTCAAAAACAATTTGAATAGGGCTCTTATTCGTATTCCGATCAGAGTAGGACTCTTCGTTTCCCTCTTATAAATAGAACCCAGAACTTTTGGCCACAATCACGTACTTCTTTTCCACCGAGTCAATGACTTGGAGCCCTGGCCCCCAACTTGCCGAGCTAAACCCCTTCGCCGGAGTTTGACCACCGGAGAGACCGCCAACGAGCCCAGACACGATCGCCATCGCCAGAGGAGAGCCGGCAATCTGTTTTTCTGGAGAAAGGACCTGAAGGAAGTAAGGTAGGTCTCCAATTCCACCTTACGACATCATCGCGGTTTTCTTTGCATCTGTTCTTGGATCCCTTCGAACAGAAGCTTTTTCGTGGACAGATCACGTGTTGATCGGTTTGATCTGGATCTTGAGTCCAGATCATCACCACGTCCACATTTGATCCATACACCTCTGTTCATCGTAAAACCCCATGCAAGCCATGCAAGAACATGTACAAACTGATCTAATAAAAACTGCATCATAGGATTAGCATGCATATACATCATTGCATCTTGAGTAAAGTTTCTACATGATAATTGATTGCTGTGAACCTTGTATCTGCGTGATCGTGAGTAGAAGGACAAGCTCAGGGAGCGATCTACGATGAGCTACAACAACAAGACTTCGAGATCCGTGAGCAACAGAAGCCGCAGGAACAAGGCAAGTGCTCCTTGACCATATTGATCCCATATTTTGGAAAACTGTTTTGTTTGCGAAAACTGTGTATGCTTGAGTCAAGTTGATATGAAACCCTTTCATAGGAGTTTACTAGTTTTGTTAACCACCCTTGTCGCCAGGGAAGTTTATGAGTCGGGTATGGTCGGTTTTTGCTTTTTGCTTCGATAATCTACGGGTTATGGGAAGAGATAGAATGTGTCTAGCTACTACACTCATGAGAATAATGATAATGAGAACTTGATGTTAATGAACATGAATCGGAGGGAGATCTTGGCAAGCTTGGTTCGAGGAAGTGGTAGAATGAGATGGTGGTTTACTTGCCGTAGATCTAAGGACCAGTTCATGCGAGCCATGCCAGGAATACAGTGCCACCACAAGGCCAAATATGGGTGCGGCTTAGCTGACTAATTAGGTAAGTTGCTAGATTGTTATGGACCGTGGAAGGCGCGGGGAATGGGAGTCGAGTGAGGACTGTCCTGGGAACTGCATGGCACAAGAGGGGGCCCTTAGGTGGGAGAATTTGAGATTCTAGCCTGCTGGTGAAACCTTATTGAGTCCATACATCTAGTATCCCCTTTGTAAAGGCTATTTTGTGATCTCTTGGCCATACACCGACGGTTGTGTACTGGTATAATGGAGGTTCTGCAGTCACCGATGGGTGACGAAATCACAAACTTGTGGGTAAAGTGGTGCCACCTATGCAGAGTATAAAACTATCATGATAGCCGAGCTTACGGTCACAAGCGCCTGGACAAACCACATGATTAGATGGGATGGTTATTGGGATGGTATTTGGTTTGGTTATTGGTTTGGTCATGGATGGACTTTGGATTTGGTTTTCGGGATTGTTGAGTCCGGGTAATGAGATTGGTTGCATGACTGTTGAGTCATGGCAATGAGATTGATCTCGGTTATGAGATGGAATTGAATATGAGATGAGATGGGAGTGAATACGAGATGGTATTCATGAGCATGTGAAAAGTTGAGAAAGATAAATGTTCGGATGAGATATGAAAAGTGGTGAATCATGATGAAGGTATGTTGATGTTTAAATACATGTTGGGATTACATTCATTTAAAGCTAGTTGCGGTTTTTATCCAGTTTTGTGAAATAAACTTTGCTTTCTGCAATGAGCCTTTTTATAACTACCTTGCTGTGAACTACATATCATATTTTCCCGCACTTGCGGAGTACATCATGTACTCAAACTTGCATTATTACTTCATCATCAGCAACAGGAGAGGAGTACTATGAAGACCACGTTGAGTATTAGGCGTGTAATCTGCCATCAACCTTGCCTGTGGAGTAGAGATGGAGCCGCTGCTACTGCTTAGTTTGCTTCCGCTATATTTTAGAAGACGTCCGCTGCTAGAATAAGACTTCCGCTGCTAAGATAGATTTCCACTGCAATAAAGTTTGATGTAATAAAGTACTTGAATCTATTCATTCGTGGTTATATATATATATATATTCTTAATTCAGTTTGTGGATTATATGTGTATGCGTGATGAACATCCTGGGCACACATACGCATCAGTCGAGGTTCCTCACAGAACCGGGGCATCACAGTTTGGTATCAGAGCCACGGTTGATCGTAGGTCACACGCCTAGATAGGTCACGGATTGGTATAGATATCACGGTTGACTGTAGGTCACAAGCCTAGATTGATCACAGATTGGTAGCTGAACCACGGTTGACCATAGGACGCAAGTCTAGTCGCAGATGGGTATTAGGAGCCACGCAGAACATAGGATGCAAGTCTAGGTAGAATGCATAGATTGGCATTAGAACCCCATTGACCATAGGACAAAGTCACAAATTGGTAGTCACAGATTGGTCACAAATTGTTATCACCCCAAACCATATAGGACCCCCATTGAGTAAGCCTTGAATAGGAGTTGTGTGCTGAACTTTTGTGATTATTGTTGTGCTTGAGTGCTTAGTGTGAGTTGTGGGAAATTTCAGCGTTGTCCATATCCACACATAGTAGAGAGATGTGAGATGCTTCGGCACTTGTTCACATCCCCATATAGGCTAATATATATAGCCCATCCACCATGATTCATATAGTTGGAGGGATCACTCTAAACTTCTATTCTACTCAACTCTCTCTCACAGATGGTGAGAGAAAACGCCGGCCATCAAGGGAGGAACGTCCGTGGCAACCAAGAGTATGACCACGTTGAGGTTCCTGAGAATGACAACCCTGGAGCCGGTGCAAACAACCTGAAACGGTTGATGGCCATGCAAAACCATCTTATGCAAACCATGATCCAAACTTTGGGTCAGCTGCAAGCCAACAACAATAACGCCGTTCCTGCACCACCGCCGCCACCACCGCCACCACCGCCGGCTCACAACCGGCTGGGAGAGTTCATGAGGACTCGACCACCCACTTTTGCACAAGCTAATGGCCCCATGGAGGCCGATGACTGGTTGAAGTCCATGGAGAAGAAGCTTGCCATAGTTCAGTGCAATGACCGAGAGAAGGTTCTCTTTGCATCGCACCAACTTATGGGAGCTGACGCTGATTGGTGGGACACTCTATGCAACGCTCATGTCAACCAGGAGACTATTACTTGGACTGAGTTCAAGGAGAGTTTCCGCTCTCATTACATCCCTGCTGGAGTAATGATGCTCAAAAGACAAGAGTTTGAAGGTCTCCGCCAGGGCAGGAAGAGCGTGAATGAGTACCTCAACAAGTTCACTCAGCTTTCAAGGTATGCCCCCGAAGATGTCAACTCGGACCAACGGAAGCAGTACTTGTTCATGAGAGGGTTGAACAATGAGATCCAGGTTCAGCTCCTCAACAATGACTATGAGAGCTTCCAGAAGCTGGTTGACAAGGCTATAGTGGTTGACAGCAAGATCTGAGAGATCGAGCAAGAGGGCAAAAGAAAGATGCCATACCAGCCACAAGGGAGCAACGTACGCCCCCGGTACATGCCCCTAGCTGCACCACAGTATGGCTCATCCACATCTACTTTTCACCCTAACCAACGACCACAGCAACGTCCTGCCATTCAAGCACCTCGTGTGCCTTTGCCTCCTGCGCCCCGACCCAACATGGGCGCTCCTGTTCAAAACCCCCGTCCCAACGTAACTGCTGTCATGGGCAACAAGGCATGCTTTGCATGCGGGGAGACGGGACACTTTGTGAGCCAGTGCCCGAAGAGACGTCCTGGACAACTAACCAACGTGCCCAAGCAGAACCCATGGCCGAACGGAGGAGCCAATCAAGGAAACTGTGGACAGCAGAACTATGCTCGCGGCAATGTGAACCATGTCTCTGCTGAGGAAGCGCAACAGGCTGAGGACGTCGTGATTGGTATGTTCCTTGCCAATTCCAACCCAGCCACCATTATATTTGATTCCGGAGCATCACATTCATTCATATCATCCAAGTATGTTGCCAAGTATAATTTACCCATATCACACTTGAAATATACTATGTTGGTTAATTCTCCCGGTGGAGAGATGAGGACTAATATAGTATGTCCGAAAGTAAATCTTAAAATAAGGGGGGTAGACTTCCTTGCCAACCTCATTGTCTTGGATTCCCAAGGGCTTGACATAATACTCGGAATGGATTGGTTAAGCAAGCACAACGGAGTACCAATATGCTAAGAGGAGCGTGCAGTTGACACATGAGCACGGTACTCATATCGAGTTCGAGTCAGCCCAGCTAACAACCGAGAAGGCCACGTTAAACCACGTCGAAGGAGCAACATTGGTGTGACAGCCCCACAGGACCTCGTCGGGTGGTGCCGTGTTATGCGGCACCCAACAGCACACGAGATGCAGAAACACATCATATTACATAAAGAGTTTGCGGAAGCGTACAAGATTGTTTTAAAAATAAGTTATATCAGAGTAAACTACAGTGGAAGACTATCACTCTCACGACTCATATCTAAACTAGCAACAAAGAAACGGTCCAGCCCGCGGACGTTTCTTACTAGCAACACGAAGACAATCTGCAGCGGCGAGGATGCTCTTTGAGTAAGCACTCGGAGGTTCCCGAGTCTCATCGGCACCCCTTCTCATAAGCATCGAGTCAATTACCTGCAAAACAACTCGGATAGCATCCGTGAGCATAACGCTCAGCAAGACTTAACCGTCACCCTAAACATGAAACTCTAAGTGAGGTTATGAACCTAACATAGGATGGCATAAGCATAATTAAACTCTCCTAAAAGTGAATTCTTACTTTCAGTATTAATTGCAGTATTTTAAGTAACCCTGGGCACGCCACATCGGGAGTCCACAATCAAACAAGAAACGCTTTCCCCCGATGTAAATTGCTCATGGCATAAAAGAATCGAGTTTGCACTAGCCTATTCATCAAGATCCAATACAAAGGTAGGATAATACTTCACATCAAAATGATTAGTTCCTTTCTCATGCAAGTTCTTACTACGTCACGACTGTGAGAACAAGTATGCTCGGTCCATTCCCCGAGCGACGGTGATTCGAATCAATAACACCCGGACTACACAACACGTACGCCCGTACTCGACGTTGCCTACAACAACCATCAATGACGTCGTACGTGGCAACCTTTCCCCCGTTCCACCCCCGCTTAATCGATCAAGTCGCCCCGTACAGTAGCTACTCTCATGGTGCACCTTCCGACGTGAGATGTCATGAGAATATTCCCCACATACTGCACACCGGCCGTCCGCCTGAGGCGACCCGAAAAGTCCCAACGATAGCTTCCCGAGGTACATCAGTTTACTGGGTCCCATATATCCAGCATGAGTCTGGTACACAACTCAAACTTGTTCAATAGGGCCACATACGGATCGGTCCTTGACCGACACGGACAGGTGTACAGCACCCAGGCCACTATGTCCTGCTGCCCCTACAACCTTCCGGTCTCAACTTTAACTTGCTACATCATTTATGAACCAATCCCGTATGCCCCTGTTGTTCCTGAAACTGCGAGTAGCATCTCACCACTCGACTTCTACCGAACCGTACTTAAGCATGGCAGTTCTACACAGTGAAAGACACCTACCCAATACTCCATGGGTCATTTGGTTATGCAAGAGGAGTATCAATCACTAGACCTAATGCACAGTTCATATCTTGACCGAAAGTGAGTACAAAATCAAA
This sequence comes from Neostapfia colusana, assembly GCA_030760725.1. Classification (NCBI taxonomy): domain Eukaryota; kingdom Viridiplantae; phylum Streptophyta; class Magnoliopsida; order Poales; family Poaceae; genus Neostapfia; species Neostapfia colusana. Next base: position 77,681,852 of record JASWHV010000010.1, on the reverse strand, counting down.
ACATAATAGCTGTTAAATGCAAACCGGAGCTTGCCTGTTTTGCAGGGTAGTCGTATATAACAGTTAGTGTCCTTGCAGATCCACCCTTGACTCTGCGGAGCTTGATTCACTTCGATGAATCACTCCTTTGAGTCCCCTTCGTTGTGGTTCCTATTGAAATGCATATGCATATGTTTCATGGAATGTAATGGAAAGAAGTTATAGAATTACTTTCTTAAGAACAGAGGTTGTGTGGAAAAGCCAAGCATGGCTTGGTTTGCCTCTGTTGTGCAAAGAACAGAAATATACTAAATTGACCTTAAGGCCTTAGCTGTACACTAATCATTTTCCCTAATGATCATAATAGACAAGCTGAAAAGATTTGAGTGCAACTGAAGAGAAAGAACTCCAATGGCCTCAACACTTTTACAGCAGGTTCTATACTACCTAAGGATTTAGCTTGCCAAATTGCAGCTAATGTGGAGTCATATTGTGTCCTCCCCAATTCTCACAATATCTCTTATGTATTCCCACATATACACAAGTATGGAGAATAAGAACAGGGAGTTCCAGGACTCATCTTGGGCTGATAATTTACATGTGAGTTCTTGATCACATGAGAGTCATCTGGTCCAAAATTCAGCCCTTTTACTTGGGTAGTTCTCCCAGAACAATTCTTTAAGCATTTGTACTCAACAGAATTAATTCTGTAGTAATGTGCATTTTCATGCCCAACTAAGTGAACTACAATTCCAAGTATGTCCCAGAGAGCTTGCCTAAGTCTTCCTATGATTTTTGGAGCTATGGATTGCTCAGAACAGATTTTTGAAGTGGGAAACATTTTCTTAAAATGTTTCTGGACTCTTTTGAACACAGTAGTTTGCATTTAGCAAATTCCTACTCAAATAAGCTGAAAATTTGCTAGTAGGTCAACAATATGCTAAAGAATATTCTGGCAAAATTTGGGGATTTTTGGATAACCCAAACTCCCTCAATAATTCTTTTTCAGAAAACCTTCAAAGAATTTTCCAGAATATAATATTGACTTTCATACAAAGCTGAGTTCATATTTGGATAGAACTCAGAGAGATGAATCCTACCCAATTGGAATCACTCAAATTGGAGTTTTCTACAGGGAGATATGAATTTCCAAAGATTGAGCTAAGTCTGGAATTATTTCCCTACAGCAAATTCGGCTGGACCCACAGTTTTGAATTCCAGCCAATAGAAACGAAGCCACACCGGGCCACAGCACCTCAGAGCGCCAACACACGGGATCCCGGCCACACCCGATCCTAAAATTTGAGCTGCTGACAGCCGGGGCCCACGCTCCGTCTTCTTCCTCCGGCTTCCTCCCCGCGCCCGCGCTGCCCCTCGCCGGCCCGACGCCGGAGCTCGCCGGCTCGCCGTTTCCGGCCACCGCCTGAGCTGAAACTCGCCGCCAGGGAGTTTGTGACACCGAGGAACACGTCTGTGGGGTCTGCTTGTGCTGCCGGCGGCCGGAAACTGGCCGGCGACGTGCGGCAGCCACTGTGGAGGTTCGGTAGCGTTGCCTAGGGTTTCCAGCCCGACAAAACCTGCGCCGACGCGCCCTACAGCACCAGCGCACCTCTAGGAAGATCGGCACGGTCTCAAAGTAGCTCGGAAGTGGCGGGAACTAGGTTGTCATCGTGCGATCGAATGGGTCCGCCATGAACAACCCAAGAAGAGCTCGAAATTCGCCGGTCTGAGTCGTTTTCATGCGCTGGATGCAAAAGGAAAAACGATCGCCGGCTAGTCTAGCTTCTCTGTGCCAAACTTGGTGACTTAAGGAGAATCAGAGGGCAAGAATTTGAAGGAATCGTACCGGAAGCTCGGAATGGGGTCGCCGGAGCAAAACCTTGAAATTCGTCGGCGATGCTTCACGGTATGGCCTGAGCTTGGGCTGGGAGAAGCACCGCACCCGTGCGCGTCCGTAGGTGTGATCGCTTGGCCGTGAAACCCGCTGTGGAGGGCTGTCCACGAGCGCCCGATCACGCTTTTGAGCTAGGTCGCCACGGAATGGTTGATTGAGGGCTCGGGAACGCCGGGACTTGGTGGTTTTTGGGTCGGGGGAAGTGAGCAACGGTTGCGCCTCAGCGTTTAGTCGCTCGGAGGCAGTGGGCGCGATGGTCTCTGCCGGTTTCCCGATCAACCGAGAGCGGACGAGGGGGGAAAATGGCTGTGCGGCGTTCACGCGAGGGGAGGAGAACAATCGGGTCTTTGCTCAGCCGAGGGCACGATAACGTCGAAGGAAACCGCCTTCAGTGGCCGCGCATGGGGGAAATAAGCAGCTGGTGGCGCTGCCGAGCGTCCCCGTGGCTCCACGGTGGGAGCTGCTCAGGGCTCACATGTTGTTCGGTGAATTTCCCCACTGGGCTGAGACTTAGGGTGCAAGGTTTCATCCTTTAGCTCTATGACATGTGGGTCCCACTCCACATGTACCTCCCAAATATCTGTTCAAGCTGATCCTCTTAATTCCCACAATTCTGAGTTTTAAAATGTGGGTTAGAAATTTGAATTCTCCAAATTCAGTTTGAATTGGTATAACCAATTTGAATTTAGCTAGAATTTACTAATGTTTCTCTTACCCTTCTTTTTGAGCCCACCTTTTCCCTAAAAACTCAACTATATGGCTGCATATTAATTCAAAGTTTTTGGGTCACCATATGTGTGAACTTTGAATTTCAAATCTGAATTTTAAACTTACATGCAAAGAGGTATTTAACTCCTTACTGGTTCAACACTTTTAAATAAAAAGGTGAGCCTCATTTTGGATGATCATCCATGTATTACTTTGCATGAAGAAAAGTTTTAGCAAGTCCCATTTTTCATGTCTTTGCCACACATATGAATTCAAACCTTGGTTTTTATTCATACACATTTTTGGGACTTTTACAATTGGATAACATTCCGGTGGTTCAAGAATTTTCCGACGTGTTTCCGGAAGAACTCCCAGGTATGCCACCTGACCGGGACATTGAGTTTTCCATTGACTTGGTACCCGGAATTGCACCTATAGCAAAGAGACCATATAGGATGCTCGTTAACGAACTAGTGGAGCTCAAGAAGCAAATTCAGGAGCAAATGGAGAAGGGCTTTATACGTCCAAGCTCGTCACCATGGGGAGCCCCCGTGCTCTTTGTAGACAAGAAGGATGGAACCCAAAGGATGTGCGTGGACTATAGGTCTCTCAATGAGGTGACGATCAAGAACAAGTACCCTATGCCCCGTATAGAGGACCTGTTCGACCAGATGAAGGGTGCCCGTGTTTTCTCCAAGATTGATCTTCGGTAGGGATACTTCCAGCTAAAGATTAAGCCCTCGGATATACCCATAATTGCCTTTTGAACACGGTATGGTTCGTATGAATATACCGTTATGTCTTTTGGGTTAACGAATGCACCCACATATTTCATGTACCTCATGAATAAGGTTTTCATGGAGTACTTGGACAAGTTCATCGTGGTTTTCATCGACGATATCATGGTGTATTCGAAATGCGAGGAGGAACATGAAGAACACTTGAGGTTGACATTACAGAAGCTGCAAGAGCATCAATTGTATGCCATGCTCAGCAAGTGTCAATTTTGTCTAAAAGAGATATCATTCCTAGGCCACATCATCTCCGAGGATGGAGTATCGGTTGATCCTGGAAAAGTGGCAGGTGTTCTAAAGTGGAACCAACCGCAAAATGTGAGGGATATTCAGAGTTTTCTTGGGATGGCTGGATACTACCGACAGTTCATTAAGGACTTCTCCAAGATAGCAAAACCTAGGACGGAATTTCTACTGAAAGGAAAGGCCTTCCAATGGACACCAGCGTGCCAATAAAGCTTTGAGGAGCTCAAGAAAAGGCTAACAACAGCACCGGTTTTGGTATTGCCAGACGTAAGCAAGAGCTTTGACATATATTGTGACGCATCCGGACAAGGGCTTGGATGTGTGCTCATGCAAGAAGGACAAGTTGTAGCCTACGCGTCAAGACAGCTGAAGAAATACGAGCTGAATTACCCCACACATGACTTGGAACTTGCAGCCGTGGTGCATGCATTGAAGATTTGGAGACATTATATCCTTGGCCACCGATGTGAGATCTATACGGATCATAAAAGCCTCAAATACATATTAACCCAAACGGATTTGAATTTGAGGCAACGTCGATGGTTGGAACTCATCAAGGATTATGATGTTGGAATCAACTATCACCCCGGAAAGGCCAATGTGGTAGCCGATGCATTGAGCCGGAAGGGAGCATGTCACCAACTCACGGTTTGGGAGCTACCGCCCGAACTGCGCAAGGAGTTGAATGGTTACATCTCGGATTTTTGAACGAGATAGAAGTGATGGAACTCAAACTCTTCATTGGAACAAGAGATAAGAGATGGTCAAGCTATGGATGAGGAGATCAAGGAAAGAATCCGACAAGGCATAGAAAAGGACTTCAAGGAATATGAGAAGGGTACGCTTTGGCTAGGGAAAAGGATTTGTGTGCATAACGTGAAGCATATCCGCGACACGATATTAAAGGAGTCACATGACTCACCTTATTCCATACATCCCGGCAGTACAAAGATGTACAAGGATTGAAGACTTGTTTTTGGTGGGATGGTATGAAGAGGGACATAGCTGAATATGTTTCCCTATGCGACACATGCCAACGGGTGAAGGCCGAACATCAAAGTCCCGCTGGACTGTTGCAACCACTGAAAGTACCCGAGTGGAAGTGGGAAGACATCAGTATGGATTTCATCGTCGGATTGCCATGAACTCGGTCGGGTTACGACTTCATCTGGGTTATCATGGACCGATTGATGAAAACAGCCCATTTTCTTCCTGTTAAGACCGCGTACAACGTTGCACAACTAGCTGAGCTGTACATGGAGCAAATCGTGTGCCGTCATGGAGTCCCGAAGAGGATAGTCTCAGATCGGGGTTCTCAGTTTACCTCTAGGTTCTGGAGGAAGGTGCATGAGGCTATGGGTACACGACTGGATTTTAGCTTCGCTTACCACCCGCAGACTGATGGACAAACCGAGAGGACAAACCAAATTTTGGAGGACATGTTGAGAGCTTGCACCTTGAAACATGGGCGTAGTTGGGATAGGAGCTTGCTGTCTGCCGAGTTCTCCTATAACAACAGCTATCAAGACATCTTGAAGATGTCACCTTTCGAAGCATTGTATGGTAGACGGTGTAGAACGCCGCTGTTTCGGAACGAGACCGGAGAGAACCAAGTGTTTGGAACCGAAGTGCTACAAGAGTCTGAGAAGCAAGTCCAAACAATACGGGAGAACTTGAAGGCCGCTCAGTCACGTCAGAAAGTCTATGCGGACAATAGGCGAAGGAACTTGACTGAGGACACCCTCAATTTCGATTTCTACATGCATTCATATTTTATATGTAGAAAAACATTTTAAAAGAAGTTGAAACAGAAAAGGAATAAAAAAGATAGCCAAAAAGAGCCAAATCCAATCCACAGAGAGCGCCGAAGACAACTCCCGCGGCCGCTGGCCACGTGGCACCTTCGGAGCTCATCCCCGCAAAGGGGAGAGGTCCGCCGCTAACGGTCTACGTGGCAGGCTCGGGGCTCGTATCTGCGGAAGGGGCGAGGTCCGACCCCGTGGGACACGTGTTGCCCCCGGAGCTAGCCTCTACGGAGGAGCAAGGTCAGCCCGCAGGACACGTGTCGCCTTCGGAGCTAGTCACTATGGAAAAAAGAGGACCCGCCGCGCGGGACACGTGTCGCTCTCGGAGGTAACCTCCGAGAGGTCCGGTCCTACTGGACACGTGTCACCTCCGGAGCTCGCCTACGGGAGGTCCGACACTACCAGACATGTGTCGACCTCAGAGCTCGTCTCTGAGGAGAAAGGAAGTCTGGCGCTACTGGACACGTGGCATTCTTGGAGCCACCTCCGAAGAGAGGGGAGGTCCAGCTCTGACACGTGGCGCACGCGGAGCTCACCTCTGAGGGAGAGGGAGGTCCCGCCCGCCAGGACGCGTGGCGCACGCGGAGCTATTTTCTGAGGGAGAGGGAGGTCTTCTCTGCCTGACACATGGCACAACCAGAGCCCGCCTCTGCGGAAAAGGGAGGCCCGGCCCCCGCAGGACACGTGGAACCTCCGGAGCTCATCAACGTGGAGGTAACGAGATCTAAAGCGGTTTTTGCTTCTGTACACGCAGGGATACCGACGCGGAAGGAAACCGACACGAATTCCACATTGCTACCGCACCAAATCAATTGAAGATAAGTTGTTAAGATTCAAAACCAATTTGAATAGGACTCTTATTCGAATTCCGATCATAGTAGGATTCTTTGTTTCCCGATTATAAATAGAACCCGAAGCAACCCCTTGGTCGTAAAATCTTTTCTAAGCCGGCAACTTAGAAGCCCTAGCCCCAAACTCGCCAAGCTAAACCCCTTCTCTGGAGTATAACCACCGGAGAGACCGCCGCTGAGCCCAGACACGATCGCCGCTGCCGGAAGAGAGCTCCGACGATCTGTTTTTCTGGAGGAAAGACCCGAAGGAAGTAAGGTAGGTCTCCAAACAACCTTACATCGGGTTTTCTTCTGCATTCTGTTCTTCGATCCCTTCTAACAGAAGCTTTTTCATGGACAGATCACGTGTTGATCGGTTTGATCTAGAGTCAAGATCATCGCCACGTCCACATTCGATCTATACACCTTTGCTCATCGTAAAAATCATGCAAGAACATGCAAGAAATGGTACAAACTGATCTAATAAAACAGCATCATAGGATTAGCATGCATATGCATCATCACATCTTGATTAAAGTTTGTGCATGATAATTGATTGCTGTGAATCTTGTATGTGCGTGATCATAAATAGAAGGACAAGCTCAGGGAGCTATCTACGATGAGCCACAACACCAAGACCTCAAGATCCGTGAGCAACAGAAGCCGCAAGAACAAGGCAAGTGCCTCTTGACCATATTGATCCCATGTTTTTGAAACTGTTTTGTTTGCGAAAAGGTGTGTGTGCTTGAGTCAACTTTATGGGAAACCGTTTCATAGGAGTTTACTAGTTTTGTTAACCACCCTTGTCACCGGGACAGTTGATGAGTCGGGTATGGTCGTTTTTACTTTTTGCTTCGCTGAGTCCACGGGATTATGGGAAGCGAGATAGAAGTGTCTAGCTACTGGACTCATAATGATAATCAAAACTTGATGAACATGAATCGGAGGGAGATATAGGCAAGCTTGGTTTGTGGATGAGGTAGAACGAGATGGTGGTTTACTTGCTGTAGATCTAAGGACCGGTTCATGTGAGCCATGCTAGGATAACAGTGCCACCACAAGGCCAAATATGGGTGCGGCTTAGCTGACTAATTAGGTAAGTTGCTAGATTGTTATGGACCGTGGAAGGCGTGGGGAACGGGAGTCGAGTGAGGACTGCCCTGGGAATTGCATGGCACAAGAGGGGGCCCGTGGGTGGGAGAATTGGAGATTTTAGCCTGCTGGTGATACCTTAGTGAGTCCATACATCTAGTAGCCCCTTTATAAAGGCTATTTGTGATCTCTTGGCCATACACCGACGGTTGTGTACTGGTATCATTGAGGTTCTGCAGTCGCCGACGGGTGACGAAATCACAAACTTGTGGGTAAAGTGGTGCAAACTCTACAGAGTGTAAAACTATCATGATAGCCGAGCTTACGGTCACAAGCGCCTGGACAACCCACATGATTAGATGGGATGGTTATTGGGATGGTATTTGGTTTGGTTATTGGTTTGGTGATGGTTTGGTCTTTGGATTTGGTTTTCGGGACTGTTGAGTCCGGGTAATGAGATTGGTTGCATGACTGTTGAGTCATGGCAATAAGCATTGGTCTCGGTGTGAGACGGAATTGAATATGAGACGAGATGGTAGTGAATACGAGATGGTATTCATGAGCATGAGGAAAGTTGAGAAAGATAAATGTTCGGATGGGATATGAAAAGTGGTGAACCATGATGGAGGTATGTTGATGTTTAAATACATGTTGGGATTACATTCACTTAAAGCAATTTGCTGTTTTTATCCAGTTTTGTGAAATAAGCTTTGCTTTATGCAATGAGCCTTTTTATAACTACCTTGCTATGAGCTACATATCATATTTTCCCGCACTTGCTGAGGACATCATGTACTCAAACTTGCATTATTACTTCATCATCAGCAACAGGAGAGGAGTACTATGAAGACCACGTGGAGTATTAGGCGTGTAATCTGCCCTCAACCTTGCTGTGGAGTAGAGATGGAGCCACTGCTGCTACTTAGTTTGCTTCCGCTATAATTTAGAAGACTTCCGCTGCTAGAATAAAGACTTCCGCTGATAGAATAAGACTTCCGCTGCTAAGATAGACTTCCGCTGCAATAAAGATTGATGTAATAAAGTACTTGAATCTATTCATTCGTGGTTACATATTCTGAATTCAGTTTGTGGATTATATGTGTATGTGTGATGAACATCCTGGGCACACATACGCATTAGTCTCAGTCCCGAGAGGTTCTCTCACATAACAGGGGTGTCACAGATTGGTATAAGAGCCACGGTTGATCGTATGTCACATGGCTAGATAGAAATCACATATTGATATTAGAGCTGCAATGCCTAGTCACAGATTGGTATAGATACCATGGTTGACTGTAGGTCACAGGCCTAGATAAGATCACAGATTAGTACAATTCACAGATTGGTAGCTGAACCACGGTTGACCATAGGACGCAAGCCTAGTCGCAGATTGGCATTAGGAGCCACGCTGAACATAGGATGCAAGGCTAGGTAAAATGCATAGATTGGCATTAGAACCCCATTGAACATAGGACAAAGTGACAAATTGGTAGTCACAGATTGGTCACAAATTAGTATCACCCAAACCACATCGGACCCCCATTGAGTAAGCCCTTGAATAGGAGTTGTGTGCTGAACTTTTATGATGATTGTTGTGCTTGAGTGCTTAGTGTGAGTTGTGGGACGTTTCAGCGTTGTCCATATTCACACACAGTAGAGAGATGTGAAATGCTTCAGCACTTGTTCACATCCTCGTATAAGATGATATATAGTCCATCCACCTTGATGCATATAGTTGGGAGGTATCACTCTAAACTTCTAACCTCTATTTTACTCAACTATCTCTCACAGATGGTGAGAGGAAACGCCGGCCGTCAAGAGAGGAACGTCCATGGCAACCAAGAGGATGACCACGTTGAGGTTCCTGAGAATGACAACCCCGGAGCTGGTGCAAACAACCTAGAATGGTTGATGGCCATGCAGAACCAGCTTATGCAAACTATGATCCAAACTTTGGGTCAGCTGCAAGCCAACAACAATAACCGCGTTCCTGCACCACCGCCACCGCCACCACCACCACCGCCGGCTCATAACCGATTGGGAGAGTTCACGAGAACTCGACCATCCACTTTTGCACAAGCTAATTATCCTATGGAGGCCGATGATTGGTTGAAGTCCATGGAGAAGAAGCTTGCCATTGTTCAGTGCAATGACAGAGAGAAGGTTCTCTTTGCATCGCACCAACTTATGGGAGCTGCCACTGACTGGTGGGACGCTCTCTGCAACGCTCATGTCGACCAGGAGACTACTACTTGGACTGAGTTCAAGGAGAGTTTCCATTCTAATTACATCCCTGCTGGAGTAATGATGCTCAAAAGACAAGAGTTTGAAGGTCTCCGCCAAGGACAGAAGAGCGTGAATGAGTACCTTAACAAGTTCACGGAGCTGTCAAGGTATGCCCCGAAGATGTCAACTCGGACCAACGGAAGCAGTACTTGTTCATGAGAGGGTTGAACTATTAGATCCAGGTACAGCTCCTCAACAATGACTACGCAAGTTTCCAGAAGCTGGTTGACAAGGCCATAGTGGTTGAGAGCAAGATCCGAGAGATCGAACAAGAGGGCAAAAGAAAGATGCCATACCAGCCACAAGAGAGAAACGTACGCCCTCGGTACATGCCCCAAGCTGCACCACAGTATGGATTGTTTCGCCCAAATCAGCCACCACAGCAACGTCCTGCCATGCAAGCACCTCGTGTGCCTTTGCCTCCTGCGCCTCACCCAAACATGGGCGCTCCTGTTCAAAACCTCCGCCCCAATGTACCTGCTGTTGTGGGTAACAAGGCATGCTTTGGATGCGGGGAGATGGGACACTTTGCGAGCCAGTGGCCGAATAGTGGTCCTGGACATCCAAGCAACGTGCCCAAGCAGAACCCACGGCCGAACGGAGGAGCCAATCATGGAAACCATGGACAGCAAAACTACGCTCGCAGCAACGTGAACCATGTCTCTGCTGAGGAAGCGCAACAGGATGGGACGTCATGATTGGTATGTTCCTTGCCAACTCCAACCCAGCCACTATTTTATTTTATTATGGAGCATCAAATTCATTCATATCATCCAAGTGTGTTGCCAAGTATAACCTACCCATATGTAAGGGCCTCAGTTTTTGACACACATTTGCAGTGTTCATCACCACACCACACACCTCAATTGAGGAACAATGATGAACACAATTGAAGAGCAAGTAACAATTATCAACATGCTCATTAGAGAACAAACTTACACATTGCAAAAGTGGTATTTCCCACATGTGATATAGATGGGCTGGACATATGAAAACTCCTACACTTTACTAAGGATGTCCCTGCCAAGTTTCACCCATATTCAAAACCTTTTTGAGGTCAGTTTGGGTATAGTTAGGAAGAGGGCAGTTTGAAACCTTATTCAAATTCAAACTGTTTTTATCCCATGAATTTAAAAGTGGAAGGCATATTCTTACTCAGCACATTTTTGTGAGCTCACACACCAATTTTCACTCCATTTGGAGTTGATATTGACATGAGCTAAGGGGGAGAGATTCAAACTTTATTTGAATTTCAAACTGAACTTGTGCTGAAATTCATTCAAACCAAACCTCATTTGAACTTTGATCTATTCAAATGGCTCATGGGTGAATAATTTGAATTGCCAAGGGTAGTATGGGGTTCACTGTTTACAACAGTGATTAGGAGTAAATTTCAGAGGTTAAAACTGGAGGTGGGACCCACATGTCAGCCACTGCTCAGATCAAACCGACTGAGACTTTTTCACTCGGGTCGCCGAGCCGCAGCGGTGATCGCCACCGAGGCCAGCCGCCGCGCCACCAGCTGCTTGCCCACGCGCGGGCGTGAGGCGGTGCAGAGCCTTCTTAAGGCGCCTGCCCCCCTCCTCGGCCGAGGTACCGCCGTTCTTCCCCGCAAGAACTCAGCGCCGGCCGAAAACTTCCGCAGCTCGGACTTGATCGGAGAACGCCGATCGCAGCTTCCTCCGTCCACTCCAGAGCCCCAGCAAGGTACTAGAGACCTTCCTCCGTCCTCCCCGTTGCTAGAATTCGGTTGAAACCGATTGATATCGGCTGTGCCGAAAGATCAAACTCGGAACTTGGAACCGCCGCACCTCGGGCTCTCATAGACAGCCCAACCAGGGCGTTGTCACGCCCGAGCCAAGGCACCCTTGGACGCGCGGGTGACCGGTGCTGCTCATCCCCGAGCCACAGCTCGAGTGGTTGCTCACCGGCGGCGAATTTCCACTTTTCCCCTTTCTGTGTGCAGAACGACCTTCGGGTACGATTCTGTTTAATTCGTGCTCTAGAAAGGATTAGAGGGCCTCAGGCCGCTCTCACACGAGCTAGACACGGTAACGCACAAGTTGCCTTCACAACTCTGGGCCGGAGAACCTCTGTGCCCGGCGTAATTTGAGGTCTACTAATGGCGGAACGAACGGGCGGCATCGGGCGCACGGTGAGGACCTATTTTGGGCCTTCCCCGAGCTGCCTCGAGCTCATGTCGATCTTCTCTGAGGTCCACTGATGCTCCCTGACCGATTTCCCATGTAGCTGAGGTGCTAGAGAAGTCAGCCGACAAGGCCGAAGTCATTCCGAGGTGGCGGCTCGTCGCCGACCATGCTCCGGCCGTTGTCATGAGCAGCTGACCCTCGGATCCTGTTCCCCGAGTAAAAGTAGGCAGGGGCGGCCAGGATCGAGAAGTTTGGAGCTGTACAGCAGCCGGCGGCGAGCTCTGCGGCGAGATCCCTCGGCGGCGGGACGCGGGTGTCGCGAGGTTGAAGAAGGGGGTGGACCCCAGCTGTCAGCGGGAGATATTTTGAATCGGGATCCGGCTGCGTCCGGTATCGGGGGTGCTGGCGCGTAAAATCATTGTGGGACGCGGTGTGCTGTCGCCTCGGCGTGCGACGCGTGTCCCCTGGGCCCACGCGCGAGTTTAAACTTTTCCCCGATTTTCAGATCTCCTTCAAACTTCAAATCCTCATAACTTTGGCTAGAAAGATCCAAATTGAGTGAACCAAATTTTGCTGGATTCAGCTCTCTGAGTACTTTCCAGAAAATCAAGTTTCACTTCATGAAATTCCTTATTTCTCCAGAATTAATTCCTCAAAGTTTAAACTCTTAGGAATTTTAACTGGAGAATCCTTTGGAGGAAAATCCTGAAATTTTACTGAGATGTTCACCAAAGTATCCTTGAGCTACCATAAAAATTTCAGATCCATTGAGCTCATTTAATCCACCTAATGGTGTGATTAGTGAAACTGTTCCAGAGAAAATAGAAAATGTTCAGAAACATTTTCAGAATTTTCTCTGAAATTGTTTAGCTCATAACTTTAGCTAGGAACCTTCAAATTAAGTGAGACCAACTCCATTAGAACCCTCTAAAAATCTAGTTTTCAGAAAGTCATAGTTTGTTTCATGAAAGTCCTTAGAACACCCTAAAAGCCTTTAATTAAGGTCAAGGACATAATTAATTGTGGAGGGCTCAATTGAGCTTTGCTGCAACTAAAACTTGACCAAGTCTCTGTTTAGGTTGTAACCAAGCCACAGTAAAAGTTTCACAGTCATTAGGTCTGTCTAGCAAAGGTTATAAGCTTCACAAATTCAAACTTAATAAATGCATTTAAATTAATACATGTATTGTTTCTATCATGTAGTCGTTAAGGTCGAGGAGGAACCCGAAGTCCTAGACTTCGTTACTCCGGAGGAACAGCTAGCCTACGACCAAGAGCAGCAAGGCAAGCTCCGGTTTGCATTAACCTTTTTACAAATTTTTATTGTTTTGAGCACATACTTGTTTCCTTTATTCTGTGCATTAGAGTCTTGTTTGGAAGCCCCACTGCATAGCCAAGAGAACCATGGGTTGGGTTTAGGTTTGCAAACCCCGTTAGCTACTGCATTGCTAGGATAGAGTAGGATTCGGTACAAGTCGAGTAGTTGGAACTACTCGCGAGAATAGGCTAGAGGCACATTGCTAGGGTAGAGATAGCACATGATACACATGGCAAGAAAATGAGACCAAGTGGAGGGTAAGGGCAGCAGGACTTTGGCGCCTGTGTGCTGTAGCTCCGCTTGTGTCGATTGAGGACCGAGCCGTGTGCGGGCCTGTTGAACAAGCTAGAACAGTACCGAAGACCTACCGGCTATATGGGAACCGGGAAACTGATGTAACTCGGGTAACTGGGTATTGAGGCATTGCCCGTCGTTCAGAGGGTAGGTGGAGAGCTCGAGGTGTAAATCGGCTGGCGGCACAGAGATGCGCGTGCAGAGACCTCTTGCTCGGGACGATGGGACCGGTTCAATATTTGGCTGACGGGTGAAAGGTAGTTGCGTACGGCGTCCGTGATGGTTGTTGTAGGCAACATCGAGTACGGGCGTGCGTGACGGGTTGTTCGGGTAACCCTGCAGGTGTAAATCGATTATAATCGCCGTCCCTCGCGGTCAGTGAGTACCACTTGTTCACTGTACCGTGACGTAGAAAGAACAGGCTAGTTACATGTTAAAATGTTGCTGATTGAAAGCTGGACATTGATTGTTAATGATATGCTGTAGCTTAGAGCTAATTAAAGTTCTTTTCAACTTTGGGCAAAGTACATGAGAGAAATGCGTTTCTTGTTTGATTGCGGCTCTCTCATGTGCCTTAGCGTAAGGTTCTCCACAACCTGCTGCTAAAACTTGAAAGTAAGGTTCTACTAATTAGGCGAGTCCTTGCAAATGATTTTTACCTCATGCAACCCATTACCCTCATGTAGAAGTTCCATGTTTAGGTGAGACGGGTCAGACTTGCTGAGCCTTCGTGCTCACTGCTTGTGTTTGAAGCTTTTGCAGGGTTCTATGAGGAAGGGACTCCCGAAGAGGAGACGGAACCCCAGGAGGGAAACCCCGTCGAGTGGGAGTCATGCACGCCGCAGAGTTAGTGTGCGTGTGTGCTAGCAAGGACACGTTCGAGGGCTGAACGTGCACTTGATGCTTAGTCTACGCCCGCGAGTGTAGACTGAACTTATTTTGATGTAAACATGTTCATAAATTTGTTTATGTAATAAAACTTCCGCTTCCGCTTTGCACCTTTGACGTGTGTTATACAGTGTTGTGCAACGCAGCACCCCTCAGCGTGATCCTGGCTCGACAGGACAAATGGGGTCGTGTCAGCGTTGGTATCAGAGCTCGCTTGAGGTTTAACACAGTACAAAGGTCTTCTTTTTCAAAAATCCAGTGAGGAACGAGTTAGTAGCCCGTATAAGGATGTTATTAGTATATAGAAAGTGGCTTATTAACCTATTTGTTATGTCGGAAAATCGTGCATCTCGGGACGTTCATGTCTTGGGGGGTGCACGTAAGCGCTGTCCACCAGTGCGCACAAGCTGAAGGGTGGAGCCCCACGGGTGGCAGGTAACCCGACTCGCTTTTATATCCTCTACGACTCTTCATGTCGTTTGGGGTATTCGAGCAACGTCTATCCCTGGCGTGCGTGGTGCAACTTGGGAGACCCCGTCACGTGGTCTAAAACATGAACACGTAACTCAAGGAGTGTTTGGCTTGAGAACATCCGGGCGGATGATGACGGCCGGGTGTACCAACTGTATGGATTCCGGGCTCGGGGTGCAGCCGAGTCTGATGATTGTTTGAGTTTCTGCAGGTAGCCTGACCACGAAACGGTAGACGTGTAGCATCCGTGTGCGAGTGACGTTTAGTGCCACTGAAATAACGAAGCCGGATAAGTCCGGTATAGGTTTTTCTTTGTGAGGACGTAGTACCGACAAAATCTGGTGACGCATCGACGTCACACCCAACTAAATAAACAACTTCATTGTAAAAACTGGAAGGTTTTAATCCAAAGTAGTAAAACTTGATGTAACTCCTTCCCTTGAACAGGATATTCAAAGTTAACAAGCTTTCAACTTATAGGATGTTAAGGACAGAGCACTCTGTTTTCAGCTGAATCAAGGCTGAAGTTAATCAGGGGTTAGAGGTTGAGTTCTTAAAAGGTTGGCATCGTATGATACATTTCTTGAAAGCGTTGGAAGAGCTTTACAACTCTTCTGTTGAGGTCCAGAGGTGTTTCATCCCTTAACCACTCGAAAAATGCAGTAGAGTTGAAACTGTCCAGAAAACAGGACAGAGCAAAGACTCTCTGTAAACTCTCTGTAAATTAAGTTAACTTCCTGCTTAAAAATACAAAAATAGAAAATGAGGTAGTTCTGGAAAGCTTATGAGATGGGTTACAACTTTGTAACAGAAAGTTTTGTCAGATTAGGAACAGAAGTAGCTGGGATTCTTGGAATCAAATCAGTACCTAAGGCAGGGAGGTGCTGTCCAATTGTTTCCAGAAATTCTGTTAACTTTGACATCTCATAACCTTTGAACCAAGACTGATCTTAGGCCAAGCAAATACTGGCTGGAAAGCTATTGAGGTTAGCTTTAACTTTGATGTTGAGCTCCAGAATTAGTTTTGCGGTTAACATGGCCTAAATCAGGTTGAAATGGAAACTGGTCAGGGCTGTCATGAGAACAGCAGATCAGCAGTCAATTTGTTTAAAATTTGAACTATGTTTCCAAGTTTTATGGGTTCAATAACATGTCTTATGTTATAACTCCATGGTTTACTGTTTAAATAAATATTTGACATTTCTCAAATATATTTTTACAGATGGCAGCAGATAAACAGTTGGAGAACGGGTGGGTAGTTTCCCACTGTTCTGACCGTAGCGGCTACCCGGAAGCATTGTGGCAAATGCTCCAATATTTCGGGTACAATCAGATGCGGCAGTACTTCGCCAAAGAAGATGGCGAAGGGGGGAACAAGACGTGGGCGATCCATGTCGAGGTTCCTGCAGGACCTACGCCACCCGGTTCGGTGCCATTCACCGTCACGGTGAGAGGAAGACAACCGGAAGGGATGTGGCAAGTGGCAGCCCGTGACACTATGTCACGTTTCTGCCAACTACACGTGCAGGCTATGGAGGGCACTCCATACGCACTCGTTCCGGTGGAGGGACGAGCTCAGCATGTGTGGGAAGAGAGGTACCTGGAGGCAACAGACCCGAATTGCCCAAGGTACAACCCCGCGGAGGCAAACCTCAGCCTCCAAATGAGGGCGGGAAACGCTGTGATGGACAGCCAAGCTGTTCATACGGAGCATCTCGCCACCAAGCTCAAGGAGAGCACAAGCCGTAGAGATCATTTCGAGAGTGCTCACAGCGCACTCCGCAATGTGCTCCTTCCGACGATCAAGCGACTGAATGAACAACACAATCAGTTGCGTCGTCTGAAGAAGGCAAAGAAGAAGAGCCGTGTTGACATCGCGGCGTTGCAAGAGCTGGTGCAGACCCTAACCCAGCAGAATGAGGACCTTTCTAAAGAGCGGGACGACGCTATTGAGGAAGGACAAGGCTGGGAAGAGGACTACAACCAGGCTATGGACGAGGTGCATGCATTGCAGGACCTCGTGCCCCCGGTGTTAGGCATACCGGTGGTCTTGGGACTTCCAGCAATGGGAGAACCCGGAATGGGAGAAGAGGTGGTAGATCCAGAGCCACCAGCAGAAGTACCGGAGGAGGACGACCCACAGGAGGTCGAGTTCTACTCCGAGTAGGGGGTTATGGTTGCCAAGTAGGGCAGCTAGGGTAGCGTAACCCAACTTTTGTAATCGGTGACATGTCAGGTAGACAGTAGCGTATGTATAGGTAGTGACGACATGAGCACGACTTCTCGGAGACCCGAGAATAATGTACCTTGTATAAAGTTTATGCTTTATCAATATATGTGAATGTTGTGCAAATTAATCATGTGTCATTTCAATACCTACTGTTGCTTATGGAATTTTAAGTAAGACATGTGCTAATCGCTGCTGTTTCGAATTTCAGAATGATGCGTACTCGTGCCAACCCTGACGTTGGGGGTACCAGCCAAGGGGGAGAGACCTCCCAACCACCTCCCGAGGACTCCTCGGGACAGCATCAGAAACAGCAACAGCAAACACCGCCACTGCCAACGGTTACATTGGCCGACATTGCCGCGGCAATGGCGGGCTCGCATCAGCAGCACACAGAGTTGCTGCAGACTCTCATCGCCAATACGTCTCGCCCAGAGAGACGTCAAGATCGTGAGGAGCGCCAACAGAGCTCCTACTCCGACTTCCTGGCAACTCATCCCCCTGTATTCTCAAAGGCGGATGAAACACTTGACGCGGACAACTGGCTCCGCGCCATAGAGATGAAGTTCGGGCTGCTCCAGATCAGCGAGCAGCGCAAGACTCAGTTCGCGGTCCAGCAGCTCCAAGGATCCGCGAGCGCGTGGTGGGCCAACTTCTATGCTTCACAGCCCACCGACCGAGTGATGACCTGGGTGGAGTTCCGGACGGCCTTCAGGGCCTATCATATACCGCCAGGTCTGATGAAGAGGAAGACGCAGGAGTTCTTACACCTGCAACAAGGGAGCCGGAACGCGCCGGAATACTCCAGGGCGTTTAACGATCTCGCGCTATATGCGTCGTATCATGCTGATACCGACGAGAAGCGGCGAGACCACTTTTACCAGGGGCTTAACCCGCTCCTGAAGGACAAATTGGCAATGTTCAATCGCGGCAGCCTCAACGACATCATTGATGCTGCGATTGTTCAGGAGGACT
This sequence comes from Neostapfia colusana, assembly GCA_030760725.1. Taxonomy (NCBI): domain Eukaryota; kingdom Viridiplantae; phylum Streptophyta; class Magnoliopsida; order Poales; family Poaceae; genus Neostapfia; species Neostapfia colusana. Next base: position 77,663,895 of record JASWHV010000010.1, on the reverse strand, counting down.
CCGGCAAGGAGTTAGCGGCGGCGGAGAGAAAGCGAAGCGCGCCGCAGAGCAGTGGAGAAGGAGGCGGTCCTTCTCAGAAGTTTTGGATGGTGAATCGCCCACCATCAGGTCCACTCTGGCAACCACCACAGCAGTCGATGCCGTTCCGCAGTCGGCCGTACTCTTCACCGGCATTCCGGCCGGCACTGCCAGCACCACCGCAACAACAACAGCAGCAGCGGGCGATGCCACGTGCGTTTGCACCTCCGCAACGCATGCCGGGCTTTCGTCCACCGAGTACTCCACCAGCAGCGGCCACATGTTACAGGTGTGGTCGTCCAGGACACTTCGCGAGCAGTTGCCCGGAGAGGCAAGGCGGCGGAGTGGCACCACAGTTTCCGGGGAGGAATCAACCCCGGAACCCTACTAATGCGCGGCGGGCAAACCCTAGGCCCGGCACCGTCCACCAGCTTGCCATTGAGGACGTGCCGGAGGGCGAGCCAATCCTTGCGGGTATGTTCCAACTCCACCAGCATCCCGCTATAGTACTGTTTGATTCAGGCGCCACGCATAATTTTATTAGCCAAGCTTTCATTGCTAAACACAGTTTGCCAATACTACCCACCGATAGTCCATATTTAATTTGTTCACCGGGTGGGAAGATTTCAGCAAGCGTAATGGTCTCCAAAGCACCATTATGCTTAGCGGGTAGAGTGTACCCCACGTCTCTCATTATCTTAGAGGGACAGAAGGTCGATGTCATCCTAGGGATGTCGTGGTTAACCCGCCACGGCGCTGTTTTAGACACCGTCCTTCGAGTCGTGCACTTAAACTCAGAAGTGCACGGTTCTCACTCATTATTTCTGGACAGTCCAGAAATAAAACTTCCAAGTGTCTATCAAGCCACAACCATCAGATTGGAAGACATTCCAGTGGTCCGAGAGTTCCCTGATGTATTCCTGGACGATTTGCCGGGGATGCCACCCGATAGAGAGGTGGAGTTCAAGATTGAACTCGCACCGGGGACCATGCCAATATCCCGAATGCCGTACAAGATGGTGCCCAAGGAGTTGGCTGAACTGAAGACTCAGCTCACGGACCTTCTGGAGAAGGGTTTTATTAGGCCGAGCTCCTCACCATGGGGCTGTTCGGCATTATTTGTCAAGAAGAAGGATGAGACGTTGCGGCTTTGCGTGGACTATCGTCCATTAAATGCCGTAACCATCAAGAACAAGTACCCGTTGCCACGGATCGACATGTTGTTTGATCAGTTGGTCGAAGCAAAGATCTTTTCCAAGATGGATTTAAGATTCGGGTACCATCAGATTAAGATAAGGGCTGAGGACATTCCGAAGACGGCTTTCTCGACGAGGTATGGACTTTATGAGTACCTAGTTATGTCCTTCGGCCTCACCAATGCTCCAGCTCACTTCATGTACTTGATGAACTCGGTATTCATGCCGGAGCTGGACAAGTTTGTCGTGGTCTTCATCGACGACATCCTGGTATATTCCAAGTCGGAGGAAGATCACAAGAAACATCTGCGTATAGTCTTGCAACGGCTGCGGGATCACAAGTTATACGCAAAATTCAGCAAATGCGAGTTTTGGATATCGCAGGTGCCTTTCCTCGGGCATATCCTCTCAGCGGAAGGTATCGCTGTGGACCCGAGCAAGACCACTCAAGTGCTGAATTGGAAGTCCCCGAGAACTGTTCACGAGGTACGGAGTTTCCTCGGACTCGCGGGATATTATCGGAGGTTCATTCCGAACTTCTCGAAGATTGCCAAGCCAATAACAGAGCTGCTGAAGAAGGCTACCAAATATGTTTGGAGTCCAGCATGTGAAGCAGCATTCAAGGCTTTAGTCAAGTACCTGACATCAGCACCGGTTTTGGCGCAGCCAGACACAACAAAACCGTTCGATGTGTACTGCGATGCATCCGGCATTGGGCTCGGATGTGTGCTGATGCAAGACCAAAGAGTGGTCGCGTATGGATCACGGCAGCTTAGGAACCATGAGCAGAATTATCCAACTCACGACTTGGAGCTCGCTGCCGTGGTACTTGCACTGAAAATGTGGAGGCACTACCTACTCGGTAACCTCGTACATTTATATACCGACCACAAAAGCCTCAAATACATATTCACTCAGAAGGAGCTGAACATGAGGCAACGAAGATGGTTAGAACTGATAAAGGATTACGAGATAGAGATCCATTATCATCCGGGCAAGGCAAACGTTGTGGCAGATGCGCTGAGCCGCAAGTCACACGTCAACAATCTGACCATCACACCGTTGGAAGAGAGCGAACCACCACTACGTGTGATTCCATACGGAGCTCTCTACAACCTAGCTTTGATTTCCACCATCTGTGAAGAGATAGCGGCAGCCCAGAAGAATGACAAGGGCATGTCACATTTGCGGAGACGTGTAGATAGTGGGGAGCTGAAATGTTTCCGGAAAGACGGAGACGGCGTTCTGTGGTTCAAGGACCGGATCGTCGTACCCCATAAACCGGAATTACGGAAGAAAATCTTTGATGAGGCTCACTCATCAAAGTTTTCTGTTCACCCCGGCAGCAACAAGATGTATCAAGAACTCAGAAGAATGTTTTGGTGGACACGGATGAAGCGCGAGGTTGCAAAATACGTGTCCGAGTGTGATACATGCCAAAGGGTGAAGGCAGATCATATGCGGAAACCGGGACTGCTGCAACACTGGGCATTCCTGCCTGGAAGTGGGAGGACGTGAGCATGGATTTCGTCGTCGGTTTACCCACCACCTTACAGAAACATGATTCGGTGTGGGTGATCGTCGATCGGCTCACCAAAGTTGCCCATTTCATCCCGGTCAACACCAACTACAACGCCAAGAAGTACGCTGAACTGTACATCTCACGGATCCTATGCTTGTACGGCGTATCCCGTACTATCATATCGGATCGGGGCACTTTATTTGTGTCCCGTTTTTGGGAGCAGCTACACGCTGCCTTGGGGATGATGCTGATCCGTAGTTCAGCCTACCACCCGCAGACGGATGGGCAAACGGAGCGGGTAAACCATATTTTAGAAGACATGCTACGAGCTTGCGCTATCGACCACGGCAAGAATTGGGATGATCACTTGCCGTTAGCTGAATTCTCGTACAATAATGGGTACCAAGCCAGCATCAAGATGGCACCTTACGAGGCGCTATACGGTAGGAAATGCCGCACACCATTGAACTGGTGTGAGTCTGGCGAAAGGGTTACCTTCGGGATTGACCTTGTCAACAACGCGGAAGAAAGGGTTCGACTAATTCAAGCGAACCTAAAAGCCGGTCAATCCTGTCAGAAACAGTATGCGGACCGGAGAAGGCGCCCATTACAATTCGAAGTTGGAGATCACGTATATCTACGGGTGTCTCCAATGAAGGGCGTAAACAGATTTGGGGTGAGAGGAAAGTTGGCACCCCGATTCATCGGTCCATTCCAGATTACCGAAAGATGTGGATCAGTGGCATACCGGTTGATATTACCAGAAGCACTTTCCGGTGTACACAACATCTTTCATATTTCCCAGCTGAGGAAGTGTCTCAAGCTATCAACTACCGTTCAGCTGGAAGACATTGAAGAACTGCAACCGGATCTCACCTATCGGGAGGAACCGGTGCAGATTATTGATGAAAAGGCCCGAGCCACACGCAACCGTACGTTGTGGTTCTACAAGGTTCTATGGAGTAATCACTCCATGGACGAAGCGACATGGGAGAACGAAGAGTTCCTTCGCACTAACTACCCTGAATTTTTCACGTCACATATCCGGTAATTTTCCACCGTCCTGTCTCTCATTTTCACCTTATAATCTCGGGACGAGATTCTTTTAAGGGGGGAGAAATGTAAGCGCCTCAGTCTTTGACACACATTTGCAGTGTTCATCACCACACCACACACCTCATTTGAGGAAGAATGATGAACACAAATGAAGAGCAAGTAACAATTATCAACATGCTCATTAGAGAACAAACTTACACATTGCAAAAGTGGTATTTCCCACATGTGATATAGATAATTTGGACATATGAAAACTCCTACACTTTACTAAGGATGTCCCTGCCAAGTTTCACCCAAATTCAAAACCTTTTTGAGGTCAGTTTGGGTATAGTTAGGAAGAGGGCAGTTTGAAACCTTATAAACTGTTTTTATCCCATGAATTTAAAAGTGGAAGGCATATTCTTACTCAGCACATTTTTGTGAGCTCACACACCAATTTTCACTCCATTTGGAGTTGATATTGACATGAGCTAAGGGGGAGAGATTCAAACTTTATTTGAATTTCAAACTGAACTTGTGCTGAAATTCATTCAAACCAAACCTCATTTGAACTTTGATCTATTCAAATAGCTCATGGGTGAATAATTTGAATTGCCAAGGGTAGTATGGGGTTCACTGTTTACAACAGTGATTAGGAGTAAATTTCAGAGGTTAAAACTGGAGGTGGGACCCACATGTCAGCCACTGCTCAGATCAAACCGACTGAGACTTTTTCACTCGGGTCGCCGAGCCGCAGCGGTGATCGCAACCGAGGCCAGCCGCCGCGCCACCAGCTGCTTGCCCACGCGTGGGCGTGAGGCGGTGCAGAGCCTTCTTAAGGCGCTTGCCCCCCTCCTCGGCCGAGGTACCGCCGTTCTTCCCCGCAAGAACTCAGTGCCGGCCGAAAACTTCCGCAGCTCGGACTTGATCGGAGAACGCCGATCGCAGCTTCCTCCGTCCACTCCAGAGCCCCAGCAAGGTACTAGAGACCTTCCTCCGTCCTCCCCGTTGCTAGAATTCGGTTGAAACCGATGATATCGGCTGTGCCGAAAGATCAAACTCGGAACTTGGAACCGCCGCACCTCGGGCTCTCGTGGACAGCCCAACCAGGGCGTTGTCACGCCCGAGCCAAGGCACCCTTGGACGCGCGGGTGACCGGTGCTGCTCATCCCCGAGCCACATCTCGAGTGGTTGCTCACCGGCGGCGAATTTCCACTTTTCCCCTTTCTGTGTGCAGAACGACCTTCGGGTACGATTCTGTTTAATTCGTGCTCTAGAAAGGATTAGAGGGCCTCAGGCCGCTCTCACACGAGCTAGACACGGTAACGCACAAGTTTCCTTCACAACTCTGGGCCGGAGAACCTCTGTGCCCGGCGTAATTTGAGGTCTACTAATGGCGGAACGAACGGGCGGCATCGGGCGCACGGTGAGGACCTATTTTGGGCCTTCCCCGAGATGCCTCGAGCTCATGTCGACCTTCTCTGAGGTCCACTGATGCTCCCCGACCGATTTCCCATGTAGCTGAGGTGCTAGAGAAGTCAGCCGACATGGCCGAAGTCATTCCGAGGTGGCGGCTCGTCGCCGACCATGCTCCGGCCGTTGTCATGAGCAGCTGACCCTCGGATCCTGTTCCCCGAGTAAAAGTACGCAGGGGCGGCCAGGATCGAGAAGTTTGGAGCTGTACAGCAGCCGGCGGCGAGCTCTCCGGCGAGATCCCTCGGCGGCGGGACACGGGTGTCGCGAGGTTGAAGAAGGGGGTGGACCCCAGCTGTCAGCGGGAGATATTTTGAATCGGGGTCCGGCTGCGGCCTGGATCGTGTGTGCTGGCGCGTAAAATCATTGTGGGCCGCGGTGTGCTGTCACCTCGGCGTGCGACGCGTGTCCCCTGGGCCCACGCGCGAGTTTAAACTTTTCCCCGATTTTCAGATCTCCTTCAAACTTCAAATCCTCATAACTTTGGCTAGAAAGCTCCAAATTGAGTGAACCAAATTTTGCTGGATTCAGCTCTCTGAGTACTTTCCAGAAAATCAAGTTTCACTTCATGAAATTCCTTATTTCTCTATAATTAATTCCTCAAACTTTAAACTGTTAGGAATTTTAACTGGAGAATCCTTTTGAGGAAAATCCTGAAATTTTACAGAGATGTTCACCAAAATATCCTTGAGCTACCATAAAAATTTCAGATCCATTTGAGCTCATTTAATCCACCTAATGGTGTGATTAGTGAAACTGTTCCAGAGAAAATAGAAAATGTTCAGAAACATTTTCAGAATTTTCTCTGAAATTGTTTAGCTCATAACTTTAGCTAGGAACCTTCAAATTAAGTGAGACCAACTCCATTAGAACCCTCTAAAAATCTAGTTTTCAGAACGTCATAGTTTGTTTCATGAAAGTCCTTAGAACACCCTAAAAGCCTTTAATTAAGGTCAAGGACATAATTAATTGTGGAGGGCTCAATTGAGATTTGCTGCAACTAAAACTTGACCAAGTCTCTGTTTAGGTTGTAACCAAGCAACAGTAAAAGTTTCACAGTCATTAGATCTGTCTAGCAAAGGTTATAAGCTTCACAAATTCAAACTTAATAAATGCATTTAAATTAATACAAGTATTGTTTCTATCATGTAGTTGCTAAGGTCGAGGAGGAACCCGAAGTCCTAGACTTCGTTACTCCGGAGGAACAGCTAGCCTACGACCAAGAGCAGCAAGGCAAGCTCCGGTTTGCATTAACCTTTTTACAAATTTTTATTGTTTTGAGCACATACTTGTTTCCTTTATTCTGTGCATTAGAGTCTTGTTTGGAAGCCCCACTGCATAGCCAAGAGAACCATGGGTTGGGTTTAGGATTGCAAACCCCGTTAGCTACTGCATTGCTAGGATAGAGTAGGATTCGGTACAAGTCGAGTAGTTGGAACTACTCGCGAGAATAGGCTAGAGGCACATTGCTCGGATAGAGATAGCACATGATACACATGGCAAGAAAATGAGACCAAGTGGAGGGTAAGGGCAGCAGGACTTTGGGGCCTGTGTGCTGTAGCTCCGCTTGTGTCGATTGAGGACCGAGCCGTGTGCGGGCCTGTTGAACAAGCTAGAACAGTACCGAGTACCTACCGGCTATATGGGAACCGGGAAACTGATGTAACTCGGGTAGCTGGGTATCGAGGCATTGCCCGTCGTTCAGAGGGTAGGTTGAGAGCTCGAGGTGTAAATCGGCTGGCGGCACAGAGATGCGCGTGCAGAGACCTCTTGCTCGGGACGATGGGACCGGTTCAATATTTGGCTGACAGGTGAAAGGTAGTTGCGTACGGCGTCCATGATGGTTGTTGTAGGCAACATCGAGTACGGGCGTACGTGACGGGTTGTTCGGGTAACCCTGCAGGTGTAAATCGATTATAATCGCCGTCCCTCGCGGTCAGTGAGTACCACTTGTTCACTGTACCGTGACGTAGAAAGAACAGGCTAGTTACATGTTAAAATGTTGCTGATTGAAAGCTGGACATTGATTGTTAATGATATGCTGTAGCTTAGAGCTAATTAAAGTTCTTTTCAACTTTGGGCAAAGTACATGAGAGAAATGCGTTTCTTGTTTGATTGCGGCTCTCTCATGTGCCTTAGCGTAAGGTTCTCCACAACCTGCTGCTAAAACTTGAAAGTAAGGTTCTACTAATTAGGCGAGTCCTTGCAAATGATTTTTACCTCATGCAACCCATTACCCTCATGTAGAAGTTCCATGTTTAGGTGAGACGGGTCAGACTTGCTGAGCCTTCGTGCTCACTGCTTGTGTTTGAAGCTTTTGCAGGGTTCTATGAGGAAGGGACTCCCGAAGAGGAGACGGAACCCCAGGAGGGGAACCCCGTCGAGTGGGAGTCATGCACGCCGCAGAGTTAGTGTGCGTGTGTGCTAGCAAGGACACGTTCGATGGCTGAACGTGCACTTGATGCTTAGTCTACGCCCGCGAGTGTAGACTGAACTTATTTTGATGTAAACATGTTCATAAACTTGTTTATGTAATAAAACTTCCGCTTCCGCTTTGCACCTTTGACGTGTGTTATACGGTGTTGTGCAACGCAGCACCCCTCAGCGTGATCCTGGCTCGACAGGACCAATGGGGTCGTGTCACCATATTACACTTGAAATATACTATGTTGATTAATTCTCCCGGTGGAGAAATGAGGACTAATATAACATGTCCAAAAGTAAAACTTAAAATAAGGGGGGTAGACTTCCTTGCCAACCTCATTGTCTTGGATTACCAAGGGCTTGACATAATACTCGGAATGGATTGGTTAAGCAAGCACAACGGAGTAATCCAATGTGCTGAGAGGAGCGTGCAGTTGACAAACGAGCACGGTACCCGTGTTGAGTTCGAGTCAGCCCAACCGGCAACCGAGAAGGCGATGTTGAACCACGTCGAAGGAGCAACATTGGAAAGCATTTCGGTGGTTCAAGAATTTTCGGACGTGTTCCTGGAAGAACTTCCAGGTATGCCACCTGACCGGGACATTGAGTTTTCCAATGACTTGGTACCCGGAACTGCACCTATAGCAAAGAGACCCTATAGGATGCCCGTCAATGAACTAGTGGAGCTCAAGAAGCAAATTCAGGAGCAGGTAGAAAAGGGTTTTATATGCCCAAGCTCATCACCATGGGGAGCCCCCGTGCTCTTCGTAGACAAGAAGGTTGGAACCCAAAGGATGTGCGTGGACTATAGGTCTCTCAATGAGGTGACGATCAAGAACAAGTACCCTCTGCCCCGTATAGAGGACCTGTTCGACCAAATGAAGGGAGCCCGAGTCTTTTCCAAGATTTATCTTCGGTCGGGATATTTCCAGCTGAAGATTAAGCCCTCTGATATACCCAAGACTGCCTTTCGGACACGGTATGGTTCGTATGAATATACCGTCATGTCTTTTGGGTTAACGAATGCACCCGCATACTTCATGTACCTCATGAACAAGGTTTTCATGGAGTAATTGGACAAGTTCGTCGTGGTTTTCATCGATGATATTATGGTTTATTCAAAAAGTAAGGAGGAACATGAAGACCACTTGAGATTGGCATTGCAAAAGCTGCGAGAGCATCAATTGTATGCCAAGCTCAGCAAATATCAATTTCGGTTAAAGGAGATATCGTACCTATGCCACATCATCTCCGAGGAAGGAGTATCGGTTGATCCCGGAATAGTGGGAGATGTTCTGAAGTGGAACCAACCGCAGAACGTGAAGGATATTCGGAGTTTTCTTGGGATGGCTGGATACTACCGACGTTTCATCAAGGACTTCTCCAAAATAGCAAAGCCTATGACGGAGTTGCTAATGAAGGGGATGGCATTCCAGTGGACCCTAGCATGCCAAGAAACCTTTGAGGAGCTCAAAAAAAGGCTAACCACAGCACCGGTTCTAGTATTACCGGACGTAAGCAAGAGCTTTGACATATATTGTGACGCATCCAGACAAGGGCTTGGATGTATGCTCATGCAAGAAGGACAAGTGGTAGCCTATGCGTTGAGACAACTCAAGATACATGAGCTGAATTACCCCACACATGACTTGGAACTCGCAGCCGTGGTGCATGCATTAAAGATTTGAAGACATTATATCCTTGGTCATCGATGTGAGATCTATTACGATCATAAAAGCCTCAAGTACATATTCACCAAAACGGATTTGAATTTGAGGCAACGTCGATGGTTGGAACTCATCAAGGATTCTGATGTTGGAATCAACTATCACCCTGGAAAAGCCAATGTAGTAGCTGATGCATTGAGCCGGAAGGGAGCATGTCACCAACTCACGGTTCAGGAGCTACCGCCCGAGCTGCGCAAGGAGTTCAAACGGTTACATCTCGGTTTCTTGAATGATATGGAAGTGATGGAACTCCAATCGTCATTGGAACAAGATATAAGAGATGGCCAAGCTACAGATGAGGAGATCAAGGAGATCAAGGAAGGGATCCGACAAGGAATAGAAAAGGACTTCAAGGAAGATGAGAAGGGTACGCTTTGGTTAGGGAAATGGATTTGTGTGCCTAACGTGAAGCATATCCGCGACACAATATTAAAGGAGGCACATGATTCACCCTATTCCATACATCCCGGCAGTACAAAGATGTACAAGGACATAAAGACTTGTTATTGGTGGGATGGTATGAAAAGGGACATAGCCAAGTATGTTGCTCTATGCGACACATGCCAACGGGTGAAGGCCGAACATCAAAGACCCGCTAGACTGTTGCAACCCTTATAGGTACCTGAGTGGAAGTGGGAAGACATCAGTATGGAATTCATCGTCGGATTGCCACGTACTTGGTCGGGTTATGACTCCATCTGGGTTATCGTGGACCGATTGACGAAAACAACTCATTTCCTTCCTGTTAAAACCATGTACCGCATGGAAGATCTAGCCGAGCTGTACATGGAGCAAATCGTGTGCCGTCATGGAGTCCCAAAGAGGATAGTTTCAGACCGGGGTACTCAGTTTATTTCTAGGTTCTGGAAGAAGCTGCATGAAGCTATGGGTACACAATTGGATTTTAGCTCCGCTTACCACCCGCAGACTGATGGACAAACCGAAAGGACAAACCAGATTTTGGAAGACATGTTGAGAGCTTGCGACTTGAAACGTGGGCGTAGTTGGGATAGGAGCTTGCCGTATGCCGAATTCTCCTATAAAAACAACTATCAAGCTAGCTTGAAGATGTCAACTTTCGAAGCATTGTATGGTAGACGGTGTAGAACACCGCTATTTTGGAACGAGACCAGAGAGAACCAAGTGTTTGGACCCGAAGTGCTACAAGAGGCTGAGAAGAAAGTCCAAACAATACGGGAGAACTTGAAGGCGGCTCAGTCATGACAGAAAGGCTATGCGGACAATAGGCGAAGGAAGTTGACTTTCAAAGTAGGAGACTTCGTATAACTTAAGGTATCGCCTATCCGTGGCCAACGACGTTTCAACGTCAAAGGCAAGCTAGCACCTCGCTACATCGGGCCATTCAAGATTTCGGGCAAGCGAGGAGAAGTAGCATATCAACTAGAGCTCCCAACGCACCTCTCTGACGTGCATGACGTGTTTCACGTATCCCAGCTCAAGAAGTGCTTGAAAGTACCGGAAGAGCAAGTACCAATGGAAGAGCTCAAACTTCAAGAGATCTAACCTATGTAGAGCAACCTGTCTGAATTTTGGACGTGAAGGAAAGGGTCACGAGGAACAAAGTGATCCGTTGGTGCAAGGTACAATGGAGCCATCACACAGAAGCTGAAGCCACATGGGAACGTGAAGAAGACCTCAACGCAGAATTCCCTCATCTATTCTCCACTATCGAATCTCGAGGGGGAGATTCAATTTAAGGGGGGTAGATTTGTGACACCCTCAATTTTGATTTCTGCGTGCACTCATATTTTATATAAATAAAACATTTTAAAGGAAGTGGAAATAGAAAAAGAATCAAAAGGATAGCCGAAAAGAGCTAATTCCAGTTCACCGAGAAGCACCGAAGACATTTCCCGCGGCCCGCTGGCCACGTGGCGTGTTTGGAGCTCATCCCTGCGTAGTGGGGAGAGGTCCGGCACCGCCAGACATGTGGCAGGCTTGGATCTAGACTCTGTGGAAGGGGCGAGGTCCGACCCGCTGAACACGTGTTGCCTCCTGGGCTTGCCTCTGCGGAGGAGCGTCCAGCCCCGTGGGACACGTGTCGCCACCGGAGCTAGTCGCTGCGGGGAAGTAAGGCCCAACCCGTTGGACACATGCCACTCTCGGAACTCACTTCCGAGAGGTCCGACACCGTGGGACACGTGTCACCTCCGGAGCTCATCTCCGGGAGGTCCGACACTACCGGACACGTGTCACCTCCGGAGCTCACCTCCGGGAGGTCCGTCACTGTTGGACACGTGTCCACCTCGGAGCTCATCCCTGAGCAAAAATGAAGTCCAACGCTGCTAGGACATGTGGCACTATCGGAGCTCACCTCCGAAGAGAGGGGAGGTCCAGAATTGACACGTGGCATTCTCAGAGCTCACCTCGGAAGAAAAGGGAGGTCCAGAACTGACACGTGGCACTCCCGGAGCTCAACACCGAAGAGGGGGGAGGTCCGACACTGACACATGGCATACACGGAGCTCGTCTCTAGAGAGAGGGGAGGTCACGACCCACCAGACACGTGGCGCACGCGGAGCTCACCTCTGAGGAAGATGGAGGTCTCGTGCGCCTGGAACGTGACACAACCGGAGCCCGCCTCTGCGGAAAAGGGAGGCCCGGCCACCGCAGGACACGTGGAGCTTCAAGAGCTCATCTCCGCGTAGGTGACAAGATCTGAAGCGGTTTTTGCTTCTGTACGCGCGGGAATACCGACACGGGAGGAAACCGACACGAATTCCACGTTGCTACCGCACCAAATCAATTGAAGATAAGTTGTTAAGATTCAAAAACAATTTGAATAGGGCTCTTATTCGAATTCCTATCAGAGTAGGACTCTTCGTTTCCCTCTTATAAATAGAACCCAGAACCTTTGGCCGCAATCACATACTTCTTTTCCACCGAGTCGACGACTTGGAGCCCAAGCCCCCAACTCGCCGAGATAAACCCCTTCGCCGGAGTTTGACCACCGGAGAGACCGCCGACGAGCCCAGACACGATCGCCATCGCTGGCAGAGAGCCAACGATCTATTTTTCTGGAGGAAGGACCTGAAGGAAGTAAGGTAGGTCTCCAATACCACCTTACGACATCATCGCGGTTTTCTTTGCATCTGTTCTTCGATCCCTTCGAACAGAAGCTTTTTCGTGGACAGATCACGTGTTGATCGGTTTGATCTAGATCTTGAGTCCAGATCATCATCGTAAAACCCCATGCAAGCCATGCAAGAACACGTACAAACTGATCTAATAAAAACTGCATCATAGGATTAGCATGCATATGCATCATTGCATCTTGAGTAAAGTTTGTGCATGATAATTGATTCCTGTGAACCTTGTATATGTGTGATCGTGAGTAGAAGGACAAGCTCAGGGAGCGATCTACGACGAGCTACAATAACAAGACTTCGAGATCCGTGAGCAACAGAAGCCGCAGGAACAAGGCAAGTGCCCCTTGACCATATTGATCCCATATCTTGGAAAACTCTTTTTTTTGCGAAAACTGTGTATGCTTGAGTCAAATTGATGGGAAACTCTTTTGACACGACCCCACGGTCTTGTCGAGCCAGGATCACGCTGAGGGGTGCTGTGTTGCACAGCACCGGATAAAACACATCAAAGGTACAAAGCGGAAGCAAAGTTTTATTACATAAACAGGTTTATGAACATTTTTACAACAAAATATGGCCAGTCTACACTAACGGGCGTAGACTACGCATCAAGTTCACGTTCAGCCCGTGAACGTGTCCTTGCTAGCACGCACGCACACTAACACGGCGGCATGCACGACTCCCACTCGACGGGGTTCCCCTCCTGGGGTTCCGTCTCCTCCTCGGGACTCCCTTCCTCATAGAACCCTGCAAAAGCTTCAAACACAAGCAGTGAGCACGAAGGCTCAGCAAGACTGACCCGTCTCTCCTAAACATGAAACTTCTACATGGAGGGTGATAGGTTACATGTGGCAAAATAATTTGCACGGACTCGCCTAATTAGTGAGACCTTACTTTCAAGTTTTAGCAGCAGGTTGTGGAGAAACTTACGCTAAGGCACATGAGAGAGCCGCAATAAAACAAGAAACGCATTTCTCTCATGTACTTTGCCCAAAGTTGAAAATAACTTTAGTTAGCTCTAAACTACAACAAATCATTAACAATCAAAGTTCATCTTTCAATCAGCAACATTTTAACATGTATCTAGCCTGTTCCTTCTACGTCATGGTACAGTGAACAAGTGGTACTCACTGACCGTGAGGGACGGCGATTATAATCGATTTACACCTGCAGGGTTACCCGAATAACCCGTCACGTACGCCCGTACTCGATGTTGCCTACAGAAACCATCACGGACGCCGTACGCAACCACCTTTCACCCGTTAGCCAAATATTGAACCGGTCCTATCGTCCCGAGCAAGAGGTCTTTGCATGCGCATCTCAGTGCCGCCAGCCGATTTACACCTCGATCTCTCAACCTACCCTCTGAACGACAGGCAATGCCTCAATACCCAGCTACCCGAGTTACATCGGTTTCCCGGTTCCCATATAGACGGTAGGTCTTCGGTACTGTTCTAGCTTGTTCAACTGGCCCGCACACGGCTCGGTCCTCAATCGACACAAGCGGAGCTATAGCACCCAGGCCCCAAAGTCATTCTGCCCTTACTCTCCGCCCGGTCTCATTTTTCTTGCCATGTGTTTCATTTGCTATTTTTACCCGAGCGATGTGTCTCTAGCCTATTCTCGCGAGTAGTTCCAACTACTCGACTTGTACCGAATCCTACACTATCTTAGCATTGCAGTAGCTAACGGGGTTTTAAATCCTAATCCCAGCCCATGGTTTTCTTGGCTTTTCATTTGGGTTTTCAAACAAGACTCTAATGCAAGAATAAATGGTACTCATAGTAAGTTCTCAAAACAATAAAAGTTTGTAAAGAGGTTAATGCAAACCTAGGCTAGCTGCTCTTCCGGAGTACGAAGTCTAAGACTTTGGGTTCCTCCTCGACCTTAGCGACTACATGAGATAACAAGTACACGTGTTAATTAAATGTATTTGTGTTGAACTTAAATTGTGAAGATTACAAGTCTCACTAGACAGACCCAATGACTTTGAAATTTTTACTGTGGTTTGGTTACAACCTAAACAGAGACGTGGCCAAGTTTTAGTTGCAGAAAAGCTCATTTGAGCTTTCCACAAGTAATTATGTACTTGACCTTAATTGGAGCTCTTAGGGTTTTCTAGGAATTTTCATGGAGAAAGCCATGACTTTATGAAAACTAGATATTCAGAGGGTTCTAATGGAGTAGGTCTCACTTAATTTGAAGATTCCTAGCTAAAGATACGAGCTAAACAATTTCAGAGAAATTCTGAAAATGTTTCTGGACATTTTCTATTTTCTCTGGAACAGTTTTATTAATCACACCATTAGGTGGATTAAATGAGCTCAAATGGATCTGAAAGTTTATGGTAGCTCAGGGATATTTTGGTGAACATCCCAGCAAAATTTCAGAATTGTCCTCCAAATGGTTCTCCAGTTAAAATTCTAAATAGTTTAATCTTTGAAGAATTAATTCTGGAGAAATAAGGATCTTCATGAAGTGAAACTTGATTTTCTGGAAAGTACTCAGAGAGCTGAATCCAACAAAATTTGGTTCACTCGATTTGGATGTTTCTAGCCAAAGTTATGAGGATTTGAAGTTTGAAAGATTTCTGAAAATCGGGAAAAGTTTAAATCTGCCGGTGGGACCACGGTTACACGTGTTGTGCGCTGAAGCTATGGCACACCGGGGTTCACGGGATTTTTGTGCGCCAGCACACTGGATCCGGGCCGCAGACTGATCCCAGATTTAAAATCCGAGCCGCTGACACGTGGGCCACCTGGCTTCTTCTACCTCCCGACGCTCCCTCGCATGCGCGCAGCCTCCCCTCGCCGGAGCAGGACCGCAGCTCGCCGGATTGCCGCTTCCGGCCACCGCACGGTCTGAAACTTGCCGCCAGGGGGTTATCGACGTCGAGGAACACATCTGTGGGGTCAGTTCGAGCTGGCGGTGACCGGAAATACCCCGGCGACGTGCGGCGGCCTCGGTTGAGGTTCGGCACCATCGGCCTTGGGTTCTAACCCGCCAAGACCTTGAACAAACGGCTCTACAGCATCAGTACACCTCTAGGAAGCTCGACAAGGCCTCAAAGGTGTTCAAAAATGGCGGTAAGATGGTCGGCACCGTGCCACCGATCGTGCCCGCCATGGACGCCTTTGATCGAGCTCAAAATCCATCACTCCTAGCCGATTTCATGCAACGGATTCTAAAACGACAATGATCGCTGGCTAGTCCAGCGTCTATGTGCAGGATTTGATAACCTAAGAATGATCAGAGAGCGGAAATTCGAGGAAACCGTACCAGAAGCCCGAGTTGAGGCCGCCGGAGCAAAACCTGTAAATTCTCGGGGGATGCTGCGCGGTTTGCTTCACGAATTGGAGGAGAGCAGCACCAACCTAGCGCGCTCCCGTGGCCTGGATTGCATGACCGTGAGAACCCCTGTGGAGGGCTGTCCACGATCACCCGAACGTCGGTCTTAGCTTGATCGCCGCTGTGGCGGTCGTTCTCGGGCAAGGGAGGCCGGAGCTCGGGGTTTTTGGCGTCGGGGAAGTGCAGGTTGACCTCAGGGTGCTGCCTAGCCGCTCGGGGGAGGAGAGGGCGCGTTGTTTTCGCGGTTTCTCGATCGAACAGAGAGGCGGAAGGCAGAGGAGCTCGGTGTTTGCATGGGAGAAGAACACGAGCGATGGTCGCTTCGGTGGAGCGTGTGGAGCGCCTTAAGAAGACCCCGAAACCGACCCTGGGCTCGCGCGTTGAGGCGTGAAGCAGCTGGTGGCGACCGATCCCCTCGGTGGCGCACGAGCAGCCTTCGGTGGTGTTGAACAGACAGAGGCAAAGTCCACTGCTTCGGGTGCAAGTTTTGAGCAGTCACTCTATGACTGGTGGGTCCCTCTTACTGTTATAAACAGTAATCCCCACAATACCCATGGTGATTTGAATTATCTACCCCTGAGCCATTTGAGTGGGTTAGAATTCAAATTGGGTGTTGTTTGTTTAAATTTCATCACATGTTCAGTTTGAAATTCAAATAAGGTTTGAATTTGCTAAACTTAGCTCATGACAAGATCAACTCCAAATTGAGTGAAAATTGGTGTGTGAGATCACAAAAATGTGCTGAGTAAGAATGTGCCTCCCACTTTTGAATTTATGGGATAAAACAGTTTGAATTTGAATTTGAGTTCAAACCACCCTCTTTCTAGCTATACCCAAAAGGACATCAAAAAGGTTTTGATTTTGGGTGAACCTTGGCATGGACATTCCTAGCAAGGTGTAGGAGTTTTTCATATG
Organism: Neostapfia colusana; assembly: GCA_030760725.1. Taxonomy (NCBI): domain Eukaryota; kingdom Viridiplantae; phylum Streptophyta; class Magnoliopsida; order Poales; family Poaceae; genus Neostapfia; species Neostapfia colusana. Next base: position 77,647,127 of record JASWHV010000010.1, on the reverse strand, counting down.
CTCAGCCCCTATATGATGCATGTGGGAAATGCCACTTTTGCATTGTGTGAGTTTGTTCTCTAATGATCATGTTGATGGTGTTTACTTGCTCTTCAAATGTGTTCATCAAGTTTCTTCAAATGGTGTGTGTGTGTGGTGATGAACACTTGAATATGTGCCAAAAACCTAGGCCCTTACATTCCTCCCCCCTTAAATGAATCTCGTCCCGAGATTATAAGGTGAAAATGAGAGAGAGGACGGTGGAAAATTACCGTATATGCGGCGTGAAAAAGTCGGGGTAGTTTGCGCGAAGAAAGCCTTCTCTCCCATGTCGCTTCATCCACGGAGTGATTACTCCATAGAACTTTGTAGAACCACAACGTACGGTTGTGTGTGGTTCGGGCCTTTTCATCAATAACTTGAACCAGTTCCTCCGGATACGTGAGATCCGGTTTCAGTTCTTCTATGTCCTCCAGCTGAATGGTAGTTGATAGCTTAAGACACTTCCTCAGCTGGGAAATGTGAAAGACGTCGTGCACACTGGAAAGTGCTTCTGGTAACTTCAGCCGGTACGCTACTGATCCACATCTTTCTATAATCTGAAATGGACCGATGAATCGGGGTGCCAACTGTCCTCTCACCCCGAATCTGTTCACGCCCTTCATTGGAGACACACGTAGGTATACGTCATTCCCGACTTTGAATTGTAATGGGCGTCTTCTCCGGTCCGCATACTGTTTCTGCCGGGATTGGGCGGCTTTTAGGTTCGCTTGAATCAGCCAAACCTTTTTCCTCCACGTTGTTGACAAGATCAATCCCGAAGGTAACCCTTTCACCAGACTCACACCAATTCAATGGTGTGCGGCATTTTCTCCCGTATAGCACCTCGTAAGGCGCCATCTTGATGCTGGCCTTCTACACATTATTGTACGAGAACTCGGCTAACGGCAAGTGATCATCCCAATTCTTGCCGTGGTTATAGCGCAAGCTCGTAGCATATCTTCTAGAATCTGATTTACCCGCTCGGTTTGCCCATTCGTCTGTGGGTGGTATGCTGAACTATGGATCAGCTTCGTCCCCAATGCAGCTTGTAGCTGCTCCCAAAAACGGGACACAAATAAAGTGCCCCGATCCGATATGATGGTACGGGGTACGCCGTACAAGCATAGGATACGTGAGATGTACAGTTCAGCATACTTCTTGGCATTGTAGTTGGTGTTGACCGGGATGAAATGGGCAACTCTGGTGAGCCGGTCGACGATTACCCACACAGAATCATGTTTCTGAAAAGTGGTGGGCAAACCGACGATGAAGCCCATGCTCACGTCCTCCCACTTCCAGGCAGGAACGCCCAGTGGTTGTAGCAGTCCCGGTTTCCGCATATGATCTGCCTCCACCCTTCGACATGTATCACACTCGGACACGTACTTTGCGTTCTCCCGCTTCATCCGTGGCCACCAAAACTTGCTTCTGAGTTCTTGATACATTTTGTTGCTGCCAGAGTGAATAGAAAATTTTGACAAGTGAGCCTCATCAAAAAATTTCTTCCGTAACTCCGGGTTACGGGGTACGACGATCCGGTCCTTGAACCATAGGACACCGTCTCCGTCTTTCCGGAAACATTTCAGCTCCCCACTGTCTACACGTCTCCGCAAATGCGACATGCCCTTGACATGTTTCTGAGCTGCCGCTATCTCTTCATGGATGGTGGGGATCAAAGCTAAGTTGTAGAGAGCTCCATGTGGAATCACATGCAGTGGTGGTTCGCTCTCTTCCAACTGTGTGATGGTTAGATTGTTGACGTGTGACTTGCGACTCAGCGCATCCGCCACTACGTTTGCTTTGCCGGGGTGATAATGGATCTCTATTTCATAATCCTTTATCAATTCTAACCATCTTCGCTGCCTCATGTTCAGCTCCTTCTGAGTGAATATGTACTTGAGGCTTTTGTGGTCGGTATATAAATGTACGAGGTTACCGAATAGGTAGTGCCTCCACATTTTAAGTGCGAGTACCACGGCAGCGAGCTCCAAGTCGTGAGTTGGATAATTCTGCTCATGGTTTCTAAGCTGCCGTGACCCATACGCGAGCACCCTTCTGTCTTGCATCAGCACACATCCGAGCCCAATGCCGGATGCGTCGCAGTACACATCGAACGGTTTTGTTGTGTCTGGCTGCGCCAAAACCGGTGCTGATGTCAGGTGCTTTACTAAAGCCTTGAATGCTGCTTCACATGCTGGACTCCAAACATATTTGGTAGCCTTCTTCAGCAGCTCCGTCATAGGCTTGGCAATCTTCGAGAAGTTCGGAATGAACCTCCGATAATATCCCGTGAGTCCTTGGAAACTCCGTACCTCATGAACAGTTCCCGGGGATTTCCAATTCAGCACTTGTGTGATCTTGCTCGGGTCTACAGCGATGCCCTCCGCTGAGATGATATGCCCGAGAAATGGCACTTGCGATATCCAGAATTCGCACTTGCTGAATTTTGGGTATAGCTTGTGATCCCGTAGCCGTTGCAAGACTATACGCAGATGCTTCTTGTGATCTTCCTCCGACTTGGAATATACCAGGATGTCGTCGATGAAGACCACGACAAACTTGTCCAGCTCCGGCATGAATATCGAGTTCATCAAATACATGAAGTGAGCTGGAGCATTGGTGAGGCCGAAAGACATGACCAGGTACTCGTAAAGCCCGTACCTCGTCGAGAAAGCCGTCTTCGGAATATCCTCAGCCCGTATCTTAATCTGATGGTACCCGGATCTTAAGTCCATCTTGGAAAAGATCTTTGCTTCGACCAACTGATCAAACAACATGTCGATCCATGGTAACGGGTACTTGTTCTTGATGGTTACGGCGTTTAATGGACGATAGTCCATGCAAAGCCGCAATGTCTCATCCTTCTTCTTCACAAATAATGCCGAACTGCCCCATGGTGAGGAGCTCGGCCTAATAAAACCCTTCTCCAGCAGGTCCGTTAGCTGGGTCTTCAGTTCAGCCAACTCCTTGGGCGCCATCTTGTACGGCCTTCGGGATATTGGCATGATTTCCGGTGCAAATTCAATCTTGAACTCCAACTCTCTATCGGGCGGCATCCCCGGTAAATCATCAGGGAACACGTCAGGGAACTCTCGGACCACTGAAATATCTTCAATCTGATAGATGTGGATTGATAGACACTTGGAAGTTTTATTTCTGGACTGTCCAGAAATAAGGAGTGAGATCCGTGCACTTCTGAGTTCAAGTGCACGATTCAAAGGACAGTGTCTAAAACAGCGCCGTGGCGTGTTAACCACGACATCCCTAGGATGACATTGACCTTCTGTCCCTCTAAGATTATGAGAGACGTAGGGTGCACTCTACTCGCTAAGCATAATGGTGCTTTGGAAACCATTACGCTTGCTGAAATCTTCCCACCTGGTGAACAAATCAAATATGGACTATCGGTGGGTAGTATTTGCAAGCTGTGTTTAGCAATGAAAGCTTGGCTAATAAAATTGTGCGTGGCGCCTGAATCAAATAATACTATGGCAGGATGCTGGTGGAGTTGGAACACGGCTCGGTCCTCAATCGACACAAGCGGAGCTATAGCACCCAGGCCCCAAAGTCATTCTGCCCTTACTCTCCGCCCGGTCTCATTTTTCTTGCCATGTGTTTCATTTGCTATTTTTACCCGAGCGATGTGTCTCTAGCCTATTCTCGCGAGTAGTTCCAACTACTCGACTTGTACCGAATCCTACACTATCTTAGCATTGCAGTAGCTAACGGGGTTTTAAATCCTAATCCCAGCCCATGGTTTTCTTGGCTTTTCATTTGGGTTTTCAAACAAGACTCTAATGCAAGAATAAATGGTACTCATAGTAAGTTCTCAAAACAATAAAAGTTTGTAAAGAGGTTAATGCAAACCTAGGCTAGCTGCTCTTCCGGAGTACGAAGTCTAAGACTTTGGGTTCCTCCTCGACCTTAGCGACTACATGAGATAACAAGTACACGTGTTAATTAAATGTATTTGTGTTGAACTTAAATTGTGAAGATTACAAGTCTCACTAGACAGACCCAATGACTTTGAAATTTTTACTGTGGTTTGGTTACAACCTAAACAGAGACGTGGCCAAGTTTTAGTTGCAGAAAAGCTCATTTGAGCTTTCCACAAGTAATTATGTACTTGACCTTAATTGGAGCTCTTAGGGTTTTCTAGGAATTTTCATGGAGAAAGCCATGACTTTATGAAAACTAGATATTCAGAGGGTTCTAATGGAGTAGGTCTCACTTAATTTGAAGATTCCTAGCTAAAGATACGAGCTAAACAATTTCAGAGAAATTCTGAAAATGTTTCTGGACATTTTCTATTTTCTCTGGAACAGTTTTATTAATCACACCATTAGGTGGATTAAATGAGCTCAAATGGATCTGAAAGTTTATGGTAGCTCAGGGATATTTTGGTGAACATCCCAGCAAAATTTCAGAATTGTCCTCCAAATGGTTCTCCAGTTAAAATTCTAAATAGTTTAATCTTTGAAGAATTAATTCTGGAGAAATAAGGATCTTCATGAAGTGAAACTTGATTTTCTGGAAAGTACTCAGAGAGCTGAATCCAACAAAATTTGGTTCACTCGATTTGGATGTTCCTAGCCAAAGTTATGAGGATTTGAAGTTTGAAAGATTTCTGAAAATCGGGAAAAGTTTAAATCTGCCGGTGGGACCACGGTTACACGTGTTGTGCGCTGAAGCTATGGCACACCGGGGTTCACGGGATTTTTGTGCGCCAGCACACTGGATCCGGGCCGCAGACTGATCCCAGATTTAAAATCCGAGCCGCTGACACGTGGGCCACCTGGCTTCTTCTACCTCCCGACGCTCCCTCGCATGCGCGCAGCCTCCCCTCGCCGGAGCAGGACCGCAGCTCGCCGGATTGCCGCTTCCGGCCACCGCACGGTCTGAAACTTGCCGCCAGGGGGTTATCGACGTCGAGGAACACATCTGTGGGGTCAGTTCGAGCTGGCGGTGACCGGAAATACCCCGGCGACGTGCGGCGGCCTCGGTTGAGGTTCGGCACCATCGGCCTTGGGTTCTAACCCGCCAAGACCTTGAACAAACGGCTCTACAGCATCAGTACACCTCTAGGAAGCTCGACAAGGCCTCAAAGGTGTTCAAAAATGGCGGTAAGATGGTCGGCACCGTGCCACCGATCGTGCCCGCCATGGACGCCTTTGATCGAGCTCAAAATCCATCACTCCTAGCCGATTTCATGCAACGGATTCTAAAACGACAATGATCGCTGGCTAGTCCAGCGTCTATGTGCAGGATTTGATAACCTAAGAATGATCAGAGAGCGGAAATTCGAGGAAACCGTACCAGAAGCCCGAGTTGAGGCCGCCGGAGCAAAACCTGTAAATTCTCGGGGGATGCTGCGCGGTTTGCTTCACGAATTGGAGGAGAGCAGCACCAACCTAGCGCGCTCCCGTGGCCTGGATTGCATGACCGTGAGAACCCCTGTGGAGGGCTGTCCACGATCACCCGAACGTCGGTCTTAGCTTGATCGCCGCTGTGGCGGTCGTTCTCGGGCAAGGGAGGCCGGAGCTCGGGGTTTTTGGCGTCGGGGAAGTGCAGGTTGACCTCAGGGTGCTGCCTAGCCGCTCGGGGGAGGAGAGGGCGCGTTGTTTTCGCGGTTTCTCGATCGAACAGAGAGGCGGAAGGCAGAGGAGCTCGGTGTTTGCATGGGAGAAGAACACGAGCGATGGTCGCTTCGGTGGAGCGTGTGGAGCGCCTTAAGAAGACCCCGAAACCGACCCTGGGCTCGCGCGTTGAGGCGTGAAGCAGCTGGTGGCGACCGATCCCCTCGGTGGCGCACGAGCAGCCTTCGGTGGTGTTGAACAGACAGAGGCAAAGTCCACTGCTTCGGGTGCAAGTTTTGAGCAGTCACTCTATGACTGGTGGGTCCCTCTTACTGTTATAAACAGTAATCCCCACAATACCCATGGTGATTTGAATTATCTACCCCTGAGCCATTTGAGTGGGTTAGAATTCAAATTGGGTGTTGTTTGTTTAAATTTCATCACATGCTCAGTTTGAAATTCAAATAAGGTTTGAATTTGCTAAACTTAGCTCATGACAAGATCAACTCCAAATTGAGTGAAAATTGGTGTGTGAGATCACAAAAATGTGCTGAGTAAGAATGTGCCTCCCACTTTTGAATTTATGGGATAAAACAGTTTGAATTTGAATTTGAGTTCAAACCACCCTCTTTCTAGCTATACCCAAAAGGACATCAAAAAGGTTTTGATTTTGGGTGAACCTTGGCATGGACATTCCTAGCAAGGTGTAGGAGTTTTTCATATGCTCAGCCCCTATATGATGCATGTGGGAAATGCCACTTTTGCATTGTGTGAGTTTGTTCTCTAATGATCATGTTGATGGTGTTTACTTGCTCTTCAAATGTGTTCATCAAGTTTCTTCAAATGGTGTGTGTGTGTGGTGATGAACACTTGAATATGTGCCAAAAACCTAGGCCCTTACATTCCTCCCCCCTTAAATGAATCTCGTCCCGAGATTATAAGGTGAAAATGAGAGAGAGGACGGTGGAAAATTACCGTATATGCGGCGTGAAAAAGTCGGGGTAGTTTGCGCGAAGAAAGCCTTCTCTCCCATGTCGCTTCATCCACGGAGTGATTACTCCATAGAACTTTGTAGAACCACAACGTACGGTTGTGTGTGGTTCGGGCCTTTTCATCAATAACTTGAACCAGTTCCTCCGGATACGTGAGATCCGGTTTCAGTTCTTCTATGTCCTCCAGCTGAATGGTAGTTGATAGCTTAAGACACTTCCTCAGCTGGGAAATGTGAAAGACGTCGTGCACACTGGAAAGTGCTTCTGGTAACTTCAGCCGGTACGCTACTGATCCACATCTTTCTATAATCTGAAATGGACCGATGAATCGGGGTGCCAACTGTCCTCTCACCCCGAATCTGTTCACGCCCTTCATTGGAGACACACGTAGGTATACGTCATTCCCGACTTTGAATTGTAATGGGCGTCTTCTCCGGTCCGCATACTGTTTCTGCCGGGATTGGGCGGCTTTTAGGTTCGCTTGAATCAGCCAAACCTTTTTCCTCCACGTTGTTGACAAGATCAATCCCGAAGGTAACCCTTTCACCAGACTCACACCAATTCAATGGTGTGCGGCATTTTCTCCCGTATAGCACCTCGTAAGGCGCCATCTTGATGCTGGCCTTCTACACATTATTGTACGAGAACTCGGCTAACGGCAAGTGATCATCCCAATTCTTGCCGTGGTTATAGCGCAAGCTCGTAGCATATCTTCTAGAATCTGATTTACCCGCTCGGTTTGCCCATTCGTCTGTGGGTGGTATGCTGAACTATGGATCAGCTTCGTCCCCAATGCAGCTTGTAGCTGCTCCCAAAAACGGGACACAAATAAAGTGCCCCGATCCGATATGATGGTACGGGGTACGCCGTACAAGCATAGGATACGTGAGATGTACAGTTCAGCATACTTCTTGGCATTGTAGTTGGTGTTGACCGGGATGAAATGGGCAACTCTGGTGAGCCGGTCGACGATTACCCACACAGAATCATGTTTCTGAAAAGTGGTGGGCAAACCGACGATGAAGCCCATGCTCACGTCCTCCCACTTCCAGGCAGGAACGCCCAGTGGTTGTAGCAGTCCCGGTTTCCGCATATGATCTGCCTCCACCCTTCGACATGTATCACACTCGGACACGTACTTTGCGTTCTCCCGCTTCATCCGTGGCCACCAAAACTTGCTTCTGAGTTCTTGATACATTTTGTTGCTGCCAGAGTGAATAGAAAATTTTGACAAGTGAGCCTCATCAAAAAATTTCTTCCGTAACTCCGGGTTACGGGGTACGACGATCCGGTCCTTGAACCATAGGACACCGTCTCCGTCTTTCCGGAAACATTTCAGCTCCCCACTGTCTACACGTCTCCGCAAATGCGACATGCCCTTGACATGTTTCTGAGCTGCCGCTATCTCTTCATGGATGGTGGGGATCAAAGCTAAGTTGTAGAGAGCTCCATGTGGAATCACATGCAGTGGTGGTTCGCTCTCTTCCAACTGTGTGATGGTTAGATTGTTGACGTGTGACTTGCGACTCAGCGCATCCGCCACTACGTTTGCTTTGCCGGGGTGATAATGGATCTCTATTTCATAATCCTTTATCAATTCTAACCATCTTCGCTGCCTCATGTTCAGCTCCTTCTGAGTGAATATGTACTTGAGGCTTTTGTGGTCGGTATATAAATGTACGAGGTTACCGAATAGGTAGTGCCTCCACATTTTAAGTGCGAGTACCACGGCAGCGAGCTCCAAGTCGTGAGTTGGATAATTCTGCTCATGGTTTCTAAGCTGCCGTGACCCATACGCGAGCACCCTTCTGTCTTGCATCAGCACACATCCGAGCCCAATGCCGGATGCGTCGCAGTACACATCGAACGGTTTTGTTGTGTCTGGCTGCGCCAAAACCGGTGCTGATGTCAGGTGCTTTACTAAAGCCTTGAATGCTGCTTCACATGCTGGACTCCAAACATATTTGGTAGCCTTCTTCAGCAGCTCCGTCATAGGCTTGGCAATCTTCGAGAAGTTCGGAATGAACCTCCGATAATATCCCGTGAGTCCTTGGAAACTCCGTACCTCATGAACAGTTCCCGGGGATTTCCAATTCAGCACTTGTGTGATCTTGCTCGGGTCTACAGCGATGCCCTCCGCTGAGATGATATGCCCGAGAAATGGCACTTGCGATATCCAGAATTCGCACTTGCTGAATTTTGGGTATAGCTTGTGATCCCGTAGCCGTTGCAAGACTATACGCAGATGCTTCTTGTGATCTTCCTCCGACTTGGAATATACCAGGATGTCGTCGATGAAGACCACGACAAACTTGTCCAGCTCCGGCATGAATATCGAGTTCATCAAATACATGAAGTGAGCTGGAGCATTGGTGAGGCCGAAAGACATGACCAGGTACTCGTAAAGCCCGTACCTCGTCGAGAAAGCCGTCTTCGGAATATCCTCAGCCCGTATCTTAATCTGATGGTACCCGGATCTTAAGTCCATCTTGGAAAAGATCTTTGCTTCGACCAACTGATCAAACAACATGTCGATCCATGGTAACGGGTACTTGTTCTTGATGGTTACGGCGTTTAATGGACGATAGTCCATGCAAAGCCGCAATGTCTCATCCTTCTTCTTCACAAATAATGCCGAACTGCCCCATGGTGAGGAGCTCGGCCTAATAAAACCCTTCTCCAGCAGGTCCGTTAGCTGGGTCTTCAGTTCAGCCAACTCCTTGGGCGCCATCTTGTACGGCCTTCGGGATATTGGCATGATTTCCGGTGCAAATTCAATCTTGAACTCCAACTCTCTATCGGGCGGCATCCCCGGTAAATCATCAGGGAACACGTCAGGGAACTCTCGGACCACTGAAATATCTTCAATCTGATAGATGTGGATTGATAGACACTTGGAAGTTTTATTTCTGGACTGTCCAGAAATAAGGAGTGAGATCCGTGCACTTCTGAGTTCAAGTGCACGATTCAAAGGACAGTGTCTAAAACAGCGCCGTGGCGTGTTAACCACGACATCCCTAGGATGACATTGACCTTCTGTCCCTCTAAGATTATGAGAGACGTAGGGTGCACTCTACTCGCTAAGCATAATGGTGCTTTGGAAACCATTACGCTTGCTGAAATCTTCCCACCTGGTGAACAAATCAAATATGGACTATCGGTGGGTAGTATTTGCAAGCTGTGTTTAGCAATGAAAGCTTGGCTAATAAAATTGTGCGTGGCGCCTGAATCAAATAATACTATGGCAGGATGCTGGTGGAGTTGGAACATACCTGCAAGGATTGGCTCACCCTCCGGCACGTCCTCTATGGCAAGTTGGTGGACGGTGCCAGGCCTAGGGTTTGCCCGCCGCGCATTAGTAGGATTCCGGGGCTGATTCCTCCCCGGAAGTTGTGGTGCAACTCCGCCGCCTTGCCTCTCCGGACAACTGCTGGCGAAGTATCCTGGATGACCACATTTGTAGCATGTGGCCGCTGCTTGTCCGGTGCTTGGGGGACGAAAGCCCGGCATGCGCTGCTGAGGTGTATACGCACGCGGCATCGCCCGCTGCTGTTGTTGATGTTGCAGAGGTGGTGCTGGCAGTGCTGGCCGGAATGCCGGTGGAGAATATGGCCGACTGCGGAATGGCATCGACCTCTGCGGTGGCTGCCAGCGTGGACCTGATGGTGGGCGATTCACCATCCGAAATTTCTGAGAAGGACCGCCTCCTTCTCTGCTACTTTGCGGCGTGCTTCGCTTTCTTTCCGCCGCCGCTAACTCCTTGCCGGAGTCCTCCTGAAGAATCACAGCATCAATTATATCGTTGAGGCTGCCGCGATTGAACATCGCCAGTTTGTCCTTCAGGAGCGGATTAAGCCCCTGGTAGAAGTGATCCCACCACTTCTCGTCGGTATCGGCGTGATACGACGCGTAGAGCGCAAGATCATTGAACGCCCTGGAGTATTCCAGCACGGTCCTGCTCCCTTGTTGCAGGCGTAAGAACTCTTGTGGGTCGTCCTTGTCCGGTACCTCTGTTGGTGGCTCCAGATCTACAATCTCCTCTCCCATCTCGGGTCCTTCCATTGCCGGAAGACCCAAGACAACCGGTATGCCCAATACCAGGGGTACGAGGTCCTGCAACGCGTGCACCTCGTCCATTTCCTGGTTGTAGTCTTCTTCCCAGCCTTGCCCTTCCTCAATAGCGTCGTCTCGCTCTTGAGTAAGGACCTCGTTCTGCTGGGTCCGAGCCTGCACTTGCTCTTGCAAAGCCGTGATATCGACGCGGCTTTTCTTCTTCGCCTTCTTCAGACGATGCAACTGATTATGCTGTTCGTTCAGTCGCTTGATCATCGGAAGGAGCACATTGCGGAGTGCGCTGTGAGCACTCTCGAAATGGTCTCCACAGATTGTGCTCTCTTTGAGCCTTGTGGCGAGACACTCAGTATGAGCAGCTTGGCTGTCCATTACGGCCTTTCCCGCCCTCATCTGGATGCTGAGGTTCGCCTCCGCGGGGTTGTACCTTGGGCACCCCAGATCGGTTGCCTCCATATACCTCCCTTCCCACATGTGATTAGACCGTCCCTCCACTTGAATGAGTGTGTATGGAGTGCCCTCCATAGCTCTCACGTGCAGTTGGCAGAAGCGCGACATGGTGTCGCGGGCTGCCACTTGCCACATTCCCTCCGGTTGTCTACCTCTTACCGTGACGGTGAACGGCGCCCAACCAGGTGGCGTAGGCCCTGCAGGAACCTCGACATGGATCATTCACGTCTTGTTCCCCGCCCCTCCTTCTTCTTTGGCGATGTACTGCGGCATATTTTCATACCTGAAATATCGAAGCATTTGCCTCAACGTTTCCGGATAGCCGCTGTGGTGAGAACAGTGGGATACCACCCGCCCGTTCTCTAACTGTCTATCCGCTGTCATCTGTAGAAACATATTTGAGAAATATCAAATATTTATTTGAACAGTACACCATTGAGTTATAACGTAGAACATGTCATTGAACCCATAAAACTTGGAAACATAGTTCAAACTTAAACAAATTTGACTGTTGATCTGCTGTCCAATATGACAGCCCGGACCAGTTTCCATTTCAACCTGATTTATACCATGCTAAACAAAACCAATTCTGGAGCTCTACATCAAAGTTAAATCTAACTTCAATAGCTTTCCAGAAAGTATTTGCTTGGCCTAAGATCTGTCCTGGTTCAAAAGTTATGAGATGTCAAAGTTAACAGAATTTCTGGAGAAAATTGGACAGCACCTCCCTGCTTCAGGTACTGATTTGATCCAAGAATTCCAGTTAATTCTACTCCCAATCTGACAAAACTTTCTGTTACAAAGTTGTAACCCATCTCGTAAAATTTTCAGAACTACCTCATTTTCTAGTTTTGAATTTTTATGCAGGAAGTTATGCTCAACTTACAGAGAGTTACAGAGAGTGTTTGCTCTGCCCTGTTTTCTGGACAGTTTCAACTCTACTGCATTTTTCGATTGGTTAAGGGAGGAAACACCTCTGGACCTCAACAGAAAAGTTGTAAAGCTCTTCCAAAGCTTTCCATAAATGTATCATATGACCCCAAACTCGAAATAACTCAACCTCTAGCCTCTGATTAACTTCAGCCTTCTTTCAGCTGAAAACAGGGACTCTGTCCTTAGTATCCTATAAGTTGAAAACTTATTAACTTTGAATATCCTGATTAAGGAAAGAGGTTACAGAAAAGTTCTAATGCTCTAGATTAAAACCTTCAGTTTTACAATAAAGTTGTTCATTTAGTGGAGTGTGACGTCGATGCATCACCAGATCATGTCGGTACTACGTCCTCACAAAGAAAAACCTATACCGAACTTAACCGGCTTCGTTAGTTCAGTGGCACTAAGCGTCTCTCGCACACGGATGCTACACGTGTACCATTTAGTTGTTAGACTACCTGCAGATAACTCACACAATCGTCAGACTCGGCTGCACACCGAGCCCGGTATCCATACAGTTCGTACACCCGACCATCATCACTCGCCCGGATGTTCTCAAGCCAAACATGGCTTGAGCTACGTGTTCACGTTACTGACCACGTGACGGGGTCTCCCAAATTGCCCGAAGCACGCCAGGGACAGACGTTGCTAGAATACTCCAAACGACATAAAGAGTCGTAGAGGATATTGAAGCGGGTCGGGTTACCTGCCACCCGTGGGGCTCCACCCTTTAGCTTGTGCGCACTGGTGGACAGCGCTTACGTGCACCCCCCAAGACATAAAGCGCCCCGAGATGCACGATTTTCCGACATAAGCAAATAGGTTAGTATGCCACTTTCGATACACTAATAACATCCTTATATGGGCTACTACTCGTTCCTCACTAGATTTTTGAAAAAGATGACCTTTGTAGTGCATTAAACCTCAAGCGAGCTCTGATACCAACGGGGTGCTGCGTTGCACAGCACCGGATAACACACATAAAAGGTACAAAGCGGAAGCAAAGTTTTATTACATAAACAGGTTTATGAACATTTTTACAACAAAATATGGCCAGTCTACACTCACGGGCGTAGACTACGCATCAAGTTCACGTTCAGCCCGTGAACATGTCCTCGCTAGCTTCAAACACAAGCAGTGAGCACGAAGGCTCAGAAAGACTGACCCATCTCTCCAAAACATGAAACTTCTACATGGAGGTGATAGGTTACATGAGGCAAAATAATTTGCACGGACTCGCCTAATTAGTGGGACCTTACTTTCAAGTTTTAGCAGCAGGTGGTGGAGAACCTTACGCTAAGGCACGTGAGAGAGCCGCAATCAAACAAGAAACGCATTTCTCTCATGTACTTTGCCCAAAGTTGAAAAGAACTTTAGTTAGCTCTAAACTACAACAAATCATTAACAATCAAAGTTAATCTTTCAATCAGCAACATTTTAACATGTATCTAGCCTGTTCCTTCTACGTCATGGTACAGTGAACAAGTGGTACTCACTAACCGTGAGGGGCGGCGATTATAATCGATTTACACCTGCAGGGTTACCCGAATAACCCGTCACGTACGCCCGTACTCGATGTTTCCTACAGCAACCATCACGGACGCCGTACACAACCACCTTTCACCCGTTAGCCAAATATTGAACCGGTCCTATCGTCCCGAGCAAGAGGTCTCTGCACGCGCATCTCAGTGCCTCCATCCGATTTACACCTCGAGCTCTCAACCTACCCTCTGAATGACAGGCAATGCCTCAATACCCAGCTACCCGAGTTACACGGCTCGGTCCTCAATCGACACAAGCGGAGCTATAGCACCCAGGCCCCAAAGTCCTGCTGCCCATACTCTCCGCTTGGTCTCATTTTTCTTGCCATGTGTTTCATTTGCTATTTTTACCCGAGCGATGTGCCTCTAGCCTATTCTCACGAGTAGTTCCAACTACTCGACTTGTACCGAATCCTACACTACCTTAGCATTGCAGTAGATAACAGGGTTTTCAATCCTAATCCCAGCCCATGGTTTTCTTGGCTATGCATTTGGGTTTTCAAACAAGACTCTAATGCAAGAATTAATGGTACTCAAAGTAAGTTCTCAAAACAATAAAAGTTTCTAAAGAGTTTAATGCAAACTGGAGCTTGACTTGCTGCTCTTGGTCGTAGGCAAGCTGCTCTTCCGGAGTAACGAAGTCCAAGACTTCGGGTTCCTCCTCGACCTTAGCGACTACATGAGATAACAAGTACATGTGTTAATTAAGTGCATTTGAGTTGAAGTTAAACTTGTGAAGATTGTAAGTCTCACTAGACAGACCTAATGACTTTGAAATTTTTACTGTGGTTTGGTTACAACCTAAACAGAGACTTGGCCAAGTTTTAGTTGCAGCAAAGCTCATTTGAGCTTTTCACAAATAATTATGTACTTGACCTTAATTGGAGCTCATAGGGTTTTCTAGGAATTTTCATGGAGCTAATGGAGTTGGTCTCTGTTTAGGTTCTAATGGTGTTGGTCTCACTTAATTTGAAGGTTCCTAGCTAAAGATACGAGCTAAACAATTTCAGAGAAATTCTGAAAATGTTTCTGGACATTTTCTATTTTCTCTGGAACAGTTTTATTAATCACACCATTAGATGGATTAAATGAGCTCAAATGGATCCGAAATTTTTTGGTAGCTCAGGGATATTTTGGTGAACATCCCAGCAAAAATTCAGAATTTTCCTCCAAAGGGTTCTCCAGTTAAAATTCTAAACAGTTTAAATTTGAAGAATTAATTCTGGAGAAATAAGGATTTTCATGAAGTGAAACTTGATTTTCTGGAAAGTACTAAGTGAGCTGAATCCAACAAAATTTGGTTCACTCGATTTGGATGTTCCTAGCCAAAGTCATGAGGATTTGAAGTTTGAATGAATTCTGAAAATCGGGAAAAGTTTAAATCTGCCGGTGGGACCACGGTTACACGTTTTGAGCGCTGAAGCGATGGCACACTGGGGTTCACCGGATTTTTGCGCGCCAGCACAAAGGATCCGAGACGCAGACTGATCCCAGATTTAAAATGTGAGCTGCTGACACGTGGGCCACCCGGCTTCTTCTACCTCCCGACGCTCCCTCACACGCGCGCCGCCTCCCCTCGCCGGAGCAGGACCGCAGCTCGCCGGATTGCCGCTGCCGGCCACCGCACGGTCTGAAACTTGCCGCAAAGGGGTTATCGATGTCGAGGAACACGTCTGTGGGATCAGTTGAAGCTGGCGGTGACCAGAAATACCCCGGCGACGTGCGGCGGCCTCGGTTGAGGTTCGGCACCGTCGGCCATGGGTTCTAACCTGCGAAGACCTCGAACAAACGGCTCTACAGCATTAGTACACCTCTAGGAAGCTCGACAAGGCCTCAAAGGCGTTCAAAAATGGCGGTAAGTTGGTCGGCACCGTGCGACCGATCGTGCCCGCCATGGACGCCTTTGATCGAGCTCAAAATCCGTCACTCCTAGCCGGTTTCATGCAATGGATGCTAAAAGGAAAATGATCGCCGGCTAGTCCAGCGTCTATGTGCAAGATTTGATAACCTAAGAATGATCAGAGAGCGGAAATTCGAAGAAACCGTACCGTAATCTCAATTTGAGGCCGCCGGAGCAAAATCTGTTAATTCTCGGTGGATGCTGCACGGTTTGCTTCACGAATTGGAGGAGAGCAGCACCAACCTAGCGCGCTCCCGTGGCCCGGATTGCTTGACCGTGAGAACCCCTTTGGAGGGCTGTCCACAATCACCCGAACGTCGGTCGAAGCTTGATCGCCGCTGTGGCGGTCGTTCTCGGGCAAGGGATGCCAGAGCTCGGGGTTTTTGGCATCGGGGAAGTGGAGGTTGACCTCAGGGTGCTGCCTAGCCACTCGGGGAGGAGAGGGTGCGATGTTTTCGCGGTTTCTCGATCGAATAGAGAGGCGGAAGGCAGAGGAGATCGGTGTTTGCATGGGAGAAGAACACGAGCGATGGTCGCTTCGGTGGAGCGCGTGGAGCGCCTTAAGAAGACCCCGAAACCGACCCTGAGCTCGCTCGTTGAGGCCTGAAGCACCTGCTGGCGCTGGCTCCCCTCAGTGGCGCACGAGCAGCCTTCGGTGGCGTTGAGCAGACAGAGGCAAAGTCCACTGCTTCGGGTGCAAGTTTTGAGCAGTCACTCTATGACAGGTGAGTCCCAATTCCATTTTAACCTCTGAGATTAACTCCCTCTTACTGTTGTAAACAGTAATCCCCACAATACCCATGGTGATTTGAATTATCTACCCCTGAGCCATTTGAGTGGGTTAGAATTCAAATTGAGTGTTGTTTGTCTAAATTTCAGCACATGTTCAGTTTGAAATTCAAATAAGGTTTGAATTTGCTAAACTTAGCTCATGACAAGATCAACTCCAAATGGAGTGAAAATTGGTGTGTGAGCTGACAAAAATGTGCTGAGTAAGAATGTGCCTCCCACTTTTGAATTTATGGGATATAACAGTTTGAATTTGAATTTGAGTTGAAACCACCCTCTTTCTAGCTATACCCAAAAGGACCTCAAAAAGATTTTGAATTTGGATGAAACTTGGCATGGACATTCCTAGCAAGGTGTAGGAGTTTTTTATATGCCCAGCCCCTATATGATGCATGTGGGAAATGCCACTTCTGCATTGTGTGAGTTTGTTCTCTAATGATCATGTTGATGATGTTTACTTGCTCTTCAAATGTGTTCATCAAGTTTCTTCAAATGGTGTGCGTGTGTGTGCTGATGAACACTTGAATATGTGCCAAAAACCTAGGCCCTTACACATTTCATAGGAGTTTACTAGTTTTGTGAACCACCCTTGTCGCCAGGGAAGTTTATGAGTCGGGTATGGTCGGTTTTTGCTTTTTTGCTTCGCTAATCTACGGGTTATGGAAAGCGATAGAATGTGTCTAGCTACTGAACTCATGAGAATAATGATAATCAGAACTTTATGTTAATGAACATGAATCGGAGGGAGATCTAGGCAAGCTTGATTCGTGGAAGTGGTAGAATGAGATGGTGGTTTACTTGCTGTAGATCTAAGGACCGGTTCATGCGAGCCATGCTAGGAATACAGTGCCACCACAAGGCCAAATATGGGTGCGGCTTAGCTGACTAAATAGTTAAGTTGCTAGATTGTTATGGACCGTGGAAGGCGCGGGGAATGGGAGTCGAGTGAGGACTGCCCTGGGAACTGCATGGCACAAGAGGGGGCCCGTAGGTGGGAGAATTGGAGATTCTAGCCTGCTGGTGAAACCTTAGTGAGTCCATACATCTAGTAGCCCCTTTGTTAAGGCTATTTTGTGATCTCTTGGCCATACACCGACGGTTGTGTACTGGTATAATGGAGGTTCTGCAGTCGCCGACGGGTGACGAAATCACAAACTTGTGGGTAAAGTGGTGCCACCACTGCAGAGTATAAAACTATCATGATAGCCGAGCTTACGGTCACAAGCGCCTGGACAACCCACATGATTAGATGGGATGGTTATTGGGATGGTATTTGGTTTGGTTATTGGTTTGGTCATAGATGGACTTTGGATTTGGTTTTCGGGACTATTGAGTCCGGGTAATGAGATTGGTTGCATGACTGTTGAGTCATGGCAATGAGATTGATCTCGGTTATGAGATGGAATTGAATATGAGATGAGATGGTAGTGAATACGAGATGGTATTCATGAGCATGTGAAAAGTTGAGAAAGATAAATGTTCGGATGAGATATGAAAAGTGGTGAATCATGATGGAGGTATGTTGATGTTGAAATACATGTTGGGATTACATTCATTTAAAGCTAGTTGCGGTTTTTATCAAGTTTTGTGAAATAAACTTTGCTTTCTGCAATGAGCCTTTCTATAACTACCTTGCTGTGAGCTACATATCATATTTTCCCGCACTTGCTGAGTACATCATGTACTCAAACTTGCATTATTACGTCATCATTAGCAACAGGAGAGGAGTACTATGAAGACCACGTGGAGTATTAGACGTGTATTCTGCCCTCAACCTTGCCTGTGGAGTAGAGATGGAGCCGCTGCTGCTGCTTAGTTTGCTTCCGCTATAGTTTAGAAGACTTCCGCTGCTAGAATAGGACTTCCACTGCTAAGATAGACTTCCGCTGCAATAAAGAATGATGTAATAAAGTACTTGAATCTATTCATTCATGTTATATATATTCTGAATTCAGTTTGTGGATTATATGTGTATGTGTGATGAACATCCTAGGCACACATACGCATCAGTCCAGGTTACTCACAGAACCGGGGCGTCACAAACTCCAAAAAGTAGGAGCTCACACACATAAACATGAGAGTATGAGTTCACTATTTGGTCCTAAATACATTTAGGAATGCTCAAGCCAAGTTTCGTGCAAATCCAAACTCTTTGAGCCACTTTTGGAGACACTTGTAAAAAGGGCTATTTGAATGCAAATTCAAATTACAGCTAGTTTTCATCACTTGAATTCAAAAGTTTACTTCATATTCAAACTCAGCACATTTTTCTGAGTTAGTCCACCAATTTTCACCCTCATTGGAGTTCATCTTGTCAGGAGCTAAATTTGCATTAATTGAAAACTGAATTTGAATTTCAAATTCAAATGCGAAGCAAATTTAGCCAAACCAATTTTAAATTGAGGAGATCAAATTCAACTCATGACTTTGTGGCTAAGTCTACCATTTAAGTGTGAGTAGCTGGGATATTTGCAGCAAAAAGTGGAAAAGAATTAGAGGGGAGAGCTGGGACCCACTGGTCAGAGTGGAATTCACAGAACCGACTCAACCCGAGAGAAAATCACTCGTGCGACCGCTGAGCGCCGCGTGCAGGCCGCTCACCGACAGAGAGGCCACCGCACGGTGAAAATCGCGAGTCACAGCGCCAGCAAGACACACCACTCGGTCGTCTTCGCTGTGTCCCGGCTGAACCGACGCTCACACACCCCGCTGGTAGCTTCCGCAACCAAGCTTCTCACCGCCGCTCTCTGCTCCCCGGCGACCGGCCGATCCTGGCTGCTTCACGCACCGCCACCAGAGAAGAAAAGGTGCACCTGCTTGTGAGGAAGCTGTAGGAGGAAACCGTTTGCCGTTTCATGCGGTGTAGAGCATGAATTCCGAGTTTCCCTCCACGGTGTACCTTAGGGTTAGCAATCGGTTCGACGGTGAAATTTGTTGCACAGAGGCAACCGCCGGTTGAGCTGCAGCTCACACATGCTCTAGACACCCGTGTGCTTCTCCTCGAGCAAGAACCCGCAAGAACAACCACCCGAACCCTAGTTTCACCGATGAAAAGTCAGGCGGAGGATAGGGTCGCTGATGAGGTCTGGTTTGCCGGCTGTTTAGGTCCCAACCGAGGTCATGTCGTTCTTCCCGAGGCTTCCCTCAACGTGGTGACGCGATTAGCGCGCGAAGGGGGTGGTCGGAAAGACGGGAACGCGTTGCCGAAGTTGCACAGGGGCATAGCGCTCGTCGCATGCGAGCTACGGCGGTTACCGGTGGCAGCATGGTGTCCAATGTGTTCAGCGTCCAAATTTACGTGGGGGCGGCGAGTTTCACCGTCGCCAGCGAGCTAGGTCGCCGGGAACGCCGACCTCGCCGGCGCTTCGGCGGCTCGGAGCGGCAGTGTCGCGAGGTAGAAGAAGGGCACGGGTCCCATGTGTCAGTCACTGCTAAGCTAAGCGTGCGCACGGTTAGTTTAATTTAAATGGGCGGGCTCCGCTGTCAGTCACTGTTTAAGCGCCGGAGGTGATTTTCTTTAGGAAAATAATTCAGGGATCATCCCAGACTTTAGAAATTCATAACTTTAGGTAGAAGTGTCCAAATTCAGTGAACCAAATTTTGTTGGATTCATCTCTTCAAGTACTATCCAGCAAAACAAGTTTCGGCTTATGAAACTTATTCTTTTTCAAGAATTAATTCCCTAAATTTTAAACTGTTGGGAATTTTATCTGAAGAACTTCTTTATGGAAAATTCTGAAATTTTGCTAGGATGTTCATTTGAAAATCCTTGAGTCACAGGAAAATTTCAGATCTATTCCAGTTCATTTAGTCCCCTTAATGGTATGATTAAGTGAACTGCCCTGTGAAAATAGAAAAATGTACAGAAACATTTCTCAGATTTTCTCAAATCTTGTTTAGGGCATAACTTCCTCTAGGATTCTTCAAAGGACATGAAACCACTTCCATTAGAACCATCTCAAACTCTAGTTTCGAGAAAGTAATGGTTTGAGCCAGGAAAATCCCTGGAAATCCTTAAAGGCTCTAGTAATGACCAAATAAACATTTATTTGTACAGAGCTCAAATGAACTTTGTTTCAAATAAAACTTGGTCAAGCCTCTGGTTAGGATCCTACCAAGCCACCATAAAAAATTCAGAGCCAAAGGGGAAGGCTAGCTAGAGTTATGTTCTTTACATACTCAAGTTAACACATTGCATCTAAAGTGACATATAGTACGTTGCTTACGTGTAGTCGCTGAAGGCGAGGAAACCCTGGAAGTGCTGGACTTTCTCCTTCCGGACGAAGAACTAACATCCGACCAGCAGCAATAAGGAAAGCCCTGGTTTGCATTTGACAATGTTTATGAAGTTTTGCTTTGTATACATACTTAGCTTGAGGTAGTATGTGCATTAGGTGTAGGATGTATGAAACCCAACTGTATAGCCAGATTATTCCAAAAAGAATGAGTGTAGTATTTAAGTCCTAGCATAGCTCATGCTGTGCTTAATGTTTATAGACTTCTGCATAA
Source organism: Neostapfia colusana (assembly GCA_030760725.1). Classification (NCBI taxonomy): domain Eukaryota; kingdom Viridiplantae; phylum Streptophyta; class Magnoliopsida; order Poales; family Poaceae; genus Neostapfia; species Neostapfia colusana. The sequence goes on along the minus strand of JASWHV010000010.1, from coordinate 77,626,345 downwards.
GTCGAGTAGTTGGAATCTACTCGCGAGTATAGGCTTGGAACACACGGGATTGGTTCGAGTGATGTGAGATCACTTTAGTAAGAAAATGAGACTAGGCAGGGGCTAGGGCACAGCAAGAGGAAGTCTTGTGGGCGCAGCCCTGTCCATGTCGATTGAGGACCGATCCGTGTGCGGCCCATGCTGATAAAGTTTGAACATACCGAAGGCATATCGGATATATGGGCCCCGATAAACCGATGTGACCTAAACCTCTGGGTGTCGAGGCATAGCACACCGATTTATAGGTGTAGGTTGAGGGCAGCCAGGTGAAAATCTGCTAATGGGCATAGAGAGATGCTCTGTGTAGGAACCTCCTGCTCGTTTTGGTGCGACCGGTTTGACGTTCGGGCTGTTGGGTGAAAGGTTGTCCCGTACGACATCGGGTAAGCGTGCTGTGCAGCTCCACGGGTGGGCATACGTGACGTGCTCTTTGGGTATCCCTGCAGGTGTATATCGAGTCGATTCGCCGTCCCTCGCGATGACGAGTACCACTTGGTCACTGAGTCGTGACGTAGATTAATATATGAAATGATATGATTCAATATTGCTGTTATGATTAAATTGTATTTCTACATGTGTGCCACAAAATATTGCTCACTAAATTTAAGATTTCATGAACTATTGACATGTGGCTAAAAGATGAATTAAGGATGAACTTGTAGGCATGTCCTTTGCTGCAATGTGCCATCCTATGTTTGTATAACCTGCATGTAGAGTTTCATGTGTAGGTGAGTCAGTTAAGTCTTGCTGAGCCATCGTGCTCACGGTTGCCGCTATGAGTGTTTTTCAGGTGAGGACTACCCCACGGACTCGGGGTACGAGTCCACCGTCGAGGGCTACCCTCCGTCGGGGACCACGGCTGAGTGGGAGCCATACACGCTGCGCTGAGGACGCCTCGGAGGGAGAAGACGTGCTGGCAGGTACATTCACTCTCAACGATCAAGCAATCATCATATTATTTGATTCTGGTGCAACCCACAGTTTCATAAGTGCATCCTATGTGGCTAAGCATCAACTGCAAGTCTTCCCAACCAATTGCTCAAATATGATCTGCTCATCGGGAGGGAAGATTTCAGCAAATATGATGATTCTAAAAGCACTACTGTGCTTAGCTGGGAGGATATATCCCACCACCATGATAATCTTTACAGGTGTCACGCCCCAAATTTTGAAACCAAATAAAAATCAGTACAAAAATTTGGAAATTCTAAACATAAGTTCAATCCTGAAATGGGTGAGATGTATAAAAATACACATGTAGTACGACAAGAATCTAATAGCAGTACAAGGAATAAAATAAAGGTGAAAAGACATGTATGTATACATAAGTATGCATGTAGGTATAGTACACACGTATATACATATATGCATTTGAGTGTGTGTATACAACCAACAAATAAATTAGTTAAAATAGATAAGTTTAAACTAGAGTGAACGGCATTTGTGCGCATATACACGAATAAACGTAAAAAACCTCTAATTAAACCCGTATACAAATCGTGTACGAGAAATGCTAACTCAAAATACTAGTAAACTACCCAACGCAAGCCAAATCTAAATTCAAATCTGAATTCAAATGCAGTTATGTAACAAGATTAAAAAAAATTCTCCCCTTCCTGGGCTGGACCCATTTCCTTTTTCTCCCTAATTTTTCATGCAGCCCAGCCTGCCCTTTTCTTTTTTCCAGTGCGCAGCCCACATTTCCTCCCCTCACATTTTTCTCCAGCCCGGCCTGCTCTCCTCCTTCTTGTAACACCCCAAAACTTGTTAAGAGGGGAATTTAAAAAATTTTGGACGTATTGCATGTGGTGCAGAAATTCAAATTCAAATTGGAATTCAAATTAAACTCAAACAGAGAAGAAAAAGAAAAAGAAAAAAAGAAAAAAACAAACCCCCCGGCCAGTGGGCCGAAACCCACCAGCCGGCCCACCTCACCCCCGCGCCAGCCCGCAGCTGCGCGCCCCGTTTTCCTTTCACTGCCATGTGGGGCCCGCAGTCTTCTTCCTCCTCGCGCGCGTGCTCGGCCGAGCCCGGGACTTCTCTCTCCCCCGAATCGAAACCACCCCGGATACTCGCGTATCCCAGCCGAATTTTGGTTCTGGACGACGCAAACTCGATCACAACCGAAGCCGCCCTCCCCCGGCTATATAAACACCGGTATCGTCCTGATTTTCACCCGCGATCGGCTGTTTTCTTCCCGGTGAGAACCGAAGCTCCGATCACCGTTTTCTCTCGATCTTTGCTCGGGTTCTCTAATCTAACGCGCCGATCGTGTTCCCCCGCCTCCGGGGAATCACGCAGGTGCAGAAAACTCGGGGGTTTGCGCTTCAAACACAGCGCCAACGAGCATCGCCGTGAATTCATCTCGTACCTCATCGCCGACCACCGTCCAGGACCTCCGAGCTCAAGAAAAACCCCGAGGTGAGATCCCCGACCTCCCCTCTACCGATCTATGCCATGAAATCCCAGTTTTAGGAAGAATTGACGAAGATCCGAAGTTTTCCGGCGAGATCGCCGCCTTCCGCCGCCGCGCGCCGCCGGGCAGTGCCGCCCGCGCTCGATCAGAGCGACGTGGCCGCTTGTGCGCCGTCTATTTTAAATCGCACGGTGGAATTAAAACCCGCGCGTACCGGTTCGGCGATCTAATCTGAGCCGTCTGTTTTAAATCGGACGGTCCACGTCGGCCCCGCATTATAAAGGCTGGGATTCTTACGCGCTACCCCCTGGGGATCTTGGAAAATACGAGCTAGCCCCGGAAACTTCAGATCTAGCCCCTGGAACTTCAGAAATTCATGTAAATTCAATTAAAAATCAGTTTTAGCCCCTGAACTTAATAAAAATTTGCAAAACCCCTCTGTTATGCATAGTTAGGCCCCTGGGAATTCTTAAAATAATAAAATAGACCCTGTAGTAGGGTGAACTTACCTTTTTAACCCTATATGATATTCAATTTAGAAATTTGAATGTGTGACTAGGATTTAAATTTAAAAGGAAATACAAACACATTGTAAATTCAAGTTTAAATTCTACTAACACTAGGAAAACTTTAGAATGAACTAAAAATAAATTTTAGGCTGAAATGAAATCTGTTTGGGTGTGTTCATGTTTATTAGTTCTAGGAACACATTTTTAGGTTAATAAATAATTTTGAAAATGGGTAAAATAGATTTAAATTAGTTCACATCAGAGGAGAAGTTCAAAAATATATTATTTAATATTTTATTTCAGAACCTATTCTGTTTAGAAGAGGTGTCTTACTATTTTCATAATAAAGTTCACATTTAGGCATAGGAAATAAATCTGAAAATATAGCAACTAGGTATGCATAACTAGAAAATGATAAATGAAGTTTCCAAATCCAAAGATTTCAGTTTGGGATTTGTTAGAAGATCTGAAAACCCATTTGGAGTAGGAAATTACCTTCCATGCAAACTTGGTAGCTAAAGAGGGTATTAAAGAATTTGTTTAAATTGGAAATTCATATATAGTGTGCAAACAGAAATCTGAATACAAAAGTTAGAAATAATATACATATGTTTAAAAGTGCATGTAGGCCAAAAATCAACACACATAGAGTAACCACAACCCTTAGAAGTGTGAATGACTTTCATAGGTGTGAATGTTTGGTTTGTATGAAGTCAAAGTGTGAACTATGTCTTATAGATTGTTGTTTTCTTTTGCTATGTGTGATGGTATGAGTAGAACCTGCTCCAGAGCAAGTTCTTCCCTTCCAAGAACAAGACTTTCCATTCCCAGAGCAGCAGGAAGAGGGCAAGTGTCCTTGACCACTTTGATCCTATGCTAGGATGAGTAGATAGAGTTATTTGCATTGTCAATTGAAATATGAAACCCATGCTAGGATGTTTCTCTAGAATTGCATTATATTGTTTCCTTGTAGCTTGGGTTGGGATTTGTTTTATTATGTCATTCACTCATATTACTTGTGCTTAGACATGCTTAGAATGGGATAATTGGGATATGAGATCATCAGTTTATTTACCATACTCTTCAATGAGATATTATGAGTTATGTAGAGGTAGGGATCGAGGCAAGTTGGATGATTTGGTTGGTGCTGGGTGCACGAGACTCGGGTTTGTGTTTAGTACTTGCCTGGATCCTAAGGACCGGTTCATGGAGCATGTAACCTGGCTTTACCGTGCCAACCACATGCTGAGATGGGGCAGCTTGGCCAATTAATTAGGTGTATCCCCTGCGTAGTATGGTTGTGTTGGATGGTGTGGGGAATAGGTGTCAGCTGGACTACCATATGAACCGCAAGGCTCAAGAGGGGGGCCACTGCAGCGGGGTTGGAGCCTCTTGTATGCTGTTAGGGGTGAAACCTCAGTGGGCCCACGCTCGTCGGGAATCCCTTTGTAAAGGCTTCGTTGTGATCTCCTAGCTACACACCTGGGAAGTGTGAATGTGGTTCGTAGCCACTGGCATAATGGAGATTCTTTTAGTCCACCCGGCAACGGGGGATGAATCACTACATGTGGGTAAAGTGGTACAAACTCTGCAGAGTCAAAACTGTCATGACAGCCGTGCTCACGGTCAAGAGCGGCTTGGAATTATTCATGATTAGAGGATTGACGACTTTGGAAGTTGAGGATGTTAAGCGGGGAGCTTAACATTGGAAATGATGTTATGGTTATTTGATTATGATGATGGGTTGGGAGATTGGGACCATTTCATCTATGTAGTAATGTAGGTGCTTAATAAGCTAAGGTGATAGGTATTAATTGCGTAGTGCTTTAACCATGAGTTCAACCTCTCCTTGCTCTAGCCATGCATGACAAAATTTTCCCACACTTGCTGAGTACCATCGGTACTCAACCTTTCATATTTGTTGGTTTATATTGCTGCTCAAGTCAAGAGAATGATGTGGTGTTTAATGATCAAGACTTTGGATCCGAAGAAGGTTTCTAGGTTCATGGAGTCCCCCGGGCAACTCCTGTGATGGAGCCCACAAGAATAATATTCCGCTGCTATTTTATTTACATGTTATGAACTTATTATCGTCCATCGAGACGTATGCGTTGTAAGACATATTTATATTCGACACCTGGCTTGTAATAAATGATGTTTCACTATTTGTCATCACATGTATGAGAAAATGATTCTGGCATACATGTGATATTCACTCAATTGTTCTTCGGAGAAACTGGGTGTGACAGAAGTGGTATCATAGCCAAGGTTGCCCGTAGGAACGTGGACCTAGGTAGAAATGGACGTATTTAAGGACCCTATTTTCTTAAAAACTATTTTACAAAGGTGTGGGTTGAAAAGTGTTATTTAATGGGGTCACTTTATTCATCTTACCCAACTTTTATTCAAAATAGGATTTTCGTTTAAAACCTTATCTAACTTAAGTTTAAATTCTTTATGTTTTAGATGGTTCGCATGATCCGCACCGCTCGCAAGTCCATCGGAGGGAGAGTTCCCGTAGTTGCCCTTGCCCTGATAGAGGAGAGTCGTCCGGTGACGTACCTCTCCTACGGATTGGCAGTAGGAGGCTTGTTGCGCCGTCTTCGACGCATGCTCCAAGCCGCCGGCAATACGGGCAAGCTAATCATACACTACAGCTCCACCCGGACCATCCGGGAGAAGCGGGAAGAATGGAGTTCGGAAATGAGGATTATCCATGAAAATCAGCTGCTTAAGATCCACCGCTCTCCAGCTTGTCGAGCGACACAGGTCGATGCGGAGAAGGATGTCACCTGGGAGGCCATCACCTGCCAGAGTCGCATCTACCGTCGCCACCTGGACAGGACTGAGTACATGTATGCTCTCCAGCGTGAGAGTGGTACGACGGAGTACAAGTACCCGCCAGTGCAGCAAGGGACTTCCCATGAGCATATGGACCTGTGTTTGGAGGATGCTGCTTTGCTCAACACACGACTGCAGGAGTGTCAGCAGGAGCTTCAGGATGTTCGTGACGCCCTGAAGGAGACCGAGGCGTTGCTTCGAGCCAGCTTGAGGGCGAGAGAAAGAGGAGATGGGAATGAACTGTGTGTCACCGTAAATGACACATGGACTCCTGACTCCCCAGATCGCCGGGCGATCAGGCGTCGTCGCACTTCTCCACCAGCAGCCTCCCCACCCAAAGCGGAGTCAGAAGGCAGCTGCAATAATGAGGAAGATCCCGAGGAGCCAGCTCAGTGATACGAGACGTGTAGAGTCCTTCCCCATAGTTCAGCAGGTTATCGAGTAGGCGAGTCAATACCTTAGTTAATAGTGTGTTAATGTGTGGTGTGTGACGTGAGTTATGGAAGCCATGAGCAATTGTCCACAACCTTGTCTTCAGGTTGCTTTGCTTCGATGTGTGAACCCCTATGAAATTAATAGTGCATTTATTTTTGCGTGAGACATGAACCCTCAGAAAAATATAAATACAACAAGGCCTCAACATTACAAAGTGTAAACAAGTAAAATTGGTAAGATAATGCGTAATGCTTTAAATTGACATTTGGTTGATCATGATAGATGGCCGGAAGAGGAAAGGGTTGTGGTGCCAACCCCGCCAACAACAACGATGAGGCCGGCAACCCTCATCTTTCTGGAGGCCAAGACAGGGGTGGTCGCCGTGAAGGAGTTGATCCCATCCACCAAATGCTTGAGAATCAAAATCAGCTCATCCAGAACCTGACTCAAGTGGTGGCCAACTTGCACCAAGCTCCACCTCCACAAGCTGCACCACGCCAACCAAGGTTGAGTGAGTTTCTAGGGACTCAACCTCCAAAGTTTGCAAGTGCTGCTGAACCTCTGGAGGCAGATGATTGGCTAAAGACCATTGAGAGCAAGATGAGGATTATACAATGCCAAGGGTATGAGAGGGTGCTGTTTGCCTCTCACCAATTGCATGGACCTGCTGCTGATTGGTGGACCGCCTACGTGGCCGCCCATCATGACCCCGAGAACATCACTTGGGAAGAGTTCAAGCGTAGCTTCCGCAACCATTACATACCAAGGGCTGAACTCAAAAACAAAAGGAAGGAGTTCTTGGAATTGCAGCAAGGAAACATGACTGAGGGAATACCTCACTAAATTCACTCAGCTATCCCGTTATGCCCCACGGGACATAGAGACTGATGAGCAGAAACAGGATTGCTTTGTGGAAGGACTCACAACAGAAATGCAGTGTGCAATGTCCTCCAACGAGTATGAAAGCTTCCAAAAGATGGTGGATAGAGCATTTGTTGTAGAAAGGAAGCTGAAGGCCTTGGAAAATAAAAACAAGAGGAAGGCGGGATGGTCACACCAAGCTTCGGGTAGCAACACACGCCCACGTCTGATGCAGCAACCCGCAGGGCAGACGAGCCGTGCTGCGGTACCCTACTCAGCACCCAGAGGGTACAACCTGAACTTCAGGCCTCCGTAAGCACCAACACAGCCACAACGTCAGTTTGTACAGCAGCCTCGACCCACATATCAACCCCGACCAGCAGTACAAGGACCCCCAAATCAACCCCAAGACAACAAAGGCCAGACACCTAAGGTTGGGGTGCAATGCTTTAACTGTGGTGAAGTGGGGCACTACGCCCATAAGTGCCCAAAGAAGAAGCCCGTGCAGCCGCAACAGCAGAATGTGATGCAAGGACGGGTGAACCACGTGACCATGGAAGAAGCTCAAGAGGCACCCGACGTGGTAGTTGGTAAGTTTCCTGCCAATTTACACATTGCAACCCTGTTGTTCGATTCTGGTGCTACCCACTCGTTCATTGCCCAAGGGTTTGTTAACAAGCATGATCTAGCAACAACACAAATGAACCATATGCTAGCAGTAAACTCTCCAGGTGGAGAAATAAGGACAAGACAAGTGTGTCCCAAGGTGAATCTAGACATTAATGGGGTAGTATTTACTGCCAACCTCATAGTGATAGATTCACAAGGGATAGATATTATTTTGGGCATGGATTGGTTGACCAAACATAAGGGAATCATCCATTGTTCGACCAGAACGGTGGAACTAACTCACCCTAGTGGCACAAGAGTAAAGTTTATAACCATACAAGAGCCTAGGAGGGACATTAAATTAAATCAAGTTGAGGTGAAAGTGGAGGAGATCAGGATTATCAGGGAGTATCCAGACATTTTTCCAGAGGAGTTGCCAGGTATGCCTCCCGATCGTGAAGTGGAATTCGCGATTGAGCTAGTGCCTGGAACAGCTCCGATATACAAGAGACCTTATCGGATGGAATCCAAGCAGCTGGGAGAACTCAAGGATCATTTGAGAGAGTTGACAGAGAAGGGGTACATTCGTCCTAGTTCCTCACCATGGGGAGCTCCAGTGATATTTGTGCCCGAGAAGGACGGAACCCAAAGGCTATGCGTAGACTACCGTGCCTTGAACGAAGTAATCATCAAGAACAAGTACCTATTACCCTGCATTGAAGACTTGTTTGATCAGTTGAGGGGAGCTTGTGTGTTCTCGAAAATTGATCTCAGGTCGGGATACCACCAACTTAAGATAAGGCAAACTGATATTCCAAAGACAGCTTTCGTATCTCGGTACGGACTGTATAAATACACCGTCATGCCTTTCGGGCTAACTAATGCCCCGGCATACTTCATGTATCTCATGAACAATGTATTCATGGAATATCTGGACAAATTTGTGGTGGTTTTCATAGATGACATTCTCGTCTTCTCCAAAGATGAAGAGGAACATGAGAAACATCTAAGATTGGTGTTGCAGAAGCTGAGAAAACACCAACTATATGCCAAGTTGAGCAAGTGTGAGTTTTGGCTGAAGAGAGTTCACTTCTTAGGACATATAATCTCGGAGGGAGGAATCTCCGTAGATCCCGCCAAGATTGAGGATGTACAGAAGTGGAAGACCCCTGAGAATGTCGGGGAAGTTCGAAGCTTCTTGGGATTGGCTGGATACTATCGACGGTTTATTGAGTGATTCTCCAAGATCTCGAGACCCCTCACCAAACTGTTGGAGAAGGGAATCACATTCACATGGACGCCGCAGTGCGAGATGAGTTTTCAGGAGATAAAGAAAAGATTGACAACATCCCCAGTGCTAGTTATGACAGATATGCAGAAGAACTTTTCGGTGTACTGCGATGCCTCTGGAAACGGGTTGGGATGTGTTCTCATGCAAGAAGGGCATGTCGTGGCTTACGCGTCCCGGCAGCTCCGGAAACATGAGAAGAACTATCCTACACATGATCTAGAACTAGCCGCAGTGGTACACGCGTTGAAAATTTGGCGGCACTACTTGATGGGGAAGAGGACAGAGATATATACAGATCATAAGAGTTTAAAGTACATTTTCACACAGCCAGATCTCAACCTCAGACAAAGGAGATGGTTAGAGCTAATCAATGACTTTGATGTGGGCATCAACTATCATCCTAGGAAAGCGAACGTCGTGGCAGATGCTTTAAGCCGGAAAGTGCAGGTCAATAGGTTGAGCTTGAAGGACATGCCTACAGAATTGAAGGAAGAGGTTATAAAACTCAATCTATGCCTGGTGAATAGTGGTGAGGCCATCGCCATGGATGTAGACTCCACAATAGAGAAAGACATCCGAAATGGTCAGAAGAATGATGAGAAGATACAAGAGATTAGAGAACTCATCAAGGAAAATAAAGCCCCTGGTTTCAGAGAGGATGAACAAGGTACGGTGTGGCACGGGAAAAGAATCTGTGTGCCTGAAGTGAAGGAGATCCGTGAATTGATTTTGAAGGAGGCTCATGATTCTGACTATTCCATTCATTCTGGGAGTACGAAGATGTACCAGGACCTCAAGAGCAGGTATTGGTGGTATGGCATGAAGCGAGATGTCGCGGAACATGTTGCCCTATGTGACACATGTCGGTTGGTGAAAGTGGAACATCAACGACCCGCGGGATTATTGCAACCACTTAAAGTGCCTGAATGGAAATGGGAAGAAATCGGTATGTATTTCATAGTGGGATTGCCTAGGACCCAATCAGGATATGATTCGATATGGGTCATCATCGACAGGCTGACCAAGGTAGCTCATTTCATCCCCATGAAAGAAAGCTACAGCGGATCCAAATTGGCAGAGTTGTACATGTCAAGGATCGTGTGTTACCATGGAGTGCCAAAGAAGATAGTTTTGGATCGAGGGACACAGTTCACCTCAAGGTTCTGGCAGAAGTTGCATGAAACGTTGGGAACCCATCTGAATTTTAGTTCTGCCTATCACCCCCAAACTGACGGGCAGACGGAAAGAACCAATCAGATCCTTGAGGGTATGCTGAGAGCGTGTGCACTCAAAAACAATCGGAGTTGGGATAAGAACTTACCGTATGTGTAGTTCTCCTATAACAACAGCTATCAGGCTAGTATGAAGATGTCACCGTTTGAAGCTTTATATGGAAGGAAGTGCAGAACTCCACTATTTTGGAACCAAACGGGGGAAAGCAAAGTGTTTGGGCCCGAAGTACTACAAGAAGCCGAGGAAAAGGTGAGGGAAATCCGCAACAACTTGAGGATAGCACAGACATGAAAAAAGAGCTATGCCGATGTACGAAGAAGAGAACTCGTTTTCAACGTGGGGGACTATGTCTACCTCAAGGTGTCCCCTATTCGAGGACTTTGTCGGTTCAAGGTGAAAGGGAAGTTATCACCCCGATACATTGGACCCTTTCAAGTTCTGGAGAGGAAAGGCGAAGTGGCGTATCAACTAGAATTACCGGCTCGCCTATCGGATGTGCATGACGTATTCCATGTGTCACAGCTCAAGAAATGTCTGAGAACACCTGAAGAGATGTTACCCATGAATGAGGTTGACGTAGCTGAGGATCTGTCTTATGCCGAGCAACCATCCAAGATTTTGGAGACAATGGAACGCCTCACAAGAAATAAAAGAATTCGGATGTGCAAGGTGCAGTGGAAGCATCATTCGGAAGAGGAAGCCACATGGGAGCGAGAAGACGAACTTAAGGCACAGTTTCCGGAATTGTTTTCCTAGAACCACCAATCTCGAGGACGAGATTTCTTTTAAGGGGGGTAGAGCTGTAACACCCCAAAACTTGTTAAGAGGGGAATTTAAAATTTTTTGGACATATTGCATGTGGTGCAGAAATTCAAATTCAAATTAGAATTCAAATTAAACTCAAAACAGAAAAGAAAAAGAAAAAGAAAAGAAGAAAAAACAAACCCCCCGGCCAGTGGGCCGAAACCCACCAGCCGGCCCACCTCACCCCCGCGCCAGCCTGCAGCCGCGCGCCCCGTTTTCCTTTCACTGCCATGTGGGGCCCACAGTCTTCTTCCTCCTCGCGCGCGCTCGGCTGAGCCCGGGACTTCTCTCACCCCCGAATCGAAACCACCCCGGATACTCGTGTATCCCAGCCGAATTTCGGTTCTGGACGACGCAAACTCGATCACAACCGAACGCCGCCCTCCCCCGGCTATATAAACACCGGCATCGTCCCGATTTTCACCCGCGATCGGCTGTTTTTCTTCCCAGTGAGAACCGAAGCTCCGATCACCGTTTTCTCTCGATCAGAGCGACGTGGCCGCTTGTGCGCCGTCTATTTTAAATCGCACGGTGGAATTAAAACCCACGCGTACCGGTTCGGCGATCTAATCTGAGCCGTCTGTTTTAAATCGGACGGTCCACGTCGGCCCCGCATTATAAAGGCCGGGATTCTTACGCGCTACCCCATGGGGATCTCGAAAAATACGAGCTAGCCCCGGAAACTTCTGATCTAGCCCCTGGAACATCAGAAATTCATGTAAATTCAATTAAAAATCAGTTTTAACCCCTGGACTTAATAAAAATTTGCAAAACCCCTCTGTTATGCCTAGTTAGGCCCCTGGGAATTCTTAAAATAATAAATTAGACCCTGTAGTAGGGTGAACTTACCTTTTTAACCCTATATGATATTCAATTTAGAAATTTGAATGTGTGACTAGGATTTAAATTTAAAAGGAAATACAAACACATTGTAAATTCAAGTTTAAACTCTACTAACACTTGGAGAACTTTAGAATGAACTAAAAATAAAATTTAGGCTGAAATGAAATCTGTTTGGGTGTGTTCATGTTTATTAGTTCTAGGAACACATTTTTAGGTTAATAAATAATTTTGAAAATGGGTAAAATAGATTTAAATTAGTTCACATCAGAGGAGAAGTTTAAAAATATATTATTTAATATTTTATATCAGAACCTATTCTGTTTAGATGAGGTGTCTTACTATTTTCATAATAAAGTTCACATTTAGGCATAGGAAATAAATCTGAAAATATAGCAACTAGGTATGCATAACTAGAAAATGATAAATGAAGTTTTCAAATCCAAAGATTTCAGTTTGGGATTTGGTAGAAGATCTGAAAACCCATTTGGAGTAGGAAATTACCTTCCATGCAAACTTGGTAGCTAAAGAGGGTATTAAAGAATTTGTTTAAATTGGAAATTCATATATAGTGTGCAAACAGAAATCTGAATACAAAAGTTAGAAATAATATACATGTGTTTAAAAGTGCATGTAGGCCAAAAATCAACACGCATAGAGTAACCACAGCACTTAGAAGTGTGAATGACTTTCATAGGTGTGAATGTTTGGTTTGTATGAAGTGAAAGTGTGAACTATGTCTTATGGATTGTTGTTTTCTTTTGCTATGTGTGATGGTATGAGTAGAACCTGCTCCAGAGCAAGTTCTTCCCTTCCAAGAACAAGACTTTCCATTCCCAGAGCAGTAGGAAGAAGGCAAGTGTCCTTGACCACTTTGATCCTATGCTAGGATGAGTAGATAGAGTTATTTGCATTGTCAATTGAAATATGAAACCCATGCTAGGATGTTTCCCTAGAATTGCATTATCTTGTTTCCTTGTAGCTTGGTTTGGGATTTGTTTTATTATGTCATTCACTCATATTACTTGTGCTTAGCCATGCCTAGAATGGGATAATTGGGATATGAGATCATCAGTTTATTTACCATACTCTTCAATGAGATATTATGAGTTATGTAGAGGTAGGGATCGAGGCAAGTTGGATGATTTGGTTGGTGATGGGTGCACGAGACTCGGGTTTGTGTTTAGTACTTGCCTGGATCCTAAGGACCGGTTCATGGAGCATGTAACCTGGCTTTACCGTGCCAACCACATGCTGAGATGGGACAGCTTGGCCAATTAATTAGGTGTATCCCCGGCGTAGTATGGGTGTGTTGGATGGTGCGGGGAATAGGTGTCAGCTGGACTACCATATGAACCGCAAGGCTCAAGAGGGGGCCACTGCAGCGGGGTTGAAGCCTCTTGTATGCTGTTAGGGGTGAAACCTCAGTGGGCCCATGCTCGTCGGGAATCCCTTTGTAAAGGCTTCGTAGTGATCTTCTGGCTACACACCTAGGAAGTGTGAATGTGGTTCGTAGCCACTGGCATAATGAAGGTTCTTTTAGTCCACCTGGCAACGGGGGATGAAATCACTACATGTGGGTACAGTGGTACAAACTTTGCAGAGTCAAAACTGTCATGACAGCCGTGCTCACTGTCAAGAGCGGCTTGGACTTATTCATGATTAGAGGATTGACGGCTTTGGAAGTTGAGGATGTTAAGCGGGGAGCTTAACATTGGAAATGATGTTATGGTTATTTGATTATGATGATGGGTTGGGAGATTGGGACCATTTCACCTATGTAGTAATGTAGGTGCTTAATAAGCTAAGGTGATAGGTATTAATTGCGTAGTGCTTTAACCATGAGTTCAACCTCTCCTTGCTCTAGCCATGCATGACAAAATTTTCCCACACTTGCTGAGTACCATCGGTACTCAACCGTGCATATTTGTTGGTTTATATTGCTGCTCAGGTCAAGAGAATGATGTGGTGTTTAATGATCAAGATTTGGACCCGAAGAAGGTTTCTAGGTTCATGGAGTCCCCCGGGCAACTCCTGTGACGAAGCCCACAAGAATAATATTCCGCTGCTATTTTATTTACATGTTATGAACTTATTATCGTCCATCGAGACGTAAGCGTTGTAAGACATATTTATATTTGACACCTGGCTTGTAATAAATGATGCTTCACTATTTGTCATCACATGTATGAGAAAATGATCCTGGCATACATGTGATATTCACTCGGTTGTTCTTCGGAGAAACCGGGTGTGACACTTCTCCTGGCGCACAGCCCATTTCCCCTCTCCCCCAAGCGGCCCAGCTCTCTCTTTTCCTCCTTCTTTCTTGGCGCAGCCCGCTTCCCTCCTTCTTGTGCATTGCCTAGCCCGGCCCGGCGCAGCCCTTCTTGTTCCCCCAGCGCCTCACCTTCTTTCCTCTCGGACAGAGCCGCCGCCTCCTTCAGAAATCGTGCCGGCACCAGTCACATCGCCGGAAACGCGCCGGCCACCCGCAGCAGCCCATGCCTGCGCCTTCAACACCCAGCTTTCCGACCGCCGAGAGCCCTCCACCGCCTCCCTTTTCTTCCCCAAATTCCGGCCGCCCCTGTCAAATCGTCGAGTGCCAGACCCTGGCCACCCCGCCTCTGTCCCATCGACGCGGCACCGCCAGGAGGCACGCTGGCACCGGTCATGTCGATTGCACTGTGCGTGACGTATCCCCCCACGTCTCTGGGTTGTCTACCATGGGAATCCCAGCCGCCCGTCGTTTCAGACAGAGAAGTCGGCCGCACCGAAGCACTGCCTCGCCACCACCTCTCCACGCTATAAAAGGCCGGTGCCGCCCCTTCACGATGCTCACACCACTCCCACAAAGCTCCTGAACCAGTGGCTGAATGGATCCGAGCACCGTCCGAAGCAATTCTTGAAGTTCGTCCCTTTCTTCTCCAACTCCAGCGATCTCCCAAAAATCCGGCGCCGGTGAGCTTTCCTACTCCCTCTTTAACTTCCCTCAGCGTCTCTAGTAACTCATGGAGTAGCGCCGCCCACTGGAGCTCGCGCTAAAGCACGGTAGGAGGCCCGCACCATTGAGCCGATGCCCTCGTCGCCGCTTGACATTGCCGGCTACCATGGGGCGCTCCCCGGCTTTGCCGAGCTGTCTAGAATGTTTCCATCGCCTCAGTGAAGGAATGTAGCATAGCCAAATGGGTAGGGAGCAAGCTCAAGCGCCGCAGCTATGTGAGCACCGAGCACCGCCACTCCATGGCCGCCTCGGCCGCCACCGGCCACTCTGGAGCCTCCCCCGGCCTTGCCGAGCACCGCGACAGCTTCTGTACATGCCCATGAGCTCGTAGGGGTGACTAAACCCAAGCAATAGAGAGTGTGCTTGTGTTTCCATGGTGAACAGCCGCTGCTGCCACCTCCGGCGAGCCGCCGCCGCCGCCACGGTGATTTGCACCGTCGCCAACCACTCCTGTTAGGCTTGCCATGTCATGTAGATCACCGGCAAGCAATCCGTTAGGGTATGCAAAGAAAAAGCTCGGGCAACGGCTAGCCACCGGCGACCCACTGCCGTCACCGGTGACCTCTAGTAGTCCCTCCGACAAACTCCTAGGCATAGCGTCACAGCCGTTGGGCTCCCCGCGTTGTGTAGATCACCGGCGCACATTTCTCTAAGTCAATCCTTTGCCCATACCTCTAGCTTGCCTACG
The DNA here is from genome assembly GCA_030760725.1 of Neostapfia colusana. NCBI lineage: Eukaryota > Viridiplantae > Streptophyta > Magnoliopsida > Poales > Poaceae > Neostapfia > Neostapfia colusana. The sequence continues at coordinate 77,610,778 of JASWHV010000010.1, read as the reverse complement.
TCTAGCGCGGCACATGCGTCAGGAAGCCAGCGCCCTACTGCCTGTGTAAAATATCACACGATTAAGGCCGGCATAGCTCCAGCTGCCGCAACCTTGGATGCCCAGGAAATGCGCCGGCACTGCTGTCTTCTCCGCCAGCCCATACCCAGAAACAGTGGACAGCTCACGTCAGCGCACACACACTCCTCCTTTTTCTGTGAGCCACCGCCATAGTCCAATCAGTCACGTACACAAGAAATGTCAGCCCGGCCACCGCCTCGCCTCAAGAACTTCCTTCCCTCGCCTATTTAAGCCTTCCTCCTATTATAACCTGAGTGCAACACAAACCCCATAATATCCACAACCATTCAAAAAAAACTGGACTTCCTGCTCCAGAATTTTTTCCCAATCAGCTAGCTCGTTCTCCCACTCCGGCGAGCACAAAATCAAATTCGGGTGAGACAATGCTTCTCAATTACCCTTTTATTTAGCGCCCTTAGCACACGTCCGACAGGCTCCACACTTGCATGCATGACTTGAGCTCCTTTAGGCCGTGTGCACAAAGCACCGCAACCCGCCGTCGACGGCCGCCCTGAGACAAATCCTGGCCCGACCGAGCCTGCGGTTCTCACCCACACATGCCTGCGCGTATTCCCAGTAAAAAAACTCACACACAAACATGCGCGCACAAGTAGTTAGTTGAGCGCCGCCGCAATAGTCATCTCCGGCGACTCTCTAGCACTGTTCCGTCGACCGAACCGGCTGGGCACCACCCCAAACTAACTCCCCATCTCGCTTAGGAAACCGGCACATAGATCGTTGCACCTCCCAAGGAAAAAGTCCAAACCCCGACAGACCGCTGACAAGCACTACCACGTCGACAGGTACCTGCTGACGTGGCGAGCCAGTTGAGCGGACCCACGCACACGTGGCTGCCACCTCGACTCCACCTATGCTCGCCCCAGCAACCTCGGTCGCCACGTTCTCAGTATCAGCCTGCCTTTTGCGCGGACCCAGTCCACACGGACCGGAGACCCAGCGTTGGTAGACTGGGTCTAAGGTTCAGGGCACATAGAAAATTGTTAAGGTCACCCACTAGTGTACACATAAACCTATAAATTATATTCCTAAGTGTAGAATTCTTTTTCCAAAAAATGGTCATAAATTGACAATCCAACTCCAAGTAAAATATACTCTTTGCCAAAAGTCCTCTAGAACTCCCTATGACCACATTACTGAGACTTTGTTTGAGTTTTTGGAGTTCTTTTGGATTTAGCACTTATCCGAGCAAATTATGTACTGTAGAAAAATGAGGAATTTGATAAGGAAGCCGAAGATCCAGACTACGAAGAACTTCTAATAGCCTGTGAAGGCAAGCTCTAACCCCCTTGATCATGATTTCTCCTATGAATTTGCGAAATTACCCTGTTAGCCTGTTTTCAATATGCATGATTTTTGTGATTACTTTTAAATGTTGTAGTAGCTAAGACGAATTTGCTAGTGGTCGCTTAGTCACGTGGTTGACATGTGACGTGCCACGAACCCTCCTTGACCTTGTCAACTCCTCCTTGATGCCCTAAGACTCCGTCATCACAATATAACGTGATGACGTGTGTAATCTCTCGAAAGTAGAATGCTTAGGAACCCTCGCGATGTTCACATCGCGTCTCACTACAATTAATCATCGGATTTGTGAAAAGTGTGAAAGGTGTCTTGGTGGTGTGAGTTAGGAAATGGGGCGGGGATGGTGTTATACCACCTGAGTGGAGTGAAGTGGGAAAAGGGGATGGTTGAGGTGGGATTGGTGAATGAGTAGTGTGTGCTACGGTGTAGTCCACCTGTCATGGACGGAGCCGCCTCACCAACTCAAGGACTAGTTCATATGACCTCGTCATAGTGATTCCGTATGACCACAGAACCTGTATGGGCAGGATTCCCTCTACCTTCTTGGTGACTTCCACAAGAGCCACCTGGCAGCAAGTAGGGCACGGGGGACCAGGAAAAGACATGGGGGAGTCATTGCCCGTGGTCCGTCTGGGAGAGTAATTACCCGAATAGCCCATGGGTGCGTCCTGAGGTGTGATTGTGGGGTTACTCGGGGAAGATGAGGCGAACGTTACACTACTCCCTTGCTAGGAGAGCTTGACCTGTGGGTAAAGCGTACAACCTCTGCAGAGTGTAAAATCCGGATATCCATTGTCACGGTATTGGCACACTATGTTCCGAGCTCTTGTTGATTAGTCTTACCATGTTTTCTTGATGTGGTTGAGTGGCAGTGTGTGCCGTGTTTTGGATATGATGGCCGTGTGCTGGAACTAGTAAAGCCATGGGGCTTGAATGTTCGAATAAAATTTAGGGAACTGGAAGGATGGAGTTCAACTCCCCCAGGTCCCACCAACTAAAATCAGGATACGGTTACCTCTTTTGCTTTGCAAAACCTTCTTTTAAAAGCAACCCTGCATGAATGCTTTTCGGCAACTCTAAGCCGTATAGTCCTGCCTTGCTACGACCTCCTTGCATGAAACACATCTCCTTGAGTAGTGTTAGGGCTTGCTGAGTACCTTCCGTACTCACTCTTGCCTTCTTCACAACCCTCAGATGCGGAGGAAGAAAGCGAAGAAGAAGACGAAGCGCGATTCAATGACGAGTCGGTCTAGTCCCACGCCCAAGGCTGCCTGAGGGCTGGGTGTCGCCCATTCCGCTGTAGTTCAATATTATCTTTCTGTTTAATTAGTGGCCCTGTGAGGCCAATGAACTGTAACCTCAGAATTGCTTGTAAGACCTTAACGGTCCCATCGTGAATAAGTTAATGTATGGAACTCGATACATTCTGTTGTGCGTACCAACTACTGATCCAGGGATTGGTACAAGATGCACAAGTGGGCCCCATGAGAGGTGGGTCCCGACAACGGGACAGAAGATTGATGCAATCTTAGGGATGTCATGGTTACGCTACCATGGCGATGTCCTGGAAACTCTATCATGGGTGGTCCATTTGAATTCTCCATTCCACCGTCCGCATTCAATGGTATTAGACAACCCTGTCCCGGAAGTTTCAGCAACTTATAACACAGAAGCTTTCAAGTTAGAGGACATCCCCGTAGTCCGAGAATACCCCGACGTGTTTCCGGATGATCTCCCGGGCATGCCACCTGAACTGGATGTGGAGTTCAAGATTGAACTTGCACCGGGACTACTCCCATATCATGGAGACCGTATAAAATGGCTCCGAACGAGCTGGCTGAGTTGAAAGAACAGCTCAATGATTTGTTGAGCAAAGGCTTCATTATACCGAGTTCCTCGCCTTGGGGATGCTCGGTGCTGTTTGTCAAAAAGAAGGATGAAACCTTGAGGCTGTGTGTGGATTACCGGCCGCTCAACGCCGTCACCATCAAGAACAAATACCTACTGCCCCGCATTGACATACTGTTTGATCAGCTTGTGGGTGCAAGTGTGTTCTCCAAGATGGATCTTCGCTCCGGGTAACATCAAATAAAAATCCGGGCAGAGGATATTCCGAAGACGGCCTTCTCGATGAGATATGGACTATATGAATATCTCGTCATGTCTTTTGGTCTCGCCAACGCTCCGGCACATTTCATGTACCTCATGAACTCGGTGTTCATGCCGGAGCTAGACAAGTTCGTTGTGGTGTTCATTGATGATATCTTGGTTTTCTCCAAGACAGAAGCAGAACACGCCGAACACTGGAAATCGTTCTTCAATGATTGCAGGACCATAAGCTCTATGCAAAGATCAGAAAATGCGAATTTTGGATCAGCCAAGTGCCATTTTTGGGACATATCATCTCAGCGGAAGGCATTGCGGTTGACCCAAGCAAAATTGAGCAAGTGCTGAAATGGAAAGCCCCCACTTCTGTCCATGAAGTCAGAAGCTTTCTCGGTTTAGCGGGATACTGCCGGAGATTCATCCCGAGCTTCTCCATGCTTGCTAAGACGATGACTGAACTATTAAAAAAGGGGGCGAAATATGTTTGGAACTCAGCATGTGAAGGAGCGTTCCAAGCATTGGTGAAGCATCTCACAACAGCCCCGGTCTTAGCTCAACCGGATACGACTAAGCCCTTCGACGTGTATTGTGATGCGTCCGGTATCGGGCTCGGCTGCGTGTTGATGCAAGAAGGACGTGTGGTCATGTATGGATCACGCCAACATCGAAACCATGAGCAGCACTATCCGACTCATGATCTTGAGCTCGCTGCTGTAGTTTTGGCGCTGAAAATGTGGAGACACTATCTCCTGGGGAATTTGGTGCATCTCTACACCGACCACAAGAGCTTAAAATATATCTTCACCCAGAAGGAGCTGAATATGAGGCAAAGGAGGTGGTTAGAACTAATCAAAGACTATGAGATTGAGATTCATTACCACCCCAGCAAGGCGAATGTGGTTTCCGATGCGCTGAGTCAGAAGTCACATGTCCATAACCTCACCATTGCACCGGTGGAAGAGGAAGAGCCGAGTTTATACTTGGTTCCTCATGTATCACTCTACAACCTTGCTATCATCCCTACTATTAGGGAGGATATCATTGTAGCTCAAAAGATTGACAAGGGCATGGCACATCTCCGGAGACGGATAGACAGCGGGGATATCAAATGTTTCCAGAAATACAATGAGGGGACGCTGTGGTTCAATGACCGCATAGTCATACCTCGGAATATGGAGCTGAGGAAGAAGATCCTTCATGAAGCTCACTTGTCTAAATTCTCCATTCATCCGGGCAGCAACAAAATGTACCATGATTTAAAAAGAAAATTTTGGTGGACACGGATGAAACGGGAAGTGGCTAAATACGTATCCGAGTGCGATACGTGTAGACGAGTGAAAGCGGATCACATGAGAAAATCGGGGCTGTTGCAACCCCTGAAAATTCTAGCATGGAAGTGGGAAGGTGTGAGCATGGATTTCATAGTGGGATTACTCCTGACTTCCAACAAGCATGATTCCATTTGGGTAATCGTTGACCGGTTAACCAAGTCGGCTCAGTTCATTCCCGTGCATAAAGATGGCACCATATGAAGCCCTCTACGGTCGCAAATGACGCACCCCATTGAACTAGTGCGAGTCCGGTGAAAGGGTCACATTCGGGGTTGATGTGGTGAACGATGCCGAAAAGCGCATTCGGATGATTCAAGCCAACTTGAAGGCCGCTCAATCCCGGCAGAGAAGTTACGCTGATAAGAGGCGTAGGCCGCTACACTTCGACGTCAGCGAACACGTGTACCTCCGTGTATCTCTGATAAAAGGCGTGCACCGATTTGGCGTAAAGGGGAAGCTCGCTCCCCGATTTATTGGACCCTATGCTATCAACGAGAAGTGTGGACCAGTGGCGTATAGTCTGGAGCTACCCGCATCTCTCGCTGGTGTTCACGATGTTTTCCATGTTTCACAACTACGAAAATGTCTGAAGTATACGGCTGCTATTCCCACCTAAGACATTGGCGAGCTGCAACCGGATTTGACGTATGCGGAATATCCGGTGGCAATTCTTGATGAGAAGGCTCGGACCATGCGTAACCGAACGCTATGGTTCTACAAGATACTATGGAGCAACCACACCGCTGAAGAAGTGACGTGGGAGAGCGAGGAGTTCCTTCGCTCAAACTACCCGGACTTCATCACGGTTAAGTTCCTATTACATCGTATTCTCATCACGGTTAAGTTCCTATTACATCGTCGTCTCTTCCTTTATAATCTCGGGACGAGATTCTTTTAAGGGGGGAGGGATGTAAAAGCCCAAAAATGGACTTGCTAAAATGTTCATCACATCACCACACCACAGCTCATTTGGTGGGTAGCTCATGAACAAATGTGAAGAGCAAGTAAACACAATCAAGAGGGTGATTAGAGGAAAACCATAACTCCAAAAAGTAGGAGCTCAGACACAAAAACATGAGAAGATGAGTTCACTATTTGGTCCTAAATACTTTTAGGAATGCTCAAGCCAAGTTTCATGCAAATCCAAACTCTTTGAGCCACTTTTGGCGACATTTGTAAAAAGGGCTACTTGAATGCAAATTCCAATTACAGCTAGTTTTCATCACTTGAACTCAAAAGTTGACTTCATATTCAAACTCAGGACATTTTTCTAAGTTAGTCCACCAATTTTCATCCTCATTGGAGTTCATATTGTCGGAAGCTAAATTTGCATTAATTCAAAACTGAATTTGAATTTCAAATTAAAAATGTGAAGCAAATTTAGCCAAACCAATTTCAAATTGAGGAGATCACATTCATCTCATGACTTTGTGGCTAAGGCTACCATTTAAGTGTGAGTAGCTGGGATATTTGCAGCAAAGAGTGGAAAAGAATTAGAGGGGAGAGCTGGAACCCACTGGTCAGTGAGTGGAATTCACAGAACCGACTCAACCCGAGAGAAAATCACTCGTGTGACCGCCGAGCGCCGCGTGCAGGCCGCTCACCGATGGAGAGGCCACCGCATGGTGAAAATCGCGAGTCACAGCGCCAGCACGACACACCACTTGGTCGTTTTTCGCTGTGTCCCGGCTGAACCGACGCTCACACACCCCGCTGGTAGCTTCTGCATCCAAGATTCTCACCGCCGCTCTCAGTTCCCCGGCAACCGGCTGATCCGGACTGCTTCACGTGCTGCCACCAGAGAAGAAAAGGTGCGCATGCTTGTGAGGAAGCTGTAGGAGGAAACCGTTTGCCATTTCATGCGGTATAGAGCAAGAATTCCGAGTTTCCCTCCACGGTGTACCTTAGGGTTAGCAATCGGTCGAAGGCGAAATTCGTTGCACGGAGGCAACTGCCAGTCGAGCTGCAGCTCACACACGCTCTAGACACCCATACGCTTCTCCTCGAGCAAGAACCCGCAAGAACAACCACCCAAACCCTAGTTTCACAGATAAACAGTCCGGCGGAAGAGAGGGTCGCCGGTGAGGTCCTGTTTGATGGCCGTTTACGTCCCAACCGAGGTCATGCCGAGCTTCCCGAGGCTTCCCTGGACGTGGTGACGTGATTAGCGCGCGAAGGGGGTGGTCGGAAAGATGGGAATGCGTTGCACAGGGGCATAGCGCTCGTCGCGGGCGAGCTACAGCGGTTAGCCGGTGGCGGCATGGTGTCCAAAGTGTTCAGCGTCCAAAGTTACATGGGGGCGGCGAGTTTTACCATCGCCGGCGAGCTAGGTCGCCGGGAACACCGACCTCGCCGGAGCTCCGGCGGCTTGGGGTGGAGGCGTCGCGAGGTAGACGAAGGGCGCGGGTCCCACGTGTCATTCACTGTTCTAAGCGCGTGCCGTTAGTTGAATGTAAATGGTCAGGCCCTGCTGTCAGTCACTGTTTAAGCGTGGGAGGTGATTTACTTTAGGAAAATAATTCAGGGATCAGCCCAAACTTTAGAAATTCATAACTTTAGGTAGAAGTGTCCAAATTCAGTGAACCAAATTTTGTTGGATTCATCTCTTTGAGTACTATCCAGCAAAACAAGTTTCAGCTTATGAAACTTAATATTTTTCCAGATTAATTTCCTAAAGTATGAACTGTTTGGAATTTTATCTGGAGATTTACTTTATGGAAAATTCTGAAATTTTGCTAGGATGTTCATTTGAAGATCCTTGAGTCACAGGAAAAATTCAGATCCATTCCAGTTCATTTAGTCCCACTTAATGGTATGATTAAGTGAACTGCCATTTGAAAATGGAAAAATGTACAGAAACATTTTTCAGATTTTCTCAAATCTTGTTTGAGCATAACTTCCTCTAGGATTCTTCAAATGACATGAAACCACTTCCATTAGAACCATCTAATACTCTAGTTTCCAGAAAGTAAGGGTTTGAGCCATGAAAATCCCTGGAAATCCTTAGAGTCTCTAGTAATGACCAAATAAACATTTATTTGTACAGAGCTCAAATGAACTTTGTTTCAGATATAACTTGGTCAAGCCTCTGGTTAGGATGCTATCAAGCCACCATAAAAATTTCATATCCAAAGGGGAAGGCTAGCTAGAGTTATGGTCTTTACATACTCAAGTTAACACATTGCATCTAAAGTGACATATAGTACATTGCTTACGTGTAGTCGCTGAATGCAAGGAAACCCCGAAAGTGCTGGACTTTCTCCTTCCGGATGAAGCACTAACATCCGACCAGCAGCAACAAGGCAAGTCCCAGTTTGCATTTGACAAATTTTATGAAGTTTTGCTTTATATACATACTTATCTTGAGGTAGTATGTGCATTAGGTGTAGGATGTATAAACCCAACTGCATAGCCAGATTATTCCAACAAGAGTGAGGGTAGTATTTAAGTCCTCGTGTAGCTCATGATGTGCTTAATGTTTATAGACTTCGGTACAAGTCGAGTAGTTGGAATCTACTCGCGAGTATAGGCTTGGGACACACGGGATTGGCTCGAGTGATGTGAGATCACTTTAGTAAGAAAATGAGACTAGGCAGCGGCTAGGGCGCAGAAAGAGGAAGTCTTGTGGGCGCAGCCCTGTCCGTGTCGATTGAGGACCGATCCGTGTGTGGCCCACGCTGATCAAGTTTGAACGTACCGAAGGCATATCAGATATATGGGCCCTGATAAACCTATGTAACCTAAACCTCCGGGCGTCGAGGCATCACACCGATTTATAGGTGTAGGTTGAGGGCAGACATGTGGAAATCTGCTAACGTGCATAGAGAGATGCTCTGTGTATGGAACCTCCTGCTCGTTTCGGTGCGACCGGTTCGACGTTCGGGCTGTTGGGCGAAAGGTTGTCCCGTATGACATCGGGTGAGCGTGCTGTGCAGCTCCACGGGTGGGCGTACGTGATGTGCTCTTCGGGTATCCCTGCAGGTATATATCGAGTCGATTCACCGTCCCTCGCGGTGATGAGTACCACTTGGTCACTGAGTTGTGACGTAGGTTAATATATGAAATGATGATTTGATTCAATATTGCTGTTATTATTAAATTGTATTGCTACAAGTGTGCCACCAAATATTGCTCACTAATACGGGGCGTATGTTTTTAGTATGATATGGAACTGCCTGAAATGAGAAAAATCTATGCGTGCATCATCATTCAGTGTTCTTCTGCAGGTACTAACAACGTACGTATCCCGTGTAGTACACGTGTGCGAGAGACCGTTTAGTGCCACAATTGATACGTATATACTGGTATAATCCAGGTTAGGACTTTCTTTGGTGAGGCTACATAGTACCGACATTGTTCTTACGGTGCCTCGACACCGTACTACACTTAATAACCTCTTCCCTATGAAAAAATGATTAATGAACTAACTTTCAACAAAAAATGAAAGTTTGAAAAAATATTAGTTATTGAACTCTTATTTTGAGCTAATATTCAAATGAGAGAGTGTCTAGGTTTCAAAGATTTCAAAAACAGAGTGCTCTGTTTCTGGCAGGAATTCTTGCTGGACTTTCACAGAGCATAACTCTGAGTAGCTTTAACCAATTATGGTGTATGATACAGTTATGGAAATCTTTTCAAGTGCTCTACATACTTCTTGTAGACCTCCAGAGCAAAATCACACGTAAATTTTGCGAAAAGTCCAGTTGAAGGCAAACTGTCCAGAACAAGGACAACAGCAAAACCTCTCTGGACCTTTCTGTTTTTAAGCCATAACTTTCTGTAGAAAAAACCCTAAGGAGCCTGTGATACACCGCTGGAAAGGTTATGAGATATGCAACACTGTTGTAGTTCAAAGTTCGTTCAGATTCATATTGTATCTATGTATACAACTATGATAAAGTCAGCCACATACAAAGGAGATGCTGGTAATCATAAGTTTTGATTCAGAAGTGATATAGAGGCATTTGAATACTTATTTGAAAGATAATGAAGTTAACTTTAACTTTGATATTCAACCTGAGTTATGAAAATGCTTCTAAACTAATCAAAATCTGGGTTAGGACAGAAGAGCCTGTTCTGCACAGCAAAGAGAACGGTTGAGGAAGCAACTAATGGAAACCATGAGCAAATGTGTTATACAACCAAGATCATGACCTTGGGGTTGCTCTGCGCTGTGTAGTAGGAAGAAGGACGAAACACTACGGCTTAGTGTTAATTTCGTCTGCTTAACATTGTGACAATCAAGGACAAGTACCCGTTACCACAGATCAACATATTGTTTGATCAGTTGGTCAAAGCAAGGATCTTTTCCAAGATGGACTTAAGGTCAGGGTACCATCAGATTGAGATAAGGGCTGAGGATATTCTGCAGACAGTTTTTTGACGAGGTACGGAGTTTATGAGTACCTGTCATATTCCTTGGCCACCACAATGCTCCAGCTCAGTTCATGTACTTGATGAACTCGGTATTCATGCCGGAGCTGGATAAGTTTGCCGTGGTCTTCATCGACGACCTACTGGTTATTCCAAGTCGGATGAAGCACACGAGACGCACCTGCGTATAGTCTTGCAACGGCTGCTGGATCACAAGCTATACGTGAAATTCAGCAAGTGCGAAATTCTAGATATCACGAGTACTTTGTCTTGGGCATATCATCTCAGCGAAGGGCATCGCTGTAGACCGGAGTAATATCACACAAGTGCTGCATTGGAAGTCCCCGTGGTCTATTAACGAGGTACGGAAAAATTCCTCGGACTCGCGGGATATTATCGGAGGTTCATTTCGAACTTCTCGAAGATTGCCAAGCCTATGACATAGCTGCTGAAGAAGGCTACCAAATAAGTTTAGAGCCCAGCATGTAAAGCAGCGTTCAAGGCATTAGTGAAGCGCGTAACATCAGCACCGGTTTTGGCGCAGCCAAACACAACAAGACTGTTCGCTGTGTACTGCGATGCATCCGGCTTGGGCTAGGATGTGTGCTGATGCAAGACCGAAGTGTGGTCGCGTATGGATCATGGCAACTCAGGAATCATGAGCAACACTATCTGACTCATCACTTAGGACTCATTGCCGTGGTACTTGCACTCGAAATGTGGAGGCACTACGTACTCGGTAACCTCTTGCATTTATATATCGACCACAAGCACCTCAGGTACATATTCCCTCAGAAGGAGTGTAACATGAGGTAGCAAAGATGGTTGGAGTTGATAAAGGATTACGAAATAGAGATCCATTATCACCCCGGCAAGATTAACGTGGGCGAATGCGCTGAGTCGCAAGTCACACGTTCATAATCCAACCATCACCCCGTTGGAAGAGAGCGAGCCACCATTACGTATGGTTCACCCTAGAGCTCTCTATAATTTAGCTTTTATCCCCACCATCCCTGAAAAAGGGTGGCAGCCCAGAAACATGATCAGGGCATGTCACATTTGCGGAGATGTATAGACAGTGGGGAACTGAAATATTTCCAGAAAGACGGAGACGGCGTCCTGTGGTTTAAGGACAGAATCGTCATACCCCGTAACCGGAGTCGAGGAAGAAAGATTTTTGATAAGGCTCACTTGTCAAAGTTTCTATTCACCCCGATTCATCGGTCCATTCCAGGTTTTCAGAAAGATGTGGGTCAGTTGCATACCGGATGGAATTACCAGCGATATTCACCGGTGTGTATTACATCTTCCACATTTCTCAGCTGAGGAAGTGCCTCAAGTGTTCAACCACCATTCAGCTGGGGAATATCGAAGGACTGAAACTAGATCTCACACATCAGGAGGGACTGGTTCAGATCATCGACATAAAGGACCGAACCACACGCGACGGCACGTTGTAGTTCTATAAAATTTTATGGAGTGATTACTCCAAGGTTGAAGCGACATGGGAGAGCGAAGGATTTCTTCGCACCAATTATCCCGACTTTAGACGTCGCACGTTAGTTAATTTTTCATCATCCTCCCTCTCATTTTTACCTTATAATCTCGGGACGAGATTCTTTTAAGGGGGGAGGAATGTAAAGGTCCCAAAAATATGAATACAAAGAAACTCTTGTTTGTACCAAGTTGGTTTCCTATGTATGAAAAATGGGACTTGTTTAACCTTTTTCACATGTGATAATACACATGGGAGCTCTCTTCACACAAGTTCAAATATTTATTTGAAGACTTGGAACCCAAGAGGGATCTAAAACCAAAATGGGAAAATCCCATATGTGTGAGAAAGCTAAAGTCAGATTTTGGAACAACTTGTTCAACTCAAAAATTCAAATGAGAGTGACACAATGATTTTCAAACTGTTGTGTTAAAAACATCATTTGCTGCAGCCAAATCAAAGAACAGATTTCATATTTGAATTCCTTAGGTCCAAATTAGGGGGTAGGAAAAGTCTCATGAATTTTTGGAGATATTTGCTATCCATTTTCCAAATGGACTTAAAATTGCAATAAATTCAAATATACATTTAAATTTCGATGAAACTTGTCCAAACTATCCAAACACAATACAGATTGGAATTCCAAAAATTTGATTTCCAGCATGGGCCAAATGTTATAGCTGTTTGGAGGGGATAAGGGGGAATGTGGGGCCCACTTGTCATATGCACCAAATATCTAGATTGAGTCGGTTCTTTTCTGTTCCACTCGAAGGAGCCGCGACAGCACCGAGACTCCACCGGACGACACTGCGGGAGCAGCTCCGAGCCACCTCCTTCTCGTTTTCTTCGTGCTGGCGAGCTGGTCCTCTTTTCTTATCACCTGAGCCTGTGTTCCCATGCCACAACCCCAAGAGACCGCTCGGTTTTTCTTCTTCTCTTGCACACAGGAACAGAACCACCGCCGCCATCTCCGATCGATGGGCAGCTGGCTCTGGCCAGCGCGAACAAAGGCTGGAGAGTAGCAAAATGGCACCAGGGCATCACCCTCTCCCTCCTCGACGTGCCACTGATCGGTGTTCAGCTCCTATACCCGAGGACTCCGTGTTCCTGTGGTGGCCGGATGAGAACCGACGGAGAGGTCTCACGTGGACAGCGCTGCAGAGGGCTTTTCATGCCCGAGCAAGGGTATCCTCGAACGTGCTGGGACCCTGTGGTGCTCACCTCCGAAGCTCAAGACATCCTGTGGACGACCGAGCGCGAATTTGAGAAAATTCCTCCGGCGGGCACAAACCGATCTTCCAGCATGGTAACTTCAAATTCGACCACTATCCTCGTTCTTAGGTCGTCAATTCTTGCACACAGGACCGCCAGTAGTCGGTGATCATTAGCCCTTCACATCCCTAGCTTGAAACGGCACGTAGGTTGGGTATTTCACGGTTTTGTAACGGTGACCAAGGCGGGGGACCAAGGGCGCACGGTGAAACCCTAATTGCCACCATCCCCGAGTAGATTTGAGGCTATGTCGAGCTTCCTCATGGTTCATTGGTGCTGTAGCGCCGTTTTTCCGAGCTGTGGGCACGTTAGGTCGATCGGCCGACACCGCCGAAGGTGTGCCGAGCCGCCGCACCGTTGCTAGCCATGGTAGAGGCCTTGCCGGCTCGGGGAAACTCCACCAAGTTGCTCAGCACATAAATTTAGGACATGGCGGCGAGCAGGGGCTCGGGCAGGGGTCAGGAGAGCTGTTTCCGGCGAGCTCCGGCGACCTAGTGGCGCGCGCGTGAGAGGCGTCGGGAGGTTGAAGAAGGACGCCGGGCCCCAGCAGTCAGTGAGAGGAAAAATTTAAATCCTGATTCTCTGTGGCTATTGGATCCGGTGGGACTGCGTGGCTGGGACTGTGTAGCCCGTGTGGCTTTGTCTCAGAGGGGGACACGTGGCCCGGGCCCAGTAGCAGACATTTAAACATTTTAGGGATTCCAGATTTCAGTTCAAACTTTGAACCACCACAACTTTGTGTAGGAATGTCCAAAAATTGTCAAACAAATTTTGTTGGATTCCTCTCAAAGAGTAGTATCCATGGGTACAGCCCAATGTTTATGAAAATACCTGGATTTGGCTCATTAATTCATATAATAAAAATCTTGTAGGAATTTTTCTAGGAATTCTATGTATTGGAAATTTCCCAAATTTGGGAACGAGATTCTTCCAAAAACACTTGAACTCCAGTAAAAATTTCAGAGGCATTGGACCCCATTTGCTTGGCCAAATGTGGTGTTAACTTCTTATGCCTCTAAAAATTGGAAAAATAGAACAGAGATCAATTTCAGATTTTTCCCCAAACATTAGAACCTCATAACTTTTGCTAGGAAGCTCCAAATTTAGTGCATCAAATTGGGTTAGATTCAGGTTGAATAGCTCTATCCAAATATGCAACCCAATTTGTATGAAACTCATTATTTAGTTCTTAAAAATTCTTTAAAGCTTTTCAGAAAAAGAATTTTAGAGGGAGTTTGGTTCATCCAAAAATCCTCAAATTTTGCCAGAATATCCTTTAGGACATTAGTGTACTCCTGTAAACGTTTCAGCCCATTTTGAGTTGGTTTTCGTAGGAGAATTCTGATTTCAAGTTTCTGTGTTCAAATGGATACAGAAACAATTTCAAAAAATGTCCAAAACATGGAAATTCAGTTATAGGAAATTCTTAGCTCCAAAAAATCCTAGAAAAATTCATGCGTGCTCCCTGAGCTATGTTTGAAAGTTTAGTTCACTTGAACTTGCATGAAGGTGCAAGTTTATTCAGAATTAATTCCCTTTTTTCTAAATGCTTAGGGAATTGTTCTGAGTGATCTACTCATTGAAAATTTCTAAATTTTGGTCCATATTAATTTCTTGTGACAAGGAACTCACCAGAAAATTTCAGCTCCATTGGAGCTCTGGATCACCACTGTGCTGTTCAACCTATTTAGATGAATATCACACAAAGGGGGAACAACATATCTCACTTGATCATTGTGTTTAACCCCAAACCCAAACTACTAGCACCAGTGTTATTTTAAATTCTTAAACAGAGTTCCAGTTTTAAACTGGTCTTTAGCACTTGTTAGCAAAAGTTTTACAGTCAAACATATATGCATATTCATTACGTGTAGTATCTACATGGAGAATTTGAAGTCATCGGAGTGGAGATCAAGGAAGGAGGAAAACAATTGATCGAGCCAAGTGGTCTTCACTAACTGAACTTCATATATATAAGTCCCCTGCAAAACAAAGGCCAGCCCCGGTTTGCATTAAACCGTTTTACAAAGTTTTGCTTTGTTTACATACTTAGTATGAGGTTTGTATATGTGCATTAGGTGTAGGGTGGATGAAACCCCAAATGCATAACCAGATGTTTCCCATAAGAGTGAGGGTAGTGTCTAAGTCCTCGAGTAGACAGGCTAGGCTTAGTAATTCATAGGACTTCGGTACAAGTCGAGTAGTTGGAATCTACTCGCGAGTTAGGCTTGGAACACACGGGATTGGTTCGAGTGATGTGAGATCACTTTAGTAATGAAAATGAGACTAGACAGGGGCTAGGCGCAGCAAGAGGAAGTCTTGTGTTCGCAGCACTGTCCGTGTCGATTGAGGACCGATCCGTGTGCGGCCCTGCTGACAAGTATTGAACGTACCGAAGGCATATTGGATATATGGGGCCCGATAAACCGATGTAACCTAAACCTCCGGGCGTCGAGGCATAGCACACCGATTTATAGGTGTAGGTTGAGGGCAGCAAGGTGGAAATCTGCTAATTGGCATAGAGAGATGCTCTGTGTAGGGAACCTCCTGTCCGTTTCGGTGCGACCGGTTTGATGTTTGGGCTGTTGGGTGAAAGGTTATCCCGTACGATATCGAGTGAGCGTGCTGGGCAGCTCCAAGGGTGGGCGTACGTGACGTGCTATTCGGGAATCCCTGCAGGTGTATATCGAGTCGATTCGCCGTCCCTCGCGGTGACGAGTACCGCTTATTCACTGCATCGTAACGTAGATAAATTATGGAATGTGATTATTCAATTCTGCTGAGATGTATAATTGTATTGCTACCTATGTGCCACCAAATATTGCCTACTAAATTTCAGATTTATGAACCGTTAACTTGTGGCTAAAAGATGAACTAAGGATGAACTTGTAGGCGTGTCCGTTTGCTGCAATTTTCCCGTCCCCATGTTCGTTGTACACTACATGTGGAGTTTCATGCTTAGGTGAGTTGGTTAAGTCTTGCTGAGCTTCGTGCTCACGGATACTGCATAAGTTGTTTTGCAGGTAATAACTGTATGATGATATGCATGGGTGTCCGATGAGACTCGGAACTCTCCGAGTGGTGAACTCATGGCAACCCCTGCCGCTGCTATTGTGATAGTGTTGCTAGCGAGAAGGATCCGCGGGATGGACACCTTCTCTGTTGCTTAGCATAGGTATGAGACGTGAGTTGTAATAGTCTTCCGATGTAGATTATTTTGAGAAGTATTTGTAAAATTCACACTTTGTAAGCTTCCGCTTGATTTATGTAATATGATGCTTTATTATGTGTGTTGTTGGGTGCCGCATCGCATGGCACCACCCAATGCGATTCCTGGGCGAGCGGCACGGCCCTGTGATCGGGACCGGGCCCTCACAGCGTGGTATCAGAGCCGCATTGGTAATAGCGCACAGAATAAGGATCGTATTACGATAAAAATCTAGGTTACGGTGAGGAAATGGTATTACGCCCACATAAGGACTATAGTAGTATAGTTACTTAAAGTGGCATGACTAACATACTTGTTATAATTCTGAATTTTGTTTATGCAACAACGCACCTACGTTCAGGTAAGAATGGTAAGGAATGCTACCGAAAGCGGTTCAACTTCGGTTAGCTCCCCTGACGAGGAAAGTGGTTCAGGGCTAGGTCTCACAGCTTGGTGTGAGATGTTAATATGAAACTCTTGGACTCTTCATGTTCCTGAGTTCATATGAAATGCTGATCCCTAGCATGCATTAGGCAAGTAAGTGGAGACCCCATCGTGTGGTCAGTAACGCGATAGTGTGTTCGTCTAGAAATAGCCCAGGGGGACATGCGCAGCGCTTGCCATCGGCGTGCCCTGCAGAGCAGTAGGTGGTATCTGTTGGGTTGATACAATTCCCAACCGTGATGACCCGTTCGTGCTCTACTCAGGTTCCCCGTCGCGTGGTGTAAAAACACGACCATGTACCTTGAGACGTGGCTTGACTCAAGGACGGCCCGTATTGAAATGATACGGGGCGTATGTTTTTAGTATGATATGGAACTGCCTGAAATGAGAAAAATCTATGTGTGCATCATCATTGAGTGTTCTTCTGCAGGTACTAACCACGTACGTATCCCGTGTAGTACACGTGTGTGAGGGACCGTTTAGTGCCACAATTGAGACGTATATACCGGTATAATCCGGGTTAGGATTTTCTTTGGTGAGGCTACGTAGTACCGACATTGTTCTTACGGTGCCTTGACACCGTACTACACTTAATAACCTCTTCCCTATGAAGAAATGATTCATGAACTAACTTTCAACTAAAAATTGAAGTTTGAAACAAATATTAGTTATTGAACTCTTGTTTTGAGCTAAGATTCAAATGAGAGAGTGTCTAGGTTTCAAAGATATCAAAAACAGAGTGCTCTGTTTCTGGCAGGAATTCTTGCTTGACTTTGACAGAGCATAACTCTGAGTATCTTTAACCAATTAAGGTGTAAGATACAGTTATGGAAATATTTTCAAGTGCTCTACAACCTTCTTGTATACCTCCAGAGCAAAATCACACGTTAACTTGGCGAAAAGTCCAGTTGATGGCAAACTGTCCAGAACCAGGACAACAGCAAAACCTCTCTGGACCTTTCCGTTTTAAAGCCATAACTTTCTGTAGAAAAATCCCTAAGGAGCCTGTGATACACCGTTGAAAAGGTGAGATATGCAACATTGTTGTAGTTCAAAGTTGGTTCAGATTCATAATGTATCTATGTATACAACTGTGATAAAGTCAGCCACATACAAAGGAGATACATGCAAATTTTATCCAGAAATTTTGTCAACTTTGAGCAATCATAACTTTTGATTCAGAAGTGATATGGAGGCATTTCAATACTAGTTTGAAACATAATGAAGTTAACTTTAACTTTGGTATTCAACCTGAGTTATGAAAATGCTTCTAAACGAATCAAAATCTGGGTTAGGACAGAAGAGCCTGTTCTGCACAGAAAATAGAACGGTTGAAGAAGCAACTAAGGGAAACCATGAGCAAATGTGTTATACAACCAAGCTCATGACTTTGAGGTTGCTTTGCGGTGTGTAGTAGGAAGAAGGACGAAACACTATGGCTTAGTGTTAATTTCGTGTAGCCCGTGTGGCTTTGTCTCAGAGGGGGACACGTGGCCCGGGCCCAGTAGCAGACATTTAAATATTTTAGGTATTCCAGATTTCAGTTCAAACTTTGAACCACCACAACTTTGTGTAGGAATGTCCAAAAATTGTCAAACAAATTTTGTTGGATTCCTCTCAAATAGTAGTATCCAGGGGTACAGCCCAATGTTTATGAAAATACCTGGATTTGGCTCATTAATTCATATAATAAAAATCTTGTAGGAATTTTTCTAGGAATTCTATGTATTGGAAAACTCCCAAATTTGGGAAGAAGATTATTCCAAAAACACTTGAACTCCAGTAAAAATTTCAGAGGCATTGGACACCATTAGCTTGGCCAAATGTGGTGTTAACTTCTTATGCCTCTAAAAATTGGAAAAATAGAACAGAGTTCAATTTCAGATTTATCCCCAAACTTTAGAACCTCATAACTTTTGCTAGGAAGCTCCAAATTTAGTGCATCAAATTGGGTTACATTCAGGTTGAATAGCTCTATCCAAATATGCAACCCAGATTGTATGAAACTCATTATTTAGTTCTGGAAAATTCTTTAAAGCTTTTCATAAAAAGAATTTTAGAGGGTGTTTGGTTCATCCAAAAATCCTTCAATTTTGCCAGAATATTCTTTAGGACATTAGTGGACTCCTGTAAAAGTTTCAGCCCATTTTGAGTTGGTTTTCGTAGGAGAATTCTGATTTCAAGTTTCTGTGTTCAAATGGATACCGAAACAATTTCAAAAAATGTCCAAAACATGGAAATTCAGTTCTAGGAAATTCTTAGCTCCACAAAATCCTAGAAAAATTCATGCATGCTCCCTCAGCTATGTTTGAAAGTGTAGTCACTTGAACTTGCATGAAGGTGCAAGTTTATTCAGAATTAATTCCCTTTTTCCTAAATGCTTAGGGAATTGTTCTGAGTGATCTACTCATTGAAAATTTCTAAATTTTGGTCCAGATTAATTTCTTGTGACAAGGAACTCACCGAAAAATTTCAGCTCCATTGGAGCTCTGGATCACCACTGTGCTGTTCAACCTATTTAGATGAATATCACACAAAGGGGGAACAACATATCTCACTTGATCATAGTGTTTAACCCCAAACCCAAACTACTAGCACCAGTGTCATTTTAAATTCTTAAACAGAGTTCCAGTTTGAAACTGGTCTTTAGCACTTGTTAGCAAAAGTTTTACAGTCAAACATATATGCATATTCATTACGTGTAGTATCTACATGGAGAATTTGAAGTCATCGGAGTGGAGATCAAGGAAGGAGGAAAACAATTGATCGAGCCAAGTGGTCTTCACTAACTGAACTTCATATATATAAGTCCCCTGCAAAACAAAGGCCAGCCCCAGTTTGCATTAAACCGTTTTACAAAGTTTTGCTTTGTTTCCATACTTAGTATGACGTATGTATATGTGCATTAGGTGTAGGGTGGATGAAACCCCAAATGCATAACCAGATGTTTCCCATAAGAGTGAGGGTAGTGTCTAAGTCCTCGAGTAGACAGGCTAGGCTTAGTAATTCATAGGACTTCGGTACAAGTCGAGTAGTTGGAATATACTCGCGAGTTAGGCTTGGAACACACGGGATTGGTTCGAGTGATGTGAGACCACTTTAGTAATGAAAATGAGACTAGACAGGGGCTAGGCGCAGCAAGAGGCAGTCTTGTGTGCGCAGCCCTGTCCGTGTCGATTGAGGACCGATCCGTGTGCGGCCCTGCTGAACAAGTATTGAACGTACCGAACGCATATTGGATATATGGGGCCCGATAAACCGATGTAACCTAAACCTCTGGGCGTCGAGGCATAGCACACCGATTTATAGGTGTAGGTTGAGGGCGGCAAGGTGGAAATCTGCTAATAGGCATATAGAGATGCTCTGTGTAGGGAACCTCCTGTCCGTTTCGGTGCGACCGGTTCGATGTTTGGGCTGTTGGGTGAAAGGTTGTCCCGTACGATATCGAGTGAGCATGCTGGGCAGCTCCAAGGGTGGGCGTACGTGACGTGCTATTCGGGAATCCCTGCAGGTGTATATCGAGTCGATTCACCGTCCCTCGCGGTGATGAGTACCGCTTATTCACTGCATCGTAACGTAGATAAATTATGGAATGTGATTATTCAATTCTGCTGTAATGTATAATTGTATTGCTACCTGGGTGCCACCAAATATTGCCTACTAAATTTCAGATTTATGAACTGTTAACTTGTGGCTAAAAGATGAACAAAGGATGAACTTGTAGGCGTGTCCGTTTGCTGCAATTTTCCCATCCCATGTTCGTTGTACACTACATGTAGAGTTTCATGCTTAGGTGAGTCGGTTAAGTCTTGCTGAGCTTCGTGCTCACGGATACTGCATAAGTTGTTTTGCAGGTTATAACTGTATGATGATATGCACGGGTGTCCGATGAGACTCGAAACTCTCCGAGTGGTGAACTCATGGCAACCCCTGCCGCTGCTATTGTGATAGTGTTGCTAGCGAGAAGGATCCGCGGGATGGACCCCTTCTCTGTTGCTTAGCATAGGTATGAGACGTGAGTTGTAATAGTCTTCCGATGTAGATTATTTTGAGAAGTATTTGTAAAATTCACACTTTGTAAGCTTCCGCTTGATTTATGTAATATGATGCTTTATTATGTGTGCTGTTGGGTGCCGCATCGCATGGCACCACCGACCGGGCCCTCACAGCGTGGTATCAGAGCCGCATTGGTAATAGCGCACAGAATAAGGATCGTATTACGATAAAAATCTAGGTTACGGTGAGGAAATGGTATTAGGCCCACATAAGGACTATAGTAGTATAGTTACTTAAAGTGGCATGACTAGCATACTTGTTATAATTCTGAATTTTGTTTATGCAACAATGCACCTACGTTCAGGTAAGAATGGTAAGGAATGCCACCGAAAGCGGTTCAATTTCGGTTAGCTCCCCTGACGAGGAAAGTGGTTCAGGGCTAGGTCTCACAGCTTGGTGTGAGATGTTAATATGAAACTCTTGGACTCTTCATGTTCCTGACTTCATATGAAATGCTGATCCCTAGCATGCATTAGGCAAGTAAGTGGAGACCCCATCGTGTGGTCAGTAACGCGATAGTGTGTTCGTCTAGAAATAGCCCAGGGGGACATGTGCAGCGCTTGCCATCGGCGTGCCCTGTAGGGCAGTAGGTGGTATCTGTTGGGTTGATACAATTCCCAACCGTGATGACCCGTTCGCGCTCTACTCGGGTTCCCCGTCGCGTGGTGTAAAAACACGATCATGTACCTTGAGACGTGGCTTGACTCAAGGACGGCCCGTATGGAAATGATACGGGGCGTATGTTTTTAGTATGATATGGAACTGCCTGAAATGAGAAAAATCTATGTGTGCATCATCATTGAGTGTTCTTCTGCAGGTACTAACCACGTACGTATCCCGTGTAGTACACGTGTGTGAGAGACCGTTTAGTGCCACAATTGAGACGTATATACCGGTATAATCCGGGTTAGGATTTTCTTTGGTGAGGCTACGTAGTACCGACATTGCTCTTACGGTGCCTCGACACCGTACTACACTTAATAACCTCTTCCCTATGAAGAAATGATTCATGAACTAACTTTCAACTAAAAATGGAAGTTTGAAACATATATTAGTTATTGAACTCTTATTTTGAGCTAAGATTCAAATGAGAGAGTGTCTAGGTTTCAAACATTTCAAAAACAGAGTGCTCTGTTTCTGGCAGGAATTCTTGCTTGACTTTGACAGAGCATAACTCTGAGTATCTTTAACCAATTAAGGTGTATGATACAGTTATGGAAAGCTTTCAAGTGCTCTACAACCTTCTTGTAGACCTCCAGAGCAAAATCACATGTTAACTTGGCGAAAAGTCCAGTTGATCGCAAACTGTCCAGAACCAGGACAACAGCAAAACCTCTCTGGACCTTTCCGTTTTTAAGCCATAACTTTCTGTAGAAAAATCCCTAAGGAGCCTGTGATACACCGTTGAAAAGGTTATGAGATATGTGACATTGTTGTAGTTCAAAGTTGGTTCAGATTCATAATGTATCTATGTATACAACTGTGATAAAGTCAGCCACATACAAAGGAGATACATGCAAATTTTATCCAGAAATTTGGTCAAATTTAAGCAATCATAACTTTTGATTCAGAAGTGATATGGAGACATTTGAATACTCGTTTGAAAGATAATGAAGTTAACTTTAACTTTGGTATTCAACCTGAGTTATGAAAATGCTTCTAAACGAATCAAAATCTGGGTTAGGACAGAAGAGCCTGTTCTGCACAGCAAAGAGAACGGTTGAAGAAGCAACTAAGGGAAACCATGAGCAAATGTGTTATACAACCAAGCTCATGACTTTGAGGTTGCTCTGCGGTGTGTAGTAGGAAGAAGGACGAAACACTATGGCTTAGTGTTAATTTCGTCCGCTTAACATTGTCACAATCAAGGACAAGTATCTGTTACCACAGATCGACATATTGTTTGATCAGTTGGTCAAAGCAAGGATCTTTTCCAAGATGGACTTAAGGTCAGGGTACCATCAGATTTAGATAAGGGCTGAGGGTATTCTGCAGACAGTTTTTCGACGAGGTACGGAGTTTATGAGCACCTGTCATATTCCTTGGCCTCTTCAATGCTCCAGCTCAATTCATGTACTTGATGAACTCGGTATTCATGCCAGAGCTGGATAAGTTTGTCGTGGTCTTCATCGACGACCTACTGGTTATTCCAAGTCGGAGGAAGCACACGAGAAGCACCTGCGTATAGTCTTGCAACGGCTGCGGGATCACAAGCTATACGTGAAATTCAGCAAGTGCGAAATTCTAGATATCACAAGTACTTTGTCTCGGGCATATCATCTCAGCGAAGGGCATCGGTGTAGACCCGAGTAATATCACACAAGTGCTGCATTGGAAGTCCCCGTGGTCTATTAATGAGGTACGGGAAAATTTCTCAGACTCGCGGGATATTATCGGAGGTTCATTTTGAACTTCTCGAAGATTGCCAAGCCTATGAAATAGCTGCTGAAGAAGGCTACCAAATAAGTTTGGAGTCCAGCATGTAAAACAGCGTTCAAGGTATTAGTGAAGCACCTAACATCAGCACCGGTTTTGGCGCAGCCAAACACAACAAGACCGTTCGCTGTGTACTGCGATGCATCCGGCAAGGGCTAGGATGTGTGCTGATGCAAGACCGAAGTGTGGTCGTGTATGGATCACGGCAACTCAGGAATCATGAGCAACACTATCTGACTCATGACTTAGGACTCATTGCCGTGGTACTTGCACTCGAAATGTGGAGGCACTATCTACTCGGTAACCCCTTGTATTTATATATCGACCACAAGAGCCTCAGGTACATATTCCCTCAGAAGGAGTGTAACATGAGGCAGCAAAGATGGTTGGAGTTGATAAAGGATTAGGAAATAGAGATCCATTATCACCCCGGCAAGGTTAACGTGGGCGAATGCGCTGAGTCGCAAGTCACACATTTGTAATCCAACCATCACCGCGTTGGAAAAGGGTGGCAGCCCAGAAACATGATCAGGGCATGTCACATTTGTGGAGATGTATAGACAGTGGGGAACTGAAATATTTCCGGAAAGACGGAGACGGCGTCCTGTGCTTTAAGGACAGAATCGTCGTACCCCGTAACCGGAGTCGAGGAAGAAAGATTTTGACGAGGCTCAGTTGTCAAAGTTTCTATTCACACCTATTCATCGGTCCATTCCAGGTTTTCGGAAAGATGTGGGTCAGTTGCATACCGGCTGGAATTACCAGCGATATTCACCGGTGTGTATGACATCTTCCACATTTCTCAGCTGAGGAAGTGCCTCAAGTGTTCAACCACCATTCAGCTGGGGAATATCGAAGGACTAAACTAGATCTCACACATCAGGAGGGACTGGTTCAGATCATCGACATAAAGACCGAACCACACGCGAGGGCACGTTGTAGTTCTATAAAGTTTTATGGAGTGATTACTCCAAGGTTGAAGCGACATGGGAGAGCGAAGGATTTCTTCGGCCCAATTATCCTGACTTTAGACGTCGCACGTTAGTTAATTTTTCGTCATCCTCCCTCTCATTTTTACCTTATAATCTCGGGACGAGATTCTTTTAAGGGGGGAGTAATGTAAATGTCCCAAAAATATGAATACAAAGAAACTCTTGTTTGCACCAAGTTGGTTTCCTATGTATGAAAAATGGGACTTGTTTAAACTTTTTCACATGTGATAATACACATGGGAGCTCTCTTGACACAAGTTCAAATATTTATTTGAAGACTTGGAACCCAAGAGGGATCTAAAACCAAAATGGGAAGATCCCATATGTGTGAGAAAGCTAAAGTTAGATTTTGGAACAACTTGTTCAACTCGAAAATTCAAATGAGAGTGACACAATGATTTTCAAACTGTTGTGTTAAAAATATCATTTGAAGCAGCCAAATCAAAGAACGGATTTCATATTTGAATTCCTTTGGTCCAAATTAGGGGGTAGGCAAATTCTCATGAATTTTTGGAGATATTTGCTATCCATTTTCCAAATGGACTTAAAATTACAATAAATTCAAATATACATTTGAATTTGGATGAAACTTGTCCAAATTATCCAAACACAATACAGATTGGAATTCCCACAATTTTATTTCCAGCATGTGCTAAATGTTAGAGCTGTTGAGAGGGGATAAGGGGGAATATGGGGCCCACTTGTCATATGCACCAAATATCTAGATTGAGTTGGTTCTTTTCTGTTCCACTCGAAGGAGCCGAGACTGCACCGAGACTCCACCGGACGACACCGCGGGAGCAGCTCCAAGCCACCTCCTGCTCGTTTTCTTCGCGCTGGCGAGCTGGTCCTCTTTTCTTATCACCTCAGCCCGTGCCACAACCCCGAGAGACCGCTCGGTTTTCTTCTTCTCTCGCGCACAGGAACAGAACCACCGCCGCCACCCCGATCAATGGGCAGCCGGCTCTGGCGAGCGCGAACAAAGGCTGGAGAGTAGCAAAATGGCACTAGGGCATCACCCTCTCCCTCCTCGACGTGCCACTGATCGGTGTTCAGCTCCTATACCCGAGGACTCCGTGTCCCGTGGTGGCTGGATGAGAACCGACGGAGAGGTCTCACGTGGACAGCGCTGCAGAGGGCTTTTCATGCCCGAGCAAGGGTACCCTCGAACGCGCTGGGACCCTGTGGTGCTCACCTCCGAAGCTCAAGACATCCCGTGGTCGACCGAGCGCGAATTTGAGAAAATTCCTCCGGCGGGCACAAACCGACCTTCCGGCACGATATCTTCAAATTTGACCTCTATCCTCGTTCTTAGGTCGTCAATTCTTGCACACAGGACCGCCAGTAGTCGGTGATCATTAGCCCTTCACATCCCTAGCTTGAAATGGCACGTAGGTTGGGTATTTCACGGTTTTGTAACGGTGACCGAGGCGGGGGACCGAGGGCGCATGGTGAAACCCTAATTGCCACCGTCCCCTAGTAGATTTGAGGCTATGTCGAGCTTCCTCATGGTTCATTGGTGCTGTAGCGCTGTTTTCCTAGCTGTGGGCACATTAGGTCGATCGGCCGACACCGCCGAAGGTGTGCCGAGCCGACGCGCCGTTGCTAGCCACGGTAGAGGCCTTGCCGGCTCGGGGAAACTCCACCAAATTGCTCAGCACATAAATTTAGGCCATGGTGGCGAGCAGGGGCTCGGGCAGGGGTCGGGAGAGCTGTTTCCGGCGAGCTCCGGTGACCTAGTGGCGCGCGCGCGAGAGGCGTCGGGAGGTTGAAGAAGGACGCCGGGCCCCAGCAGTCAGTGAGAGGAAAAATTTAAATGCCGATCCTCTGTGGCTATTGGATCCGGTGGGACTCTGTGGCTGGGACTGTGTAGCCCGTGTGGCTTTGTCTTAGACGGGGACACGTGGCCCGGGCCCAGTAGCAGACATTTAAACATTTTAGGGATTCCAGATTTCAGTTCAAACTTTGAACCACCACAACTTTGTGTAGGAATGTCCAAAAATGTCAAACAAATTTTGTTGGATTCCTCTCAAAAAGTAGTATCCAGGGGTACAACCCAATGTTTATGAAAATACATGGATTTGGCTCATTAATTCATATAATTAAAATCTTGTAGGAATTTTTCCAGGAATTCTATGTATTGAAAAATTCCCAAATTTGGGCAGGAGATTCTTCCAAAAGCACTTGAAGTCCAGTAACAATTTCAGAGGCATTGGACCTCATTTGCTTGGCCAAATGTGGTGTTAATTTATTATGCCTCTAAAAATTGGAAAAATAGAACAGAGTTCAATTTTAGATTTTCGCCCAAACTTTAGAGCATCATAACTTTTGCTAGGAAGCTCCAAATATAGTGCATCAAATTGGGTTAGATTCAGGTTGAATAGCTCTATCCAAATATGCAACCCAATTTGTATGAAACTCATTATTTATTTCTGGAAAATTCTTTAAAACTTTTCAGCAAAAGAATTTTAGAGGGAGTTTGGTTCATCCAAAAATCCTCAAATTTTTCCAGAATGTTCTTGAGGACATTAGTGGACTCCTGTAAAAGTTTCAGCTCATTTAGAGTTGGTTTTCTTAGGAGAATTCTGATTTCAAGTTTCTGTGTTCAAATGAATACAGAAACAATTTCAAAAAATGTCCAAAACTTGGAAATTCAGTTCTAGGAAATTCTTAGCTCCAAAAAATCATAGGAAAATTCATGAATACTCCCTGAGCTATGTTTGAAAGTGTAGTTCACTTGAATTTGCATAAAGGTGCAAGTTTATTCAGAATTAGTTCCCTTTTTCCTAAATGCTTAGGGAATTGTTCTGAGTGATCTACTCATTGAAAATTTCGAAATTTTGGTCCAGATTAATTTCTTGTAACAAGGAATTCACCAGAAAATTTTCAGCTCCATTGGAGCTATGGATCACCACTGTTCTGTTCAACTTATTTAGATGAATATCACACAAAGGGGGAACAACATATCTCACTTGATCATAGTGTTTAACCCCAAACCCAAACCACTAGCACCAGTGTTATTTTAAATTCTTAAACAGAGTTCCAGTTTTAAACTGGTCTTTAGCACTTGTTAGCAAAAGTTTTATGATCAAACATATATGCATATTCATTACGTGTAGTGTCTACGTGGAGAATTTGAAGTCATCGGAGTGGAGATCAAGGAAGGAGGAAAACAATTGATCGAGCCAAGTGGTCTTCACTAACTGAACTTCATATATATAAGTCCCCTGCAAAACAAAGGCAAGCCCCGGTTTGCATTAAACCGTTTTACAAAGTTTTGCTTTGTTTACATACTTAGTATGAGGTATGTATATGTGCATTAGGTGTAGGGTGGATGAAACCCCAAATGCATAACCAGATGTTTCCCATAAGAGTGAGGGTAGTGTCTAAGTCCTCGAGTAGACAGGCTAGGCTTAATAATTCATAGGACTTCGGTACAAGTCGAGTAGTTGGAATCTACTCGCGAGTTAGGCTTGGGACACACGGGATTGGTTCGAGTGATGTGAGATCACTTTAGTAATGAAAATGAGACTAGAAAGGGGCTTTGACGCAGCAAGAGGAAGTCTTGTGTGTGCAGCCCTGTCCGTGTCGATTGAGGACCGATCCGTGTGCGGCCCTGCTGAACAAGTATTGAACGTACCGAAGGCATATCAGATATATGGGCCCCGATAAACCAATGTAACCTAAACCTCCGGGCGTCGAGGCATAGCGCACCGATTTATAGGTGTATGTTGAGGGCAGCAAGGTGGAAATCTGCTAACGGGCATAGAGATATGCTCCGTGTAGGGAACCTCCTGTTCATTTCGGTGCGACCGGTTCGACGTTTGGACTGTTGGGTGAAAGGTTGTCCCGTACGACATCGAGTGAGCGTGCTGGGCAGCTCCACGGGTGGGCGTACGTGACGTGCTATTCGGGTATCCCTGCAGGTGTATATCGAGTCGATTCGCCGTGCCTCATGGTGATGAGTACCGCTTGTTCACTGAGTCGTAACGTAGATAAATTATGGAATGTGCTGATTCAATTCTGCTGAGATGTATAATTATATTGCTACCTGTGTGCCACCAAATATTGCCTACTAAATTTCAGATTTATGAACTGTTAACTTGTGGCTAAAATGTGAACTAAGGATGAACTTGTAGGCGTGTCCGATTGCTGCAATTTTCCCGTCCCATGTTCGTTGTACACTACATGTAGAGTTTCTTGCCTAGGTGAGTCTGTTAAGTCTTGCTGAGCTTCGTGCTCACGGATACTGCATAAGTTGTTTTGCAGGTAATAACTGTACGCTGATATGTACGGGTGTCTGATGAGACTCGGAACTCTCCGAGTGGTGAACTCATGGCAACCCCTGCTGCTGCTATTGTGATAGTGTTGCTAGCGAGAAGTGTCCACGGGCTGGACACCTTCTTTGTTGCTTAGCATAGGTGTGAGAGGTGAGTTGTAATAGTCTTCCGATGTAGATTATTTTGAGAAGTATTTGTAAAATTCACACTTTGCAAGATTCCGCTTGATTGATGTAATATGATGCTTTATTTTGTGTGCTATTGGGTGCTGCATCGCACGGCACCACCCAATGCGATTCCCGGGCGAGCGGCACGGCCCTGTGATCGGGACTGGACCCTCACATAAACTAGGTGTGGGACCCTCCTGTCAGCCTCCTAGTTGATCAACCGACTGAAGAGTACCGGGACTCAGGTTCTCGGGCCACTGCTGCGGTCGCCACCGAGCCATACGCCACTGCCACCTCCTGCTCGGCAATCTTTGCAACCGGGCGACGTCGCCGGCCTCTTATCCTCGCGCCCGACCCCTCCCTGGATCTTTTCACCGCCCACAGTTCGATCGTTGCGTTCCCGAACGAAAGAACACCGCCGCTAACCCAAACTCGCTGTGCCACCGTCGACCGGCCAAAGCAAAGGCTTGCACGCTGAACTGAGGGTGCACACGAGGTCGCTGACCCTCACTCGACGTGTCCCAGCCCTTGGCCACGTGTGATCGTCTTCCGTCGAGCTCCACAGCACCGTTTTTTCTTCATCGGTCCAAATCAAGTGAACCAAGTTCTGTTGGATTCAGCTCTCTGAGTACTTTCCAACAAATCAACTCTCACTTTATGAAAATCCTTATTTCTCCAGAATTGATTCTTCAAAGTTTAAGCTGTTTAGAATTTTAACTGGAGAACCCTTTGGAGGAAAATTCCTAAATTTGGCCAGGATGTTCACCATAATATCCCTGAGCTACCATAAAAATTTCAGATCCATTTGAGCTCAATGATCTACCTAATGGTGTGATTAATGAAACTGTTCCAGAGAAAATGAAAAATGTCCAGAAACATTTTCAGATTTTCTCTGAAATTGTTTAGCTCATATCTTTGGCTACGAGTTTTCAAATTAAGTGAAACCATTTCCATTAGAACCCTCTGAAAATCTAGTTTTCAGAAAGTCATGACTTGCTCCATGAAAATCCTTAGAACACCCTAAGAGCTCCAATTGAGGCCAAATACATAATTATTTGTTGAGGGCTCAAATGAGCTTTGCTGCAAATGAAATTTGGCCAAGTCTCTGTGTAGGTTATATCCAAACCACAGTAAAAATTTCAGAGTCATTGCAACCGGGCGACGTCGCCGGCCTCTTATCCTCGCGCCCGACCCCTCCCCGGATCTTTTCACTGCTCACAGTTCGATCGTTGCGTTCCCAAACGAAAGAACACCGCCGCTAACCCAAACTCGCTGTGCCACCATCGACCGGCCAAAGCAAAGGCTTGCACGCTGAACTGAGGGCGCACACGAGGTCGCTGACCCTCACTCGACATGTTCCAGCCCTTGGCCACATGTGATCGGCTTCCGTCGAGCTCCTCAGCACCGTTCTTTCTTCATCGGTTCAAACCAAGCCGCCGCCACGGGAACCACTCTTCCCTCCACCACAGCCCACCTTTCCTCGAGCTGTGAAGAGCAAATAGGTTCGTCATAGTTCCCTCTTCCATTACCGCAAGCTCCAGCGGTGTGACATAAGCTGCCATCACCGGAATTTCATGATTTTGCGCTGGTGTACAAAAGAGGCCGCTGGACCACTTCGCAAAATTCATGCTACACACCGCACCACTCATCACCTAACTTAGAGAAATACTTCGAGACGTCCGTGCAATTCTATAGGATCCGAAACTTCGGAGAGCCGTTGGGTGTAGCCACTGTTCTTTGAGTTTTGCTAGGTTTTCCAATTTCAGACCTAGGTCGCACGGTGAAATACTAGTTGGGACCGTTTCCGAGCTCATATGAGTCCATGACGACCTTTCCTATGGTGCTCTAATGCTCTACGACCTTTGGCTCGATCATTTGGTGTGCTAGGAAGCCCGGCCGACACGGCTGAAGTTCATCCGAAGCCGCTGCTCGTCGCCGGCCATGTTCCGGAAGTTGTCATGTCAAGCTAAGGCCAGCATCGTGTTCCCCGTGTGGGATTAGGCAGAGGCAGCGAAAATATTGTTGTTTGGCGCACGGCAGAGCCCCTCCGGCGAGCACTCCGGCGAGGGAGGCGGCGGTCGAGCGTGGGATGTTGGGAGGTTGAAGAAGCCCCCGGTCCCACGTGTCAGCGAGCAGATATTTAAACTGGGGATCTGCTGTGGCACCGGATCGTTTGTGGCTGCGCTCTAAAAAATCCGTAGCCCGTGTGTCAGCCGCTGAGAAGCCGACACGTCGCACCGGTCCCAAGCGCAGCAATTTAAACTTTTCCCCGATTTTCAGATTCTAGTTCAAACTTCAAACCCATATTACTTTGGTTAGGAAACTCCAAATCGAGTGAACCAAATTTTGTTGGATTCATCTCTTGGAGTAATTTCCATCAAATCAAGTCTCACTTTACGAAAATCCATATTTATCCAGAATTAATTTTTCAAAGTTTAAAATGTTTAGAATTTTAAATGGAGAACCCTTTGGAGGAAAATTCTGATATTTAACCAGGATGTTCACCATAATATCACTGAGCTAGCGTAAAAATTTCCGATCCATTTTAGCTCATATGATCCACCTAATAGTGTGATTAATAAAACTGTTGCAGAGAAAATGAAAAATGTCTAGAAACATTTTCAGATTTTCTCTGAAATTGTTTAGCTCATATCTTTGGCTAGGAGTTTTTAAATTAACTTAAACCAACTCCATTAGAACCCTCTGAAAATCTAGTTTTCAGAAAGTCACGACTTGCTCCATGAAAATCCCTAGAACACCCTAAGAGCTCCAATTGAGGCCAAATACATAATTATTTGTGGAGGGCTCAAATGAAATTTGGCCAAGTCTCTTTGTAGGTTATATCCAAACCACAGTAAAAATTTCAGAGTCATTGGCACTGTATAGAAATACTTATAGTCCTAACAAACTCAACTTCAAATTCAAATGCATTCAAATTGATATATATATATATATATATGTATTTATCTCATGTAGTCGCTAAGTTTGAGGAGGAGCCCGAAGTCTTAGACTTCATAACTCCGGAGGAACAGCTAGCCTACGACCAACACAGCAAGGCAAGCTCCAGTTTGCATTAGCCTTTTCATAACTTTACTGTTTTGAAAACTTACTTTGAGTACCCACTTTATTTATGCATTAGAGTCTTGTTTGAAAACCCAACTGCATAGCCAAGAAAACCTTGGTTTGGGCTTAGGTTTGTAAACCTTGAGTAGCCACTGCAATGCTAAAATAGTGTAGGATTCGGTACAAGTCGAGTAGTTGGAACTGCTCGCGAGAATAGGCTAGAGGCACACTACTCGGGTAAAGATAGCAAATGGAACACATGGCAAGAAAAATGAGACCGAGAAGAGAGTAAGGGCAGCAGAACTTTTCGGCCTGGGTGCCGTAGCTCCGCTTGTGTTGGTTGAGGACCGAGCCGTGTCCGGGCCAGTTGAACAAGCTAGAACAGTACCGAAGACCTACCGGATATATGGGAACCGGGAAACCGATGTAATTCGGGTAGCTGGGTGTTGAGGCATAGCTAGTCATTAGGAGGGTAAGTTGAGTGCTTGAGATGTAAATCGGCTGGCGGCACTGCGGATGCGCGCGCAGACACCTCTTGCTCGGGACAATTGGACCGGCTCAACAATTGGCTGACGGATGAAAGGTGGTTGCATATGACATCTGTGATGGTTGCTGTAGGCAACATCGAGTACAAGCGTACGTGATGGGTTATTCGGGTAACCCTGCAGGTGTAAATCGATTATAATCACCGTCCCTTGCAGTTAGTCAGTACCACTTGTTCACTGTACTGTGACGTAGAAAGAACAGGTTAGATACATGTTAAAAATTTGCTGATTTGAAGGATGGACCTTGACTGCTAATGAAGTGCTATAGTTTAGAGCTAATTAAAGTTCTTTTCAACCTTGGACAAAGCACATGAGAGAAATGTGTTTCTTGTTTGATTGCGGCTCTCTTATGTGCCTTAGCGTGAGGTTCTCCACAACTTGCTGCTAAAACTTGAAAGTAAGGTTCAACTACTTAGGCGAGTCTTTTGCAACTTACTTTCCCATTTACACTGTAATCCAGCATGTAGAAGTTTCATGTATAGGAAAGACAGGTCAGACTTGCTGAGCTATCGTGCTCACTGCTTGTGTTTGAAGCTTTTGCAGAGTGTTATGAGGAGGAGACTCCCGAGGAGGAGACGGACCCCCAAGAGGGAAACCCCATCGAGTCGGAGTCGTGCACGCCGCCGTGTTAGTGTGCATGTGTGCTAGAGGGAACACGTTCACAGACTCAACGTGAACTCTGCGCGTAGTCTACGCCCGTGAGTGTTCACTGAATATATTTTGTTGTAAGCATGTCATAAACTCTTTTATGTAATAAAACTTTGCTTCCACTTTGTATCTTTTATGTGCGTTATTCGATGCTTATAACGCAGCAGTCCTCAACTTGATCCTGGCTCGTCGAGGCCGTGAGGACCTAGCACGGAGTCATCAAAGGAGTTATCCAACTCAATCATAGCGCTCCCATTCCCATCATTGAATAGCCCATTAAAGTAATTCTATCATCTATTCTAAATCTCTTCATCCTTCACTAGAATGCGGTCAGTCTCATCTTTGATGCATTTAACTTGATTGAAATCCCTCATCTTCTCTCACGGATTTTTGCTATCTTTTATATGTCATTTTCACCTTCTTTTGTCTTTAGTCTCCCATATAACTCATCATTGTGGGGAACCCCTTCCGGGATCCACACTCCAGGATACACATTGAGTGGTGCCGTGCAATGCGGCACCCAACAGCATACACGAAAAGAACCATAATGTACAAAGTCTTTTATTTATCAACATAGTGTCCTTTACAAAATAATGTACCACGAGGGTACATGCAGCGGAATATACATCACACTTACTCTCGGTCCTAACTAAACAAAAGAGAAGACGTCCAGCCCGCGGACGCTTCTTACTAGCATCCACAAAGATGTGTGCAGCGGTAGGGTTTCCGGTGAGTCGCTGATGGCTCACCGAACAACCATCTTCATAGCAAATTTTATAACCTGCAAAACACTAATAATGCAACCGTGAGCACGATGGCTCAGCAAGACTTAACCGACACTCCTAAACATGAAACTCTACATGCAAGGATTAATAATGTAGGAACAAGATGTTGCAATAACGACACGCCTATATGTTGATCCTTACTTTCCGTTTAATAGCAGCAGATTATTGTGACTTAGGCAGCCCTCACATCGGAAGTCCACAATCAAACAAGAAACGCTTTCCTCCGATGTGGTGATGCCTAAAGTGGAAAATAAACTTAGTGAGCTCTACAACTAAAGCATACATGGTTGGCAATCCAATGATTTAAGAACTTCACATCAGCAATGATTCATCTCACTTCATCTGGAAGTAATTACTATGTCACAACTCAGTGAACAAGTGGTACTCATATAACCGTGAGGGACAATGATTGCAATCAGAAGACACCCGGAATACACGACACATACACCCGCCTCGAAAGACCCACACGAGCTCTTTCTTACATTGTATGCAGCAACCTTTCACCTGTCACTCCAATGCCGAACCAGTTCTGCTGACCCATCAGAAGGGCCACTACCCGGAACACGTCGAAGTTGCTCGGCTAGTGGGTTTACACCTCTTACACCAACCCCCAAAGGACGGCCGTATAAGTTTCGACACGAGAGTACCTGAGTTACATCGGTTTCCTGGACCCCATAATTCCAGTATGCATCCGGTACTGTTCAAACTTGCTCAGCAGGGCGGCATACGCATCGGTCCTTAACCGACACAAACAGAGCTACAGCCACACAGGCCCAACATCCTGCTTCTCCTACTCTCTGCTCGGTCTCATTTTTCATTCCAGAACTTTCATTTTCTAGAATCATACCCCGCTGAACCAACATCCTAAACTCTCGAGTAGCTTCCAACTACCCGACTTGTACCGGATCCTATACAACTTAACCTAGCCAAAGTTATACGAAGGTAACCTGTTCTACCCTTTAACTCCAGGGGTTTGTGGGTCATGCATTTGGAGTATCAATCACCTTAACCTAATGCACAATACATACTAGACCCATAAAAGTGATACAAAGTAAAATGTAACTAAAAAGCTGTTAAATGCAAACCGGGGCTTGCCTTATGTTGCTGCAGGTTTATTTCTACTTTATAGTTAGTATCTTGGTGATGATTAAATCTTCAACATGCTGATCCGAGTCGAGTTCCTCGTCGAACTCCTTCGTCGTGTTTCCTACCGATATGAATATGCACAGTTTTAATACGAGCAACTGAATTATAAAACAAATGTGTTTTTAGGAACAAAGAATGGTTTAGACCAACTCTAAAGTGAGTGAAGAGCTCTGTTATGGACAAAAACAGAGAACTTTAGCTGGGCAGTAGATGTTGGTTGGAGTAAAGTTCAAAAAGTGACATATAAGGAACATAAGAAAGATATTGGAAAAACCCAGCAGAAAACTGGAGAATATGATCTCAACTTGCTCTGAAATTTGTATAGTGGTCCATATATCATACAGAGGTATGACTTGCAAAACTTCAGACAAAGTTGATGGAAGATGTGGCCTAGAGAATTTTTC
This sequence comes from Neostapfia colusana, assembly GCA_030760725.1. Lineage (NCBI taxonomy): Eukaryota > Viridiplantae > Streptophyta > Magnoliopsida > Poales > Poaceae > Neostapfia > Neostapfia colusana. The sequence continues at coordinate 77,575,644 of JASWHV010000010.1, read as the reverse complement.
TTACTATTTGGCTTCTCTAAATTCCTACGCCAATTATAGTGTCTTGTCATGCTCCAAATTTGGTTTGTCAGAAACTTGAGAGTCTCATGAGTCCATAGGACTTGGTTTAACCATTTATGGAGCTTCCTACACAGATATATGGATTTTAGAAGTTGGAGCTAAAAGCTGAAAATCTTTCTGTTATTTTTCCTAATTTTCAGAGACATAGAAGATTGAATCAACATTTGACCAAGAAAATGAAGTCCAATGCCTCTGAAAATTTTACTGGAGTTCAAGGATTTTTGGGAGAATGTCCTGCCCAAACTTGGGAATTTTCCAATAAACAGAACTCCTGTGAAAATTCCTACAAGATTTTCCTTAAATGAATTAATGTGCCAATCCACGGATTTTCATAAATATTGGGCTGCACCTGTTGATAGTACTCTTTGAGAGGAATCCAAAAAATTTGTTTCACAATTTTTAGAGGTTCCTACACAAAGTTATGGCTCTCCAAAGTTTGAACCGAATTAGGAAAATCTGGAAAAGTTTAAACACTGCCCTTGGGCTCCATCTGTCATCCCTAACCTTCAGCCTCGCGCCAAATAGGGCAGTGGCGGCTCCCTCCGGCGAGGGTCGCCAGAAAGGACCTTCCCGGCCACCTCCAGTCCCCCTGCTGGCCGCCCCCCCCCCCCCATTTTCACCCACGCTGAAGCTGTTGGTGAGGTCGCCGGCGGCTGAAACTCGCCGAAAAACAGGGCGCACCGGCAACAGCAAACCCTAGGGCTCCAGCACGGTCGTGCACGGTGAATTCTCCATCAAATGGTCGGTTCTTGGGCTCAAAAGCACCGTGGGGTATCTCTCGTCACCGGAATGAGCTCAAATCGGCTCAAAAATGGCTGCAAATAGGAACTCATCGGCGACCTAGGGCAAAAATCGGTGCCGGCCCGAAATTCCCGAAGAATACCGCCAAATCTTGATGATTTTCGATGATTTTTGATCATAGAGGGGCGTGGGAGTGTCTAGATCATGTTTGTAGCTTGGCACACGTGATGGTGGACTGATCACAACAAATTTTGAAGATTAGTGAGGCTCGGTTCTAGGCATACCGAAGCAAAGAATTGCAAAATTCTTAAACGGTGATGCATGAGAAAAGAAACGGTTTGCATGGTCGGTTTGCACACCTGAGGGCTCCTTTTTCATGTAGAACGTCGGGCACGAGGAAGACCGTAGAGGTCGGGTGCCGGGGAAACAGAGAGAGTCGGCTGGTTGCTTTTCTTTGGGACTGAGAGAAGAAAACTGTGAGGAGCGCACGAGAGGGAACTGGTTCACGTGGAGGGAGCGCTGCGCTCTTATCCTTCGGACGCCGGATGAAACAAGCAGGAGGTGGCTCTGTGGAGAGTCGGTGGTTGCCAGCGAGCAGGAGGTGGCACCCTCCCGTGAAGAAAAACAGAGCACAGAGTGGAAATTTCAATTGAGTCTCTGTCCAGTGAGGTCCACACAGCCACAATTCTTCCTCTTATCCCTCAATTCGATTAAAAATAACAAATGAGCTCCAAATTTGATCAAACTTGGAGGATAGGCCAAAAGAAATGTGAGAAACACAACGGTGCACTCAAATTTGAATTTCGGTGAAGTCGGAATTTGAAACTGAGATTTAAATTCAAACTCAAATTTTTCTCCCGTTTAAATTCCAACAAATAGGAAATCCTTTTCAAATGCTCTGAAAATTTGCCGGGCTATTATCGGAGGTGTGGAGAACCAAATGATAGCTTTAGATCTCCGTGTTCGGGAATTTTTGCAAGTTCAAGTTTAGACTTGGAGCTCACACCTTTAAATTCAAAAGTTTAAATTCCCTCACATTTTTTTCTGTGTGAATTGCAGCTCCACTTGCTAGAATTTAGGGATTTCACATCCCTCCCCCTTTAAAAAGAATCTCGTCCCGAGATTCATAAAGAAGAGATAAAGCGGTAGAGAAGGAATTACCAGATATAAGCGGAAAGCAAGTCTGTATAGTTTGAACGGAGGTATGCTTCACTCTCCCATGTTGCTTCCTCCGCGGTATGATTGCTCCATAACACCTTATAAAATTGGAGCGTCCGATTCCAGGTCGACCGAGACTTTTCATCGATAATCCGGATTGGATGCTCGGTATAGGAGAGATCCGGTTGCAATGTCTCGAGATCTTCATTGTGGACAGCAGTGGTATTCTTGAGACATTTTTGAAGCTGAGAGACGTGAAATATATCATGCACCCCAGCGAGATTCATCGGTAGCTCAAGTCGGTAAGCTACGGGTCCACATTTCTCTGTGATAGCGAATGGACAGATAAACCGGGGAGCGAGCTTTCCTTTTACACCGAATCGGTGAACTCCCTTCATTGGAGATACGTGGAGATATACGTACTCTCCGATGTTGAAGTTCAACGGTCGACGTCGCTGGTCTGCATAACTCTTCTGTCAAGATTGAGCAGCCTTTAAATTTGCTTGTATGACCCGAACTCGTTCTTCGGCGTCATTGACAAGGTCAATCCCGAATGTCACTCTTTCACCGGATTCGCACCAATTCAGCGGTGTGTGACATCTCCGGCCATAGAGAGCCTCATACGGTGACAATCTTGATACTCGTTTGATAGATGTTGTTGTACGAGAATTCCGCCAATGGTAGGTAAGCATCCCAGTTCTTACCGTGGTGGATGGCACACGCTCTCAACATATCTTCCAAGACTTGATTCACCCTCTCGGTTTGTCCATCGGTTTGAGGGTGATATGCGGAGCTTCTAAGCAATTTGGTTCCTAAAGATGTGTCCAGCTGTTCCCAGAAACGAGAAACAAATAGTGCACCACGATCTGAAACTACTGTTCTTGGAACTCCATGCTAGCATAATATCCGTTCAATGTATAACTCCGCATATTTCTTGGCGTTGAATCCCATATTCACCGGTATGAAGTGTGCTGACTTGGTTACTCGGTCAACGATTACCCAAACTAAATCATGCTTCCGAGATGTGAGCGGCAGTCCGACAATAAAATTGATACTCACATCTTCCCACTTCCATGCCGGAATATGAAGGGGCTGCAGCAAACCAGGTTTCTTCATGTTATCTGCTTTCACCCTTCGACATGTATCACACTCGGATACGTATTAAGCTATTTCCCGCTTCATCCGTGTCAACAAAACTTGTTTCTCAAATCTTGGTACATCTTTTTGCTGCCTGGATGAATGGAAAATTTTGATAAATGAGCTTCGTCTAATATTTTCTTCCGAAGCTTCATGTCACGGGGTACGACTATACGGTTTTTGAACCATAGCGTACCATTCTCATCTCTCTGGAAGCACTTAGCTTCTCCTTTGTCGATTCCCTTCCGGATATGGGCCATGCCCTTATCTTTCTTTTGAGCCTATACAATTTCATCACGAATTGTAGGAATGAGGGCAAGGTTAAACAATGACCCATAGGGAACCAAGCGCAGGCTCGGTTCTTCTTCCTCGATTAGATTATGCACATGTGCTTTCCGACTAAGTGTGTCGGCAACCACATTCGCTTTTCCAGGATGGTAACGAATCTCCAGTTCATAATCCTTGATTAACTCTAACCATCTTCGCTGCCTCATATTTAATTCCTTTTGTGTGAAGATGTACTTTAAACTCTTGTGGTCGGTGTAGAGGTGAACTAAGTTTCCAAGTAAATAGTGCCTCCACATCTTTAGAGCAAGAACCACGGCAGCTAGCTCGAGATCATGTGTCGGATAATTCTGCTCATGATTCCGAAGCTGCCTGGATCCATACGCGACCACTCGCCCTTCTTGCATAAGCACGCAGCCAAGGCCGATGCCGGATGCATCGCAATAAACATCAAAAGCCTTAGTGGTATCGGGCTGCGCCAAGACGGGGGCTGTTGTGAGGTGCTTTACCAATGCTTTGAACGCCTCCTCACATGCTTCACTCCACACATATTTGTTGCCTTTCTTCAGAAGTTCCGTCATCGGTTTAGAGACCTTGGAGAAATTCGGAATGAATCTCCGGTAGTACCCTGCTAAACCGAGAAAACTACGGACTTCGTGGACTGATTTTGGCGGACTCCAATTCAGCACTTGGACGATCTTGCTCGGATCAACTGCGATGCCTTCCGCAGAAATAATGTGCCCAAGAAATGGCACTTGGTTGATCCAGAACTCATACTTGCTGAATTTTGCATACAGTTTGTGATCCCGTAGGCGTTGGAGCACAATATGCAGATGCTCTGGGTGTTCTTCCTCTGACTTAGAATATACCAAGATATCGTCGATGAAACCACGACGAACTTGTCCAGATCTGGCATGAAGACTGAATTCATCAAGTACATAAAATGAGCTGGCGCATTAGTGAGTCCGAATGACATGACGAGATACTCATATAATCCGTATCTCGTCGAGAATGCCGTCTTGGGTATGTCTTCCGCCCGGATTTTTATCTTATGATATCCAGACCGAAGATCCATCTTTGAGAAAACCTTAGCACCCACTAGTTGATCGAAAAGCATATCGATACGTGGTAGTGGATACTTGTTCTTGATAGTTACGGCATTGAGCGGACGATAGTACACACATAACCTCAGAGTCTCATCCTTTTTCTTGACGAACAGCATGGAGCATCCCCACGGTGATGAACTGGGTCGAATGAAGCCTTTGCTTAGAAAATCATTCAGCTGCTCTTTCAGCTCCGCGAGTTCCTTCAGTGCCATTTTATACAGCCTCCGAGATATGGGTGTGGTTCCCGGTGCTAGTTCAATTTTGAACTCCACTTCACGATCGGGCGGCATGCCCGGTAGATCATCGGGAAACACGTCCGGATATTCCCGGACCACTGGAATGTCCTCCAGTTTCTTAGCTTCAACAGTGTGGACAGCAGTGACTTCTGGTGCAACATTTCTCAGAATCAACATGTGTTTCCCGTGCTTCTTTGAATTCAGCTGCACCGTTCGTGAACTAATATCAAAGATAGCTTGGTGATGCGTCAACCAAGCCATTCCAAAGATTATGTCAATCTGCAAGCCTTCCAGGATGATAAGAGTAGTAAGATATATCCGCCCATCCGAACATATAGGCGCTCGAGCTACAATCCTGCCCGCTGTCCTACTACCTCCCGGTGGATTAATCTGATAAGATGCGGCCAAGGTGGTTGATGGTACTTGGTGCTTAACCACATAATCTTTGCTGATAAAATCATGTGTAGCACCCGAGTCGAACAACACGAGCGTGGGCTGATCACGTAGGCTGAACATGCCCACCAACACGGGTTCTCATACGGGAACGTCTTCAACTGCCATATAGTTTACGTTGCCCACTTTCAGTGATGTTCTCCTTGACTGACCATAGAATTTCTTTGCAGTTTGAGATGACATGTGACTGCTGCTTTGCTGGGTCACTTGACCCTTCTGAGAAATATGCTCTACATCGCTACGAGTACCGTACGATGCGAGCCCAGGATCTTCATAATATGAAAGTGATTAATATTCTTGTGCACATTGTTGAAGTGGGGGTGCACAATTACTCATTTGCTGCTTTTGCAGCAGTGGCTGAACCTCCATGGGTGAATATGGACAGTATTGCATTGAGGTGGTCCGTCAAAGGACTGAATCTCCACCCTGGATGGTAAGCAATATATCTTCGGTTGTTCTTGATGATAATCATCCGTACATGCCAGTGATAATTTTCTCTTCCTCTTACTTTCCTTATGCTCGAGTTCAGGTATTTCTTGAATCATAGCGGCATTGACTAACTCGCTATAATTCCCTTTATTGCATTGTGCCACTTTTGTCCGAAGCTTCACATCGAGGCCTCGGAAGAAGTAATGACACTTCATTGTCTCGTTATGCACATAAGCAGATGCATATTGTACTAAATGGTTAAATTCCATAAAGTATTTCATAACACTCATGCCTCCTTGTTTGAGTTCATAGAACTCTTCAATTCTGGTTTTGATGATGCCCTCACAAATATGACGTACACGGAAAGCATCACGAAACTCCATCCACATCACACGATGGCCTTCAGCGATCTCAGCAAGATATTAAGACCACCAAGTCCCAGCGGATCCATGAAGTTGCTGAGCGGCAAATAAAGCCTTCTCATATTCATCACACTGGAGCATTCCCAATTTAGATTCAATCACTTGGAGCCAATGATCTGCCTCCAAGGCTTCTTTAGCTTCCAAGAATACCGGTGGTTGTCTTGCTAGGAAATCCAGATACATTTCAGTGTCGGGTTTTGCTGAGAGGTCTCCTGTCCGATGCCCTGCTGCACCAACATCTCAAGAGACTCAGCCATTCTTCCCAACACCTCCGCCAGTCCGGTTGATGATAGCGGTGATCGTCGCTGCGACGAATCATTTCCATCCCGACTGGAACCATCAACCTCATACCAAGAATGAGTATGATCCATACTGCAATAGCGAGCAATTTACGGTTAATATCCAAGAGTGTACTCAGATTAAACTCGAAATTATTAACCACAAAAGCATCACATCAACTGTGCAGCATATATGAAGGAAACAAGGTTTTTGACAATTCTGAAATATAACCAATGTTGCTCAAGTTTGTCAAACACTTAAACCAACAAAAAGGAATGATGGAAGATAACTAAGGATTATGTCCTGTAACTTAGAGAAGTATAAAATCTTCATGTCCACAACAAGTCCTAAGTTACATGGCAATGAATAATGCTCTGTTCAGAATAACCATTTGGCATTAATCCCAGCATTTGATTATGAAAATGGCAGTTTCATGTCTCAAGTTGAATATCAAAGTTATAGATAACTTCAATATATTTCCAACGAGTATTTATTTGCCTTCATATCAATTTTGGATCAGGAGTTATGTTATTTCAATGTTGACAGAAATCTGGAACAATTTTGACAGCACCTCCTCTGAAAGTGGTTGTTTTGTCCGCAAGATTTCATACAATTAAACTCCAAATCTGGAGAACCTTTGAACTTCAAAGTCATAAAACATATCACAAACTTTCCAATGGTGTCTTACATGACACTTAGAGATTTTTATAAAAGAAGTTATGGTTGAAATAGAGAACATTCCAGAGAGCATTTTTGGGCTGCCCTGTTTTTGGACAGTTAACACTCATCTGAGGTTTTCATCCATTTGGGGGGGAATTATGTTCTGGAGTTCTACAGAAAAGTTGTAGAAAACTTCAAAACCTTTCCAGAAATGTATCCTACACATCCATTGGTTCAACCAAACAAAAGTTAGGCCCTGTCCAAGTTCAGAAAAAATTCTGCCGAAAACAGGGGAGATTGTTTCTATGTCTCTGTGAATGATTCTATACTCCCAATTGATTCTTAGTTCAATATAGGAGTTCATTAACCACTAATGGAATCCTAGACTCCAAAATTACTCTTTCCTTTGAAAACTTTCTTTTTCATGCAGTTAAAACATATTACGGTACTACGTTTCCTCACCAAATCAAAATCCTAACCGGCGTTACACCGGCATATACGTCTCAAATGGCGGCACTAAAGCGATCACTCACACACGTGTTCTAAACGGAATGTTCTACTCGTGGTTAAGGTACCTGCAGAAAACAATCAATAGTGATGCACACAAAGGTTTTCATTTCAGGCAGGTCCATATCATAGTAAAAACATACGCCCCGTAACGTTGCCATACGGGCCATCCTTGAGTCAAGCCACGTCTCAAGGTACATGATCGGGTTATTCAACACCCGACGGGGGCTCCACACCTTTGCAATAAAGCACCCCGGTGGAACAGCACTTTTGTAATCCTCTGAGGACATGAAGAGACCTAGAGAACCTACTTCGTGTTACATACCACACGATATGGTCTCCTCTTGCCCCTGGGTTTGCGCACTTGAGGCTAGTGCATTTCATATGTCTCTAAGACATGAAGAGTCTTAGAAAACATATTCACTTCCCGCACATTGCTGAACAGGACATCCCACACTACTTTCCTCGTATGGGGGAGCTAACCGAAATTGATCCGCTTTCGGTGGTGTTCCATACCATTCTTACCTCCACGTAGGTGCGTCGTTACAGAATTGAAATACTGAATATTAACACACTGTTAGCTTGCCACCTTAAGTAACTATGCTACTTATAGTCCTTATATGGGCATACTATACGTTCCTCACTCGTATACGACACATACACCCGCCTTGAAAGACTCACGCGAGCTCTTTCTTACGTTGTATGCAGCAACCTTTCACCCGTCACTCTAATGCCGAACCAGTTCTGCCGACCCATCAGAAGGGCCACTACCCGGAACACGTCTTAGTTGCTCCGCTAGCGGGTTTACACCTCTGACACCAACCCCCAAAGGACGGCCGTATAAGTTTCAACACGAGAGTACCCGAGTTACATCGGTTTCCTGGACCCAATAATTCCAGTATGCGTCCGGTACTGTTCAAACTTGCTCAGCAGAGCGGCATACGCATCGGTCCTTAACCGACACAAACAGAGCTACAGCCACACAGGCCCAACGTACTGCTGCTCCTACTCTCTGCTCGGTATCATTTTCCATTCCAGAACTTTCATTTTCTAGAATCATACCCCGCTGAACCAACATCCTAAACTCGCGAGTAGCATCCAACTACCCGACTTGTACCGGATCCTATAAAACTTAAACCTAGCATAAGCTACACGAAGGTAACCTGTTCTACCCTTTAACTCTAAGGGTTTGTGGGTTATGCATTTGGAGTATCAATCACCTTGACCTAATGCACAATACATACTAGACCCATAAAAGTAATACAAAGTAAAATGTAACTAAAAAGCTGTTAAATGCAAACCGGGGCTTGCCTTATGTTGCTGCAGGTTTATTTCTACTTTATAGTCAGTATCTTGGCGATGATTAAATCCTCAACATGCTGATCCGAGTCGAGTTCCTCGTCGAACTCCTTCGTTGTGTTTCCTACCGATATGAATGTGCACAGTGTTAATACTAGTAACTGAATTATAAAACAAATGTGTTTTTAGGAACTAAGAATGGTTTAGACCAACTCTAAAGTGAGTGAAGAGCTCTGTTATGGACAAAAACAGAGAACTTTAGCTGGGCAGTAGATGTTGGTTGGAGTAAAGTTCAAAAAGTGACATATAAGGAACATAAGAAAGATATTGGAAAAACCCAGCAGAAAACTGGAAAAGATGATCTCAACCAACATGAAGAGACCTAGAGAACCTACTTCGTGTTACAAACCACACGATGGGGTCTCCTCCTCTTGCCCCTGGGTTTGCGCACTTGAGGCTAGTGCATTTCATATGTCTATAAGACATGAAGAGTCTTAGAAAATATATTCACTTCCCGCACGTTGCTGAACAGGACATCCCACACTACTTTCCTCATATGGGGGAGCTAACCGAAATTGATCCGCTTTCGGTGGCGTTCCTTACCATTCTTACCTCCACGTTGGTGCGTCGTTACAGAATTGAAATACTGAATATTAACACACTGTTAGCTTGCCACCTTAAGTAACTATGCTACTTATAGTCCTTATATGGGCATACTATACGTTCCTCACTCGTATACTTCTAAGTTATAAAAAATAAGCTCTTTTCATGCGTGCTATTCACAATGCGGCTCTGATACCACGCCTGTAGGGAACCCCTTCCGTGATCCACACTCCAGGATGCACATTGGGTGGTGCCGTGCGATGCGGCACCCAACAGCATACACGAAAAGAACCATAAAGTACACAGTCTTTTATTTATCAACATAGTGTCTTTTACAAAATAATGTACCACGAGGGTACACGCAGCGCAATATACATACACACTTACTCTCGGTCCTAACTAAGCAAAAGAGAAGACGTCCAGCCCGCGGACGCTTCTTACTAGCTTCCACAAAGATGTGTGCAGCGGCAGGGTTTACGGTGAGTCGCTGATGGCTCACTGGACAACCATCTTCATAGCAAATTTTATAACCTGCAAAACACTAATAATGCAACTGTGAGCACGATGGCTCAGCAAGACTTAACCGACACTCCTAAACATGAACCTCCACATGCAGGGATTAATAATGTAGGAACAAGATGTTGCAATAACGATACGCCTATTTGTGGATCCTTACTTTCAGTTTAATAGCAGCAGATTATTGTGCCTTAGGCAGCCCTCACATCGGAAGTCCACAATCAAACAAGAAACGCTTTCCTCCGATGTGGTGATGCCCAAAGTGGAAAATAAACTTAGTGAGCTCTACAACTAAAGCATACATGGTTAGCAATCCAATGAATTTAAGAACTTCACATCAGCAATGATTCATCTCACTACATCTGGAAGTAATTACTACGTCACAACTCAATGAACAAGTGGTACTCATATAACCGCGAGGGACGGTGATTGCAATCAGAACACACCCGGAATAGACGACACATACACCCACCTTGAAAGACTCATGCGAGCTCTTTCTTACGTTGTATGCAGCAACCTTTCACCTGTCACTCCAATGCCGAACCAGTTCTGCCGACCCATCGGAAGGGCCACTACCTGGAACACGTCTAAGTTGCTCCGCTAGCGGGTTTACACCTCTGACACCAACCCCCAAAGGACGGCCGTATAAGTTTCAACACGAGAGTACCCGAGTTACATCGGTTTCCTGGACCCCATAATTCCAGTCTGCATCCGGTACTGTTCAAACTTGCTCAGCAGGGCGGCATACGCATCGGTCCTTAACCAACACAAACAGAGCTACAGCCACACAGGCCCAACGTCCTGCTGCTCCTACTCTCTGCTCGGTATCATTTTCCATTCCAGAACTTTCGTTTTCTAGAATCATACCCCGCTGAACCAACATCCTAAACTCGCGAGTAGCTTCCAACTACCCGACTTGTACCGGATCCTATAAAACTTAAGCCTAGCATAAGCTACACGAAGGTAACCTGTTCTACCCTTTAACTCTAAGGGTTTGTGGGTTATGCATTTGGAGTATCAATCACCTTGACCTAATGCACAATACATACTAGACCCATAAAAGTAATACAAAGTAAAATGTAACTAAAAAGCTGTTAAATGCAAACCGGGGCTTGCCTTATGTTGCTGCAGGTTTATTTCTACTTTATAGTCAGTATCTTGGCGATGATTAAATCCTCAACATGCTGATCCGAGTCGAGTTCCTCGTCGAACTCCTTCGTTGTGTTTCCTACCGATATGAATATGCACAGTTTTAATACGAGTAACTGAATTATAAAAAAAATGTGTTTTTAGGAACTAAGAATGGTTTAGACCAACTCTAAAGTGAGTGAAGAGCTCTGTTATGGACAAAAACAGAGAACTTTAGCTGGGCAGTAGATGTTGGTTGGAGTAAAGTTCAAAAAGTGACATATAAGGAACATAAGAAAGATATTGGAAAAACCCAGCAGAAAACTTGAAAAGATGATCTCAACTTGCTCTGAGATTTTTACAGTGGTCCATAGATCATACAGAGGTATGACTTGCAAAATTTCAGACAATGTTGATAGAAGATGTGGCCTAGGGAACTTTTCTTACTATTTGGCTTCTCTGAATTCATACGCAATTATAGTGTCTTTTCATGCTCCAAATTTGATTTTTCAGAAACTGGAGAGTCTCATGAGTCCATAGGACTTGTTTTCACCATTTATGGAGCTTCCTACACAGAGATATGGATTTTAGAAGTTGGAGCTAAAAGCTAAAAATCTTTCTGTTATTTTTCCTAATTTTCAGAGACATATAAGATTGAATCAACATTTGGCCAAGCAAATGAAGTCCAATGCCTCTGAAAATTTTACTGGAGTTCAAGGATTTTCGGGACAATGTCCTGCCAAAATTTGGGAATTTTCCAATAAACAGAGCTCCTGTAAAAATTCCTACAAAATTTCCTTAAATGAATTAATGAGCCAAATCCACGGATTTTCATACATATTGGGCTGCACCTTTGGATAGTACTCTTTGAGAGTAACCCAACAAAATTTATTTCACAATTTTTGGAGGTTCCTACACAAAGTTATGGCTCTCCAAAGTTTGAACCGAATTTGGAAAATCTGGAAAAGTTTAAACACTGCCCGTGAGCCCCATCTGTCATCCATAACCTTCAGCCTCGCGTCAAACAGGGCAGTGGCGGCTCCCTCCGCCGAGGGTCGCCGGAAAGGACCTTCCTGACCACCTCCAGTCCCCCTGCTGCCCCCTCCCCCCCATTTTCCCCCACGCTGAACCTTTTGGTGATGTCGCCGGCGGCTGAAACTCGCCGGAAAACAGGGCGCACCGGCAACAGCAAACCTTAGGGCTCCGGCAAGGTCGTGACGGTGAATTCTCCACCAAATGGTTGGTTCTTGGGCTCAAAAGCACCGTGGGGTATCCCTCATCACCGGCATGAGCTCAAATCGGCTCAAAAAATGGCTGCAAATAGGAACTCATCGGCGACCTAGGGCGAAAATCGGTGCCGGCCTGAAATTCTCGAAGAACAGCGCCAAATCTTGATGATTTTCGATGATTTTTTATCCTAGAGGGGCGTGTGAGTGTCTATATCATGTTTGTAGCTCAGCACACGTGATGGTGGACTGATCACGACGAATTTTGAAGATTGGTGAAGCTCGGTTCTAGGCATACCGAAGCAAAGAATTACAAAATTCATCCACGGTGATGCATGAGAAGAGAAACGATTTGCACGGTCGGTTTGCACACCTGAGGGCACTCCTTTTTGTGTAGAACGTCGGGCATGAGGAAGACCGTAGAGGTCGGGCGCCGGAGAAACATAGAGAGTCGGCTGGTTGCTTTTCTTCGGGACTGAGAGAAGAAAACTGTGAGGAGCGCACGAGAGAGGACTGGTTCACGTTGAGGGAGCGCTGCGCTCTTATCCTTCAGATGCCGGATGAAACAAGAAGGAGGTGGCGCTGTGGAGAGTCGGTGGTTGCCGGCGAGCAGGAGGTGGCGCCCTCCCGTGTAGGAAAAAACAGAGCACAGCGTGGAAATTTCAATTGAGTCTCGGTCAAGTGGGGTCCACACAGCCACAATTCTTCCTCTTATCCCTCAATTCGATTGAAAATAATAAATGAGCTCCAAATTTGATCAAACTTGGAGGATAGGACAAAAGAAATGTGAGAAACACAAAGGTGCACTCAAATTTGAATTTCGGTGAAGTTAGAATTTGAAACTGAGATTTAAATTCAAACTCAAAATTTTCTCCTGTTTAAATTCCAACAAATAGGAAATCCTTTTCAAATGCTCTGAAAATTTGACGGGCTATTATTGGATGTGTGGAGAACCAATTGATAGCTTTAGATCTCCGTGTTCGGGAATTTTTGCAAGTTCAAGTTTAGACTTGGAGCTTACACCTTTAAATTCAAAAGTTTAAAATCCCTCACATGTTTTTTTCTGTGTGAATTGCTGCTCCACTTGCTAGAATTTTGGGATTTCACAATCATAGGCCTGTCCTCTTGCTTTACTCACAGCCCGCCTTGCATTTTTTGGCCTTTTTGTACTTAAGCATGTTGCTTCCACTTCGATCATGATGCCAACTCTTGTAACACTCCTCCTCCTTGATGGCCTTTTGTACATCGTCATTCCACCACCAAGTGTATTTATCTACAAGTTTCTTTTCTTTTGTCACACTGAACACCTCACTAGCTACCTTCCTAATGCATGTTGCCATCTTCACCCACATACTATCTTCATCTCCATTTTCCACCTAGGATCCTTCTGTGACCACCCTATTTTTAAAGGATTCTTGTGGTTCTCCTTTCAACTTCCACCACTTTGTTCTTGTGATTTTGACACCTTTGTCCCGCAAAGAACATGTATGAAAGTGAAAGTCAACTACCACAAGTTTATCTTGTGTCACAACACACTCCCCAGAGATCACCTTACAATCTAGACACTCCCGTCTATCCCTTCTCCTAGTGAGGACAAAGTCAATCTGGCTAGAATGTTGGGCACTACTAAAGGTCACTAGGTGAGATTGCCTCTTTCCTAAAGAGGGTGTTAGCTACCAACAGATCATAGGTTACGACAAAGTCTAGGATGTCCTTACCCTCTTGATTTCTATCGCGGCATCCAAAGCCTCCATGTACTCCCTCAAATCCTACGTTAGTTGCACCCACATGACCATTGAGATCTCCTCCTATGAGGACTTTCTCGGTTATCGGTACACTACTAACCATATCCTCCACGTCCTCCCAAATTGCCTCTTAGCACTCATGTTGATCCCAACTTGTGGGGCATAAGCACTAATGACGTTCAAGACAATATACCCAATTACTATCTTGATTAAGATGATCCTATGCCCTCGTCTTTGAACATCCACTACTCCATCCTTAAGACTGTTATCTATTAGAACACCTACGCCATTCCTAGTCCCAGCCGGTCCAGAATACCAAAGCATGAAACCGGTATTCTCGACTTCTCTCGCCTTTTGACCCACCCATCTAGTCTCTTGTACACAAAGGATATTTACTTGTCTACTAACTAACGTAGCTTCCCCGTCAAGGATCCTACATTCCAACTACCCACCCAAAATCTATGTTCCTCTGCTAGCTTCCTTACGCTTTGCACCACGGGAATAAGATGCAAAGACCCTTGCCAACTTATCACTACATCCGGGCGATGATGTAGCGCGCCAATAAGGTGGTGGCGATCAGGCCCTTGCCCATTTAACACCATACCGGGTTCCGATATGGTGCGCCACTAAGGTATGGGTGTAAAAGTCCCAAAAATTGTATATGAAATAAACTGAAGCTTCAAAGGCTATGTGTTTCAAATTCATGAGAATGGAACTTACAAAAACTTTTCTACATGAGAGGATCTTCATCAAAAAGGGGCTCACATGTTCATTTGAATGTGTTGAACCGATATGGACCTAAACACCATGGAGGAAATACACATTTGCATGAAAGACTAAACATCAGATTTTCAAATTCAATGTTCACCGCAAATTGTTGCCAAACTTTTGAATACACATGCAGCACTATAGTTTGGAATTTGAGGAAACTTAGGATGGCAACCTTCTAATTTTAGGTTGGGCTGAAAAAGGAATTAAATAGAAGCAATTCCAAATTTGAACAGAATTCAAATTTGCAAGCCAAATTCAATCTGAATTAGGAGAATTCAAATGCTAGCCCACTTTTAAACTTCAAAACTTGTGAATGGAAGAGATTAACATGAGGAGATCTTTTGTGGGGAGAGAAATGGGTGGACCCCACTGGTCAGTGAACCACAAAGACTTGCAACCAAAGGCTTTGGTGCTCTGTTCCACTCGGGTCAGCCGAAGTCCTCCAAGCGCTACTGAGCCTCAACGCGACAGCCACCTCTTCGCTGATCAACCACGCCGGAGAGCAGCTCGTGTGTGTCTTTAGTCTTTGGTGTGATCGTTTGATCACACACGGAAGCCACTCGAGATTTGCCTTTCCCTCGAGCCGAAACATAGCAGCTCACCGTCGCCGCCTCAGTTCCGATCGGGAACCCGGCCAAAATGTGTGCACACCTCCCCTCTGAGCTGCAAAACGGTGCTGGGGGACCCTCTTCTACCTCCTCGGTGCGGAAACGGAACGATCTTTGGCCTCTTCTTCCGATGCGCATTGTTTCTTTGCGGCAGCTGAACGCAACTGATAATGGGGCGCATATGGACAGGCCAACCCGGCGGTTTTCACGCCCAAACAAGGACACTAAGAGGTGCGCTGGACCACCATGTTGCTTCTCCCCGAAGCTCAGATCAAGCGGTGAACCCTAGCGGTCGAATTCAGCGTTTTTCCCTGGTGCATCACCACGGACCGTTGGGTACAAAATCTCCAAATTCGTTCTCAATTCTCGTTCTTTGGCCGCCAAATCTCGCACATGGGATCTATATTAGTTGGCAACCGAGCTCAGCTAATGGCATGCCAATCTAACCTAGCACCCACTGGTGCTGTAGAACCTTTTGACCGAGCTTTTGGCGGGCTAGGTTGGCAGGCCGTCGGCGCTGAAGTGCCCCCGAGGTCGCCGCATGTCGCCGGCCTATTTTCGGCCACCGACAGCCCAAGCAAACCCCACACACGGATTCCCCGACCTCCCAAATGCATGGGTGGCGAAACACGGGGCCGGCGAGGCACTGCCTCGCTCCGGCGAGGGGAAGCCGCACGCGCGGGAAGGCACTGGAGGAAGACGAAGCCGCTGCCGGGCCCATGTGTCAGCCGCAGTAAATTTAAATTCGGATCGGTTGTGGCTCGGGATCGAGTGTGGCTGCACGCGGGGAACCGTGTAACCCAGTGTGGCCCAAATTCTCTTTGGTTGCTGTTTAAAACCGTGGACCAGTCAATTTTCAGTAGTAAATCAATTCCAGATTTTGTCACAACTTTAAAATTCATATCTTGGTCTAGGAAACTCCAAATTGGATGATTCAAATTGGGTTGGATTCAGTTTGCAAAGATCTATCCAAAATGAACCCTAATTTGTATGAAAGTCAATAATAATAAATTCTGGAAAATGCTTTGAAGGTTTTCTGAAAAAGAATTATTGACGGAGTTTGGTTCATCCAAAAATCCTCAAATTTTTCCAGAATATTCTTTATGATATTATTGAGCTTCTAGCAAATTTTCAGCTCACTTGATATTTAATTGAGTAGGAATTTGCTGAGTGAAATATGCTGCACTCTAAATGGTCCAGAAACTTTTCAGAAAAGGTTTCCAATTTGTAAAATCCATTATAGGCAATTCATAGCTCCAAAAATCATAGAAAAATTCTGACATGCTCTATGAATCATACTCGAAATTGTAATTCAGTTGATTGGGCATGAAAATGCACATTGCTTCAGAATTAATTCTTTTTACTAGAAATGCGTAAGTAATTATTCTGTAGGAACTACTCAAGTAAAAGGTCTAAATTTTGGACCAAAGTACTTTCTTGTGGCATGGAACTCACATGTAAAGTTTCAGCTCAAATTGAGCCTTAGAACTCCCTGTAATTGTTTCCCATGCTTATGTATGTTTGGAAATACATACAAGAGTCTTGTGGGAATTATGGGAGACACAATTTCCTTCCACTTTAGCTGAAATTTGGCAAGCTAAGTCCCTGTGGAGTATAGGACTTCCTGTAAAATATTCAGAATCATTGGAGTTCAGATTCTCCAATTTTCTTGACATTAGTTCAGCTCATCTTATATGCTCATTAGGAAACTTAGTTAGTTTATAATTAAACCTCTAAGGCAGCTTTAGTTTTTCTTGTTTTCCTTGCACAATAGAGGCAACAACATCATTCCTAGCATTTCCACACAGTCCTCTGTTCTTAACAAGTTTAAGTTATTAAGTGTTTAAATTGCATTGTAAAAGCTTATTCATATACATGTCGATAGTGCTCACAACGAAGGACTTCAACGGAGTCATCTCTTGACATGTGGATCAGTTGAGAAAATTCAGAAGGATCAAGGGATAGAAGATCACAAACATCTATTATATACTACTACCCTGCAAAACAGGCAAGCTCCGGTTCACATTAACCTGTTTTTAAAGTCTTATGTTTTCATCACTTACCTTATGCAAGTACTATGTATTGCATTAGAGTCTTGTTTGAAAACCCAAATGCATAGCCAGGAGGACCAGGGATTTTGGGTTAGGATTTGAACCTCGAGTAACCATTGCAATGTTCAAACAGTATAGGATTCGGTACAAGTCGAGTAGTTGGAACTACTCGCGAGAATAGGCTATAGGCATACCACTTGGTTAGAAAGATAGAAAATGAATCACGTGAAAAGAAAAATGAGAACGAGCAGAGAGTAAGGGCAGCAGGACTTTGGGGCCTAGGTGCCATAGCTCTGCTTGTGTCGATTGAGGACCGATCCGTTTTCGGGCCTGTTGAACAAGCTAGAACAGTACCAACGACCTACCGGATATATGGGAACCGGGAAACCGATGTATTTCAGGTAGCGATATGTTGAGGCATTGCTTGTCATCCAGAGGGTAGGTTGAGAGCAGTGAGGTGTAATTCGTCTGGCGGGCACTGTGGATGCTCCGCGCAGAGACCTCCTGCTCAGGATGATAGGACCGGTTCAACACTTGGCTAATGGATGAAAGGTGGTTGCGTACGACGCCCGTGGTGGTTGCTGTAGGCAACATCGACTACAGGCGTATGTGACAGGTTATTTGGGTAACCCTGCAGGTGTAAATTGATTATAATCACCGTCCCTCAAGGTCAGTGAGTACCACTTGTTCACTGTACCATGACGTAGAAAGAACAAGCTAGTTGTCATGATAAAAATTGCTGGTTGAAAGCTTTACGTTGGTTGTTAATGAAATGCTTTAGTTTAGAGCAAATTAAAGTTCCTTTCAACCTTATGCAAAGAACATAAGAGGAATGTGTTTCTTGTTTGATTGCGGACTTCTTATGTGTCTCAACACGAGGTTTTCCAACCACTTCCTGATAAAACTTGAAAGTAAGGGTCAACTAATTAGGCAAGTCTTATGCAAAGTAATTTCCTATTATACACTGCAAATCTAGCATGTAGAGTTACATGTTTAGGTGAGACGGGTCAGTCTTGCTGAGCCTATGTGCTCACGCTTGCTATATGTGTGGTTTTGCATGTTAACATTGAAGATTATGATGAGGTTGTCTGGTGAGGCTCGGAGACTTCCGAGTCCTTTAACACATGGAGAACCCGGCCGCCGCTGCCATATGACTTCGTGTTGCTAGTGAGAAGAGTCCGCGGGCTGGACATCTTCTCGAGTGCTTATTAGATATGAAATGTGAGATAAAGTAGTCTTCCGTTGTTGTTATTTGATGTAAATTATCTACAAAGAATACTTGTAAGCTTTTGCATTTGATTTATGTGATACGTGTTCCTTATATGTGTGTTGTTGAGTGCCGCATCGCACGGCACCACATAAGGATTACTATATTAGCCTAATATGAAGGTGGTAACCTAACTTATGTGTTATGTCGGAAAATAATGCATCTCGGGACATTCCATGTCTTGGGAGGGTTCATGTATGCGCTATCCACCAGTGCGCACAAGCTGAAGGGTGGAGCCTCACGGGTGGCAGGTAACCCGGCCAGCTTTGGTATCCTCTACGACTCTTCATGTCGTTTGGGGTATTCGAGCAACGCCCTTCCCTGGCATGCTACGGAAAAGTTTGGGGGACCCCGTCACGTGGTCAGTAATGTGAACACATAGCTCAAGGAGTGTTTGGCTTGAGAACAACCGTGCAAGTGATGACGGACGGTTGTATGGAACTGTATTGGGACCGGGTTCGGTATGCAGCCGAACCTGATGATTGTGTATGACTTATGCAGGTATTAACCATGAAATCGTAGTACAAGTAGCACACCTTTGCAAGTGACCATTTTAGTGCCACCTAAGGATACGGATGTGCTGTATAATCCGGTTAGGATTTTCTTTGTGAGGCAACGTAGTACCGACAAGTCTCTTACGGTGCGTCGACACCGTACTAAACTTCGTAATCATCTTTTCTATGAAGAAATGACTCATGAAATAACTTTAAAATAAAAATGGATGTTTGAAACAAATATTAGTTACAGAACTCTTATTTTGAGCTAAGATTCAAATGAGAGAATGACTAGGCTTCAAAAGTTTCGAAAGCAGAGTGCTCTGTTCTGGCAGAAATTTTTGCTGGAACTTCACAGAGCATAACTCTGAGTAGATTTAACCAATGGAGGCGTATGATACAGTTAACTTCTGTGTAGACCTCCAGAGCAAAATCACTCGTCAAATTGGTGGAAAGTCCAGTTGAGTGCAAACTGTCCAGAAACAGGACAGAAGCAAAACCTCTCTGGACATTTTTTTTTCAGCCATAACTGTGATGGACCGAAATCCGTACACCCAGGATCTCAGAGGGTGGTGCCGCTCGATGCGACACCCGAAAGCACACATCATAAGGCAACCATTGTGTTTCATTGAAAACAAACTGAATATGTACAAAAAGGTAGTATAAACCTTCAGTTTTACACCTAATTAAATAGTTCTACAACAGAAGCTAATTTTTACAACTCACGCCCACCTAACTAGCAAAAGTCGGATGTCCAGCCCTACAGAAAAACCACAATAGCTCCACACATCAGCTCAGCACGGCGTGTACGGCTCCCACTCAGCCGTTGTCCCCGACGGAGGGTAGCCCTCGCCGGTGGACTCGTACCTCGAGTCCGTGGGGTAGTCCTCACCAGCAAAACACTCATAGCAGCAACGGTGAGCACGATGGCTCAGCAAGTCTTAACCGACGTTCCTACAAATGAAACTTTACATGCAGGTCATAACAATGATAAGATGGTACATTGCAGCAAACGGACACGGCTACAAGTTTATCCTTAGTTCATCTTTTAGCCACAATTTAACGGTTCAGGAATCTGAAATTTAGTGAGCAATATTTGGTGGAACACATGTAGCAATACAAGTTATTCATAACAGCAATATTGAATAACATCATTTCATATGTTAACCTACGTCCCGACTCAGTGACCATGTGGTACTCATCACCGTAAGGGACGACGAATCAACTCGATATACACCTGCAGGGATACCCGAGTAGCACGTCACGTACGCCCACCCGTGGAGCTGCACAGCACGCTCACTCGATGTCGTACAGGACAACCTTTCACCAAACAGCCCAAATGTCAAACAAGTCGCACACAAACGGACAGGAGGTTCCCTACACGGGCATCTCTCTATGCCCGTTAGCGGATTTCCACCTTGCTGCCCTCAACCTACACCTATAAATCGCTGCGTTATGCTTCGACGCCCGGAGGTATAGGTTACATCAGTTTATCGGGCCCATATATCCGATATGCCTTCGGTATGTTCAAACTTGATCAGCGTGGGTCGCACACGGACCGGTCCTCAATCGACACAGACAGGGCTGCACCCACAAGACTTCTTCTTGCTGTGCCCTAGCCCCTGCCTAGTCTCATTTTGTTACTAAAGTGATCTCACATTACTCAAACCAATCCCGTGTGTCCCAAAGCCTATACTCACGAGTAGATTCCAACTACTCGACTTGTACCGAAGTCTATAAACCTTAAGCACAGAATTAGCTACGCGAGGACTTAAATACTACCCTCACTCTTGATGGAATAATCTGATTATGCATTTGGGGTTTCATCCATCCTACACCTAATGCACATACATACCTCAAGCTAAATGTGTATATAAAGCAAAACTTTATAAACTTTGTTAAATGCAAACAGAGTCTTGCCTTGTTGCTCCTGGTCGGATGTTAGTGTCTCATCCGGAAGTAGGAAGTCCAACGCTTCCGGGGTCTCCTCGCTTTCAGCGACTATAAGTAAGCAATGTAACAATATGTCAATTTAAATGCAACGTTTTAAATTGAGTATGTAAAGACCATAACTCTAACTAGGCCCCCCTTTGGCTTTGAAATTTTTATGGTAGATTGGTAAGGACCTAATCAGAGACTTGACCAAATTTCATTTGAATCTAAGCTCATTTGAGCTCTGCACAAATAAAAGTCTATCTGGTCATTACTAGAGATTCTAAGGATTTCCATGGATTTTCATGGCTCAAATCATTACTTTCTGGAAATTATAGTTTTATATGGTTCTAATGGAGTTGGTCTCATGTAATTTGAAGAATCCTAGAGGAAGTTATGCCCTAAACAAGATTTGAGAAATTCTGAAAAATGTTTCTGTACATTTTTCTATTTTCTCAGGGCAGTTCACTTAATCACACCATTAGGATGACTAAGTGAACTTTTATGGATCTGAAATTTTTCATATGACTCAAGGATTTCCAAATGAACGTCCTAGCCGAATTTCAGAATTTTCCATAAAAGAATTCTCCAGATAAAATTCCCAACAGTTTAAACTTTAGGGAATTAATTCTGGAAAAAGAATAAGTTTCATGAGCTGAAACTTGTTTTGCTGGATAGTACTCGCAGATCTAAATCCAAAAAAAATTGGTTCACTCAGTTTGGAGCTTCCTAGTCAGAGATATGGATTTATTAAGTTTGGGGAAAAGTCTGAAAATGGGCTCTGTTTATTTTTCCTATTTTTCAGAGACATAAAGGATTGACACCACATTTGGCCAAGCAAATGAGGTCCAATGCCTCTGAAATTTTTACTGGAGTTCAAGGATTTTTTGAATAATTCCTGCCCAAATTTGGGAATTTTCCAATAAATAGAACTGCTGTAATAAATCCTACAATATTTTTATTATATGAATTAATGAGCCACATCCAGGGATTTTCATAAAAAGTGGGATGCACACCTAGATAGTACTCACTGAGAGGAATCCAATGGAATTTATTTCACAATTTTTGGAGGTTCCTATCAACAATTATGAGCAAACGAAGTTGAACTGGAACTGAAAATGAGGGAAAAAGTTTAAACTATGGCGCGCGTGCCCCACACCACAGTATTCTTCTTCAACCTCGCGTGCGGCAACAGTTGGCCGGTGGCGCTCTCCGGCGAGCTCAGCAAAAACTGCCTTCCCAGCCTTCCCTTGCCCCCAAACTTGCTGCCTCCCCCTTTTGGGCCACGGGAAACTCATCCCCGGGGTCGGCCGAGGCCCCCGACCACCGGAAATGGGTCAGGGACGAGTGGTGGCGGCGGCTAACCTTCAGCGGCGTCGCACTGCCTCCACAGTGGCTCAAACTCTTCGGTTCTTGTTCCTAGAGCACCGTGGGGGATCCTCATCACCGGCATGAGCTCAAATCAGCTCAAAGGTGGCTGCAAATGTGAGTTCATCGGCGACCTAGGGCCAAATTCGGTGCTGGCTCAAAATTCTCGTAGAACAGCGCCAAAACTCGATGAAATTCGATGGTTCTTGATCTAGAGGAGTGTGGGAGTGTATATATCGTGTTTGCAGCTCGGCCTAAGTGATGGTGGAATGATTATGTTGAATTTTGAAGATTGGTGCGGCTCGGTCTTATGAACACCGAAGCACTCAACGGCGAAATTTCCCACCGACAGTGCAAGAGAGAAGGGGAGGTCAGCACAGTTGTGTTCAGTACCTTAGAGCGATCCTTTTTCGTGTAGATTGTCAGACACGGGAACACTTGTAGCGCCTGATCACCGGGGAACCGAGAGCATCGGGCAGCGGCTGTTTTCTTCGGGCTATGCGAGAGGAACGGTGGGCGCGAGGAAATGGTTCACGTCAGCCGGGGCGTGTTGATCACGTCGCTTCACTCGGCGTTCTCAGCCCCCGAGCAGGAGGTGGCACGGTGGAGAGGCGGTCGGGCGCCGTGGTCGGGAGCTGGCGCGCAGCTTCTTTCGGCTGCCCGAGTGAGAAACAGAGGATACTTCGCGGGTAAATCTACTGACAAGTGGGCCCCATTTCCCTCTCTTCTTTTCTTTCCAATTCCATTTGAACTAGCAAACAAACCCCAAATTTGATCAAACTTGAAGGATAGTCCAAAAGGAATATGAGGAACACAATGGTGCTCTCAAATTTGAATTTCAGGTCAGAATTTGAAACTGAAGTTTGAATTCAAATTCGATTTGTCTCCTATTTTAATTCCAACAAATAGGAAATCTTTTCCAAATGAGCTGAAAATTTGCCGGGCTACCTGTGGCTGTGTGAAGAACCAAATGGTAGATCTAGGTCTCCGTGTTTGTACATTGTTGCACGTTTACTTTAGCATTTGGTGCTCACCACGTTGTATTCAAAAATTTAAATTGCCTCTCATTTTCTCGGTGTGACTTGCAGCCCCACTTGCTAGAATTTTGGGATTTCACATCCCTCCCCCTTAAAAAGAATTTCATCACGAGATTACAAAAGAAGAGACAAAGATGTGAGAGGAATTACCCGTGATGAGATGCCAAGAAGTCCGGGTAGTTTGAGCGAAGGAACTCCTCGCTCTCCCACGTCACATCCTCAGCGGTGTGGTTGCTCCAGAATATCATGTAGAACCACAGCGTTCGATTACGCATGGTCCAGGCCTTCTCATCAATAATCACCATCGGATATTCAGCATAAGTCAAATCCTGTTGTAGCTCGCCAATGTCTTCGGTGGGAACAGTAGCTGTATACTTCAGACATTTCCGGAGTTGTGAAACATGGAAAACGTCGTGAACACCAGTGAGAGACGCCACTGGTCCACACTTTTCGATGATAGCATAGGGTCCAATAAATCGGTGAGCGAGTTTCCCCTTCACGCAGAATCGGTGTAGGCCTTTCATCGGAGATACACGGAGGTACACGTGTTCCCCGACGTTGAAGTGTAGCAGCCTACGCCTCTTATCAGCGTAACGATTCTGTCGGGATTGAGCGGCCTTCAAGTTTACTTGAATCATCCGAACGCGCTCTTTGGCGTTGTTCACCAAATCAATCCTGAACGTGACCCTTTCACCGGACTCGCACCAGTTCAATGGGGTGCAGCATTTGCATCCGTAGAGAGCCTCATATGGTGCCATCGTGATACTCGCTTGATAGCCATTGTTGTATGAGAATTTCACCAGCGGTAGATGATCATCCCAGTTTCTACCACGGTGGATGGTACACGCTCTCAACATGTCTTCTAACACTTTATTCACCCTCTCAGTTTGCCCATCTGTCTGAGGGTGATAGGCGGAGCTTCTAATCAGCTTAGTACCCAAAGCAGCGTGCAACTGCTCCCAGAAACGAGCCACAAACAGTGCCCCTCGATCTGACATTATAGTCCTGGGTACTCCATGCAAGCATAAGATTCTTGCAATGTACATCTCCACATACTTGCTGGCATGGAAATATGTATGTACGGGAATGAAGTGAGCCGACTTGGTTAACCGATCAAGGATTACCCAAATGGAATCATGCTTGTTAGAAGTCAGAGGTAATCCCACAATGGAATCCATGCTCACATCTTCCCACTTTCATTCTGGGATTTTCAGGGGTTGCAACAGCCCTGATTTCATCACGTGATCTGCCTTCACTCGTCTACACATATCACACTCGGATACGTACTTTGCAACTTCCCGCTTCATCCGTGTCCACCAAAAATTACTCTTCAAATCTTGGTACATTTTGTTGCTGCCCAGATGAATGGAGAACTTAGACAAGCGAGCTCCATCAAGGATCTTCTTTCTCAGCTCCGTATTCCGGGGTACAACTGTGCGGTCATTGAACCACAGCATCCCCTTATCATCTTTCTGGAAACATTTGATATCCCCACTGTCTATCCGTCTCCGGAGATGTGCCATGCCCTTTTCAACTTTGTGAGCTGCAATAATATCCTCCCTAATGGTAGGGATGAGAGCAAGGTTGTAGAGTGATCCATATGGAACCAAGTATAAACTTGGCTCTTCCTCTTCCATCGGTGTAATGGTAAGGTGATGGGCATGTGATTTCTGACTCAGCGTGTCGGCAACCACATTCGCCTTGCCGCGGTGGTAATGAATCTCAATTTCATAGTCTTTGATTAATTCTAACCACCTCCTTTGCCTCATATTCAGCTCCTTCTGGGTGAAGATATATTTTAAGCTCTTGTGGTCAGTGTAGAGATGCACCAAATTCCTCAGGAGATAGTGCCTCCACATTTTCGGCGCCAAAACCATAGCAGCGAGCTCAAGATCATGAGTCAGATAGTGTTGGTCATGGTTTCAAAGTTGGCGTGAGCCATACGCGACCACATGTCCTTCTTGCATCAACACGCAGCCGAGCCCGATACCGGACGTATTACAATACACGTCGAAGGGCTTGGTCGTATCCGGTTGAGCAAAGACCGGGGCTGTTGTGAGATGCTTCACCAATGCTTGGAACGCTCCTTCACATGCTGAGTTCCAAACATATTTTGTTCCCTTCTTCAATAACTCGATCATCGGCTTAGCAAGCTTGGAGAAGCTTGGAATGAATCTCCGGTAATATCCCGCTAAACCGTGGAAGCTTCTGACTTCATGGACAGAAGTGGGGGCTTTCCATTTCAGCACTTGTTCAATTTTGCTTGGGTCAACTGCAATGCCTTCCGCTGAGATGATATGTCCGAAAAATGGCACTTGGCTGATCCAAAACTCGCATTTTCTGAACTTGGCATAGAGCTTATGGTCCCGCAAGCGTTGAAGGACGATTCGCAAGTGTTCGGCGTGTTCTGCTTCTGACTTGGAGTAAACCAAGATATCATCAATGAACACCGCAACGAACATGTCCAGCTCCGGCATGAACACCGAGTTCATGAGATACATGAAATGTGATGGAGCGTTGGGAATGAAGAGATATTCATATTGTCCATATCTCGTCGAGAATGCTGTCTTCGGGATATTGACTGCCCAGATTTTTTTTTGATGATACCCAGAGCGAAGGTCCATCTTGGAGAACACACTTGCACCTACAAGTTATCAAATAGGATGTCAATGAGGGGCAGTGGATATTTGTTCTTGATGGTGACGGCGTTGAGCAGACGGTAATCCACACACAGCCTCAAGGGTTCATCCTTCTTTTTGACGAACAGCGCCG
Organism: Neostapfia colusana; assembly: GCA_030760725.1. Taxonomy (NCBI): domain Eukaryota; kingdom Viridiplantae; phylum Streptophyta; class Magnoliopsida; order Poales; family Poaceae; genus Neostapfia; species Neostapfia colusana. Next base: position 77,549,354 of record JASWHV010000010.1, on the reverse strand, counting down.
AGCATCCCCAAGGCGAGGAACTCGGCCTAATGAAATGTGACACCCGGTTCCGAAAATAGAACCAAGTGAATGCATATGTGTGCCCAGGATGTTCATCACACATACACATGTAATCCACAAACTGAATTCAGAATATAACCACGAATAAATAGTGTTTAAGTACTCTATTACAATGGCTCAATGTCTCACTCATGAATCTCTAACTTATTCTTGCAGCGGAATTCTCTAAACGACAGCGGAATATCAATAAAGGCAGCAGGCTCCATCTTCAACTCCACAGGCATGTTGACGGTAGTTCACACGCGTAGTACTCCACATGGTCCTCGAAGTACTCTTCTCCTGTTGCTGACGTTTGTGTGATAATGCAAGGGTGAGTACATGTCGTACTCAGCAAGTGCGGGAAAGTATGACGTGTAGCTTACAACAAGGTATGGAAATAAAAAGGCTCATTGCTGCAGGCAAATTTTATTTCACAAACATGATAAAAACAGCAACTATTTCTAGGTGAAAATTATCCCATCATAATCAAGTAGTTCAGCAACATTCTCTCATCATAATTCACCATTTATCAAGTCTCATCCAGCCATTAATCTTTCTCAAATTCATCTCATGCTCATAAATATTCATAACCATCTCATATTCATATAACTGAAACCAACTTCATTGTCATGACTCAAAACAGTCCCAAAACCCGTCCTAAAGACCATACCACAACCATACCGAATAAACATCCCAATATTTTCCCTCTAATCATGGAAGTTGGCCAGGTGCATGTGACCGGAAGCACGGCTATCATGATAGTTTTACACTCTGCAGAGGTGGCACCACTTTACCCACAAGTTCGTGATTTCGTCACCCGTCGACGACTGCAGAACCTCCATTATACCAGTACACAACCGTCGGTCTATGGCCAAGAGATCACAAAATAGCCTTTACAAAGGGGCTACTAGATGTATGGAGTCACTGAGGTTTCACCGGCAGGATCGAATCACCATTCTCCCACCCACGGGCCCCCTCTTGTGCCATGCAGTTCCCAGGGCAGTCCTCCTCTACTCCCATTCCCCGCGCCATCCACGGTCCATAACAAGCTAGCAACACACCTAATTAATCAGCTAAGCCACACCCACACTTGGCCTTGTGGTGGCACTGTTTTCCTGGCATATTCTCGCATGAACTGGTCCGTAGATCTACAACAAGTACCACCATCTCATCCAGCAACATTCACAAACCAAGCTTTCCTAGATCTCCCCGATTCCATGCCCATTAACATCATCGAGATCTCATCATCATTATTCATATGAGTGCAGTAGCTAGACATGTTTTATTTCAGCTTCCCGTATCCGGTGAATTAAGCGAAGCAAAAAGGAAAAACGACCATACTCGACTCATCAACTTTCCCGGCGACAAGGATGGTTAACAAAACTAGTAAACTCCTATAAAAGGGTGTCCCATCCAGTTGACTCAAGCATACGAGTTTTCGCAAACAAAACAGTTTTAAAACATGGGATCAATATGGTCAAGGGGCACTTGCCTTGCTCCCGTGGTTCTTGTTGTTCAAGCGTCTCGAAGTTTTGGTGCTGTAGTTCCTCGTAGATGGCCTCTTGAGCTTGTCCTTCTACTCACGATCACACACATACAAATTTTACAGCAGTCGATCATCATGCACAAACTTTACTCAAGATGCAATGGGGTAGATGAATGCAAATCCTATGGTGCAGTTTTATTAAACCAGTTTGTATGTGTTCTTGCATGTTTTAATAGGATTTCATGGGGTTTTATGATGAACAAGGGTGCAGGGATCAAGTGTGGACGTGGTGATGATATTGCATAAGATCTAGATCAATTCCACCGTCAAAAATCGATCAAAACACGATCTGTCCACATGCAACAGTTTATGCTCGAAGGGGGCGAAGAAAACGGATGCGTAGAAACAACGGCAACGTTGTAAGATGGGTAATAGAGACCTACCTCGCTTCCTTTTGGTGGCAGGGCCTTCCTCCTAGCAGTAGCAGCAGTGGGGGATTTTCTATGGAAGATTAGGGCAGGACAGATCGTCGGTTCTTTTCCGGCGACGGCGAGGCGTGACGGGGCTTGTCGGCGGGTCTCGGCGACGGGGCTCGACGACGGGGCTCTCTGGCGGGGCTCGACGGCGGGGCTCGTTGGCGGGGCTCACCAGCGACCGAACTCCGGCGAGGGGGTGGCAACTGGGCGAGTTGGGGGCTAGGGCCTCCAAGTCACCGACTTGAGAGGGGGGAAGAGGAGGGGGGCTGCGGCCAAAAGGGGGGAGTTTGGGTTCTATTTATAAGGGAGGGAGAGGGGAGAATACTAATCCAATTGGAACTAAATCCTAACAAACTTTTCCCCATTTAATTTTGTGCGGCGGCAATGGGGGGTTCCCAAATGTGGGGAAAATTCTCCTTTTTTGGGGAATTCGGAGATTTTGGGGGAAAATTCGGGGAAATTGGAAATAGCTCATTTCAGCTATCTTTTTCCCATTCCTCACCATTTCTATGTCACCTACTCCATTTCTACATTCCCCTCTCCATTTCTATGTCCCACTCTCCATTTCTACATTGCTTTTCTCTATTTCTATGCCCCATTCTCCATTTCTATATGCCCTTCTCCATTTCTATGGTTCCTTCCTCCATTTCTATGGTTCTTTCTCCATTTCTATAGTTCTCTCCTCCATTTCTATAGTTCTTTCTCCATTTCTATAGATCTTTCTCCATTTCTATGGCTCCTTTCTCCATTTCCGTGGTTCTTTCTCCATTTCTATAGTTTTTCTCCATTTCTACTTCTTTTATAATGCTTGTCTACATGAAAAATGTGTGCAATGCATGGGAATGAATTTTGAGGGTGTTACAAACCTACCCCCCTTAAACTGAATCTCGCCCTTGAGATTCGATAGAGTAGAGAATAGATAAGGGAATTCTGCCTTGAGGTCTTCCTCACGTTCCCATGTAGTTTCGTTGTCCGTGTGATGGCTCCATTGTACCTTGCACCAACGGATCACTTTGTTCCTTGTGACCCTCTCCTTCACGTCCAAAATTTTGACGGGGTGCTCCGCGTAGGTCAGATCCTCTTGAAGCTCGAGCTCATCCATCGGTACTTGTTTTTCCGGTACTCTGAAGCACTTCTTGAGTTAGGATACGTGAAATACGTCGTGCACATCGGAGAGGTGCGTTGGCAGCTCTAGTTGGTATGCTACCTCTCCTCGCTTGCCCAAAATCTTGAATGGCCCCATATAGCCAGGTGCTAACTTGCCTTTGACGTTGAACCGTCATTGGCCTCGGATAGGCGATACATTAAGATACACGAAGTCTCCCACTTCGAAGGTCAATCTTCTTCGCCTATTGACCGCATAACCTTTTTGTCGTGATTGAGCAGCCTTCAAATTTTCTCGTATCGTTTGGACTTGCTTCTCAGCGTCTTGCAGCACTTCGGGTCGAAACACTTGGCTCTCTCCGGTTTCATTCCAGAACAGCGGTGTTCTACACCTTCTACCATACAATGCTTCGAAGGGTGACATCTTCAAGCTGGCTTGGTAGCTGTTGTTGTATGAGAATTCAGCATACGGCAAGCTCCTATCCCAACAACGCCCATGTTTCAAGGCGCAAGCTCTCAACATGTCTTCCAAGATTTGATTTGTCCTCTCAGTTTGCCCGTCGGTTTGCGGGTGATAAGCGGAGCTGAAATCCAGCCGTGTACCCATAGCTTCATGCAGCTTCTTCCAGAACCTAGAGGTAAATTGATAACCTCAATCTGAAACTATCCTCTTCAGGACTCCATGGCGACACACGATTTGCTCCATATACAGCTCGGCTAGTTGTGCAACGCTGTACTTGGTTCTAACAGGAAGGAAATGGGCTGTTTTCGTTAATCGGTCCACGATAACCCAAATAGAGTCGTAACCCGATTGAGTACGTGGCAATCTGACGATGAAATCCATGCTGATGTCTTCCCACTTCCACTAGGGTACTTTCAATGGCTGCAACAGTCCAGCGGGTCTTTGATGTTCAGCCTTCACCAGTTGGCACGTATCACATAAGGCAACATATTCAGCTATGTCCCTTTTCATACCATCCCACCAATAGCAAGTTTTCAGGTCCTTGTACAGTTTTGTACAGCCGGGATGTATGGAATAAGGTGAGTCATGTGCCTCCTTTAATATTGTATCACGGATGTGCTTCACGTTAGGCACACAAATACTTTTCCCTAACCAAAGCGTGCCTTTCTCGTCTTCCTTGAAATCCTTTTCTATGTCTTGTCGGATTCTTTCCTTGATTTCTTCATACGTTGCTTGGCCATCTCGTATCTCTTGTTGCAGTGAGGAGTTCAGTTCTATCACCTCCATCTCGTTCAAGAACCCGAGAGGTAACCGTTCGAACTCCTTGCGCAACTCGGGTGGCAGCTCCCGAACCGTGAGTTGGTGACATGCTCCCTTTCGGCTCAACGCACCAGCTACTACATTGGCCTTTCCGGGGTGATAGTTGATTCCAACATCATAATCCTTGATGAGTTCCAACCATCGATGTTTCCTCAAATTCAGATCCATTTGCGTGAATATATACTTGAGGCTTTTGTGATCCGTATAGATCTCACATCGGTGTCCAAGGATATAATGCCTCAAAATATTCAAGGCATGTACCATGCCTGCAAGTTCCAAGTCATGTGTGGGATAATTCAGCTCATGTTTCTTTAGTTGTCTTGATGCATAGGCTACCACTTGTCCTTCTTGCATGAGCACACATCCAAGCCCTTGTCTTGATGCATCACAATATATGTCGAAGCTCTTGCTCACGTCCGGCAATACCAAAACCGGCGCTGTTGTTAACATCTTCTTTAGCTCCTCAAAGCTTTCTTGACACGCTGGTGTCCACTGAAATGCTTTCCCCTTCATTAGCAATTCAGTCATTGGCTTTGCTATTTTGGAGAAATCCTTTATTAACCGGCGGTAGTATCCAGCCATCCCAACGAAACTCTGAATATCTCTCACATTCCGTGGTTGGTTCCACTTCAGAACATCTCCCACTATTCCGGGATCAACCGATACTCCTCCCTCAGAGATGATGTGGCCTAGGAACGATATCTCCTTTAGCAAAATTGACACTTGCTGAACTTGGCATACAATTGATGCTCTCGCAGTTTCTGCAACGTCAACCTCAAGTGTTCTTCATGTTCTTCCTCGCTTTTAGAATACACCATGATATCGTCGATGAAAACCACGACAAACATGTCCAAGTACTCCATGAAGACCTTATTTATGAGGTACATAAAGTATGCGGGTGCATTCGTTAACCCAAAAGACATAACGGTACATTCATACGAACCATACCGTGTTTGAAACGCAGTCTTGGGTATGTCGGAGGGCTTAATCTTCAGCTGGATGTATCCCGACCGAAGATCAATCTTGGAGAAAATTCGAGCACCATTCATTTGGTCGAACAGGTCCTCTATACGGGGCAGCAGGTATTTATTCTTGATCGTCACCTCATTGAGAGACCTATAATCCACACACATCCTTTGGGTCCCATCCTTCTTGTCTACGAAGAGCACCGGGGCTTCCCACGTTGACGAGCTTGGGCGTATAAAACCCTTTTCTAGCTGCTCCTGAATTTGCTTCTTAAGTTCCACTAGTTCATTAGCGGGCATCCTATATGGCCTTTTCTCTATAGGTGCAGTTCCGGGTACTAAATCAATGGAAAATTCAATATCCCGGTCAGGTGGCATACCTGGAAGTTCTTCCGGGAACACATCTGAAAATTCTTGAACCACCGGAATGCTTTCCAATGTTGCTTCTTCGACGTGGTTCAATGCTGCCTTCTCGGTTACTGGTTGGGCTGACTCGAATTCAATAAGAGTACCGTGCTCATTTGTCAACTGCACGCTCCTCTCAGCACATTGAATCACTCCGTTGTGCTTGCTTAACCAATCCATTCCATGTATTATGTCAATCCCTTGGGAATACAAGACAATAAGGTTGGCAAGAAAGTCTACCCCCTTATTTTATGGCTTACTCTCGGAAAAGAATTTAGAATGGAAAGAAGTGATTTCCCAACTATATGCATCAAGGTTTATGAACTAAGCAAATTGTTTTATTAATTTCAGCCTATATGAGGATGTGAACACGTGCCGAAGCGTCTCACATCTCTCTACTATGTGTGGATGTGGACTTTCGCAGAAGCGTCCCATAACTCACATCAGCACACAAACCAAGCAATCATCACAAAAATTTCAGAACATCACTCTTATTTAAGCCACTACGATCTAAGCGTTCCCATTACAGCTTATTCAATGGGAAACCTAAACTTAATCGTGAGAACCGGTGCCATTCTCTCCGTGTCACAGGGGTGGTCCATACATGGGCGCACGCCATGGTGAGTCGGCAGTCCATGTAGGGTTAGATGACGCTGGTGCTCCATTTGCTCCCGCGTTGGCACGAGTCTCCTCCTGTTTTTACAGCAAGTACAGCTTCTTGCGGAGGTAACGGATCTCTTCTTGTGCGCTTGCGTAGAGGTTTCCTAACTCCAGGAGCAACCTCTGAGACTTGTCAGCAGCTTGTGGGTTGTAAAGGGCTGTTACATGGGGTCCAACGATCTCCCTTGTACCACTCTTCCGACACGGGTGCAGCTCAAAAGTGGTGCCCTCAAGCTGCTCATGGAAGGCGTAGCACGGTCCGGTGAGTGCTTCCCATGCAGCATCATCGATAGCTTCTGCCCTTGTAGCTCTCCATGTGGGTGTGAAGTGCCGAGTGACAATCCTACCGTTAGATAGGATGGTTACTTCAGCCTTCTACTCTTCATGTCCGAGATGAGGGACATTCTTGAGGAGATACTCCGGGTATAAGCTGCAGCAATCCAGAAGTTCTTTGAGCTCCCTGGATATGTGTCCTCCTTCCGTTCCGTCAGACTAAAATTCTTGAACTGAATGGTTGGCCCATTCATCATCTTCATTATTAGTCTCTGCAAGGGGTGGCTCCTCCTCGGGTTCATCTCCTCCCATCATAGTTTCATGAGGCTCCACGGGGTGCAAGCCTGCGTGAAACTACTCCTGAGGTGTGTACCGATGCTGTTCTTGTGGATCATCCGACACATCGTCTTCGAATGGTTCCACCTCTTACGGATCCTCTTCCTCATGCATATAACTATTGACTTCATCTTCATCACGAGGTTCCGTCTTCACTTCCTCCCAATATGGTCCATCGGACACCTCAATGGGGTTAAGAGCACTCCCACGTTGTGGTGGACGAGCTCTTATGCGTGCTGTGCTCCTGGTCACTGGCATCTGTAAATAAGACATGAGAAACTTTAGAGAAGGAAGAAAGAACTCCAAAACTTCAGAAGCTATGGAGCAATAAAGAAAAGGTATCGCTGTCCAAAAGAAGAGAAAAGACGGGCTGAAAATAGCACTTTGCGGTGGCTGAATTGACAAGTAAAGTGCAGCAGCAAGCAATTTTTGAAAATAGCGGTTTAGAGGGGTGTTCCTATGTGTTTTAGAGTGTCCATTCTACCTAGGCTTGCATCCTATTGTCACACCCGGTTTCTCCAAAGAACAACCGAGTGAATATCACATGTATGCCAGGATCATTTTCTCATACATGTGATGACAAATAGTGAAGCATCATTTATTACAAGCCAGGTGTCGAATATAAATAAGTCTTACATAGCATATGTCTTGATGGACGATAATGAGTTCATAACAAGTAAATAAAATAGCAGCGAAATATTATTCTTGTGGGCTCCGTCACAGGCGTTGCCCGGGGGACTCCATGAGCCTAGAAACCTTCTTCGGGTCCGAAGTCTTGATCATTAAACACCACATCATTCTCTTGACCTGAGCAGCAATATAAACCAACAAATATGCAAGTTTGAGTACCGATGGTACTCAGCAAGTGTGGGAAAATTTTGTCATGCATGGCTAGATCAAGGAGAGGTTGAACTCATGGTTAAAGCACTACGCAATTAATACCTATCACCTTAGCTTATTAAGCACCTACACTACTACATAGGTGAAATGGTCCCAATCTCCCAACCCATCATCATAATCAAATAACCATAACATCATTTCCAATGTTATGCTCCCCGCTTAACATTCCCAACTTCCAAAGCCATCAATCCTCTAATCATGAATGAGTCCAAGCCGCTCTTGACCGTGAGCACGGCTGTCATGACAGTTTTGACTCTGCAGAGTTTGCACCACTGTACCCACATGTAGTGATTTCATCCCCCGTCGCCGGGTGGACTAAAATAACCTCCATTATGCCAGTGGCTATGAAACACATTCACACTTCCCAGGTGTGTAGCTAGGAGATCACTATGAAGCCTTTACAAAGGGATTCCCGACGAGCGTGGGCCCACTGAGGTTTCACCCCTAACAGCATACAAGAGGCTCCAACCCCGCTGCAGTGGCCCCCTCTTAAGCCTTGCGGTTCATATGGTAGTCCAGCTGACACCTACTCCCCGCACCATCCAACACACCCATACTACGCCGGGGATACACCTAATTAATTGGCCAAGCTGCCCCATCTCAGCATGTGGTTGGCACGGTAAAGCCAGGTTACATGCTTCATGAACCGGTCCTTAGGATCCAGGCAAGTACTAAACACAAACCCGAGTCTCGTGCACCCAGCATCAACCAAATCATCCAACTTGCCTTGATCCCTACCTCTACATAACTCAGAATATCTCATTCAAGAGTATGGTAAATAAACTGATGATCTCATATCCCAATTATCCCATTCTAAGCATGGCTAAGCATAAGCATGTCAATAAATGATATGATAAAATAAATCCCAATCCCAAGCTACAAGGAAACAAGATAATGCAATTCTAGGGAAACTTCCTAGCATGGGTTTCGTATTTCAATTGACAATGCAAATAATTCTATCTACATATCCTAGCATAGGATCAAAGTGGTCAAGGACACTTGCCTTCTTCCTGCTGCTCTGGGAATGGAAAGTCTTGTTCTTGGAAGGGAAGAACTTGCTCTGGGGCAGGTTCTACTCATACCATCACACATAGGAAAAGAAAACAACAATCCATAAGACATAGTTCACACTTTCACTTCATACAAACCACACATTCACACCTATGAAAGTCATTCACACTTCTAAGGGTTGTGGTTACTCTATGTGTGTTGATTTTTGGCCTACATGCACTTTTAAACATATGTATATTATTTCTAACTTTTGTATTCAGATTTCTGTTTGCACACTATATATGAATTTCCAATTTAAACAAATTCTTTAATATCCTCTTTAGCTACCAAGTTTGCATGGAAGGTAATTTCCTACTCCAAATGGGTTTTCAGATCTTCTACCAAATCATAAACTGAAATCTTTGGATTTGGAAACTTCATTTATCATTTTCTAGTTATGCATACCTAGTGTCACACCCGGTTTTTCCGAAGAACAACCAAGTGAATATCACATGTATGCCAGGATCATTTTCTCATACATGTGATGACAAATAGTGAAGCATCATTTATTACAAGCCAGGTGTCGAATATAAGTAAGTCTTACATAGTAAATGTCTCGATGGACAATAATAAGTTCATCACAAGTAAATAAACTAGTAGCGGAATATTATTCTTGAGGGCTCCATCACAGGCGTTGCCCGGGGGTCTCCATGAACCTGGAAACCTTCTTCGGGTCCAAAGTCTTGGTCATTATACACCACCTCATTATCTTGACCTGAGCAGCAATATAAACCAACAAATATGCAAGGTTGAGTACCAATGGTACTCAGCAAGTGTGGGAAAATTATATCATGCATGGCTAGAACAAGGAGAGGTTGAACTCATGGTTAAAGCACTACGCAATTCATACCTATCACCTTAGCTTATTAAGCACCTACACTACTACACAAGTGAAATGGTCCCAATCTCCCATCCCATCATCATAATCCAATAACCATAACATCATTTCCAATGTTAAGCTCCCCGCTTAACTTCCAAAACCATCAATCCTCTAATCATGAATAAGTCCAAGCCGCTCTTGACCGTGAGCACGGCTGTCATGACAGTTTTGACTCTGCAGAGTTTGTACCACTGTACCCACATGTAGTGATTTCATCCCCCGTCGCCGGGTGGACTAAAAGAACCTCCATTATGCCAGTGGCTACGAACCACATTCACACTTCCCAGGTGTGTAGCCAGGAGATCACTACGAAGCCTTTACAAAGGGATTCCCGACGAGCGTGGGCCCACTGAGGTTTCACCCCTAACAGCATACAAGAGGCTCCAACCCCGCTGCAGTGGCCCCCTCTTGAGCCTTGCGGTTCATATGGTAGTCCAGCTGACACCTATTCCCCGCACCATCCAACACACCCATACTACGCCGGGGATACACCTAATTAATTGGCCAAGCTGCCCCATCTCAGCATGTGGTTGGCACGGTAAAGCCAGATTACATGCTCCATGAACCGATCCTTAGGATCCAGGCAAGTACTAAACACAAACCCGAGTCTCGTGCACCCAGCACACAACCAAAACATCCAACTTGCCTTGATCCCTACCTCTACATAACTCACAATATTTCATTCAAGAGTATGGTAAAATAAACTGATGATCTCATATCCCAAATTTCCCATTCTAAGCATGGCTAAGCATATGCATAATAATAAATGACATGATAAAATAAATCCCAACCCAAGCTACAAGGAAACAAGGTAATGCAATTCTAGGGAAACTTCCTAACATGGGTTTCATATTTCAATTGACAATGCAAATAACTCTAGCTACCCATCCTAACATAGGATCAAAGTGGTCAAGGACACTTGCCTCCTTCCTGCTGCTCTTGGAATGGGTAGTCCTGATCTTGGAAAGGGATAACTTGCTCTTGAGCACGTTCTACATCATACCATCACACATAGCAAAAGGAAAACAACAATCCATAAGACATAGGTTCACACTTCCACTTCATACAAACCACACTTTCATATTTATGAAAGTCATTCACCATTATATGTGTTGTGGTTACTCTATGTGTGTTGATTTGTGGCTTGCATGCACTTTTAATCATGTGTATATGATTCCTACTTTTGTGTTCACATTTATACTTACATACTATATATATATAAATTCCTTATATTCAACTACTACACCTTTTTGCTACCAAGTATGCATGAAAGGTATTTTTCTTCTCCATATGTGTCTTCAGAATTTCTACCAACCCTAAACTGAATTCTTTTGGATTTTTAGAAACTCCATTTATCATTTACTAGTTGCTATGTTTTCAAATTTATTTTCCTATGCATAAATGTGTACTTTATTATGAAAATAACAAGACACATCATCTAAACAGAATAGGTTCTGATCTAAAATATTTACTAATATATTTTTGACCTTTTCCTCTGATGTAAACTATTTTACAATTATTTTCCCTGTTTTCTAGAACTTTTCTTTACTTAAAAATGTGTCCCTAAATGTGAATAATAAATTAAACAGATTCACTTCAGCCCAAAATATGTTTTTATCTCACTCCAAAGTTTCCTAAATACTGAGAAAGTCTTTAATTTAATTTTGACAATATGTTTGTCCCACTTTTTAATTTTTAAACACTAGCCACATATTCAATTTCCTAATTTAAATACTAAACAGGGCTAAAAAGTTAAACTTACCCCACTACAGGGTCTATAATATTATTTTAAGGATTTTCAGGGGTCTAGCTACTCATAACAGAGGTGTTTTTCCTAATTTTTATTAAGTCCAGGGGCTAAAACTGATTTTTAAATGAATTTACATGATTTTCTAAAGTTCCAGGGGCTAGATCAGAAGTTTCTGGGGCTAGCTCTTATTTCCCGAGAACCCCAGGGGGTAGCACGTAAGATTTCCAGTCTTTATAACGCGGGGCTGACGTGGACCGTCCGATTTTAAACCGACGGCTGAGATTATAACGTCGAACCGGTACGCGGGGATTTAAACCCTACCGTGCGATTTAAAATAAACGGCGCACAAGCGGCCACGTCGCTCTGATCGAACGCGGGCGGCGCTGCCGGCGGCGCACGGCGGCGGGAAGCGGCGATCTCGCCGGAGACTTTCGGATCTTCGAGAATTCTTCCTAGAACTGTGATTTTATGGCATAGATCGGTGGAGGAGAGGTCGGGGATCTCACCTCGGGGGTTTTCTTGAGCTCGGAGGTCCTGGAAGGTGATCGGCGACGAGGTCCGAGGTGAATTCACGGCGAGGCTCGTCGGCGCTGTGTTTACACCGCAAGTCACCGAGTTTTCTGCACCTGCAAGGTTCCCCGGAGGCGGTGGATCAAGACCAGCGAGTTAGATCGGAATTTCCGAGCTTAGATCGGCCAGAATTCGCCGGAGAAGTCTTGGTTCTCACCGGAGGAAAATCGGCGGATCGCGTGGGAAAAACAGAACGAAGCCAGGGGTTTTTATAGACGGGGAAAAGCGGCGGGGTGGTTTAGATCGAGTCCGCGTCGCCTACGAACGGAATTCGGCGGGGATGCGCAGGAATCCGGGTCGGTTTTGATCCGGGGTGAGAGAATCCCGGCGCGGGCGCGAGGTAGAAGAAGGGCTGGCAGGTCCCGCCTGTTAGTGGGAGGAAGCGGCGCGCGCGGCTGCGGGCTGGCGCGGCGCTGGTTGGGCCGGCTGGTGGGTTGCGACCCACTGGCCGGTTTTTTTCTGTTTTCTCTTTTTCTTTTTTTCTATTTCTTTTCTGATTTGAGTTTAATTTGAATTCCAGTTTGAATTTGAATTTTTGCAAAACATGCAACACGTCAAAAAATTTCAAATTCCCTCTTAACATGATTTAGGGTCTTAACAAAATTTTGGGGTGTTACACCTAGTTGCTATATTTTCAGATTTATTTCCTATGCCTAAATGTGAACTTTATTATCAAAATAGTAAGACACCTCATCTAAACAGAATAGGTTCTGATATAAAATATTAAATAATATATTTTTGAACTTCTCCTCTGATGTGAACTAATTTAAATCTATTTTACTCATTTTCAAAATTATTTATTAACCTAAAAATGTGTTCCTAGAACTAATAAACATGAACACCCAAACAGATTTCATTTCAGCCTAAAATTTATTTTTAGTTCATTCTAAAGTTTTACAAGTGTTAGTAGAGTTTAAATTTGAATTTACAATGTGTTTTATTTCCTTTTAAATTTAAATCGTAGTCCCACATTCAAATTTCTAAATTGAATATCATATAGGGTTAAAAAGGTAAGTTCACCCTACTACAGGGTCTAATTTATTATTTTAAGAATTTCCAGGGGCCTAACTATGCATAACAGAGGGGTTTTGCTAATTTTTATTAAGTCCAGGGGCTAAAACTGATTTTTAATTGAATTTACATGAATTTCTGAAGTTCCAGGGGCTAGATCAGAAGTTTCCGGGGCTAGCTCGTATTTTTCGAGATCCCCAGGGGGTAGCACGTAAGAATCCCGGCCTTTATAATGCAGGACCGACGTGGACTGTCCGATTTAAAATAGACGGCTCAGATTAGATCGCCGAACCGGTACGCGCGGGTTTTAATTCCACCGTGCGATTTAAAACAGATGGCGCACAAGCGGCCACGTCGCTCTGACTGAGCGCGGGCGGCACTGCCCGGCGGCGCACGGCGGCGGGAGGCGGCGATCTCGCCAGAAAACTTCAGATCTTCGTCTATTCTTCCTAAAACTGGGATTTCATGGCATAGATCAGTAGAGGGGGGGGTCGGGGATCTCACCTCGGGGTTTTTCTTGAGCTCGGAGGTCCTGGAAAGCGGTCGGCGACGAGGTCCGAGGTGAATTCACGGCGATGCTTGTCGGCGCTGTGTCTGAAGCGAAAACCACCGAGTTTTCTGCACCTGCGTGATTCCTCGGAGGCGGTGGAACACGATCGGCGCGTTAGATCAGAGAACCCGAGCAAAGATCGAGAGAAAACGGTGATAGGAGCTTCGGTTCTCACCGGGAGGAAAAACAGCCGATCGTGGGTGAAAAACGGGACGATGCCGGTGTTTATATAGCTGGGGGAGGGCGGCGTTCGGTAGGGATCGAGCTGGAGTCGTCCAGAACCGAAATTCGGCTGGGATACGCGGGTATCCGGGGTGGTTTCGATTCGGGAGAGAGAGGAGTCCCGGGTCGGCGGAGCGCGCGCGCGAGGAGGAAGACGACGGCGGGCCCCACATGTCAGTGAGAGAAAAGCGGGGCGCGCGGCTGCGGGCTGGCGCGGGTGCGAGGTGGGCCAGCTGGTGGGTTTCGGCCCACTGACCGGGGTTTTGTGTTTTTTTTTCCTTTTTTCTTTTTCTTTTTTTTTTCTGTTTTGAGTTGAATTTGAATTCCCATTTGAATTTGAATTTCTGCACCACATTCAATACGTCCAATAATTTTGAAATTCCCCTCTTAACAGGTTTTGGGGTGTTACACCTATGGTCAACGTGGCTCTGATACCAATCTGTGACACCCGGTTCCAAAAATAGAACCATGTGAATGCATAAGTGTGCCCAGGATGTTCATCACACATACACATGTAATCCACAAATCAGAATATAACCACGAATAAATAGTGTTTAAGTACTTTATTAAAATGACTCAATGTCTCACTCATGAATCTCTAACTTATTCTTGCAGCGGAAGTCTCTTAACGACAGCGGAATATAAATAAAGGCAGCAGGCTCCATCTTCAACTCCACGGGCATGTTGATGGTAGTTCGCACGCCTAGTACTCCACATGGTCCTCGAAGTACTCTTCTCCTGTTGCTGATGTTTGTGTGATAATGCAAGGATGAGTACATGTCGTACTCAGCAAGTGCGGGAAAAGTATGACATGTAGCTTACAACAAGATATAGAAATAAAAAGGCTCATTGCAGCAAGCAAATTTTATTTCACAAACACGATAAAAACAGCAACTATTTATAGGTGAAATTTATCCCATCATAATCAAGTAGTTAAGCAACATTCTCTCATCATAATTCACCATTTATCAAGTCTCATCCAGCCATTAATCTTTCTCAAATTCATCTCATGCTCATAAATATTCATAAACATCTCATATTCATATAACTGAAACCAACTTCATTGTCATGACGCAAAACAGTCCCAAAACCCATCCCAAAGACCATACCACAACCATACCGAATAAACATCCCAAGATTTTTCCTCTAATCATGGAAATTGGCCAGGTGCTTGTAACCGGAAGCACGGCTATCATGATAGTTTTACACTCTGCAGAGGTGGCACCACTTTACCCACAAGTTTGTGATTTTGTCACCCGTCGGCGACTGCAGAACCTTCATTATACCAGTACACAACCGTCGGTGTATGGCCAAGAGATCACAATATAGTATTTACAAAGGGGCTACTAGATGTATGGACCCACTGAGGTTTCACCGGCAGGCTCGAATCACCGTTCTCCCACCCACGGGTCCCCTCTTGTGCCATGCAGTTCCCAGGGCAGTCCTCCTTGACTCCCATTCCCCGCGCCATCCACGGTCCATAACAAGCTAGCAACACACCTAATTAATCAGCTAAGCCACACCCATACTTGGCCTTGTGGTGGCACTATTTTCCTTGCATATTCTCACATGAACCGGTCCTTTGATCTACGGCAAAAACCACCATCTCAACCAGCAACATTCACGAACCAAGCATGCATAGATCTCCCTGATTCCATGCCCATTAAAATCATCGAGATCTCCTCATCATTATTCATATTAGTGCAGTAGCTAGACATGTTTTATTTCAGCCTTCCGTATCCGGTGAATTAAGCGAAGCAAAAAGGAAAAACGACCATACCCGACTCATCAACTTTCCTAGCGACAAGGATGGTTAACAAAACTAGTAAACTCCTATAAAACGGTGTCCCATCAAGTTGACTCAAGCATACAAGTTTTCGCAAACAAAACAGTTTCAAAACATGGGATCAATATGGTCAAGGGGCACTTGCCTTGCTCCCGTGGTTCTTGTTGTTCAGGCGTCTCGAAGTCTTGGTGCTGTAGTTCCTCGTAGATGGCCTCTTGAGCTTGTCCTTCTACTCACGATCACGCACATACAAAATTTACAGCAATCAATCATCATGGACAAACTTTACTCAAGATGCAATGGGGTAGATGAATGCAAATCCTATGGTGCAGTTTTATTAAACAAGTTTGTATGTGTTCTTGCATGTTTTAATGGGCTTTCATGGGGTTCTATGATCAACAAGGGTGCAGGGATGAAGTGTGGACGTGGTGATGATCTTGACACAAGATCTAGATCAATTCCACCATCAAAAATTGATCAAAACACGATCTGTCCACACGCAAGAGTTTCTGCTCGAAGGTGAAGAAATTGGATGCATAGAAACAGCGGTGACGACATAAGATGGGTAATAGAGACCTACTTCGCTTCCTTTTGGTGGCAGGAACTTCCTCCTAGCAATGGCAGCAGTGGGGGATTTTTCTATGGAAGATTAGGGCAGGACAGATCGTCGGTTCTTTTCCAGCGACGACGAGGCGTGACGGGGCTCATCGGCGGGTCTCGACGACGGGGCTCGCCGGCGGGGCTCGACGGCAGGGCTCGTTGGCAGGGCTCACCGGCGGGGCTCACCAGCGACCGAACTCCGGCGAGGGGGGTGCCAACTGGGCGAGTTGGGGGCTAGGGCCTCCAAGTCGCTGACTTGAGAGGGGGGAAGAGGGGGGGGGGCTGCGGCCAAAAGGGGGTGGGTTTGGGTTCTATTTATAAGGGAGGGAGAGGGGAGAATCTTAATCCAATTGGAACTAAATCCTAAAAAACTTTTCCCGTTTTAATTTGGTGCGGCAGCAATGGGGGGATTCCCAAATGTGGGGAAAATTCCCCTTTTTGGGGAATTGGGGAATTTTGATATTTTGGGGGAAATTTTAGAGAAATTGGAAATATCTCATTTCAGCTATCTTTTTCCCATTCCTCACCATTTCTATGTCACTTACTCCATTTCTACATTCCCCTCTCCATTTCTATGTCCCACTCTCCATTTCTACATTGCTTTTCTCCATTTCTATGCCCCATTCTCCATTTCTATATGCCCTTATCCATTCCTATGGTTCCTTCCTCCATTTCTATGGTTCTTTCTCCATTTATATAGTTCTTGTCACACCCGGTTTCTCCGAAGAACAGCCGAGTGAATATCACATGTATGCCAGGATCATTTTCTCATACATGTGATGACAAATAGTGAAGCATCATTTATTACAAGACAGGTGTCGAATATAAATAAGTCTTACATAGCATATGTCTCGAGGGACAATAATAAGTTCATCACAAGTGTGGGACTCAGCAATATAAACCAACAAATATGCAAGGTTGAGTACCGTTGGTACTCAGCAAGTGTGGGAAAATTATGTCATGCATGGCTAGAACAAGGAGAGGTTGAACTCATGGTTGAAGCACTACGCAATTAACACCTACCACCTTAGCTTAATTAAGCACCTACAACTTCGGATCTTCGTCAATTCTTCCTAAAACTGGGAATTCATGGCATAGATCGGTAGAGGGGAGGTCGGGGATCTCACCTCGGGGGTTTTCTTGAGCTCGGAGGCCCTGGAAAGCGGTCGGCGACGAGGTCCGAGGTGAATTCACGGCGATGCTCGTCGGCGCTGTGTTTGAAGCGCAAACCACCGAGTTTTCTGCTCCTGGTTGATTCCCCGGAGGCGGTGGATCAAGATCAGCGCGTTAGATCAGAAATCCCGAGCGAAGATCGAGAGAAATTGGCCGGAGAAACTCTAGTTCTCACCGGGAGGAAAAACGGCTGATCGTGGGGGAAAAACGGGGCGATGCCGGCGTTTTTATAGACGGGGGAGGGCGGCGGGTTTGTTTAGATCGAGTTTGAGTCGTCTGGGACTGGGAGTCGGGCTGAGGGACGCGGAATTCTGGGTTGGTTACGATCGCGCGCGCGCGCGGAAGAGTCCGGGGTCGGCGCGAGCGGGAGGTCCGGAATGACAGGCGGGCCCCGCATGTAAGAGAGAGGGAAGCGGGCGCGCGGCTGCGGGCTGGCGCGGGGGTGAGGTGGGCCAGCTGGTGGGTTTCGGCCCACTGGCCGGGGAGGTTTGTTTTTTTCTTTTTCTTTTTCTTTTTCTATTCTGTTTTGTGTTTAATTTGAATTCCAATTTGAATTTGAATTTCTGCACCACATGCAATACGTCCAAAATTTTTTAAATTCCCCTCTTAACAGGTTTTGGGGTGTTACAGCTCTACCCCCCTTAAAAGAAATCTCGACCTCGAGATTGGTGGTTCTAAGAAAACAATTCCGGAAACTGTGCCTTAAGCTCGTCTTCTCGCTCCCATGTGGCTTCCTCTTCGGAGTGATGCTTCCACTGCACCTTGCACATCCGGATTCTTTTATTTCTTGTGAGGCGTTCCATTGTCTCCAAAATCCTGGATGGTTGCTCTGCATAAGACAGATCCTCAGCTACGTCAACCTCATTCATGGGTAACATCTCTTCAGGTGTTCTCAGACATTTCTTAAGCTGTGACACGTGAAATACGTCATGCACATCCGATAGGCGAGCGGGTAATTCTAGTTGATACGCCACTTCGCCTTTCCTCTCCAGAACTTGAAAGGGTCCGATGTATCGAGGTGATAAATTCCCTTTCACCTTGAACCGACGAAGTCCTCGTATAGGGGACACCTTGAGATAGACATAGTCCCCCACGTTGAAAACGAGCTCTCTTCTTCGTACATCGGCATAGCTCTTTTGTCGTGTCTGTGCTATCCTCAAGTTGTTGCGGATTTCCCTCACTTTCGCCTCGTCTTCTTGTAGTACTTCGGGTCCAAACACTTTACTTTCCCCTGTTTGGTTCCAAACTAGTGGAGTTCTGCACTTCCTCCCATACAAAGCTTTAAACGGTGACATCTTCATACTAGCCTGATAGCTGTTGTTATAGGAGAACTCCACATACGGTAAGTTCTTATCCCAACTCCGATTGTTTTTTAGTGGAAACACTCTCAGCATATCCTCAAGGATCTGATTGGTTCTTTCTGTCTACCCGTCAGTTTGGGGATGATAGGCAGAACTAAAATTCAGATTGGTTGGTTTCATGCAACTTCTGCCAGAACCTTGAGGTGAACTGTGTCCCTCGATCCGACACTATCTTCTTTGGCACTCCATGGTAACACACAATCCTTGACATGTACAACTCCGCCAATTTGGATCCGCTGTAGCTTTCTTTCACGGGGATGAAATGAGCTACCTTGGTTAGCCTGTCGATGATGACCCATATCAAATCGTATCCTGATTGGGTCCTAGGCAATCCCACTATGAAATCCATACCGATTTCTTCCCATTTCCATTCAGGCACTTTGAGTGATTGCAATAACCCCGCGGGTTGTTGATGTTCCGCTTTCACCAACTGACATGTGTCACATAGGGCAACATGTTCCGCGACATCTCTCTTCATTCCATACCACCAATACCTGCTCTTGAGGTCCTGGTACATCTTCGTACTCCCAGGATGAATGGAATAGTCGGAATCGTGAGCCTCCTTTAAAATCAACTCACGGACCTCCTTTACTTCAGGCACACAGATTCTTTTCCCGTGCCACACTGTACCTTGATGAGTTGTCTGATTTCTTTTATCTTCTCGTCATTCTTTTGACCATCGCGTATGTCTTGCTCTAGTGTGGAGTCCACTTCCATGGCGATGGCTTCACCACTATTCACCAGGCATAGATTGAGTCTTATAACATCGTCCTTCAATTCTGCTGGCATGTCCTTCAAGCTGAACCTATTGACCTGCACTTTCCGGCTTAAAGCATCTGCCACGACGTTTGCTTTCCCAAGATGATAGTTGATGCCCACATCAAAGTCATTGATTAGCTCTAACCATCTCCTTTGTCTGAGGTTGAGATCTGGCTGTGTGAAAATGTACTTTAAACTCTTATGATCCGTATATATCTCTGTCCTCTTCCCCATCAAGTAGTGCTGCCAAATTTTCAATGCGTGTACCACTGCGGCTAGTTCTAGGTCATGTGTAGGATAGTTCTTCTCGTGTTTCCGGAGCTGCCGGGATGCATAAGCCACGACGTGCCCTTCTTGCATGAGAACACATCCCAACCCATTTCCAGAGGCATCGCAGTACACCGAAAAGTTCTTCTGCATATCTGGCATAACTAGCACTGGGGCTGTTGTCAATCTTTTCTTCAGCTCTTGAAAACTCGTCTCGCACTGCGGTGTCCATGTGAATGTGATTCCCTTCTCCAACAATTTGGTGAGGGGTCTCAAAATCTTGGAGAAACCCTCGATAAACCGTCGATAATACCCAGCCAATCCTAAGAAGCTTCGAACGTCCCCGACATTCTCAGGGGTCTTCCACTTCTGTATATCCTCGATCTTGGCGGGATCTACGGAGATTCCTCCCTCCGAGATTATATGTCCTAAGAAGGGAACTCTCTTCAGCCAAAACTCACACTTGCTCAACTTGGCATATAGTAGGTGTTCTCTCAGCTTCTGCAACACCAACCTTAGATGTTTCTCATGTTCCTCTTCATCTTTGGAGAAGACGAGAATGTCATCTATGAAAACCACCACAAATTTGTCCAGATATTCCATGAATACCTTGTTCATGAGATACATGAAGTATGCCGGGGCATTAGTTAGCCCGAAAGGCATGACGGTGTATTCATACAGTCCGTACCGAGATACGAAAGTTGTCTTTGGAATATCAGTTTGCCTTATCTTAAGTTGGTGGTATCCCGACCTGAGATCAATTTTCGAGAACACACAAGCTCTCCTCAACTGATCAAACAAGTCTTCAATGCGGGGTAATGGGTACTTGTTCTTGATGGTTACTTCATTCAAGGCACGGTAGTCTACGCATAACCTTTGGGTTCCGTCCTTCTTGGGCACAAATATCACTGGAGCTCCCCATGGTGAGGAACTAGGACGAATATACCCCTTCTCCGTCAATTCTCTTAAATGATCCTTGAGTTCTCCCAGCTGCTTGGAGTCCATCCGATAAGGTCTCTTGTATATCGGAGCTATTCCAGGCACTAGCTCAATCGCGAATTCCACTTCACGATCGGGAGGCATACCTGGCAACTCCTCCAAAAAAACTTCTGGGTATTCCTTGATAATCCTGATCTCCTCCACTTTCACCTCAACTTGATTTAATTTAATGTCCCTCCTAGGCTCTTGTATTGTTATGAACTTTACTCTTGTGCCACTAGGGTGAGTTAGTTCCACAGTTCTGGTCAAACAATGGATGATTCACTTATGTTTGGTCAACCAATCCATGCCCAAAATAATATCTATCCCTTGTGAATCTATCACTATAAGTTTGGCAGTAAATACCACCCCATTAATGTCTAGATTCACCTTGGGACACACTTGTCTTGTCCTTATTTCTCCACCTGGAGAGTTTACTGCTAGCATATGGTTCATTTGTGTTGTTGCTAGGTCATGCTTCTTAACAAACCCTTGGGCAATGAACGAGTGGGTAGCACCAGAATCAAACAGCAGGGTTGCAATGTGTAAATTGGCAGGAAACTTACCAACTACCACGTCGGGTGCCTCTTGCGCCTCCTCCATGGTGACGTGGTTCACCCGTCCTCGCATTACATTCTGCTGTTGCGGCTGCGCGGGCTTCTTCTTTGGGCACTTATGGGCGTAATGCCCCACTTCACCACAATTAAAGCATTGCACCCCGACCTTAGGTGCCTGGCCTTTGTTGTCTTGGGGTTGGTTCGGGGGTCCTTGTACTACTGGTCGAGGTTGATATGCGGGGCGAGGTTGCTGTACAAACTGACGTTGTGGCTGCGTTGGTGCGGACGGAGGCCTGAAGTTCGGGTTGTACCCTCTTGGTGCTGAGTAGGGTACCGCAGCTCGGCTCGTCTGCCCTGCAGGTTGCTTCATCAGACGTGGGCGGCTGTTGCTACCCGAGGCTTGGTGTGACCGTCCTGCCTTCCTCTTGTTCTCATTTTCCAAGGCCTTCAACTTCCTTTCTACAACAAATTCCCTGTCCACCATCTTTTGAAAACTTTCATACTCATTGGAGGACATTGCACACTGCATTTCCGCTGTAAGTCCTTCCACAAAGCAGTCCTGTTTCTGCTCATCAGTCTCTATGTCCCGTGGTGCATAACGGGATAGTTGGGTGAATTTAGTGAGGTATTCCCTCACCGTCATGTTTCCTTGCTGCAGTCCCAAGAACTCCTTCCTCTTGTTTTTTAGTTCACCCCTTGGTATGTAATGGTTGCGGAAGCTACGCTTGAACTCTTCCCAAGTGATATTCTCAGGGTCATGATGGGCGGCCACGTAAGCGGTCCACCAATCAGCAGCAGGTCCATGCAATTGGTGAGAGGCAAACAGCACCCTCTCATACCCTTGGCATTGTATAATCCTCATCTTGCTCTCAATGGTCTTTAGCCAATCATCTGCCTCCAGGGGTTCAGCAGCACTTGCAAACTTTGGAGGTTGAGTTCCTAGAAACTCACTCAACCTTGGTTGGCGTGGTGCAGCTTGTGGAGGTGGAGCTTGATGCAAGTTGGCCACCACTTGAGTCAGGTTCTGGATGAGCTGATTTTGATACTCAAGCATTTGGTGGATGTGATCAACTCCTTCACGGCGACCACCCCTGTCGTGGCCTCCAGAAAGATGAGGGTTGCCGGCCTCATCGTTGTTGTTGGCGGGGTTGGCACCACTATCATTTCCTCTTCCATCCATCTATCATGATCAACCAAATGTCAATTTAAAGCATTACGTCTTATCTTACCAATTTTTGCTTGTTTAAACTTTAAGATTTTGAGAACTTATTTCATTTATATTTTCTGAGGATTCATGTCTCACGCAAAAATAAATGCACTATAGGGGTTCACACATCAAAGCAAAACAACCTGAAGACGAGGTTGTCGACAATTGCTCATGGCTTCCACAACTCACGTCACACACCAAATATAATCACACCATTAACTAAGGTAACGACTCGACTACTCGACATCTGCTAAACTAATGGAAAGGACTCTACACCACTTGTTTCACTGAGCCAGCTCCTCGGGATCTTCCTCATTATTGCGGCTGCCTTCTGATTCCGCTTTGGGTGGGGAAGCTGCTGGTGGAGAAGTGCGACGACGCCTGATCGCCCGGCGATCTGGGGAGTCAGGGGTCCATGTGTCATTCACGGTTACACACAGTTCATTCCCATCTCCTCTTTCTCTCGCCCTCAAGCAGGCTCGAAGCAACGCCTCGGTTTCCTTTAGGGTGTCACGAACATCCTGAAGCTCCTGCTGACACTCCTGCAGTCGAGTGCTGAGCATAGCAGCATCTTCCAAGCACAAGTCCATGTGCTCATGGGAAGTCCCCTGCTGAACTGGCGGGTACTTGTACTCCGTTGTACCACTCTCGCGCTGGAGGACATACATTTACTCAGTCCTGTCCAGGTGACAACGATAGATGTGACTCTGACAGGTGATTGCCTCCCAGGTGACATCCTTCTCCGCATCCACCTGTGTCGCTCGACAAGCTGGAGAGCGGTGGATCTTGAGCAGCTGATTTTCATGGATAATCCTCATCTCTGAACTCCATTCTTCCCTCTTCACACGGATGGTCCTGATGGAGCTATAGTGTATGATTAGCTTGCCCATGTTGCCGGCGGCTTGGAGCATGCGTCGAAGACGGCGCAACAAACCTCCTACTGCCAATCCGTAGGAGAGGTACGTCACCGGACGGTTTTCCTCTCTCAGGGCAAGGGCAACTACGGGAACTCTCCCTCCGGTGGACTTGCGAGCGGTGCGGATCATGCGAACCATCTAAAACATAAAGAATTTAAAATTAAGTTAGATAAGATCTTAAACAAAAAATCCTATTTTGAATAAAAGATGGGGGAAGATGAATAAAGTGGTCCATTAAATAACACTTTTCAACCCACACCTTTGTAAAATAGTTTTTTAAGAAAATAGGGTCCTTAAATACGTCCATTTCTACCTAGGTCCACGTTCCTACGGGCAACCTTGTGACACGACCCCATTGGTCCTGTCGAGCCAGGATCACGCTGAGGGGTGCTGCGTTGCACAGCACCGTATAACACACGTCAAAGGTACAAAGCGGAAGCGGAAATTTTATTACATAAACAAGTTTGTGAACATGTTTACATCAAAATAAGTTCAGTCTACACTCGCGGGCGTAGACTAAGCATCAAGTGCACGTTCAGCCCTCGAACGTGTCCTTGCTGGCACACACGCACACTAACTCTGCGGCGTGCACGACTCCCACACGACGGGGTTCCCCTCATGGGGTTCCGTCTCCAATTCGGGAGTCCCTTCCTCATAGAACCCTGCAAAAGCTTCAAACACAAGCAGTGAGCACGAAGCCTCAGCAAGTCTGACCCGTCTCACCTAAACATGGAACTTCTACATGAGGGTAATGGCTTACATGAGGTAAAAATCAGTTGCAAGGACTCGCCTAATTAGTAGAACCTTACTTTCAAGTTTTAGCAGCAGGTTGTGGAGAACCTTACGCTAAGGCACATGAGAGAGCCGCAATCAAACAAGAAACGCATTTCTCTCATGTACTTTGCCCAAAGTTGAAAAGAACTTTAGTTAGCTCTAAGCTACAGCATATCATTAACAATCCATGTCCAGCTTTCAATCAGCAACATTTTAACATGTAACTAGCCTGTTCTTTCTATGTCACGGTACAGTGAACAAGTGGTACTCACTGACCGTGAGGGACGGCGATTATAATCGATTTACACCTGCAGGGTTACCCGAACAACCCGTCACGTACGCCCGTACTTAATGTTGCCTACAGCAACCATCACGGACGCCGTACGTGACTACCTTTCACCCGTTAGCCAAATGTTGAACCGGTCCAATCGTCCCGAGCAAGAGGTCTCTGCACGCGCATCTCAGTGCCTCCAGCCGATTTACACCTCGAGCTCTCAACCTACCCTCTGAACGACCAGCTATGCCTCAACACCCAGCTACCCGAGTTACATCAGTTTCCCGGTTCCCATATAGCCGGTAGGTCTTCGGTACTGTTCTAGCTTGTTCAACAGGCCCGCACACGGCTCGGTCCTCAATCGACACAAGCGGAGCTACAGCACACAGGCCCCAAAGTCCTGCTGCCCTTACTCCCCGCTCGGTCTCATTTTCTTGCCATGTGTATCACGTGCTACCTCTACCCGAGCAATGTGCCTCTAGCCTATTCTCGTGAGTAGTTCCAACTACTCGACTTGTACCGAATCCTACCCTATCTTAGCAATGCAGTGGCTAACGAGGTTTTCAATCCTAAACCCAACCCATGGTTTTCTTGGCTATGCAGTTGGGTTTCCAATCAAGACTCTAATGCAAAGAACAATATTCAAAGATGTGCTCAAAACAATAAGCATTTGTAAAAAAGGTTAATGCAAACCGGAGCTTGCCTTGCTGCTCTTGGTCGTAGGCTAGCTGTTCCTCCGGAGTAACGAAGTCTAGGACTTCGGGTTCCTCCTCGACCTTAGCGACTACATGATAAGAGCAATATATGTATCAATTTAAATGCATTGGTATTAACTTTGAAGTTGTGAAGTCTATAACCCTTGCTAGACAGACCTAATGACTGTGAAACTTTTACTGTGGCTTGGTTACAACCTAAACAGAGACTTGATCAAGTTTTAGTTGCAGCAAAGCTCAATTGAGCCCTCCACAATTAATTATGTCCTTGACCTTAATTAAAGGCATTTAGGGTGTTCTAAGGATTTTCATGGAACAAACTATGACTTTCTGAAAACTAGATTTTCAGATGGTTCTAATGGATCTGGTCTCACTTAATTTGGGGGTTCCTAACTAAAGATATGGGCCAAACAATTTCAGAGAAAATTCTGAAAATGTTTCTGAACATTTTCTATTTTCTCTGGAACAGTTTCACTAATCACACCATTAGGTGGATTAAATGAGCTCAAATGGATCTGAAATTTTTATGGTAGTTCAGAGATATTTTGGTGAACATCCCAGCAAAATTTCAGGATTTTCCTCCACAGGATTCTCCAGTTAAAATTCCTAACAGTTTAAAATTTGAGGAATTAATTCTGGAGAATTAAGGGTTTTCATGAAGTGAAACTTGATTTGCTGGAAAGTAATCGGAGAGCTGAATCCAGCAAAATTTGGTTCACTCAATTTGGAGCTTTCTAGCCAAAGTTATGAGTATTTGAAGTTTGGAAGAATTCTGAAATTCGGGGAAAAAGTTTAAACTCTCGGGGCCCGCGGGGACACGTGTCGAGCGTGGAGGTGTCTGGCATACCGGAGCTCACAGGGTATTTGCGTGCCAGCACAGCCGATCCCCGGCCACAACCGATCCCGATTTAAATTCTTCAGCCGCTGACACGTGGGCCAGCTGGCTTCGTCTTCCTCCCGCCGTTTTCTCGCGCCCGCGCCGCTGACCTCGCCGGAGCAGACTCGGGGCTCGCCGGCTCGCCGCTGCCGGTCCTCCCATGGTCTGAAACTCGCCGCTAGGGGTTTGTCGACGTCGAGGAACACGTCAGTGGTGTCAGGTCGGGCTGGGGGTGACCGGAAATAGCTCGGCGACGTGCCGCGGCCTCGGTTGAGGTTCGGCACCGTCGACCGTGGTTTCTAAACCCGCCAACACCTCGAACAAACGGCCTTATTGCATCAGCGTACCTCTAGGAAGCTCGACAATGTGTCAAAAGGGTTCAGGGATGGCGGCAAGTTGGTCGGCACCGTGTGACCGATCGTGCCCGCCATGACCGCCCTCGATCGAGCTCGAAATTCGTCACTCCTAGACAGTTTCACGCTACGGATGCAGAAAAGAACTTGATCTCTGGCTAGTCCAGCGTCTATGTGCAAGATTTGATGACCTCCGAAAGATCATAGAACGTGAATTTAAAGAAACCGTACCGGAAGCTCAGTTTAAGGTTGCCGGAGCAAAACTGAGAATTCGACGGCGAGAGTTCACGGCGTGGCTTGAGCTTCAGGTGGAAGCAGTGTGGAGTCTGTGCGCTCCTGTTGCCGCCCTTGCTCGGCCGTGGAAGTGGTTGCAGCGTGCTGCCCGCGTGAGACCGATCGCCGTCCTTCAGCTAAACTGCGGCGGTCATCGTTGGTCACGGGAACAGGGGCCGAAACTCGGTGGTTCAGGCGTTGGGAGGGTGGTGCACGACCTCCGGTGGCTGTCTAGCAGCTTAGGAATGAAGGAGATTGTTTTCCTGGTTTCTCCCGATTGAGCAGAGAGCTGCGGTGAGAAACAATACCGCTGCTCGGGTTTGCCCGCGAGAAGATAAAGCCAGCCGACTCCTGCTCGGCTGAGGCGGTGCCGGTCGCGTGGGGGCGCGAGCAAGTCGCCCTGGGCGCCAGCGCGCGGAGAGGGAAGCAGCTGGTGGCGCCGGTAGCTGCTCGGTGGCACAGCCGACAGCTGCTCGGTGGAATTTCCCACCGAGAGTCTGACTTTGGGTGAAAGTTTCTCCTTCTTCCTTCTATGACATGTGGGTCCCATTTGGGGTTTTAACATCTGGAATTTACTCCTAATCACTGTAGTGAACAGTGAACCCCATAATACCCCTGGTGATTCAAATTATTCACCCTTGAGCCATTCGAATTGAATAGGATTCGAATTGGGTTTGGTTTGAGTGAATTCCAGCACAAGTTCAGTTTTGAATTCAAACAAAGTTTGAATTCGTCCCACTTAGCTCATGTCAAGATCAACTCCAGATGGAGTAAAAATTGGTGTGTGAGCTCACAAAAATGTGCTGAGTAAGAATATGCCTCCCACTTTTAAATTCATGGGATAAAAACAGTTTGAATTTGAATATGGTTTCAAACTGCCCTCTTCCTAACTATACCCAAAATGACCCCAAAAGGGTTTTGAATTTGGGCGAAACTTGGCATGGACATCCTTAGTAAAGTGTAGGAGTTTTCATATGTTCAGCCCATCTATATCACATGTGGGAAATACCACTTTTGCAATGTGTAAGTTTGTTCTCTAATGAGCATGTTGATAATTGTTACTTGCTCTTCATTTGTGTTCATCATCCTTCCTCACATGAGGTGTGTGGTGTGGTGATGAACACTGCAAATGTGTGTCAAAAACTGAGGCCCTTACACCTTGGCTCTGATACCACTTCTGTCACACCCGGTTTCTCCGAAGAACAACCGAGTGAATATCACATGTATGCTAGGATCATTTTCTCATACATGTGATGACAAATAGTGAAGCATCATTTATTACAAGACAGGTGTCGAATATAAATAAGTCTTACATAGCATATGTCTCGATGGACGATAATAAGTTCATCACAAGTAAATAAAATAGCAGCGGAATATTATTCTCGTGGGCTCCGTCACAGGTGTTGCCCGGGGGACCCCGTGAACCTATAAACCTTCTTCGGGTCCAAAGTCTTGATCATTAAACACCACATCATTCTCTTGACCTGAGCAGCAATATAAACGAACAAATATGCAAGGTTGAGTACCGTTGGTACTCAGCAAGTGTGGGAAAATTTGTCATGCATGGCTAAAACAAGGAGAGGTTGAACTCATGGTTAAAGCACTACGCAATTAATACCTATCACCTTAGCTATTAAGCACCTGCATTACTACATAGGTGAAATGGTCCCAATCTCCCAACCCATCATCATAATCAAATGACCAAATCCTCAAATTCCAATGTTAAGCTCCCCGCTTAACATCCTCAACTTCCAAAGCCATCAATCCTCTAATCATGAATAAGTCCAAGCCGCTCTTGACCGTGAGCACGGCTGTCATGACAGTTTTGACTCTGCAGAGTTTGCGCCACTGTACCCACATGTAGTGATTTCATCCCCTGTTGCCGGGTGGACTAAAAGAACCTCCATTATGCCAGTGGCCACGAACCACATTCACACTTCCCAGGTGTGTAGCCAGGAGATCACTACGAAGCCTTTACAAAGGGATTCCCGATGAGCGTGGGCCCTCTGAGGTTTCACCCCTAACAGCATACAAGAGGCTCCAACCCCGCTGCAGTGGCCCCCTCTTGAGCCTTGCGGTTCATATTGTAGTCCAGCTGACACCTACTCCCCACACCATCCAACACACCCATACTACGCCGGGGATACACCTAATTAATTGGCCAAGCTGCCCCATCTCAGCATGTGGTTGGCACGGTAAAGCCAGGTTACATGCTCCATGAACCGGTCCTTAGGGTCCAAGCAAGTACTAAACACAAACCCGAGTCTCGTGCACCCAGCACCAACCAAAACATCCAACTTGCCTTGATCCCTACCTCTACCTAACTCATAATATCTCATTCAAGAGTAGAGTAAACAAGTTGATGATATCATATCCCACTCATCCCATTCTAAGCATGGCTAAGCATAAGTAACATGAATGGATGACATAATAAAGCAAATCCCAACCCAAGCTACAAGGAAACAAGGTAAAGCAATTCTAGGGAAACTTCCTAGCATGGGTTCATATTTCAATTTGACAATGCAAATATATCTATCTACACATCCTAGTATAGGAACAAAGTGGTCAAGGACACTTGCCTTCTTCCTGCTGCTCTGGGAATGGAAAGTCTTGGTCTTGGAAGGGGAGAACTTGCTCTGGAGCAGGTTCTACTCATACCATCACACATAGCAAAAGAAAACAACAATCCATAAGACATAGTTCACACTTTCACTTCATACAAACCAAACATTCACACCTATGAAATTCATTCACACTTCTAAGGGTTGTGGTTACTCTATGTGTGGTGATTTTTGACCTACATGCACTTTTAAACATATGTATATTATTTCTAACTTTTGTATTCAGATTTCTGTTTGTACACTATATATAAATTCCCAATTTAAACAAATTCTTTAATACCCTCTTTAGCTACCAAGAGTGCATGCAAGGTAATTTCCTACTCCAAATGGTTTTCAGACCTTCTACCAATCCTAAACTGAATTCTTTGGATTTTGGAAACTTCATTTATCATTTTCTAGTTATTCACAATTAGCTTGCTATATTTCCAGATTTATTTCCTAAATGTGAACTTTATTAGGAAAATAGTAAGACACCTCATCTAAACAGAATAGGTTCTGATCTAAAATATTAAATAATATATTTTTGAACTTCTCCTCTGATGTGAACTAATTTAAATTTATTTTATCAATTTTCAGAATTATTTCCTAGCCTAAAAATGTGTCCCTATAACTAATAAATGTGAACAATCAATTAGACAGATCCATTTCAGCTAAAAACCTATTTTTATCTCACTCCAAAGTTTTCCAAGTGCTAGGAAAGTTTAAAATTGAATTTACAATGTGTTTGTCCCATCTTTTAAATTTTAAATACTAATTCACATATTCAAACTCCTAGATTTAATATCACATAGGGTTAAAAAGGTAAACAAACCCCACTACAGGGTCTATTATATTATTTTAAGAATTTCCAGGGGCCTAACTATGCATAACAGGGGGTTTTGCTAATTTTTATTAAGTCCAGGGGCTAAAACTGATTTTTAATTGAATTTACATGAATTTCTGAAGTTCCAGGGGCTAGATCAGAAGTTTCCGGGGCTAGCTCGTATTTTCCGAGATCCCCAGGGGGTAGCGCGTAAGAATCCAGGCCTTTATAACGCGGGGCTGACGTGGACCGTCCGATTTAAAACAGACGGCTGAGATTATAACGTCGAACCGGTACGCGGGGATTTAAATTCTACCGTGCGATTTAAAATAGACGGCCCTCAAGCGGCCACGTCGCTCTGATCGAGCGCGGGCGGCGCTGCCCTGCGGCGCGCGGCGGCGGGAGGCGGCGATCTCGCCGGAAAACTTCGGATCTTCGTCAATTCTTCCTAAAACTGGGAATTCATGGCATAGATCGGTAGAGGGGAGGTCGGGGATCTCACCTCGGGGACCACCCCGTGGTTCACCCACTCCAGGAATCGCATAGGGTGGTGCCGTGCGATGCGGCACCCAACAGCACACACGAAAAGAATAAAGGATAACATACAAACTTTTATTTGATATAAAACAGCGGAAGTCTTTTTACAAAACCTATTCATACAGCGGAAGTAATATACATATAAGGCCTCTCATCCTAACTATGCAAAATTGCAGCCGTCCAGCCCGGGGACGCTACACACTAGCAGCATGGAACCGGAGAATCACGGCGGCGTGCAGGGCTCCAGCTCGGCCGTGTACCCCGACGGGGGCATCGCCTCGTCCTCAGAACCTTCCTCATAACTCTCACCTGCACACAGCTCAAATATTGCAAACGTGAGCACGAAGGCTCAGCAAGTCTTAACTGTCAACCCTAGGCATGGAACTCTACGTGCAAGGATATGTAAGATGGGACAAGGAATTTGCAATAAAGACACGCCTATAAGTTGATCCTTACTTTCAGTTTTATAGCAGCAGGTTCATGTGCCTTAGACAGCTCTCACATCGGAAGTCCACAATCGAACAAGAAACGCTTTCCCCCGATGTGGAGATGCCCAAAGTGGAATATAAACTGAATTAGCTCTATATCTACAACAATCAAGGTATTCAAGACATTAAGATCAATACAGCATTTTCAGTTGGGTTATTTCACTTCTTACTACGTCACAGCGCAGTGAACAAGCGGGTACTCAAATAACCGCGAGGGACGGTACTTGCAATCAAGACACACCCGGATAACACGTCACATACACCCACTTTCAGAAGCGTGATTCCACACCCCTTCCTACTCTGTTGTATGCAACAACCTTTCAAAGGCAACCCAAATGCCGAACTGGTCCATCCGTAACGGGTAGGAGGTCCCCGCGTGGAGCGTGACTGTGCCCACCGGCAGATTTACACCTTGCTACCCTCAACCCACTCCTATTTAAGGTTGGGTAAGCCTCGACACCCAGGTTAACCAATTACATCGGTTTCCTGGTTCCCATATGCCAGTATGCATCCGGTACTGTTCGATACTTGTCCAGCAGGGTCGCACACGGACGGTCCTCAACCGACACCAACAGGGCTACGAAAGTGAGACCTCTGCTCACTGCTTCCTATCCCCCCTGCTGGGTCTCATTTTCATACAACTCAAGCCATTATCTACCTCTTTTCTTTTCGGTGATAAGTACTATCTCGCGAGTAGCTTCCAATAACTCGACTTCTACCGAGATCCTATACATTAGCATGGCATTCTCTACTCGTCGAGTTTGTAAACTACCCAACCCTCCATAGGATTTAAAAGGCTGTGCAAGTGGGGTTTCAATCACCCTAACTCTAATGCAAACATTCAACCTAGACATAAATGATACAAATGAAAACTTTATAAACGGTACTTAAGTGCAAACCGGGGCTTGCCTGGTTGCGAGTTAAATGGAAAGTCAGCTTCCGGTGGCAGGACGTCCAAAGGCTCCGGCGTATCCTCAACTTCGGTCACTATTATGAAAGGTAATAAAATACATGTATAAGTATTAACAATTTATAAGAATTGGACTTCTATTCATAGATATTGCTATTTATAATCCTTAATTGGCTTTGGGATTTTTACAGTGGAGACTAGACTCTCTAAGGATGATTTGAGCCAAATTTGGAGACATGTCATTGCACAATGTAGTCTTTAAAATTCCTACAAGTACAATGCTTATCTGAATTTTGAGCACAAATCAGAAGCTTTGACATAGCTAGAAATGGAAGATCTGATTAGGGTAAGTTTCCATGGTTCTAACAAGATTTGCTTCACCATTTTTGGAGCTACCATCAGAGAGATATGAATTTTTGAAGTTGGACAGGAGTTCTGAAAAAGCTTCTGTTTAAATTTGAATTTCCAAATAAGGGCTGAACTTGGGAAGGCAGTTTAGCCTAGCAAATGATCTCCAATGAAGCCCAAATTTTTACTGGAGATCAGTAACTATGAGAAGGATTTGCTTCCCAAATTTGAGAATATTTCATAAAGAATTGCTCCTCTAATAAATCCCTAAATATTTACTAAAAACAATTCTACAGAAATTCCTGAGCATTTTCATAGCTGAAATTTGGTTTCTCTGTGAAGTACTCCTCGTGAGGATTCCAACAAAATTGGTTTCACTCTTTTTGGAGTTTTCTACACAAAGTTATGGGCTTGCAAAGATCAGCTAAATTCTGGAATTATTTCCCAAATAGAAACTTCAAATAATTGGGCTGGGCCCACTGGTTTAATTCGGACCAGTCAGATTTGAGCAACACCGGGGGCTACAGGGTTATTCCCGTGCAGCCGCACCAGATCCGGCGCCACAAACCCATCCTCGCGCGAACCCGGAGGCTGACCGGTGGGACCGGCCCTCCTTCGTCTTCCTCGCGCTGCCCGCGCCTCCCGCGGCGGCGCACGCCGGCGAGGCTCGCCGGGACAGTGTTCCTGTGGTCCGAACTTCGTCAAACTCGCCGCCTTGAGTTCTACACCGTGCTGAACACGATGGTGGGGTCGGGAGCCGATGACAACGGCCGGAAAGGTGGTTGCACCGGCGACCATGTCGAAGCTTACTTCGGCGACCTTGCTCTCCCTTAACAGTGGGTCATTCGGGCTAGGGTTTGCTCCAAAAGCACCAATGTCCCATGGACATCCTCGACCCATAGCTCGCTCTCCCTGAAACCCACCGGAGAGGGGACCTCACCGGCGATCCGAGCCCGCAAAACTCCGGCGGCGACAAAAACTCGGTACCTGGCATCTCTACTTGATCGTTTAAGCTGCTAGGACTTCGGGAAGATACGCAAGCATGTGCTGGAGCTACTCTAAGCTCATCTAGCGCGGAGCTACCCCAAGCACAACGAATTTTTGGTTAGACCCGGCTCTATCCGTCGGTGTACAGTTTGGGGAAACGGTAAAATTCTCACCACCGGTCCTAACAAACGCTAAACGGCCCCCGGCTAGATGACCAGGACATGTCCACGCACCTTTCTTGTATAGGAAGTCGGGGGAGAGGGTGCCCGGTTGTTGCTGTCGACGGAGAGCCGAAACGGCGAGGTCCGGGCACCTTGAAGCTTTGGCGCCAATCCGCGTTCCTCGAGCAGTTCGGACCGGCAAACCTCGAAGGGGCTTTGGCAAGGGCTAGAGCACGTCCAGGCGATGCTCTTTGCTGTGGAGCGCTCGAGCTATCGAGCTTGGAGGGCTGTGGTCGAGCGGAGAGAGCTGAGCGGCGGTGTTCAGCGGAAGTGAGACGGTCGCGGCGCTACACGAGCTGAGGAGGAGGAGAAGTAGCGCTGGGGTACTCGGGCGGCCGCTCTTATCGCCCACGCGCGAGCGCCGACGTCGGCCAGCGAGAACCAGCTCGGTGGCTCGGTGAGGGCGTCGGGGGGAGCGCTTTTCCGAGAGCTGTCGCGCCGCGATCAACCGGGAACAGAGAGAGAGAGGGAAAACAGTCGGTTGTTTGCTTTAGGTGGCTGACAATTGGGCCCCACTTCCCCCTTTGTTAGTAAAACTTTTCTGATATTTTTCCCTCCAGCAACTCAACATTAAAAGCTTTACTTCATCCCAAAGTTATGTTTGAATTTGCAGAATTCAAATGGTTTGAATTCTGGTGTAGAATTTGAATGGGGTTTGATCATTTGAATTTGAAAAGGAGTTTGAATTCTCCACTTTGTATTGCCTCAAAAATATAGCAAACCAGCTCCAAAGTTTCCAATTTTTGGCATGGCTGCTTATTAAAAGGTGGAGAACACCTTTGTGAAACCAAATTTTCAAATTGAGGGAATTGGAATTTGAAACTTAATTTGAAATTCAGATTAGAGGGCTTCTCCTTTTAATCCCAAACAAATATTAAAACTCCTCCAAATGAGCTGAAATTTGGAAGGTTGAATATTTGGACTATAAAGATCCAAGTTGTGCATTTAGATCTCCATGTTTGGAAATTTTGGGAAATCTAAACCCTCACTTTGAACTCACACTTATTATAATTCAAAGTTTTGATTCCCCTGATTTTTCATAAGTGTATATGAGCTGAATTTTCTTGCTACCACTTTTGGGGATTTTACATCCCTCCCCCCTTAAAAAGAATCTCATCCCGAGATTCCAAAGGAAAAGTAAAGTGGGGAAAAACTTTACCGGGTATATTATGATAGCAAGTCCGGATAATATGTTCGTAAATAGTCCTCGCTTTCCCATGTCGCCTCATCAGCGGTATGGTTACTCCACAAGACCTTGTAGAACCATAAGGTTCGGTTTCTTGTGGCACGAGTCTTTTCATCGATAATCCGGATTGGATGCTCCGTGTACGTGAGGTCCGGTTGAAGAACTTCTATGTCTTCAGTGCGGATTTCAGCTGAGGGTTTGAGGCACTTCCGCAGCTGAGAGATGTGGAAGACATTGTGAATGCCTGCGAGAGACGCTGGTAACTCCAGGCGATAGGCCACGGGTCCGCATCTTTCAATGACGGCGAACGGACCAATGAACCACGGCGCAAGTTTACCCTTCACTCCGAAACGGTGAACTCCCTTCATCGGAGACACACGGACATAAACATGGTCCCCGATGTCGAAGTGGAGAGGGCGGCGTCTCTTATCCGCATAGCTCTTCTGACGAGATTGAGCAGCCTTGAGATTGGCTTGTATTACTCGCACTCGTTCTTCAGCTTCATTCACAAGTTCAATGTCGTAGATGACTCGCTCGCCGGACTCGCACCAGTTGAGAGGTGTGCGGCATTTCCGGCCATAGAGAGCTTCATACGGTGCCATCTTGATGCTAGCTTGATAGCCATTATTGTAAGAAAACTCCGCCAACGGCAAATGATCGTCCCAATTCTTGCCGTGGTGGATGGCACACGCGCGTAGCATGTCTTCAAGCACTTGATTCACCCGTTCAGTTTGACCATCTGTCTGTGGGTGATACGCGGAGCTTCGGATCAGTTTGGTCCCCAATAATGCGTGCAGCTGTTCCCAAAACCGAGAGACAAACAGCGCACCGCGATCTGAAATAATGGAGCAGGGAACACCGTGCAAGCATAAGATTCTTGCAATATAAAGCTCCGCATATTGCTTGGCCACGTACTTTGTATGTACGGGGATAAAATGAGCCAACTTGGTTAGTCGATCGACTATCACCCAAATCGAGTCATGCTTGTGAGACGTGAGAGGTAACCCGACTATGAAGTCCATGCTGATATCCTCCCACTTCCACGCCGGAATGTTTAATGGTTGCAGCTGTCCGGCTTTACGCATATGGTCGGCCTTCACACGCCGACACGTATCACATTCGGATACGTATTTTGCGATTTCTCTCTTCATCCGTGTCCACCAAAACCTGGTTTTCAGATCCTGGTACATCTTGTTGCTGCCCGGATGAATAGAATACTTGGACAAATGAGCCTCGTCCAAGATTTTCTTCCGAAGCCTCATGTCACGGGGTACCACTATACGGTCTTTAAACCATAGAGTGTTGTGTTCATCTCTTCGGAAGCATTTCATTTCGCCATTCTTCATCCTTCTCTGAATGTGCGACATTCCCACGTCTTTCCTCTGCGCTTCCATAATCTCCTCTCGTATTGTAGGGACGAGAGCAAGATTGTACAATGCCCCATATGGAACCAAGTACAGACTCGGCTCCTCTTCAAGTGGCATGATGGACAGACTGTTGACATGGGATTTGCGGCTTAAGGCATCGGCAACCACGTTTGCCTTCCCGGGATGGTAGTGAATCTCGATCTCGTAGTCTTTTATCAGTTCTAGCCATCTCCGTTGCCGCATATTCAACTCCTTTTGAGTGAATATATACTTTAGACTCTTGTGGTCGGTGTAGAGGTGCACTAAGTTTCCAAGTAAGTAGTGCCTCCACATCTTCAAGGCCAATACCACAGCAGCGAGCTCAAGATCATGAGTCGGATAGTGCTGCTCGTGGTTACGAAGTTGACGTGAGCCATAGGCGACCACTCTTCCTCCTTGCATCAATACACCGCCAAGCCTGATGCCAGACGCATCACAATATACGTCGAAGGGCTTGGTCGTATCCGGTTGAGCTAACACCGGGGCTGTTGTAAGATGCTTCACTAATGCTTGGAAAGCTTCTTCACAAGCTGAGCTCCAAACATATTTGCTCCCCTTCTTCAACAGTTCAGTCATCGGCTTAGCAAGCTTGGAGAAATTTGGTATGAATCTCCGATAATATCCTGCTAACCCGAGGAAACTCCTGACTTCATGGACTGATGTGGGGGACTTCCATTTCAGCACTTGTTCGATTTTGCTTGGATCAACCGCAATGCCTTCTGCAGAAATAATGTGACCAAGGAATGGCACTTGGCTGATCCAAAACTCGCACTTGCTGAATTTAGCATAAAGCTTATGGTCTCTTAATCGTTGAAGTACGATATGCAAGTGTTTGGCGTGTTCTTCTTTAGTCTTGGAGTAAACCAAGATGTCGTCTATGAACACCACCACAAACTTGTC
The DNA here is from genome assembly GCA_030760725.1 of Neostapfia colusana. Lineage (NCBI taxonomy): Eukaryota > Viridiplantae > Streptophyta > Magnoliopsida > Poales > Poaceae > Neostapfia > Neostapfia colusana. Next base: position 77,512,120 of record JASWHV010000010.1, on the reverse strand, counting down.
CAGCTCCGGCATGAACACTGAGTTCATGAGATACATGAAGTGTGCCGGGGCGTTGGTGAGACCAAAAGACATGACGAGGTATTCATACAACCCATATCTCATCGAGAAGGCCGTCTTTGGAATATCTTCCGCCCGGATCTTGATTTGATGATACCCTGAGCGAAGATCCATCTTTGAAAACACACTTGCACCCACAAGTTGATCGAATAATATATCGATGCGGGGTAGTGGATATTTATTCTTGATGGTAACGGCGTTGAGAGGCCGGTAGTCCACACACAACCTCAAGGTTTCATCCTTTTTCTTCACAAAACAGCGCCGAGCATCCCCATGGCGAGGAACTCGGTCGAATGAAACCCTTCTTCATCAAATCGTTGAGCTGCTCCTTTAGTTCAGCCAGCTCATTTGGAGCCATCTTATATGGTCTCCGTGAGATTGGTGTCGTCCCAGGTATGAGTTCAATCTTGAACTCGACATCTCTTTCGAGTGGCATGCCCGGAAGATCATCCGGAAAGACATCCGGGTATTCACGGACCACTCGAATATCCTCAAGTTTCGTGGCTTCCGTGTTATATGTGGCTGGGGTTTCTTGAACCAAACGGTCAAGAAGAAGAACATGTGGTTCATGAAGTGGAGAGTTTAAACGAACCACACGTGGAATGATGTCAAGAACAGCACCATGGCGATGTAGCCATGACATTCCTAAAATGACATCAAGTTTTTGACTTTCTAACATGATTGGAGAAGTCGGATATAGATTTCCACCCAATTGTAATGGTGCTCTATAGACCATTCTATCAGCTGTTATTTTCCCACCCGGAGAACATATCAAATATGAATTATTCGTGGGAATGATAGGCAGTTGATATTTAATAACATAAGACTGACTTATGAAATTATGGGTGGTACCGGAGTCAAAAAGTATGACTACGGGATGATCTAGGTAAGAGAACGTACCCGCGAGGACGGGTTCGCCTTCCGGCACGTCTTCGAGGGCTAAGTGGTGGACGTTGCCGGGTTTTGGTGCTGGTTTCTTGGGCTGATTGCGGGGCTGATTAGCACCCTGATATGGTGCTGCACCCCTACCCTGTTGCGGCTCAGGGCAGTCCCTCGAAATGTGCCCGACACGACCACACGTATAGCACGTGTAAGGTGTCGGGGTCCCACGGGACGTTAAGTGTGTTAGCATGCGTAATTCCTCGCTATTGTATTGGACCCAAACATGTACTAACTCGAAGTGATATGTCAAATGCATAAGCCCTTTGACTCCAACTCGCTGTTTTACAACAGCCACTGGACGCCGAACGGTGAAACTAAGTGTTTTGGTTGGAATACAGAAATTCCAGAGAGCATTTGGTCTGTCCTGTTTTTGGACAGTACCTATTCATCTGAGATTTTCAACCCTTTGGAGGGAGATTTTGTTCTGGAACTCTACAGAAAAGTTGTAGAGAACTTCAAAACCTTTCCAGAATGGTATCCCACACCTCCATTGGTTCAACCAATCTTAAGTTATGCCCTGTTCAAGTTCAGCAAAAATTTCTGCCGAAAACAGGGGAGATTGTTCCTAAGTTTTTGAGATTGAATCCATACTCCCAATTGACTCTTAGTTCAATATAGGAGTTTACTAATCCCTAAATGGATTCCTAAACTTCATTTTGACTCTTTTCTTTGAAAATAAACTTTTATGCAGTCGGTACTACGTTTCCTCACCAAAGAAAAATCCTAAACCGGTATTCCGGCATATATGTGTCAAATGGTGGAACTTAAAGTCGTCACTCACAAACGGTTTCTACACGTCATGCACTAACGTGGTTAATGTACCTGCAGAAGAACACACAATAATGGTGCACACAAAGGTTTTTAACATTACAGGCAGTTCCATATCATATTAAAAACATACGGTCCATATCATTGCCATACGGATCGTCCTTGAGTCAAGCCACGTCTCAAGGTGCATGGTCGTGTTTTCACACCACATGACGGGGAACCCGAGTAAAGCGCGAACGGGTCGTCACGGTTGGGAATTTTATCAGCCCAACGGATACCACCTACTGCCTCATAACCGTTGAGGCACGCCGATGGCGAGCGCTGCGTATGGCCCTTTGAACATTGAACGTTCAAGAGTTGCATACTATCGTGTTGCTTACCACACGACGGGGTATTCTCACTTTTGCCTAAAGCACGCTGGAGATCAGCGTTTTCATATGCTCTCAGAACCATGGAGAGGTTCAGAGACTCATATTAACTACCGTGCCAAGCCACGGTATAACCTTCCATACTATTACTCGTATGGGGAGTTACCGCAATTGATCCGCCTGCGGTGGCGTACCTTACCTCTTACCTGATGTCAGAGCGTCATTACAGAATATATAACACATAAGATAGCATTTCCACCTTAGTAACTACTACTATCATAGACCTTATGTGGGCTTAATGACTAGTCCTCACTCGACTACTTCTAAGTTTTCAAAATTAGGCTCTTTTCGAGCGTGCTATTCCCAGTGCGGCTCTGATACCACGTCTGTGGGGACCACCCCGTGGTTCGCCCACTCTAGGAATCGCATAGGGTGGTGCCGTGCGATGCGGCACCCAACAGCACACACGAAAAGAATAAAGGATAACATACAAACTTTTATTTGATATAAAACAGCGGAAGTCTTTTTACAAAACCTATTCATACAGCGGATGTAATATACATATAAGGCCTCTCATCCTAACTATGCAAAAGTGCAGCCGTCCAGCCCGGGGACGCTACACACTAGCAGCATGGAACCGGAGAATCACGGCGGCGTGCAGGGCTCCAGCTCGGCCGTGTACCCCGACGGGGGCATCGCCTCGTCCTCGGAACCTTCCTCATAACTCTCACCTGCACACAGCTCAAATATTGCAACCGTGAGCACGAAGGCTCAGCAAGTCTTGACCGTCAACCCTAGGCATGGAACTCTACGTGCAAGGATCTGTAAGATGGGACAAGGAACTTGCAATAAAGACACGCCTATAAGTTGATCCTTACTTTCAGTTTTATAGCAGCAGGTTCATGTGCCTTAGACAGCTCTCACATCGGAAGTCCACAATCAAACAAGAAACGCTTTCCCCCGATGTGGAGATGCCCAAAGTGGAATATAAACTTAATTAGCTCTATATCTACAACAATCAATGTATTCAAGACATTAAGATCAATACAGCATTTTCAGTTGGGTTATTTCACTTCTTACTACGTCACAGCGCAGTGAACAAGCGGGTACTCAAATAACTGCGAGGGACGGTGATTGCAATCAAGACACACCCGGATAACACGTCACATACACCCACTTTCAGAAGCGTGATTCCACACCCCTTCCTACTCTGTTGTATGCAACAACCTTTCAAAGGCAACCCAAATGCCGAACCGGTCCATTCGTAACGGGTAGGAGGCCCCCACGTGGAGCGTGACTGTGCCCACCGGCAGATTTACACCTTGCTACCCTCAACCCACTCCTATTTACGGTTGGGTAAGCCTCGACACCCAGGTTAACCAATTACATCGGTTTCCTGGTTCCCATATGCCAGTATGCATCCGGTACTGTTCGATACTTGTCCAGCAGGGCCGCACACGGACGTTCCTCAACCGACACCAACAGGGCTACGCACGTGAGACCTCTGCTCACTGCTTCCTATCCCCCCTGCTGGGTCTCATTTTCATACAACTCAAGCCATTATCTACCTCTTTTCTTTCCGGTGATAAGTACTATCTCGCGAGTAGCTTCCAATCACTCGACTTCTACCGAGATCCTATACATTAGCATGGCATTCTCTACTCGTCGAGTTTGTAAACTACCCAACCCTCCATAGGATTTAAAAGGCTGTGCAAGTGGGGTTTCAATCACCCTAACTCTAATGCAAACATTCAACCTAGACATAAATGATACAAATGAAAACTTTATAAACGGTACTTAAGTGCAAACCGGGGCTTGCCTGGTTGCGAGTTAAATGGAAAGTCAGCTTCCGGTGGCAGGACGTCCAAAGGCTCCGGCGTATCCTCAACTTCAGTCACTATTATGAAAGGTAATAAAATATATATAAGTATTAAGAATTTATAAGAATTGGACTTCTATTCATAGCTATTGCTATTTATAATCCTTAATTGGCTTTGGGATTTTTACAGTGGAGACTAGACTCTCTAAGGATGATTTGAGCCAAATTTGGAGACATGTCATTGCACAATGTAGTCTTTAAAATTCCTACAAGTACAATGCTTATCTGAATTTTGAGCCCAAATCAGAAGCTTTGACATAGCTAGAAATGGAAGATCTGATTAGGGTAAGTTTCCATGGTTCTAACAAGATTTGCTTCACCATTTTTGGAGCTACCATCAGAGAGATATGAATTTTTGAAGTTGGACAGGAGTTCTGAAAAAGCTTCTGTTTAAATTTGAATTTCCAAATAAGGGCTGAACTTGGGAAGGCAGTTTAGCCTAGCAAATGATCTCCAATGAAGCCCAAATTTTTACTGGAGATCAGTAACTATGAGAAGGATTTGCTTCCCAAATTTGAGAATATTTCATAAAGAATTGCTCCTGTAATAAATCCCTAAAGGATTTAACAAAAACAATTCTACAGAAATTCCTGGGCATTTTCATAGCTGAAATTTGGTTTCTCTGTGAAGTACTCCTCGTGAGGATTCCAACAAAATTGGTTTCACTCTTTTTGGAGTTTTCTATACAAAGTTATGGGCTTGCAAAGATCAGCTAAATTCTGGAATTATTTCTCTAATAGAAACTTCAAATAATTGGGCTGGGCCCACTGGTTTAATTCGGACCAGTCAGATTTGAGCAACACCGGGGGCTACAGGGTTATTCCCGTGCAGCCGCACCAGATCCGGCGCCACAAACCCATCCTCGCGCGAACCCGGAGGCTGACCGGTGGGACCGGCCCTCCTTCGTCTTCCTCGGCTGCCGCGCCTCCCGCGGCGGCGCACGCCGGCGAGGCTCGCCGGGACAGGGTTCCTGTGGTCCGAACTTCGTCAAACTCGCCGCCTGTGAGTTCTACACCGTGCTGAACACGATGGTTGGGTCGGGAGCCGATGACAACGGCCGGAAAGGTGGTTGCACCGGCGACCATGTCGAAGCTTACTTCGGCGACCTTGCTCTCCCTTAACAGTGGGTCATTCGGGCTAGGGTTTGCTCCAAAAGCACCAGTGTCCCATGGACATCCTCGACCCATAGCTCGCTCTCCCTGAAACCCACCGGAGAGGGGACCTCACCGGCGATCCGAGCCCGCAAAACTCCGGCAGCGACAAAAACTCGATACCTGGCATCTCTACTTGATCGTTTGAGCTGCTAGGACTTCGGGAAGATACGCAAGCATGTGCTGGAGCTACTCTAAGCTCATCTAGCGCGGAGCTACCCCAAGCACAACGAATTTTTGGTTAGACCCGGCTCTATCCGTCGGTGTACAGTTTGGGGAAACGGTGAAATCCTCACCACCGGTCCTAACAAACACTAAACGGCCCCCGGCTACACGACCAGCACATGTCCACGCACCTTTCTTGTATAGGAAGTCGGGGGAGAGGGTGGCCGGTTGCTGCTGTCGACGGAGAGCCGAAACGGCGAGGTCCAGGCACCTTGAAGCTTTGGCGCCAATCCGTGTTCCTCGAGCAGTTCGGACCGGCAAACCTCAAAGGGGCTTTGGCAAGGGCTAGAGCACGTCCAGGCGATGCTCTTTGCTGTGGAGCGCTCGAGCTATCGAGCTTGGAGGGCTGTGGTCGAGCGGAGAGAGCTGAGCGGCGGTGTTCAGCAGAAGTGAGACGGTCGCGGCGCTGCACGAGCTGAGGAGGAGGAGAAGTAGCGCTGGGGTACTCGGGCGGCCGCTCTTATCGCCCACGCGCGCGCGCCGACGTCGGGCAGCCAGAACCAGCTCGGTGGCTCGGTGAGGGCGTCGGGGGGAGTGCTTTTCCGTGAGCTGTCGCGCCGCGATCAACCCGGAACAGAGAGAGAGAGGGAAAACAGTCGGTTGTTTGCTTTAGGTGGCTGACAATTGGGCCCCACTTCCCCCTTTGTTTAGTAAAACTTTTCTGATATTTTTCCCTCCAGCAACTCAACATTAAAAGCTTTACTTCATCCCAAAGTTATGTTTGAATTTGCAGAATTCAAATGGTTTGAATTCTGGTGTAGAATTTGAATGGGGTTTGATCATTTGAATTTGAAAAGGAGTTTGAATTCTCCACTTTGTATTGCCTCAAAAATATAGCAAACCAGCTCCAAAGTTTTCAATTTTTGGCATGGCTGCTTATTAAAAGGTGGAGAACACCTTTGTGAAACCAAATTTTCAAATTGAGGGAATTGGAATTTGAAACTTAATTTGAAATTCAGATTAGAGGGCTTCTCCTTTTAATCCCAAACAAATATTAAAACTCCTCCAAATGAGCTGAAATTTGGAAGGTTGAATATTTGGACTATAAAGATCCAAGTTGTGCATTTAGATCTCCATGTTTGGAAATTTTGGGAAATCTAAACCCTCACTTTGAACTCACACTTATTATAATTCAAAGTTTTGATTCCCCTCATTTTTCATAAGTGTATATGAGCTGAATTTTCTTGCTACCACTTTTGGGGATTTTACATTCTTGAGCTCGGAGGTCCTGGAAAGCGGTCGGCGACGAGGTCCGAGGTGAATTCACGGCGATGCTCGTCGGCGCTGTGTTTGAAGCACAAACCACCGAGTTTTCTGCTCCTGCGTGATTCCCCGGAGGCGGTGGATCAAGATCAGCGTGTTAGATCAGAAATCCCGAGCGAAGATCGAGAGAAATTGGCCGGAGAAACTCTGGTTCTCACCGGGAGGAAAAACGGCTGATCGTGGGGGAAAACGGGGCGATGCCGGCGTTTTTATATACGGGGGAGGGCGGCGGGTTTGTTTAGATCGAATTTGAGTCGTCTGGGACCGGGAGTCGGGCTGAGGGACGCGGAATTCTGGGTTGGTTACGATCGCGCGCGCGCGGAAGAGTCCAGGGTCGGCGCGAGCGAAAGGTCGGGGATGACAGGCGGGCCCCGCATGTAAGAGAGAGGGAAGCGGCCGCGCGGCTGCGGGCTGGCGCGGGGGTGAGGTGGGCCGGCTGGTGGGTTTCGGCCCACTGGCCGGGGAGGTTTGTTTTTTCTTTTTCTTTTCTGTTTTGAGTTTAATTTGAATTCCAATTTGAATTTGAATTTCTGCACAACATGCAATACGTCCAAAAAATTTTAAATTCCCCTCTTAACAGGTTTTGGGGTGTTACAGTTCTTTCTCCATTTCTATAGTTCTTTCTCCATTTCTATGGTTCCTTTCTCCATTTCCATGGTTCTTTCTCCATTTCTATAGTTCTTTCTCCATTTCTACTTCTTTTATAATGCTTCTCTACATGAAAAATGTGTGCAATGCATGGGAATGAATTTTGAGGGTGTTACATGAAACCTTGCTCAACAAGTCATTGAGTTGTTCTTTCAACTCAGCCAGCTCGTTCGGAGCCATCTTGTACGGTCTCCATGATATTGGTGTAGTCTCGTGTGCAAGTTCGATCTTGAACTCCACATCCCATTCAGGTGGCATGCCCGGAAGATCATTCGGGAACACATCGGGGTACTCCCGGACTACTGGGATGTCCTCTAACACTGGAGCTTCAGTGTTATAGGCTGCTGAAACTTCCGGGACTGGATTGTCTAGTATGAGGGACTGCGGACGGTGGAGTGGGGAGTGGAGATGAACCATCCATGCCAAAGTTTATAGGACGGCGCCATGGTAACTTAGCCATGACATACCTAAGATTGCATCAATCTTCTGCCCCTCAAGAATAATCATAGTAGTGGGATATATCTTCCCACCTAAGCACAGTGGTGCTTTCGGAATCATCACATTTGCTGAAATTTTCTCTCCTGGTGAGCAGATCATATATGAGCACTCGGTTGGAAAGACTTGCAGTTGATTATTAACCACATATGATGCACTTATGAAGTTGTGGGTTGCACCAGAATCAAATAAAATGATGATTGCTTGATCGTTGAGAGTGAACGTATCGGCAAGCACGTTTTCTTCTTCTGGGGTGTCCTCATTGTTGAGGTTGCGAACGCCCCCAGTTCGCTGACCCACCCTTCTTGACCGGAGGTCGGCCTTGAGCACCGCCCTGATATTGAGCTTGCCCGCTGCTTTTCTGCCCCTGAGGACAGTCCTTCGAGAAATGACCCGCCTGGCCACACGTGTAGCATGTGTAGCGAGGCGGTCCCCCTGACCGACGGACGGAATCCCAGGGCGCGTTGTCGCGGTGGGAACGCCTGAGGTACCATCTGCTTCTGCTGCTGTTGTTGCGGTCGCGGTGGTGGCATCGGCGGTCGGAAGGGGGGTAGCTGAAAAGAACGACCCCCAAACTGCTGAGGTCGCGCTGGTGGATGCCATTGCTGACCGAATGGTGTCCGATACACCATGCGGTATTTTTGAGGAGCTCCACCCCCGCTGCTTGGTGGAGCACTTCGCTTTTGCTGCTTAGCCGCCAGTTCTCGCTGAGCATCCTCTTGCATAATTGCGGCGTTGACGAGGTCGTTGGAAGTGCCGCGTTTGCATTGCACGAGATGCGTTTTCATCTCAGGATTTAACCCCCGACAGAATTGCTCTCGCTTCCTCTCCTCGGTAGAGACATAATCCGACGCGTATTGCGCCAGATGGTTCAATGCATGGGAGTAGTCGTGGGCACTCCTCCCGCCCTTCTTCCGCTCCAAGAATTCTTGGAACTTCCTCTTCATTATCCCGGGAGGTATACGATAGGCGCGGAACGCCTCCCAAAATTATTGCCATTCGACGGTGTGGCCAGCAGGTAGTGAGGCGACATAGTTCACCCACCATGCACCGGCGGCACCATGAAGCTTCTGCACCGCGAAGAGAGTATTCTGCCGCTCCGTACATTGGAGCAGCCCGAACATGGACTCAATCGTCCACAGCCAGTTGTCAGCCTCCAGTGGTTCCGCCGCTTCGGTGAACACTGGAGGATGCGTACACATTAAATCCGAGTACGTCATGATGTGGGGCTCATGAGGCCCCCTCTCTTGACGCCCCCCGCCTGGGATGTATTCTGCATGATCGTGCGGAGCAGGTCGGTCTGCTGCTCACGAGAGCCCACCAGCGCCGAGATCACATCCGCTAGTGTAAGCGGAGGCTGTGGTGGTTGTTGTTGCTGTGGGGTGTTGTCATCGGCAGGTGGCTGGGAGTCATCACCCCCTGCTGACTAGAGCCCCCGACCTAAGGCATGGCCCGAGTACGAACCATCTGCAACCATATGACAATAACATCAGTCCCACAGCATACTTCATGCAGTACAATAAAATAGGAGTAAAACATAATGACGGTAAACATGCGATACATATCGTACATGGATAATGTAATAACTTTGCATAAGCTACATCATTACCAGACCAAATATAAACTATTGAAATCCAAATTGATGGACTTCCTCTTTGGAAGAACATCTCAACTAGATTTGGTCACTACCAGACGTTAATATCGCGTTGTCTTTACGTATACTACCCTTTTTCTTTCAATACGACACAAACATGGTCTCTAGCAAAAGAACTTGAGTAGGTAGTATACTCAAATCTTTCACTAGCTGAAGATAACCACTCATGAGCATGTTCTACCCCATTGGAAGTAATCAAACCCCAATATGTACAACACTCTCTCAAATGAGTTCAACTGTTCATTCCGCTGCCCAGAATGACCAGTTTCTATTTATCCCAGATTTTGACCTGATAATTTGCATTTTCATGACTCATGTTGAATACCAAAGTTAAAGTTAACTTCATTTTCTTTCCAACGAGTATTTATTTGCCCTCAGATCAGCTCTGTTTAAAAAGTTATGATAATTCAAAGTCAACAGAATTTCTGGAAGAATTTCAATAGCACCTCCTTTGGAAGTTGCTGTTTTCAACTCTACATTCCACTGAATTACCTTTCCAAAAATGTATCATATGATATTTTTAGATTTTTCTACAGGAAGTTATGCTAGAAAACAGAATAGTCCAGAGAGTATTTTAACTCTGTCTTGGTTCTGGACAGTTTCCAATCATCTGGAATTTCAACCAGTTTGATATGTGATTCTGTTCTGTAAGTCTACAACAAAGTTATAGAGCACTTTCTCTTCTTTAAAGAACTATATGCCACATCTCCATTGGTTAAGTAACCTGTGAGTTATGCTGTGTTAAAGTTCAGCACAGTTGCTGCCAAAAAAGAGCATTCTGTTTTATACTTCCTTTGGGCTGAACTAATGAACTTTTGAACTTGTAGAAAGACCAGAGTCCTAAAGATTAACTCTTAGTTATCTTAATTCCTTTTTAACATTGTTTTTAATGCAATCATGATTATAACATGTCGGTACTACGTTCCTCAAAAAATGAAAACCCTAACCGGCTTACACCGGCATATACGTATCCATCGGTGGCACTAAAACGGTCACTCGCAAACGTATTCTACTCGGACTACAGTTTTGTGGTATCTGTATAAATTCCACACAATCGTCAGGTCCGGCTGCACAACGAACCCGGTCCCAATACAGTTTCATACACCCGTCCGTCATCACTCGCCGGGTGTTCTCAAGCCAAACACGCCTTGAGCTACGTGTTCAAGTTACTAACCACGTGACGGGGTCTCCCATACTTGCCCGTAGCACGCCAGGGAAGGGTGTTGCTCGAATACGCCAAACGACATGAAGAGTCGTAGAGGATATTAAAGCTTGCCGGGTTACCTGCCACCCATGAGGCTCCACCCTTCAGCTTGTGCGCACTGGTGGACAGCGCTTACGTGCACCCCCCAAGACATATGAAGTCCCGAGATGCACGATTTTCTGACATAACACATAAGTTAGATTGCCACCTACATATTAGGATAATAGTAGTCCTTATTTGGCATACTAGCGAACCCTCACCGTAATCCTAAGTTTTCCCGTAATACTGTCCTTATTCAGTGTGCTATCCCTTAAGCAGCTCTGATGCCAGCCTGTGACGGACCAAAATCTGTACGCCCAGGATCTCAGAGGGTGGTGCCGCTCGATGCGACACCCGACAGCACACATCATAAGGAAACCATTGTATTACATTGAAAACAAACTGAATATGCACAAAAAGTTAGTACAAACCTTCAGTTTTACACCTAATTACAGAGTTCTACAGAGGAAGCTAATTTTTACAACTCACACCCACCTAACTAGCAAAAGTCGGTTGTCCAGCCCTACGGACAATCCACACTAGCTCCACACATCAGCTCAGCGCGGCGTGTACAGCTCCCACTCAGCCGTGGTCCCCGACGGAGGGTAGCCCTCGCCAGTGGACTCGTACCCCGAGTCCGTGGGGTAGTCCTCACCTGCAAAACACTCATAGCAGCAACCGTGAGCACAATGGCTCAGCAAGTCTTAACCGACGCGCCTACACATGAAACATTACATGCAGCTCATAATGAAGATAGGATGGTACATTGCAGCAAACAGACATGCCTACAAGTTCATCCTTAGTTCATCTTTTAGCCAAAATTTAACGGTTCAGGAATCTGAAATTTAGTGAGCAATATTTGGTGGCACACATGTAGCAATACAAGTTATTTATAACAGCAATATTGAATCACATCATTTCATATGTTAACCTACGTCATGACTCAGTGACCAAGTGGTACTCATCACCGTGAGGGACGGCGAATCGACTCGATATACACCTGCAGGGATACCCGAATAGCACGTCACGTACGTCCACCCGTGGAGCTGCACAGCATGCTCACACGATGTCGTACGGGACAAACTTTCACCAAACAGCCCAAACATCGAACCGGTCACACCCAAACAGACAGGAGGTTCCCTACACGGAGCATCTCTCTATGCCCGTTAGCGGATTTCCACCTTGCTGCCCTTAACCTACACCTATAAATCGGTGCATTATGCCTCGACGCCCGGAGGTATAGGTTACATCAGTTTATCGGGGCCCATATATCTGATATGCCTTCGCTACGTTCAAACTTGATCAGCGTGGGCCGCACACGGATCGGTCGTCAATCGATACAGACAGGGCTGCGCCCACAAATCTTCCTCTTGCTGCACCCTAGCCCCTGCCTAGTCTCATTTTGTTACTAAAGTGATCTCACATCACTCGAACCAATCCCGTGTGTCCCGAAGCCTATACTCACGAGTAGATTCCAACTACTCGAGTTGTACCAAAGTCTATAAACATTAAGCACAGCATGAGCTACGCGAGGACTTAAATACTACCCTCACTCTTGTTGGAATAATCCGGTTATGCACTTGGGGTTTCATCCATCCTACACCTAATGCACATACATACCTCAATCTATATGTGTATATAAAGCAAATCTTTATAAACTTTGTTAAATGCAAATCAGGGCTTGCCTTGTTGCTGCTAGTCATATGTTAGTGTCTCGCCCGGAAGTAGGAAGTCCAACACTTCCGGGGTCTCCTCGCCTTCAGCGACTACACGTAAGCAATGTAATGATATGTCAATTTAAATGCAACATTTTAAATTGAGTATGTAAAGACCATGACTCTAACTAGACCCCCTCTTTGACTTTAAAATTGTTATAGTAGCTTGGTAAGGACCTAATCAGAGACTTGACCAAATTTCATTTGAACCTAAGCTCATTTGAGCTCTGCACAAATAAAAGTCTATCTGGTCATTACTAGAGCTTCTAAGGATTTCAAGGAATTTTCATGGCTCAAACCATTACTTTCTAGAAACTAGAATTTGAGATGGTTCTAATGGAGTTGGTCTCATATAATTTGAAGAATCCTAGAGTAAGTTACATCCTAAACAAGATTTGAGAAAATCTGAAAAATGTTTCTGTATATTTTCTATTTTCTCAGGGCAGTTCACTTAATCACACCGTTAGGGGACTAAATGAACTTGGATGGATCTGAAAATTTTCCTGTGACTCAAGGATTTTCAAATGAACACCCTAGCAAAATTTTCAGAATTTTCCATAAAAGAATTCTCCAGATAAAATTCCCAACAGTTTAAATTTTAAGGATTTAATTCTGAAAAATATTAAGTTTCATGAGATGAAACTTATTTTTCTGGATATTACTCGCAGAGCTTAATCCAACAGGATTTGGTTCACCCAATTTGGAGCTTCCTAGTCAGAGATATGGATTTATTAAGTTTGGGTAAAAGTCTGAAAATGGCTCTGTTTATTTTTCCTATTTGCAGAGACATAAAGAATTGACACCACATTTGGTCAAGCAAATGAGGTCCAATGCCTCTGAAATTTTTACTGGAGTTCAACGACTTTTGGAAGAATGTCCTGTCAAAATATGGGAATTTTCCAATAAACAGAACTCCTGTAATAAATCCTACAATATTTTTATTATATGAATTAATGAGCCAAATCCAGGGATTTTCATAAAAATTGCGATGCACCCCTCGATAGTACTCACTTAGTGGAATCCAATGGAATTTATTTCACAATTTTTGAGGTTCCTATCAACAGTTATGAGCAAATGAAGTTGAACTGAAACTGAAAATGAGAGAAAAAGTTTAAACTCTGGCGCTTGGGCCCCACACCACAGTATTCTTCTTCAACCTCGTGCGCGGCAACAGTCGGCTGCTCAGAAAAAACTGCCTTGCCGGACTTCCCTTGCTCCCAAACTTGCCACCTCCCCCTTTTAGACCACGGGGAACTCATCCCCGGGGTCGGCCGAGGCCCCCGACCACCGGAAATGGGTCGGCGACGAGTGGCGGCGGCGACTAACCTTCGGAGGCGTCACACTCCTTCCATAGTGGCTCAAACTCTTCGGTTCTTGTTCCTAGAGCACCGTGGGGGATCCCTCATCACCGGCATGAGTTCAAATCAGCTCAAAGGTGGCTGCAAATGTGAGTTCATTGGCGACCTAGGGCCAAATTCGGTGCTGGCTCAAAATTCTCGTATAACAGCGCCAAAACTCGATTAAATATGATGGTTTATGATCCTAGAGGAGCGTGGGAGTGTCTAGATCATGTTTGTAGCTCGGCCTAAGTGATGGTGGAATGATTACGATGAATTTTGAAGATTGGTGCGGCTCGGTCTTATGAGCACCGAACCACTCAACGGCAAAATTCCCTACAAATCGTGCAAGAGAGAAGGGGAGGTCGGCACGGTTGTGTTCAGCACCTTATAGCGATCCTTTTTCGTGTAGATTGCCGGGCACAAGAATGCCTGTAGCGCGTGATCACCAGGGAACCGAGAGCGTCGGGCAGTGGCTGTTTTCTTCGGGCTGTGCGAGAGGAACGGTGGGAAGCGAGGAAATGGTTCACGTGGGCCGGGGCGTGTTGATCACGTCGCTTCACTCGGCGTTCTTAGCCCCCGAGCAGGAGGTGGCACGGTGCAGAGGCGGTCGGGCGCCGTGATCGGGAGCTGGCGTGCAGCTGCGTTCGGCTGCCTGAGTGAGAATCAGAGGATACTTCGGGGGTAAGTCTACTGACAAGTGGGCCCCATTTCCCCCCTCTTCTTTTCTTTCCAATTCCATTTGAACTAGCAAACAAACCCCAAATTTGATCAAACTTGGAGGATAAGCCAAAAGGAATATTAGGAACACAATGGTGCTCTCAATTTTGAATTTCAGTGAACTCGGAATTTGAAACTGAAGTTTGAATTCAAATTTGAATTATCTCCCGTTTTAATTCCAACAAATAGGAAATCTTTTCCAAATGAGCAGAAAATTTGCCGGGCCACCCTTGGCTGTGTGAAGAACCAAATGATAGATTTAGATTTAGGTCTCCGTGTTTGGACATTGTTGCACGTTTACTTTAGCATTTGGAGCTCACTCCGTTGTATTCAAAAATTTAAATTCCCTCTCATTTTCTCGGTGTGACTTGCAGCTCCACTTGCTAGAATTTTGGGATTTCACAATAACTCTCTGTATAAAGTCCCTAAGGGCATATGACACACCGTTGGAAAGGTTATGAAATGTGCAACAATTTTGCAATTCAAAGTTTGTTCATATTCGTATTGTATATTCAGATACAACTGTGATAAAAACAGCCACATACAAAGGAGATGCTAGCAAATTTTATCCAGGAATTCTGTCAATTTTGGAAAATCATACCGTTTTATCCAGAAATGATATGGAGACATATGAATACTCATTGGAAAGACATTGAAGTTAACTTCAACTTTGGTTTTAAACTTGAGTTATGAAAATGCTTTTAACTGGATGAAAATCTGGATTTAGTGCATCAAGGTCTGTTTTGTACAGAGAAGAGGAAAATGAGTAATATCATGCAGGCCAGCACAAGTTATGTGCCCCAAAAGTACGGGTTGGTGTACTGAAAGACATCTGGTGAAATATGGAGGCCCCTGTATGATTAACTCCTCAGATGTTGATAGCTGGTCAAGTACCACAACTTGCACCACCTCCACAATAGCAGCATCAGACGGTGGTTTGTGCTCGATCGCTGCAGCCATATGTACCTAGCTTCCAACCACAAGTTAGCGAAGAACGGGAGAGACATCCATGCTTCACTTGTGGTCGGATGGGCCGTTATGTATTGTCCGGAGGGAATTCAAGGCTGCGGGTCATCATATTTTCAATATTCAGACCCGTACCTATATCTGCAGAAAAGAGGACAGACAAGGGGCAACAGTCACTACACAGTGATTGATGATGTTCCGGAAGGAGTAGCCATGTTAGCAGGGATGTTTTCTCTGAATCAGCCACCGGTATTAATTCTCTTCGACTCCGGTGCCACACTTAACTTTATTAGCCAATCTTTTGTAGCTCAACATCAGCTCCAAACCACTTTTACAAAGAGGCAATACCTCATATCTTCGCCAGGGTCAGCATTACAGCAAGCGATGTTGTCTCCCGAGCACTTCTTCGTTTGGGAGTTAGAGTATAACCCCCGACCCTCATTATTCTCGGGGGTCTGAAGATCGACATTATTTTGGGGATGTCATAGTTGAATTACCACAATGCGGTCCTCAACCTCAGTTCTCGAACAGTTAAGCTCAACTCCCCACATCACGGTCTTCATACATTAGTTCTGGGTGCCAGCCGGCAACAGATTGCAACATTGAACCACTTGGAAACTTTTAAGATAGAGAACATTCCGGTGGTACGTGAATATCCGGATGTGTTTCCCGATGATTTACCGGGCCTGCCGCCCGAACGGGACGTAAAGTTCAAGATTGAACTTGCGCCGGGAACACCACCGAGATCGCGAAGGCCGTACAAAATGGCACCCTTGAATGGGCAGAGTCGAAGACACTGCTGAATGACATTATGAGCAAAGGTTTTATACGACTGAGTTCATCACCTTGGGGTTGTTCGGTATTGTTTGTAATGAAGAAGGACGAAACACTACGGCTTTGTGTTGATTATCATCCGCTTAACACTTTGACAATCAAGAACAAGCACCCGTGGCCACGGATCGACATTTTGTTTGATCAGTTGGTCAAAGCAAAGATCTTTTCCAAGATAAACTTATGATAAGGGTACCATCAGATTAATATACGGGCTGAGGATATTCCGAAGACAGCTTTTCGACGAGGTACGGGCTTTATGAGTACCTTGTCATGTTCCTCGGCATCACCAACGTTCCAGCTCAGTTCATGTACTTGATGAACTCGGTATTCATGCAAGAGCTGGACAAGTTTGTCGTGGTCTTCATCGATGACATACTGGTTTATTCCAAGTCGGAGGAAGAACACGAGAAGCACCTGCGTATAGTCTTGCAACGGCTGCAGGATTACAAGCTATACGCGAAAATTCAGCAAGTGCAAATTCTGGATATCGCAAGTACCTTTCCTCGGGCATATCATGTCAGCGGAGGGCATCACTGTAGACCTGAGCAAGATTACACAAGTGCTGAATTGGAAGTCCCCAAGGTCTGTTCACGAGGTACGGAGTTTCCTCAGACTTGCGGGATATTATCGGAGGTTCATTGCGAACTTCTCAAAGATTGCTAAGCCTATGACCGAGCTGCTAAAGACGGCTACCAAATATGTTTGTAGTCCAGCATGTGAAGCAGCGTTCAAGGCATTAGTGAAGCACCTAACATCAGCACCGGTTTTGGCGCAGCCAGACACAACAAAACCGTTCAATGTGTACTGCGATGCATCCGGCATTGGGCTCGGATGTGTGCTGATGCCAGACCGAAGAGTGGTCGCGTATGGATCACGGCAGCTCAGGAATCTTGAGCAAAACTATCCAACTCATGACATGGAACTCACTGCCGTGGTACTCACACTTAAGATGTGGAGGCACTACCTACTCGGTAACCTCGTACATTTATATATCGACCACAAGAGCCTCAAGTACATATTCACTCAGAAGGAGTTGAACATGAGGCAAAGAAGATGGTTAGAGCTGATAAAAGATTGTGAAATAGAGATCCATTATCAACCCGGCAAGGCAAACATGGTGACGGATAGGCTGAGTCGCAAGTCACACGTTCATAATCTGACCACCACTCCATTGGAAGAGAGCGAGCCACCATTGCATGTGGTTCCTCATGGAGCTCTCTATAACTTAGCTCTTATCCCCACCATCCATGAAGAGATAGCGGCAGCCCAGAGACATGACAAGGGTATGTTGCATTTGCGGAGACGTGTAGACAGTGGGGAAGCTGAAATGTTTCCGGAAAGACGAGATGGGGTACTGTGGTTCAAGGACAGGATTGTCCTACCCCATAACCTGGAATTGAGGAACAAAATCTTTGATGAGGACCACTTGTCAAAGTTTTCTATTCATCCTGGCAGCAACAAGATGTATCAAGAACTCAGAAGCAAGTTTTGGTGGACACGGATGAAGCGGAAGATCGCAAAATACGTGTCCGAGTGTGATACGTGAGGAAGGGTTAAAACTTACCACATGAAGAAACCGGGACTGTTGCAACCACTCGGCATTCCTGCTTGGAAGTGGGAGGATGTGAGCATGGACTTAATCGTCGGTTTACCTACCACATTTCGAAAACATGATTCAGTGTGGATGATCGTCTACCGGCTCACAAAGGTTGCCCATTTTATCTCCGTCAACACCAACTATAACGCCAAGAAGTATGCTGAACTATACATCTCACGGATTCTATGCTTCTACGGCGTACCACGCACGATCATCTCGGATCGGGGCACTTTATTTGTGTCTCGTTTTTAGGAGCAGTTACATGCTGCATTGGGTACGAAACTGATATGTTGTTCAGCGTACCACCCGCAAACGGATGGGCAAACCGAGCGGGTAAATCAAATACTAGAAGATATGTTGACAGCATGTGCTATACGCCAAGGTAAGAATTGGAATGATCACTTACTGTTGGCGGAGTTTTCATACAAATTGTGTGAGTCCGGCGAAAGGGTACTGTTCTGGGTTGATCTTGTCAACAAAGCCGAAGACCGAGTTCGGTTGATACAAAAGAATTCGAAGGCTGCACAATCCCGAAATAAAAGCTACGCTGATCAAAGGCGTAGGCCGTTGCATTTTGACGTTGGAGAGCACATTTATCTTCGTGTATCTCCGATGAAGGGAATTCACCAGTTCGGTGTAAAGGGGAAACTAGCTCCCCGATTTATAGGTCATTTTGCTATCACGGAGAAGTGCGGACCCATAGCCTACCGACTGGAACTACCGGCAAGTGTTGCGGGTATTCATGACGTATTTCATGTGTCACAGCTGTGGAAATGCCTCAAATTTACCGCTGCTGTCCTCACCGAAGAAATCGACAAATTGAAACTAGACCTTACCTACACCGAGTGACTGGTCCAGATTATTGATGAAAAGACCCGAATCACCCGGAACCAGATGATAAAATTTTACAAGGTGCTGTGGAGTAATCATACCACGGAAGAGGCGACGTGGAAAAGTGAAGATTACCTCCACACCAATTATCCGGAACTTTTATCTTCGTACATTTTGTAATTACCTCTCCCATCTCGTTCTTCTTTTGTAATCTTGGGACCAGATTCTTTTAACGGAGGAGGAATGTAAAAGTCCCAAAAATTGTATATGAAATAAACCGAAGCTTAAAAGGTTATGTGATTCAAATTCATTAAAATGGGACTGACAAAAACTTTTCTACATGAGAGGATGTTCATCAAAAAGGGGCTCACATGTTCATTCGAATATGTTGAACCAATATGGACTTAAACACCAAGGAGGAAATCATTTGCATTAAAGACTAAACATGAGATTTTCAAATTCAAAGTTCGCCTCAAATTTTTGCCAAACTTTAGAATACACATGAACCCCTATACTTTGGAATTTGAGGAAACTTAGGATGGCTGTAACACCCCAAAATTCTGTTAAGAGGGGAATTTAAAAATTTTTGGACGTATTGCATGTGGTGCAGAAATTCAAATTCAAATTGGAATTCAAATTCAAATCAAAACCAGAAAAGAAATGGAAAAAGAAAAAGAAAAACAGAAAACACCAGCCAGTGGGCCGAAACCCACCAGCCGGCCCACCTTTTCCCGCGCCAGCCCACAACCGCGCACTCCTCTCTCCCGCTCACTGACACGCAGGGCCCGCCGTTATCTTCTTCCTCGCGCGCGCTCGGCCGAGCCCGGACTTCTCTCTCCCGAATCCAAACTGCCCCGGAAAACCACATTCCCCAGCCGAATTCTGGTCCCGGACGACTCCAACTCGATCACAACCGACACGCCGCCCTCCCCCGTCTATATAATTGCCGGCATCGCCCCGTTTTCCCCACCCGATCGGCTGTTTTTCCTCCCGGTGAGAACCGAAGCTCGGATCATCTTTTTCAATCAACCTTCGCTCGGGATTTCTGATCTAACGCGCCGATCTTGTTCCAACGCCTCCGGGGAAACACGCAGGTGCAGAAAACTCGGTAGATTGCGCTCTGAACACAACTCCGACGTGCATCGCCGCGATTCCATCTCGGACCTCGTCGCCGACCGCCTTCCAGGGCCTCCGAGCTCAAGAAAAACCCCGAGGTGAGATCCCCGACCTCCCCTCTACCGATCTATGCCATGAAATCCCAGTTTTAGGAGGAATAGACGAAGATCCGAAGTTTTCCGGCGAGATCGCCGCCTCCCGCCGCCGCGCGCCGCCGGTCAGCGTGGGCTGGCTCCGGCCAGGGCGACGTGGCCGCTTGTGCGCCGTCTATTTTAAATCGCACAGTAGACATAAAACCCCCGCGTACCGGATCGACGTTATAATCTCAGCCGTCTGTTTTAAATCGGACGGTCTACGTCGGCCCCGCATTATAAAGGCCGGGATTCTTACGCGCTACCCCCTGGGAATCTCGGAAAATACGAGCTAGCCCCGGAAATTTCTGATCTAGCCCATGGAACTTCAGAAATTCATGTAAATTCAATTAAAAATCAGTTTTAGCCCCAGGACTTAATACAAATTAGCAAAACCCCTCTGTTATGCATAGTTAAACCCCTGGAAATTTGTAAAATAATAAATTAGACCCTATAGTAGGGTGAATTTACCTTTTTGACCCTATATGGTATTAAATTTAGAAATTTGAATGTGTGACTAGGATTTAAATTTAAAAGGAAAGGCAAACACACGTGCTAATTCAAGTTTAAACTCTACTAACACTTGGAAAACTTTAGAATGAACTAAAAATAAATTTTAGACTGAAATGAAATCTGTTTGGGTGTTCTTCATATTTATTAGTTCTGGAAACACATTTTTAGGCTAGGAAATAATTCTGAAAACTGTTAAAATAAATTTAAATTAGTTCACATCAAAGGAGAAGTTCAAAAGTATATTATTTAATATTTTAGATCAGAACCTATTCTGTTTAGATGAATAAGTCCTACTATATAATATTAAAACTCACTTTTAGGCATAGAAAATAAATCTGGAAAATATAGGAAAATAGTTATGCATAACTAGAAAATGATAAATGAAGTCTCCAAATCCAAAGACTTCAGTTTAGGATTTGGTAGAAGATCTGAAAACCCATTTGAAGTAGGAAATTACCTTCCATGCAAACTTGGTAGCTAAAGAGTGTATTAAAGAATTTGTTTAAATTGGAAATTCATATATGGTGTGCAAACAGAAATCTGAATACAAAAGTTAGAAATCATATAAATATTTTTAAAAGTGCATGTAGGCCAAAAATCAACACATCTAGGATAACCACAACACTTAGTAATGTGAATGACTTTCATAGGTATGTATGTGTGGCTTGTATGAATTGAAAGTGTGAACCCTGTCTTATGGATTGTTGTTTTCTTTTGCTATGTGTATTGGCATGAGTAGAACCTGCCCCAGAGCAAGTTCTCCCCTTCCAAGACCAGGACTTTCCATTCCCAGAGCAGCAGGAAGAAGGCAATTGTCCTTGACCACTTTGATCCTATACTAGGATGTGTAGATAGAATTATTTGCATTGTCAATTGAAATGTGAAACCCATGCTAAGAAGTTTCCCTAGAATTGCATTACCTTGTTTCCTTGTAGCTTGGGTTGGGATTTATTTTGTCATGTCATTTATTCATATGCTTATGCTTAGCCATGCTTAGAATGGGATAATTGGGATATGAGATCATAAATTTATTTACCTTACTCTTGAATTGAGATATCATGAGTTATGTAGAGGTAGGGATCGAGGCAAGTTGGATGATTTGGTTGGTGCTGGGTGCACGAGACTCGGGTTTGTGTTTAGTACTTGCCTGGATCCTAAGGACCGGTTCATGGAGCATGTAACCTGGCTTTACCGTGCCAACCACATGCTGAGATGGGGCAGCTTGGCCAATTAATTAGGTGTATCCCCGGCGTAGTATGGGTGTGTTGAATGGTGCGGGGAGTAGGTGTCAGCTGGACTACCATATGAACCGCAAGGCTCAAGAGGGGGCCACTGCAGCGGGGTTGGAGCCTCTTGTATGCTGTTAGGGGTGAAACCTCAGTGGGCCCACGCTCGTCGGGAATCCCTTTGTAAAGGCTTCGTAGTGATCTCCTGGCTACACACCTAGGAAGTGTGAATGTGGTTCGTAGCCACTGGCATAATGGAGGTTGTTTTAGTCCACCCGGCAATGGGGGATTAAATCACTATATGTGGGTACAGTGGTGCAAACTCTGTAGTGTCAAATCTGTCATGACAGCCGTGCTCATGGTCAAGAGCGGCTTGGACTTATTCATGATTAGAGGAATGATGACTTTGGAAGTTGTGGATGTTAAGCGGGGAGCTTAACATTGGAAATGATGTTATGGTTATTTGATTATGATGATGGGTTGGGAGATTGGGATCATTTCACCTGTGTAGTAATGTAGGTGATTAATAAGCTAAGGTAATAGGTATTAATTGCGTAGTGCTTTAACCATGAGTTCAACCTCTCCTCGTATCTAGCCATGCATGACATAACTTTCCCACACTTGCTGAGTACCAACGTTACTCAAAACTTGCATATTTGTTGGTTTAAATTGCTGCTCAGGTCAAGGGGATGATGTGGTGTTCAATGACCAAGACTTCGGACCCGAAGAAGGATTCTAGGTTCATGGAGTCCCCCGGGCAACGCCTGTGACGGAGCCCACAAGAATAATATTCCGCTGCTATTTTATTTACATGTTATGAACTTATTATCGTCCATCGAGACATATGCTATGTAAGACTTATTCTACACCTGGCTTGTAATAAATGATGCTTCACTATTTGTCATCACATGTATGAGAAAATGATCCTGGCATACATGTGATATTCACTCGGTTGTTCTTCGGAGAAACCGGGTTTGACAGAAGTGGTATCAGAGCCAAGGTTGCCCGTAGGAACGTGGACCTAGGTAGAAATAGACGTATTTAAGGACCCTATTTTCTTAAAAACTATTTTACAAAGGTGTGGGTTGAAAAGTGTTATTTAATGGGGTCACTTTATTCATCTCACCCCAACTTTTATTCAAAATATGATTTTTTTTTAAATCTTATCTAACTTAATTTTAAATGCTTTATGTTTTAGATGGTTCGCATGATCCGCACCGCCCGCAAGTCCACCGGAGGGAGAGTTCCCGTAGTTGCCCTTGCCTTGATAGAGAACCGTCCAGTGACGTACCTCTCCTACGGATTGGCAGTAGGAGGCTTGTTGCGCCGTCTACGGCGTATGCTCCACGCTGCCGGCAATACGGGCAAGCTAATCATACACTACAGCTCCACCCGGACCATCCGTGAGAAGCGGGAAGAATGGAGTTCAGAAATGAGGATTATCCATGAAAATCAGCTGCTTAAGATCCACCGCTCTCCAGCTTGTCGAGCGACACAGGTCGATGCGGAGAAGGATGTCACCTGGGAGGCAATCACCTGCCAAAGACACATATATCGTCGCCACCTGAACAGGACTGAGTACATGTATGTCCTCCAGCGTGAGAGTGGTACCACGGAGTACAAGTACCCGCCAGTGCAGCAGGGGACTTCCCATGAGCACATGGACCTGTGCTTGGAGGATGCTGCTATGCTCAGCACTCGACTGCAGGAGTGCCAACAGGAGCTTCAGGATGTCCGTGACACCCTAAAGGAGACTGAAGCGTTGCTTCGAGCCAGCTTGAGGGCGAGAGAAAGAGGAGATGGGAATGAACTGTGTGTCACCGTGAATGACACATGGACTCCTGACTCCCCAGATCGCCGGGCAAGCAGTCGTCGCCGCACTTCTCCACCAGCAGCTTCCCCACCCAAAGCGGAGTCAGAGGGCAGCCGCAATAATGAGGAAGATCCCGAGGAGCCAGCTCAGTGATACGAGTCGTGAAGAGTCCTTTCCCATAGTTCAGCAGGTTATCGAGTAGGCGAGTCAATACCTTAGTTAATGGTGTGTTAATGTTTGGTGTGTGACGTGAGTTGTTGAAGCCATGGGCAATTGTCCACAACCTCGTCTTCAGGATTGTTTTGCTTTGATGTGTGAACCCCTATGAATTAAGAGTGCATTTATTTTCGCGTAAGACGTGAGACCCTCAGAAAATGTTAATATAATAAGACCCCATGAATTTTAAGTTTAAACAAGCAAATTGGGAAGTTAAAACGTAATGCTTTAAATTGACATTTGGTTGATCATGATAGATGGCCAGAAGAGGAAAGGGTCGTGGTGCCAACCCCGCCAACAACAACGATGAGGCCGTCAACCCTCATCTTTCTGGAGGACAAGACAGGGGTGGTCGCCGTGAAGGAGTTGATCCCATCCACCAAATGCTTGAAAATCAAAATCAGCTCATCCAGAGCCTAACTCAAGTGGTGGCCAACTTGCATCAAGTTCCACCTCCACAAGCTGCACCACGCCAACCAAGGTTGACTGAGTTTCTAGGGACTCAACCTCCAAAGTTTGCAAGTGCTGCTGAACCTCTGAAGGCAGATGACTGGCTAAAGACCATTGAGAGCAAGATGAGCATCATACAATGCCAAGGGTATGAGAGGGTGCTGTTTGCCTCTCACCAATTGCATGTACCTGCTGCTGATTGGTGCACCGCTTACGTAGCAGCCCATCATGACCCTGAGAACATCACTTGGGAAGAGTTCAAGCGCAGTTTCCGCAACCATTACATACCAAAGGGTGAACTCAAAAACAAGAGGAAGGAGTTCTTGGGGCTGCAGCAAGGAAACATGACTGTGAGGGAATACCTCACTAAGTTCACCCAACTATCCCGTTATGCACCACGGGACATCGAAACTGATGAGCAGAAACAGTACTGCTTTGTGGAAGGACTTACTGCAGAGATGCAATGTGCAATGTCCTCCAACGAGTATGAAAGCTTCCAAAAGATGGTGGACAGAGCATTTGCTTTGGAGAGGAAACTGAAGGCCTTGGAAAATGAAAACAAGAGGAAGGCGGGATGGTCACACCAAGCCTCGGGGAGCAACACATGCCCACGGCTGATGAAGCCACCCGCGGGGCAGACTAGCCGTGCTGTGGTACCCTACTCAGCACCGAGAGGGTACAACCCGAATTTCAGGCCTCCATCAGCACCGGCACAGCCGCAGCGTCAGTTTGTAGAGCAGCCTCGTCCCACATATCAACCTCGACCAGCAGTGCAAGGACCACAGAACCAATCCCAAGACAACAATGGCCAGGCACCTAAGGTTGGGGTGCAATGCTTCAACTGTGGTGAAGTGGGGCACTACGCTCATAAGTGCCCAAAGAAGAAGCCCATGCAGCCGCAACAGCAGAATGTGATGTGAGGACGGGTGAACCACATGACCATGGAGGAGGCACGAGAGGCACCCGACGTGGTAGTTGGTAAGATTCCTACCAATTTACACATTGCAACCCTGTTGTTTGATTCTGGTGCTACCCACTCGTTCATTGCTCAAGGGTTTGTTAAGAAGCATGATCTAGCAACCACACAAATGAACCATATGCTAGCAGTGAACTCTCCAGGTGGAGAAATAAGGACAAGACAAGTGTGTCCCAAGATGAATCTAGACATTAATGGGGTAGTATTTACTGCCAACCTCATAGTGATAGATTCACAAGGGATAGATATTATTTTGGGTATGGATTGGTTGACCAAACATAAAGGAATCATCCATTGTTCAACAAAAACGGTGGAACTAACTCACCCTAGTGGCACAAGAGTAAAGTTCATAACTATACAAGAGCCTAGGAGGGACATTAAACTCAATCAAGTTGAGGTGGAAGTGGAGGAGATCAGGATCATCAGGGAATATCCAGATGTTTTTCCGGAGGAGTTGCCAGGTATGCCCCCCGATCGTGAAGTGGAATTCACGATTGAGCTAGTGCCTGGAACAGCTCCGATATACAAGATAACATATCGGATGGACTCCAAACAGCTGGAAGAACTCAAGGAACATTTAAGAAAATTGACAGAAAAGGGGTACATTCGTCCTAGTTCCTCACCATGGGGAGCTCCAGCGACATTTGTGCCCAAGAAGGACAGAACCCAAAGGTTGTGCGTAGACTACCGTGCGTTGAATGAAGTAACCATCAAGAACAAGTACCCATTACCCCGCATTGAAGACTTGTTTGATCAGTTGAGGGGAGCTTGTGTGTTCTCGAAAATTGATCTCAGGTCGGGATACCACCAACTTAAGATAAGACGAACTGATATTCCAAAGACAACTTTCTTATCTCGGTACGGACTGTATGAATACACCGTCATGCCTTTCGGGGTAACTAATGCCCCGACATACTTCATGTATCTCATGAACAAGGTATTCATGGAATATCTGGACAAATTTGTGGTGGTTTTCATAGATGACATTCTCGTCTTCTCCAAAGATGAAGAAGAACATGAGAAACATCTAAGGTTGGTGTTGCAAAAGCTGAGAGAACACCAACTATATGCCAAGTTGAGCAAGTGTGAGTTTTGGCTAAAGAGAGTTCCCTTCTTAGGACATATAATCTCGGAGGGAGAAATCTCCGTAGATCCCGCCAAGATCGAGGATGTACAGAAGTGGAAGACCCCTGAGAACGTCGGGGAAGTTCGAAGCTTCTTAGGATTGGCTGGATACTATCGATGGTTTATCGAGGGTTTCTCCAAGATCTCGAGACCCCTCACCAAACTGTTGGAGAAGGGAATCACATTCACATGGACACCGCAGTGCGAGACGAGTTTCCAGGAACTGAAGAAAAGATTGACAACAGCCCTAGTGCTAGTTATGCTAGATATGTAGAAAAACTTTTCGGTGTACTGCGATGCCTCTGGAAACGGGTTGGGATGTGTTCTCATGTAAGAGGGGCATGTCGTGGCTTATGCGTCCCGGCAACTCCGGAAACACGAGAAGAACTATCCTACGCATGACCTAGAGCTAGCCGCAGTGGTACACGCGTTGAAGATTTGGTGGCATTACTTGATGGGGAAAAGGACAGAGATATATACGGACCATAAGAGCTTAAAGTACATTTTCACACAGCCAGATCTCAACCTCAGACAAAGGAGATGGTTAGAGCTGATCAACGACTTTGATGTTGGCATCAACTATCATCCTTGGAAAGCGAACATCGTGGCAGATGCTTTAATCCGGAAGGTGCAGGTCAATAGTTTGAGCTTGAAGGACATGCCTATAGAATTGAAGGAAGAGGTTATAAAACTCAATCTATGTCTGGTGAATAGTGGTCAGGCCATCGCCATGGAAGTGGACTCCACATTAGAGCAAGATATACGCAACGGTCAAAAGACTGATGAGAAGACACAAGAAATCAGAGAGTTCATCAAGGATAATAAAGGCCCTGGTTTTAGAGAGGATGAACAAGGTACAGTGTGGCACGGGAAAAGAATTTGTGTGCCTGAAGTGAAGGAGATTCGTGAATTGATTTTAAAGGAGGCTCATGATTCCGACTATTCCATTCATCCTGGGAGTACGAAGATGTACCATGACCTCAAGAGAAGGTATTTGTGGTATGGCATGAAGCGAGATGTCGCGGAACATGTTGCCTTATGTGACACATGTCAGTTGGTGAAAGCAGAACATCAACGACCCACAGGATTATTGCAACCACTCAAAGTGCCTGAATGGAAATGGGAAGAAATCGGTATGGATTTCATAGTGGAACTACCCGGGACCCAATCAGGGTATGATTCGATATGGGTCATCATCGACAGACTAACCAAGGTAGCTCATTTCATTCCCGTGAAAGAAAGCTACAGCGGATCCAAATTGGCAGAGTAGTACATGTCCAGGATCGTGTGTTACCATGGAGTGCCAAAGAAGATAGTGTCAGATCGAGGGACACAGTTCACCTCAAGGTTCTGGCAGAAGTTATATGAAACCATGGGAACTCATCTGAATTTTAGTTCTGCCTATCATCCCCAGACTGACGGACAGACGGAAAGAACCAATCAGATCATTGAGGATATGTTGAGAGCGTGTGCGCTCAAGAACAACAGGAGTTGGGATAAGAACTTACCGTATGCGGAGTTCTCCTATAACAACAGCTATCAGGCTATTATGAACATGTCACCATTTGAGGCTTTGTATAGGAGGAAGTGCAGAACTCCCCTATTTTGGAATCAAACGGGGGAAAGTAAAGTGTTTGGGCCCGAAGTACTACAAGAAGTCGAGGCGAAAGTGAGGGAAATCCGCAACAACTTGAAGATAGCACAGACACGACAAAAGAGCTATGCCGATGTACGAAGAAGAGAGCTTGTTTTCAACATGGGGGCTATGTCTACCTCAAGGTGTCCCCTATCCGAGGACTTCGTCGGTTCAAGGTGAAAGGGAAGTTATCACCTCGATACATCGGACCCTTTCAAGTTCTGGAGAGGAAAGGCGAAGTGGCATATCAACTAGAACTGCCGGCTCGCCTATCGGATGTGCATGATGTATTCCATGTGTCACAGCTCAAGAAATGTCTAAGGACGCTTGAAGAGATGTTACCCATGATTGAGGTTGATGTACGAGAGGATCTGTCTTATGCCGAGCAACCGGTCAAGATTTTGGAGACAATGGAACGCCTCACAAGAAATAAAAGAATCCGGATGTGCAAGGTGCAGTGGAAGCATCACTCGGAAGAGGAAGCCACATGAGAGCGAGAAGACGAGCTTAAGAAACAGTTTCCGGAATTGTTTTCCTAGAACCACCAATCTCGAGGACGAGATTTCTTTTAAGGGGGGTAGAGCTGTAACACCCCAAAATTCTGTTAAGAGGGGAATTTAAAAATTTTTGGACGTATTGCATGTGGTGCAGAAATTCAAATTCAAATTGGAATTCAAATTCAAATCAAAACCAGAAAAGAAATGGAAAAAGAAGAAGAAAAACAGAAAACCCCGGCCAGTGGGCTGAAACCCACCAGCCGGCCCACCTTTTCCCGCGCCAGCCGACAGCCGCGCGCTCCTCTCTCCCGCTCACTGACACGCGGGGCCCACCATTATATTCTTCCTCGCGCGCGCTCGGCCGACCCCGGACTTCTCTCTTTCCCGAATCCAAACTGCCCCGGAAAACCGCGTTCCCCAGCCGAATTCTGGTCCCGGACGACTCCAACTCGATCACAACCGACACGCCGCCCTCCCCCCTCTATATAAACGCCGGCATCGCCCCGTTTTCCCCACCCGATCGGCTGTTTTTCCTCCCGGTGAGAACCGAAGCTCCGATCACCTTTTTCTCTCGACCTTCGCTCGGGATTTCTGATCTAACGCGCCGATCTTGTTCCACCGCCTCCGGGGAAACACGCAGGTGCAGAAAACTCGGTAGATTGCGCTCTAAACACAACTCCGACGTGCATCGCCGCGATTCCATCTCGGACCTCGTCGCCGACCGCCTTCCAGGGCCTCCGAGCTCAAGAGAAACCCCGAGGTGAGATCCCCGACCTCCCCTCTACCGATCTATGCCATGAAATCCCAGTTTTAGGAGGAATAGACAAAGATCCGAATTTTTCCGGCGAGATCGCCGCCTCCCGCCGCCGCGCGCCGCCGGGCAGCGCGGGCTGGCTCCGGCCAGGGCGACGTGGCCGCTTGTGCGCCGTCTATTTTAAATCGCACGGTAGACATAAAACCCCTGCGTACCGGTTCGACATTATAATCTCAGCCGTCTGTTTTAAATCGGACGGTCCACGTTGGCCCCGCATTATAAAGGCTGGGATTCTTACGCGCTACCCCCTGGGGATCTCGGAAAATACGAGCTAGCCCCGGAAACTTCTGATCTAGCCCCTGGAACTTCATAAATCCATTTAAATTCAATTAAAAATCAGTTTTAGAACATGGACTTAATAAAAATTAGCAAAACCCCTATGTTATGCATAGTTAAACCCCTGGAAATTTGTAAAATAATAAATTAGACCCTGTAGTAGGGTGAATTTATCTTTTTGACCCTATATGGTATTAAATTTAGAAACTTGAATGTGTGACTAGGATTTAAATTTAAAAGGAAAGGAAAACACAAGTGCTAATTCAAGTTTAAACTCTACTAACACTTGGAAAACTTTAGAATGAACTAAAAATAAATTTTAGGCTGAAATGAAATCTGTTTGGGTGTTGTTCATATTTATTAGTTCTGGAAACACATTTTTAGGCTAGGAAATAATTCTGAAAACTGTTAAAGTAAATTTAAATTAGTTCACATCAGAGGAGAAGTTCAAAAGTATATTATTTAATATTTTAGATCAGAACCTATTCTGTTTAGATGAATAAGTCCTACTATTTAATATTAAAACTCACTTTTAGGCATAGAAAATAAATCTGGAAAATATAGGAAAATAGTTATGCATAACTAGAAAATGATAAATGAAGTCTCCAAATCCAAAGACTTCAGTTTAGGATTTGGTAGAAGATCTGAAAACCCATTTGGAGTAGGAAATTACCTTCCATGCAAACTTGGTAGCTAAAGAGTGTATTAAAGAATTTGTTTAAATTGAAAATTCATATATGCTGTGCAAACAGAAATCTGAATACAAAAGTTAGAAATCATATACATATGTTTAAAAGTGCATGTAGGCCAAAAATCAACACATCTAGGATAACAACAACACTTAGTAATGTGAATGACTTTCATAGCTATGTATGTGTGGTTTGTATGAAGTGAAAGTGTGAACCCTGTCTTATGGATTGTTGTTTTCTTTTGCTATGTG
Organism: Neostapfia colusana; assembly: GCA_030760725.1. NCBI lineage: Eukaryota > Viridiplantae > Streptophyta > Magnoliopsida > Poales > Poaceae > Neostapfia > Neostapfia colusana. Next base: position 77,481,698 of record JASWHV010000010.1, on the reverse strand, counting down.
TATTGGCATAAGTAGAACCTGCCCCAAAGCAAGTTCTCCCCTTCCAAGACCAGGAATTTCCATTCCCAGAGCAGCAGGAAGAAGGCAAGTGTCCTTGACCACTTTGATCCTATACTAGGATGTGTAGATAGAATTATTTGCATTGTCAATTGAAATGTGAAATCCATGCTAGGAAGTTTCCCTAGAATTGCATGCCTTGTTTCCTTGTAGCTTGGGTTGGGATTTATTTTGTCATGTCATTTATTAATATGCTTATGCTTAGCCATGCTTAGAATGGGATAATTGAGATATGAGATCATAAATTTATTTACCTTACTCTTGAATTGAGATATCATGAGTTATGTAGAGGTATGGATCGAGGCAAGTTGGATGATTTGGTTGGTGCTGGGTGCACGAGACTCGGGTTTGTGTTTAGTACTTGCCTAGATCCTAAGGACCGGTTCATGGAGCATGTAACCTGGCTTTACCGTGCCAACCACATGCTGAGATGGGGCAGCTTGGCCAATTAATTAGGTGTATCCCCGGCGTAGTATGGGTGTGTTGGATGGTGCGGGGAGTAGGTGTCAGCTGGACTACCATATGAACCGCAAGGCTCAAGAGGGGGCCACTGCAGCGGGGTTGGAGCCTCTTGTATGCTGTTAGGGGTGAAACCTCAGTGGGCCCACGCTCGTCGGGAATCCCTTTGTAAAGGCTTCGTAGTGATCTCTTGGCTACACACCTGGGAAGTGTGAATGTGGTTCGTAGCCACTGGCATAATGGAGGTTGTTTTAGTCCACCCGGTAACGGGGGATGAAATCACTACTTTGGGTACAGTGGTGCAAACTCTGCAGAGTCAAAACTGTCATGACAGCCGTGCTCACAGTCAAGAGCGGCTTGGACTTATTCATGATTAGAGGAATGATGACTTTGGAAGTTGTGGATGTTAAGCGGGGAGCTTAACATTGGAAATGATGTTATGGTTATTTGATTATGATGATGGGTTGGGAGATTGGGATCATTTCACCTGTGTAGTAATGTAGGTGCTTAATAAGCTAAGGTATTAGGTATTAATTGCGTAGTGCTTTAACCATGAGTTCAACCTCTCCTCGTATCTAGCCATGCATGACATAACTTTCCCACACATATTGAGTACCAACGGTACTCAAACTTGCATATTTGTTGGTTTAAATTGCTGCTCAGGTCAAGGGGATGATGTGGTGTTCAATGACCAAGACTTCGGACCCGAAGAAGGATTCTAGGTTCATGGAGTCCCCCGGGCAACGCCTGTGATGGAGCCCACAAGAATAATATTCCGCTGCTCTTTTATTTACATGTTATGAACTTATTATCGTCCGTCGAGACATGTGCTATGTAAGACTTATTCGACACCTGGCTTGTAATAAATGATGCTTCACTATTTGTCATCACATGTATGAGAAAATGATCCTGGCATACATGTGATATTCACTCGGTTGTTCTTCGGAGAAACCGGGTGTGACAATGGCAAACTCCTAATTTTAGGGTGGGTTGAAAAGGAATTAAATAGAAGCAATTCCAAATTTGAACGGAATTCAAATTTGCAAGCCAAATTCAAACTGAATTCAGAGTTTTCAAATGCTAGTCCACTTTTAAACTTCAGAACTTGTGAATGGAAGAAATTAACATGAGGAGATCTTTTTTGGGGAGAGAAATGGGTGGACTCCACTGGTCAGTCAACCACAAGGACTTGGAACCGAAGGCTTTGGTGCTATATTCCACTCGGGTCAGCCAAAGTCCTCCTAGCGCTACTGAGCCTCCACATGACAGCCACCTCTTCGCTGATTAACCACGCTAGAGAGCAGCTCATGTGTGTCTTTGGTCTTCGGCGTGATCCTTTGATCACACACGGAAGCCACTCGGCTTTTGCCTCTCCCTAGAGCCGAAACACAGCAGCTCACTGCCACCGCCTCAGTTCCGATCGGGAACCCAGCCAAAACATGTGCACACCTCCCCTCCGAGCTGCAAAACGGCACTGGGGGACCCTCTTCTACCTACTCGGTGCGGAAACGGAACAATCTTCGGCCTCTTCTTCCCATGTGCGCCGTTTCTTTGCGATGGCCGAATGCAACCGATAATTGGGCGCACGTGGACAGGCCAATCCGGATGTTTTCACACCCAAGCAAGGACGCTCAGAGGTGTGCTAGACCACCGTGTTGCTTCTCCCTAAAGCTCAGATCAAGCGGTGAACCCTAGCGGCCAAATTCGGCATTTTTCCCTGGTGCACCACAATGGACCGTCCGGCACGAAATCTCCAAATTCGTTCTCAATTCTTGTTCTTAGGCCGCCAAATCTTCCACACAGGATCTAGATTAGTTGGCGACCAAACTTTCTTTTCAATCTTAGCTTGAAACTGACTAGAAGTGGCGTATTTTGAGTTTTCCCGAGCGCACACATGTCGGCACGAAGCGGGCACACGGTGAAGACTACTTTGGAGATGCTACCGAGCTCAGCTAATGGCGTGACAATCTACCCTAGCGTCCACTGGTGCTGTAGAACCTTTTGGCTGAGCTTTTGGCAGGCTAGGTTGGCCAGCCCACGGCGCTGAAGTGCCCCGAGGCCGCCACATGTTACCGGCCTATTTCCGGCCACCGGCAGCCCGAGCAAACCCCACATATGGATTCCCCGACCTCCGAAACGCATGGGCGGCGAGTCTCCGGCCAGAAGACGGCCGGACACGCGTGGCCGGTGAGGGGAAGCCACGCGCGGGAGGGCGCTGGAGGAAGACGAAGCCACTGCTGGACCCATGCGTCAGCTGCAGTAAATTTAAATTCGGATCGGTTGTGGCTCGGGATCGAGTGTGGCTGCACGCGTGGAAACGGTGTAACCCGGTGTGGCCCAAATTCTATTTGTTGTTGTTTAAAACCGTGGGCCCAGTCAGTTTTCAGTAGCAAATCAATTCCAGTTTGCAAAGATTCATATCTTGGTCTAAGGAACTCAAAATTGGATTTTTCAAATTGGGTTGGATTCAGTTTGCAAAGATCTATCCAAATATGAACCCCAATTTGTATAGAAGTCAATAATAAATTCTGGAAAATGCTTTGAGGGAGTTTGGTTCATCCAAAAATCGTCAAATTTTGTCAGAATATTCTCTAGATTATTATTGACCTTCTAGCAAAATTTTAGCTCATTTGAAATTTAATTGAGTAGGAATTTGCTGAGTGAAATCTGCTGCACTCTAAATGGTCCAGAAACTTTTTCAGAAAAGGTTTACGAATTGTAAAATCCATTCTAGGCAACTAATAGCTCCGAAAATCATAGAAAATTCAGGCGTGCTCTATGAATCATACTTGAAATTGTAGTTCACTTGATTGGGCATGAAAATGGACATTACTTCAGAATTAATTCTTTTTGTAGAAATGCCTAAGGAATTATTCTAGAGAAACTACTCAAGTAAAATGTCTGAATTTTGGACCAAAGTACTTTCTTGTGACCAGGAACTCACATGTAAAGTTTCAGTTCAAATTGAGCCTTAGAACTCCCTGTATTGGTTTTCCATGCTTATGTATGTGGGCAAATACATAACAGTCTTGTGGGAATTATGGGAGACACAATTTCCTTCCACTTTGGCTGCAATTTGGCAAGCTAAGTCCCTATGGAGTATATGACTTCCTGTAAAAATTTCAGAATCATTGGAATTCAGGTTCTCCAATTTTCATCACATTAGTTCAGCTCATCTTATGTGCTATTAGGAAACTTAGTTTATAATTAAACCTCTCAGGCAGCTTTAGTTTTTCTTGTTTTCCTTGCACAACATAGGCAACAGCATCATTCCTAGCATTTCCACACAGTCCTCTGTTGTTCACAAGTTTAAGTCGTTAAGTCTTTAAATTGCATTATAAAAGCTTATGCATATCCATGTCGATAGTGCTCACGACGAAGGACTTCGACGGAGTCATCCCTTGGCGTGTGGATCAGTTGCGAAAATTCAGAAGGATCAAGGGATAGAATATCACTAACTGCTATTATATACTACTACCATGCAAAATAGGCAAGCTCCAGTTTGCATTAACCTTTTTTTAAAGTCTTATGTTCTCATCACTTACCTTATGCAAGTATTATGTATTGCATTAGAATCTTGTTTGAAAACCCAAATGCATAGCCAAGAGAACCAGGGATTTTGGGTTAGTATTTGAACCTCGAGTAACCACTACAATATTCAAACGGTATGGGATTCAGTACAAGTCGAGTAGTTGGAACTACTCACGAGAATAGGCTAGAGGCACACCACTCGGTTAGAAAGATAGAAAATGAATCACATGGCATGAAAAATGAGACCGAGCAGCGAGTGACGGCAGCAGGACTTTGGGGCCTGGGTGCCATATCTCTGCTTGTTTCGATTGAGGACCGAGATGTGTGCAGGCCTGTTGAACAAGCTAGAACAGTACCGAAGACCTACTATATATATGGGAACCGGGAAACCGATGTAATTCGGGTAGCAATATGGTGAGGCATTGCTTGTCGTCCAGAGGGTAGGTTGAGAGCAGCGAGGTGTAAATCGTCTGGCGGGCACTGCGGATGCTCCACGCAGAGACCTCCTGCTCGGGATGATAGGACCGGTTCAACACTTGGCTAACCGGTGAAAGGTGGTTGTGTTCAACGTCCGTGGTGGTTGCTGTAGGCAACATCGAGTACGGTCGTACCTGACGGGTTATTCAGGTAACCCTGCAGGTGTAAATCTATTATAATCGCCGTCCTTCGCGGTCAGTGAGTACTACTTGTTCACTATACCGTAACATAGAAAGAAAAGGCTACTTGTCATGATAAATTTGCTGGTTGAAAGCTTTACATTGGTTGTTTAATGAAATGCTTTAGTTTAGATCAAATTAAAGTTCCTTTCAACCTTAGGCAAAGAACATAAGAGGAATGTGTTTCTTGTTCGATTGCGGACATCTTTTGTGTCTTAGAATGAGGTTTTCAAACCACTTGCTGCTAAAACTTTAAAGTAAGAGTCAACTAATTACGCGTGTCTTATGCAAAGTAATTTCCTATTATAACTGCAAATATAGCATGTATAGTTACATGTTTAGGTGAGACGGGTCAGTCTTGCTGAGCCTATGTGCGCACGCTTGCTATATGAGTGGTTTTGCAGGTTAACATTGATGCTTATGAGGAGGTTGTCCGGTGAGGCTCGGAGACTTCCGAGTCGTTTAACACATGGAGAACCCGGCCGCTGCCATATGACTTCGTGTTGCTATCGAGAAGAGTCCGCAGGCTGGACATCTTATCGAGTGCTTAGTAGATATGAAACATGAGATAAAGTAGTCTGCCGCTGTAGTTATTTGATGTTAATTATTTATGAACAATACTTGTAAGCCTCCGCATTTTATTTATGTGATACGTGTTCCTTATATGTGTTCTGTTTGGTGTCGCATCGCACGGCACCACCCAATGTGATTCGCGGGCGAGCGGCATGACCCCATGATCGGGTTCGGCCCCTCACAATGGGCAGGAGGCGAAGCGACTTCACGGTGAAGGCTTCAATTGGCAGAGCGCGCCAATCATCCCAGAAGCCGCGCATGCAACCGTAGGCGGGAAACCTCACGGATCGTGAGTTCTCTATTTTTTTAATGTGTATGAATTTGGGATACGGAGATTTAATAATCTTTCTTCTTTTGTAGGTTCGCCATCTTCGATGGAGTTGTCGACTCGAGGGAGGCACGGCCTTCCTCGAGTTGTTCTTCATCGTGACAGACAGGAGCGAGGCAGGCTAGCTCCCTGGAGCTCCAGAGTGTCCGGGAGGAGCTCCACAGGAGGAGCTCCGGTTGGAAAGGAAGTGTCAAGCCGCAGATAAGAGGGCTCGAGACGAGTATCAAGTGACCAATGCAGGTATGTACTGGTTGTTCTACTTAATATTTCTAACATATCAATGATGGTTATGTGATAATGTTTTGTGTTCACAGGCTATGGCGGCAGGGAAGCAGGCCGTCTTTCCACAGTGGCACCCCCCACAGGAGCCACAGGCCCTGTTTACCGGAGCATAGGTACAAATTTACTCAAACTTAAAAAACATAGCCATATTTGATAAACTTAACCAAATTTATTAGAATATCACCAAACTTAGTCAAACATGGACAAACCTAGTTTAACTTTATCAATTATATGTTATAGTAAGCTAACTTAGGCGAACTTGCATTTTTAAATTCACAACTTGTCTAACTATAGTTATACATATCAGTGCTCCGCGACCGAGGCTCACACGTCATCACCGCAGCTATTGGGAGGTAGCGGACGTGGTAGTGCGTAGGGTGGTGTGTGTCTCTAGTGTTCCTGAATTACTATTATGTTTATAATGTTGTGACTTCCTTTTAAGCTAGCCATCGAGCCAGGGCTAGCCTCGAAGCCAGGTCAGAATTTCCTCATTTTTAAAAAAATACCAACCTTATTTACGACGGTTTTCTGGTCACGGCCGTTGTAAATAAGCCATAATTATTTACAACAGCCTGCCCCATTGTCAATAGTACCAAGCTTATTTACGATGGGGCCGTCGTGAATAAAGTGGAGTATACACGATGGCCCCGTCGTGAATAAATCCCCCGTGCCACGTGCCAGCCGGAGAGCTTATTCGTGACTGGACTATTTAGCCGTTGCGAACAAGCTTATTTGCAATGGGAGCCATCGTTAACAACTTTATTTATGACTAATTATCGGTGACGGCCAAAAACCATCCCAAATAAGCCTTCCCTGTCGTGAATAACTTAATCACGATGGTTTACCCTTTATTAACAACGGTTTCCAACCGTCGTTAATTATTTATATTCCTGTAGTGGTTGAAAACTTAAGGTACTTCCTCAGCTGAGAAATGTGGAAGATGTCGTGCACACCGGATAGTGTCGTTGGTAATTCCAGCCGGTATGCAACGGATCCACATCTTTCCAGAACCTGGAATGGACCGATGAATCGAGGTGCCAACTTTCCTCTGACCTCGAATCTGTTCACGCCCTTCATTGGATACACACGTAGATAAACGTGATCCCTGACTTCAAATTGTAGAGGGCATCTTCTCCAGTCTGCATATTGCTTTTGTCGGGATTTTGCGGCTTTTAAGTTCTCTTAAATAAGTCGAACTTTCTCTTCCGCATTTTTCCCAAGATCACTCCCAAAAGTGACCCTCTCGTCGCACTCACACCAATCCAGTGGTGTGCGGCATTTTCTCCCTATTGCACCTTGTAGGGAGCCATTTTGGTGCTGGCCTGATATCCATTGTTGTATGAGAACTCGGCTAACGGTAAGTGATCATCCCAATTCTTACCATGGTTGATAGCACAAGCTCGTAGTATATCTTCCAGGATTTGATTTACCCGCTCGGTTTGACCATCCGTCTGTGGGTGCTAAGCTGAACTACGGATCAGCTTTGTACCCAAAGCAGCAGCTCCAAAAAATGAGACACAAATAAAGTGCCCCGATCCGAGATGATAGTACGGGGTACGCCGTATAAGGAAAGAATCCGTGAGATGTACCGTTCAGCATACTTCTTGGCGTTGTAGTTGGTATTGACCGGGATAAAATGGCCAACCTTCGTGAGCCGGTCGACGATCACCCACACTGAATCATGTTTCTGAAATATAGTGGGTAAACCGATGATAAAATCCATGCTCACATCCTCCCACTTCCAGGCAGGAATGCCTAGTGGTTTTAACAATCCTGGTTTCTTCATGTGGTCAGCCTTCACCCTTTGGCATGTATCGCATTCGGACACGTACTTAGCGATCTCCCGCTTCATCCGTGTACACCAAAATTTGCCCCTGAGTTCTTGATACATCTTGATGCTGCCGGGGTGAATAGAAAGCTTTTCTTCCGTAACTCCGGGTTACGGGATACGACTATCCTGTTTTTGAACCAAAGGACGCCGTCTCCGTCCTTCCGGAAACACTTCAACTCCCCACTGCCTACACGTCTCTGCAAATGCGACATACCCTTGTCATATTTCTGGGATGCCGCTACCTTTTCATGGATGGTGGGGATAAGAGCTAGGTTTTAGAGAGCTCCATGGGGAACCACACACAATGGTGGCTCGCTCTCTTCCAATGGAGTGATGGTCAGATTATGTATGTGTGACTTGCGACTTAGTGCATCCGCCACCATGTTTGCCTTGACGGGGTGATAATGGATTTCTATTTCATAATCTTTTATAAGCTCCAACTATCTTCTTTGCCTCATGTTCAACTCCTTCTGAGTGAATATGTACTTGAGGCTTTTGTGGTTGGCATATAGATGTACGAGGTTACCGAGTAGGTAGTGCCTCCACATTTTAAGAGCAAGTACCACGGCAGCAAGTTCTAAGTCATGAGTTGGATAGTTTTTCTCATGATTCCAGAGCTGCCGTGATCCATACGCGACCACTCTTTGGTCTTGCATCAGCACACATCCGAGCCCAATGTCGGATGCATCGCAGTACACATCGAACGGTTTTGTTGTCTCTTACTGTGCTAAAACCGTTGCTGATGTTAGGTTCTTCACTAAATCCTTGAATTCCGCTTCACATGCTGGACTCCAAACATATTTGGTAGCCTTCTTCAGCAGTTTGGTCATACGCTTGGCAATCTTCGAGAAGTTCGGAATGAACCTCTAATAATATCCCGCGAGTCCGAGGAAAATTCGTACCTCGTGGACAGACCTCTGGGACTTCCAATTCAGCACTTGGGTAATCTTGCCCGGGTCTACAGCGATGCCCTCCGCTGAGATGATATGCCCGAGGAAAGGTACTTGCGATATCCAGAATTCGCACTTGCTGAATTTAGCGTATATCTTGTGATCGCGCAGCCGTCGCAAGACTATACGTGGGTGCTTCTCATGTTCTTCCTCTGACATGGAATAAACCAGGATGTCGTCGATGAAGACCACGACAAACTTGTTCAGCTCCGGCATAAATACCGAGTTCACCAAGTACATGAAATGAGCTGTAGCGTTGGTGAGGCCGAAGGACATGACAAGGTACTCAGAAAGCCCGTACCTCATTGACAAAGCTGTCTTCGGAATATCCTCAGCCCGTATTTTAATCTGGTGGTACCCTGATCTTAAGTCCATCTCGTCCTCTACATTAACCGGTCCTTAGGATCCAGGCAAGTACTAAACACAAACCCAAGTCTCGTGCACCCAGCACACAACCAAAACATCCAACTTGCCTTGATCCCTACCTCTACATAACTCACAATATCTCCTTCAAGAGTATGGTAAAATAAACTGATGATCTCATATCCTAAATATCCCATTCTAAGCATGGCTAAGCATATGCATAATAATAAATGACATGATAAAATAAATCCCAACCCAAGCTACAAGGAAACAAGGTAATGCAATTCTAGGGAAACTTCCTAGCATGGGTTTCATATTTCAATTGACAATGCAAATAATCCTAACTACAGATCCTAACATAGGATCAAAGTGGTCAAGGACACTTGCCTCCTTCCTGCTGCTCTTGAAATGGGTAGTCCTGATCTTGGAAAGGAATAACTTGCTCTTGAGCAGGTTCTACATCATACCATCACACATAGCAAAAGAAAAACAACAATCCATAAGACATAGTTCACACTTCCACTTCATACAAACCACACATTCATATTTATGAAAGTCATTCACCATTATATGTGTTGTGGTTACTCTATGTGTGTTGATTTGTGGCTTGCATGCACTTTTGATCATATGTATATGATTCCTACTTTTGTGTTCACATTTATACTTACATACTATATATATGAGTTTCCAATTTAAATAAATTCCTTATATTCAATTACTACACCTTTTAGCTACCTAGTATGCATGAAAGGTATTTTCCTTCTCCATATGTGTCTTCATAATTTCTATCAATCCCTAAACTGAATTCTTTGGATTTTAGAACTCCATTTATCATTTACTAGTTGCTATATTTTCAGATTTATTTCCTATGCCTAAATGTGAACTTTATTATGAAAATAACAAGACACATCATCTAAACAGAATAGGTTCTGATCTAAAATATTTACTAATATATTTTTGACCTTTTCCTCTGATGTAAACTATTTTACAATTATTTTCCCTATTTTCCAGAACTATTTCTTACTTAAAAATGTGTCCCTAAATGTGAATAATAGAATAAACAGATTCATTTCAGCCCAAAATATATTTTTATCTCACTCACAAGTTTTCTAAATACTGAGAATGTTTTTAATTTAATTTTGACAATATGTTTGTCCCACTTTTTAAATTTTAAACACTAGCCACATATTCAATTTCCTAAATTAAATATTAAACAGGGCTAAAAAGGTAAACTCACCCCACTACAGGGTCTATAATATTATTTTAACAATTTTCAGGGGTCTAGCTATACATAACAGAGGAGTTTTTCCTAATTTTTATTAAGTCCAGGGGCTAAAACTGATTTTTAAATGAATTTACATGATTTTCTGAAGTTCCAGGGGCTAGATCAGAAGTTTCCGGGGCTAGCTATTATTTCCCGAGAACCCCAGGGGGTAGCACGTAAGATTTCCAGTCTTTATAACACGGGGCTGACGTGGACCGTCCGATTTAAAACAAACGGCTGAGATTATAACGTCGAACCGGTACGCGGGGATTTGAAGTCTACCGTGCGATTTAAAATAGACGGCGGACAAGCGGACACGTCGCTCTGATCGAGCGCGGGCGGCGCTGCCCGGCGGCGCACGGCGGCGGGAAGCGGCGATCTCGCAGGAGACTTTCGGATCTTCGAGAATTCTTCCTAGAACTGTGATTTTATGGCATAGATCGGCAGAGGGGAGGTCGGGGATCTCACCTCGGGGGTTTTCTTGAGGTCGGAGGTCCTGGAAGGCGGTCGGCGACGAGGTCCGAAGTGAAACCACGGCGAGGCTCGTCGGCGCTGTGTTGGAACCGCAAGTCACCGAGTTTTCTGCACCTGCAGGGTTCCCCGGAGGCGGTGGATCAAGACCAGCGAGTTAGATCGGAATTTCCGAGCGTAGATCGGCCAGAATTCGCCGGAGAAGGCTCGGGTTCTCACCGGAGTAAAAACGGCGGATCGCGTGGGAAAAACAGAACGAGGCCGGGGTTTTTATAGACGGGGGAGGGCGGCAGGGTGGTTTAGATCGAGTTTGCGTCGCCCCCAATCGAAATTCGGCTGGGATTCGCAGAAATCCGGGTAGGTTTGGATTCGGGGTGAGAGAGTCCCGGCGCGGGCACGAGGTAGAAGAAGGGCTGGCGGGCCCCGCCTGTCAGTGGGAGGAAGAGGCGCGCGCGGCTGCGGGCTGGCGCGGTTGCTGGTTGGGCCGGCTGGTGGGTTTCGGCCCACTGGCCGGTTTTTTCTGTTTTCTTTTTCTTTTCTGTTTTGAGTTTAAATTGAATTCCAGTTTGAATTTAAATTGTTTCAAAACATGCAACACGTCCAAAAATTTTTAAATTCCCCTCTTAACAGGATTTTGGGTCTTAACAGGATTTTGGGGTGTTACATTCCTCTCCAGAAACTCTGATGCCACTCCACTGCCTTGCTTCTTGGGGCAATTATCGGCGAAGTGCCCCTGACGACCGCAGTTTGTGGTCGATGGCTGGCCAGTGCTTGGGGTACGAAGGCCCGGCATGCGCTGCTGAAGTGCAAACGCATGCGGCATCGCCCGCTGCTGCTGTTGTTGTTGCGAAGGTGCTGGTAAGGCCGGTCGGAACACCGGCTGTGGATACAGCCGACTGCGATATTGCATCGGTCATTGCGGTGGCTGCCAGCGTTAACCCAATGGTCAGTGATACACAATCCGATAATTCTGGGGAGAACCACCTCCCTCTCTGCTGCTCTCCGGCGAGCTGCGCTTCTTCTCCGCCGCAGCCAACTCCTTGCTGGAGTCCTCCTGAACAATCGCAGCATCAATCATTTCATTGAGGCTGCCGCGATTGAACATCGCCAGCTTGTCCTTTAGGAGTGGATTCAGCCCCTGGTAAAAGTAATCCCCCCTGTTCTCATCCATATCGGCGTGATAGGAAGTATAGACGGTGAGATCATTGAACACACGGGTGTACTCCAGTGCGTTCCTGTTTCCTTGCTGCAGGTGAAGGAATTCCCACGTCTTCCTCTTCATTAAACCCGGCGGTATGTGATAGGCCCTGAAGGCCGTCAGGAATTCTACCCAGGTCAGCACTCGCTCGGTGGGTTGACAGGTGCAAAAGTTCGCCCACCGTGAAGTTGCTAGGCCACGAACTGTATCTTCCGCTTCTCACTAACTTAGAGCAGCCCAAATTTCATCTCCATCGTGAGGAGCCAGTTGTCCGCATTGATGGGTTCATACGCCCTTGAGAATACCGGGGGATGCGTCGCAAGGAAATCCGAGTAGGAACTTTTTTGTCCTTCCTCTCAGTTTTTACGCCTCTCTGGTTGAGACGTATTTGCAATAAAAGTTTGCAGCAACTCTGTGTGCTGCTGATGCGAGCCTGCCATGGCTGCAACAATGTCGGCAAACGTGACCGTTGGCGGTGGTGGTTTCTGTGGTTGCTGTTGCTGCTGCTGCTGTCCCGAGGAAGTCTCGGAAGGCTGTTGGGAGGCATATCCCCCCTGACTGGAACCCGCAACCTTAGGGTTGGCACGAGTATGAGTCATTCTGAAATTCAAAACAGCAACGGTCAGCACATGTCATACTCAAAATTCCATAGAAAACAGTAGGTACTGCAGTGACACATGGAGAAAATTGCACAACATTCACATATATTGATAAAGCAAAAAATTTATACAAGATACATTATTCTCGGATCTCCGAGAAGTAGTGCCCATGTCATCACTACATATGCACACGCTACTGTCTACCCGTCATGTCGCTGTTACAAAAGGTATTGCACACCACCCTCGCTGCCCTACTCGGCAATGGTAAACTCACTACTCAGAGTAGAATTCGACCTCCTGTGGGTATTCATCCTCCGCTGGTTCTGCTGGTGGCTCCGGGTCCATGACCTCCACTTCAGGTTCTGGTTCCTGTATTGCCGGAATACCCAAAACCACGGGTACTGCACCTCCCATCGGTAGGCCCACGACTCGAGGTACGAGGTCCTGCAAAGCATGCACCTCGTCCATGGCCTGGTTATAATCCATCTCCCACTTCTGTCCCTCCTCAATAGTGTCATCACGCTCTTGAGTGATGGCCTCATTCTGCTGGGTCAATGCTTGAACCTGCTGCTGCAAATCCGTGATATCAACACGGCTTTTCCTTCACGCATTCTTCAGACGACTCAACTGATTTTGCTGCTCATTCAGTTACTTGATCATCGGAAGAATCACATTACGGAGTGTGTTGTGGGAACTCTCAAAATGGGCACGGCGGCTGGTGCTCTCCTTGAGCTCCATCGCAAGTCGAGCCGTATGGACAGCTTGGCTATCCAACACGTTCTTCCCTGCCGTCAAATGGAGGCTGAGGTTCGCCTCCGCTGGATTGTACTTTGGGCAACTTGGATCAGTCACCGCAAAGTATCTCTCCCACCACAAGTGGTTAGCTCGTCCCTCTACCGGAACAAGCGTGTATGGAGTGCCCTCCATAGCTTGCACGTGCAGTTGGCAGAAATGCGACATGGTGTCGCGGGCTGCCACTTGCCACATGTATTTCAGTTGTCTCCCTTTCACCGTGATGGTGAACGGTACCCAACCCAGTGGCGTAGGTCCTGTTGGAACATCGACATGAACAGTCCATGTAACGGACCGGAATCCGCACCGCCCAGTATTTCAGAGGGTGGTGCCGCTCGATGCGAGACCCTACATCACACATCATAAGGCTAACATTGTATTACATCGAAAACAAACTGAATATGTACAAAATAGAACAAACCTTCAGTTTACATTTCTCTACAGAATCTACAACAGCGGAAGCTAAATTTATACAACTCACGCCCACCTAACTAGCCAAAAGTCGGTTGTCCAGCCCTATGGACAACCCACACTAGCTCTACTCCTCAGTTCAGCGCGGCCTGTACGGCTCCCACTCAGCCGTGCTCCCCGACGGAGGGTAGCCCTCGCCGGTGGACTTGTACCCCGAGTCTGTGGGGTATTCATCACCTGCAAACACTCAATAGCAGCAACAGTGAGCACGATGGCTCAGTAAGTCTTAACCGATTCACCTATACATGAAACTCTACATGCAGTTCAGACCCAACATGGGATGGCCCATTGCAGCAAAGGACACGTCTACAAGTTTATCCTTAATTCATCTTTTAGCCACAAGTTAACAGTTCATGAATCTGAAATTTAGTAAGCGATATTTGGTGGCACACATGTAGCAATACAATTTATACATATCAGCAGAATTGAATCACAATATTCCATATTTTATCTACGTCACAAGGCAGTGAACAAGCGGTATTCATAACCGTGAGGGACAGCGAATCGACTAGATACACCTGCAGGGATACCCGAATAACACGTCGCGCGCCCACACGCGGAGCTGCACACAGCACGCTCACCCCGTGTCGTACGGGACAACCTTTCACCCAACAGCCCTAATGTCGAACCGGTAGCACCGAAACGAGCAGGAGGTTCCCTACACGGAGCATCTCTCTATGCCCGTTAGCAGATTTCCACCTGTCTGCTCTCAACCTACACTTATAAATCGGTGTGCTATGCCTCGACGCCTGGAGGTTTAGGTTACATCGGTTTATCGGGGCCCATATATCTGATATGCCTTCGGTACGTTCAAAACTTGTTCAGCGGGGCCGCACATGGATCGGTCCTCAATCAACACGGACAGGGCCGCCCACAAGACTTCCTATTGCTGCGCCCTAGCCCCTTCCTAGTCTCATTTTCTTACTAAAGTGATCTCACATCACTCGAACCAATCCCGTGTGTCCCGAAGCCTGCGAGTAGATTCCAACTACTCGACTTGTACCGAAGCTCTATGAACATTAAGCACAGCCAGACTACTCGAGGACTTAGACACTACCCTCACTCTTGTAGGAATAATCTTGTTATGCACTTGGGATTTCATCCATCCTACACCTAATGCACAAACATACCTCAAGCTATGTGTATATAAAGCAAAACTTTATAAAACTTATTAAATACAAACCAGGGCTTGCCTTGTTGCTGCTGGTCAGATGTTAGCGTTTCGTCCGGAAGTAGGAAGTCCAACACTTCCAGGGTTTCCTCGCCTTCAGCAACTACATGTAAGCAATGTACTATATGTCACTTTAAATGCAATGTGTTAAATTCAATATGTAAAGACCATAACTCTATCTAGAACTTCCTTTTGGATCTTAAACTTTTATGGTGGCTTGGTAGGGTCCAAACCAGAGACTTGACCAAGTTTCATTTGAAACCAAGGTCATTTGAGCTCTGTACAAATAAAAGTCTAATTGGTCATTACTAGAGCTTCTGAGGATTTCCAATGATTTTCATAGCTCAAACCATTACTTTCTGGAAACTAGAATTTGAGATGGTTCCAATGGAATTGGTTTCATGTCATTTGAAGAATCCTAGAGGATGTTATGCCCTAAACAATATTTGAGAAAATCTGAAAAATGTTTCTGTACATTTTTCTATTTTCTCAGGGCAGTTCACTTAATCACACCATTAGTGGGGAACTAAATGAACTCAGATGGATCTGAAATTTTTCCTGTCACTCAAGGATTTTCAAATGAACCTCCTGGCCAAATTTCAGAATTTTCTATAAAGGAATTCTCCAGATAAAATTCTTCACAGTCTAAAAATGAGGGAATTAATTCTGGAAAAAGAATGAATTTCATGAGCTGAAACTTGTATTTCTGGATAGTACTCGAAGAGCTGAATCCAACAAAATTTGGTTCACTGAATTTTCACACTTCTACACAAAGTTATGAATTTCTAAAATTTGGGCAGATTTCTGAATTATGTTCCTAAAGAAAATCACCTCCCGCGCCTAAACAGTAACTGAAAGCGGGCCCACACGTTTAAATTAAACTAACTGTGCTCGCGCTTAGCGCAGTGACTGACACATGAGACCCGCGCCCTTCGTCTACCTCGTGACGCCGCCGCCCCGAGCCGCCAGAGCTCCGGCGAGGTCCGCGTTCCCGGCGACCTAGCTCGCCGGCGACGGTGAAACTCGCCGGCCCTACGTAACTTTGGACGCTGAACACGCTGGACACCATATCGCCACCGGCTAACCGCCGTAGCTCCCCGGCGACGAGCGCTATGCCCCTGTGCAACTTCGGAAACGCGTTCCTGTCCTTCCGACCACCCCCTTCACGCGCTAATCGCGTCACCACGTCCAGGGAAGCCTTGGGAAGCTCGGCATGACCTCGGTTGGGACCTAAACAGCCGGGAAACCGGACCTCACCGGTGACCCTCTCTTCCGCCGGACTTTTTATCGGTGAAACTAGGGTTCGGGTGGTTTTTATTGTGGTTTCTTGCTCGAGGAGAAGCTCAAGGATGTCTAGAGCGTGTGTGAGCTGCAGCTCGACCGGCGGTTGCCTCTATGCAATGAATTTCGCCATCGACCGATTGCTAACCCTGAAGTACACCGTGGAAGGAAACTCAGAATTCTTTCTCTACACCGCATGAAACGGCAAACGGTTTCCTCCTAAAGCTTCCTCACAAGCAGGCACACCTTTTCCTCTCTGGTGGCAGTGCGTGAAGCAGCCAGGATCAGCCGGTCGGCGGTGAGCAGAGAGCGGCGGCAAGAACTTGCAAGCAGAAGCAACCGTACGGTGCGGTATGAGCTGGTTTCACTCAGGGATGAATAGAACGGGTAGAGCAGCTCGTGTGCTGGACTTTGAGCCGAGTTTTTTACCGTGAGGTGGCTCTAACCGAGCGAGCTGTCTGCCCCCAAGCACTAGACGGTTGCCTGTGGTTGTTTCCCTCGGTTTGAGTCGGTTCAGTGGAGACTTAGTCACTGACCAGTGGGTCCCAGCTCTCCCCTCTAATTCTTTTCCAATTTTTGCTGCAAATATACCAGCTACTCACACTTCAATGGTAGACTTAGCCACAAAGTCATGAGTTGAATTTGAGTTCCTAAATTTGAAATTGGTTTGGCTAAACTTGCTTCAATTTAGAATTTGAAATTCAAATTCAGTTTTGAATTGTTGCAAATTTAGCTCCCGACAAGATGAACTCCAATGGGGATGAAAATTGGTGGACTAACTCAGAAAAATGTGCTGAGTTTGAATATGAAGTCATCTTTGGAATCCAAGTAATGAAAGTAGCTGCACTTTGAATTTACATTCAAATTAGCCCTTTTTACAAATGTCTCCAAAAGTGTCTCAAAAAGGCTTGGATTTGCATGAAACTTGGCCTGAGCATTCCCAAAAATATTTAAGGTCTAGGGGTGAGCTCAGCCTCTCATGTTTATTTGTATGAACTCCTACTTTTTGAAGTTATGGTTTTTCCTCTAATCACCCTCTTGATGGTGTTTACATGCTCTTCACAAATGTTCATGAGCTATCCACCAAATGAGGTGTGGTATGGTGATGTGATGAACATTTTTGCAAGTAAATTATTGGGCTTTTACATCCCTCCCCACTTAAAAGAATCTCATCCCGAGATTATAAAAGAAGAGACGACGATGTAATAGGAAATTACCCGTGATGAGACGCCATGAAGTCCGGGTAGTTTGAGCGAAGGAACTCCTCGCTCTCCCACGTCGCTTCTTCAGCGGTGTGATTGCTCCACAGTATCTTGTAGAACCACAGCGTTCGGTTACGTGTGGTCCGAGCTTTCTCATCAATAATCGCCACCGGATATTCAGCATACGTCAAATCTGGTTGCAGCTCGCCAATGTCTTCGGTGGGAACAGCAGCTGTATACTTCAGACATTTCCGTAGTTGTGGAACATGGAAAACGTCATGAACACCAGCAAGAGATGCCGGTAGCTCCAGTCTATAAGTCACTGGTCCACACTTCTGGGTGATAGCATAGGGTCCAATAAATCGGGGAGCGAGCTTCCCCTTCACGCTGAATCGGTGCACGCCTTTCGTCGGAGATACACGGTTGTACACGTGTTCCCTGATGTCGAAGTACAGCGGCCTCCGCCTCTTATCAGTGTAACTTTTCTGTCGGGATTGGGCGGCCTTCAAGGTAGCTTGAATCATCCGAACATGCTCTTTGGCGTCGTTCACCAACTCAATCCCGAACGTGACCCTTTCACCGGACTCGTACCAGTTCAATGGGGTGCGGCACTTGCAACCGTAGAGAGCCTCATATGGTTCCATCTTGATACTCGCTAGATAGCCATTGTTGCATGATAATTCCGCCAACGGTAGATGATCATCCCAGTTTCTACCATGGTGGATGGCACATGCTCTCAACATGTCTTCTAATACTTGGTTCACCCTCTCAGTTTGCCCATCTGTCTGAAGGTGATAAGCGGAGCTTCTAATCAGTTTAGTACCCAATGCAGCGTGCAACTGCTCCCAGAAACGAGCTACAAACAATGCCCCTCGATCTGAGATTATGGTCTTTGGTACCCCATGCAAGCATAGGATTCTTGCAATATACAACTCCGCATACTTGCTGGCACGGTAACGTGTATGCACGGGAATGAAGTGAGCCGACTTGGTTAATTGGTCAATGATTATCCAAATGGAGTCATGCTTGTTGGAAGTCAGGGGCAATCCCACAATGAAATTCATGCTCACATCTTCCCACTTCCATGCTGGAATTTTCAGGGGTTGTAACAGCCCTGATTTTCTCCTGTGATCCGCTTTCACTCGTCTACACGTATCGCACTCGGATACGTATTTAGCCACTTCCCGCTTCATCCGTGTCCACCAAAATTTTCTTTTCAAATCTTGGTACATTTTGTTGCTGCCCGGATGAATGGAGAATTTAGACAAGTGAGATTCATTAAGGATCTTCTTTATCAGCTCCATATTCCGGGGTACGACTATGCGGTCATTGAACCACAGCGTCCCCTCATCATCTTTCCAGAAATATTTGATATCCCCGCTGTCTATCCGTCTCCGGAGATGTGCCATGCCCTTGTCAAGTTTCTGAGCAGCAATGATATCCTCCCTAATGGTAGGGATGAGAGCAAGGCTGTAGAGTGATCATAAGGAACAAAGTATAAACTCGGCTCTTCCTCTTCCATCGGTGTAATGGTAAGGTTATGGACATGTGATTTCTGACTCAGCGCGTCCGCAACCACATTCGCCTTGCCGGGGTGGTAATGAATCTCAATCTCATAGTCTTTGATTAGTTCTAACCACCTCCTTTGCCTCATATTCAGCTCCTTTTGGGTGGAGATATATTTCTAGCTCTTGTGGTCGCTGTAGAGGTGCACCAAATTCCCCAGGAGATAGTGCCTCCACATTTTCAGCACCAATACAACAGCAGTGAGCTCAAGATCATGAGTTGGATAGTGCTGCTCATGTTTTCGAAGTTGGCGTGAGCCATACGCATCCACACATCCTTCTTGCATCAACACGCAGCCAAGCCCGATACCGGACGCATCACAATGCACGTCGAAGGGCTTGGCCATATTCGGTTGAGCTAAGATCGGGGCTGTTGTGAGATGCTTCACCAATGCTTGGAACGCTCCTTCACATGCTGAGTTCCAAACATATTTTGTTCCCTTCTTCAATAATTCTGTCATCGGCTTAGCAAGCTTGGAGAAGCTTGGAATAAATCTCCGGTAATATCCACCTAAACCGAGGAAGCTTCTGACTTCATGGACAGAAGTGGGGGCTTTCCATTTCAGCACTTGTTCAGTTTTTCTTGGGTCAACCACAATGCCTTTCACTGAGATCATATGTCCCAAAAATGGCACTTGGCTGATCCAAAACTCACATTGCTGAACTTGGCATAGAGCTTATGGTCCCGCAATCGTTGAAGAACGATTCTCAAGTGTTCGGCGCGTTCTACTTCTGTCTTGGAGTAAACCAAGATATCGTCAATGAACACCACTACAAACTTGTCCAGCTCCGGCATGAATACCGAGTTCATGAGATACATGAAATGTGACGGAGCGTTGGTGAGACCAAATGACATGACGAGATATTCATATAGTCTATATCTCATCAAGAAGGTCGTCCTCGGGATATCCTCCGCCCGAATTTTTATTTGATGATACCTGGAGCGAAGGTCCATCTTGGAGAACACACTTGCATCCACAAGTTGATCAAACAGGATGTCAATACGGGGCAGTGGATATTTGTTCTTGATGGTGACGGCATTGAACGGCTGGTAATCCACACAAAGTGTGAAATCCCCAAAAAGTGATAGCAAGATTTTCAACACATGTACACTTAGGAAAAATGAGGGGAATTAAAACTTTGAATTATAATGGTATAAGTTCAAAGTGAGGATTCAAACTTCCCAAAACTTCCAAACATGGAGATCTAAATTCATAACTTGGGTATTCATATTTCAAATATTCAACCTTCCAAATTTCAGCTCATTTGGAGGGGTTTTAGTATTTGTTTGGGATTAAAAGAGGAAGCCCTATAATCTGAATTTCAAATTCAGTTTCAAATTCCAATTTCCTCAATTTGCAAATTTGGGTCCACAAATGTGTTCTCTACATTTTAATTAGCAGCCATGCCAAAATTCAGAAACTTTGGAGTTGGTTTGCTATGTTTTTGGAACAATACAAAAGGGAGAATTCAAATTCCATTTCAAATTCAAATGACCAAACACAATTCAAACTTCACACCAGAATTCAAATCATTTTGGATTCAAATTTTCAAACCATGACTTTGGGAGGAATCAAAGGAGTTAATTTGGAGACAAATGGGAAAATATCAAAGGAACATTAGGTGGGAGGGGGCCCACTAGTCAGTCACCACAGAGGCAAAGTATATGTTTTCCCTTGGCTGTTCATGCGCGGGCGCCAGCTCCCGGCTAAGTCCTCCGGACGACGTTTCCACCGAGCTGCTTCCTCGCTGCTCCCAACGTCGTTTCGTGCGCGTGGGTACTCAAAGCGGCCGCTGAGTGCATCCTCTGCTCTTATCCACGTTACACCGCAGCTCCTCAGCGCTCTGCTTGAACGCTCGCGGAAACAAACTCCCCCGGCGGAAGAACCTTTCAGCTCATTGACGCCCGGCGAACTCGACGTGCCTCTCGCGTGACTGGGCCACAGGAACGTTGCTCCAGGTTCCTCTCCGGCTCTTCGAAGCCTTAAGCAGGGGCTAGCACCGGTGGTTGGCTCCCTTGAGCTGGAATTTCCTTCGGACCCACGGTGTTGATTACCTCTGCACCGCACTGTCGCCCGGCGGATTGACAGCCTCTTCCAATCAAACAAAAGGTCCCTGAGGTGCGATAGGAACCCTTCTTCCGTCCCTCCAATCAGTTCCTGCCTTCTTAGCTCCGGCTCTGAGTAATTTGAAGTTTGGCGCCGGCGGTTCTTTAGAAACCGGAGGACTATTCCGGGAAATTCATCGTGCTCCGGGTAGCTCCACGCTATATGAGCTTAGAGTAGCTCCTGCACACGCTTGCGCACCTCTCCAAAGTCCTAGCAGCTCAAATGATCAAGTAGAGGTACCGGGCACCGAGTTTTTGTCACCGCCGTCGTTTTACGGGCTCGGGTTGCCGGTGAGGTCCCCTCTCCGGTGGTTTATATGGAGAGTGGGCTCTGGGTTGACGTTGTCCAGGTGACACTGGTGCTTTTAGAGCAGACCGTAGCCCGAAAGACCCACTGTGGAGTGAGAACGAGGTCGCCAAAGTGAGGTTCGACATGGTCGCCGGTGCGAGCACCGTTCCGGCCGTTGTCATCCGCTCCCGACCCCACCATCGTGTTCAGCACGGTGTAGAACTCACAGGCGGCGAGTTTGGGGAAGTTCGGACCACGGAAACCCCTTCCCGGCGAGCCTCGCCGGCATGCGCCGCCGCGGGAGGCGCGGGCAGCGCGAGGAAGAAGAAGGAGGACCGGTCCCACAGGTCAGCCTCTGTACCATGCTGGGATCGGCCTGTGGCACCGGATCGGGTGCGGCTGCGCGGGAAACAACCCCGTGGCCTCGGTGTTGCCGTCATCTGAGTGGATAGTGCCACGAGTGGGGCCCACAGCCAGAATTTAAACATTTCTTCAACTTCCAGATTGAGTGCAAACTTCAGAGGACCATAACTCTCAGTAGGAATGTCCAAAATTTGTGAAATAAATTTTGCTGGATTCCTCTCAGTCAGTACCTTGCAGAAATGCAAAGAAATTGATCTGAGGGTCTCTGGAAATTTCTCCAAAATTCATCAAAATTAAATTTTTTTGGGAATTAATTCCAGAAGATCCCTGTTATGGAATTTCTTCAAATTTGGCCAGTTCCTTATGATATTAATGATCACCAGTAAAAATTTGAGCATCATTGGAGTTCATTTGCTAGGCTAAATTGCCTTCCAAAGTTCAGCCCTTATTTGAAATCCAAATTTAAACAGAAACTTTTCAGAACTCCTGTCCAAATTTAAAAAATCATATCTCTCTGTTGGTAGCTCCAAAAATGGTGAAACAAATTTTGTTAGAACCATGGAAACTTACCATAATCAGATATTCCACTGTTAGACATGTTAAAACTTCTTATTTGGGCTCAAAATTCAGAGAAGCCTTGTACTTGTGGGAATTTTGGAGACCACAAGGTGCAATGATATTTCTCCCAATTTTGCTCAGATCATCCCTAGAGAGTCTAGTATCCACTGGAAAAATCCCAAAGCCAATTAAGGATCCTAAATAGCAGTAGCTATGAATAGAAGTTACTTCTTATAAGTCCTTAATATTTATAAATATATTTTGCTACATTTCATTTAGTGACCGAAGTTGAGGACGCACCGGAGCCCCTTGACGTCCTTCCACCAGAAGCTGACTTCCCATTTAACTCGCAGCCAGGCAAGCCCCGGTTTGCATTTAAGTACTTTTGCAAATTCTTTATTTGTATCACTTATGTCTAGGGTGAATGGTTGCATTAGAGTTAGGGTGATTGAAACCCCACTTGCATAACCTTTAAATCCTATGGAGGGTTCGGTAGTTTACAAACTCGACGGGTAGAGAATGCCATGCTAATGTTCATAGGATCTCGGTAGAAGTCGAGTGGTTGGAATCTACTCGCAAGATAGGTATTTATTCACACGGTATGAAAAGAGGTAGAAAATGGCTTAAAGTGGTGAAAATGAGACCCAGCAGGGGGGATAGGTTGCAGTGAGCGGAGGTCTCACGTGCGTAGCCCTGTTGGTGTCGATTGAGGACCGAGCCGTGTGCGGCCTTGCTGGACAAGTATCGATCAGTACCAGGTGCACACTTGCATATGGGAAACAGGAAACCGATGTAATTGGTTAACCTGGGTGCCGAGACTTACCCAACCGTTTTATAGGAGTGGGTTGAGGATAGCAAGGTGTAAATCTGCCGCTGGGCACAGTCACGCTCCACGCGGGGACCTCCTGCCCGTTACGGATGGACCGGTTCGGCATTTGGGTTGCCTTTGAAAGGTTGTTGCATACAACATAGTAGGAAGGGGTGTGGAATCACGCTTCTGAAATTGGGTGTATGTGACGTGTTATCCGGGTGTGTCCTGATTGCAATCACCGTCCCTCGTGGTTATTTGAGTACCCGCTTGTTCACTACACTGTGACGTAGTAAGAAGTGAAATAAGCCAACTGAATATGCTGCATTGAACTATTAATGTCTTGAAACCTTGTCTGCTATAGTTATAGAGCTAATTAAGTTTATATTCCACTTTGGGCATCACCACATCGGAGGAAAGTGTTTCTTGTTTGATTGTGGACTTCCGATGTGAGGGCTGCCTAAGGCTCATTAAACTGTTGCCATAAAACTGAAAGTAAGGATCAACATGTAGGCGTGTCTTTATCGTAAAGTCCTTTTTCCTATCTTACACATCCTTACATGTAGAGTTCCAAGCCTAGGGTTGTCGGTTAGTACATGCTGAGCCATTGTGCTCACGGTTGCAATATTTGAGCTGTGTGCAGGTGAGAGTTATGAGGAAGGTTCCGAGGATGAGGTGATGCCCCCGTCGGGGTACACGGCCGAGCTGGAGCCCTGCACGCCGCCGTGATCTGCGCTTGGGTGCTGCTAGTGTGTAGCGTCCCGGGCTGGATGACTGCACTTTTGCTTAGTTAGGATGAGAGGCTACCTATGTATAAGACTTCCGCTGTATAATTAAGTTATGTAAAAAGACTTCCACTGTTTTGTATCAAATAAAAGTTTGTATGTTGTTCATATTCTTTTCTGGTGTGCTGTTGGGTGCCGCATCGCACGGCACCACCCTCTGTGATCCCGGAGTGGGTGAACCACGGGGTGGTCCCCACTCACAGTCTCAAGGTTTCATCCTTCTTCTTAACGAACAGCATCGAGCATCCCCAAGGCGAGGAACTCGGCCTAATGAAACCATTGCTCAATAAATCATTGAGATGTTCTTTCAACTCAGCCAGCTCATTCGAAGCCATTTTGTATGGTCTCCGTGATATGGGAGTAGTCCCGGGTGCAAGTTCTATCTTGAACTCCACATCCCGTTAAGGTGGCATGCCCGAGAGATCATACGGAAACACGTCAGGATACTCTCGAACTACAGGGATGTCCTCTAACTTGGAAGCTCCAGTGTTATAGGCTGCTGAAACTTCCAGGACAGGGTTGTGTAACACCATTAAATGCAGGCGGTGGAATGGAGAATTCAAACGAACCGGCCGTGATAGAGTTTCCAGGACAGCACCATGGTAATGTAACCATGACATCCCTAAGATTTCATCAATCTTCTGTCCCGTAAGGATTATCAAAGTGGTGGGATATATCTTCCCACCTAAGTACAGTGGTGTTTTGGAATCATCATATTAACTGAAATCTTCCCTCCTGGTGAGCAGATCATATATGAGCATTCGGTTGGAAAGACTTGCAGTTCATGCTTATCCACATAGGATGCACTTATGAAACTGTTGGTTGCACCCGAATTAAATAAAATGATGATGGCTTAATCGTTGAGAGTGAACGTACCCGCCAGCACGTTTTCTCCCTCCGGGGCATCCTCATTGTCGAGGTTGCGAACGCCCCCGGTTTGCTGATCTCCCTTCTTGACCGGAGGTCAGCCTCGAGCACCGCCCTGATATTGGGCTTGCCCGCTACTCTGCTGCCCCTGGGGAGAGTCTTTCGAGAAATGACCCGCCTGGCCACACGTGTAACAGGTGTAGCGAGGCGGTCTTCCGCTGATCGGCAGACGGAAACGTGGGGCGCGTTGTGGCGGTGGAAACGCCTGGGGTACCATATGCTGCTGCTGTTGCGGTCGCGGTGGTGGCGTCGGCGGTCGGAATGGGGTTGGCTGGAAAGAACAACCCCCAAACTGCTGAGGTCGCGCCAGTGGATGCCACTACTGACCGGATGGTGTCCGATACACCATGCGGTATTTTTGAGGAGCTCCACCCTCACTGCTTGGTGGAGCGCTTCGCTTTCTCTGCTCAGCTGCCAGTTCCCGCTGAGCATCCTCTTGCATAATTGCGGCGTTGACAAGGTCGTTGAAAGTGCCGCAATTGCATCGTACGAGATGCGTCTTCATCTCGGGATTTAACCCCCAATAGAACTACTCTCGCTTCCTCTCCTCGGTGGAGACATAATCCGACGCATACTGTGCCAGATGGTTGAACGCACGGGAGTAGTCATGGGCACTCCTCCCGCCCTGCTTCAGCTCCAAGAATTCTTGGAACTTCCTCTTTATTATCCCGGGAGGGATATGATAGGCGCGGAACGCCTCCCGGAATTCTTCCCATTCCACGGCGTGACCAGCAGGTAGTGAGGCGACATAGTTCACCCACCACGCACTGGTGGCACTGTGAAGCTGCTGCACCATGAAGAGAGTCTTCTGCCTCTCCGTTCATTGGAGCAGCCCGAACTTGGATTTGATCGTCCTCAGCAAGTTGTCTGCCTCCAGTGGTTCTGCCGCTTCGGTGAACACCGGAGGATGCGTACTCATGAAATCCGAGTACATCGTAGTGTGGGGCTCATGAGGGCCTCTCTATTG
The DNA here is from genome assembly GCA_030760725.1 of Neostapfia colusana. Classification (NCBI taxonomy): domain Eukaryota; kingdom Viridiplantae; phylum Streptophyta; class Magnoliopsida; order Poales; family Poaceae; genus Neostapfia; species Neostapfia colusana. The sequence goes on along the minus strand of JASWHV010000010.1, from coordinate 77,455,850 downwards.
ATGCCCCCCTCCCTGGGACGTATTTTGCACGATCGTGCGGAGCAGATTGGTCTCCTCCTCACGATTGCCCACCAGTGTTGCGATCACATCTGCTAGTGTAAGCGGAGGCGGCGGTGGTGGTTGTTGCTGCGGGGTGTTGTCGTACGCAAGTGGTTGGGAGTCATCACCCCCTTGCTGACTAGAGCCACCAACCTCATGCGTGGCCCGAGTATGAACCATCTTTCACTAGTGGAAGATAACTCATGAGTATGTGCTACCCCATTGGAAGTAATCAAACCCCCCTATGGTACAACAATCTCTCACATGAGTTCAACTGTCCATCCCCCTGCCCAGAATGACCAGTTTCTACATATCCCAGATTTTGCCCTGGTACATTGCAATTTCATAACTCAATTTGAATACCAAAGTTAAAGTTAACTTCATTATATTTCAAACTAATATTTATCTGACCCCAGATCGGCTCTGGTTAAGAAGTTATGATAATTCAAAGTCAACAGAATTTCTGGAAGAATTTCAACAGCACCTCCTTTGGAAGTTGCTGTTTTCAACTCTAAATTCCACTGAATTCCTTGTTGCAATTGCAGAAACTTTGAATTACAAAGATGTAACATATCTCCTACCCTTTCCAAAAATGTATCATATGATAATTTTAGATTTTTCTACAGGATGTTATGCTTGAAAAACAGAACAGTCCAGAGTGTGTTTTGAATCTGTCCAGGTTCTGGACAGTTTCCAATCATCTGGAATTTCAACCAGTTTAAGGTGTGATCCTGCTCTGGAAGTCTACAACAAAGTTGTAGAGAACTTAAACTCCCTTCCATAACTATATCACAGCCCCATTGGCTGAGTAACCTGTGAGTTATGCTGTGTTAAAGTTCAGCAATCTTGCTTCCAAAACAGAGCACTCTGTTTTTCAATCCCTTTGAACTAAACTAATCAACTGTTGAATTTGTCTACCCAACTAGGGTCCTAAATGTTGAAGCTTGGTTATTTTAGTTCCTTATTACCATTGTCTTTAATGCAAATGTCTATTATATGTCGGTACTTTGTTCCTCACAAAAAGAAAATCCTAACCGGATTATACCGGCATATACGTCTCAGTTGTGGCACTAAACGGTCTCTCGCACACGTGTACTACATGGAATACGTACGTGGTTAGTACCTGCAGAAGAACACTCAATAGTTATACACTCAAAGGTTGCTGTCATTTCAGGAAGGTCCATATTTGAAAGTAAATATATACGTCAGTATCATTGAAATACGGCCGTCCTTGAGTTAAGCCACGTCTCAAGGTACGTGATCGTGTTTTTACACCACACGATGGGGAACCCGAGTAGAGCGCGAACGGGTCATCACGGTTGAGAATTTTATCAACTCAACAGATACCACCTACTTCCCTGCAGGGCACGCCGATGGCAAGCGCTGTGTATGTTCTCTCAGGCTATTTCCAGAAGAACACACTATCGTGTTACCGACCACATGATGGGGTTTCCACTTTCTTGCCTAATGCATGCCAGGGACCAGCGTTTCATATGAACGCAGGAACATGAAGAGTTCAAGAGTTTCATATTGACTTCTCAGACCAAGCTGTGAGACCTATCCCTGAACCACATTCCTCGTTAGGGGAGCTAACCGAAATTTAACCGCTTTCGGTGGCGTTCCTTACCATTTTTACCTGAGCGTAGGTGCGTCGTTACATAATCAAAATTCAGAATTATAACACATATGTTAGTCATGCCACTTTAAGTAACTATACTTATATAGTCCTTATTTGGGCATACTAGTGAATCCCCACAAAACTCCTAAGTTTTCCCATAATACAGTCCTTAATTAGTGTGCTATCCCCTAAGCAGCTCTGATACCAGCCTGTGACTGACCGGAATCCGCATGCCCAGGATCTCAGAGGGTGGTGCCGCTCGATGCGACATCCTACAGCACACATCATAAGGCAAACATTGTATTACATCGAAAATAAACTGAATATGTATAAAATAGTACAAACCTTCAGTTTACATTTATCTACAGAGTTTACAACAGCGGAAGCTAAATTTATACAACTCACGCCCACCTAACTAACAAAAAGTCGGTTGTCCAGCCCTACGGACAACCCACACTAGCTCCACTCCTCAGCTTAGCGCGGCGTGTACGGCTCCCACTCAGCCGTGGTCACCGTCGGAGGTAGCCCTCGCCGGTGGACTCGTACCCCGAGTCTGTGTGGTATTTATCACCTGCAACACTCAATTGCAGAAACCGTGAGCACGATGGCTCAGCAAGTCTTAACTGACTCACCTATACATGGAACTCTACATGCAGTTCATAACCAACATGGCATGGCCCATTGAAGCAAAGGGCATGCCTACAAGTTCATCCTTAATTCATCTTTTATCCACAAGTTAACAGTTCATGAATCTGAAATTTAGTAAGCGATATTTGGTGGCACACATGTAGCAATACAATTTATACATATCAGCAGAATTGAATCACAATATTCCATAATTTATCTACGTCACGATGCATTGAACAAGCGGTACTCATAACCGTGATGGACAGCGAACAATTCGATATACACCTGCAGGGATACCCGAATAGCACGTCACGTACGCCCACACGTGGAGCTGCACACAGCACGCTCACCCCGTGTCGTACGGAACAACCTTTCACCCAACAGCCCAAACATCAAACCGGTTGCACCGAAACGAGCAGGAGGTTCCCTACATGGAGCATCTCTCTGTGCCCGTTAGCAGATTTCCACCTGGCTGCCCTCAACCTACCCCTATAAATTGGTGTGCTATGCCTCGACGCCCGGAGGTTTAGGTTACATCGGTTTATCGGGGCCAATATATCTGATATGCCTTCGGTACATTCAAAACTTGTTCAGCGGGGCCGCACACGTATCGGTCCTCAATCGACACAGACAGGGCTGCACCCACAAGACTTCCTCTTGCTGCACCCTAGCCCCTGCCTAGTCTCATTTTATTACTAAAGAGATCTCACATCACTCGAACCAATCCTGTGTGTCCCGAAGCCTATACTCGCGAGTAGATTCCAACCACTCGACTTGTACCAAAGTTCTATGAACATTAAGCACAGCCAGACTACTCAGGACTTAGACACTACCCTCACTCTTGTAGAAATAATCTGTTTATGCACTTGGGGTTTCATCCATCCTACACCTAATGCACAAACATACCTCAAGCTATGTGTATATAAAACAAAACTTTATAAAACTTGTTAAATGAAAACCGGGGCTTGCCTTGTTTCTGCTGGTCAGATGTTAGCGTTTCGTCCGGAAGTAGGAAGTCCAACACTTCCGGGGTTTCCTCGCCTTCAGCGACTCCACGTAAGCAATGTACTATATGTCAATTTAAATGCAATGTGTTAAATTGAATATGTAAAGACCATAACTCTAGATAGCCCTTCCATTTGGCTCTGAAATTTTTATGGTGGCTTGGTAGGGTCCTAAAAAGATACTTGACCAAGTTTCATTTAAAACGAAGTTCATTTGAGCTCTGTACAAAAAAAAGTCTAATTGGTCATTACTAGAGCTTCTGAGGATTTTCAGGGATTTTCATAGCTCAAACCATTATTTTCTAGAAACCAGAATTTGAGATGGTTCTAATGGAATTTGTTTCATGTCATTTGAAGAATCCTAGAGGAAGTTATGTCCTAAACAATATTTGAGAAAATATGAAAAATGTTTCTATACATTTTTCTATTTTCTAAGGGAAGTTCACTTAGTCACACCAATAGGGGAAATAATTAACTCATATAGATCTGAAAATATTTCCTGTGACTCAAGGATTTTCAAATGAACCTCGTGGCCAAATTTCAGAATTTTCTATAAAGGAATTCTCCAGATAAAATTATCCACATTTTAAACTAGAGGGAATTAATTCTCGAAAACGAATGAGTTTCATGAGCTGAAACTTGTATTGCTGGATAGTACTCGAAGAGCTGAATCCAACAAAATTAGTTCACTGAATTTGGACACTTCTGCACAAAGTTATAAATTTCTAATGTTTGGGCTAATTTCTGAATTATTTTCCTAAAGAAAATCACCTCCCGCGCCTAAACAGTGACTGACAGCGGGCCCCGCATGTTTAAGTTAAACTAACCGCGCACGCTTAGTGCAGTGACTGACACATGGGACCCGTGCCCTTCGTCTACCTTGCGACGCCGCCTTCCCGAGCCGCCGGAGCTCCGGCGAGGTCGGCGTTCCAGGCGACCTAGCTCGCCGGCGACGGTGAAACTCGCCGCCCCTACGTAACTTTGGACGCTGAACACGCTGGATACCATGCCGCCACTGGCTAACCGCCTGTAACACCCCAAAATCCTGTTAAGAGGGGAATTTAAAAAATTTTGGACGTATTGCATGTGTTGCAAAAATTCAAATTCAAACTGGAATTCAAATTAAACTCAAAGTAGAAATGAAAAAGAAAAAGAAAAAGGAAAAAAATAAACCTCCCCGGCCAGTGGGCCGAAACCCACCAGCCGGCCCACCTCACCCCCGTGCCAGCCCGCAGCCGCGCGCCGTTTCCCTCTCATAGACAGGCGGGACCCACCTGTCATCTCTAACCCCCGCTCGTGCCGACCCCGGACTCTTCCCCGTGCACGCGCGATCGTAACCGACCGGATTTCCGCGTCCCTCAGCCCCACTCCCGGTCCCAGAAGGCTCCAACTCGATCTAAACAAACCCGCCGCCCTTCGCCGGCTATATAAACCCCGGCATCTCCCCGTTTTTCCCCACGATCCGTCGTTTTTCCTTCCGGTGAGAACCCGAGTTACTCCGGCCAATTTCGCTCGATCTTCGCTCGGGATTTCTGATCTAACGCGCTGATCTTGATCCACCGCCTCCGGGGAACCGCGCAGGTGCAGAAAACTCGGTGGTTTCCGCTTCAAACACAGCGCCGATGAGCCTCGCCATGAATTCACCTCGAACCTCGTCGCCGACCGCTTTCCAAGACCTCCGAGCTCAAGAAAACCCCCGAGGTGAGATCCCCGACCTCCCCTTTATCGATCTATGCCATAAAATCACAGTTCTAGGAAGAATTGACGAAGATCCGAAACTCTCCGGCGAGATCGCCGCCTCCCGCCGCCGTGCGCCGCCGGGCAGTGCCGCCCGCGCTCGATCAGATCGACGTGGCCGCTTGTGCGCCGTCTATTTTAAATCGCACGGTAGAATTTAAATCCCCGTGTACCGGTTCGACGTTATAATCTCAGCCGTCTGTTTTAAATCGGACGGTCCACGTCAGCCCCGCGTTATAAAGGCCGGAATTCTTACGCGCTACCCCCTGGGGTTCTCGGAAAATACGAGCTAGCCCCGGAAACTTCTGATCTAGCCCCTGGAACTTCAGAAAATCATGTAAATTCATTTAAAAATCAGTTTTAGCCACTGGACTTAATAAAAATTAGGAAAACCCCTCTGTTATGTGTAGTTAGACCCCTGGAAATTCTTAAAATAATATAATAGACCCTGTAGTGGGGTGACTTTACCTTTTTAACCCTATGTGATATTAAATTTAGGAATTTGAATATGTGTTTAGTATTTAAAATTTAAAAGATGGGACAAACACATTGTAAATTCAAATTAAAAACTTTCCTAGTACTCGGAAACCTTTGGAGTGAGATAAAATAGATTTTTGGCTGAAATGAATCTGTCTAATTGATTATTCACATTTATTAGTTATAGGAACACATTTTTAAGTAGAGAATAATTCTGAAAATTAGTAAAATAAATGTAAAATAGTTCACATCAGAGGAGAAGTTCAAAAATATATTAATTAATATTTTAGACCCAAAACCTATTCTGTTTAGATGAGGTGTCTTACTATTTTCATAATAAAGTTCACATTTAGGCATAGGAAATAAATCTGAAAATATAGCAAGCTAGGTATGAATAACTAGAAAATGATAAATGAAGTTTCCAAAATCCAAAGAATTCAGTTTAGCGTTGGTAGAAGGTCTGAAGACACAATTGGAGTAGGAAAATACCCTCCATGCACACTTGATAGCTAAAAGGTGTATAAATTGAATATAAGGAATTTATTTAAATTGGAAACTCATATACAGTATGCAAACATAAATGTGAATACAAAAGTAGAAATCATATGCACATGTTTAAAAGTGCATGTAAGCCAAAATCAACACACATAGAGTAACCACAACACATAGAAATGTGAATGGCTTTCATAAATGTGAATGTGTGGAAGTGTGAACTATGTCTTATGGATTGTTGTTTTCTTTTGCTATGTGTGATGGTATGATGTAGAACCTGCTCCAGAGCAAGTTCTTCCTTTCCAAGATCAAGACTACCCATTCCCAGAGCAGCAGGAAGAAGGCAAGTGTCCTTGACCACTTTGATCCTATACTAGGATGTGTAGATAGAATTATTTGCATTGTCAATTGAAAATATGAAACCCATGCTAGGATGTTTCCCTAGAATTGCATTACCTTGTTTCCTTGTAGCTTGGGTTGGGATTTATTTTATCATGTCATTATGCATATGCTTAGCCATGCTTAGAATGGGATATTTGGGATATGAGATCATCAGTTTATTTTACCATACTCTTGAATGAGATATTGTGAGTTATGTAGAGGTAGGGATCAAGGCAAGTTGGATGTTTTGGTTGGTGCTGGGTGCACGAGACTTGAGTTTGTGTTTAGTACTTGCCTGGATCCTAAGGACCGGTTCATGGAGCATGTAACCTGGCTTTACCGTGCCAACCACATGCTGAGATGGGGCAGCTTGGCCAATTAATTAGGTGTATCCCCGGCGTAGTATGGGTGTGTTGGATGGTGCGGGGAATAGGTGTCAGCTGGACTACCATATGAACCGCAAGGCTCAAGAGGGGGCCACTGCAGCGGGGTTGGAGCCTCTTGTATGCTGTTAGGGGTGAAACCTTAGTGGGCCCACGCTCATCGGGAATCCCTTTGTAAAGGCTTCGTAGTGATCTCCTGGCTACACACCTGGGAAGTGTGTATGTGGTTGTGGCCACTGGCATAATGGAGGTTCTTTTAGTCCACCCGGCAACAGGGGATGAAATCACTACATGTGGGTACAGTGGTGCAAACTCTGCAGAGTCAAAACTGTCATGACAGCCGTGCTCACGGTCAAGGGCGGCTTGGACTTATTCATGATTAGAGGAGTGATGGTTTTGGAAGTTAAGGATGTTAAGCATGGAGCTTAACATTGAAAATGATGTTATGGTTATTTGATTATGATGATGGGATGGGAGATTGGGACTATTTCACCTGTGTAGTAATGTAGGTGCTTAATAAGCTAAGGTGATAGGTATTAATTGCGAAGTGCTTTAACCATGAGTTCAACCTCTCCTTGCTCTAGCCATGCATGACATAACTTCCCCACACTTGCTGAGTACCATCGGTACTCAAATTTGCATATTTGTTGGTTTATATTGCTGCTCAGGTCAAGATAATGAAGTGGTGTTTAATAATCAAGACTTTGGACCCGAAGAAGGTTTCTAGGTTCATGGAGTCCCCCGGGCAACGCCTGTAACGGAGCCCACAAGAATAATATTCCGCTGCTATTTTATTTACTTGTTATGAACTTATTATCGTCCATCGAGACATATGCTATGCAAGATTTATTTATATTCGACACCTGGCTTGTAATAAATGATGCTTCACTATTTGTCATCACATGTATGAGAAAATGATCCTGGCATACATGTGATATTCACTCGGTTGTTCTTCGGAGAAACCGGGTGTGACAGAAGTGGTATCAGAGCCAAGGTTGCCCGTAGGAACGTGGACCTAGGTAGAAATGGACGTATTTAAGGGCCCTATTTTCTTAAAAACTATTTTACATGGTGTGTGTTGAAAAGTGTTATTTAATGGAGTCACTTTCTTCATCTTACCCCAACTTTCATTCAAAACAGGATTTTTGTTTAAAAGTTTATCTAACCTAAGTTTAAATGCTTTCTATTTTAGATGGTTCGCATGATTCGCACCGCTCGCAAGTCCACAGGAGGGAGAGTTCCCGTAGTTGCCCTTGCCCAAAGAAGGAGAGTCGTCCGGTGACGTACCTTTCCTACGGATTGGCAGTGGGAGGCTTGTTGCGCCGTATTCGACGTATGCTCCAAGCCGCCGGCAATACGGGCAAGCTAATCATACACTATAGCTCCACCAGGACCATCCGTGAGAAGAGGGAAGAATGGAGTTTAGAGATGAGGATTATCCACGAAAATCAGCTGCTCAAGATCCACCGCTCTCCAGCTTGTCGAGCGACACAGGTCGATGCGGAGAAGGATGTCACCTGGGAGGCCATCACCTGCAAGAGTCACATCTATCGTCGACACCTGTACAGGACTGAGTACATGTATGTCCTCCAACGCGAGAGTGGTACAACGGAGTACAAGTACCCGCCAGTACAGCAAGGGACTTCCCATGAGCACATGGACCTGTGCTTGGAGGATGCTGCTATGCTCAGCACTCGACTGCAGGAGTGTCAGCAAGAGCTTCAGGATGTTCGTGACACCCTGAAGGAAACCGAGGCGTTGCTTCGAGCCTGCTTGATGGTGAGAGAAAGAGGAGATGGGAATGAACTGTGTATCACCGTGAATGACACATGGACTCCTGACTCCCCAGATCGCCGGGCGATCAGGCGTCGTCGCACTTCTCCATCAGCAGCCTCCCCACCCAAAGCCGAGTCAGAAGGCAGTCACAATGATGAGGAAGATCCCGAGGAGCCAGCTCAGTGATACGAGTAGTGTAGAGTCTTTCCCTTCGTTAGCAAGATGTCGAATAGTCGAGTCGTTACCTTAGTTGATGGTGTGTTAATGCTTGGTGTGTGACGTGAGTTGTGGAAGCCATGAGCAATTGTCCACAGCCTCGTCTTCAGATTGTTTTGCTTTGGTGTGTGAACCCACATGAAATAATAGTGCATTTATTTTTTTTGAGACATGAACCCTCAGAAAGTATAACAAAGCCTCAACACTTCAAAGTAAAAACAAGTAAAAGTAGTAAGATAATACGTAATGCTTTAAATTAACATTTGGATGATCATGCTAGATGGCCGGAAGAGGAAAGGGTCGTGCTGCCAACCCCGCCAACAACAACGATGAGGCCTGCAACCCTCATCTTTCTGGGAGCCAAGACAGGGGTGGACACCATGAGGGAGTTGATCCCATCCACCAAATGCTTGAAAATCAAAATCAGCTCATTCAGAACCTGACTCAAGTGGTGGCCAACTTGCATCAAGTTCCACCCCCACAAGCTGCACCACGCCAACCAAGGTTGAGTGAGTTTCTAGGAACTCAACCTCCGAAGTTTGCAAGTGCTGCTGAACTTCTGGAGGCAGATGACTTGCTAAAGACCATTGAGAGCAAGATGAGGATCATACAGTGCCAAGGGTATGAGAGGGTGCTGTTTGCCTCTCATCAATTGCATGGACCCGCTGCTGATTGGTGGACCGCCTACGTGGCCGCCCATCATGACCCTGAGAACATCACTTGGGAAGAGTTCAAGCTTAGCTTCCGCAACCATTACATACCAAGGGGTGAACTCAAAAACAAGAGGAAGGAGTTCTTTGGGTTGCAGCAAGGAAACATGACTGTGAGGGAATACCTCACTAAATTTACTCAACTCTTCCGTTATGCCCCACGGGACATAGAGACTGAGAGCAGAAACAGGATTGTTTCGTGGAAGGACTTACCACAGAAATGCAGTGTGCAATGTCCTCCAACGAGTATGAAAGCTTCCAAAAAATGGTGGACAGAGCATTTGTTGTAGAAAGGAAGCTGAAGGCCTTGGAATGTGAAAACAAGAGGAAGGCGGGGTGGTCACACCAAGCCTCCGGGAGCAACAGCCACCCACATCTGATGCAGCAACCCGCAGGGCAGACGAACCGTGCTGCGGTACCCTACTCAGCACCAAGAGGGTACAACCCGAACTACAGGCCTCTGGCAGCACCAATACAGCCACAACGTCAGTTCGTACAGCAGCCTCGCCCTACATATCAACCTCGACCAGCAGTGCAAGGACCCCCAAACCAACCCCAAGACAACAAAGGCCAGGCACCTAAGGTTGGGGTGCAATGTTTTAACTGTGGTGAAGTGGGGCACTACGCCCATAAGTGCCCAAAGAAGAAGCCCGCGCAGCCGCAACAGCAGAATATAATGAGAGGACGGGTGAACCACGTCACCATGGAGGGGGCGCAAGAGGCACCCGACGTGGTAGTTGGTAAGTTTCCTGCCAATTTACACATTGCAACCCTGTTGTTTGATTCTGGTGCTACCCACTCGTTCATTGCCCAAGGGTTTGTTAAGAAGCATGATCTAGCAACAACACAAATGAACCATATGCTAGCAGTAAACTCTCCAGGTGGAGAAATAAGGACAAGACAAGTGTGTCCCAAAGTGAACCTAGACATTAATGGGGTAGTATTTATTGCTAACCTCATAGTGATAGATTCACAAGGGATAGATATTATCTTGGGTATGGATTGGTTGACCAAACATAAAGGAATCATCCATTGTTCGACCAGAACGGTGGAACTAACTCACCCTAGTGGCACAAGAGTAAAGTTTATAACAATACAAGATCCTAGGAGGGACATTAAATTAAATCAAGTTGAGGTGAAAGTTGAGGAGATCAGGACCATCAGGGAATATCCAGATGTTTTTCCGGAGGAGTTGCCAGGTATGCCTCCTGATCATGAAGTGGAATTCGCAATTGAGCTAGTGCCTGGAACAGCCCCAATATACAAGAGACCTTATCGGATGGACTCCAAGCAGCTGGGAGAACTCAAGGATCATTTGAGAGAATTGACGGAGAAGGGGTATATTCGTCCTAGTTCCTCACCTTGGGGAGCTCCAGTGATATTTGTGCCCAAGAAGGACGGAACCCAATGGTTATGCGTGGACTACCGTGCCTTGAATGAGGTAACCATCAAGAACAAGTACCCATTACCCCGCATTGAAGACTTGTTTGATCACTTGAGGGGAGCTTGTGTGTTCTCGAAAATTGATCTTAGGTTGGGATACCACCAACTTAAGATAAGACAAATTGATATTCCAAAGACACCTTTCGTATCTCGGTACGGACTGTATGAATACACCGTCATGCCTTTCGGGCTAACGAATGCCCCGACATACTTTATGTATCTCATGAACAAGGTATTCATGGAATATCTGGACAAATTTGTGGTGGTTTTCATAGATGACATTCTCGTTTTCTCCAAAGATGAAGAGGAACATGAGAAACATCTAAGGTTGGTGTTGCAGAAGCTGAGAGAACACCAACTATATGCCAAGTTGAGCAAGTGTGAGTTTTGGCTGAAGAGAGTTCCCTTCTTAGGACATATAATCTCGGAGGGAGGAATCTCCGTAGATCCCGCCAAAATCGAGGATATACAGAAGTGGAAGACCCCTAAAAATGTCGGGGAAGTTCGAAGCTTCTTGGGATAGGTTGGATACTATCGACGGTTTATTGAGGGATTCTCTAAGATCTCGAGACCCCTCACCAAACTGTTGGAGAAAGGACGCCGCAGTGCGAGACGAGTTTTTAGGAGTTAAAGAAAAGATTGACAACAGCCCCAGTGCTAGTTATGCCAGATATGCAGAAGAACTTTACGGTGTACTGCGATGCCTCTGGAAACGGGTTAGGATGTGTTCTCATGCAATAAGGGCATGTCGTGGCTTATGCATCCCGGCAGCTCCGGAAGCACGAGAATAACTATCCTACACATGACCTAGAACTAGCCACAGTGGTACACGCGTTGAAAATTTGGCGGCATTACTTGATGGGGAAGAGGACAGAGATATATACGGATCATAAGAGTTTAAAGTACATTTTCACACAGCCAGATCTCAACCTCAGACAAAGGAGATGGTTAGAGCTAATCAACGACTTTGATGTGGGCATCAACTATCATCCTGGGAAAGCAAACGTCGTGGCAGATGCTTTAAGTCGGAAAGTGCAGGTCAATAAGTTGAGCATGAAGGACATGCCTGCAGAATTAAAGGACGAGGTTATAAGGCTCAATCTATGCCTTGTGAATAGTGGTGAAGCCATCTCCATGGAAGTGGACTCCACACTAGAGCGAGAAATACGCGAGGGTCAAAAAAATGACGAGAACATACAAGAAATCAGGCAACTCATCAAGAAAAATAAAGCCCCTGGTTTCAGAGAGGATGAACAGGGAACGATGTGGCACGGGAAAAGAATCTGTGTGCCAGAAGTAAAGAAGATCCGTGAATTGATTTTGAAGGAGGCTCACGATTCTGACTATTCCATTCATCCTGGGAGTACGAAGATGTACCAGGACCTCAAGAGCAGGTATTGGTGGTATGGCATGAAGTGAGATGTCGTGGAACATGTTGCCCTATGTGACACATGCCAGTTGGTGAAAAGCAGAACATCAACGACCCGCGGGATTATTGCAACCACTCAAAGTGCCTAAATGGAAATGGGAAAAAATCGGTATGGATTTCATAGTGGGATGGCCTAGGACCCAATCAGGATATGATTCAATATGGGTCATCATCGACAGGCTAACCAAGGTAGCTCATTTCATCCCTGTGAAAGAAAGCTACAGCGGATCCAAATTGGCAGAATTGTACATGTCAAAGATCGTGTGTTACCATGGAGTGCCGAAGAAGATAGTGTCGGATCGAGGGACACAGTTCACCTCGAGGTTCTGGCAGAAGTTGCACGAAACCATGGGAACCCATCTGAACTTTAGTTCTGCCTATCATCCCCAAACTAACGGGCAGACGGAAAGAACCAATCAGATTCTTGAGGATATGTTGAGGGCGTGTGCACTCAAAAACAATCGGAGTTGGGACAAGAACTTACCGTATGCGGAATTATCCTATAACAACAGCTATCAAGCTAGTATGAAGATGTCACCGTTCGAAGCTTTGTATGGGAGGAAGTGCAGAACTCCCCTATTTTGGAACCAAACAGGGGAAAGTAAAGTGTTTGGTCCTGAAGTACTACAAGAAGCCGAGGCGAAAGTGAGGGAAATTCGCAACAACTTGAGGATAGCACAGACACGACAAAAGAGCTATGCCGATGTACGGAGAAGAGAGCTCATTTTCAACATGAGAGACTATGTCTATATCAAGGTGTCCCCTATCCGAGGACTTCATCGGTTCAAGGTGAAAGGGAAGTTGTCACCTCGATACATCGGACCCTTTCAAGTTCTGGAGAGGAAAGGCGAAGTGGCGTATCAACTAGAATTACCGGCTCGCCTATCGGATGTGCACGATGTATTCCATGTGTCACAGCTCAAGAAATGTCTGAGAACGCCTGAAGAGGTGTTACCCATGAATGAGGTTGACGTAGCTGAGGATTTGTCTTATGCCGAGCAACCATCCAAGATTTTGGAAACAATGGAACGCCTCACAAGAAATAAAAGAATCCGGATGTGCAAGGTGCAGTGGAAGCATCACTCGGAAGAGGAAGCCACCTGGGAGCGAGAAGATGAGCTTAAGACACAATTGCCGGAATTGTTTTTTTAGAACCACCAACCTCGAGGACAAGATTTCTTTTAAGGGGGGTAGAGCTGTAACACCCCAAAATCCTGTTAAGAGGGGAATTTAAAAATTTTTAGACGTATTGCATGTGTTGCAAAAATTCAAATTCAAACTGGAATTCAAATTAAACTCAAAACAGAAATGAAAAAGAAAAAGAAAAAGGAAAAAAATAAACCTCCCCGGCCAGTGGGCCGAAACCCACCAGCCGGCCCACCTCACCCCCGCGCCAGCCCGCAGCCGCGCACCGTTTCCCTCTCACAGACGGGCGGGACCCACCTGTCATCCCTAACCCCCGCTCGCGCCGACCCCAGACTCTTCCCCGCGCGCGCGCGATCGTAACCGACCGGATTTCCGCGTCTTTCAGCCCGACTCCCGGTCCCAGAAGGCTCCAACTCGATCTAAACAAACCCGCCGCCCTTCCCCGGCTATATAAACCCCGGCATCTCCCCGTTTTTCCCCACGATCCGTCGTTTTTCCTTCCGGTGAGAACCCGAGTTACTCCGGCCAATTTCGCTCGATCTTCGCTCGGGATTTCTGATCTAACGCGCTGATCTTGATCCACCGCCTCCGGGGAATCGCGCAGGTGTAGAAAACTCGGTGGTTTGCGCTTCAAACACAGCGCCGACGAGCCTCGCCGTGAATTCACCTCGGACCTCGTCGACGACCGCTTTCCAAGACCTCCGAGCTCAAGAAAACCCCCGAAGTGAGATCCCCGACCTCCCCTCTACTGATCTATGCCATAAAATCACAGTTCTAGGAACAATTGACGAAGATCCGAAACTCTCCGGCGAGATCGCCGCCTCCCGCCGCCGTGCGCCGCCAGGCAGCGCCGCCCGCGCTCAATCAGAGCGACGTGGCCGCTTCTGCGCCGTCTATTTTAAATCACACGATAGAATTTAAATCCCCGCGTACCGGTTCGACGTTATAATCTCAGCCGTCTGTTTTAAATCGGACGGTCCACGTCAGCCCCGCGTTATAAAGGCCGGAATTCTTACGTGCTACCCCCTGGGGTTCTCGGAAAATACGAGCTAGCCCCGGAAACTTCTGATCTAGCCCCTGGAACTTAAGGAAATCATGTAAATTCATTTAAAATCAGTTTTAGCCCCTGGACTTAATAAAAATTAGTAAAACCCCTCTGTTATGTGTAGTTAGACCCCTGGAAATTCTTAAAATAATATAATAGACCCTGTAGTGGGGTAAGTTTACCTTTTTAAACCTATGTGATATTAAATTTAGGAATTTGAATATGTGTTTAGTATTTAAAATTTAAAAGATGGGACAAACACATTGTAAATTCAAATTAAAAACTTTCCTAGTACTTGGAAAACTTTGGAGTGAGATAAAATAGATTTTTGGCTGAAATGAATCTGTCTATTTGATTATTCACATTTATTAGTAAATTCTAAAAATTAGTAAAATAAATGTAAAATAGTTCACATCAGAGGAGAAGTTCAAAAATATATTAATTAATATTTTAGACCCAAAACCTATTCTGTTTAGATGAGGTGTCTTACTATTTTCATAATAAAGTTCACATTTAGGCATAGGAAATAAATCTGAAAATATAGCAAGCTAGGTATGAATAACTAGAAAATGATAAATGAAGTTTCCAAAATCCAAAGAATTCAGTTTAGGGTTGGTAGAAGGTCTGAAGACACATTTGGAGTAGGAAAATACCCTCCATGCACACTTGATAGCTAAAAGGTGTATAAATTGAATATAAGGAATTTATTTAAATTGGAAACTCATATACAGTATGCAAACATAAATATGAATACAAAAGTAGAAATCATATGCACATGTTTAAAAGTGCATGTAAGCCAAAATCAACACACATAGAGTAACCACAACACAGAAATGTGAATGGCTTTCATAAATGTGAATGTGTGGAAGTGTGAACTATGTATTGTGGATTGTTGTTTTCTTTTGCTATGTGTGATGGTATGATGTAGAACCTGCTCCAGAGCAAGTTCTTCCTTTCCAAGATCAGGACTACCCATTCCCAGTGCAGCAGGAAGAAGGCAAGTGTCCTTGACCACTTTGATCCTATACTAGGATGTGTAGATAGAATTATTTGCATTGTCAATTAAAAATATGAAACCCATGATAGGATGTTTCCCTAGAATTGCATTACCTTGTTTCCTTGTAGCTTGGGTTGGGATTTATTTTATCATGTCATTATGCATATGCTTAGCCATGCTTAGAATGGGATATTTGGGATATGAGATCATCAGTTTATTTTACCATACTCTTGAATGAGATATTGTGAGTTATGTAGAGGTAGGGATCAAGGCAAGTTGGATGTTTTGGTTGGTGCTGGGTGCACGAGACTCGGGTTTGTGTTTAGTACTTGCCTGGATCCTAAGGACCGGTTCATGGAGCATGTAACCTGGCTTTACCGTGCCAACCACATGCTGAGATGGGGCAGCTTGGCCAATTAATTAGGTGTATCCCCAGCGTAGTATGGGTGTGTTGGATGGTGCGGGGAATAGGTGTCAGCTGGACTACCATATGAACCGCAAGGCTCAAGAGGGGGCCACTGCAGCGGGGTTGGAGCCTCTTGTATGCTGTTAGGGGTGAAACCTCAGTGGGCCCATGCTCGTCGGGAATCCCTCTGTAAAGGCTTCGTAGTGATCTCTTGGCTACACACCTGGGAAGTGTGTATGTGGTTCGTGGCCACTGGCATAATGGAGGTTCTTTTAGTCCACCCGGCAACGGGGGATGCAATCACTACATGTGGGTACAGTGGTGCAAACTCTGCAGAGTCAAAACTGTCATGATAGCCGTGCTCACGGTCAAGAGCGGCTTGGACTTATTCATGATTAGGGGAGTGATGGTTTTGGAAGTTAAGGATGTTAAGCGGGGAGCTTAACATTGAAAATGATGTTATGGTTATTTGATTATGATGATGGGATGGGAGATTGGGACCATTTCACCTGTGTAGTAATGTAGGTGCTTAATAAGCTAAGGTGATAGGTATTAATTGCGTAGTTCTTTGCATGAGTTCATCCTCTCCTTGCTCTAGCCATTCATGACATAACTTTCCCACACTTGCTGAGTACCATCGGTACTCAACCTTGCATATTTGTTGTTTATATTGCTGCTCAGGTCAAGATAATGAAGTGGTGTTTAATAATCAAGACTTTGGACCCGAAGAAGGTTTCTAGGTTCATGGAGTCCCCCGGGCAACGCCTGTAACGGAGCCCACAAGAATAATATTCCGCTGCTATTTTATTTACTTGTTATGAACTTATTATCGTCCATCAAGACATATGCTATGCAAGACTTATTTATATTCGACACCTGGCTTGTAATAAATGATGCTTCACTATTTGTCATCACATGTATGAGAAAATGATCCTGGCATACATGTGATATTCACTCGGTTGTTCTTCGGAGAAACCGGGTGTGACATCGCCGTAGCTCGCCGGCGACGAGTGCTATGCCCCTGTGCAACTTCGGCAATGCGTTCCCATCCTTCCGACCACCCCCATCGCGCGCTAATCGCGTCACCACGTCCAGGGAAGGCTCGGGAAGCTCGGCATGACCTCGGTTGGGACTTAAACAGCCGACAAACCGGACCTCACCAGCGACCCTCTCTTCCGCCGGACTGTTTCTCGGTGAAACTAGGGTTCGGGTGGTTTTTCTTGCATTTTCTTGCTCGAGGAGAAGCGCAAGGATGTCTAGAGCGTGTGTGAGCCGCAGCTCGACCGGCGGTTGCCTCTGTGCAAGGAATTTCACCGTCAACCGATTGCTAACCCTAAAGTACACCGTGGAGGGAAACTGGGAATTCTTGCTATACACCGCATGAAACGGCAAAGCGTTTCCTCCTGCAGCTTCCTCACAAGCAGGCACACCTTTTCTGCTCTGGTGGCGGTGCGTGAAGCAGCCAGGATCGGCCGGTCGGCGGTGAGCAGAGAGCGGCGGCAAGAACTTGCGAGCGGAAGCAACCGTACGGCGCGGTGTGAGCTGGTTTCACTCGGGGATGAAGAGAACGGGTAGAGCAGCTTGTGTGCTAGACTTTGAGCCGAGTTTTTCACCGTAAGGTGGTGCTAACCGAGAGAGCTGGCTGTCTCCAAGCGCTCGACGGTTGCCTGCGGTTGTTTCCATCGGTTTGAGTCGGTTCAGTGGAGACTTAGTCACTGACCAGTGAGTCCCAGCTCTCCCCTCCAATTCTTTTCCAATTTTTGCTGCAAATATCCCAGCTACTCACACTTAAATAGTAGACTTAGCCACAAAGTCATGAGTTTAATTTGAGTTCCTCAATTTGAAATTGGTTTGGCTAAACTTTCTTCAATTTAGAATTTGAAATTCAAATTCAGTTTTGAATTATTGCAAATTTAGCTCCCGACAAGATGAACTCCAATGAGAATGAAAATTGGTGGCCTGAATCACAAAAATGTGCTGAGTTTAAATATGAAGTCATCTTTTGAATCCAAGTATGAAAGTTGCTGCACTTTGAATTTACATTCAAATTAGCGCTTTTTACAAATGTCTACAAAAGTGCCTCAAAAAGGCTTGGATTTGCATGAAACTTCGCCTGAGCCTTCCCAAGAATATTTAAGGTCTAGGGGTGAGCTCAGTCTCTCATGTTTATGTGTATAAACTCCTACTTTTTGAAGTTATGGTTTTTCCTCTAATCACCCTCTTGATGGTGTTTACTTGCTCTTCACAAATGTTCATGAGCTATTCACCAAATGAGGTGTGGCATGGTGATGTGATGAACATTTTTGCAAGTAAATTCTTGGGCTTTTACAGTCCATGTATTGTTCCCCTCCTCACCTTCTTCCTTGGCAAGGAACCACGGCGTCTCCACATATCCGAAATATTGAAGCATTAGCTTCAATAAATCCGGATACCCGCTGCGCTGAGAACAATGGGATACCACCCATCCGTTCTCCAATTGTTTATCCTCTGCCATCTTTTGAAACATATTTGGAAAAGGTCAAATATTCATTTCTACAGTAAATCATTGAGCTATAACATAAACATGTTATTGAACACGATTTGATATTGTGTTTTACCTAGCTTAGCACGCAAGAAAACACGATTTGAGACATAACAAGCAGTTGCAATTGCATCAGCCCAAATTTTTCTAGGAGTTTGATATTCATCAAGCATAATCCTAGCCATCTCAACTAAGGTTCTATTCTTTCTCTCTACAACACCGTTTTGTTGAGGTACATATGGTCAAGAAAATTGATGATCTATTCCATTTTCAACACAAAAGTGATCGAACGATTGATTTTTAAATTCGGTTCCGTTATCACTTCTAATTGCTTTTAAAGATCCAGGGTGATCAATTGATAATCTAAGAAATAAGGTTCTAAAGTGACTAAAAGTTTCATTCTTAGATGCCACAAAATAAACCTAAGAGTATCTAGAATAGTCATCAACAATCACAAGAACATACCATTTAGCTCCGAAGGATTGAACAAGTGAAGGTCCTACGGTGTCAAGGTGCAAAAGTTGACCCGGTTCAGTTGTCACGGTCATCGTGAGAGGAGCATGTGAACCTGCAACCATCTTAGCATGTCTAAAAGAAGAGCACATAATTTCTTTGTCCCTTTTAAGCTTAGGCAGCCCACGTATGCGATCAAGGGTACTAACACGTGTGCGATGATCAAAGCCTACGTGACCAAGTCTACGATGCCAAAAATATAAGTCTTTTGAATCATTAGCAACTAGAGATCTATGATTAGAGGATGACATATCAAAATCAGCTTTAAAAACTCTTCCAAACCAAGACATATTAAAAATGAGCACACTATTTGAATCTACAGCTTTGCAACAATTTTTAGTGAAAATAATTTCTAGATTCTCATCTAGCAATTGTGAAACAGAAAGCAAGTTGTATTCCAAATTTTTAACAAGTGACACATCTTTTAAAGTGTAGTAATTATTTACTATAACCGAACCCTTAGCAATTATAGGAGTTGAAGAATTATCGGCAAAAGTAACATTTTCTACATGTGGCACAAAAGAGAGGGAGGAGAACCATTCTTTGCTACCGGTCATGTGGCGTGAGCATCCTGAATCCACAATCCAATGTTCTCCTTTATCAAGCGTGTAACCTACAAAGAAGTACAATACGTCGATGACTCAATACTGGGGTTAGTCAAAAGGCATTTAGGAATCCAGTACTCAGTCACACGACGTCCAGCAGAAGTAACACGCAAAGGCTGAGATAAAATAGCAGGTCTATGAGCCAAAGTTTGAGGATTTTTGTACCCAACTACTGACCTATGAGGTGTTACATGAGTAGCACTAAAAACTGTAGGTCCGGAAGCAGACTTTTCATGTTTTTGACTCAATTTTAACAGCATTGTCCCTACGCTTTTTATCCTTTTTTCTTAACTATAACAGTGGCACGAGAAATAGCATCACACATTTCTTCAAAAGTAGGACATACCTCTTCATTGTCGCTGTTGTGTTCTGCCTCCTCCATAATTGAACTTCACTTGCCCGCCATGAAGCATAAGTTTGCCAAATCATCTTCATCTTTGTCACTTCCAATGTCCACATCGCTCGAGCCAAGTTCTTGAAGTGCAGAGATAAAACTATTTACCAATTGGCGTCCTATAAAACCCTTCTTAGTTTTCTTATCGTTTGCAGAGGAGTGCTTCGTCGTAGTTTGCTTTTCATCACGGGAAGTAGGACCTGAAAGGTTAGGGCAATCCGTACGAAAATGTCCTGTCTTACCACATTCAAAGCATCGTTGAGGTTCGACACTTCCTCTCCATCTAGTTCTCACATTTTGGAATGCTTTTGAGAACCGAGTAGAGATGAGTGCAAGTTCTTCCTCTGGAAACTCTTCAATCTGTTCAAGGGTTAGAGAGGACAACAAAGAAAGTGTACCACAAGATGAAGATTGACTAGAGATAGGCATGTCACGTTGTGAAACAAATGCAAGAGACTTGTTGGGTTCTTATGTGATATTATGTCAATTTCATGAGTTTTTAACTTAGAATACAGCACATCTAATGTAAGTGTACTCATGACAGTAGATTCAAGAATAGATGTTACATTCATCTCCCAAACTGACATCTCTAATGCACTTAGTAATTGCCTAGCATTTTCAGCATCTGAAAAATTAATGTTGATACTACGCAAGTTGCTGATAATTTTATTGAATCGAGCAAAGAGGTCATCGATTGACTCACCAGGTTGCATCTCGAAGCGCATGTATTCTTCCTTGAACATATCTTGTCTTACCTCCTTGATCGTACTGGATCCTTCGTTGTAGTCACAAAGTGCTTTCCACACATCGTATGCAAATCGGAGGTGTGCAACACGGTTGTTGTCACTTTGAGTTAATCCTTGTATGATCAAGTTCCGTGCTTTGTTGTCGTTGTTGTTGTTGTTGTCGACATCTCTGGTGTATGTCATAAGGCTTGTACACCTTTTCCCATATTCCGAAGCCTTGCGCCTGGGTAAAAGCCTCCATACGTGCCTTCCAAACATGAAAATCAATGCCCCTGAACACACAAGGATTTGCGGAGTATGTCTCCATGATGATTAGTCAAAACACGTGCAAATCACAAAGATTAGAGCACCGTGGCTCTGATACCAATTGTAGGATCGAAGAGCACGTGAAAGCTACCAGAGGGGCATGAATGGTAGATTTAAACGTTTTAGCGGAATCAACAAAAACCCCCTCGGCTGAAAATTGATCTGTTAAAGAAACCGTGTATGCTACTGATCTAAACGTGTTCAACCATGAGAAAAGTGGTTTATATTATATAGAATCAAGTCAAAAATACACAACAACAAGAATCACAGAAATCCGTCAAAAAAAAGTCATGTTACGATCAAAAGATCAAACGAGGGTCAATCTGTTCTACTCGAGTAAAAACCAGATCTGCAACACTGCAAAGAAACTCTTTTAGATCAGAAACTGTAAATCCAATGAAAGTGCATTTTTGAAAGATGATAGATAATCATGTTGTGAAGACAATCCAAAAAGAATCATGTCAATTGGATCTGTAAAACTCGAGTTATGATCAAAACAACGAAGCACTGTCGTGCTGTCCAGAAACTCGACGAGAAAGACTTGACAAAAACAAGTCGGACGAATAAGGCACAAAAGCTCCTCTAAACTACGAATTTTATTGATCAAAACATAAGAGGAACAGCCCAAAGCCGTGCAAACCACAAACCTTGGCCTCCCTTGTTTATATAACCAGCCCTAAGGCCAACCCAATTCAAACTAGGACTCCTACTCCTACTTGTATTCAAACTCTAACTTTCCAAAACTGCTCAAGACTCTTTTATATGCAGATACAAGCAATCTTAAGACTTCAAACACCTTAGGAACGCCCCAAACATTCCTAAAACAACTCTACTACGTGCCTAACACGAAATCCTATTATAACCAACTCGAAACTTTCCATAAATGAACCATAACCAACTCAGCCGCAGCCTGAGTCCATAATCCATCCGGTTGGACTTTTCCTACCAATTCTTTACATCCACATCTCTTCATCACGCCTTGGAACCATATTGCCACGTCCATACACTCCTTGCACACATGAAAACACCTTCCAACGACGTCCACGATACCTTCATATGAATTGTTCTTGATCCAAACATGTTGCGCGACCTCCAGATCAACGCAACCACAATTCCTCTCGAACTTGGTTGTTGAATCTCATCTTCTCCTTAATACTAGTTCAATGGATCCCGTCACCAGCCATATCTTGAACTCAAGCAACACCTGCACATGAATAAACAACCAATACTTTTGATCACATGTCCGCGACTTGACTCACGTTAGTTCCGAAAACCACAACACCTTACGTGAACACCTCACATAAGCATGTTGCAAACCATAGCAAAATGTTAACCACCGTAAACAGCCATAAGACTTCAAAAACTTAGGAAAAGAATATTAAGCAAACATTCCATATATGTAAAGCAAGTTCGAAACATTTGCATGGTAAAAACAGAACCATGGCGATTTAGCTCCGGACCTTGCCAAAGCTAACAGGACCTTGAGCCGGAGCTTACCAAAGCTAGCAGAACTTAGCACCGGAACTTACCAAAGCTAGTCGGACCTACCGCCGGAGCTAACCAAACACATGTCGGACCTAGCCATAGCATGTTGGACCTTACGTCGGATCTTGTCGGAGCTTGGACCTATAGTCGGACCTTGACAAAAAGAATGTTTTGGAAAATTCAAAACTTTTATCATCATAGCAAATGTATTCAGCACACATAGTTCTTACAATCTCCCCCTTCATGAATGCATTGGCAACACCATTTAAAATCCGAACATTGGCTTATTCGCATGAAATTTTTTGGAAAACAATCAAATGAAAAAGAAATTTTGAAACAAAAATTTCTCCCCCTTTAGATATTTCTCCCCCTTTGTAAATCAGAAATAAAATGAGAAGAAGAACAAAAATTCTCCCCCTGAGAGGAATCGTGCCAAAACACGTGTGAATCGTGCAATGTATGATCAATTCCCCCCCCCCTTCGAAAATATATTCAGCAAGGTTCAAAATTGAAATTTTAATTGTTATGAGCATATTTATGACATATACATATAAAACAAAGCTCATCCAAGCCATACTATCAAGTAACTTACACTATCACATCAATGAGATACATAAAGTAGTGTAAGCCATGCTAGAGATCAAGTGTAAATTTCAATTTAAGCAAGTCTTGATCTCACAAACTTAACTATGTCAAGACCTGAAAGCATGACACTTGTTGCTGCATTTTAATTATTTTTCAAAGCACAAATTCAGATCATATGACATTTGAAAGAGATTATATGCCGCATCAGCCTTATTCTAACCAACCAAGCCAAGCCTATGTCATTTGACAATCAGAAGCTTAAGGACATGGTTTTAGTCATACACAACTTCTTCCAAGTTCATATCTAAGTGCAATGATAAGCCATCTCAAAAGAAGAAGTGCGATGCATGCATATTCTCTTGATCTTTTTCTAAAATTTTCGTTTCAACATAAAAGCTCAACATGTGAATAGTTGATTGATTATTTTTTCATTATTAAAGCACTTGTGAGCATGCAACAAGTTTAAAATAACAACAAAATTCGATCATGACCAGATTTAGTGTAAATAATTATTCCAATTACTAGTCATGGCAAAAACTACAAAATGTATAACATGAGTAATGTAGTAAGAACTTTCAGCATATAAAAGGAATCACAAAGTCATATATGTATGAAATACTATGCTCATACTATTTTAAATTCAGATTCACACATAGACTTCCCAAGTTTCAGAACTCCCCCTCAATTTAAGCCATGAGGATGCATAACCCCTATTTCACTACGAATGAAACAAAAACGAGTGAAATCCAAAGGTTTTGTAAAAATGTCAGCCAATTGTTGTTCGGTATCTACATGGTGAAGCACAATATTTCCTTTTTTAACATTATCACGGAGAAAGTGATACCTAATATCAATGTGCTTTGTTCTCGAATGTTGCACGGGGTTTTTGGCAATGCAAATGGCACTAGTGTTATCACAAAATAGTGGAACACTATCTAGATCAACCCCATAGTCCTTAAGTGTTTGAACAATCCAAAGAAATTGTGAGCAAGCTCTAGCAGCAGCTACATATTTAGATTCGTATGTGGATTGTGCAACTGAATTTTTGTTTTCTAGAGGACCAAGCAACAAGTGAATTACGAAGAAAATGACAAGCACCCGATGTACTTTTCCTATCAATTGTACAACCCCCAAAATCAGCATCCAAAAAAGCATTCAAAGTAACGGTTGAGAAAGAAGGAAAAAATCCCAAATTCTTGAGTTCCATGTAAGTACCTGAGAATTCTTTTGACGGCTTGACAATGTGAAGCACGTGGGGAAGCTTGAAATCATGCACAAAGACATATGCTGAATTGTATTTCCGGTCTTTATGTCGTGAGGTACAAAAGTGATCCAATCATACTTCTATATTCTTTTTGATCCACGGGTTCACCATCTTCATCAAGTTCAAGTGTCGTTGCTGTACGCATTGGTGTCCGAAGAGACTTGCTTTTGTCCATGTTGAAGCGCTTAAGAAGTTCTCTTGTATACTTTGTTTGATGCACAAAAGTACTCTCCTTGGTTTGCTTGATTTGCAGCCCCAAAAAGTATGCGAGTCCTCCCATCATACTTATCTCAAATTATGAACTCATCATAGCTGAAAACTTGGACACAAGATCATGAGAAGCACAACCAAAGATAATATCATCAACATACACTTGAACGAGTAATGATCATTGCCATGCTTAAGCACAAAAGGAGTTTTATCAACCTTGCCCATGGTAAACCCCTTTTCAAGTAAGAATGTTTTTAACCTATCATACCATGCTCTAGGGGCTTGTTTAAGACCATACAAGGCTTTGTACAGTTTGTAAACATTATTAGGAAAATTTGGATTTAAAAAACCCGGTGTTTGATTGACATAAACCTCCTCATCTATGTAGCCATTAAGAAAAGTACTTTTAACATCCATTTGATATAACTTGAAACCTTTAGATGCAGCAAATGCTAACAAAATTCTTATGGCTTCTAATCTAGCAACAGGAGCAAAAGTTTCATCAAAATCTAGTCCTTCAACTTTTGTGAAACATTGAGCAACCAACCTAGCCTTATTCCTAACCACAACCCCATCCTCACTTTGTTTATTTTTAAACACCCATTTAGTTCTGAATAGAGTGTGACCTTGAGGTGGAGGTACAAGTTTCCAAATAGTATTTCTTTCAAAATTTTCTAATTCTTCTTGCATGACAATAATCCAAGATTCATTAGTGAGTGCATGTGATATATCTTTGGGTTCAAAAGAAGCAACAAATGCAGAATGAGCGTGAGAGTTTGGATCACAAAACCTAGACTGTGTGACTCGATCGTGCAAGCTTCCAATCATTTGTTGTGGAGGATGTCTTTTGAGGACCAGGAGGGGAGTAGACAATTCACAAGCTCCTTCTTCTTCATGTTCATCACAAATTGAAGAACTTGTGACTTGAGGATGATATGGACCGGCAATGGTGGTCGTCGGTGCTGGTTGTGAATCAAAATTAGGAGCTGGGACAATGCCATTAGCTCCTGAATTTTTGGGCAGCAACATCACTTCTTCATCTTCTTTGATGAAAATACTCTCCCCCTTTGGATATGGGTCTGGTCCTGCAATATTAGAGCTAGTACCCACAATTTTGTTAGTGTCATGTAAAAGCACACGGTAGCCTATAGTATGAGATGGGTAACCAAGAAACATGCCATCAACAGATCTAGGTTCAAATTTATCAAGATTACCATGTTTCTTAACAAAGCATTTGCAACCAAAGACGCAAAAGTTTGTGACACTAGGCCTATGTCCAAACCGAAGTTCATATGGTGTTTTACCTAGCTTAGCACGCAAGAAAACACGATTTGAGACATAACAAGCAGTTGCAATTGCATCAGCCCAAAATTTTCTAGGAGTTTGATATTCATCAAGCATAGTCCTAGCTATCTCAACTAAGGTTCTGTTCTTTCTCTCTACAACACCATTTTGTTGAGGTACATATGGTGAAGAAAATTGATGATCTATTCCATTTTCAGCACAAAAGTGATCGAACGATTGATTTTTAAATTCGGTTCCATTATCACTTCTAAATGCTTTTAAAGATCCTGGGTGATCAATTGATAATCTAAGAAATCAGGTTCCAAAGTGACTAAAAGTTTCATTCTTAGATGCCATAAAATAAACCCAAGATTATCTAGAATAGTCATCAACAATCACAAGAAAGAACCATTTAGCTACGAAGGATTGAATACGTGAAGGTCCTACGGTGTCAAGGTGCAAAAGTTGACCCGGTTCAGTTGTCATGGTCATTGTGAGAGGAGCCTGCAACCATCTTAGCATGTGTACAAGAAGAGCACACAATTTCTTTGTCCCTTTTAAGCTTAGGCAGCCCACGTATGCGATCAAGGGCACTAACACGTGTGAGATGATCAAAGCCTACGTGACCAAGTCTACGATGCCAAAAATATAAGTCTTTTGAATCATTAGCAACTAGACATCTATGCTTAGAGGATGACATATCAAAAACAGCTTTAAAAACTCTTCCAAACCGAGACATATTAAAAATGAGCTCACTATTTGAATCTACAACCTTGCAACAATTTTAGTGAAAACAATTTCTAGATTTTCATCTAGCAGTTGTGAAACAGAAAGCAAGTTGTATTTCAAATTTTTAACAAGTGCCACATCATTTAAAGTGTAGTGATTATTTACTCTAACCGAACCCTTAGCAATTGTAGGAGTTGAAGAATTATCGGCCTAAGTAACATTTTCTACATGTGACACTAAAGAGAGGGAGGAGAACCATTCTTTGTTACTGGTCATGTGGCGTGAGCATCCTGAATCCACAATCCAATGTTCTCCTTTATCAAGCGTGTAACCTACATAGAAGTATAATACGTCGATGACTCAATACTGGGGTAGTCAAAAGGCATTTAGGAATCCAGTACTCAGTCACACGACGTCCAGCAGAAGTAACACGCAAAGGCTGAGATAAAATAGTAGGTCTATGAGCCAAAGTTTGAGGATTTTTGTACCCAACTACTGACCTACGAGGTGTTACATGAGTAGCACTAAAAACAGTAGGTCTGGAAGCAAACTTTGCATGTTTTTGACTCATTACAGCAGGTTGCATATTCCTAACATTCGGTTCAGCACACGCAACAGGTTTTGCACAGTTGTTATGTGATCTAGCAATCATTCTTTCCTTTTTCTGTTGCTTAGCTAGTCTATAACAAAAATCTATGACATGACCATCTCTACCACAGTAGGTACAATGAAATTTAACTTTATGTTCATTTGAAGATGAGCAGACAACATGTTTATTTGAAACTGAATGAGACAACACTCCTGCAGATTTAAAAACCACTTCTTTTTTGTTTAGGAACTGTTTTAATCAAACCACTTCCTAATGACTTTACAATTTTAGGTGGATGTGCTTTAGCATGAGAATGGGAATCAAAACCAAAACCAGTTTTATCATTGGAAGATTTAGAAGAATTCAACAACAAGTTCAGATTCTTATTCCCATTATAAAACCGCTCTAGTGTCCTATTCATGTCATCAAGTTTCTTAGACAAGTCTAGGCAGTTTTGACATGAAGTTTTTCCTTTTAGTTTGCAATTGGAACAATACTTAACTTCATGAGAACGTAAAGCATTGTTCAATATAGAAATTTCATTCATAGCATCTTGTAGTCTCTTATTAAGATCATCACAAGTAGAACAATGCAAATCAATTGTAGAACATTAAACATCTATCAAGTTTTTATCATTAAGTGCAACGAGCTCTCTGTTCTTTTCAACCTCTAACTCAAGTTTATCAAGTGTGGAGGTATGTGCACTTCTTAGAGAGGACAATTGTTGATATATTAAATCACGTGAGGAACATGAATCATCACTAGGAATCAAAGATTTCAAACGATTAATTTCAGATTCTAGTGACTCAATTTTAACAGCATTGTCCCTAAGCTTTTTTTTCCTTTTTCTTAACTATAACAGTGGCACGAGAAATAGTATCACACATTTCTTCGTAAGTAGGACATACCTCTTCATTGTCGCTGTTGTGTTCTGCCTCCTCCATACTTGAACTTGACTTGCCCGCTATGAAGCATAAGTTTGCCAAATCATCTTCATCTTCGTCACTTCCGATGTCCACATCGCTCGAGCCAAGTTCTTGAAGTGCGGACATAAAACTATTTACCAATTGGCATCCTATAAAACCCTTCTTATTTTTCTTATCGTTTGCAGAG
Source organism: Neostapfia colusana (assembly GCA_030760725.1). Lineage (NCBI taxonomy): Eukaryota > Viridiplantae > Streptophyta > Magnoliopsida > Poales > Poaceae > Neostapfia > Neostapfia colusana. The sequence continues at coordinate 77,427,580 of JASWHV010000010.1, read as the reverse complement.
GAGTGCTTCGTCCTAGTTTGCTTTTCATCACGGGAAGTAGGACCTGAAAGGTTAGGGCAATCCGTACGAAAATGTCCTGTCTTACCACATTCGAAGCATCGTTGAGGTCCGACACTTCCTCTCCTTCTAGTTCTCACATTTTGTAATGCTTTTGAGATCCGAGTAGAGATGAGTGCAAGTTCTTCCTCTGGAAACTCTTCAATCTGTTCAAGGGTTAGAGAGGACAACAAATAAAGTGTACCACAAGATGAAGATTGACTAGAGATAGGCATGTCACGTTGTGAAACAAATGCAAGAGACTTGTTGAGGTTCTTATGTGATATTATGTCAATTTCATGAGTTTTCAACTTAGAATATAGCACATCTAATGTAAGTGTACTCATGACAGTACATTCACGAATAGATGTTACATTCATCTCCTAAATTGACATGTCTAATGCACTTAGTAATTGGCTAGCATTTTCAGCATCTGAAAAATTAACATTGACACTACGCAAGTTGCTGATAATTTTATGGAATCGAGCAAAGAGGTCATCGATTGACTCACCGGGTTGCATCTCGAAGCGCATGTATTCTTTCTTGAACATATCTTGTCTTACCTCCTTGATCGTGTTGGATCCTTTGTTGTATTCACAAAGTGCTTTCCACACATCGTATGCAAATCGGAGGTGTGCAACACGGTCGAAGTCATTTTGAGTTCATCCTTGTATGATCAAGTTCCATGCTTTGTTGTTGTTGTCGACATCTCTCATGTCTGTAGCCGTGACTTGATTGTTTGGCGGCACGTCATAAGGCTTGTACACCTTTTCCCATATTCTGAAGTCTTGCGCCTGGATGAAAGCCTCCATACATGCCTTCCAAACCTGAAAATCAATGCCACTGAACAGATAAGGTTTTGCACAGTATTTCTCCATGTTGATTAGTCAAAACACGTGAAAGATTAGAGCACCGTGGCTCTGATACCAATTGTAGGATCGAAGAGCACATGAAAAGGTACCAGAGGGGGCCGGGGAGACACTGTTAAAGAAACCGTGTATGCGACTGATGTAAACGTGGTCAACCGTGACAAAAGTGGTCAATCTGTTCTACTCGAGTAAAAACCAGATCTGCAATACTGCAAAGAAACTCATGTAGATCAGAAACTATAAATCCAATGACCATTAATTTTTCACAGATAATAGATAATCACGTTGTGGAGACAACTCAAAAAGAATCACGTCAATTGGATCTGTAAACTCGAGTTATGATCAAAACACCGAAGCACTGTCGTGTTGTCCAGAAACTCGACGAGAAAGACTTGACAAAAATAAGTCGGACGAATAAGGCACAAAAGCTCCTCTAAACTACGAATTTTATTGATCAAAACATAAGAGGAACAGCCCAAAGTCGTGCACACCACGAGCCTTGGCCTCCCTTGTTTATATAACCAGCCCTAAGGCCAACACAATTCAAACTAGGACTCCTACTCCTACTTGGATTCCAACTCTAACTTTCCAAAACTGCTCAAGACTTTTCTATACGCAGATACAAGCAATCTTAAGACTTCAAACACCTTAGGAACGTCCCAAGCATTACTAAAACAACTCTACTACATGTCTAACATGAAATCCTATTATAACCAACTCGACACTTTCCACAAACGAACCATAACCGACTCAGCCGCAGCCTGAGTCCATAATCCAGCCGGTTGGACCTTTCCTACCAATTCTCTACATCCACATCTCTTCATCATGCCTGAAACCCACGAAAATAGTAAATAACCCACGAAAAAATTATTTTCATCGGTACGAGGCCGACGCGCATACTTTAACGAAAATATGTGTATTTTCATCGGTCACCGACGAAAATAAATTTATTTTCGTCGGTTAGGTCTGACCGACGAAGTAAATTATTTTCGTGGGTTCCCCGTCAAGCCGACAAAAATTGTTCGTGGATATTTTCGTGTGCCTTGTTTCAGCCGACAAAACTAAGTTGTTTTATTTTCGTGGGCAATCCTGTGGCCGACGAAAATAAGTTGTTTTATTTTTGTGGGCTATACCTTGGCCGACGAAAATAATGGTAAATTATTTTCGTGGGTATTTCTTGGCTGACGAAAATAGTCTTTACTATTTTCGTCAGTCCCGCAGTGGCCGACGAAAATATTTTGGCACTATTTTCGTAGGTTATCTCTGGCACACGAAAATATCTCTAATATGCAACAACAAAATAGCTGTTAATATTACATTTTCAACATACAGAAAAACCAATCATTATTTCACATAACAATCATATTTTCAATATTCCGAACACATCACATTTCACAATCATACAGAAACAACATCAACATTAAAATGATCACATATTGACAATAATTAACAATTGTAGTCACATTCACAACCATGTTCACATTTATAACACCTATGTTCACGTTACAACTATTGGAGTTGATCATTGTTGCATCATACAAAAGGTAAACTGAAACACTACAATAAGATGAACATGACCATGCTTCAACCCAAGCATTGCAACATCCTGCAAACGACAACAAAAAGAGCATAAGTCTAAACAAAAACAAGGCACACCAAAATTGCATAGAGATGTTCTAGTAACCAATGTGATTCTAGAAAACCTACAAAGGTAAGAGTCTCATAGAGATAGATTATAGAAATACTTACATCGTACTAGGTGCTACCATCTGGAGCGAAAAACGTATCGACGTTGTCATCTCCACCATTTTGTCCTCCTGAAGATGGAGTGTGCACATATTGTGGCCTTGACGACGATCCCTGCCGATTAATGATAATACATGTTATATCAATTGTCATTCACAAGAGTAGGAAATATACTAACAATTTACAAAAATGAAATAGTATATGCATACTTGTGTTCCAACAGGACAGAGTGGGGGCATCTGTAGTGGTGGAGGCATCTGTAGCGGTGGAGGTGGTTGAAGTGGTGGCATAGTGGCAGTAGACAATCCAAGCTGAGAAATATATCCCTAAATTGTTTCTAAAGTGTTTAGCATACTTCTTATTTAAATTGTTCTTATGAAAACTTAAACACTTAGAAATGTACCTGAATCTGTTGCTGCCATGCTGACATGTATGAGACAAAATACTCATTCATGGACTCGGTCTGGCGTCTCATGCGGTCCTCCATTTCTAGTCTCATACGTTCTTCCATTTCTTGCCACCTTGAGTCATCTCTTGCGCGCGTACATCGTGAAACCTGCTCTCAACTGTGTTGACCGTGACTGTGAGAGGACATCATCTGTGTTCATGATACCATTGAACATTGAGTACTACAAAAGTGATGTTTCTTATAAAGTGACACTTGATAAACAATTTAAGTATGAGAATAAAATTAAAATGAGATGTACAATCTCACCTCCCGTGAGGCTTTCCTCCACTAGAATTGTACAAAGCCACGACATCAACGTCTTGCTTTTTCCAATTATAGTCATCTCCATGACGGCGGACCATCTCTTGAGCATATCTCTCCTACATCAAAAGTTAATTGTGAAGCAACGATACAATAATTTAATTGCTTAATCATAAAATTACCTAGTATAACGTACCAAGTTCTGAGTGGCTGTCGGAGTGCAAAGGTGGCTATCATCTGCATCCCTATGCCCTCTTAAATAAGTATCAACGAAAGATGGCTCCTCTCCACTTTCAGCAACCTATATAGAGACATATTAGAAACATGAATGCAAAACAACGAATATCATAAACAAATTGTAAATTTACTAAACTCACCATTCGTTTTGAAAGACGAATATGACAGTCTCCACCGTAACGATGGAGGCATGGACCGCCAGCCTCACTGATGACTCTCTCTTTGCTAGATTTATCTCTATACTCCCTCGATGCCCAATAACCACATAAAGCATAATAAGCTTCATAACACTTAATCATCCAAGTAATCATTACCTGACGGTATTGATCCTCCTCTAAGTAAATTTTTGAAGCCCCCATATTCTTCTTCATCATCTGTCCAAGCTTCTCCTTGTAGTACAAACATTCGGCCGCAATTCGTCCATTGTACATCATGTAATTCACAACTTTGCGCGCCGCTCTGTGAAAGAATTTGTTTGCTCGCGCGTCGAGAGCGGCGTCGTGGTCCTCAGACAAGCGATATCGTTCCTACAAAAGTAATAACACATATATTAGAAACAATAGTATAAACAATATTATTAATTACAATCTAAATAAATCATACCCAGAAATCGTGCCAGACAGCTCCTGCCTTATTTGCATGTAAGGGATGTGGAGCAATCTTGTAGTGCTCCCAATGTATAGCAGGCTTCTCTTCACCTTTTATAACCACAAGACCTGGATAATGATGACGATAAATGGCACCCAACACCGCATTATGTTGTCTACGGTGTCGTCGACCATCCCAATCCAAGTCATCCCATTCCCTGCAAGTCATTTGAATAACATATTATATTTGTCAACATATTAAATTTGTACATTCAATTCAATTATTAATTATCTATATACTAACCAGTCACCGACGGGGACGATCCTCGGCCTTTGTTCTAAAGGCACTGCTAGTGGGAAAGAGTTCGTAGCCCGATACCGAAATGATGGTCCCAACACCTCCTCCTCTCCCTCCACCTCCCCCTCCTCCTCCTCCCCTTCCCCCTACCTCTCCTCCTCTCCCTCTCCCTCCTCTCCTCCTCCTCTCCCTCCCCCTCCCCCTCCTCTACAGCTTCATCATCAATGTAGTCTCTTACACTTCTTACCCTTGTATGTTGTTCCTGCCCCTCCTCCTGGACCTCCTGCTCCACCTGAAATTACAGAAATTGGGTTTCACATCATGATATATAGTTAAATATAATAAAATAACATTTGAGACACACCTGTTCATGAGCTTCTTCCATACATCTTCTAAGTGCTTCTCGTCTGCTACTCTTTGAGGCAGACCCCTGAAAAAGAGAGTCCTGAGTACGAGAAGAGCTAGAAGACTGGCTAGCAGACTTGCTTGAGGCGCCAAAAAGGCCCTTAGCGATACTCTTCAAACCACGTGGCATCCTATTGAAAAGAACAATTAGTCGAAATAATTACATAATGATAAAGTAGAATGTAATAAAATGAAATACAAATGCAATATGAAATATTTACAGGACTAAAATTCATCATGATCTGATGTTCCTTCGGTAACGTGTTGGCGACCAACTTTCTTCTTCTTGTGTCTAACTTTTTTAGCGATTTGTCGCTTTCTATTAACCCTTACTGCCTCTTCCGCTTCATTGTCTTCAACATCACCAACTAATGTATCAAGACCTACACCATCTTCAATATTAAAAGACGGTGGGACATCTTCTTCTTGGTACACTTCATCCTGTTCTTCTCGATAACCAGCTACACTCGGAGAATACAACCGTTCTCGTGGATTAACCTTATACACGACCCACCAAGCGTTTAACTCCGGACAAGGATATGATAGATAGTAAACCAACTCAACTTGATGAGCAAGTACATAATTATCGCAACCACGAAGTCTTTCTTCATGTTTCACCTCGACGATACCAAATTCATCCTGTCGTGTTCCCCTATTATTATCAAACCAGTTACAATGGAAGAAAGTGACTCTAAGATCTTTGGAACCACCAAATTTGAACTCCACAATGTTTTGAATAATTCCATAGTAGTTAGTTTCTTGGTCGTGTGCATCGCATGCTCTAGTTACAACGCAACTATTTGTTATAGCTGCAAGGGGATGTTTTGCTTCAAATTTGGCTGAACAAAATCGATACCTATTTACATCATAATGACCAAAACTCTTCGCCGTTATGGTACCTTGAGAAAATTGTCGTAGGTCCTCATGAACGTTAGCATCAACCATGCACTAGCAATTTAACAAAACATTAGTCATATTACTTAATTAACTTCACAAAGATTCACATAACATGTAAGAATAGAATGTTACATGCTTGCGAAACCAATTGACGAAGTTAAGTCCCCCATTAAGGCCATCACGACGCATTTTATCTAGTTGTTTGCTTGTTGGTTGACACGTGGACTTCCAATATTGTTTGTCGAACTTGCTACATGTTAAAAAAATGAGTACATTAGAACACGACTCATGAAGGATGAGAAAAAACATAATGTGTTGTCTTGTAGTAATTTGAAAATGACTTACACAAAATATTGATCCATCTCTTCAATGTTTGTGTACATGTACAACATACATGAATTCCATTCTTCTTCTGAAATCACATGGTTACTGCTGGCACCAACTGCTTTTCCCTTCCACCCAAAAATACTTAGATTACCACAAGGAGTTTCTTCATCTATGCGGTATCACACTGTGGGAACATACACATTGTGTTCCTCTGCAAAGAATGTACTTGAGAAGTATGCTACCTCTTTCAGAGCAAATGATTCAGCAATACACCCTTCCACTCTTGCTTTATTCAAAATCATTGCTCTAAGTTTTTTCAGTGTCCTTTCAATGTGGTACATCCACCGGTACTGCATGGGACCACAAACCTTAGCTTAGTAAGGCAAATGCACTAGGAGATGTTGCATTACATTCATAAATCCTGGAGGAAATACCTTCTCTATTTTGCATACGAGTGAAGGAATTTTCTTCTCCAACTTTTCCATCATTTGAACTGTAATTTCCTTAGCACATAATTGTCTATAAAAGAAACTAAGTTCTGCAAGTACTCTCCACACATCTTGATGCACATAGCTACGAAACATTATAGGAAGAAGTCTTTCTATGATTATATGATAATCATGACTTTTAAGATTATTTAATACCCAATTCTCAATACTTGTTGTGCGTCTGAACCCAACACAGTAACCATCAGGAAACGTCAGTTGTTGCAACCAGTTCAACATTCTCTTTTCTTTAAGTTTAAGACAAAACGGAGCATGTGGCATTCTCTGTTTACCACTACCATCTTGTGTGACGTCTAGGGTGGAACGACTACAAATCTCTGCAAGATCTTTTCGAGCCTTCAGATTATCTATTGTCTTTTTAAAATTAAAACATGTGCTAATTATGCTTTCAGCTACATTACGTTCTTGGTGCATCACATCGATGTTGTGTTGGAGTAACAACGACTTAGCATAAGGAAGATCCCATAAGCCACATATATGAGTCCAATTGCGCTCCTGACCAAAACCAACAAATCCATCTTATGTAGGGGCAAGTTGATTGAGCCAAGTAGCAGTCTCAGCACTAGTCAAACGTTTTGGCGGACCCTTTGTTACAATAGTATTCTTTCGAAATGTATTGATTTGTCTCCTAAATCAGTGATTTGCTGGAAGAAAACGTCGGTGACAATCAAAAAACACACCTTACCCCCATGAGTAAGTCTAAAACAATTAGAGTCCGACCCGCAAATTGGACAACAAAGTTTGCCGTGTGCGCTCCATCCTGAGAATACCCCGTATGCAGGAAAATCATGTACGAACCACAAGTACGCTGCTCGCAAGTTGAAGTTTTGTCTTCTGTAGCTATCATACGCTTGCAGTCCAATCCATAATTCTTTTAATTCCTCAATCAATGGTTGAAGACACCCCTAATCGTTTTCCCGGATGTTTACGCCCAGGAATAATTAGAGACAAGAATATGTATTCATATTTCATACACATAGCGGGTGGAAGGTTGTATGGAATAGCGAAGACTGGCCAACATGAGTATGAGGCAGCAGATGTATTGAATGGTGTGAAGCCATCAGTAGCCAAACCAATACGGACATTTCTAGCATCTTTTGCAAAATCTTCATCAAAAGAGTCTAGTGTCTTCCAAGCCTCAGCATCAGATGGATGTGTCGTTACTCCTTTCGTTTCGCGCACACCACCTTATGCCAACACATGTGTCTCGCAGTTGATTTAGAAAGAAACAACCGTTTCAGTGTAGGTGCAAGAGACATGTAACAAAATTGTTTTGCTGCAACTTTTGTCTTCACTAATTCACCGTCCTCATTTGTAACCTCAATGTATCGAGATTGTTTGCAAACCGTGCAATGTGTCACATTTGCATTCTCCTTCCAGAAGAGCATACAATTGTTAGGACAACAATCAATCTTTTCATACTTCATTCCTAGTCCTGCCAACAATTTCTTGGATTGGTACATGTCTTTCGGCAACTTATGATTTGACGGAAGAATGTTTGAGATCAGGTCGCTAAGATCATTATAGCACTTGTTTGACAAATTATACTTTGACTTTATAGACATGAGTCGAGTCACGGTCGCAAGAACAAACACTTTAGTTTGCTCATGCAACTCTTCACGTGATGCTGAGAGAATTCTATAGAACTCTTCAACTTCGGGTCCAGGATTTTTCTCAGATTCATCTGCCTGACAGTCATGATCTAGTGCTTCAACCATTTCTTCCATTTTGTCCTCATTTTCACCATCTCTCTCATCAACAAAAACATTACTGTGATATAACTCACCATGCTCATACCACGTTTCATAACCTGGCATGAACCCAAATCTACTAAGATCTCGTTCTATCTCAAACTTCTCTTTGCAATAAAAGTTATGACACTTACTGCATGGACATTTAACAAAATGACTCATAGATAGAGAGAATGCACGACTGATAAATGACTTAGTATTGATGGCCCATTCACCTGAAGGCGCTGCATTCTTCCGCCAACCATCATACATCCATCGTCTATCATCACACATTGTCTGGACTATATAATGAAAAGACAAAGAACTAAGAAATATACATGCTTATTACGCTCCTACATCTATTAGGAAAGATAGGTCAAAAACCCACCCAAGAGTGACTGGAGAGAGTGTGGTTATGATGAGACGCAAGATTCAGATCCGGTTGAAATTTCGGCAGCATAACCCCACTGTTCTCCAACTGCACGTCCGAAATTAGTGCAGAGGAGAACAACGGAGTTATGCTCCCGAAATTTCAACCGGATCCGAATGTTGCGTCTTATCATAACCACACTCTCTCTGGTCACTCTCAGGATGTCCAAAAAGGGACAATTCCGAACCTACACGACTCACATGCGTAGCGCATGTGAGACATGCCGGTTCGGAACGGGTGACACATAGGTTACGTAAGACTAATATATGCCATAAATACATCATGAGCATTAACATAACTTAGATAAAGTAATTTATACTTAACATTATTGATTATTACCTGCAGCAAAGTGTAGGGACGCACGGATACACACCACCGTGGTAGCGGAGAAGGGGAAACAAATACAACACAAGCTACAAAATAAAAATTGACAAGTAAACTTTAGTGCATGCATTTATTCAAACAATTTATATTACTCTAATTCAACCATACTCTTATAAATACATGATCAAACTATACATACATGATCAAACCATACATACATAATCGATAGGTATGGTGGAAATTACTCACAATACTTTCCTCATAAATGACAACAGATGGCAGCTCATGCACACATAAAAAAATCGTAACCGTAATATTCTTACACTTTTTTACATTTACTCTAAAGTGCTAACTATGTAAGTACACACATGAGGAAAGTATTCATCCACGACATTCCTTACACCACAACATTGCTTGCTATTCATGCACAATACATAGCGCTAACTATTTAAGTACATCCACGGTACACATTAAGAAATCCTCACCGTGCTATTCTTACACTTGTTTACATTTATTCTAAAGTGCTTAGTACTTATAAACAAACAATCCATTTGCATCATGTTTTAGTGCTAACTATGTAAGTTTACATTCATGACATTGCTTACACCACACACTTTTGACGACTACGAACATTGCTTACAAAACATAATTGTCAATAAAATGTTCTGACCTGACCGATGCGGCGGCTGAGGAAAAAAACCTATGAAAATATTTCTATGACAATAAAATGTTAAGCAAGTTTTCTTTACATGCCAGTAAATTGTCAATGAACCAACAATCTCTCTCGAATCAAATTAACTACGTAATCGGCAACAATGTCATCTTTAGATATCACGTTAGCCAAAACAAAAGAATAAAGATGAACTTTTTATCATCTATGCTAAAACCAAAACAAAGTTGATTACCACACGGGTTGCATTCTATTTCCACAATCAGAAAATTTGGATTAACCACTACATGTCATGCATACTTAGGAGCAGTGGCTGAGGCGAGCTCGGAGTAGAGCGGCTGGTGCAGGCTGGCAGCAGGGGCGACGAAAACGGCGTGGTGCAGCAGCTTTGGCGATGACGAGTTGGTACGGCACGGCAGTCAGGGCAGCCTCGGTGCTGTGGCAGGGCGGCAGCGGCAGGGCAGTCTCGGCCGGGCTGCGTGGCGGCGAGCTCGGGCTGCAGCCGAGCTACACGCTGAATCAGGCGGCGCACAGGACAGGCAGCGTGCAGGCCGGGTGGCGTGGTCGGGCGACGCGGTGGACAGCCGGCGGCTGGGCACGGGGCTGGGCGGTGCAGGTCGAGACAGTGGCGCCGGCGACACTGCCTGGCGCGAGCAGCGGCGGCGGAGCTCCGGGCGGCGGCTTCTTTACGCGGGCCAAAACAGCGCAGCGGCCAGGCAGTCAGGCGGGCAGGGGGGCAGCGCAGCGGGCAAGCGGTCGACAGGCGCGGGCAGGCGGGCGGCGCAGTCTGTGGCGGCGGCAAACTCACAATGAAAACCGAAGCCCGTCTCTGGCTTGGTATAAGAGTTAATTTCGTGTTCTTAACAGAAATCCACGAAAATATCCCTTATTTTCGCGTGCCATGTTGTCAGCATACGAAAATAGCCCCTAATTTCGTGAGCTAGCTGTTAAGCCAACGAAAATACTTCACCTGGTTAGGGTTTGGGTTTATTTTCATGTGCCGACTTGATGGCCGACGAAAATAGCACAGTAATTTCGTGAGCCCACTGGGAAGCCGACGAAAATAGATCAGGTTTGGATTTTATTTTCGTGTGCCAGCTTTTTGGCCGACGAAAATAACTAGACTTTGGGTCTTATTTTCGTAGGTTCATACGTGGCCGACGGAAAATTACCTATTTTCGTGAGTTTCCTTCAGGACCCACGAAATTATGTCTTTATTTTCGTGAGCTAGTTGTGCCTCTTGAAAATACATTTACTTTCGTGGGGGCTCACGAAAATATATTCAGCCCACGAAAATTAAACGTTTTCCTGTAGTGAGTTGGACCTTTCCTACCAATTCTTTATGTCCACATCTCTTCATCACACCTTGGAACCATGTTGACACGTCCATGCACTCCTTGCACACGTGCAAACACCTTCCAACGGCGTCCATGATACCTTCATATGCATTGTTCTTGATCCAAACATGTTGCGTGACCTCCCGATCAACTCAACCACAATTCCTCCCGAACTTTGTTGTTGAACCTCATCTTCTCCCTAAGACTAGTTCAATGGATCCCGTCACCAGCCATACCTTGAACTCAAGCAACACCTGCACATGAATAAACAACCAATACTTTTGAGCACAAGTCCACGACTTTTAGTTCCGAAAACCACAACACCTTACGTGAACACCTCACGTAAGCATGTTGCAAACCATAGCAAAATATTAACCACCGTAAACAGCCATAACACTTCAAAAACTTAGTAAAAAATACTAAGCAAACTTTCCATCGATGTAAAGCAAGTTCAAAACTTTTGCATTGTAAAAACAGAACCATTGTGATTTAGCTCCGGACCTTGCTAAAGCTAACCGGACCTTGAGCCGGAGCTTACCAAAGCTAGCATAACCTAGCACCGGAACTTACCAAAGTTAGTCGGACCTACCGCCGGAGCTAACCAAACATAGGTCGGACCTAGCCATAGCAAGTCGGACCTTACGTCGGATCTTGTCAGAGCTCGGGCCTAGAGTCAGACCTTGACAAAAAGAGTGTTTTGGCAGAATTCAATACTTTTATCGTCATAGGCAATGTATTCAGCACACAAAGGTCTCACATCTTGCCATGTGATTCATTGTCTATCTTTCTAACCGAGTGGTGTGCCTCTAGCCTATTTTCGTGAGTAGTTCCAACTACTTGACTTGTACCAAATCCTATACCATTTTAGCATTGTAGTGGCTACTCGAGGTTTAAATCCTAAGCCCCAAACCCCTCGTTCTCTTTGCTATGCAATTGGGTTTCCAGTCAAGACTCTATTGCACATTTGTAGGAAATACATAAAGTAAGTGATCAAAACATAAGACGTTAAAACAGGTTAATGCAAACCGGAGCTTGCCTTGCTGCTGGTCGTTAACTAATTGTTCTTCTGGAGTAATAAAGTCAAGAACCTCCTGTTCTTCTTTGATTTTAGCGACTACACGAAAAGTAAAATAAGATGCGTGTCAAATTTGAATGCATTTGTATTGAATTGAGACGGTGAAGACTATAAGTCTATATAGACAGCCCTTTTAACTCTGAAATTTTTACTGTGTCTTGATGACAACTTAAATAGAGACTTGGCCAAATTTCATTTGAAGCAAAGCCCATTTGAGCCCTAAACAAATAAATGTGTATTTGGCCATATTTAGATCTCTTATGGCTTTCTAGGGATTTACAAGAGCAAGCCATGACTTTTTTGAAACTAGAATTTAATTGGGTTATAATGGAGTTGGTTTCATATAATTTGGAGAATCCTAGCAAAAGATATGAGCTAGAGAAGTCCAGGGAAATTCTCAAAAATGTTCCTGGACATTTTTCTTTTTCTCTGAACCAGTTTCCTTGATCAAATTATTGTGAGGACTAAATGAGCTCGGATGGACCTGAAATTATTATGGTGAATTAGGTATATTACAAGGAACATCCAGGCGAAATTTCAGAATTTTCCATCAAAGGAATCTGCAGTTATAATTCGCAACGGTTTAAAATTTGGAGAAGTAATTCTGGAGAAATAAGGGTTTTCATGGAGTGAAACATGTTTTGATGGAAAGTACTCAGAGATCTAAATCCAACAAAATTTGGTTCACTCGATTTGGACACTTCTAGCACAAGTTATGCGTGTTTGAAGTTTGAATTCGAAACTGAAAATTGGGGAAATGTTTGAAACCCTGCCAGTGGGTCCCACCCACTGGTCGTCTCCTTCCTCGCGCCAACCGGACCCGAGCGGTGGCGTGCGTCGGTGAGGTCGCCGGAACCGGTGTTCCCAGTCACCTCCCGAGCCAAAATCCGCCGCTACTCCGTTTTCGAGCATGAGGAATTCATCTAGGGGGTCGGTGTGGCCTCGTCTTGGCTGGAACACCCGACGCGACGGTGACCGCGGCGTCTAGGGTTCCGGCGAGGTGGTTCTCATGCTACGGGGCACTACACGGGTTGGGGCTTGCTCGGAGAGCATCAGTGGGTTGTGAGGAGACTAGCAATGGCAGCCAACACCGTTGAAATGGCCGGCAACCACGAGTTCCACGGTGAACCAAAGCCGTTTCAAAGGCGGCACGAAAAATAGCTTGTACATAGCCATTTATAGATGATTTTCCTCAGTTCTTCTTTGAAGAGAGGCACTAGGGCGTGTAGAATCTATTTGCAAACCAGCTCAAGCTTGGGGTACACATGTAAACCGAATTTGGGTTTCAACCGAGCTCAGGTAGGTTGCACTAGGGTTCGGGAAAATGTAAAATTCGAGCTACACGATGGATCATTTGCTAAAATACTTGCTGCTACATGACCTCCGGATGCTAACATACCTTTCTTGTGCAGGACGTTGGAGGCAAAGACGGCTGTGGTGCGCTGTCCACGTGAGCCCGAGGTGTGGTAATTTTCTGGTCACCGCGAAAACTCTCGGTTGTGGTCAAGGGAAGCCAAACTCGGCTTGTTTTGTGACGGGGATGTAGGAGGAGAGGCTAGGGTGCCATTTTGCAGCTTAGGGGGGGGGGGGGGGGGCTTCACACACACGGTGGTGCGGTTCACAATCGAGTTGCAACGGCGGAAGTGAGCGGCGGTGTTCTTCTTTCGAGCGTGCGAGCAGAGAGGCAATCTCTGATTGTGCTGCGAGGGGATCGCTAAATGGGGTGGATAAGTGCTGTAGACCGGCCTCCAGCGTGAAAAATGCCCGGAGCAGGAGGTGGCGCTCGTGTTCGGCTCGGTGGCGATCCCAGCTGCGGCCCGAGAAACAGAGCAACACATTTCAGTCGGTTAGAACAAATACGTGGCTGACATTGGGCCCTACTTCTCCAAATTTGTCCCAAAAACTTAAATTCCTACTGCCCTTAATATTGGGGACTCTAATACCCTTTGTGAGTTGATCAAATCACCCAATGCCCATTTGAATTTGAATGATTCAGATTGTGAAATGGTTTGTATGCATTTGCAGCACATGTGGAGTTGAAATTCAAATTTAGTTTGAATTTGCTCAAACTAGATCATGTCAAGATCAAATCATAATGTGGTAAAAATTGGTGTGTGAGCTCATAAAAATGTGCTGAGTGTGAATATGAATCCCACTTTTGAATCTATGGGATGAAAGAAGTTTGAATTTGAACTTAAGTTCAAACTAGCCTTTTAATGATTGTACCCAAAAGTACCTCAAAGAGGTGTGGACTTTGGTGAAATTTGGCACGAGCATTCCTAATAAAGTTTAGGAATTAATCATACACTCAGCCCCTATATGATGCATGTGGGAAATACCACTTTTGCATTTTGTGAGTTCATCTCCTAATAAATCTATTTACGGTGGTTACTCGCTCTTCAAATGTGTTCATGTTTTTACCACAATTGAGCTGAGGTGTGTGAGTGATGAACACTCTTAGCAAGTGAAAACTTGGGCCCTTACAGAATTCTGCTGTACCAGCATCCGCAGCAACTCGATTTGCTCGTCGCGCGAGCCAAGCACTGAGGCGGGAACCTCCACGAGAGATCTTTGAAGTTCTGGTGGTGGAGGAGGTGGTTGTTGCTGCGTCATGGTTTGCTCCGGGGGTGGGGACTCATCACCACGACTCTGGCTAGGGCCTCCCTCGTGCGTGGAGCGTGTACGCACCATTCTGCATGCACACCATTCAAACGATCAGCACATGTTTGTTTACATCATCCGGTCTAGACAATAGTAATGCAAGAATGGAACAAATGATAAACATAACATTCACACATATGGATAAAGTATACACTTTATACAACATATACATCCCTGCACCATGTCACCGTAATCGAGTTCCAAAGCAATGAACTTTATGGATTGAAAGTTAATTTCGACCATCGTGGGTCGCCACGGGATGTTAAGTGCGTTAGCATGCGTATATCCTCGCTATTGTACAATACCCAAACATGTCCTTGCTCGATGTGATATGTTGAATGCCTAATATATTCAAATCCAACCCACTGGTGTACAACAGCCGCTGGATGTCGAAATGTGAAACCATGTGTTTTGAATTGAAAACTTCAAACATGGTTTCACTGTCCAGATATTTCCTAAACGATATTGCTTGGTTCTCTCCTGTAGGCAAGGTAAATGGTTTTGTATATCCAACATCCTCAAGTTACATTGCTAAGTCGAGTGATATCAGTCAGCTTTATACACACACAGGCACAAAACCTTCCCTTCCAACACTTACAAAGTCATAGTCGGTGAGGTCCCGACCAGTGAGACACCTAATGTCGTCGTGTTGGAGATAAGACGACTCGGCCATCACCACACAAGCCGAGTTATCAGCTTCAATCACTTCTACTTTGTTGCCAGCCCATTGAATAAGACATTGATGAAGTGTAGATGGCACATACCTGTTGGCATGGATCCAATCTCGTCCAAGGAGTTGGTTGTACCTCCTTCTCACATTGACAATGAAGAAAGCTGTGGGTATTGTCTTGCTCCCTACGTTGAGTTCCACGAACAACACCCCTCTACCTTTTTTGGGTCTCCAGCAAACCCACTTAATATCGTGTTGGTCTTGATGAGATCATCCTGTACCCAAGTCTATCAAACATGGTTATGGGCATAATGTTCACCCCAGCTCCTCCATCGACTAACATGCGCCCAACTGGTGTTCCACCAACGTGTCCTCGGATGTAGAGGGGCTTCATGTGCTAGCCAAGCTGTTCTGGCTTCTCAAAGACTACAATCTTGGCTCATAGATCAAGCTCAGCCACCTCAACCTCTGGGATGCAAAACTCAGCCGGTAGATGGAACACCATGTTCACTTCGACCTGGTTTACATCCTTGCCCGTGATGTCTCCTTCTATCTCGGGCAATCTTCTTATCCTTCCAGGTCTTCTTAGTGATCATTAGTCGTGCTTGGTTGAACCAATGATCCCTTTGCTCTTCCTTCCTATTCTCAGCAAGTTCCAGGGCTCTCGGCCTTTGTACATGCCTCTTCCGGGTCTTGTTGAGCTCTGTTGGACATCATTGCGGTTCTGGCTTCGTTCTCAGAGCTACTTCCATGATCATGTCTTGTTTCACCCCCTCTGGCTTCACATCCCATCTGCTGAGCCGTGTTGAAGCTGTTTTGGGCTGGCGGTTCATACCTTAAGTTGTTGTGGCCGTGCATGTTCAACCAGCATTGGTTCCTCATGCTTGGGTGTTGGCATGATGCCTGGTCCGATGATAGCTCTTCCCTCAGGAGACACCAACCGAGAACTTTTGATAGGAGGCCATAGATCAGCCTTGGTTCTCTCAGTTTTGCTTGGACCAGCATCCTTCTTAGTGTTGGAGCTGCTGACCTCGTGCCGTTTGCCCAACCCTTGTGTTGTGAACTGGCCTTCATTCCCCGGGTTGCTAGGGGCCCATTCATCTTGGATCACACAAGGTACTGACCCAATCATCAGCACTTGATGCCCCATTTTCGTGTTTTTCTCAGTTTGGGTGTGGGGGCCACCCCGGGGTCCTCCCACTCCGGGATCGCAGAGGGTGGTGCCGTGCGATGCGGCACCCAACAGCACACAAGAAAAGATTACAATAAACATTCAAACTTTTATTTACATAAAACAGCGGAAGTCTTTTACAATACTTAATATACAGCAGAAATCTAACCCATTGCTAAACTCTCAGCCTAGCTATGCAAAAGTGCAGCCGTCCAGCCCGGGGATGCTACACACTAGCTACACACATCTGGACATCACGGCGGCGCACAGGGCTCCAACTCCGGCCGTTTACCCCGACGGGGGCATCTCCTCATCCTCGGAGCCTTGCTCACACGTCTCAACTGCAACATCTTTATATAGCAACCATGAGCACGATGGCTCAGCAAGGCTTATCCGTCACTCCTAAACATGAGACTCTACATGCAATGATTCTTAATATAGGAAAATGATATTGCGATAAAGACTCGCCTAACGGTTAATCCTTACTTTCAGTTTTTAGCAGCAATATGGTATGCCTTGAGCAGCCCTCACAACGGAATTCTACAATCAAACAAGAAACGCTTCCTCCAGATGTGGTTATGCCCAAAGTGGAATATAACTTTAGTGAGCTCTACATCTACAGCATATGTGGTTGCAATACAATAATAGATCAATGCATCATATTATTCTGGCCTCTTTCAATTCTTACTATGTCACAGCACAGTGAACAAGCGGTACTCAAATAACCGCGAGGGACGGTGATTGCAATCAATAGACATTCGGATAACATGTCACATACACCCATTTCAGAAGTGTGGTACCTCACACCTTTCTATTCTGCTGTATGCAGCAACCTTTCAAAGGAAACCCAAATGCCGAACCGGTCCATCCATAATGGGCAGGAGGTCCCCTCACGGAGCGCGTCTGTGCCCGCCGGCAGATTTACGCCTTGCTACCCTCAACCCACTCCTATAAAACGGTTGGGTAAGCCTCGGCACCCAGGTTAACCAATTACATCGGTTTCCTGGTTCCCATATAGACAGTATGCATCTGGTACTGTTCAAACTTGTCCAGCATGGCCGCACACGGCTCGGTCCCCAACCGACACCAACAGGGCTACGCACTTGAGACCTCTGCTCACTGCATCCTACCCCCCCTGTTGGGTCTCAATTTCACATTCTTAAGCCATTCTTTGTTTCCTTCTATCCCGTGTGATGAAATCCTATCTCGCGGGTAGATTGCAACTACTCGAGTTCTACTGAGATCCTAAGAACATTAGCAAGGCATTTTCTACTCATCGAGCTGTAAACTACCCAACCCTCCATAGGATTTAGAGGTCATGCAAGTGGGGTTTAAATCACCTTAAGTCTAATGCAAATATTCCATCCTAGACATAAGTGATACAAAGCAAAACATTGCAAAAGTAATGAAATGCAAACCGGGGCATGCCTGGTTGTGAGTCAAAGGGGAAGTTAGCGTCTGGTGGGAGGATCTCCATGGCCTCCGGAGCGTCCTCGACTTCGGTCACTATATGATATGCACAAAATATGTATAAGTTCTATGTAATTTATAAGAATCAAGCTTCTAATTGTATTTACTGCCACTAAATTTCTTAATTGGCTTTGGGATTTTTCCAGTGGATGATAGATTCTATGAGAATGATCTGAGCAAAATTTGAGGAAGTTTCATAGAAGCTTGTGGTCTCCAAAATTTCCACAAGTATATAGCTCCGTTGAATTTTGATCTAAAATCTTAAGTTTTGACATGGCTAAAAGTGGAATATCTAAATAAAGGAGGTCTCCCTGGTTCTAGCAAAACTTGTTTCATAATTTTTCGAGCTACCTACAGAAAGAAATGAATTTTTTTGAAGTTGGTGAACATTTCTGAGAAGGTTTCTGTTTAGTTTGGAATTTTCAAGTGAAGGCTGAATTTAGGCAGACAATTTGGACTAGCAAATTTTTACAGAAGATAACTAGAGTTATGACGGATCTTATGGCCAAATGAGAAAAGTCCATGACAGGAATCTCCTGGAATTAATTCTCAAAGATTTAAGTTTCAGGAATTTTGGAGAAAATTCAGGGATCTTCAGACCAATTTCTTTGCATTTCTGCAAAGTACTGACTGAGAGGAATCCAATAAAATTTGTTTCACGAATTTTGGACCTTCCTACTGAAAGTTATGGAGGTTGAAAGTTCAACATAAATCTGAAATTCGGGGAAAAAGTATAAACTCTGGACGTGGGGCCCACGGTTTGAATTGGGCCACTATATTGCAGCCACACCGAGGTCCACGGGGTTCTACCCGCGCAGCCACACAAAATCCTGGCCACAACCCGATCCCCGCGGAGGAAAACAGAGGCTGACCGGTGGGACCCACCACCCTTTGTCGACCTCCGGACGCACGCGCTCCCCACGGCGGCGCACTCTGGCAAGGCTCGCCGCCCGTCGCTCAGCTGCTAGGAGCTTGCTAGAACTCGCCGTTTGGGCCTAAGTTCATACAGGGAATACGCTGAGGGGGTCAGCTAGGGTCGAGGATGGCCGGAAACCAGTCAGCGACGGTGACAGTGGCGGCTCTAACTCCGGCGATGTCGCCCGAGCCATACTAAGCCTTATTTGGAGCATGGTTTCTTCCTACAGATCCTTGGTTACATGATGAGCACGAAAATGAACTCGGTTTGGCATGAAAAAGGCTGGAGCTAGGACCTAACCGTCGACCTTGAGCTAAAAACGGCGGCGACAAGAAAAACTCAAAGAACAATGCTTGGGGTTGATGGTTTTCGGTGTTTGTTTATCCTAGAGGATCTTGGGAAGGTCTAGGACTTATGGATCGAGGGACACGAGCTGGGATGGACTGATCATCAAGAATTTCGAGTCGAGTCCCCTCTCGGTTCTAAGAACGTGTGATCGGTGAACCTCAAAATACTCCCTCGTTACTGAACGAAATGGAGGAAGGCATTCACTGGAAGATCGAGGAGAGGATGGCGTGTGTTTTTGCTGTGGATGATCGCCCGAGTTGCGGCCTGTATTGTGGAGGCGATGGGGAGCCGAGAGGCACTCGAGCGGTGAGAACAAAGAAGAAACGCGCGCGCAAGGGAGGCTATGGCTCGGTAGGACGCCGGTGCAACGTGGAATGACACGTCTTTGCAAGCTCCTCTGTGGCTTAAGACGTGGAGAAAACTGGTTGAGGTGGAGGCACCTCGGCAGCGCTCTTCGGCCGGCCACACGCACAGCAGCTCTCTGTCTGGTTGAAAAATCACAGGGAACCGACTGTGTTGAAACTGTGAAGCTGACTGCTGGGTCCCACCCCCTCAATTCTTTTTCATTTTCCACTGATTTTTCCCCACCAAGTCATGGTTTGAATTTTTGGAATTCAAATGGATTCAATTCTTGTGTGGAATTTGAAATGTGTTTGGCTCTTTGAATTTGAATTTGACTTTGAATCTTCCTCCTTCCATTGCTCCAAATGCATAGCAAACCAAACTCAATTAATCTGAATTTTGGCATGGATGCTATTTCAAATGTGGAGAACACATTTGTGAACCCAATTTGCCATTTTGGAGAAGTTTGAATTTGGAACTGAAATTTGAATTCAGATTTGAGGTCTTCCTCTCTGAATTCCAAACAAATAATAAACCCTCTCCAAATGAGCTGAAATTTGGTAAGTTTAATATTTGAATTATGAAGACCCAAACTATGAATTTAGATCTCCATGTTTGAAAGTTTTTGAGAGTTTTGAATCAGCACTTTGAACTCACACCGTTATAATTAAAAGTTTTAATCCCCCTCATTTTCTTAAGTGTGAATGTGCTGAATTTCTTGCTAGTATTTTTGGGGATACATCGGGTCTCCCCGACATATCTCTGGGGTGAGGTGGAAGAACCAGTGCTCCCTAGTGGTTTTTTCCTCGGTTTCCATGGGTTGGCACGGCTTCCTAGCTTACCCGGTTGCTGCTCCCATGCCCGGGTTCCCCGGGCCTCTCAGTAGGGCGTTATTCCTTGGAAAACCATCGATTTTCATTGTACCGATGGTTCCCAATGTGGAAGCTCTCAAGGATCATAGACTAGCTTCACCGACCAACACTCATCTTTTCTTTGCACTTTATCCTCACTCGTGCGCACCCGGGAAGACTTCCTGGTCGGTCACCCATCCTCAAATTTCTCCGGGCCAAGCACGCTTAGCCCAGGAGTCCTTTTCAGGTGCGCTTCCGGA
Organism: Neostapfia colusana; assembly: GCA_030760725.1. NCBI lineage: Eukaryota > Viridiplantae > Streptophyta > Magnoliopsida > Poales > Poaceae > Neostapfia > Neostapfia colusana. The sequence goes on along the minus strand of JASWHV010000010.1, from coordinate 77,406,708 downwards.
AAAGAAGGTACACCTTGATGGTATGAGTATTCTATAAATCCTATTAAGCCGGGAGCTAGGATATCACACAATCTGATGGACCAAAATCCGTACATTCCAGGAGTTCAAATGTTCATCCCTCTGCCCAGAATGAGTTCAACTGTTTATCCCTCTGCCCAGAATTACCAGCTTCTTCTTATCCCAGATTTTGATCTGGTAATTTGCATTTTCATAACTCAAGTTGAATACCAAAGTTTAACTTAACTTCAGTATCTTTCCAACGAGTATTTTTTTGCCCTCAGATCAGCTCTAGGTAAAAAGTTATGATAGTTGAAAGTCAACAGAATTCCTGGAAGAATTTCAACAGCACCTCCTTTGAAAGTTGCTGTTTTCAACTCAAATTTCCGTTGAACTTGGTACTGCAGCTGTACAAACTTTGAATTTCAAAGATGTAAAAAATTTCATAAAATTTCCAAAAATGTATCCTATTACTATTTTTGATTTTTCTACAAGAAGTTATAATTGAAAAACAGAACAGTCCAGAGAGAGTTTTGAGTCTGTCCTGGTTCTGGACAGTTTACACTCATCTGGAATTTCACCCAGTTTGATATGTGATTCTGTTCTGGAAGTCTACAACAAAGCTGTAGAGAACTTAAACCCCTTTCCACAACTATATCCCACACCCCCATTGGCGAAATAACTTGTGAGTTATGCTCTGTCAAAGTCTACCAAAGTTCCTGCAAGAAAAAGAGCACTCTGTGTTTTCAAGTCCCTTGGGCTGAACTACTCAATTTTTGAATTTCTCTTCAAAACCAGAGTCCGAAGAAATAATATTGGTTATATTAGTTCCATTTAAAATTTGTTTTAATTCAATAATGATTCTTATATGTTGGTACTACGTTCCTCACAAAATGGAAAATCCTAACCGGATTATACCGGCATATACAACTCAACCGTGGCACTAAAACGGTCTCTTGCAAATGTGTGCTACACGAGATATGTACGTGGTTAGCATCTGCAGAAAAACACTCAATAATGACTCACTCAGATGGTCTTTTATTTCAGGCAGGTCCATATTTGAATGTAAATGCATACGCCCGTATCATTGCCATACGGCTGTCCTTTAGTGAAGCCACATCTCAAGGTACATGGCCGGGTTATTCACCACCCGACGGAGAGCTCCACACCTTGCAATTAAGCACACCGGTGGACCAGCATTTTCGTATGCCACATAGAACATAACAAGTCCTAGAGCACATACTTCATGTTACAAACCACACGATGGGGTCTCTTCCTCTTGCCCCTGGGTTTGTGCACTGGAGTCTAGTGCCGTTCATATGTCTCTAAGACATGAAGATTATTAGAAAACATATTCACTTTCGGTCCATTGCTGAACGGAACATCTCATGCTACATTCCTTGCATGAGGGAGCTAACAGAAATTGACCTCTTTCGGTGGCGTACCTTAACGCTTACCTGAGCGTAGGTGCGTCGTTACATAATTCAAATACAGAATTATAACATGTAAGCTAGTCATGCCACTTTAAGTAAATATACTACTATAGTCCTTATTTTGGCATACTATCGATTCCTCACCGTAATCCTAAGATTTCCCGTAGTACCGTCCTTATTTAGTGTGCTATCCCCTAAGCAGCTCTGATGCCAGCCTGTGACGGACTAAAATCCGTACATTCCAGTATCACAGAGGGTGATGTCGCGTGATGCGGCACCTGACAGCACACACGATAAGGAAACATAGTATTACATTCAAACTTACTGAATTTGTTTAAAAGTAGTATAAACCTTAAGTTTACATCTACTTTACAGAGTTTACTACAGTGGAAATTATTTATACAACTCAGGCCTACACCTAACTACCAAAAGTTGGCTGCCCAACCCTACAGACAACCCACACTAGCTACAAGCAGCTTCACTGCGGTGTGTACGGCTCTCACACAGCCGTAGTCCCCGACGGAGGATAGCCCTCGCCTGTGCATCCATACTCTGAGTCCGTGAGGTACTCCTGTGACACCCGGTTCCAAAAATGAACCAAGTGAATGCATATGTGTGCCCAGGATGTTCATCACACATACACATGTATTCCACAAACTGAAATTCAGAATATAACCACGTACAAATAGTGTTTAAGTACTTTATTATAATGACTCAATGTCTCGCTCATGAATATCCAACTTATTTAGCAGCGGGAGACTCTAAACGACATCGGAAAATGACTAAAATAGTAGGCTCCAACTTCAACTCCACAGGAATGTTAACGGTAGTGCGCACGCCTAGTACTCCGCATGTTCCTCGAAGTACTCTTTTCCTGTAACTGATGTATATGTGGGAATGCAAGGGTGAGTACATGTCGTACTCAGCAAGTGCGGGAAAAGTATGACATGTAGCATACAACAAGGTAGGGAATAAATAGGTTCATTGCAGCAAGCAAATTTTATTTCACAAACATGTTAAAAATAGTAACTATCTCTAGGTGAGTTCAATCCCAGCATAACCACGTAATTATCAACATTCCTTCATCATAATTCACCATTTATCAAGCCTCAACCAGCCAATGTTCTTGCATGTTTTTGTAGGCTTCCATGGGGTTTTATGATGAACAAGGTTGCTGGGATCAAGTGTGGACGTGGTGATTATCTTGACCAACTTTGTAGATCAATCCCATCGTCAAAAATTGACCAAAACATGGTCTGTCCACATGCAAAATTTTCTGCTCGCGGGGGGTGAAGAAAACAGGTGTGTAGAAACGGCGGCGACGTTGTAAGAGGGGTAACGAAGACCTACCTCACTTCTTCCTTGTGGCAGGACCTCCCTCCTTGCAATGGCAGCAGTGGGAGATTTTCTAGGGAGAATTATGAGGATGCGGCTACGGTAGAACGTCGGGGCTTCTTCTCTGGCGATGGCGAGGCGTGACGGAGCTCGACGGCGGCCAAATTCTAGCGGGGGGATGACTTGGCCGCAAGGACGGGGGCGACTTGGCAGCAGGGGGGGGGGCAAAAAAAGAGAGGGTGTAAAATCCCCAAAAAGTGGTAGCAAGAAAAAATCAGCTCATGTACACTTAGGAAAAATGCGGGGGGATTTAAAACTTTGAGTTATAACGGTGTGAGATCAAAGTGGTGATTCAAACTTCCCAAAACATCCAAACATGGAGATCTAAATGCATAATGTGGATCTTCATATTTCAAAAATTCAACCTTCCAAATTTCAGCTCATTTGGAGGGGTGTTAATATTTGGTTGGAGATTAAAAATGGAAGCCCTCTAATCAGAATTTCAAATTCAGTTTCAAATTCCAACTTCCTCTATTTGCAAATTTGGTTCCACTATTGTGTCCTCCACATTTGAATTAGCAGCCATGCCAAAAATCAGAAACTTTGAAGTTGGTTTGCTATGTTTTTGGAACAATACAAAAGGGAGAATTCAAATTCAAATGACCAAACACAATTCAAACTTCACACCAGAATTCAAATCAGTTTGGATTCAACTTTTCAAACCATGACTTTGGGAGGAAGCAAAGGAGTTAATTTGGGGACAAATTGGAAAATATCAAAGGAGCATTAGGTGGTAGGGGGCCCACTGGTCAGTCACCACAGAGGCAAAGTCTCTGTTTTCACTTGGCTCTTCACGCGTGGGCGCCAGCTCCCGACGAATTCATCTGGCCGACGTCTCCACCGAGCTGCTTTCTCGTTGCTCCCGACGTCGGTTCATGCGCGTGGGTGCTCAAAGCGGCAGCCGAGTGCATCCTCTGCTCTTATCCCCGTTACACCGCAGCTTCTCCACGCTCTGCTCGAACGCTCGCGGACACAAACCCCTCCGGCGGAAGAACCTTCCATCTCATCGACGCCTCGCGAGCTCAGCGTGCCTCTCACGCGACTGAGCCACGGGAACGTTGCGCCAGGTTCCCCGCCTTCTCTCCGAAGCCTTAAGCAGATGCCAGCACCGGTGGTTGGCTCCTACGAGCTGGAATTTCCTTCGGAGTCCCGGTGTTGATCACCTCTGCGCCGCACCGTCGCCCGACGGATTTACAGCCTCTTCCGATCAAACAAAAGGTTCCTTAGGTGCGTTAGGAACCCTTCTTCCTTCCCTCCAACCAGTTCCTGCCTTCTTAGCTCCGGCACCGAGTAATTTGAAGTTTGGCGCCTGCGGTTCTTTAGAAACCTGAGGACTCTTCGGGGAAATTCGTCGTACTCTGGGTAGCTCCACGCTAGATGAGCTTAGAGTAGCTCCTGCACACGCTTACGCACCTTTCCGAAGTCCTAGCAGCTCAAATGATCAAGTAGAGATCCCGGGCACCGAGTTTTTGTCGCCGCCGTCGTGTTGTGGGCTCGGGTCGCCGGTGAGGTCCCCTCTCCGGTGGTTTTCATGGAGAGCGGGCTATGGGTCAATGTTGTCCAGGTGACACTGATGCTTTTAGAGCAAACCCTAGCCCGAAAGACCCACTGTCGAGTGAGAACGAGGTCGCCGAAGTGAGGTTCGACATGGTCGCCGGTGCGAGCACCGTTTCGGCCGTTGTCATCCGCTCCCAACCCCACCATCGTGTTCAGCACGGTGTAGAACTCACAGGCAGTGAGTTTGGGGAAGTTCGGAACACGGGAACCCCACCCAGGCGAGCTTCGCCGGCGTGCGCCGCCGCGGGTGACGCGGGCAGCGCGAGAAAGAAGGAGGACTAGGTCCCACCGGTCAGCCTCTACACCGCGAGGGGATCGACCTGTGGCACCGGATCGGGTGCGGCTGCACGGGAAATAACCTCGTGGCCTCGGTGTTGCCGTCATCTGAGTGGATAGCACCACGGGTGGGGCCCACAGCCAGGATTTAAACATTTCTTCAATTTCCAGATTTAGTGCATACTTCAAAGGACCATAACTCTCAGTAGGAATGTCCAAAATTTGTGAAACAAATTTCGCTGGATTCCTCTCAGTCAGTACTTTGCATAAATGCAAAGAAATTGATTTGAGGATCTTTGGAAATTTCTCCAAAATTCATCAAATTTAAATTTTGGGAATTGATTCCAGAAGATCCCTGTTATGGAATTTCTTCAAATTTTGCTAGGAGGTTCCTTATGATATTGCTGATCTCCAGTAAACATTTGAGCTTCATGGGAGTTCATTTGCTAGGCTAAATTGCCTTCCAAATTTCAGTCCTTATTTGAAAATTCAAATTTAAACAGAAACTTTTCAGAACTCCTGTCCAACTTCAAAAATTCATATCTCTCTGTTGGTAGCTCCAAAAATGGTGAAACAAATTTTGTTCGAACCATGGAGACTTACCCAAATTAGATCTTCTACTGTTAGCCATGTAAAAACTGCATATTTTGGCTCAAAATTCAGAGAAGCCTTGTACTTGTGAGAATTTTGGAGACCACAAGGTGCAATGAAAATTCTCCAAATTTTGCTCAGATCATCCTTAGAGAGTCTAGTATACACTGTAGAAATTCCAAAGCCAATTAAGGAATATAAATAGCATTAGCTATGAATATAAATTCAATTCTTATAAGTCCTTAATACTTATACATATATTTTCCTACATTTCATTTAGTGACCAAAGTTAAGGACGCACCGGAGCCTTTGGACGTCCTCCCACCAAAAGTTGACTTCCCATCTAACTCACGCCCAGGCAAGCCCCGGTTTGCATTTAAGTACTTTTGCAAATTCTTTATTTGTATCACATATGTCTAGGGTGAATGCTTGCATTAGAGTTAGGGTGATTGAAACCCCACTTGCATAACCTTTTAAATCCTATGGAGGGTTGGGTAGTTTACAGACTCGACGAGTAGAGAATGCCATGCTAATATGCTCAGGATCTTGGTAGAAGTCGTGTAGTTAGAATCTACTCGCGAGGTAAGGCTTTATCACATGGTTTGGTCAGAATAGAAAATGGCTTAAGAGTGGTGAAAATGAGACCCAGTAGGGGGGATAGGAAGCAGTGAGCGGAGGTCTCACGTGCGTAGCCCTGTTGGTGTCGATTGAGGACCGAGTCGTGTGCGGGCCTGCTGAACAAGTATCGAACAATACCGAATGGCATACTAACATAAGCAGGAAACCGATGTAATTGGTTAAACTGGGTGCCGAGGTTTACCCAACCGTAAATAGGAGTGGGTTGAGGGTAGCAAGGTGTAAATCTGCCGGTGGGCACAGTCACGCTCCACGCGGGGACCTCCTGCCCGTTACGGATGGACCGGTTCAGTATTTGGGTTTCCTTTGAAAGGTTGTTGCATACAACAGAGTAGGAAGAGGTGTGGAATCACGCTTCTGAAAGTGGGTGTATGTGACGTGTTGTCCGGGTGTCTCCTGATTGCAATCACTGTCCCTCGCGGTTATTTGAGTACCGCTTGTTCTGTTCTGTGACGTAGTAAGAAGAAAAATAAGCCAGATGAATGATAATATGCTGTGCTGAATCATTAATGTTTTGGAAACTATGTCTGCTGTACATGTAGAGCTAATTAAGTTTATTTTCCACTTTGGGCATCACAACATCGGGGGAAAGCGTTTCTTGTTTGATTGTGGACTTCCGAGGTGGGGGCTGCCTAAGGCTTATAAATCTGTTGCTATAAATCTGAAAGTAAGGATCAACATGTAGGTGTGTCTTTATTGCAAAGTCCTTTTCCTATCTTACACATCATTGCATGTAGAGTTCCATGTCTAGGGTTGTCGGTTAAGACTTGCTGAGCCATCGTGCTCATGGTTGCAATATTTGAGCTGTGTGCAGGTGAGAGTTAAGAGAAAGGTTCCGAGGATGAGGCGATGCACCCGTCGGGGTACATGGCCGAGCTGGAGCCCTGCACGCCGCCGTGATCTCCGGTTCCATGCTGCTAGTGTGTAGCGTCCCCGGGCTGGACGGCTGCACTTTTGCCTAGATAGGAGTAGAGAGTAGCTATGTACAAACTTCCTCTATATAGTTAAGCTTTTGTAAAAAGAATTCCGCTGTTTTATATCAAATAAAAGTTTGTATGTTGTTCTTAATTCTTTTTGTCTGTGCTGTTGGGTGCCGCATCGCACGGCACCACCCTATGCGATCCTTGAGTGGGTGAACCACGGAGTGGTCCCCACAGTCATGGTATCAGAGCCGCATTGGGAATAGCACGCTCGAAAAGAGCCTATTTTGAAAATTTAGAAGTAGTCGAGTGAGGATTAGTCATTAAGCCCACATAAGGTCTATGATAGTAGTAGATATTATGGTGAAAATGCTAACATACTTGCTATACCTTCTGTAACAACGTTCGGACGTCAGGTAAGAGGTAAGTTACGCCACCACAGGCGGATCAATTGCGGTAACTCGCCATACGAGTAATAGTATGGAATGGTATACTGTGGCTTGGCATGGTAGTTAATATGAGTCTCTGAACCTCTCTATGGTTCTGGGAGCATATGAAAACGCTGATCTCCAGCGTGCTTTAGGCAAAAGTGAGAATACCCCATCGTGTGGTAAGCAACACGATAGTATGCAACTCTTGAACGTTCAATGTTCAAAGGGCCTTACGCAGCGCTCATCATCGGCGTGCCTCAACGGTCATGAGGCAGTAGGTGGTATTCGTTGGGTTGATAAAATTCCCAACCGTGACGACCCGTTCGCGCTCTACTCAGGTTCCCCGTCGTGTGGTGTGAAAACACGACCATGTACCTTGAGACGTGACTTGAGTCAAGGACGATCAGTATGACAATGATACGGATCATATGTTTTTATTATGATATGGAACTGCCTGAAATGTCAAAAACCTTCGTGTGCACCATTATTGTGTGGTTTTATGCAGGTACATTAACGGCGTTAGTGCATAATGTTTAGCAACCGTTTGTGAGTGATGTTCTTAGTTCCACCATTTGACACGTATATGCCTGAATACCGGCTTAGGATTTATTTCTTTAGTGAGGCAACGTAGTACCGAAATAAGTTATTAGTTGCATAGAAGGAAATTTTTAAAGAAAAGCATCAAAATGAAGTTTAGCATTCCATTTAGGGGTTATTGAACTTCCATATTGAACTAAGAGTAAATTGGGAGTGTAGATTCATTTCCAAAGACTTAGGAACAATCTCCCCTGTTTTCGGCAGAAACTTTGCTGAACTTAAACAGGATAAAACTTAATATTGGTTGAACCAATGGGGGTGTGGGATACCATTCTGGAAAGGTTTTGAAGTCCTCTACAACTTTTCTTTAGAGCTCCAGTACCTAATCTCCCTCCAAATGGATGAAAATCTCAGATGAGTAGGTACTGTCAAGAGACAGGGCAGACCAAAATGCTCTCAGGAATTTTCTGTATTTCGACCACAACTTCCTGTAGAGAAATTTCTAAGAGCCAAATAAGACATTGTTGGAAAGTATAGGAAATCTACTACAACTTTGTAGTTCAGTGTTTTCCTAGATTGAGGGCAGAAATAGATGGAATTTTGCGAACAACACAGCAACTTGCAAAGGAGGTGCTATCAAAATTCCTGAGAAAATTCTGTCAACTTTTAGAAGTCATAACTCATAAACTAGGAAGTCTATGGAGTCAAATAAATACAATCTGATTCCTTTTTGAGTCTACTACAACTTTGTTGTTGAACTCTACTCCAGATTTTGCCTCCAAGGTGGTCAAAACAGTTGAATTATCCAGACTGGTCAGCTGGACCAGAAACTGGACAGAACACCATGTTGAAGTTTTTCAACCAAAACATTTAGTTTCACCTTTTGATATACAGAGGCTGTTGTAAAACAGCGAGTGGGAAAAGTTATGCATTCGACATATCACTTCGAGCAGGTACATGTTTGGGGTCCAGTACAATAGCGAGGAATTACGCATGCTAACACACTTAACATCCCGTGGCGACCCACGATGGTCGAAATGAACTTTTAACCCATAAAGTTCAATACTTTGGAACTCGATCGTGTGACACGGTCCAGGGATGTATATGTTGTATAAAGTTTATACTTTATCCATATGTGTGATTGTTATGCGTATTATTTATTCCATTCTCGCACTACTATTGTATACACTGGATGAACTAAACCAACATGTGCTGATCGTTTGAATGGTATGAATGCAGAATGGTGCGTACACGGTCAATGCAAGAGGAGGGAGGTCCAAGTCAGGTTTGTGGTGATGAGTCTCCACCTCCGGAGCAAACCACGACGCAGCAACAACATCCTCCTCCACCGCCAGAACTTCCAAGGAATCTTGCGGAGGTTCTCGCCGCAGTGCTCGGCTCGCGCGACGAGCAAACCGAGTTGCTTCGGATGCTAGTTCAGCAGAATGCATCCCGTCCAGGAGGGCGCCAAGACAATGGGCAACGACAGCCCCAACAAAGTTCATATTTAGAATTCCTGGCGACCCATCCACCGGTCTTCACGGAGGCCGAAGAGCCGTTGGAGGCGGACAGCTTCATCCGCACTCTTGAAGCAAAGTTCGGTTTACTTCAGTGTACCAAACACCAAAAGATGCTGTATGCAGCACAACAGCTTCAAGGGGAAGCCGGTACATGGTGGGCGAACTACATCGCCTCATTACCGGCTGGCCATGCTGTCACATGGACGGAGTTCCAGGAGGCGTTCCGCGCCTACCATATACCTCCCGGTGTTATGAAAAGGAAGCTCCAGGAGTTCCTGGCGGTACGACATGGCGAGAAGAGTGCTCATGAGTACTCCAGGTTATTCAACCGCCTGGCACAGTATGCGCCAGGAATCGTGAAAACAGAGGAAGACAAGCGCAACGCATTCTTCCGGGGCCTGAATTCCAAAATGAAGGTCCATCTCACCCAAAGCAATCGTGGCACATTCAACGACCTTGATAATGCCGCGATTCTACAAGAGAATGCTCAGCGTGAGCCCAGTTCTGATAAGAGGAAATGCAGCACACTGACGAGCAGCAGTGGTGGAGCGCAACAAAAATACCGCGTGGTGTATGGCTCACCATCCGGTCAGAGATGGCAGCCACCGGCGCGACCGTCTCAGCTTCGCGGTCGGCAATATAATGCGCCAGGCTTCTGACCAACGTATTCACCACAGCAACAGCAGCAGCAAAGGATGGTCCCGCGTGCGTCTCAGTTTCAACCGCGTGCACCGGGATTTCGTCCTCAAGTCGGAGGGACCCTGACACCTTACACGTGCTTCACGTGTGGCCGTGTCAGGCATATTTCGAGGGACTTCCCCGAGCCGCGATAGCGCAGCGGTGCAGCACCGTATCAGGGTGCTAATCAGCCCCGCAATCAGCCCAAGAAACCAGCACCAAAACCCGGCACCGTCCACCACTTAGCCATCGATGATGTGTCAGAAGGCGAACCCGTCCTCGCGGGTACGTTTTCTTATTTAGATCATCCCGTAGTCATACTTTTTGACTCTGGTGCCACCCGTAATTTCATAAGTCAGTCTTATGTTATTAAATATCAACTGCCTATCGTTCCCACAAATAATTCATACTTGATATGTTCTCCGGGTGGGAAAATAATAGCTGACAGAATGGTCTATAGAGCACCATTACAATGGGTGGGAATCTATATCCGACTTCTCTAATCATATTAGAGAGTCAGAAACTTGATGTCATTTAAAGAATGTCATGGCTACATCGCCATGGTGCTGTTCTTGACATCGTTCCACGTGTGGTTCGTTTAAACTCTCCACTTCATGAATCACATGTTCTTGTTCTTGACCGTTCGGTTCAGGAAACTCCAGCCACATATAACACTGAAGCCACAAAACTTGAGGATATTCGTGTGGTCCGTGAATACCTGGATGTCTTTCCGTATGATCTCCCGGGCATGCCACCTGAAAGGGATGTCGAGTTCAAGATCGAACTTGTACCTGGGACGACACCGATCTCACGGAGACCGTACAAGATGGCTCCGAATGAGCTGGCTCAACTGAAGGAGCAGCTCAACGATTTAATGAAGAAGGGTTTCATTGGACCGAGTTCCTCGCCATGGGGATGCTTGGCGCTGTTTTTGAAGAAGGATGAAACCTTGAGGTTGTGTGTGGACTACCGACCTCTCAACGCCGTCACCATCAAGAATAAATATCCACTGCCCCGCATTGATATTCTCTTCGATCAACTTGTGGGTGCGAGTGTATTTTCAAAGATGGATCTTCGCTCTGGATATCATCAAATCAAGATCCGAGCGGAGGGTATTCCAAAGACGGCCTTCTCGATGAGATATGGGTTGTATGAATACCTCATCATGTCCTTTGGTCTCACCAACGCCCCGGCACACTTCATGTATCTCATGAACTCAATGTTCATGCAAAAGTAGGACAAGTTTGTGGTGGTGTTCATAGACGACATCTTGGTTTACTCCAAGTCTGAAGAAGAACATGCCAAACACTTGCATATCATGCTTCAACGATTGCGAGACCATAAGCTTTATGCCAAGTTCAGTAAGTGCGAGCTTTGGATCAGCCAAGTGCCATTTCATGGTCATATTATTTCTGCGGAAGGCATTGCAGTTGATACAAGCAAAATTGAACAAGTGCTGAAATGGAAGTCCCCCACATCAGTCCACGAAGTCAGGAGTTTCCTTGGGTTAGCAGGATATTACGGGAGATTCATACCGAATTTCTCCAAGCTTGCTAAGCCGATGACTGAACTGTTGAAGAAGGGGATCAAATATGTTTGGAGCTCAGCTTGTGAAGAAGCTTTCCAAGCATTAGTGAAACATCTTACAACAGCCCTGGTGTTAGCTCAACCGGATACAACCAAGCCCTTCGACGTATATTGTGATGCGTCCGGTATCGGGCTCGGCTGTGTATTGATGCAAGGAGGAAGAGTGGTCGCCTATGGCTCACGTCAACTTCGTAACCACGAGCAGCACTATCTGACTCATGATCTTGAGCTCGCTTCTGTGGTGTTGGCCTTGAAAATGTGAGGCACTATTTACTTGGGAACTTAGTGCACCTCTACACCGACCACAAGAGTCTGAAGTATATATTCACTGAAAAGGAGTTGAATATGCGGCAACGGAGATGGCTAAAACTGATCAAAGACTATGAGATCGAGATTCACTACCATCCCGGAAAGGCAAACATGGTTGCTGATGCCTTATGCCGCAAATCTCATGTCAACAATCTGACCATCACCCCACTTGAAGAGGAGGAGCTGAGTCTATAATTGGTTCCATATGGGGCATTATATAATCTTGCTCTCGTCCCTACCGTACGAGAGGAGATTATGGAAGCCCAGAAGAAAGACATGGGAATTTCGCACATTCGGAGAAGAAAGAAGAATGGCGAAATGAAATGCTTCCGAAGGGATGAACACGGTACTCTATGGTTTAAAGATCGTATAGTGGTACCCCGTGACATGAAGCTTCGGAAGAAGATATTGGACGAAGCTCATTTATCCAAGTATTCTATTCATCCAGGCAGCAACAAGATGTACCAGGATCTGAAAACCAGGTTTTGGTGGATACGGATCAAAAGAGAAATTGCAAAGTACGTATCTGAATGTGATACGTGTCGGCGCGTGAAGGCCGACCATATGCGTAAAGCCGGACATCTGCAACCATTTAACATTCCGGCGTGGAAGTGGGAGGATATCAGCATGGACGTCATTGCTGGTTTACCTCTCACATGACACAAGCATGATTAGATTTGGGTTATAGTCGATCGACTAACCAAGTCGGCTCATTTCATTCCTGTACATACAAGTTACGTGGCCAAGCAATATGCGGGGCTGTATATTGCAAGGATCTTGTGCTTGCACGGTGTTCCCCGCTCTATTATTTCAGATCGCGGTGCGCTGTTCGTCAATCAGTTTTGGGAACAGCTGCACGCATCATTGGGGACCAAACTGATCCGAAGCTCCCCGTATCACCCACAGACGGATGGTCAAACTGAACGGGTGAATCAAGTGCTTGAAGACATGCTACGCGCTTGTGCCATCCACCACGGCAAGAATTGGGACGATCATTTGCCGTTGGCGGAGTTTTCTTACAACAATGGCTATCAAGCTAGCATCAAGATGGTGCCGTATGAAGCTCTCTACGGCTGGAAATGCCGCACACCTCTCAACTGGTGCGAGTCCGGCGAGCGAGTTATCTACGGCATTGAACTTGTGAATAAGGCTGAAGAACGAGTGCCAGTAATACAAGCCGATCTCAAGGCTGCTCAATCTCGTCAGAAGAGCTATGCGGATAAAAGACGCCGCCCTCTCCTCATCGACATCGGGGACCATGTTTATGTCCGTGTGTCTCTGATGAAGGGAGTTCATCGTTTCAGAGTGAAGGGTAAACTTGCGCCACGGTTCATTGGTCCGTTCGCTGTCATTGAAAAATGCGGACCCGTGGCCTATCGCTTGGATTTACCGGCATCGCTCGCAGGAATTCACAACGTCTTCCATATCTCTCAGCTGAGGAAGTGCCTCAAACCCTCGGCTGAAATCCGCACTGAATACATAGAAGTCCTTCAACCGGACCTCACGTACATGGAGTATCCAATCTGGATTATCGATGAAAAGACTAGTGCCATAAGAAACCGGAACTTATGGTTCTACAGGGTCTTGTGGAGTAACCATACTGCTGATGAGGCGACATGGGAAAGCGAGGAATATCTACGAACCAATTATCCGGACTTGCTAGCATCATATACCCGGTAAAGTTTCCCCACTTCGCATTTATTTTGGGAATCTCGGGACGAGATTCTTTTTAAGTGGGGAGGGATGTAAAATCCCCAAAAAGTGATAGCAAGAAAAATTCAGCTCATGTACACATAGGAAAAATGAGGGGGATTTAAAACTTTGAGTTATAATAGTGTGAGTTCAAAGTGGTGATTCAAACTTCCCAAACTTCCAAACTGTAACAACCTCAATTTCATATTCATGCATTGCATATAGAAAAACATTATAAAAGAAATAGAAATGGGAAAGAATCATAAAAATGGGAGAAAGATAGCTGAAAAGAGCCAATTCCAATTCGCCGAGGAGCGCTGTCGACACTTCCCGCAGCCTGCTGGCCACTTGGCGTCTTCGGAGCTCACCCTGCGGAGGTGACGAGATCCTTAAGCCGTTTTTCTCCTGTGCGCGCTGGAATACTCAGTACTGAGGAAACCGACACGATTTCTTCCATGTTGACACCGCACCCAAACCAATTGGAGATAAGTTGTTAAGATCCAAAATAAATTGAATAGGACTTTTATTTGAATTCCAATCGGAGTAGGACTCTTCTTTATCCCTTTATAAATAGAACCCGAAAACCCCCTTGGCCGTAACACGTTTTCCCAAGTTGACAACTTAGAGGCCCTAGCCCCCAAATCGCTGAGTTAACCCCCTTCGCCGGAGTTCAGCCACCGGTTAGACCGCCGACGAGTCCCGTCACGCTCGCCATCGCCGGAAGAGAGCCAACAATCTGTACTTCTGCCATTGCTAGGAGGAAGGCCGAGGTAGGTCTTCGTTACCATCTTACGACATCATCGCGGTTTCTACACATCTGTTTTCTTCGAACAGAAGCTTTTTCGTGTGGACAGATCACGTGTTGATCGGTTTTTGACGGTGAAATTGATCTAGATCTTGAGTCAAGATCATCACCAAGTCCACACTTGATCCTTACACCTTTGTTCACCATAAAGCCCCATGCAAGCTATTAAAACACGCAAGAACACGACCAAACTGGTTTAATAAAACGCACCATAGGATTTGCATCCATCTACATCATTGCCTCTTGAGTAAAGTTTGTGCATGATGTTTGATTGCTATAATTTTGTATGTGTGTGGTCGTGAGTAGAAGGACAAGCTCAGGAAGCTATCTACGAAGGACTACAGCACCAAGACTTCAAGACACATGAGCAACAAAAGCCACAGTAACAAGGCAAGTGCCCCTTGACCATATTGATCCCATGATTTGGAAACTGTTTTGTTTGCGAAAACATGTATGCTTGAGTCAACTTGATGGGAAACCCTTTTGTAGGAGTTTACTAGTTTTGTTAACCATCCTTGTTGCCGGGAAAGTTTATGAGTCGGGTATGGTCGTTTTTCCTTTTTGCTTCGCTTAAGCTACGGGATTACGGGAAGGCGAAGTAGAACATGTCTAAGTACTGCACTCATATGAATAATGATAATGAGAACTTAATGATTATAATGAGCATAGAATCGGGAGAGATCTAGGAAAGCTTGGTTCGTGGATGTGGTAGAATGAGATGGTGGTTTACTTGCCGTAGATCTAAGGACCGGTTCATTTCAGCACATGCCAGGAAAACAGTGCCACCACAAGGCCAAATATGGGTGCGGCTTAGCTGACTAATTAGGTAAGTTGCTAGATTGTTATGGACCGTGGAAGACGTGGGGAATGGGAGTCGAGAGTGGACTGCCCTGGGAACTGCATGGCACAAGAGGGGGCCCGTAGGCGGGAGAATGGTGATTCGAGCCTGCTGGTGAAACCTTAGTGAGTCCATACATCTAGTAGCCCCTTTGTAAAGGCTATTTTGTGATCTCTTGGCCATACACCGACGGTTGTGTACTGGTATAATGGAGGTTCTGCAGTCGCCGACGGGTGACGAAATCACAATCTTGTGGGTAAAGTGGTGCCACCTCTTAAGAGTGTAAAACTATCATGATAGCCGTGCTTACGGTCACGAGCGCCTGGCCAACTCACATGATTAGAGGGAGGGATGGATGTTCGGTATGGTTTTGGTATGGTTATTGAGATTGGTTTCGGGACTGTTGAGTCATGAAAATGAGTTTGGTTTTCGGTTATATGATTATGAGATTGATATGAACATGAGATGGTTATTATGAGCATGAGATAAAGTTGAGAAAGATTAATGGTTGGTTGAGACATGAAAAGAGGTGAATTATGAAGGAGGTATCTTGCAGTTTTACTTAAAAGTATGTTGGGATTAAATTCACTTAAAGATAGTTGTTGTTTTATCATGTTTGTGAAATAAACTTTGCTTTCTGCAATAAGCCTTTTTATTCTCTACCTTGTTGTAAGCTACATGTCATACTTTTCCCGCACTTGTTGAGTACGACATGTACTCACCCTTGCATTATCATACAAACATCAGTAACAGGAGAGGAGTACTTCAGAGATCATGTGGAGTACTAGGCGTGCGAACTACCATTAACTTGCCTGTGGAGTTGGAGATGGAGACGCTGCTGTTTAGTTTTGCTTCCGCTATCGTTTAGAGACTTCCGCTGCTAGAATTAGTTAGACTTCCGCTGCAAGAATAAGTTAAAGATTCATGTAATAAAGTACTTAAACACTATTTATTCGTGGTTATATTCTGAATTCAGTTTGTTGATTACATGTGTATGTGTGATGAACATCCTGGGTACACATATGCATTAGCTGGGTTCCGTTTTCACGGGACCGGGCGTCACACAAACATGGAGATCTAAATGCATAATGTGGATCTTCATATTTCAAATATTCAACCTTCCAAATTTCCTCCACATTTGAATTAGCAGCTATGCCAAAAATCAGAAACTTTGGAGTTGGTTTGCTATGTTTTTGGAACAATACAAAAAGGAGAATTCAAATTCAAATGACCAAACACAATTCAAACTTCACACCAGAATTCAAATCAGTTTGGATTCAACTTTTCAAACCATGACTTTGGGAGGAAGCAAAGGAGTTAATTTGGGGACAAATGGGAAAATATCAAAGGAGCATTAGGTGGGAGGGGGCCCACTGGTCAGTCACCACAGAGGCAAAGTCTCTGTTTTCACTCGGCTCTTCACACGCAGGCGCCAGCTCCTGACTAATTCCTCCGCCCGACGTCTCCACCGAGCTGGTTCCTCGTTGCTCCCGACGTCGGTTCGTGCGCGTGGGTGCTCAAAGCGGCCGCCAAGTGCATCCTCTGCTCTTATCCCCATTACACGCAGCTTCTACACGGTCTGCTCGAACTCTCGCGGACACAAACCCCTCCGGCGGAAGAACCTTCCGGCTCATCGATGCCTGGCGAGCTCGGTGTGCCTCTCGCACGACTGAGCCACGGTAACGTTGCACCAGGTTCCCTGCCTGCTCTCCGAAGTCTTAAGCAGACGCCAGCACCGGTGGTTGGCTCCTACGAGCTGGAATTTCCTTCAGAGTCCCGGTGTTGATCACCTCTGCGCCGCACCGTCGCCCAACGGATTTACATCCTCTTCCGATCAAACAAAAGGTTTCTGAGGTGCGTTAGGAAACCTTCTTCCTTCCCTCCAACCAGTTCCTGCCTTCTTAGCTCCGGCACCGAGTAATTTGAAGTTTGGCGCCAGCGGTTCTTTGGAAACCCGAGGACTCTTCGGGGAAATTCGTCGTGCTCCCGGTAGCTCCATGCTAGATGAGCTTAGAGTAGCTCCTGCACACGCTGGCACACCTCTCCGAAGTCCTAGCAGCTCAAATGATCAAGTAAGGATATCGGGCACCGAGTTTTTGTCGCCGCCGTCGTGTTGTGGGCTCGGGTCACCGGTGAGGTCCCCTCTCCGGTGGTTTTCATGGAGAGCGGGCTATGGGTCGACGTTCTCCAGGTGACACTGGTGCTTTTAGAGCAAACCCTAGCCCAAAAGACCCACCGTCGAGTGAGAACGAGGTCGCCGAAGTGAGGTTCGACATGATCGCCGGTGCGAGCACCGTTACGGCCGTTGTCATCCGCTCCCGACCCCACCATCGTGTTCATCATGGTGTAGAACTCACAGGTGGCGAGTTTGGGGAAGTTCGGACCACGGGAACCCCGTCCCAGCGAGCTTCGCCGGCGTCGCCGCAGTGGGAGACGCGGGCAGCGCGAGGAAGAAGAAGGAGGACCGGGTCCCACCGGTCAGCCTCTGCACCGCGCGGGGATCGGCCTGTGGCACCGGATTGGGTGCGGCTGCGTGGGAAATAACCCCGTGGCCTCAGTGTTGCCATCATCTGAGTGGACAGCACCACGGGTGGGGCCCACAGCCAGGATTTAAACATTTCTTCAATTTCCAGATTTAGTGCAAACTTCAAAGGACCATAACTCTCAGTAGGAATGTCCAAAATTTGTGAAACAAATTTTGCTGGATTCCCCTCAGTCAGTACTTTGCAGAAATGCAATGAAATTGATCTGAGGATCTATTGAAATTTGTCCAAAATTCAACAAAATTAAATATTTGGGAATTAATTCCAGAAGATCCCTGTTATGGAATTTCTTCAAATTTAGCTAGGAGGTTCCTTATGATATTACTGATCTCCAGTAAAAATTTGAGCTTCATGGGAGTTCATTTGCTAGGCCAAATTGCCTTCCAAAGTTCAGCCCTTATTTGAAAATTTAAATTTAAACAGAAACTTTTCAGAACTCCTGTCCAACTTCAAAAATTCATATCTATCTGTTGGTAGCTCTACAAATGGTGAAACAAATTTTGTTAGAACCATGGAGACTTACCCTAATTACATCCTCCACTTTTAGCCATGTCAAAACTCCAGATTTGGGCTTAAAATTCAGAGAACCCTTGTACTTGTGGGAATTTTGGAGACCACAAGGTGTAATGAAAATTCTCCAAATTTTGCTTAGATCATCCTTAGAGTCTAGTATCCACTGTAAAAATTCCAAAGGCAATTAAGGAACATAAATAGCAGTAGCTGTGAATAGAAGTTCAATTCTTATAAGTCCTTAATACTTATACATATATTTTGCTACATTTCATTTAGTGACCTAAGTTGAGGACGCACCTGAGCCTTTGGACGTCCTCCCACCAGAAGTTGACTTCCCATCTAACTCACAACCAGGCAAGCCCCGGTTTGCATTTAAGTACTTTTGCAAATTCTTTATTTGTATCACTTATGTCTAGGGTGAATGCTTGCATTAGAGTTAGGGTGATTGAAACCCCACTTGCATAACCTTTTAAATCCTATGGAGGGTTGGGTAGTTTACAGACTCGACGAGTAGAGAATGCCATGCTAATATGCTTAGGATCTCGGTAGAAGTCGAGTAGTGGGAATCTACTCGCGAGGTAAGGCTTTATCACACGGTTTGGTCAGAATAGAAAATGGCTTAAGAGTGGTGAAAATGAGACCCAGCAGGGGGGATAGGAAGCAGTGAGCCGAGGTCTCACGTGCGTAGCCCTGTTGGTGTCGATTGAGGACCGAGTCGTGTGCGGGCCTGCTGAACAAGTATCGAACAGTACCGGATGGCATACTTACATAAGCAGGAAACCAATGTAATTAGTTAACCTGGGTGCTGAGGCTTACTCAACCGTAAATAGGAGTGGGTTAAGGGTAGCAAGGTGTAAATCTGCCGGTGGGTGCAGTCACACTCCACGCGGGGACCTCCTGCCCGTTACGGATGGACCGATTCGGTATTTGGCTTTCCTTTGAAAGGTTGTTGCATACAACAGAGTAGGAAGGGGTGTGGAATCACGCTTCTGAAAGTGGGTGTATGTGACGTGTTGTCCGGGTGTTTCTTGATTGCAATCACTGTCCCTCGCGGTTATTTGAGTACCACTTGTTCACTGTTCTGTGACGTAGTAAGAAGAAAAATAAGCCAGATGAATGATAATATGCTGTGCTGAATCTTTAATGTTTTGGAAACTAAGTCTGCTGTAGGTGTAGAGCTAATTAAGTTTATTTTGCACTTTGGGCATCACCACATCGGGGGAAAGTGTTTCTTGTTTGATTGTGGACTTTCGATGTGGGGGCTGCCTAAGGCTTATAAATCTGTTGCTATAAAATTGAAAGTAAGGATCAACATGTAGGCGTGTCTTTATTGCAAAGTCTTTTTCCTATCTTACACATCCTTGCATATAGAGTTCCATGCCTAGGGTTGTCGGTTAAGACTTGTTGAGCCATCGTGCTCACGGTTACAATATTTGAGCTGTGTGCAGGTGAGAGTTATGAGGAAGGTTCTGAGGATGAGGCGATGCCCCGTCGGGGTACACGGCCGAGCTGGAGCCCTGCACGCCGCCGTGATCTCCGGTTCCGTGCTGCTACTGTGTAGCGTCCCCGGGCTGGACGGCTGCACTTTTGCGTAGATAGGAGTAGAGAGTAGCTATGTGTATACTTCTGCTGTATAGTTAAGCTTTTGTAAAAAGACTTCTGCTGTTTTATATCAAATAAAAGTTTGTATGTTGTTTTTAATTCTTTTCGTGTGTGCTGTTGGGTGCCGCATCGCACGGCACCACCCTATGCGATCCTGTAGTGGGTGAACCACGGGGTGGTGCCCACAGAGGGGTGGGCGGCTAGGGGGGAGTTATATTTATAAGGGGGAAAAGAGCTAGGGTGGCTAGGATTTTAGCAATCAAATATCCAATGGCTGAGATTTAATTTTAAAAGAGGTGGGATCTAGGGGCTGGGATTTTATTATTTATTTTCCACCAATGGCTAGGATCTAATTAGAAAATAAAAGCCCACAAGAGTCCAAAGCGGGGGGGGGGGGGGGGGGGGGGTGGCTAGGGTTCCCCCCCTAATGCGTTGCGGCCAAGGTGGTGGGACCAATTAGGGTTCCCCATCCTAATTTGGTGTGGCCAAATTGGGGGGAAAATACCCCTATGGCAATTTTGGGGAATTTAGGGAAAATCAGTAAAATTGGGAAAATTTGGAAAATTAGGGGAGGGGAATTTGGGGAAAATTAAGGTGGCCCAATTTGGCTTTTTTATTTATTTTTCTTTTTAGTTTTATTTCTTTTATTTTTCTATTTATTTTCATTATTTTCCATTTCTATTTAATTTTATTATTTTATTTGCTTCTATATTCCTCTATTTATTTCTTCTTCTTTTAAATGCTTCTCTATATGAAAAATGTATGCAATGCATGGTATTGAAATTGAGGGTGTTACAAACCTACCCCCTTAAAATGAATCTCGTCCTCGAGATTTGATAGAGTGGAGAAAAGATGAGGGAATTCCGCCTTGAGATCTTCCTCACGTTCCCATGTAGTTTCGGCTTCCGTATTATGGCTCCACTACCAACGGATCACTTTATTCCTCGTGACCCATTTCTTTACGTCCAAGATTTTGACGGGTTA
This sequence comes from Neostapfia colusana, assembly GCA_030760725.1. Classification (NCBI taxonomy): domain Eukaryota; kingdom Viridiplantae; phylum Streptophyta; class Magnoliopsida; order Poales; family Poaceae; genus Neostapfia; species Neostapfia colusana. The sequence continues at coordinate 77,385,864 of JASWHV010000010.1, read as the reverse complement.
TTCCGCGTAGGTCAGATCCTCTTGAAGCTCTAGCTCATCCATCGGTACTTGTTCTTCCAGTACCCTTAAGCACTTCTTGAGGATACGTGAAACACGTCGTGCACGTCGGAGAGGTGCGTTGGCAGCTCTAGTTGATAGGCTACCTCTCCTCGCTTGCCCAAAATCTTGAATGGCCCGATGTAGAGAGGTGCTAACTTGCCTTTGACGTTGAACCATCGTTGGCCTCGGATAGGCGACACCTTAAGGTACACGAAGTCTTCAACTTCGAAGGTCAATCTTCTTCGCCTATTGTCCGCATAACCCTTTTGTCGTGACTGAGCGTCCTTCAAGTTTTCACGTATCATTTGTACTTGCTTTTTGGCGTCTTGCAGCACTTCGGGTCCAAATACTTGGCATTCTCCGGTCTCATTCCGGAACAGCGGTGTTCAGCACCATCTACCATACAATGCTACCAAGGGTGACATCTTCCAGCTGGCTTGATAACTGTTGTTGTATGAGAATTCAGAAAACGGCAAGCTCTTATCCCAACTACACCCATGTTTCAAGGTGCAAGCTCTCAACATGTCTTCCAAAATCTGATTTGTCCTCTCAGTTTGCCTGTCGGTTTGCGGGTGATATGCGGAGCTGAAATGTAACCGTGTACCCTTGGCTTCATGCAGCTTCTTCCAGAACCTAGAGGTAAATTGAGAACCTCGATCTGAAACTATCCTCTTTGGAACTTCATGGTGACACACGATTTGCTCCATATAAGCTCGGCTAGTTGTGCCACGGTGTATTTGGTTCTAACAGGAATGAAGTGGGCTTTTTTTGTCAATCGGACCATGAAAACCCAAATAGAGTCGTAGCCGGACTGAGTACAGGGCAACCCGACTATGAAATCCATGCTGATGCCTTCCCACTTCCACTCGGGTACTTTCAATGGATGCAATAATCAAGCGGGTCTTTGATGTTTTGCCTTCACTCATTGGCACGTGTCGCATAGGGCAACATATTCAGCGATATCCCCTTTCATACCATCCCACCAATAGCATGTTTTCAGGCCCTTGTACATCTTGGTACAGCCGGGGTGTATGGAATAAGGCGAGTAATGTGCCTCCTTCAGTATCGTGTCACGAATGTGCTTCACGTTAGGCACACAAATCCTTTTCTCTAACCAAAGCATTCCACTCTCGTCATCCTTGAACTCCTTATCTATGCCTTGTTGGATTCTTTCCTTGATTTTCTTGATTTCCTCATCCGTTGATTGGCCATCTCGCATTTCTTGTTCCAGCATTGAGTTCAGTTCTATCACCTCCATCTCGTTCAAGAACCCGAGATGTAACCGTTCAAACTCCTTACGCAGCTCGGGTGGCAGCTCCCGAACCGTGAGTTGGTGACATGCTCCTTTTTTTCTCAATGCATCAGCTACTACATTGGCCTTTCCGAGGTGATAGTTGATTCCAACATTATAATCCTTGATGAGTTCCAACCATCGACGTTGCCTCAAATTCATATCCGTTTGCGTGAATATATACTTGAGGCTTTTGTGATCCGTGTATATCTCACATCGGTGACCAAGGATGTAATGCCTCAAAATCTTCAAGGCATGTACCATGGTTGCAAGTTCTAAGTCATGTGTGGGGTAATTCAGCTCACGTTTCTTTAATTGCCTCGATGCATAGGCAACCACTTGTCCTTCTTGCATAAGTACACATCCAAGCCCTTGTCTTGATGCGTCACAATATATATCAATATTCTTGCTCACGTCCGGCAATACCGAAACCGGCGATGTTGTTAATCTCTTCTTTAGCTCCTCAAAGCTGTGTTGACATGCTTGTGTCCACAGAAATGCTTTTCCCTTCATCAGCAATTCCATCATAGGCTTCGCTATTTTGGAGAAATCCTTGATGGACCGGCAGTAGTATCCAGCCATCCCAAGGAAACTCTGAATATCCCTCATATTCTGCGGTTGGTTCCACTTCAAAACATCTCTCACTTTTCCGGGATCAACCAATACTCCTCCCTCAGAGATGATGTGGCCTAGGAACGATATCTTTTTTAACCAAAATTGACACTTGCTGAACTCAAGATACAATTGATGCTCTCGCAGTTTCTGCAACGTCAATCTCAAGTGTTCTTAATGTTCTTCCTCGCTTTTTGAATACACCATGATGTTGTTGATGAAAACCGCGACGAACTTGTCCAAGAATTCCATGAAGACCTTATTCATGAGGTACATAAAGTATGTGGGTGCATTCATCAACCCAAATGACATAACGGTATATTCATACGAACCATACCTTGTTCAAAATGCAGTCTTGGGTATGTCGAAGGGCTTAATCTTGGAGATCGACCGAAGATCAATTTTCGAGAAAATTCGGGCACCATTAATTTGATCAAATAAGTCCTCTATGCGGGGCAGCGGGTATTTATTCTCGATCGTCACTTCGTTGAGAGACCTATAGTCCACACACATCCTTTGGGTTCCATCTTTCTTGTCTACGAAGAGCATGGGGGCTCTCCACGGTTACGATCTTGGGCGTATAAAGCTCTTTTCTAGCTGCACCTGAATTTTCCTCTTGAGCTCCACTAATTCATTAGCAGTCATCCTATATGGACTCTTTGCTATAGTTGCAATTCCGGGTACTAAATCAATGGCAAATTCAATGTCCCGGTTAGGTGGCATACCTGGAAGTTCTTCCGGGAACACATGTAGATATTCTTGAACCACCGGAATGCTTTCCAATGTCGCTTCTTCGATGTGGTTCAGCACTGCCTTCTCCATTGTAGGTTGGGCTGCCTCAAACTCAATACGAGTACCGTGCTCACTCGTTAACTGCACAACCCTCTGAGCACATTGAATACTCTGTTGTACATGCTTAACCAATCCATTCCAAGTATTATGTCAATCCCTTGGGAATCCAAGATAATAAGGTTGGCAAGAAAGTCTACACCCCTTATTTTAAGTCTTACTTTCGTACATACAATATTAGTCCTCATCTCTCCACCGGGAGAATTAACAAACATAGTTTGTTTCATGTGGGATATGGGCAGGTTATTCTTAGCAACATACATGGATGAGATGAATGAATGCGATGCTCAGGAATCAAATAAAACAGGTGCTGGGTTGGAGTTGGCAAGAAACATTCCAATCACGACATCCTCAGCTTGTTGTGCTTTCTCAGCGGAGACGCGATTCACATTGCCACGAGCATAGTTCTGCTGTCCATGATTACCTTGCATAGCTCCTCCATTCGGCCGTGGGTTCTGCTTAGGTGTGTTGCTCGGCTGTCCAAGGCCTTTCTTCGGGCAGTGACATGCAAAGTGTCCCGCCTCTCCAAACGAAAAGCATGCCTTGTTGCCCATAACAGCAGGAATGTTGCGGCGAGGCTGGTTTTGAGCATAGGCGCCCATGTTGGGACAGGGCGTAGGAGGCATAGGCAAACGTGATGCTTGCATAACAGGACATTGCTGTGGTGGCTGATTAGAGCGAGGTGGATTTGCAGGGCTGAAAGTAGAAGCGGACGAGCCACAGTGTGGTGCAGCTGGCGGCATGAAGCGGGGACGTACATTGCTCCCTTGTGGCTGTCCCTGATATGACATCTTCCTCTTGCCCTCTTGCTCAATCTCGCGGATCTTGCTCTCCACCACGATAGCTTTGTATATGAGCTTTTGGAAGTTTGCATAGTCATTGTTGAGCAGCTGAACTTGGATTTCATTGTTCAATCCTCTCATGAACAAGTACTGCTTCCTGTGATCCGAGTTGACATCTTTTGGAGCATACCTTGACAGCTGCATGAACTTGTTGAGGTACTCATTCACGCTCTTCCTTCCTTGACAGAGACCTTCAAACTCTTGCCTTTTAAGCATCATGACTCCTACAGGGACATAGTGAGAGCAGAAACTCTCTTTGATTCAGCCCAAGTGATAGTCTCCTTGTTGACATGAGGATTGCAAAGAGCGTCCCACCAATCAGCGGCTGCTCCCATAAGTTGGTATGATGCAAAGAGAACTTTATCCCGATCATTGCACTGAACAATAGCAAGCTTCTTTTCCATAGACTTCAGCCAATCATCAGCCTCCATAGGATCATTGGCTTGTGCAAAAGTAGGCGTCCTAGTCCTCATGAACTCTCCTAATCTTTTGTGAGCCGGCGGTGGTGGCGGTGGCGGCGGTGGGGGTGAGGAACGGGGTTAGGGTTATTGTTGTTTTCGGCCTGCAGCTGTCCCAATGTTTGTATCATAGTTTATATGAGCTGGTTCTGCATAGCCATCAACCGTTCAAGGTTGATTGCATCAGCCACGGGGTTGGCATTTTCAGGAACTTTAACATTGCCATCCTCCTGTGGTTGAGCATTCCTTCGTTGACGGTTGGAGTTTTCCCTCACCATCTGTGAGAGAGAGTAGAGTAGGAAAAATGATTTAGAATGATCCCCCAACTATATGCATCAAGGCGTATGAACTAAGCAACTTCTTTTATTAATTTTAGCCTATATGAGGATGTGGACAAGTGCCGAAGCATCTCACATCTCTCTACTATTTGTGGATTTGGACATTTGCCGAAGCGTCCCACAACTCACACCAGCACATAATCACAAGCAATCATCATAAAAAATTTCTGCACACCACTCTTATTTGACTTACTGCGATCTAAACGTTCCTATTACATCTTATTCAATGGGAAACCTAAACTTAATCGTGGGAACCGGTGCTGTTCTCGCCGTGTGACGGGGGTGGTCCATACATGGGAGCACACCATGGTGAACCGTCAGTCCATGTAGAGATAGATGACGTGGTGCTCCATTTGTTCCTGCGTTGGCACGAGTCTCCTCCAGTTTTTCCAGCATATACAACTTTTTTGCGAAGGTAACGGATCTCTTCTTGTTGCATAGCGGTTTCCTAACTCCACGAGCATCCTCTGAGACTTGTCAGCAGCTTGTGGGATGGAATGAGCTCCTTCATGGGGTCCAATGATCTCCCTTGTACCACTTTTCCAATACAGGTGCAGATCAAAAGTAGTGTTCTCAAGCTGCTCACGGAAAGTGTAGCACAGTCCGGTGAGTGCATCCCATGCAGCATCGTCAATAGATTCTGCCCTTGTAGCTCCATGTGGGTGCGAAGTGCCGGGTGACAACCCTACCGTTAGATAGGATGGTTACTTCATCCATCCACTCTTCATGTCCATGATGAGGGACTTTCTTGAGAAGATATTCTGGGTATAGGCTGCAGCAATCCAGGAACTCTTTAAGGTCCTTGGATATGTATCCTCCTTCCATTCCATCAGATCGCAATTCTTGAACTGAACGGTTGGCCCATTCATCACCTTCATTATCGGCCTCAGCAGGGAGTGGCTCCTCTTCGGATCCATCTCCTTCCGACATAGCTTCATGAGGCTCCGCTGGTTGTAAGCCCGCGTGAAATTCCTCCTGAGGTGCGTACCAATGCTGCTGTTCTTGTGGATCATCTTCCATGTCATCTTCGATTGGTTCCAACTCTTCCAGATTCTCTTCCTCATGCATGGAGCTACTGACTTCATCTTCATCACTTCACATCCTCCCAATATGGTCCATCGGACACCTCAATAGGGTTAAGTGCACTCCCATGTGGCAGTGGACGAGTCCTTATGCGTGCTGTGCTCCTAGTCACCGGCATCTATAAATATGACATCGGAACCTTTATAGAAGAAGAAAATAACTCCAAAACTACAGAAGCTATGAAGCAAGAAAACAAAAGTGTTGCTGTCCAAAAGAAGAGAAAAAGAGGGGCTGAAAATAGCACTTTGAGGTGGCTGAATTGACAAATAAAGTGCAGCAGCAAGCAATTTTCAAAAATGACAGTTTAGAGGGGTGTTCCTATGTGTTTTAGAGTGTCCATTCTACCTAGGTATGCGTTCTACGTTCAACTTGGCCCTGATACCAATTTGTGACACCCGGTTCTGAAAATGAACCAAGTGCATGCATATGTGTGCCCAAGATGTTCATCACACATACACATGTATTCCACAAACTGAATTTCAGAATATAACCATGTACAAATAGTGTTTAAGTACTTTATGTAGGGAAATAGGCGATGCACTACTCTAGCAATTCGACCGTATCACCCAGGAAACATGCGAGTAAGAAGGTCATGGATCGTTACCGCTAGACGCGAAGCGCAGCGGATCGTAGATGCGCGTCGTAGCCGATCAGCGCAGCAGTAACAGCAGCGCCTCCACGGAGTCCACGCGTACAGGGAGGAACGCCATGCGTCGGTGTGCTAGCACCGTGCGCGCGGCAGGGGTTTCGGTGGCTGACCCGTGAGGGGCGGCGGCTGGGACTGCTATGTGGTGGAGTCATCTGTCCCTAACCCTACCCCTCATATTTATAGGCGCGCTAATGGGCTTTTAGGTCACAGGCCCATTAGTACCCTAATTTCTTATGGATCAAATATCCATCAGGCCTTTATCCGAATTGTTATGATTGCCTCTTGGGCATATCACCAACAATCTCCGACTTGCACTAGAGACAATCATATAGACAAGTTTTTCAATATTCCATCCTCTTAAGTGTGTGACCCTTTAGGTTCATGTACAGTCGGTTATGAATGAAAATCGTTTTCAAACACAAGTCAGTAGAGGTACCTAGCAGGACATACTGACTCCCGAATGTACATAAAGATCATATCGGCTGAACCTAGATACATTCACATGCTAATTCCTTTGCCACATGATACCAGTCAAGCTCAAGGCGAGATACGTGCCATCCTTGTGATAGCTCGACCATTCACTCGATCAAATAGTGGATTCAATCTATGACTAACTTTTAGTCATAATGATTAACTCTTTAATCATTTTGGCATGGCCATGCACTTTCAATCCAACTATCTCGAGGGGCCCAGAGATATCTCTCCTGTTATTTAGGAGGGGCAAATCCCATCTTGATCCGCACACATCTCATTCCATGCTTCATCATGCACCTGAAGACTATTTTTATGACCACCCAGTTAAGGAGTAGCGTTTGATAGTTTCAAAGTGCACAACTACACATAGTGAGAAACAATGGCGATCTCAGGTCTAAGAATCTAGCAGGTGTATCACTCAAGACCAACTGATGGCACATATGTAAATAACAATCCCAACAGTGTCTCGGAATGGGTCTATCCAACACCATGTTCACTAACATGTGTTCACATTATTAATTTGATATCTCCATATCTATGATCCGTGAAACGTGATCATCAATTAATACATGTGCTAGTCTGTGTACTATCATTATCTCATATAACGATGTAGACTAGGGATCATTTTGAGTAACATTATAATTAACAAAGAGTCTCACGAACAAGTCACATACTTGATGATCAATGTGAATAATAGTTACTCAAATAGTACATAAACATAGCTATGACACAAGTCTCCCACTACACACTAGGATCACTGATGTAAGTATCTAATACCCATAGATCTCGTGTGCGTCTCATGCTTTGATTGTGGAAGAGGCTTTGTCAACGGATCTGCCATATTCAAATCCGTATGCACCTTGCATATATTCACATCACCTCGGTCGATAATCTCTCGAATCAGATGATAGCGTCGTAGTATATGTTTGGATCTTTCGTGTGATCTAGGCTCCTTTGCCTGTGCAATGGCTCCATTATTGTCGCAATAGAGATCCACAGGTCCGGACGCACTAGGAACAACACCCAACTCAGAAACAAATTTTCTGAACCAAACAGCTTCCTTTGCAGCTTCAGAAGCTGCAATATACTCCGCCTCCGTCGTTGAATCTGCTACTGTGTCTTGCTTGGAACTTTTCCAGCTCACTGCCCCTCCATTGAGGCAGAACACAAAACCGGATTACGATCTAGAGTCATCCTTGTCTGTTTGGAAGCTAGCATCGGTGTAACCTCTTACAACGAGCTCTTCTTCACCTCCAAACACTAGGAATACATCCTTAGTTCTTCTCAAGTACTTAAGAATGTTTTTGACAACTGTCCAATAAGCCTCACCATAATCTGATTGATACCTGCTCGTAACACTTAGAGCATAGGATACATCTGGGCGTGTACACAACGTGGCATACATGATAGATCCAATAGCCGTAGCATAAGGAATCGCTCTCATCCTCTTTTGCTCATCAGGCGTCGAAGGACACTGACTTTTGCTTAGAGTGGTGCCATGTGGCATTGGCAAGAAACCTTTCTTAGAATCTTGCATATTGAACCGATTCAATATCTTGTCAATATGTGTGTCTTGGCTTAATCCAATTAACCTTTTAGATCTATCTCTATAGATCTTTATGCCCAAAATGTACGCTGCCTCTCCTAAATCCATCATTGAGAAACTTTTCCTTAATGAGGATTTAACAGCATCTAGTACTGGAATGTCATTTCCGATCAACAATATGTCATCTACATATAGGACCAGAAATATAAGTGCGCTCCCACTAACCTTCATGTAAATACAAGGTTCTTCTACGTTATTGATGAAACCAAACCCTTTGACCACTTCACCAAAATGTAGATTCCAACTCCGAGATGCTTGCTTAAATCCATAGATGGACTTTTGAAGTTTGCATATTTTTCTAGCATTTTTAGGATCGACAAAACCCTCAGGTTGTGTCATGTACACATCCTCAGTCAGACTCCCATTAAGAAAGGTTGTTTTGACATCCATCTGCCATATTTCATAATCAAAATATGCAGCAATTGCTAGGAGAATCCGAACAGACTTTAGCATAGTGACGGGTGAAAATGTTTCATCATAATCAACACCTTGAATTTGTTTGAAACCTTTCGCCACCAATTGTGCTTTATAGATGTGAACTTTTCCATCCATATCAGTCTTTTTCCTTAAAATCAATTTGCAATCGATCGGTCTCACACCATCGATTGAATCAACCAAGTTCCAAACTTCATTCTCATGCATGGATTCTATTTCGGATTCCATGGCTCCAAGCCATTTCTCAGAGTCGGGTCTTGTTGCTTCAGTGTAGGTCACAGTCTCATTATTGTCCAACAATACCATGTCCTGTGGTTCCGTGGTTAGGAGTGTCAACTTTTCAGTTGCACGACGTACTCTTGTAGACCTTCGTGGGGCTGGTGTTTCATGAAGTGGTTGTACAACATCTTGTACATCCTGTATAGGATTAGAGGGTGCCGAAACATTTTCAGGTATTTCTTGAATTTCTTCAAGATGCACCTTGCTCCCACTAACTCCTTTTAAGAGAAACTCTTTCTCCAAGAAGACACCATTGCGAGCAGTAAACACTTTACCCTTCGTTTTATTATAAAAATAATATCATTTGGTTTCCCTAGGATATCCCACAAAGAAGCATTTGTCTGATTTGGGAGTAAGTTTGTCTGACGTCAAACGTTTGACATAATCATCACATCCCCAAACTTTGAGGAAAGACAATCCGGGACGTTTCCCGGTCCACATCTCATATGGTGTCTTCTCAAAAGACTTAGTTGGGACTCTGTTTAGTGTAAACGCAGCAGTTTCAAGAGCATAACCCCAAAAGGATAGTGGAAGATCAGTCTGGCTCATCATCGACCTAACCATGCCTAACAAGGTTCGGTTCCTCCGCTAGGACACCCCATTCCATTGGGGCGTTCTAGGTGGAGTCAATTGTGGAACAATTCCACATTGTTTTAAATTATCATAAAATTCATGGCTCAAATATTCACCCCCACGATCAGATCGTAGAAGTTTAATTGTCCTGCCCAACTGATTTTGTACTTCATTCTGAAATCTTTGAACTTTTCAAAAGATTCAGACTTGTGCCTCATTAGATAGACATATCCATATCTACTAAAGTCATTGGTAAAAGTAATGAAATACTCAAAACCACCTCTAGCTATCGAACTCATTGGTCCATATACATCAGTATGTATAAGTCCCAACAAGTCACTTGCCCTCTCACTTTGACCAGTGAAGGGTGCTTTGGTCATCTTCCCAAGCAAACAAGACTCGCATGTGTCAAGTGATTCAAAATCAAATGAACTTAACAAACCATCTTTATGGAGTTTCTCAATGCCTTTCTCATTTATATGACCTAAGCGACAATGCCAAATAAAAGTGGGATTTAGATCATTTCGTCGAGCCCTTTTTGTATTAATGTTATAGACTGTTTTATCCTCAAGATCAGGAACATATAATCCATTCACTAATGGACATTGAGCACAGAAAATATTATTATAATAAATAGAACAACATTTGTTTTTTATTATAATCTCATAACCATTAACTTCTTATAAACATGAAGAAGATATAATGTTCTTGCTCAAAGAAGGAATGCAATTACAATTATTTAATTCCAAAACTAATCCTGAGGGTAATGACAAGTGATAAGTTCCAACAGCTATGATAACAACCTTTGCTCCATTGCCGACCCGAACATCCAACTCGCCTTTTGCAAATCTTCTAGTCTCACATAGACCCAGCAACGATTTGCAAGTGTGAATCATTGATCCGGTATCAAATACCCATGATTCACTAGAAGATGTAGTCTATAACATTTATACCTGAAGTGAAAGTCTCACTCCCCTTCTTCTTCTTATCCTCCAAGTACTTCTTGCAGTTCCTAGACCAATGCCCCTTAGCATGACAGTGAAAACATTCATCATTAGGAGAAGGGCCTGATTTGCCCTTTGGCTTTGAGCTTGAAGACTCATTGGGAACATTTCCCTTGCCTTTAGGATGCATCACACGCTTCCTCTTTTTATTCTCCTTTTGAACCATCATCACATGAGTGGTGTTTTTCTTAATGCTTTCCTCGGCTGTTTTAAGCATCCCATGCAATTCAGCCAACGTTTTCTCCATGCCATTCATTTGATAATTCAATATAAATGGCTCATAGCTCGGTGGGAGTGACTGGAGAATAACGTCAATAGCCAGGTTATCCTTGAGTTCAGAACCAAGTTTGTCCAAAGTCTCAATGTTACCAATCATCTTGATTACATGGGGACTGACCGGGCTACCTTCTGCCAGCTTGCATGAGAACAAGGACTTTGAGATGTTGTACCTCTCAGCCCTTGCTTGGTTCTCAAACATTCCACGTAGTCCTTGAATCATAGAATAAGCATCTGCATGCTCATATTGTTTCTATAGATAGGGGACATTGTGGCAAGCATGAGGCAGCTTGCATTAAGCGCATCATCGCAGTGCTTCTCATAAGTCCTGCGAGTTGCGGCATTTGCATCATCGGGGAGGTCATTGGGGTATGGTTGCTCAGGAACATACACAATTTTCTCTTGCCTGAGAACAATTCTCAGGTTGCAGTACCAATCAATAAAGTTAGCTCCATTGAGCTTTTCTTTCTCAAGCACAGATCGCAAATTGAAACCAGAATTGTTACTAGCTGACATGATCTACAATAGAAAATAAATATGCAAGGTTTTAGCACTATGTTATGTACCAATCTTTTATTAACAGTTTAATAAAAGACACCACCACTATATGAGCATCGTCCTCCCTCTAACGACATATAGTGGTCCAAGATCCATATTCACTAATTCCTAGTGAGCTTTGGCTTCACTGCTAGAAAATTAGTGGCATAGGTAAACAACTATTGTTAATCATATCTCTATATGATTCTTGTTTGTTGGGTGACATCAAATGCCCCGGCTCCCAACACTATGCCATAAAGCCCAAAACCGTTTTGATAGCTTTGTTGAGTAAACCAATACTATGCATGTGAATGTCCAACATTCACCCTATTCATTATGATAGATGACGGTATTTTTCTTTGGCAAACCTACCATACAACGATCAAAACAACATAGGTGCAGCTATAGGTAAACGGCATCAAATACTCAACTTTTCCGAGGGAAGCTATTTTATCATGACAAAACATCCACCATATGAAAAGCATGAAGATAATAGTAAAACATCACTGGCATACGATCATATCATATCAGTGAATAGTATGGCCTTTAGGATCATAGTGGTCTCGATCACCATGGTTCCATCATGATCAACACCGCCATGTCTCCCTTCTTATGGTGATCACCATCGCCATCATGCTTGAGGTTTCTCAATGAATATAAAAGAAGCTAATACATCTGATAGCTATCAAATAAATTACATGAGAGATCAGGCATCACAGGGCGACACGCAGGTCGTTATACAATTATGTGACAACCACAACCCGGTTGTGTTAAATTTGCAACGCGCAGGCTGCATAAATTTTACACACATATCATCACATCACATTTAGGCCATACCATTCACATCATTCTCTGCAAAAACAAGTCAAGCGTAGAACGGTGTCTATTGCGAAACAACATAATGATGTCACTATAGCAGACACCAAACGGAATTACATAGATCGCATCTATGAAATCACTATGAAAATCTCATCGAATTGATCAGATCAACCCGAATCTGAGCCATTCAGAATGCCTCAATTTTCATTGTGACTGGTTATCCACGAGAAGATCGTGACACATGACCGTGATCTGTTGGCTCAATCTGTTAGCTATGTACACTATTAGTCCCGATGGTGATTCCAGCCAGTAGGGACAGGTTGCGCACACAGCAGAGAAGCAGCACGAACTAATCCTTTAGTCATATGATGGCAATCTACTCTAACCAATTCCAAACCCCAAAAGCCGAACTATAAAAATTCATCATATGAACTTGTCTGCAGTAGATCGCATCTAAGATCCAGACCAAAAACTACGCAAGTCGGCTCTGATACCACTGTAGGGAAATAGGCGATGCGCTACTCTAGCAATTCGACCGTATCACCCAGGAAACATGCGAGTAAGAAGGTCATGGATTGTTACCACTAGACGCGCAGCGCAGCGGATCGTAGATGCGCGTCGTAGCCGATCAGCGCAGCAGTAACAGCAGCGCCTCCACGGAGTCCACACGTACAGGGAGGAACGCCGTGCATCGGTGTGCTAGCACCGCGCGCGCGGCAGGGGTTTCGGCGGCTGACCTGTGAGGGACGACGGCTGGGACTGCTATGTGGTGGAGTCACCTGTCCCTAACCCTACCCCTCATATTTATAGGCGCGCTAATGGGCTTTTAGGTCACAGGCCCATTAGTACCCTAATTTCTTATGGATCAAATATCCATCAGGCCTTTATCCGAATTGTTATGATTGCCTCTTGGACATATCACCAACACTTTATTACAATGACTCAATGTCTATCTCATGAATATCCAACTTATTTAGCAGCGGAAGACTCTAAACGTGTAACACCCTCAAATTCATTACCATGCATTGCATATATTTTTCATGTAGAGAAGCATTGTAAAAGAACTAGAAATGGAGAAAGAACTATATAAATGGAGAATGAACCATAGAAATGGAGAAAGAACCATAGAAATGGAGAAAGAACTATAGAAATGGAGAATGAACCATAGAAATGGAGAAATAACCATAGAAATGGAGAAAGAACCATAGAAAGGGAGGAAGAACCATAGAGATGGAGGAGTGAATGTGGCGGACTGGAATCCGCTCATCCTGGATCGCAGAGGGTGGTGCCGCACGATGCGACACCCGATAGCACACATCATAAGAACGATATTGTATTACATAGAAAACCAACTGAATATGTACAAACTAGTACAAGACTTCAGTTACAAACTAGTATTTGAATTACAAAAGCGGAAGCTAAGTTTATACAACTCACGCCACCTATCTAGCAAAAGTTGGTTGCCCAGCCCTAGGGCAACCCACACTAGCTGCACTCCTCAGCTCAGCGCGGCGTGTACGGCTCACACTCAGTCGTGGTCCCCGAAGGAGGGTATCTCTCGCCGGTGGACTCGTAACCCGAGTACGTGGGATACTCCTCACCTGAAAAACACTTAAGCAGCAACCATGAGCACGATGGCTCAACAAGACTTAACCGACTCACCTAGGCATGAAACTCTACATGCAGTTTACACGAACATGGGATTGTAAATTTCAGCAAACGGACACGCCTACAAGTTCATCCTTAATTCATCTTTTAGCCACAAGTTAACCGTTCATGAATATGAAATTTAGTGAGCAATATTTGGTGGCACACATGCAGCAATACAATTATACATATCAGCAGAATTGACTCATAACATTCCATAATTTATCTATGTTACAACACAGTGAACAAGCGGTACTCGTCACCGTGAGGGACGGCGAATCGACTCGATATACGCCTGCAGTGATACCCGAATAGCACGTCACGTACGCCCCACCTGTGGAGCTGCACAGCATGCTCACTCGATGTCATACGGGACAACCTTTCACCCAACAGCCCGAACGTCAAACCGGTCGCACCGAAACGGAAAGGGGGTTCCCTACACGGAGCATCTCTCTATGCCTGTTAGCAGATTTCCACCTTGCTGCCCTCAACCTACACCTATAAATCGGTGTGCTATGTCTCGACGCCCGGAGGTTTAGGTTACATCGGTTTATTGGGGCCCATATATCCAATATGCCTTCGGTACGTTTAATACTTGTTCAGCAGGGCCGCACACGGATCGGTCCTCAATCGACACGGACAGGTGTGAGGCCCGGTGATCGCAGTGGGTGGTGCCGTGCGATGCGGCACCCAACAGCAAGCACGAAAAGACGATAAGAACATATGGAACCATTTTGTTACTCAAGATAAGTTCTTTTACAACATAAGTGCACACGCAGCGGAAATTAAAACTAGCTGGACAATCTAATCACTCTCGACCCTAACTACACCGAAGAGAAGTCGTTCAGCCCGTGAACGCTTCCTACTAGATTCACCAAAGAAAGGCAGCGGCTAGGTTTCCAATGAGTATAACGAACTGTGAGGTTCGTCGTCTCACTGAACAACCCTCTTCATAGCAGGCAACCTGCTACCGGCAAAACAACTCAGAAGCAACCATGAGCACTAAGGCTCAACAAGACTTAACCGTCAATCCTAAACATGTAACTCTACATGCAGGGGTAGTACAGTAGGAATAGGAATTAGCAAAATTCAGCTTTCCTAAAATTGATCCTTATATTCAGATTCTTTAAGCCTTCATTTTAGTGGTCCTCACGCCTCACAACATCGGAAGTCCACAATCAAACAAGAAACGCTTACCCCGATGTTGCCAGCCTAAGGTGGAAATGAAATTTAGTTGGTTCTATATCAACTTCAGTGAAGGTTCCAATACAGTGATCAATCTTGAACTCTACATCACGTTTGGGCGGCATGCCCGGCAAGTCTTCAGGAGACACATCTGGATATTCACATACCACTGGAACATCCTCAAGTTTAGGAGCTTCAATCTGATGCACCGATGCAACACGTTGTGATGGATCCACAAGATTCAATGTGTTGCAACCATGTATTGGGGAATTCATTTGGACAGTCCAAGAGCTGATGTCAAATATAGCTCCATAATGTGTCAACCATGACATTCCCAAGATAGTATCAATCCTTTGGCCTTTGAGTATGATAAGGCTCGCAGGATAGATGTTTCCACCCAAATATAAAGGTGCCCGTGAGACCATCTCATCTGTTGATATCTTGCCTCCGGGTGAGCTGATATGAAACGGATGTCTAACCGTGCTAAATGGAAGATTACTCTTCAGCACATAGTCTCTGCTAATAAAATTGTGGGTGGCTCCGGAATCAAACAACACGAAAGTGGGCTGTCCATGTAAAGTGAACATGCCCGCCAAAACTGGTCCACCTTTAGCAATGTCCTCAATAGCCGTATAATTAACCCTGCCAACTTTTGAAAGATTCTTCTTTGAAGGTTCACGGTGCTGATCTGAGCACTGATGAGATGACACACAAGTGTGGCTCTGCTCAGCTCCACGACGGTTTCGTGCTGCAGAAATCCTCAGCTCTCTACTAACACGAGGTGGAGATAATTTGTGTGTAGCTGGTTGCAGTAGGGTTGCACGAATAATTTCTGACCGCTGCTGTTGAGGTGAAGGCTCATAAGTGATCAACTCCAGCCGTGGTTGTGACAGTTGCACCACTGGCTGAATTTGTTGCCTATCAGGTGAGTAATACCGCACTCGATAGTTCAGACGAACCTCGATATCACTGTCTGGCGGTATACTTCTTTTCAACTCCACTTCACAACGGAGATGCATGTCTTCTTTAATGATAGCGGCATTTACCAACTCATTGTAAATACCGTTATTGAATAAGGTCACTTGTTCTTTAAGATCGACATTCAGACCTCGGAAGAAGTACTCACACTTCAAAGCTTCCAAGTCTACCATATGAGTAGTGTATTGCATCAAGTATTCAAACTCCTTGAAGTACTCGTACGCACTCCTTTCTCCTTGCTTTAATTCTAGAAAGTCTTGATACTTTGTTCGTAGAATTCCTGAACATGCGTGACGTGCCCGGAAAACATCCTGGAATTCATCCCACGTCACCCGATGACCTTCAAGACGAGTTGCAAGATACTATGCCCACCAAGCTCCAGCAGCTCCGTGGAGTTGTTGAGTGGCAAATAGAGTCTTCTGATATTCATCGCACTCAACCATATCAAACTTGGCTTCAATAGGAGCCAATGAGCCGACTCCAACGGTTCTTTCGCTCCTGAGAAAACCGGTGGTTGTCTTGCTAGAAAATCCAGATAGGTGTTTGGCGGGGGATTTTGCTGTAGTGTCTCCTGTCGTATGCTTTGTTGCACCAACAGATCCAGAGACTCAGCCATCTTTGTCAAGATTTCCGCCAATCCGGTTGATGATGTCGGCACTTCTTGTCGTGGCGAATTACTTTCGCTGTGACTCGACTCACCAACCTCACTCCTAAAATGTGCACGATCCATGCTGCAAGAGTGAGCAATTTACGGTTAAAATTCAAAGTTTAAACTCAACTTGAATTCAAAACATAACCGTAAAGACATCACATAGACATTGCAGCACTACACAATTTAACCAGGGTTTTGACAATTCTGAAATCTATCAAACGTGAACCAGTCCAAACCCTTAATTCCAATAGTAGGTAAAACTGAAAAATATCTCAAGAACATATTATGGAGCTTAGAGAAGTCTAAAACATCCCTGTCCACAAGAAGTCCTAAGTTACATAGGCAATAAGCACTACTCTGTTCAGAATGACCAATAGGTCTTAGTCCCAGAATTTGAATATGAAAATGGCAATTTCATGTATCAAGTTGAATATCAAAGTTATAGTTAACTTCAATATACTTCAAATGAGCATTCCTTTGCCTTCATATAAGTCCTGGATCAAAAGTTGTGATATTTCAAAGTCGACAGAAATCTGGAACAATTTTGACAGCACCTCCTTTGAAAGTAGCTGTTTTGTCCGCAAGATTTCATCACTTTAAACTCCAAATCTGGAGAAACTTTGAACTACAAAGTCATAGCATATATCACAAGCTTTCCAACGGTGTATTGCTTGACCCTTAAAAATTTTTCTACAGAAAGTTATGGTCGAAATACAGAAATTTCCACAGAGCAATTTGTGCCTGCCCTGTTTTTGGACAGTTCACACTCCTCTGAGAATTTCATCCATTTGGAGGGTGATTCTGATCTGGAGTTCTACTGAAGAGTTGTATAAGACTTCAATATATTTCCAGAAATGTATCACTCACCTCCATTGGTTCAACCAAACAAAAGATATGTCCTGTTCCACTTCAGCAAAAATTCTTCCGAAAACAGGGGAGATTATTCCTAAGTCTTTGTGAACAAATCTATACTCCCAATTGGCTCTTAGTTTAATATAGGAGTTCATTAACCCCTAATAGAATCCTAGACTCCAAATTTACTCTTATTCTTTTCAAATCTTCTTTTTTATGCAGTTCAAAACACATCACGGTACTTCGTTTCCTCACCAAAATAAAAATCATAACCAGCTTTATACCGGCATATACGTCTCACGTGGTGGCACTAAAACGATCCCTCACAAACGTTTTCTACACGGCATGTACTACTCGTGGTTAAGTTACCTGCAGCAAATCACTCAATAGTGATGCACTCAATGGTTTGTCATTACAGGCAGGTCCATATCATAGTAAAAACATACGCACCGTATCATTGCCATACGGCCCGTCCTTGAGTTGAGTCACGTCTCAAGGTACATGATTGGGTTATTCACCACCCGATGGGGGCTGCACACCTTTGCAATAAAGCACACCAGTGGAACAGCACTTTCGTATGCCTCATAGGACATGAAGAGTCCTAGAGAACACACTTCGTGTTACAAACCACACGATGGGGTCTCCTCCTCTTGCCCCTAGGTTTGCGCACTGGAGGCTAGTGCCATTCATATGTCTCTAAGACATGAAGAGCCTTAGAAAACATATTCACTTCCCGTCCATTCCTGAATGGGACATCCCACACTACTTTCCTCGTATGGGTGAGCTAACCGAAATTGATCCGCTTTCGGTGCCGTTCCTTACCATTCTTACCTCCACGTAGGTGCGTCGTTACAGAATTGAAATACTGAATGATAACACACTGTTAGCTTGCCACCTTAAGTAACTATGCTAATAATACTCCTTATGTGGGCATACTATACGTTCCTCACTCGTATACTCCTAAGTTTTTGAAAATATGCTCTTTTCATGCGTGCTATTGACATGACCCCAATGGTCCTGTCGAGCCAGGATCACGCTGAGGGGTGCTGCGTTGCACAGCACCGTATAACACACGTCAAAGGTACAAAGCGGAAGCAGAAATTTTATTACATAAACAGGTTTATGAACTTGTTTACATCAAAATAAGTTTAGTCTACACTCGCGGGCGTATACTAAGCATCAAGTGCACGTTCAGCCCTCGAACGGGTCCTTGCTAGCACACACGCACACTAACTCTGCGGCATGCACGACTCCCACTCGACGGGGTTCCCCTCCTGGGGTTCCGTATCCTCTTCGGGAGTCCCTTCCTCATAGAACCCTGCAAAAGCTTCAAACACAAGCAGTGAGCACGAAGGCTCAGCAAGTCTGACCCGTCCCACCTAAACATGGAACTTATACATGAGGGTAATGGGTTACATGCGGTAAAAATCAGTTGCAGGGACTCGCCTAATTAGTAGAACCTTACTTTCAAGTTTTAGCAGCAGGTTGTGGAGAACCTTACGATAAGGCACATGAGAGAGCCGCAATCAAACAAGAAACGCATTTCTCTCATGTACTTTGCCCAAAGTTGAAATGAACTTTAGTTAGCTCTAAACTACAGCAAGTCATTAGCAATCAAGTCCATCTTTCAATCAGCAACATTTTAACATGTAACTAGCCTGTTCTTTCTACGTCATGGTACAGTGAACAAGTGGTACTCACTGACCGCGAGGTACGGTGATTATAATCGATTTACACCTGCAGGGTTACCCGAACAACCCGTCACAAATACGCCCGTACTCGATGTTGCCTACAACAACCATCACGGACGCCGTACGCGACTACCTTTCACCCGTTAGCCAAATATTGAACCGGTCCCATCATCCCGAGCAAGAGGTCTCTGCACGCGCATCTCCGTGCCGCCAGCCGATTTACACCTCAAGCTCTCAACCTACCCTCTGAACGACGGGCAATGCCTCAATAACCAGCTACCCGAGTTACATCAGTTTCCCGGTTCCCATATAGCCGGTAGGTCTTCGGTACTGTTCTAGCTTGTTCAACAGGCCCGCACACGGCTCGGTCCTCAATCGACACAAGCGGAGCTACAGCACACAGGCCCCAAAGTCCTGCTGCCCTTACTCTCCGCTCGGTCTCATTTTCTTGCCATGTGTATCATGTGCTATCTCTACCCGAGCAATGTGCCTCTAGCCTATTCTCGTGAGTAGTTCCAACTACTCGACTTGTACCGAATCCTACTCTATCCTAGCAATGCAGTAGCTAATGGGGTTTGCAATCCTAAACCCAACCCATGGTTCTCTTGGCTATGCAGTGGGGCTCCCAAACAAGACTCTAATGCACAGAATAAAGGAAACAAGTATGTGCTCAAAACAATAAAAATTTGTAAAAAGGTTAATGCAAACCGGAGCTTGCCTTGCTGCTCTAGATCGTAGGCTAGCTGTTCCTCCGGAGTAACGAAGTCTAGGACTTCGGGTTCCTCCTCGACCTTAGCGACTACATGATAGAAACAATGCATGTATTAATTTAATGCATTTGTATTAAGTTTGAAGTGGTGAAGTCTATAACCTTTGCTAGACAGACCTAATGACTGTGAAACTTTTACTGTGGCTTGGTTACAACCTAAACAGAGACTTGGTCAAGTTTTAGTTGCAGCAAAACTCATTTGAGCCCTCCACAATTAATTATGTCCTTGACCTTAATTGGAACTCTTAGGGGTGTTCTAGGAATGTTCATGAGACAAGCTATGACTTTCTGAAAACTAGATTTTCAGAGGCTTCTAATGGAGTTGGTCTCACTTAATTTGAAGGTTCCTAGCTAAAGTTATGAGGATTTGAAGTTTGGAAGAATTCTGAAAATTGGGGAAAAAGTTTAAACTCTCGGGGCCGTGGGGACACGTGTCGAGCGTGGAGGTGTCCGGAACACCGGAGATACCACACGTGTCGAGCGCGGAGGTGTCCGACACACCGGAGCTCACAGGGTATTTGCGCGCCAGCACAGCTGATCCCCGGCCACACCCGATCCCGATTTAAATTCTTCACCCGCTGACACGTGGGCCAGCCGGCTTCTTCTTCCTCCCGCCGTTCTCTCGCGCCCGCGCCGCCGACCTCGTCGGAGCAGACTCGGGGCTCGCCGGCTCGCCGCTGCCGGACCTCCCATGGTTTTAAACTCACCGCCAGGGGGTTGTCGACGTCGAGGAACACGTCGGTGGTGTCAGGTCGGGCTGGGGTGACCGGAAATAGCTCGGCGACGTGCCGTGGCCTCGGTTGAGGTTCGGCGCTGTCGATCGTGGGTCCTAACCCGCCAACACCTCGAACAAACGGTCCTACAGCATCAGTGTACCTCTAGGGAATTCGACAAGGTGTCAAGAGGGTTCGGGGATGGCGGCAAGTGGGTCGGCACCGTGTGACCGATCGTGCCCGCCATGACCGCCCTCGATCGAGCTCAAAATTCGTCACTCCTAGACAGTTTCACGCCACGGATGCAGAAAAGAACTTAATCGCCGGCTAGTCCAGCGTCTATGTGCAAGATTTGATGACCTCCGAAAGATCATAGAGCGAGAATTTAAAGAAACCATACCGGAAGCTTAGGTTACGGTCGCCGGAGCAAAAACTAGAAATTCTCTGCGGATTCTTCACGGTTGGCTTCCAAACTTGGAGTAGAGCAGCACGGTGGTCGCGCGCTCCTGTCGCCTCTCTTGCTGGACCGTGAAAACGCCTGTTGAACGCTGTCCACGGGCGCCTGACTCTCGGCTGAGGCTAGGTCGCCGCGGTGGCGATCGCTTATGGGCAAAGGAGGTCGGAACTCGAGGTTTCTGGTGTTGGGGAGGTGAAGTGCGACCTCGGTGGCTGTCTAGCAGCTCAGGGACGAAGGAGGAGATGGTTTTGCTGGTTTTCCCGATTGAGCAGAGAGCTGCGGCGAGAAACAATGCCGCTGCTCGGTTTTTGCCCGCGAGAAGATAAAGCCGGCCGTCTCCTGCTCAGTGGAGGCGGTGCCGGTCGCATGGGGGCGCGAGCAAGCCGCCCTGGGCGCCAGCGCGCGGAGAGGGAAGCAGCTGGTGGCGCCGGTAGCTGCTCGATGGCACAGCCGACATCTGCTCGGTGGAATTTCCCACCGAGACTCTTACTTTGGGTAAAAGTTTCTCCTTCTTCCCTCTATGACATGTGGGTCCCACCCAGGGTTTTAACCTCTGAAATTTACTCCTAATCACTGTAGTAAACAGTGAGCCCCATAATACCCCTGGTGATTCAAATTATTCACCCATGAGCCATTTGAATTGAGTAGGATTCAAATCGGGTTTGGTTTGAATGAATTTCAGCACAAGTTCATTTTTGAATTCAAATAAAATTTGAATTTGTCCCACTTAGCTCATGTTAAGATCAACTCCCAATGGACTGAAAATTGGTGTGTGGGCTCACAAAAATGTGCTGAGTAAGAATATGCCTCCCACTTTTAAATTCATGGGATAAAAACAGTTTGAATTTGAATATGGTTTCAAACTGCCCTCTTCCTAACTATACCCAAAATGACCTCAAAAGGGTTTTGAATTTGGGTGAAACTTGGCATGGACATCATTAGTACAGTGTAGGAGTTTTCATATGTCCAGCCCATCTATACCTCATATGGGAAATACCACTTTTGCAATATGTGAGTTTGTTTTCTAATGAGCATGTTGAAAATTGTTACTTGCTTTTCATTTGTGTTCATGATCCTTCCTCAAATGAGGTGTGTGGTGTGGTGATGAACACTGCAAATGTGTGTCAAAAACTGAGGCCCTTACATTCCTCCCCCCTTAAAAGAATCTCGTCCCGAGATTCTAAGGTTTAAATGAGAGAGAGGACGGTGGAAAATTACTGGATATGCGACGTGAAAAATTCGGGGTAGTTAGTGCGAAGGAATTCTTCGCTCTCCCATGTCGCTTCGTCCATGTAGTGATTACTCCATAGGACCTTGTAGAACCACAACGTACGGTTGCGTGTGGTTCGGGCCTTTTCATCAATAATTTGCACCGGTTCCTCCCGATAGGTGAGATCCGGTTGCAGTTCTTCAATGTCTTCCAGCTGAACGGTAGTTGATAGCTTGAGACACTTCCTCATCTGGGAAATGTGATAGACGTCGTGCACACCGGAAAGTGCTTCTGGTAATTTCAGCCGGTATGCCACCGATCCACATCTTTCGGTAATCTGGAATGGACCGATGAATCGGGGTGCTAACTTTCCTCTCACCCCAAATCTGTTTACGCCCTTCATTGGAGACACCCGTAGGTATACGTGATCTCCAACTTCGAATTGTAATGGGCGCCTTCTCCGGTCCGCATACTGTTTCTGACGGGATTGAGCGGCTTTTAGGTTCGCTTGAATTAGTCGAACCTTTTCTTCCGCGTTGTTGACAAGGTCAATCCCGAAGGTAACCCTTTCGCCAGACTCACACCAGTTCAACGGTGTGCGGCACCTCCACCCATATAGCGCCTCGTAAGGTGCCATCTTGATGCTGGCTTGGTACCCATTATTGTACGAGAACTCGGCTAACGGCAAGTGATCATCCCAATTCTTGCCGTGGTTGATAGCGTAAGCTCGTAGCATGTCTTCTAAAATCTGATTTACCCGCTCCGTCTGCCCATCCGTCTGCGGGTGGTAGGCTGAACTACGGAACAGCTTCGTCCCCAAGGCAGCGTGCAGCTGCTCCCAAAATCGGGACACAAATAAAGTGCCCCGGTCCGATATGATGGTACGGGGTACGCCGTATAAGCATAGGATCCGTGAGATGTACAGTTCAGCGTACTTCCTGGCGTTATAATTTGTGTTGACCGGGATGAAATGGGCAACTTTGGTGAGCCGATCGACGATCACCCACACGGAATCATGTTTCCGCAAGGTGGTGGGTAAACCGACGATGAAGTCCATGCTCACATCCTCCCACTTCCAGGCAGGAATGCCCAGTGGTTGCAGCAGTCCCGGTTTCCGCATATGATCTGCCTTCACCCTTCGACATGTATCACATCTGACACGTATTTTGCATCTTCGCGTTTCATCCATGTCCACCAAAACTTCCTTCGGAGTTCTTGATACATCTTGATGCTGCCGGGGTGAATAGAAAACTTTGATAAGTGAGCCTCATCAAAGATTTTCTTCCGTAATTCCGGGTTTCGGGGTACGACAATCCGGTCCTTGAACCGTAGGACGCCGTCTCCGTCCTTCCGGAAACATTTCAACTCCCCACTGTCTACACGTCTCTGCAAATGTGACATGCCCTTGTCATTCTTCTGGGCTGCCGCTATCTCTTCACGGATGGTGGGAATCAAAGTTAGGTTGTAGAGAGCTCCGTATGGAATCACATGTAGTGGTGGTTCGCACTCTTCCAACGATGTGATGGTCAGATTGTTGACGTGTGACTTGCGGCTCAGCGCATCTGCCACTACGTTTGCCTTGCTCGGATGATAATTGATCTCTATCTCGTAATCCTTTATCATTTCTAACCATCTTCGTTGCCTCATGTTCATCTCCTTCTGAGTGAATATGTACTTGAGGCTTTTATGGTCGGTATATAAATGTACGAGGTTACCGAGTAGGTAGTGCCTCCACATTTTTAGTGCAAGTACCATGGCAGCGAGCTCCAAGTCATGAGTTGGATAATTCTGCTCATGGTTCCTAAGCTGCCGTGATCCATACCTGACCACCCTTTGGTCTTGCATCAGCACACATCCGAGCCCAATGCCGGATGCATCGCAGTACACATCGAACGGTTTTGTTGTGTCTGGTTGCGCCAAAACCGGTGCTGATGTCAGGTGCTTGACTAAAGTCTTGAATGCTGCTTCACATGCTGGACTCCAAACATATTTGTAAGCCTTCTTCAGCAGCTCCGTCATTGGCTTGGCAATCTTCGAGAAGTTCGGAATGAACCTCCGATAATATCCCGCGAGTCCGAGGAAACTCCGTACCTCGTGAACAGTTCTCGGGGATTCCCAATTCAGCACTTGAGTGATCTTGCTCGGGTCCACAGCGATACCCTCTGCTGAGATGATATGCCCGAGGAAAGGCACTTGCGATATCCAAAACTCACATTTGCTGAATTTTGCGTATAACTTGTGATCCCGCAGCCGTTGCAAGACTATACGCAGATGTTTCTTGTGATCTTCCTCCGACTTGGAATATACCAGGATGTCGTCGATGAAGACCACGACAAACTTGTCCAGCTCCGGCATGAATACCGAGTTCATTAAGTACATGAAGTGAGCTGGAGCATTGGTGAGGCCGAAGGACTGACCAGATACTCATAAAGTCCGTACCTTGTCGAGAAAGCTGTCTTTAGAATGTCCTCCGCCCTTATCTTAATCTGATGGTACCCGGATCTTAAGTCCATCTTGGAAAAGATCTTTGCTTCGACCAACTGATCAAACAACATGTCGATCCGTGGCAACGGGTACTTGTTCTTGATGGTTATGGCATTCAATGGACGATAGTCCACGCAAAGCCGCAACGTCTCATCCTTCTTCTTGACAAATAATGCCGAACAACCCCATGGCGAGGAGCTCGGCCTAATAAAACCCTTCTCCAGAAGGTCCGTGAGCTGAGTCTTCAGTTCAGCCAACTCCTTGGGCGCCATCTTGTACGGCCTTCGGGATATTGGCATGGTTCCCGGTGCAAGTTCAATCTTGAACTCCACCTCTCTATCGGGTGGCATCCCCGGCAAATCGTCCGAGAAAGCATCAGGGAACTCTCGGACCACCGGAATATCTTCCAATCTGATGGTTGTGGCTTGATAGACACTTGGAAGTTTTATTTCCGGACTGTCCAGAAATAATGAGTGAGAACCGTGCACCTCTGAGTTTAAGTGCACGACTCGAAGGATGGTGTCTAAAACAGCGCCGTGGCGGGTTAACCACGGCATCCCTAGGATGACATCGACCTTCTGTCCCTCTAAGATAATGAGAGACGTGGGGTACACTCTACCCGCTAAGCATAATGGTGCTTTGGAGACCATTACGCTTGCTGAAATCTTCCCACCCGGTGAACAAATTAAATATGGACTATCGGTGGGTAGTATTGGCAAACTGTGTTTAGCAATGAAAGCTTGGCTAATAAAATTATGCGTGGCGCCTGAATCAAACAGTACTATAGCGGGATGCTGGTGGAGTTGGAACATACCAGCAAGGATTGGCTCGCCCTCCGGCACGTCCTCAATGGCAAGTTGGTGGACAGTGCCGGGCCTAGGGTTTGCCCGCCGCGCATTAGTAGGATTCCGGGGTTGATTGCTCCCCGGAAACTGTGGTGCCACTCCGCCGCCTTGCCTCTCCGGGCAACTGCTCGCGAAGTGTCCTGGACGACCACACTTGTAACATGTGGCCGCTGCTGGTGGAGTGCTCGGTGGACGAAAACCCGGCATGCGTTGCTGAGGTGCGAACGCACGTGGCATCGCCCGCTGCTGCTGTTGTGGTTGCGGTGGTGCTGGCAGTGCCGGCCGGAATGCCGGTGAAGAGTACGGCCGACTGCGGAACGGCATCGACCGCTGTGGTGGTTGCCAGCGTGAACCTGATGGTGGGCGATTCACCATCCGAAACTTCTGAGAAGGACCGCCTCCTTCTCCACTGCTCTGCGGCGCGCTTTGCTTTCGTTCTGCCACCGCCAACTCCTTGCCGGAGTCCTCCTGAACAATCGCAGCATCAATGATGTCATTGAGGCTGCCGCGATTGAACATCGCCAACTTGTCCTTCAGGAGCGGGTTAAGCCCCTGGTAGAAATGGTCTCGCCGCTTCTCGTCGGTATCAGCATGATACGACGCATAAAGCGCGAGATCGTTAAACGCCCTGGAGTATTCCAGCGCGTTCCGGCTCCCTTGTTGCAGGTGTAAGAACTCCTGCATCTTCCTCTTCATCAGACCTGGCAGTATATGATAGGCCCTGAAGGCTGTCCGGAACTCCGTCCAGGTCATCACTCGGTCGGTGGGCTGTGAAGCATAGAAGTTGGCCCACCACACGCTCGCGGATCCTTGGAGCTGCTGGACTGCGAACTGAGTCTTGCGCTGCTCGCTGATCTGGAGCAGCCCGAACTTCATCTCTATGGCGCGGAGCCAGTTGTCCGCGTCAAGTGGTTCATCCGCCCTTGAGAATACAGGGGGATGAGTCGCCAGGAAGTCGGAGTAGGAGCTCTGTTGGCGCTCCTCACGATCTTGACGTCTCTCTGGGCGAGACGTATTGGCGATGAGAGTCTGCAGCAACTCTGTGTGCTGCTGATGCGAGTCCGCCATTGCCGTGACAATGTCGGCCAATGTAACCGTTGGCAGTGGCGGTGGCGGTGTTTGCTGTTACTGTTGCTGCTGCTGTCCCGAGGAATCCTCAGGAGGTGCTTGGGAGGTCTCTCCCCCTTGACTGGTACCCCCAACGTCAGGGTTGGCACGAGTACGCGTCATTCTGAAATTCAAAACAGCAGCGATTACCACATGTCTTACTTAAAATTTTCCTAAGCAACAGTAGGTATTGAAGCGACGCATGATTAATTTGCACAACATTCACATATATTGATAAAGCATAAACTTTATACAAGATACATTATTCTCGGATCTCCTAGAAGTCGTGCTCATGTCGTCACTACCTATACATACGCTACTGTCTACACGACATGTCACCGATTACAAAAGTTGGGTTACGCTACCCTAGCTGCCCTACATGGCAACTGTAACCCTCTACTCGGAGTAGAACTCGACCTCCTGTGGGTCGTCCTCCTCCGGTACCTCTGCTGGTGGCTCTGGATCTACCACCTCTTCTCCCACTCCGGGTTCTCCCATTGCTGGAAGACCCAAGACCACCGGTACGCCTAACACCGGGGGCATGAGGTCCTGCAAAGCATGCACCTCGTCCATAGCTTGGTTGTAGTCCTCTTCCCAGCCTTGTCCTTCCTCAATAGCGTCGTCCCACTCTTGAGCAAGGTCCTCATTCTGCTGTGTTAGGGTCTGCACCAGCTCTTGCAACGCCGCAATGTCAACACGGCTCTTCTTCCTTGCCTTCTTCAGACGACGCAACTGATTGTATTGTTCATTCAGTCGCTTGATCGTCGGAAGGAGCACAATGCAGAGTGCGCTGTGAGCACTCTCGAAATGATCTCCACGGCTTGTGCTCTCCTTGAGCTTTGTGGCGAGATGCTCCGTATGAACACCTTGGCTGTCCATCACGGCGTTTCCCGCCCTCATCTGGAGGCTGAGATTTGCCTCCGCGGGGTTGTACCTTGGGCAACTCGGGTCTGTTGCCTCCAGGTACCTCTCTTCCCACACATGCTGAGCTCGTCCCTCCACCGGAACGAGTGCGTATGGAGTGCCCTCCATAGCCTGCACGTGTAGTTGGCAGAAACGTGACATAGTGTCACGGGCTGCTACTTGCCACATCCCTTTCGGTTGTCTTCCTCTCACCGTGACGGTGAATGGCACCCAACCGGGTGGCGTAGGTCCTGCAGGAACCTCGACATGGATCATCCACATCTTGTTCCCCTCTTCGCCTTCTTCCTTGGCAAAGTACTGTGGCATCTGATTGTACCCGAAATATTGGAGCATTTGCCACAATGCTTCCGGGTAGCCGCTACGGTCAGAACAGTGGGAAACCACCCACCCGTTCTCCAACTGTTTATCTGCTGTCATCTGTAAAAATATATTTGAGAAATGTCAAATATTTATTTAAACAGTAAACCGCTGAGTTATAACATAAAACATGTCATTGAACCCATAAAATTTGGAAACATAGTTCAAATTTTAAACAAATTTGACTGCTGATCTGCTGTTCCCATGACAGCCCTGACCAGTTTCCATTTCAACCTGATTTAGGCCATGTTAAAGGCAAAACTAGTTCTAGAGCTCAACATCAAAGTTAAAGCTAACTACAATAGCTGTCCAGAAGTATTTGCTTGGCCTAAGATCTGTCCTGGTTCAAAAGTTATGAGATGTCAAAGTTAACAGAATTTCTGGAAACAATTGGACAGCACCTCCCTGCCTTAGGTACTGATTTGATCCAAGAATCCCAGTTACTTCTGTTCCTAATCTGACAAAACTTTCTGTTACAAAGTTGTAACCCATCTCATAAGCTTTCCAGAACTACCTCATTTTATATTTTTGGATTTTTATGCAGGAAGTTATGCTTAATTTACAGAGAGTTTACAGAGAGTCTTTGCTCTGCCCTGTTTTCTGGACAGTTTCAACTCTACTGCATTTTTCGATTGGTTAAGGGATGAACCTCCTCTGGACCTCAATCAGAAGAGTTTGTAAAGCTCTTCCAACGCTTTCCAGAAGTGTATCATACGACCCCAACCACGAAAGAACTCAACCTCTAACCTCTGATTAACTTCCGCCTTGATTCAGCTGAAAACAGAGTGCTCTGTCCTTAACAACCTATGAGTTGAAAACTTGTAAACTTTGAATATCCTGCTCAAGGGAAGGAGTTACATCAAGTTTTACTACTTTGGATCAAAACCTTCAAGTTTTAAATGAATTTGTTCATTTAGTTGGGTGTGACGTCGATGCGTCACCAGATTATGTCGGTACTACGTCCTCACAAAGAAAAACCTATACCGGACTTAGCCGGCTTCGTTAGTTCAGTGGCACTACTCGTCACTCGCACACGGATGCTACACGTCTACCGTTTCGTGGTCAGGCTATCTGCAGAAACTCAAACAATCATCAGACTCGGCTGCACACCGAGCCCGGAATCCATACAGTTAGTACACCCGGCCGTCATCACTCACCCGGATGTTCTCAAGCCAAACACACCTTGAGTTACGTGTTCACGTTTCAGACCATGTGACGGGGTCTCCCAAGTTGCACCACGCACGACAGGGACAGACGTTGCTCGAATACCCCAAACGACATGAAGAGTCGTAGAGGATATCAAAGCGGGTCGGGTTACCTGCCACCCGTGGGGCTCCACCCTTCAGCTTGTGCGCACTGGTGGACAGCGCTTACGTGCACCCCCCAAGACATGAACGTCCCGAGATGCACGATTTTCCGACATAACAAATAGGTTAATATGCCACTTTCTATATGCTAATAACATCCTTATACGGGCTACTAACTCGTTCCTCACTGGATTTTTGAAAAAGAAGACCCTTGTACCGTGTTAAACCTCAAGCGAGCTCTGATACCAGCGCTGACACGACCCCAATGGTCCTGTCGAGCCAGGATCACGCTGAGGGGTGCTGCGTTGCACAGCACCGTATAACACACGTCAAAGGTACAAAGCGGAAGCAGAAATTTTATTACATAAACAGGTTTATGAACTTGTTTACATCAAAATAAGTTTAGTCTACACTCGCGGCGCGTAGACTAAGCATCAAGTGCACGTTCAGCCCTCGAATGTGTCCTTGCTAGCACACATGCACACTAACTCTGCGGCGTGCACGACTCCCACTCGACGGGGTTCCCCTCCTGGGGTTCCGTCTGCTCTTCGGAAGTCCCTTCCTCATAGAACCCTGCAAAAGCTTCAAACACAAGCAGTGAGCACGAAGGCTCAGCAAGTCTGACCCGTCTCACCTAAACATGGAACTTATACATTAGGGTAATGGGTTACATGCAGTAAAAATCAGTTGCAGGGACTTGCCTAATTAGTAGAACCTTACTTTCAAGTTTTAGCAGCAGGTTGTGGAGAACCTTACGCTAAGGCACATGAGAGAGCCGCAATCAAACAAGAAACGCATTTCTCTCATGTACTTTGCCCAAAGTTGAAATGAACTTTAGTTAGCTATAAACTACAGCAAGTCATTAGCAATCAAGTCCATCTTTCAATCAGCAACATTTTAACATGTAACTAGCCTGTTCTTTCTACGTCACGGTACAGTGAACAAGTGGTACTCACTGACCGCGAGGGACGGTGATTATAATCGATTTACACCTGCAGGGTTATCCGAACAACCCGTCACGTACGCCCGTACTCGATGTTGCCTACAACAACCATCACGGACGCCGTACGCGACTACCTTTCACCCGTTAGCCAAATATTGAACCGGTCCCATCGTCCCGAGCAAGAGGTCTCTGCACGCGCATCTCCGTGCCGCCAGCCGATTTACACCTCAAGCTCTCAACCTACCCTCTGAACGACGGGCAATGCCTCAATAACCAGCTACCCGAGTTACATCAGTTTATCGGTTCCCATATAGCCGGTAGGTCTTCGGTACTGTTCTAGCTTGTTCAACAGGCCCGCACACGGCTCGGTCCTCAATCGACAGAAGCGGAGCTACAGCACACAGGCCCCAAAGTCCTGCTGCCCTTACTATCCGCTCGGTCTCATTTTCTTGCCATGTGTATCATGTGCTATCTCTACCCGAGCAATGTGCCTCTAGCCTATTCTTGCGAGTAGTTCCAACTACTCGACTTGTACCGAATCCTACTCTATCCTAGCAATGCAGTAGCTAAAGGGGTTTGCAATCCTAAACCCAACCCATGGTTCTCTTAGCTATGCAGTGGGGCTCCCAAACAAGACTCTAATGCACAGAATAAAGGAAACAAGTATGTGCTCAAAACAATAAAAATTTGTAAAAAGGTTAATGCAAACCGGAGCTTGCCTTGCTGCTCTTGGTCATAGGCTAGCTGTTCCTCCGGAGTAACGAAGTCTAGGACTTCGGGTTCCTCCTCGACCTTAGCGACTACATGATAGAAACAATGCATGTATTAATTTAATGCATTTGTATTATGTTTGAAGTGGTGAAGTCTATAACCTTTGCTAGACAGACCTAATGACTGTGAAACTTTTACTGTGGCTTGGTTACAACCTAAACAGAGACTTGGTCAAGTTTTAGTTGCAGCAAAGCTCATTTGAGCCCTCCACAATTAATTATATCCTTGACCTTAATTGGAACTCTTAGGGTGTTCTAGGAATTTTCATGAGACAAGCTATGACTTTCTGAAAACTAGATTTTCAGAGGGTTCTAATGGAGTTGGTCTCACTTAATTAGAAGGTACCTAGCTAAAGTTATGAGGATTTGAAGTTTGGAAGAATTCTGAAAATCGGGGAAAAAGTTTAAACTCTCAGGGCCGTGGGGACATGTGTCGAGCGAGGAGGTGTCCGGAACACCGGAGATACCACACGTGTCGAGCGCGGAGGTGTCCGACACACCGGAGCTCACAGGGTATTTGCGCGCCAGCACAGCTGATCCCCGGCCACACCCGATCCCGATTTAAATTCTTCACCCGCTGACACGTGGGCCAGCCGGCTTCTTCTTCCTCCCGCCGTTCTCTCGCGCCCGCGCCGCCGACCTCGTCGGAGAAGACTCGGGGCTCGCCGGCTCGCCGCTGCCGGACCTCCCATGGTCTGAAACTCACCGCCAAGGGGTTGTCGACGTCGAGGAACACGTCGGTGGTGTCAGGTCGGGCTGGGGTGACCGGAAATAGCTCGGCGACGTGCCGTGGCCTCGGTTGAGGTTCGGCGCTGTCGACCGTGGGTCCTAACCCGCCAACACCTCGAACAAACGGTCCTACAGCATCAGTGTACCTCTAGGGAGTTCGACAAGGTGTCAAGAGGGTTCGGGGATGGCGGCAAGTGGGTCGGCACCGTGTGACCGATCGTGCCCGCCATGACCGCCCTCAATCGAGCTCAAAATTCGTCACTCCTAGACAGTTTCACGCCACGGATGCAGAAAAGAACTTAATCGCCGGCTAGTCCAGCGTCTATGTGCAAGATTTGATGACCTCCGAAAGATCATAGAGCGAGAATTTAAAGAAACCGTACCGGAAGCTCGGGTTACGGTCGCCGGAGCAAAAACTAGAAATTCTCTGCGGATTCTTCACGGTTGGCTTCCAAACTTGGAGGAGAGCAGCACGGTGGTCGCGCGCTGCTGTCGCCTCTCTTGCTGGACCGTGAAAACGCCTGTGGAACGCTGTCCACGGGCGCCTGACTCTCGGCTGAGGCTAGGTCGCCGCGGTGGCGATCGCTCTTGGGCAAAGGAGGTCGGAACTCGAGGTTTCTGGTGTTGGGGAGGTGAAGTGCGACCTCGGTGGCTGTCTAGCAGCTCAGGGACGAAGGAGGAGATGGTTTTGCTGGTTTTCCCGATTGAGCAGAGAGCTGCGGCGAGAAACAATGCCGCTGCTCGGTTTTTGCCCGCGAGAAGATAAAGCCGGCCGACTCCTGCTCAGTGGAGGCGGTGCCGGTCGCATGGGGGCGCGAGCAAGCCGCCCTGGGCGCCAGCGCGCGGAGAGGGAAGCAGCTGGTGGCGCCGGTAGCTGCTCGGTGGCACAGCCGACAGCTGCTCGGTGGAATTTCCCACCGAGACTCTTACTTTGGGTAAAAGTTTCTCCTTCTTCCCTCTATGACATGTGGGTCCCACCCAGGGTTTTAACCTCTGAAATTTACTCCTAATCACTGTAGTAAACAGTGAGCCCCATAATACCCCTGGTGATTCAAATTATTCACCCATGAGCCATTTGAATTGAGTAGAATTCAAATCGGGTTTGGTTTGAATGAATTTCAGCACAAGTTCATTTTTGAATTCAAATAAAATTTGAATTTGTCCCACTTAGATCATGTCAAGATCAACTCCAAATGGAGTGAAAATTGGTGTGTGGGCTCACAAAAATGTGCTGCGTAAGAATATGCCTCCCACTTTTAAATTCATGGGATAAAAACAGTTTGAATTTGAATATGGTTTCAAACTGCCCTCTTTCTAACTATACCCAAAATGACCTCAAAAGGGTTTTGAATTTGGGTGAAACTTGGCATGGACATCATTAGTACAGTGTAGGAGTTTTCATATGTCCAGCCCATCTATATCTCCTATGGGAAATACCACTTTTGCAATATGTGAGTTTGTTTTCTAATGAGCATGTTGATAATTGTTACTTGCTTTTCATTTGAGTTCATGATCCTTCCTCAAATGAGGTGTGTGGTGTGGTGATGAACACTGCAAATGTGTGTCAAAACCTGAGGCCCTTACAGCTATTCCCAATGCGGCTCTGATACCACGCTGTGAGACCCGGTGATCGCAGTGGGTGGTGCCGTGCGATGCGGCACCCAACAGCAAGCACAAAAAGACGATTAGAACATATGGAACCATTTTGTTACTCAAGATAAGTTCTTTTACAACATAAGTACACACACAATGGAAATTAATACTAGCTGGACAATCTAATCACTCCCGACCCTAACTACGCCGAAGAGAAGTCGTTCAGCCCGTGAACGCTTCCTACTAGCTTCACCAAAGAAAGGCAGCGGCTAGGTTTCCAATGAGTATAACGAACCGTGAGGTTCGTCGTCTCACCGAACAACGCTCTTCATAGCAGGCATCCTGCTACCGGCAAAACAACTCAGAAGCAACCGTGAGCACTAAGGCTCAACAAGACTTAACCGTCAATCCTAAACATGTAACTCTACATGCAGGGGTAGTACAGTAGGAATAGGAATTTGCAAAATGCAGCTTTCCTAAACTTGATCTTTATATTCAGATTCTTTTAGCCTTCATTTTTGTGGTCCTCACGCCTCACAACATCGGAAGTCCACAATCAAACAAGAAACGCTTATCCCGATGTTGCTAGCCTAAGGTGGAAATGAAATTTAGTTGGCTCTATATCTACTTCAGTCAAGGTTCCAATACAGTGATTAATCCACAAACAGCAAGTTAAAAGATTTAGTTCCTCTTCTTACTACGTCACAGCGCGGGCAAGTATGCTCAATCCTCTTCCGCGAGCGACGGTGATTCGAATCAATAACAACCTGGAATACACGACACATACACCCGCCTCGAAAGACTCTCTCAAGAGCTCTTTCTTTTGTTGTATGCAGCAACCTTTCATACGACACCCTGACATAGAAAAACGTTTCGCGCCGAGCAGGATGGTCCTCTATGCGGACACGTCGAAGTTGCCAGCTAAAGGATTTACACCTCCCGCCTTCTCAACGCCATTCCCACGTGAAGGATGAGTTTCTATATCACGGTCCATCGAGTTACATCAGTTTCATGGGTCCCATACCCCACTATATATCCAGTACAGCTCAATCTTGTCCAGCAGGGCCACATACATATGGTCCTTAAACGACACGGACGGGGCTACAACCAACCTCCACATTTGCCTTACCATCCCGGTCCAGGCCAAATGTGGTCTCAAGCATTGTCACACCCATCGCAGGTCGAGACCAACCTTGAGCGCTCCATCCTACAGGAACATCCCCGTCCCCATCTCATTTTCATGAGGGTGCTCTTATCATTAACATCTCTCGAGTAACTCCATTACTTGAACTTTCTCACGAGTAGCTTTTTACTAGACTTCTACCGAGCTAGCTACAACATTAGCCTAGCATCTACGATGAGGCAAAGCCTACACTAAACCTTCTACTCAGGGATGTAATAGTCATGCAAGTGGGTTTAAGTCATCCTAGACATAATGCACCATATCAAGTCTAATAAACATGAGGTGAAGTAAAACAAAATTTAAAACGGCAATGAAAACCGGGGCTTGCCTTGCTCAACGGTTTTGTTAGAAGCTAGGAGTTAGTCTTCTTCCTGAGAATCCGCCAAGCTCGTCACGAGATGGAGATCCTCGCGGCGGAGTTGAGTCCTCGTTGAACGTCGACGTCACGTGCTATTAAGATGATTTATGCACATGTATTCAAAAGCAATTTAGAAAATGATTCAAAACTGTTGTACCAGTAAAGTCACACCTTAAAGGGACAAACAACAGCAAGGTTTCTGTTGTTGGATCTACAACCTTAGAGATGATGAAAGCTAGGGTGAAAAGAGATACTAGTCACCATGTGATTTAGTCCATTATACGAACACTTAAACCTAAAAGATGGTAGCTCAATTTCCAGAGGTCCAATGAAGCTGAGAATTTAACCACAGCCTCTATGGAAGGTATTTAGGCAGTGTGAAAAAACTGAGCTCATGAAATGACTTCATGTGAGCACAACAAATCCTTATGTGGTTTTCACTATCCTGCCTTTACCCCCTAGATATTAAGCTTTCCTATGCTACAAAGAAGACTTTTTGTGAAGTACAAAATGTCCTGAGTCCATAGGAATTGTTTTTACCATATTTGGAGTTTCTTACATGTAGATATGGATTTCGCAAAGATTGGGGAAAAGCTGAAATTGTCTCTGTTCATTTTTCCCATTTTTCAGAGACATAAGGAATGAACACATCATTTGACCAAGCAAATGGGGTCCAATGCCTCTGAATTTTTACTGGAGTTCAAGGAATTTTGTAAGAATGCCCTGCCAAAATTCGGGAATTTTCCAATAAATAGAACTTCTGTAAAAATTCCTATATGATTTTTTAAATAAATTAATAAGCCAATCCAGGAATTTTCGTAAATATTGGGATTCACTACTAGATAGTTATGGCTCTCAAAAGTTTGAACTAAAGTGGGAAAATCTGGAAAATGTTTAAATGCTGACGGTGGGTCCCACTAGTCATCCCTAACCTCCAGCCTCGCGCCAAACAGAGCAGTGGCGGCTCCCTCCGGTGAGGTCGCCGGGAAGGCACTTTCCAGCCACCTCCGGACCCCCTGCGGGCCGCCCCGCCATCCCCCCCCCCCACGCTGAACACGTTGGTGAGGTCTCCGGCGGCTGAAACTCGCTGGAAAACAGGGTGCACCGGCAACAGCAAACAATAGGGCTCTGGCGAGGTCGTGCACGGTGAATTCTCCACAAAATGGTCGGTTCTTGGGCTCTAAAGCACCAGGGAATCATGTAGAAAAAGCCGGGGAGAGCTCCAAACCTATCGGCACCGTGCGTCCGATATGGTCCAGCGCTATACCCTCCAAAAGAACTCGGATTCCTCGCTCTACAATCAATTTCTTGGTCTAAAATCGATGGAGGAGGTGTGCTAGGCAGTTAACATCCTGTGTATGAAGTTTGAAACACAACAAACACGATTTGAGGACGAATTTTGCAATTCCTTACCTCAAGATCAGTTTCTGCCGCCCGGGAGAAAAACTTGAAATTCTCCCTCTGTGATCAATGGCTAGGGCTGAGCTTCGGAGGTGAGCAACTAGACTTGTAGGTGCACCGATGGGGCGGCTTGCTTGGGCGTGATAACTCCTGGTTTGGGCTGTCCACGGTGATCAGTTCCGGTTTCTTCAGTTCCAACTCGGGAGCAGTGGAAACTTTGCTGTTTCTAGGCGCACGTGAGCTCGGGACGGCGGCGTGAAGTGGCTAGCCGGCTAGAGCAAGAGTATGCAATGATCTTTGCTGTGGAGACCTCAAGCATCCGGTGCTCGGTGGCTGTGGACTCGGGAGAAACCAGAGGGGCGCTGTTCTGCTCGGGAGAAAGCAGAGACCGTGCACCAGCCAGAGAGGAATAGAAATTCGTTTGTGCAGCCTTCCAGAGAGATAAGGGCAGAGGATAGACAACCGAAGAGGAGGAGGTGGCACCGGAGATCGTCCGATCGGCTGCCGGAAGCTGTCGTGTGCTCAGCCGAGAAAAACAGAACCGAGTCGGTTTGTTCGAGTGTGTGTATGACATGTGGGCCCTCACACCTCAAATATCTCCCTCCTCTGTGCTTTAATATTCCCGCACCGCCTTCGTCCGAATTCCACCAAAATTGGATGGTAGACCAAACATAATATGAGGAATTTAAATCTAAACTCATATTTCAAAATTGAGCATGTTTGGTTCAGTTTTCAAATTCAAATTTTAATTTGACTCTCCCTCAAATATTCCTCGAATAATTGGTATACGAGCTGCAAAAATATCAAACTTGGATCATGAGCTCATTGATACATGGAGAATGCATCGGTTAATTCATTTGGATGCATTTATACAATCTGGATAGGAATCCTTTTAAAAGAATTCAATTTGCGTTTAATTTCCCTCCACTCTACACATAGAGGAGGTGCACATGAGTTAGAGTTTTGGAAGTGAAATTCTTTCCCCTAGGTTAACATGTGTTGAGCATGGGCTAGAGAATTTTTTTAAAACTCCCCCCCCCATGTCGATATTTGTGTTCTTCATTTCATGTGACACAACTGAAGTCTTATATCGCCTTAAGTTTGTTTCATAAGTTGAAATCAAACTTTACAAAAGTTAGGGCTGTTACATTACTCCCCCCTTAAAAGAATCCCGTCCCGAGATTACAAAAAGAAAGAACAAGGAAGAATGACTACTAGACGTATGGTACAAACAATTCAGGAAAATTTAAACGGAGAAATTCCTCGCTTTCCCACGTGACTTCATCTGCGGTGTGGTTGCTCCACAAGACTTTGTAAAGTCGCATTGTCCGATTTCTTGTGGCGCGAGTCTTCTCATCGATAATCTGTATTGGATACTCAGAATAAGTGAGATCCGGTTGAAGATCCTCAATGTTCTCCATATGAACTGCGGTTGGGTACTTAAGACATTTCCCCAGTTGAGAGACATGGAAAACATTATGAATACCCAAAAGTGATGTTGGTAACTCCATACGATAGGCCACGGGTCCGCATACCTCAGTGACAGCAAACGGCCTGATGAATCACGGAGCGAGCTTTCCCTTCACTCCGAAACGATGAACCCCTTTCATCGGAGAGACACGAAGATAAACATGGTCCCCGATGTCGAAGTGAAGAGGTCGACGTCTTTTGTTTGCATAACTCTTCTGCCGAGATTGTGTAGCCTTTAAATTGGTTTGAATCACTCGCACTCGTTCCTCGGTTTCATACACAAGATCAATCACGTAGACCACTCTCTCACCGGACTCACACCAATTCAATGGTGTGCGGCACTTCCGGCCATAAAGAGCTTCATACGGGGCCATTTTGATGCTGGATTGATAACCGTTGTTATATGAGAATTCTGCTAAGGGTAGATGGTCATGCCAATTCTTTCCATGATTGATGACACATGACCGTAGCATATCCTCCAGAATCTGATTTATCCTCTCCGTTTGACCATCAGTTTGCGGATGATACGCTGAACTCCAAATTAACTTGGTTCCCAAGGAAGCATGCAGTTGCTCCCAAATCTGGATACGAACAACGCACCTCGGTCAGACACGATGGTGCGGAGAACCCCGTGTAAACACACGATTCTCGAGATGAACAGCTCCGCATACTTCTTTGCCACATATTTGGTAAGGACTGGAATAAAATGTGCTGTCTTGGTCAAACGATCGACGATTACCCAAATAGAATCATGCTTGTTGCTGGTCATGGGTAAACCGACGATGAAGTCCATACTTATGTCTTCCCACTTCCATGCTGGAACCTTCAGCGGTTGAAGTGGTCCGGCTTTCCTCATATGGTCGGCTTTAACCCGCTGACACGTATCACACTCGGATACGTACTTCGCAATCTCTCTTTTCATCCGTGTCAACCAGAACTTAGATTTCAAGTCCTGGTACATCTTATTGCTTCCCGGATGAATAGAGTACTTGGATAAATGCGCTTCATCCAATATCTTCCTCTGCAATTTCATATTCCGGGGTACAACTATGCGGTTGTTAAACCATAGAGTACCCTCTTCATCCTTGCGGAACATCTTCAATTCACCGCTGTCCACTGTCCTCTGGATGTGAGACATACCCCTATCTCTTTTCTGAGCCTCTACAATCTCATCTCGGATTGTAGGAATAAGAGCGAGGTTGAACAACGATCCGTAGGGAACTAAGCGCATGCTTGGTTCACTTTCTGCATCTGCAGCCATGGCTAAATGGTGAACGTGGGCTTTCCGACTAAGTGTGTCGGCAACCACATTCGCTTTGCCTGGATGGTAATGAATTTCAAGTTCATAGTCCTTGATCAATTCGAGCAATCTTCGCTGCCTCATATTCAGTTCCTTCTGGGTGATGATGTACTTCAAGCTTTTGTGGTCCGTGTAGAGATTTACTAGATTGCCTAGTAAATAATGTATCCACATTTTCAATGCTAGGACCACTGCAGCCAGTTCAAGGTCGTGCGTCAGGTAATTCTGCTCATGACCCCTGAGTTGTCAGGATCCATACGCGATCACACATCCTTCTTGCATCAACACACAACCCAAACCAATGTCGGATGCATCACAATAAACATCAAATGGCTTCGTGGTGTCCGGCTGGGCCAAAACTGGAGCTGTAGTGAGATACTTTACTAAAGTTTGAAAAGCTTGTTCACATGAATTACTCCGATCGTACTTGGTGCTTTTCTTCAACAGCTCCGTCATAGGTTTGTTCGAGTGTGTGTATGACATGTGGGCCCTCACACCTCAAATATCTCCCTCCTCTGTGCTTTAATATTCCCGCCTCGCCTTCGTCCGAATTCCACCAAAATTGGATGGTAGACCAAACATAATATGAGGAATTTGAATCTAAACTCATATTTCAAAATTGAGCATGTTTGGTTCAGTTTTCAAATTCAAATTTGAATTTGACTCTCCCTCAAATATTCCTCGAATAATTTGTATACGAGCTCCAAAAATATCAAACTTGGATCATGAGCTCATTGATACATGGAGAATGCATCGGTGAATTCATTTGGATGCATTTATACAATCTGGATAGGAATCCTTTTAAAAGAATTCAAATTGCATTTAATTTCCCTCCACTCTACTCATAGAGGAGGTGCACATGAGTTAGAGTTTTGGAAGTGAAATTCTTTCCCCTAGGTTAACATGTGTTGAGCATGGGCTAGAGATTTTTTTTAAACTCCCTCCCATGTCCATATTTGTGTTCATCATTTCATGTGACACAACTTTACAAAAGTTAGGGCTGTTACAACAGGGCTACGCCCACAAGACTTCCTCTTGCTGCGCCCTAGCCCCTGCCCAGTCTCATTTTCTTTCTAAATTGATCTCACATTACTCGAACCAATCCCTTGTGTCCCAAAGCCTAAACTCGCGAGTAGATTCCAACTACTCGACTTGTACCGAAGTTCTATGAATCATTGAGCATAGCCTGTCTACTCGAGGACGTAGACACTATCCTCACTCATGTGGGAAGATCTGGTTATGCACTTGGATTTCATCCATCCTACACCTAATGCACATCCATACCACATACTAAGTATTCATAAAGCAAAACTTTGTAAAATTGGTTAATGTAAACCGGGGCTTGCCTTGTTGCTGCTGGTCAGATGTTAAGGCTTCGTTCAGAAGAAGAAAGTCGAGCACTTCCGGGGTCTCCTCGCCTTCAGCGACTACACGTAAATGATATACTATATGTCAATTTACATGCAATGTTTTAGAACTGAATAAGTAATTACCATAACTCTAGCTAGCCCTCTCTTTGGGCTCTGAAATTTTTATGGTGGCTTGGTAGGGTCCTTAACAGAGTCTTGACCAAGTTTCATTTGAACCAAAGTTCATTTGAGCTTTGTACAATTAAAATCCTATTTGGTCAATATTAGAGGCTCTAAAGCATTCCAGTGGTTTTCATGGCTTTAACCATTACATTCTGGAAACTAAAATTTGAGATGGTTCTAATGGAATTGGTTTCATGTCATTTGAAGAATTCTAGATGAAGTTATGCCCTAAACAAGATTTGAGACAATCTGAAAAATGTTTCTGGACATTTTTCCATTTTCTCAGGGCAGTTCACTTAATCACACCATTAGGGGGACTAAATGAACTTGGATGAGTCTGAAAATGTTACTGTGACTCAAGGATTTTCCAATCAACCTACCAGCCAAATTTCAGATATTTTCATACAGTAATTCTCCAGATAAAATTCCTAACAGTTTAAAATTTAGAGAACTAATTCTAGAAAACTATTAAGTTTCATGAGCTGAAATTTGTGTTGCTGGAAAGTACTCCAAAAGCTGAGTTCAGCAAAATTTGGTTCACTGAATTTGGAGCTTCCTAGCAGAAGTTACATGCATTTGAATTTTGCACTAAACTGGAAAATCCCAAAATGTTTAAACTCTGCGGGTGGGCCCCACTCTTTAAACCGGCCCACTGAGATCGCGGCCACACCGCAGCCCATGGGGTTTTACACGCGCTGCCGCACCGGATCCCGGCCGCAAAGTGGATCCCCGCGAGAGAACAGGGACTGACCGGTGCACCCGGCCCCCCTCTTCGTCTACCTCACGACGCCCGTGACTCCCGCGGCGGCGCTTCCCTGGAGATCTCGCCGCCGGCCATTTCGCTGCCCGAACTCCGACAGATTTTGCCGCATGTGCCTAACTTTTCTCGGGGAACATGCTGGTGCCCTCACCGAAGTTCGGCGATGGCCGGAACCACGCCCGCGACGGTGACAGCGGCGATCCCCTCTCCGTCGCTGTCGCCCAAGCTACTCAGAGCATTATTTTCGGAACGGTTTGCTCCTACAGCTCTGCTGTGGCGTGCTGAGCACAAATAGCAGCACCAAAACTCGATGGTTTTTGATGGTCTTTGGTCCTAGGTGGCCGTGGGGACGTGTAGAACATGTGCTTAGCTTGGTTTACGCGGTGGTGGACCGATCATCACGAATTTTGGATTCTTGGCTAGCTCGGTACTTTGAACACCGCGGACCAAACATGGAAATGCTCTCCCTACAAGGCATGAAAGGAGGTAACGTTTTCACCGTGAGTTCAAGCAGCCTCCGGAAAATCTCTTTTCTGTTGATTGTCGGTCGCGGGAGTGCCTGGATCAGCGGCGCACCGAGGACCCGAGGAGAGCGGCCGGCGAGGTGTTTCGTTCCAGTTGTGTGCGGGGCAGAACGGAGATGATGAGGGAGGAATCACGTGGCCTGGCGTGTTACTCGAGTGCTGCACCCGGCGCCCTCAGCCCCCGAGCAGGAGGTGGCACAGAGGCGAGGCGATTGGCGCCGACGTCGGTAGCGGGCTGGCGCGCGCAGCTTCGGCCAAGCGAAAAAGATCAATCCGAAGAATGCTTCTGTGTTAAGGCTACTGACAAGTGGGACCCTCCCATCTAATTCTTTTTCTGATTTTCATTTCTGTTTTCACTGAAAATATTCCAGCTACTCACAATTGAATGAAAGACTTGGCCCCAAAGTCATGGTTTGAATTTGTTTTCCCTAATTTGGAACTGGTTTGGCTAAATTTGCTGGCCATTTGAATTTGAAATTCAAAATCAGTTTTGAATTAATTCAAATTTAGTTCCTGACAAGATGAAGTCCAATGGGGATAAAAATTGGTGGACTAACTCAGAAAAATGTGCTGAGTTTGAATTTGAATTTAACTTTTGATTTCAAGTGATGAAAGTTGCTGCAGTTTGAATTTGTATTCAAATTGGCCCATTTTACCAATGTCTCCAAACATGCCTCAAAAAGTATTAGATCTGCATGAAATTTGGCCTGAGCCTTCCCAAGACTATTTAAGGTCTATGGGTGAGCTAACCTTCCATTCTTATGTGTAGAAATCCTACTTTTTTGGAAGTTAGGGCTTTCCCCTCTAATCACCCTTTTGATGGTGGTTACTTGCTCTTCACAAGTGTTCATGAGATATCCATCACAAGAGCTGTGGTGTTGTGAGGTGATGAACAATTTTTTTTTGCAATTCACTTTCTTGGGCTTTTACATCCCTCCCCCCTTAATAGAATCTCGTCCCGAGATTACAAAAGAAGAGACAACGATGTAATCGGAACTCACCCGTGATGAGACGCCATGAACTCCGGGAAGTTTGAGCGAAGAAATTCCACGCTCTCCCACGTCGCTTCTTCGGCGGTGTGGTTGCTCCAGAGTATCTTGTAGAACCACAGCGTTCGGCTACGTGTGGTCCGAGCCTTCTCATCCAGAATAGCCACCGGATATTCATCATACGTTAAATCCGGTTGCAGCTCGCCGATGTCTTCGGTGGGAACAGCAGCCGTATGCTTGAGACATTTTCGCAGTTGTGAAACATGGAAAACGTCGTGAACACCAGCAAGAGATGCCGATAGTTCCAGTCTATACGCCACTGGTCCGCACTTCTCGGTGATGGCATAGGGTCCAACGAATCGGGGAGCGAGTTTCCCCTTCATGCCGAACCGGTGCACTCCTTTCATCGGAGATACATGGAGATACACGTGTTCCCCGACGTCAAAGTGCAGTGGCCTACGCCTCTTATCAGTGTAGCTTTTCTGCCGGGATCGAGCGGCCTTCAAGTTGGCTTGAATCATCCGAACGCTCTCTTCGCCGTCGTTCACCACATCAACCCCGAACGTAACCCTTTCACCGGACTCGCACCAGTTTAATGGGGTGCGGCATTTACGACCGTAGAGAGCTTCATAGGGTGCCATCTTGATACTCGCTTGATAGCCATTGTTGTACTAGAATTCCACCAACGGTAGATGATCATCCCAGTTTCTACCGTGGTGGATGGCACACGCTCTCAACATGTCTTCTAGTACTTGTTCCACCCTCTCTGTTTGACTATCTGTCTGAGGGTGATAGGCGGAGCTTCTAATCAGCTTAGTACCCAATGCAGCGTGCAACTGCTCCCAAAAACGAGACACAAATAATGCCCCTCGATCTGAGACTATGGTCTTGCAAGTCACTTTCTTGGGCTTTTACAGGGAATATAGAAATGGAGAATGGGACAGAAATAGACAATGAGACAAAAAAATGGAGAGGGGAATGTAGAAATGGAAAAGGGGACATAGGAATGGTGAGAAATGGAAAAAAGATATCTGAAATGAGCATTCCCAAAATTCCCCCAAGATTTCCAAATTCCCCAATTCCACAAAAGGGGAATTTTCCCCACATTTGGGGGAACTTAATCCCCAATGCTGCCGCACCAAATTAAGGCGAAAAGATGGTTGAGTTCCGAATTGACTAGGACTCTTGGTTGAGTTCCAATTGGAGTAGGATTCCTCCCTTCTCCCTCTTATAAATACAATCCAGCCCCCCCCCTTTTGGCCGCAGCCCCTTCCTCTCCCCAAGTCACCGACATGGAGCCCCCCCTCCAAGTCGCCGAGTTGGCCACCGACCCCTGTCGGGGTTTGGTCGCTGGTCAGCCTCGCCGGTGAGCCCTGCCAACGAGCCCCGACGTCGAGCCCTGCCGTCGAGTCCCGTCGTCGAGCCCCACCATCGAGCTTCACCGTCGAGCCATGTCGTCGAGCCCCGTCGTCGAGACCCACCGACGAGCCCCATCACGCCTTGACGTCACTGGAAAA
Source organism: Neostapfia colusana (assembly GCA_030760725.1). Classification (NCBI taxonomy): domain Eukaryota; kingdom Viridiplantae; phylum Streptophyta; class Magnoliopsida; order Poales; family Poaceae; genus Neostapfia; species Neostapfia colusana. The sequence goes on along the minus strand of JASWHV010000010.1, from coordinate 77,341,453 downwards.
GAAGCCGACGATCTGTCCTACCCTAATCTTCCATAGAAAAATTCTTCGCTGCTGCCATTGCGAGGAGGAAGGCCCTGTCACCAAAAGGAAGTGAGGTAGGTCCCTATTACCCATCTTACAACGTCGCAGGCTGTTTCTACGCATCCGTTTTCTTCGCCCCCTTCGAGCAGAAACTTTTGCGTGTGGACAGATCGTGTTTTGATCATTTTTGACGGTGGAATTGATCTAGTGTAACACCCCAAAACCTGTTAAGAGGGGAATTTAAAATTTTTTGGACGTACTGCATGTGGTGCAGAAATTCAAATTCAAATTGGAATTCAAATTCAACTCAAAACAGAAAAGAAAACGAAAAAGAAAAAGAAAAAACAAAACCCCCGGCCAGTGGGCTGAAACCCACCAGCCGGCCCACCCGCCCCCGTGCCAGCCCGCAGCCGCGCGCTCCCCTTTCTCTCTCACTGACACGCGGGACCCGCGTGTCATCCCTCACCTCCCGCTCGCGCCAACAGCCGGACTCCTCCGCGCGCGCCCGATCGCAACCGACTCTGGAAATCCGCGTCCCCAGCCCGACTCCCGGTCCCGGTCGACTCCGGCTCGATCCAAACAGACACGCCGCCCTCCCTCGTCTATAAAAACGCCGGCATCGCCCCGTTTTTCCCCAACGATCGGCAGTTTTTCCTCCCGGTGAGAACCGAAGCTCCGATCACCGTTTTCTCTCGATCCCTGCTCGGATTTTCCGATCTAACGCGCCGATCATGTTCCACCGCCTCCGGGGAATCACGCAGGTGCAGAAGACTCGGAGGTTTGCGCTCTAGGCAAAGCTCCGACGAGCACCGCAGCGATTCCATCTCGGACCTCATCGCCGACCGCCTTCCAGGATCTCAGAGCTCAAGAAAAACCCCGAGGTGAGATCCCCGACCTCCCCTCTACCGATCTATGCCATGAAATCCCAGTTTTAGGAAGAATAGACGAAGATCCGAAGTTTTCCGGCGAGATCACCGCCTCCCGCCGCCGCGCGCCGCCGGGCAGCGCCGCCCGCGCACGGTCAGAGCGACGTGGCCGCTTATGCGCCGTCTATTTTAAATCGCACGGTAGAATTAAAACCCGCGCGTACCGGTTCGATGATCTAATCTGAGCCGTCCACTTTAAATCGGACGGTCCACATCTGCCCCGCATTATAAAGGCCGGGATTATTACGCGCTACCCCCTGGGGATCTCGGAAAACACGAGCTAGCCCCGGAAACTTCTGATCTAGCCCCTGGAACTTCAGAAATTCATGTAAATTCATTTAAAAATCAGTTTTAGCCCCTGGACTTAATAAAAATTAGGAAAACCCCTCTGTTATGTGTAGTTAGACCCCTGAAAATTTATGAAATAATATAATAGACCCTGTAGTGGGGTGAGTTTACCTTTTTAACCCTATATGATATTAAATTTAGGAATTTGAATATGTGATTAGGATTTAAAATTTAAAAGGTGAGGCAAACACATTGTAAATTCAAATTTAAACTCTCCTAGCACTTGGAAAACTTTAGAATGAGTTAAAAATAGATTTTAAGCTGAAATGAATCTGTCTAGTTGACTGTTCATATTTATTAGTTATAGAAACATATTTTAGGCTAGGAAATAATTCTGAAAATTGGTAAAATAAATTTAAATTAGTTTACATCAGAGGAGAAGTTCCAAAATATATTATTTAATATTTTAGATCAGAACCTATTCTGTTTAGACGATATGCCCTACTATTTAATATTAAAACTCACTTTTAGGCATAGAAAATAAATCTGGAAAATATAGGAAAATAGGAATGCATAATTAGAAAATGATAAATGAAGTCTTCAAATCCAAAGACTTCAGTTTAGGATTTGGTAGAAGATCTGAAAACCCATTTGGGAGTAGGAAATTACCTTCCATGCAAACTTGGTAGCTAAAGAGTGTATTAAAGAATTTGTTTAAATTGGAAATTCATATATAGTGTGCAAACAGAAATCTGAATACAAAAGTTAGAAATCATATACATATGTTTAAAAGTGCATGTAGGCTAAAAATCAACACATTTAGAGTAACCACAACACTTAGAAATGTGAATGATTATCATATGCATGTATGTGTGGAGTGAAAGTGTGAACTATGTCTTATGGATTGTTGTCTTCTTTTGCTATGTGTGTTGGCATGAGTAGAACCTGCCCCAGAGCAAGTTCTTCCCTTCCAAGATCAATACTTTCCATTCCCAGAGCAGCAGGAAGAAGGCAAGTGTCCTTGACCACTTTGATCCTATACTAGGATGTGTAGATAGAATTATTTGCATTGTCAATTGAAATATGGAACCCATGCTAGGAAGTTTCCCTAGTATTGCTTTACCTTGTTTCCTTGTATCTTGGGTTGGGATTTATTTTATCATGTCATTCATTCATATTACTTATGCTTAGCCATGCTTAGAATGGGATAAGTGGGATATGAGATCATCAATTTATTTACCTTACTCTTGAATGAGATATTATGAGTTATGTAGAGGTAGGGATTGAGGCAAGTTGGATGATTTGGTTGGTGCTGGGTGCACGAGACTCGGGTTTGTGTTTAGCACTTGCCTGGATCCTAAGGACCGGTTCATGGAGCATGTAACCTGGCTTTACCGTGCCAACCACATGCTGAGATGGGGCAGCTTGGCCAATTAATTAGGTGTATCCCCGGCGTAGTATGGGTGTGTTGGATGGTGCGGGGAGTAGGTGTCAGCTGGACTACCATATGAACCGCAAGGCTCAAGAGGGGGCAACTGCAGCGGGGTTGGAGCCTCTTGTATGCTGTTAGGGGTGAAACCTCAGTGGGACCATGCTCGTCGAGAATCCCTTTATAAAGGCTTCGTAGTGATCTCCTGGCTACACACCTGGGAAGTGTGACTGTGGTTCATGGTCACTGGCATAATGGAGGTTCTTTTAGTCCACCCGGCAACGGGGGATGAAATCACTACATGTGGGTACAGTGGTTCAAACTCTGCAGAGTCAAAACTGTCATGACAGCCGTGCTCACGGTCAAGAGCGGCTTGGACTTATTCATGATTAGAAGATGATGACTTTAGAAGTTGTGGATGTTAAGCGGGGAGCTTAACATTGGAAATGATGTTATGGTTATTTGATTATGATGATGGGTTGGGGGAATGGGACCATTTCACCTATGTAGTAATGTAGGTGCTTACTAAGCTAAGGTGATAGGTATTAATTGCGTAGTGCTTTAACCATGAGTTCAATCTCTCCTTGCTCTAGCCATGCATGACATAATCTTTCCCACACTTGGTGAGTACCAACGGTACTCAACCTTGCATATTTGTTGGTTTAAATTGCTGCTTAGGTCAAGGGGATAAGGTGGTGTTTAATGATCAAGACTTCGGACACGAAGAAGGATTCTAGGTTCATGGAGTCCCTCGGGCAACGCCTGTGACGGAGCCCACAAGAATAATATTCCGCTGCTATTTTATGTTATGAACTTATTATCGTCCATCGAGACATGTGCTATGTAAGACTTATTTATATTCGACACCTGACTTGTAATAAATGATGCTTCACTATTTGTCATCACATGTATGAGAAAATGATCCTGGCATACATGTGATATTCACTCGGTTGTTCTTCGGAGAAACCGGGTGTGACAGAAGTGGTATCAGAGCCAAGGTTGCCGTAGGAACGTGGACCTAGTTAGAAATGGACGTATTTAAGGACCCTATTTTCTTACAAACTATTTTTACAAAGGTGTGGGTTGAAAAGTGTTATTTAATGGGTTCATTTTATTCATCTTACCCAACTTTTATTCAAAATAGGATTTTTGTTTAAAATCTTATCTAACTTAAGTTTAAATGCTTTATGTTTTAGATGGTTCGCATGATCCGCACCGCTCGCAAGTCCACCGGAGGGAGAGTTCCCGTAGTTGCCCTTGCCCTGAGAGAGGAGAACCGTCCGGTGACGTACCTCTCCTACGGATTGGCAGTAGGAGGCTTGTTGCGCCGTCTTCGACGCATGCTCCAAGCCACCAGCAATACGGGCAAGATAATCATACACTACAGCTCCACCCGGACCATCCGTGAGAAGCGGGAAGAATGGAGTTCAGAAATGAGGATTATCCATGAAAATCAGATGCTTAAGATCCACCGCTCTCCAGCTTGTCGAGCGACACAGGTCGATGCGGAGAAGGATGTCACCTGGAAGGCCATCACCTACCAGAGTCACATCTACCGTCGCCACCTGGACAGGACTGAGTACATGTATGTCCTCCAGCGTGAGAGTGGTACAACGGAGTACAAGTACCCGCCAGTGCAGCAGGGGACTTCCCATGAGCACATGGACTTGTACTTGGAGGATGCTGCTATGCTCAGCACTCGACTGCAGGAGTGTCAACAGGAGCTTCAGGATGTACGTGACACCCTGAAGGAGACTGAGGCGTTGCTTCGAGCCAGCTTGAGGGCGAGAGAAAGAGGAGATGGGAATGAACTGTGTGTCACCGTGAACGACACATGGACTCCTGACTCCCCAGATCGCCGGGCGAGTAGGCGTCGCCCACTTCTCCACCAGCAGCCTCCCCACCCAAAGCGGAGTCAGAGGGCAGCCGCAATAATGAGGAAGATCCCGAGGAGCCAGCTCAGTGATATGAGTCGTGTAGAGTCCTTCCCCATAGTTCAGCAGGTTATCGAGTAGGCGAGTCAATACCATAGTTAATGGTGTGTTAATGTGTGGTGTGTGACGTGAGTTGTGGAAGCCATGGGCAATTGTCCACAACCTCGTCTTCAGGTTGCTTTGCTTTGATGTGTGAACCCCTATGAAATTAGAAGTGCATTTATTTTTGCGTGAGACATGAACCCTCAGAAAATATAAATACAACAAGGTCTCAAAATTTTAAAGTTTAAACAAGTAAAATTTGTAAGTTAATACGTAATGCTTTAAATTGACATTTGGTTGATCATGATAGATGGCCGGAAGAGGAAAGGGTCGTGGTGCCAACCCCGCCAACAACAACGATGAGGCCGGCAACCCTAATCTTTCTGGAGGACAAGACAAGGGTGGTCGCCGTGAAGGAGTTGATCCCATCCACCAAATGCTTGAAAATCAGAATCAGCTCATCCAGAGCCTAACTCAAGTGGTGGCCAACTTACACCAAGCTCCACCCCCATAAGCTGCACCACGCCAACCAAGGTTGAGTGAGTTTCTAGGGACTCAACCTCCAAAGTTTGCAAGTGCTGCTGAACCTCTAGAGGCAGATGACTGGCTAAACACCATTGAGAGCAAGACGAGGATCATACAATGCCAAGGGTATGAGAGGGTGCTGTTTGCCTCTCACCAATTGCATGGACCTGCTGCTGATTGGTGGACCGCTTACGTGGCCGCCCATTATGACCCTGAGAACATCACTTGGGAAGAGTTCAAGCGTAGCCTCCGCAACCATTACATACCAAGGGGTGAACTCAAAAACAAGAGAAAGGAGTTCTTGGGGCTGCAGCAAGGAAACATGACTGTGAGGGAATACCTCACTAAATTCACCCAACTATCCCGTTATGCCCGAAGGGACATAGAGACTGATGAGCAGAAACAGGACTGCTTTGTGGAAGGACTTACAGCGGAAATGCAGTGTGCAATGTCCTCCAACGAGTATGAAAGCTTCCAGAAGATGGTGGACAGAGCATTTGTTGTGGAAAGGAAGCTGAAGGCCTTGGAAAATGAAAACAAGAGGAAGGCGGGATGGTCACACCAAGCCTCGGGTAGCAACACCTGCCCACGTCTGATGCAGCAACCCGCAGGGCACACGAGCCGTGTTGCGGTACCCTACTCCGCGCCGAGAGGCTACAACCCGAATTTCAGGCCTCCGTTAGCACCAACACAGCCACAACGTCAGTTCGTACAGCAGCCTCGCCCCGCATATCCACCTCGACCAGCAGTACAAGGACCCCCAAACCAACCCCAAGACAACAAAGGCCAGGCACCTAAGGTTGGAGTGCAATGCTTCAACTGTGGTGAAGTGGGGCACTACGCCCATAAGTGCCCAAAGAAGAAGCCCGTGCAGCTGCAACAGCAGAATGTGATGCGAGGACGGGTGAACCACGTGACCATGGAGGAAGCGCAAGAGGCACCTGACGTGGTAGTTGGTAAGTTTCCTGCCAATTTACACATTGCAACCCTGCTGTTCGATTCTGGTGCTACCCCACTCGTTCATTGCCCAAGGGTTTGTTAAGAAGCATGATCTAGCAACAACACAAATGAACCATATGCTAGCCGTAAACTCTCCAGGTGGAGAAATAAGGACAAGACAAGTGTGTCCCAAGGTGAATCTAGACATTAATGGGGTAGTATTTACTGCCAACCTCATAGTGATAGATTCACAAGGGATAGATATTATTTTGGGTATGGATTGGTTGACTAAACATAAAGGAATCATCCATTGTTTGACAAGAACGGTGGAACTAACTCACCCTAGTGGCACAAGAGTAAAGTTCATAACTATACAAGAGCCTAGGAGGGACATTAAACTCAATCAAGTTGAGGTGAAAGTGGAGGAGATCAGGATTATCATTGAATATCCAGACGTTTTTCCGGAGGAGTTGCCAGGTATGCCTCCCGATCGTGAAGTGGAATTCGCGATTGAGCTAGTGCTTGGAACAGCTCCGATATACAAGAGACCTTATCGGATGGACTCCAAGCAGCTGGGAGAACTCAAGGATCATTTAAGAGAATTGACAGGGAAAGAGGTACATTCGTCCTAGTTCCTCACCATGGGGAGCTCCAGTGATATTTGTGCCCAAGAAGGATGGGACCCAAAGGCTATGCGTGGACTATCGTGCGTTGAATGAGGTAACCATCAAGAACAAGTACCCATTACCCCGCATTGAAGACTTGTTTGATCAGTTGAGGGGAGCTTGTGTGTTCTCGAAAATTGATCTCAGGTTGGGATACCACCAACTTAAGATAAGGCAAACTGATATTCCCAAGACAGCTTTCGTATCTCGGTACGGACTGTATGAATACACAGTCATGACTTTTGGGCTAACTAATGCCCCGGCATACTTCATGTATCTCATGAACAAGGTATTCATGGAATATCTGGACAAATTTGTGGTGGTTTTCATAGATGACATTCTCGTCTTCTCCAAAGATGAATAAGAACATGAGAAACATCTAAGGTTGGTGTTGCAAAAGCTGAGAGAACACCAACTATATGCCAAGTTGAGCAAGTGTGAGTTTTGGCTGAAGAGAGTTCCCTTCTTAGGACATATAATCTCGGAGGGAGGAATCTCCGTAGATCCCGCCAAGATCGAGGATGTACAGAAGTGGAAGACCCCTGAGAATGTCGGGGAAGTTCGAAGCTTCTTAGGATTGGCTGGGTATTATCGATGGTTTATTGATGGTTTCTCCAAGATCTCGAGACCCCTCACCAAACTGTTGGAGAAAGGAATCACATTCACATGGACGCCGCAGTGCGAGACGAGTTTTCAAGAGCTAAAGAAAAGATTGACAACAGCCCCAGTGCTAGTTATGCTAGATATGCAGAAGAACTTTTCGGTGTACTGCGATGCCTCTGGAAATGGGTTGGGATGTGTTCTCATGTAAGAGGGGCATGTCGTGCCTTATGCGTCCCGGCAGCTCCGGAAACATGAGAAGAACTATCCCACACATGACCTAGAACTAGCCGCAGTGGTACACGCGTTGAAGATTTGGCGGCACTACTTGATGGGGAAGAGGACAGAGATATATACGGATCATAAGAGCTTAAAGTACATTTTCATACAGCCAGATCTCAACCTCAGACAAAGGAGATGGTTAGAGCTGATCAACGACTTTGATGTAGGCATCAACTATCATCCTGGGAAAGCGAACGTCGTGGCAGATGCTTTAAGCCGGAAGGTGCAGGTCAATAGGTTGAGCTTGAAGGGCATGCCTACAGAATTGAAGGAAGAGGTTATAAGACTCAACCTATGCCTGGTGAATAGTGGTGAAGCCATCGCCATGGAAGTGGACTCGATATTAGAGCAAGACATACGCGATGGTCAAAAGAATGATGAGAAGATACAAGAAATCTGACAACTCATCAACGATAATAGAGCCCATGGTTTCAGAGAGGATGAACAAGGTACGGTGTGGCACGGGAAAAGAATCTGTGTGCCTGAAGTGAAGGAGATCCGTTAATTGATTTTGAAGGAGGCTCATGATTCCGACTATTCCATTCATCCTGGAAGTACTAAGATGTATCATGACCTCAAGAGCAGATATTGGTGGTATGGAATGAAGTGAGATGTCGCGGAACATGTTGCCCTATGTGACACATGTCAGTTGGTGAAAGCGGAACATCAACGACCCGCGGGATTATTGCAACCACTCAAAGTGCCTGAATGGAAATGGGAAGAAATCGGTATGGATTTCGTAGTGGGATTGCCTAGGACCCAATCAGGATATGATTCGATATGGGTCATCATCGATAGGCTAACCAAGGTAGCTCATTTCATCCCCGTGAAAGAAAGCTACAACGGATCCAAATTGGCGGAGTTGTACATGTCAAGGATCGTGTGTTACCATGGAGTGCCAAAGAAGATAGTGTCAGATCGAGGGACACAGTTCACCTCAAGGTTCTGGCAGATGTTGCATGAAACCATGGGAACCCATCTGAATTTTAGTTCTGCCTATCATCCCCAAACTGACGGGCAGACGGAAAGAATCAATCAGATCCTTGAGGATATGCTGAGAGCGTGTGCACTCAAAAACAATCGGAGTTGGGATAAGAACTTACCGTATGCGGAGTTCTCCTATAACAACAGCTATCAGGCTAGTATGAAGATGTCACCATTTGAGGTTTTGTACGGGAGGAAGTGCAGAACTCCCCTATTTTGGAACCAAACAGGGGAAGGTAAAGTGTTTGGGCCCGAGGTACTACAAGAAGCCGAGGCGAAAGTGTGGGAAATCCACAACAACTTGAGGATAGCACAAACACGACAAAAGAGCTATGCCGATGTACGGAGAAGAGAGCTCATTTTCAACGTGGGAGACTATGTCTATCTCATGGTGTCCCCTATTCGAGGACTTCATCGGTTCAAGGTGAAAGGGAAGTTATCACCCCGATACATCGGACTCTTTCATGTTCTGGAGAGGAAAGGCGAAGTGGCATATCAACTAGAACTACCGGCTCGCCTATCAGATGTGCATGACGTATTCCATGTGTCACAGCTCAAGAAATGTCTGAGGACGCCTGAAGAGATGTTACCCATGAACGAGGTTGACATAGCCGAAGATCTGTCGTATGCCGAGCAACCGTTCAAGATTTTGGAGACAATCGAACGCCTCACAAGGAAAAAAAGAATTCGGATGTGCAAGGTGCAGTGGAAGCATCACTCGGAAGAGGAAGCCACCTGGGAGCGAGAAGACGAGCTTAAGACATAGTTTCCGGAATTGTTTTCCTAGAACCACCAATCTCGAGGACGAGATTTGTTTTAAGGGGGGTAGAGCTGTAACACCCCAAAACCTGTTAAGAGGGGAATTTAAAAATTTTTGGACGTACTGCATGTGGTGCAGAAATTCAAATTCAAATTCAACTCAAAACAGAAAAGAAAACGAAAAAGAAAAAGAAAAAACAAAACCCCCGGCCAGTGGGCCGAAACCCACCAGACGGCCCACCCGCCCCCGCACCAGCCCGCAGCCGCGCGCTCCCCTCTCTCTCTCTCACTGACACGCGGGACCCGTGTGTGATCCCTCACCTCCCGCTCGCGCCAACAGCCGGACTCCTCCGCGCGCGCCCGATCGCATCCGACTCCGGAAATCCGCGTCCCCAGCCTGACTCCCGGTCCCGGTCGACTCCGGCTCAATCCAAACAGACACGCCGCCCTCCCTCGTCTATAAAAATGCCGGCATCGCCCCGTTTTTCCCCCACGATCGGCTGTTTTTCCTCCCGGTGAGAACCGAAGCTCCGATCACCATTTTCTCTCGATCCCTGCTCGGATTTTCCGATCTAACGCGCCGATCGTGTTCCACCGCCTCCGGGGAATCACGCAGGTACAGAAGACTCGGTGGTTTGCGCTCTAGGCACAGCTCCGACGAGCACCACAGCGATTCCATCTCGGACCTCGTCGTCGACCGCCTTCAAGGACCTCCGAGCTCAAGAAAAACCCCGACGTGAGATCCCCGACCTCCCCTCTACCGATCTATGCCATGAAATCCCAGTTTTAGGAAGAATAGACGAAGATCCGAAGTTTTCCGGCAAGATCGCCGCCTCCCGCCGCCGCGCGCCGCCGGGCAGCGCCGCCCGCGCACGGTCAGAGCGACGTGGCCGCTTATGCGCCGTCTATTTTAAATCGCACGGTAGAATTAAAACCCGCGCGTACCGGTTCGATGATCTAATCTGAGCCGTCCACTTTAAATCGGACGGTCCACATCAGCCCCTCATTATAAAGGCCGGGATTCTTACGCGCTACCCCCTGGGGATCTCGGAAAACACGAGCTAGCCCCGGAAACTTCTGATCTAGCCCCTGGAACTTCAGAAATTCATGTAAATTCATTTAAAATCAGTTTTAGCCCCTGGACTTAATAAAAATTAGGAAAACCCCTCTGTTATGTGTAGTTAGACCCCTGGAAATTTATGAAATAATATAATAGACCCTGTAGTGGGGTGAGTTTACCTTTTAACCCTATATTTATTAGTTATAGAAACATATTTTAGGCTAGGAAATAATTCTGAAAATTGGTAAAATAAATTTAAATTAGTTCACATCCGAGGAGAAGTTCCAAAATATATTATTTAATATTTTAGATCAGAACCTATTCTGTTTAGATGATATGCTCTACTATTTAATATTAAAACTTACTTTTAGGCATAGAAAATAAATCTGGAAAATATAGGAAAATAGGAATGCATAATTAGAAAATGATAAATGAAGTCTTCAAATCCAAAGACTTCAGTTTAGGATTTGGTAGAAGATCTGAAAACCCATTTGGGAGTAGGAAATTACCTTCCATGCAAACTTGGTAGCTAAAGAGTGTATTAAAGAATTTGTTTAAATTGGAAATTCATATATAGTGTGCAAACAGAAATCTGAATACAAAAGTTAGAAATCATATACATATGTTTAAAAGTGCATGTAGGCTAAAAATCAACACATTTAGAGTAACTACAACACTTAGAAATGTGAATGATTTCATATGCATGTATGTGTGGAGTGAAAGTGTGAAATATGTCTTATGGATTGTTGTCTTCTTTTGCTATGTGTGTTGGCATGAGTAGAACCTGCACTAGAGCAAGTTCTTCCCTTCCAAGATCAAGACTTTCCATTCCCAGAGCAGCAGGAAGAAGGCAAGTGTCCTTGACCTCTTTGATCCTATACTAGGATGTGTAGATAGAATTATTTGCATTGTCAATTGAAATATGGAACCCATGCTAGGAAGTTTCCTTAGAATTGCATTACCTTGTTTCCTTGTAGCTTGGGTTGGGATTTATTTATCATGTCATTTATTCATATTACTTATGCTTAGCCATGCTTAGAATGGGATAAGTGGGATATGAGATCATCAATTTATTTACCTTACTCTTGAATGAGATATTATGAGTTATGTAGAGGTAGGGATTGAGGAAAGTTGGATGATTTTGTTGGTGCTGGATGCACGAGACTCGGGTTTGTGTTTAGTACTTGCCTGGACCCTAAGGACCGGTTCATGGAGCATGTAACCTGTCTTTACCGTGCCAACCACATGCTGAGATGGGGCAGCTTGGCCAATTAATTAGGTGTATCCCCGGCGTAGTATGGGTGTGTTGGATGGTGCGGGGAGTAGGTATCAGATGGACTACCATATGAACCGCAAGGCTCAAGAGGGGGCCACTGCAGCGGGGTTGGAGGCTCTTGTATGCTGTTAGGGGTGAAACCTCAGTGGGACCACGCTCGTCGGGAATCCCTTTGTAAAGGCTTCGTAGTGATCTCCTGGCTACACACCTGGGAAGTGTGAATGTGGTCCGTGGCCACTGGCAGAATGGAGGTTCTTTTAGTCCACCTGGCAACGGGGGATGAAATCACTACATGTGGGTACAGTGGTGCAAACTCTGCAGAGTCAAAACTGTCATGACAGCCATGCTCACGGTCAAGAGCGGCTTGGACTTATTCATGATTAGAAGATGATGACTTTGGAAGTTGTGGATGTTAAGCGGGGAGCTTAACATTGGAAATGATGTTATGGTTATTTGATTATGATGATGGGTTGGGAGAATGGGACCATTTCACCTATGTAGTAATGTAGGTGCTTACTAAGCTAAGGTGATAGGTATTAATTGCGTAGTGCTTTAACCATGAGTTCAACCTCTCCTTGCTCTAGCCATGCATGACATAATCTTTCCCACACTTGCTGAGTAGCAACGGTACTCAACCTTGCATATTTGTTGGTTTAAATTGCTGCTCAAATCAAGGGGATGAGGTGGTGTTTAATGATCAAGACTTCGGACCCGAAGAAGGATTCTAGGTTCATGGAGTCCCCCTGGGCAACGCCTATGACGGAGCCCACAAGAATAATATTCCGCTGCTATTTTATGTTATGAAATTATTATCGTCCATCGAGACATGTGCTATGTAAGACTTATTTATATTCGACACCTGGCTTGTAATAAATGATGCTTCACTATTTGTCATCACATGTATGAGAAAATGATCCTGGCATACATGTGATATTCACTCGGTTGTTCTTCGAAGAAACCGGGTGTGACATCTAGATCTTGAGTCAAGATCATCACCACGTCCACACTTGATCCCAGCACCCTTGTTCATCATAAAACCCCATGAAAGCCCGTTAAAACATGCAAGAACACGTACAAACTGGTTTAATAAAACAGCACCATAGGATTTGCATTCATCTACCCCATTGCATCTTGAGTAAAGTTTGTGCATGATGATTGATTGCTGTAAATTTTATATGTGCGTGGTCTTGAGTAGAAGGACAAGATCAAGAGACCATCTACGAGGAACTACAGCACCAATACTTCGAGACATTTGAGCAACAAGAACCACAGGAGCAAGGCAAGTGCCCCTTGACCATATTGATCCCATGTTTTGAAACTGTTTTATTTGCGAAAACTCGTATGCTTGAGTCAACTTGATGCGACACCCTTTTATAGGAGTTTACTAGTTTTGTTAACCATCCTTGTCGCCGGGAAAGTTGATGAGTCGGGTATGGTCGTTTTTCCTTTTTGCCTTCGCTTAATCTACGGGATACGGGAAGTTGAATTAAAACATGTTTAGCTACTGCACTCATATGAATAATGATGATGATAACTTGATGATGTTAATGAGCATGGAATCGGGGAGATCTAGTAAAGCTTGGTTCGTGGATGCTGCTGAATGAGATGGTGGTTTACTTGCCATAGATCTAAGGACCGGTTCATGCCAGCACATGCCAGGAAAACAGTGCCACCACAAGACCAAATATGGGTGCGGCTTAGCTGACTAATTTGGTGTGTTGCTAGCTTGTTATGGACCGTTGGATGGCGCCGGGAATGGGAGTCAAGAGGGACTGCCCTGGGAACTGCATGGCACAAGAGGGGGCCCGTGGGTGGGAGAATAGTGATTCGAGCCTGCCGGTGAAACCTCAGTGGGTCCGTACATCCTAGTAGCCGCTTTGTAAAGGCTATTTTGTGATCTCTTGGCCATACACCGACGGTTTCGTACTGGTATAATGGAGGTTCTTTCTTGTCGCCGACGGGTGATAAAATCACAAACTTGTGGGTAAAGTGGTGCCACCTCTGCAGAGTGTAAAACTATCATGATAGCTGTGCTTCCGGTTACAAGCACCTGGCCAACTTCCATGATTAGAGGCAAAACTTGGGATGTTTATTCGGCATGGTTATGTTATGGTCATTGGGATTAGTTTTGGACTGTTTTGAGTCATAACAATGAGTTTGGTTTCGGTTATATGAACATGAGATGGTTTTGAATATTTATGAGCATGAGATGAACTTGAGAAATATTAATGGCTGATTGAGACTTGATAAATGGTGAATTATGGTGAAGAAATATTGCTGTTTTACTTAGTTATATTGGGATTTAATTCACGTAGAAATAGTTGCTGTTTTTACCATGTTTATGAAATAAAACTTGCTTGCTGCAATGAGCCTTTTTATTGCCTATCTTGTTGTAAGCTACATGTCATACTTTTCCCGCACCTGCTGAGTACGACATGTGCTCACCCTTGCATTACCACATAAACATCAGCTACAGGACATGAGTACTTCGAGGACCGTGAGGAGTACTAGGCGTGCGAACTACCGTCAACATGCCTATGGAGTTGAAGTTGGAGCCTGCTGTTTATTTATTTCCGCTGTCGTTTAGAGACTTCCGCTGCAAGAATCAGTTCGAGATTCATGAGTGAGACATTGATTCATTGTAGTAAAGTACTTAAACACTATTTATTTGTGGTTTTATTCTGAATTCAGTTTATGGATTACATGTGTATGGGTGATGAACATCCTGGGCACACATATGCATTCACTTGGTTCTATTTTCTGAACCGGGTGTCACAAATTGGTACCAGAGCCACGTTGACCTTAGGACGCAAGCCTAGGTAGAATGGACACTCTAAAACACATAGGCACACCCCTCTAAACTGCTATTTTCGAAAATTGCTTGCTGCTGCACTTTACTTGTCAATTCAGCCACCGCAAAGTGCTATTTTCAGCCCCTCTTTTCTCTTCTTTTGGACAACAACACTTTTGCTTTCTTGCTCCATAGATTCTGAAGTTTTTAAGTTATTTCTTCCTTCTCTAAATTTCCTCATGTCTTATTTGTAGATGCCGGTGATCAGGAGCACAGCACGCATAAGAACTCGTCCACCACCACGTGTGAGTGCTCTTAACCCCATTGAGGTGTCCGATGGACCATATTGGGAGGAGGTGAAGACAGAACCTCATAATGAAGAGGAAGTCAATAGATCTATGCATGAGGAAGAGGACCCGGAAGAGGTGGAACCATTTGAAGACGATATGGAGGATGATCCACAAGAACGGCATTGGTGCGCACCTCAGGAGGAGTTTCACGCGGGCTTACACCCCGTGGAGCCTCATGAAGCTATGACGGTAGGAGATGAACCTGAGGAGGAGCCACCCCTTGCTGAGGCCGAGAATGAAGGTGATGAATGGGCAAACCGTTCAGTTCAATAATTTCAGTCCGACGGAATGGAAGGAGGACACATATCCAGGGAGCTCAAAAAATTTCTGGATTGCTGCAGCCTATACCCGGAGTATCTCTTCAAGAAAGCCCCTCGTCTCGGAGATGAAGAGTGGAAGGCTGAAGTAACTATCCTATCTAAGGGTAGGGTTGTCACTCGGCACTTCACAACCACATGGAGAGCTATAGGAGCAGAAGCAATCGATGATGCTGCATGGGATGCACTCACCGGACTGTGCTACGCCTTCCATGAGCAGCTTGAGGACACAATTTTTGAGCTGCACCCGTATCGGAAGAGTGGTACAAGGGAGATCATTGGACCCCATGGAGGAGCTCTTTCCAACCCACAAGCTGGTGACTAGTCTCAGAGGTTGCTCGTGGAGTTAGGAAACTGCTACGCAGGCGCAAAAGAAGAGATCCGTTACCTCCGCAAGAAGCTGTACTTGCTGGAAAAACAGGAGGAGACTCGTGCCAAGGCGGGAGCAAATGGAGCACCAGTGTCATCTAACCCTACATGTACTGCCGACTCACCATGGCGTGTGCCCATGTATGGACCACCCCCGTCACACGGCGAGAACAGCACCAGTTCTCACGATTAAGTTTTGGTTTCCATTGAATAAAGCTATAATAGGAACGTTTAGATCGTAGTAGCTTGAAAAAGGGTGGTGTGCTGAAAATTTTGTGATGATTGCTTGGTTTGTGTGCTGATGTGAGTTGTGGGACACTTCGGCGAATGTCCACATCCACATATAATGGAGAGATGTGAGATGCTTTGGCACATGTTCACATCCTCATATAGGCTGAAATTAATAAAAGAAGATACATAGTTCATACACCTAGATTGGAAGAGCATCTAGGTATTCCCTTGTGGGTTTTGTATGATTGATGACAAATTAATTGAGATCCTAATGAACTTGTTGAGATGAATGCAGATTAACTCGTGTAAGGTAGAAGTGGTGCACTAAAAAAGGTGAAAAATCAAGTGATGAAGAAAAAAAAAAAGGAAAAGAACATATTCATGAGCCAAGAGCAATGTAGACATACTTGTATAGGATGTGTGTGAGAGACATATCTCAAGAGCTCAAAATCCTTACATAGGGGTAAGAGATTAAAACATTATGAGACCTATGTGTGCTGAACACATTGGCTTTGACGATAAAAGTTTTGAATACTACCAAAACACCTTTTTAACAAGGTCCGACTAGCTTTGGTAAGTTCCGTGCTAGGTCGGACTAAGCTTTAGTAAGCTCCGGCGCTAGGTCTGACTAGCTTTGGTAAGCTCCGGTTCAAGGTCCGGTTAGCCTTGGTGAGGTTCGGAGTATGATTGCAATGGTTCTTCTTTTAACTTGCAATGTTTCAAACTTGCTTTACTCTTATGTAAAGTTTGCTTAGTATTATTTTACTAAGTTTTTAGTGTGTTTTGGTGGTTATGGCTGATATCATTTTCCTATGGTTTACAACATGCTTATGTAAGGTGCTCACGTAAGATGTTGTAGTTTCGGAACTAACGAGAGTCAAGTCGAGGACTTGTACTCGGAAGTATTGGTTGTTTATTCATGTGCAGGTGTTGCTTGAGTTCAGGACATGGCTGGTGACGGGATCCATTGAACTAGTCTTAGGGAGAAGATGAGGTTCAACAACCAAGTTTGGGAGGAATTGTGGTTGAGTTGATCGGGAGGTTGTGCAGTATGTTTGAATCAACAACAATGCATATGAAGGTATCTTGGATGTCGTTGAAAGATGTTTGCACGTGTGCAAGGAGTGCATGTACGTGGCTGCATGGTTCCAAGGCGTGATGAAGAGATTTGGACGTAAAGAATTGGTCGGAAAGGTCCAACCGACTAGGTTATGGACTCAGGCTGCGGCTGAGTCGTGTTTGACTCAAATATGGAAAGCTTTGAGTTGGTTATGATAGGATTTCGTGTGGGTCACGAATTTGAGTTGTTTTAGGAATGTTTGGGACGTTAATAAGGTGCTTGTAAGTCTTACGATTGCTTCTATCTGCGTGTAGAAGAGTCTTGAGCAGTATTGAAAAGTTACAGTTTGAATTCAAGTAGGAGTAGGAGTCCTAGTTTCAATTGGGTTGGCCTTAGGGCTGGTTATATAAGTAAGAGAGGCCAGAGCTCATGGTGCACGACTTTGGGGCTGTTCTTCTTGTGTTTTGATGCATAAAATTCGTATTCTAAAGGAACTTTTGTACCTTGTTCGTCCGACTTGTTTCAGACAAGTTTTTCTCGTCGAGTTTCTGTTCAGCACTACCTTGCTTCGGTGGTTTTATCATAACTCGAGTTTTACAGATCTAATTGATGTGATTCCTTTTGGGTTGTATACACAACTTGATTATCTATCATCTGTGAAAATGTCACGGTCATTGAATTTGCGGTTTCTGATCTACACGAGTTTCTTTGCAGTATTCCAGAACTGTTTTTCTCGCGTAGGACAGATTGACCTTTGTTCGATCTTTCGATCGTAACTTGAGTTTCTCTCAACGGATTTTCATGATTCTTGTTGTGACGTCTTCGTGAACTGATTATAAGTTTTGTCACAGTTGAACACGTTTAGATTAGTCGCACACACGGTTTTTATAACAGATCGGTTTTCTGCTGAGGGGTGTTTTGTTGCTTCCGCTGAAAAGTTTTTATCTACCATTCACCCCCCTCTGGTAGCTTTACACGTGTACTTCGATCCTACAATTGGTATCAGAGCCAGGTTAATTTTTCAGATGCTGAAAATGCTAGGCAATTACTAAGTGCATTAGACATGTCAATTTGGGAGATGAAAGTAACATCCACACGTGAATCCGCTGTCATGAGTACTCTTACATTAGATGTGCTTTATTCTAAGCTAAAAACTCATGAAATTGACATTATATCACGCAAGAACCCAAATAAGACTATTGCATTTGTCTCATAACATGATATGCCTAGCTCCGGCCAATCATCTAGCAATACACTTGCTTTGCTGTCTTCACTAACCCTGGAACAGATTGAGGAGTTTCCAGAGGAGGAGCTTGTACTTCTTTCTACTAGGTTCTCAAAAGCATTGCAAAATGTGAGAACTAGAAGGAGAGGAAGCTCCGGACCTCAACAATGCTTTGAATGTGGTAAGACAGGACACTTTCGTACAGATTGCCCTAACCTTTCAGGTCCTTCTAACCGTGATGAAAAGCAGAATAAAGTCAAGTCCTCTTTTGGCAACACCAAGAAGAAAAACAAGGGTTTTACAGGACGCAAACTGATAAACAGTTTCATCACCACACTTCAAGAACTTGGCTCGAGTTATGTAGACATTGGAAGTGATGAAGATGATCTGGCAAACTTGTGCTTCATGGCGGGCAAATCAAAATCAAGTATGGAGGATGCAGAACACAACAGTGACAACAAAGAGGTATGTCCTACTTGCGAAGAAATGTGTGATGCTATTTCTCGTGCCACTATTATTGTTAAGAAAAAGGACAAAAAGCTTAGGGACAATGCTATTAAAATTGAGTCACTAGAATCTGAAATTAATTGTTTAAAATCCTTGATTCCTAGTGATGATTCTTGTTCCTCATGTGATTTAATATATGAATAATTGTCCTCTCTAAGAAGTGCACACACCTCCACACTTGATAAACTTGAACTTGAAATCGAAAAGAACAAAAAGCTTGCTGCACTTAATGATAAAAACTTGAAAGATGCTTGTTCTTCTACAATTGATTTGCATTGTTCTACTTGCGATGATCTTGATAAGAAACTACAAGATGCTATGAAAGAAATTTCTATATTGAACAATGTTTTATTCTCATGAAATCAAATATTGTTCCAGTTACAAAATTAAAAATAAAAACTTCATGTGAAAATTGCCTTGATCTATCAAATAAACTTGATAACATGCATAGGACATTAGATTGGTTTTGTAATGGGAATAAGAACCTAAACTTGCTGCTGAATTCTTTCAAGTCTTGCAATGATAAAACTGGTTTAGGTTTTGATTCACATGCTCATGCTGAGGAACATCCACCTAAAATTGTAAAATCATTAGGAAGTGGTTTGATTCAAACAGTTCTTAAACAAAAAGAAGTGTTTTTAAATCTGCAGGAGTGTTGTCACATTCGGGTTCAAATAAGCATACTGCATTCTCATCTAGACATGAACACAAAGTTAAATTTCATAGTACCTATTGTGGTAGAGATGGTCATGTCATAGATTTTTGTTATATACTAGCTAAATAACATAAAAAGGAAAGAATGCAAGCTAGATCTTATAACTCTCACGCAAAATTTAGAAGTATTCGAAGTTTACCTCCGGAGCTTCAGTTTTTGCCTCCGGACCTTCTGTTTTTGCCTCCGGATCTACTGATTTTCGTGCTACACAAGTAACACCTCATAGGTCAGTAGTTAGGAACAAAAAATCTCAAACTTTGACTCATAAACCTGCTATTTTATCTCAGTCTTCGCATGTTATTCCTTCTGGACATCGTGTGACTCAATACTGGATTCCTAAATGCCTTTTAACTAACCCCAGTATTGAGTCATCGATGTATTGTGCTTCTATGTAGGTTACACGTTTGAGGAAGGAGAACATTTGAATTGTGGATTCAGGTTGACCACGCCACATGACCGGTAACAAAGAATGGTTCTCCTCTCTCTCTTTTGTGTCACGTGTAGAGAATGTTACTTTTGCCGATAATTCTTCAACTCCTATAATTGCTAAGGGTTCAGTTAGAGTAAATGATCACTACACTTTGAAGGATGTGGCACTTGTCAAAATTTTGAAATACAACTTGCTTTCTGTTTCACAATTGCTAGATGAAAATCTGGAAACTATTTTCAATAAAAACTGCTGCAAAGTTGTAGATTCAAATAGTGAGCTTATTTTTAACATGTCTCGATTTGGAAGAGTTTTTAAAGCTGATTTTTATATGTCTTCCTCTAAGCATAGATGTATAGTTGCAAATGATTCCAAAGATTTATATTTTTGGCATCGTAGACTTGGTCACGTAGGCTTTGATCATCTCACGCGTGTTAGTGCTCTTGATCGCATACGTGGGCTGCCTAAGCTTAAAGGGGACAAAGAAATTGTGTGCTCTTCTTGTAGACATGCTAAGATGGTTGCAGGTTCACATGCTCCTCTCAAAATGACCATGACAACTTTTACACCTTGACACCGTAGGACCTTCACGTGTTCAATCCTTCGGAGGTAAATGGTATGTTCTTGTGATTGTTGATGACTATTCTAGATACTCTTTGGTTTACTTTATGGCATCTAAAAATGAAGCTTTTAGTCACTTTAGAACTTTATTTCTTAGATTATCAATTGATCACCCAGGATCTTTAAGAGAAATTAGAAGTGATAATGGAACCAAATTTAAAAATCAATCGTTTGATCACTTTTGTGCTGAAAATGCAATAGATCATCAATTTTCTTCACCATATGTACCTCAACAAAATGGTGTTGTAGAGAGAAAGAACAGAACCTTAGTTGAGATGGCTAGGACTATGCTTGATGAATATCAAACTCCTAGGAAATTTTGGGCTGATGCAATTGCAACCGCTTGTTATGTCTCAAATCGTGTTTTCTTGCGTGCTAAGCTAGGTAAAACACCATATGAGCTCAGGTTTGGACATAGGCCTAGTGTCACAAACTTTAGGGTCTTTGGTTACAAATGCTTTGTTAAGAAACATGGTAATCTTGATAAATTTGAAGCTAGATCTGTTGATGGCATGTTTCTTGGTTATCCATCTCATACTAGAGGCTACCGTGTGCTTTTACTTGATACTAACAAAATTGTGGAGACTTGTGAGGTTTCTTTTGATGAAGCTAGCCCAGGTACTAGTTCAAATATTGCAGGTCCGGATTCACATCCGCAGGGGGGAGTATTTTTGTTGAAGAAGAGGAAGAACTGGTGCTGCTGTCCGAAAATTCAGCAGCTAATGACATTGTTCCAGCTCCTGATCTTGATTCACAGCCAGCACTGACGACCATCATTGCTGGTCCAGATCCTCCTCACGTCACAAGCTCATCTATTTGTGATGATCATGAAGAAGAAGAAGCTTGTGAAGTGTCCACTCCCCTCCGGATTCTCAAAAGTCATCCTCCACAACAAATTATTGGAAGCTTGCATGAACGAGTTACAAGATCCAGGTTTTTCGACCCCAATTCTCATGCTCATTCTGCTTTTGTTGCTTCTTTTGAACCCAAAGACATATCACACGCACTCACTAATGAATCTTGGATTATTGCCATGCAAGAAGAGTTAGAAAATTTTGAAAAAATAATGTTTGGAAACTTGTACCTCCACCTCAAGGTCACACTTTAATTGGAACTAAATGGGTGTTTAAAAATAAACAATGTGAGGATGGGATTGTGGTTAGGAATAAGGCTAGGTTGGTTGCTCAAGGTTTCACACAAGTTGAAGGTCTAGATTTTGATGAAACTTTTGCTCCTGTTGCTAGATTAGAAGCCATAAGAATTTTGTTAGCTTTTGCTGCATCTAAAGGTTTTAAGCTATATAAAATGGATGTTAAAAGTGCTTTTCTTAATGGCTACATAGATGAGGAGGTTTATGTCAAACAACTACCTGGTTTTGAAAATACAAATTTTCCTAATCATGTTTACAAAATGTCCAAAGCCGTGTACGTTCTCAAACAAGCCCCTAGAGCATGGTATGATAGGTTAAAAACATTCTTACTTGAAAAGGGGTTTACCATGGGCAAGGTTGATAAAAATCTTTTTGTGCTTAAGCATGGCAATGACTCATTATTCGTTCAAGTGTATGTGGATGATATTATCTTTGGTTGTGCTTCTCATGATCTTGTGTCCAAGGTTTCATCTATGATGAGTTCAGGATTTTAGATGAGCATGATGTTATAACTCACGTACTTTTTGGGGCTGCAAATCAAGCAAACCAAGGAGGGTACCTTTTTGCATCAAACAAAGTATACAAAAGATCTTCTAAGGCGCTTCAACATGGACAAAAGCAAGCCTCTTCGGAAACCAATGGGAACAGCAACAACACTTGAACTTGATGAAGATTGTGATCCCGTTGATCAAAAAGAATATAGAAGCATGATCGGATCACTTTTGTATCTCACGGCATCAAGACCGGACATACAATTCAGCATATGTCTTTCTGCACGATTTCAAGCCTCCCCACGTGCTTCACATCATCAAGCCGTCAAAAGGATTCTCAGGTACTTACATGGAACTCAATAATTTGGCATTTTCTTCCTTCTTTCTCAACCGTTACTTTGAAATCTTTTTCCGATGCTGATTTTGGGGGTTGTAGGATTGATAGGAAAAGTACTTCTGGTGCTTGTCATTTTATTGGTAATTCACTTGTTGCCTGGTCCTCTAGAAAACAAAATTCAATTGCACAATCCATAGCCAAATCTGAATATGTAGCTGCTGCTAGTGCTTGCTCACAAATTCTTTGGATTGCTCAAACACTTAAGGACTATGGGGTTGGTCTAGATAGTGTTCCACTGTTTTGTGATAACACTAGTGCCATTTGCATTGCTAAAAACCCCGTGCAACATTCGAGAACTAAGAACATTGACATTAGGTATCACTTTCTCCGTGATAATGTCGAAAAAGGGAACATTGTGCTTCACCATGTAGATACCGAACAACAATTGGCTGACATTTTCACAAAACCTTTGGATTTCACTCGTTTTTGTTACATTCGTGCTGAAATAGGGGTTATGCATCCTCATGGCTTAAATTGAGGGAGAATTTTGAAACTAGGGAAGTCTATGTGTGAATCTGAAATTAAAATAATATGAGCATAGTATTTCATGCATATAAGACTTTATGATTCCTTTTTCATGCTGAAAGTTCTTACTACATTACTTGTGTTATACATTTTGTAGTTTTTACCATGTCTAGTAATTGGAATAATTACTTACACTAAATCTGGTCATGGTCGAACTTTCTTGCTGTTTTGAACTTGTTGCATGCTGACAAGTGCTTTTAATCATAAAGAATTAATCAAGTAATCAACTCACATGTTGAGTTTTTCTGTTCAAATAAAAAATGAGAAAAGATTAAGAGAATATGCATGCATCGCACTTCTTCTTTTGAAATGGCTTATCATTGTACTTAGATATGAACTTGAAAGGAGTTGTGTATAACTAAAACCATGTCCTTAAGCTTCTGACTGTCAAATGACGTAGGCTTGGCTTGGTTGGTTAGAATAAGGCTGATGCTGCATATAATCTCTTGCAAATGTCATAAGATCAAAATTTGTGCTTTAAATGATAAATAAAATGCAGCAACAAGTCATGCTTTCAGGTCTTGAAATAGTTAAGTTTGTTTAATCATGACTTGCTTAAATTGAAAATTACACTTGATCTCTAGCATGACTTACACTACTTTATGTATCTCGTTGATGTGATAGTGTAAGTTACTTGATAGTATGATTTGGATGAGCTTTGTTTTATATGTATATGTTATAATGTGCTCATAACAAGTTAAAATTTCTCTTTTGTACCTTGTTGAATACATTGTCAAAGGGGGGTAAATTGATCACACATTGCACACATTCACAAGTGTTTTGGCACGATTCTTCTCAGGGGGAGAATTTTTGGTATTTTGTTTTTCTTCTCATTTTATTTCTGATTTACAAAGGGGGAGAAATTGTTTTCAAAACTTTTCATGTGAATAATCCAATGTTTGTATTTTAAGTGGTGTTGCCAATGCATTCATCAAGGGGGAGATTGTGAGACCTATGTGTGCTGAATACATTGGCTTTGAATGTTTTGAATACTACTAAAACACCTTTTTAACAAGGTCCGACTAGCTTTGGTATGTTCCGTGCTAGGTCCGACTAAGCTTTAGTAAGCTCCGACGCTAGGTCCGACTAGCTTTGGTAAGCTCCGGTTCAAGGTATGGTTAGCTTTGGTAAGGTTTGGAGTTTGAATGCAATTGTTTTGCTTTTAACTTGCAATGTTTTGAACTTGCTTTACTCTTATGGAATGTTTGCTTAGTATTATTTTACTAAGTTTTTGGTGTGTTTTGGTGGTTATGGCCGATATCATTTTGCTATGGTTTACAACATGCTTATATGAGGTGCTCACGTAAGATGTTGTAGTTTCGTAACAAACGAGAGTCAAGTCGAGGACTTGTGCTCAGAAGTATTGGTTGTTTATTCATGTGCAGGTGTTACTTGAGTTTAAGACATGGCTGGTGACGGGATCCATTCAACGAGTCTTAGTGAGAAGATGAGGTTCAACAACCAAGTTCGGGAGGAATTGTGGTTGAGTTGATCGGGAGGTTGCGCAGTATGTTTGAATCAAGAACAATGCATATGAAGGTATCTTGGACGTCGTTAGAAGATGTTTGCACGTGTGCAAGGGGTGCATGGACGTGGTTGCATGGTTCCAAGGCGTGATGAAGAGATGTGGACGTAAAGAATTGGTCGAAAAGGTCCAACCGACTAAGTTATGGACTCAGGCTGCGGCTGAGTCGTGTTTTGAGTTGGTTATGATAGGATTTCGTGTGGGTCACGAATTTGAGTTGTTTTAGGAATGTTTGGGACGTTACTAAGGTGTTTGGAAGTCTTACGATTGCTTCTATCTGCGTGTAGAAGAGTCTTGAGCAGTATTGGAAAGTTACAGTTTGAATCCAAGTAGGAGTAGGAGTCCTAGTTTGAATTGGGTTGGCCTTAGCGCTGGTTATATAAGCAAGAGAGGCCAGAGCTCGTGGTGCACAACTTTGGGGCTGTTCCTCTTGTGTTTTGGTACATAAAATTCGTATTCTAAAGGAACTTTTGTGCCTTGTTCGTCCGACTTATTTCAGACAAGTTTTTCTCGTCGAGTTTCTGTTCAGCACTACCTTGCTTCGGTGGTTTTATCATAACTCGAGTTTTACAGATCCAATTGATGTGATCCTTTTTGGCTTGTCTTCACAACTTCATTATATATCATCTGTTAAAATTTCACGGTCATTGAATTTGTGTTTCTGATCTACACGAGTTTCTTTGCAGTATTCCAGAATTGTTTTTCTCACGTAGGACAGATTGACCTTTGTTCGATCTTTCGATCGTAACTTGAGTTTCTCTCAACGGATTTTCATGATTCTTGTTGTGACGTATTCGTGACTTGATTCTCTACAATCTATACTAGTTTTGTCACAGTTGAACACGTTTAGATTAGTCATACACACGGTTTCTTTAACAGATCGGTTTTCTGCTGAGGGGTGTTTTGTTGCTTCCGCTGAAAAGTTTTTATCTACCATTCACCCCCCTGGTAGCTTTACACGTGTACTTGGATCCTACAAACATATCCCAATCACTAACAACACGGTGCACCGGACTAGTCCTCTCAAAACCGTACTAGTCCGTTCAACTTTCTGTTGCCTCACAACACGTGCACCGGACTAGTCGGCTCGGAAACCGGACTAGTCCGATCAACTCTCTGGAACCAACATTCACCTTGCACCGGACTAGTCTGATCAACTCTCTAGAACTAGCATTCACATTGCACCGGACTAGTCCGCTCAAAAACCGTACTAGTCTGATCAACTCTCTGGAACTAGCATTCACATTGCACCGGACTAGTCCGCACATAAACCGGACTAGCCCGATCAACTCTCTAGAACTAGCATTCACCTTGCATCGGACTAGTCCACTCAGAAACTCGACTAGTCCGATAAACTCTTTGGAACTAGCATTCACCTTGCACCGGACTAGTCCGCTCAGAAACCGGACTAGTCCGTTCAACTCTCTGGAACAGGCGTTCACCTTACACCGGACTAGTCCGCTCTTGGACCGGACTAGTCCGTTCAACTTTCTGTAAACACATCAAATTAGGGTTTCCACTGTGCCGCATGCAACACGAAAATTGTACACGGCACATCAGACTAGTCCGACAGCCAGTGTTTTTGGAAACCTTATATAAATAAAAGTGCACGGCCACACATAAACAACTTTCGATTCCCAACGTCGCCGCACGCCCCAAGAGCATAAAAGTACCTCTCTCCACTCATTCTAAGCCCAGAAAGAATAAGTCTTTGAGGATTAGAGATTGGATCAAGGAGAGAGTCGTTCTTCTCGACATTGAACTCTTGGTTTGTCTACTCTCACACAATAGCTGATTATTGTTCTTTGTTTGTGTGTGTGGGAGGAAGATTAACTCTCTATAAACTTGTGGGAGCTCTCAGATTGTGAGAACGCCCCATGTACAATTGTTTACCTCTGTGTGTGGATAGTGGAATTGAATCAGCCTTTGTGGCGATCCAACGAGGGAAGGGTTGGTGAAGACCCGGTCCTTGGTGGACTCCTCAACGGGGACGTAGATTCCTGGATGGAATCGAACCTCAGGATAAAACCTTGTCTTGTGTCTTCTTGATCTTCCTTCAATTGCTAAATAAGGGTGTTAGTCATCATTTGATTCACATTCACACCTAGTGTTAAAATTGAGAGTTATTGTGTCTTACTTCACTATACTTAAATAAGCATTTATTTTCCACTGCACAAATACCTGAAGTAGGAACAAGTCTCACCTTGATCTGTTAATTACAATCATACCAGACTAGTCCGCACCATACTGGACTAGTCCGGCCCATCTGGAATTAATCAGTCTGCTAAGTGTTTCACGAAACCGTCTAAAAATTCAAAGAGCCTATTCACCCCACTCTAGACTACATTCAATTGGTATCAGAGCCAAACTCTTCAAAATAGAATCACCGCTCAAAGAGACGATGTCGGAAATCAAGGGGGAATACAAGGGCTTCCATTAAGAAAATGGTGGTGACGAAGGGAACCAAAAGTTGTAGAAGCTTCTCAATACCAACCAGGACTGCGAGGATGATGATGAGGAGATGCTCCAACTAAAGGCGCTTATGCGGAAGAAGGCACTCTCTCCCAACGGGAAGAAAATCGAAGACAAGAAGCAAAAAGGGGTTAGTCACAAAGACTACTCCCGATATCCTTTTAATTATGAGCGTTTAAATTCAAATAATCATTATTTGTCAATTCGATTAGGCAAACCACCTCACTTTGATGGAAGTGATTATGCAATGTGGAAACAAAACATGAAAATGCACCTTATATCTCTTAACCTCAGTCTTTGGCATATAGTGTGTACAGGTTTAGATATACCTGATAAAGATGAAGAGCTAACCCTGGACCAAGAACAAGCTATTCATTAGAACGCTCAAGCCGCAGCAGTAATCACCTC
Organism: Neostapfia colusana; assembly: GCA_030760725.1. Taxonomy (NCBI): domain Eukaryota; kingdom Viridiplantae; phylum Streptophyta; class Magnoliopsida; order Poales; family Poaceae; genus Neostapfia; species Neostapfia colusana. Next base: position 77,314,142 of record JASWHV010000010.1, on the reverse strand, counting down.
ATCATTGAGCCAAGACAAGTTCACCAAGGTGGATGGACTCGAAATTGCTAAAGAAATATGGGACACCCTCAAAACTGCACATGGAGGTGATCGTCATGTGCGTGAAGCCAAGATTGAAATGATAGAAGGTGAATTGGAAAGGTTTGCCATCGAAGAAGGAGAATCACCTCAAGAGATGTAAAATAGACTAAAATCTCTCATCAATTAGGTCCGAGCCTATGGTAGCAAAAAGTGGACGGATCATGAGGTGGTCAAGTTAATTCTTAGGACATTCGTGCCTCAGAACTTGACACTCTTCTCCATGATCAGAGAAAATCCCGGGTTTCACAAAATGACCCCGGACGAGATTCTTGGCAAGATCATCAACTTTGAAATGATGGAGAAGGAAGCCAAGCATGTTAAGGAACTTGTTGATCTCACCTCAGCAAAGAATAAAGAAGTTGAACTAAAGGCCACATGCAAGACAGCATCAAAAGAATCTTCAAAAGCTCTTGAGGGGATGATGGTGATGATGATAGCACTGATATCGATGAAGAAGACATGATCCTGTTCATCAAAAACTTGAAGAAAATGATGAGAAGAAAAAAGGGTGGCAACTCAAATGAAAGAAGATACAAGGAGAAACAAAGATCCAAGACGAGGCGCACATGCTACAATTATGGAGAATATGATCATTTCATGGTTGATTGTCCACATGAAGACAACAAGAGGAAAAGTAAAGACAACAAGCCTCAACAAAAGACAATATTCAAGAAAAAGAAGCAATATGGCCAAGCTCATCAAGGGAAGGAATGGGACTCCAATGATGAGTCCTCATCTGAAGAAGAAGAAGGGGAGATGGCCACTATAGCTATCAAGAAGCCTACCATGAAGTCTACCCTATTCCCAACCATGGGAGCATGGAAGGACACCAACAACACATGGCTAATGGCCAAGGAAGGAAAAGAAAGGTTAAAACCAAATCTCCCTCCTTACATTCTTTTACTAGTGATACTGATAATTCTAGTGATTGTGACACCCGGTTCCGAAAATAGAACCAAGTTAATGCATATGTGTGCCCAGGATGTTCATCACACATACACATGTAATCCACAAAATGAATTCAGAATATAACCATGAATAAATAGTGTTTAAGTACTTTATTATAATGACTCAAAGTCTCACTTATGAATCTGTAACTTATTATTGCAGTGGAAGTCTCTAAATGACAGCGGAAATAACTAAATAGCAGGCTCCAATCTTCAACTCCACAGGCATGTTCATGGTAGTTCGCACGCCTAGTACTCCACATGGTCCTCGAAGTACTCTTCTCCTGTTGCTGAGGTTTATGTGATAATGGAAGGGTGAGTACATGTCGTACTCAGAAAGTGCGGGAAAAGTATGACATGTAGCTTACAACAAGGTAGGAAATAAAAAGACTCATTGCAGCAAGCAAATTTTATTTCACAAACATGATAGAAACAGCAACTAAGTCTAGATGAATTTAATCCCAATATAACCAAGTAAAACAGCAACATTCTTTCATCATAAATCACCTTTTCTCAAGTCTCAACCAGCCATTAATCTTTCTCAAGTTCATCTCATACTCATAAACATTCATAAGCATCTCATATTCATATTACCGAAACTAAACTCATTTTCATGACTCAAAACAGTCCCAAAACCAATCCCAATGAGCATACCATAACCATACCGAATATCCATCCCAAGTTTTCCCTATAATCATGTGAGTTAGCCTGGTGCTTGTGACCGGAAGCACGGCTATCATGATAGTTTTACACTCTGCAATGGTGGCACCACTTTACCCACAAGTTTGTGATTTCGTCACCCGTCGGCGACTGCAGAACCTCCATTATACCAGTACACAACCGTCGGTGTATGGCCAAGAGATCACAAAATAGCCTTTACAAAGGGGATACTAGATGTATGGACTCAGTGAGGTTTCACCGGCAGGCTCGAATCACCATTCTCCCACCCACGGGCCGCCCCCTCTTGTGCCATGCAGTTCCCAGGGCAGTCCTCCTCGACTCCCATTCTCGCGCCATCCACGGTCCATAACAAGCTAGCAACACACCTAATTAGTCAGCTAAGCCGCACCCATATTTGACCTTGTGGTGGCACTGTTTTCCTGCCATGTGCTGGCATGAACGGGTTCTTAGATCTACGGCAAGTAAACCACCATCTCATTCAGCAACATCCATGAACCAAGCTTGCCTAGATCTCTCCGATTCCATGCTCATTATCATCATCAAGTTCTCGTCATCATTATTCATATGAGTGCAGTAGCTAACCACATTTTAATTCAGCTTCCTGTATCCCGTAAATTAACCGAAGCAAAATGGAAAAAACGACCATACCCGACCCATCAACTTTCCCGGCGACAAGGATGGTTAAAAAAAACTAGTAAACTCCTATAAAAGGGTGTACCATCAAGTTGACTCAAGCATACGAGTTTTCGCAAACAAAACAGTTTCAAAACATGGGATCAATATGGTCAAGGGGCACTTGCCTTGCTCCCGTGGTTCTTGCTGTTCAAGCGTCTCGAAGTCTTGGTGCTGCAGTTCCTCGTAGACGGCCTCTTGAGCTTGTTATTCTACTCACGATCACGCACATACAAAACTCACAGCAATCAATCATCATGCACAAACTTTACTCGAGATGCAACGGGGAAGATGAATGCAAATCCTATGGTGCAGTTTTATTAAACCAGTTTGTATGTGTTCTTGCATTTTTAATGGGCTTTCATGGGGTTTTATGATAAACAAGGGTGTAGGGATCAAGTGTGGACGCGGTGATGATCTTGACTCAAGATCTAGATCAATTCCACCGTCAAAAATTGATCAAAACGCGATCTGTCCACATGTAAAAGTTTCTGCTCAAAGGGGGCGAAGAAAACGGATGCGTAGAAACAGCGGTGACATCGTAAGATGGGTAATGGGGACCTACCTCACTTCATTTTGGTGGCAGGGCCTTCCCATTAGCGATGGCAGCAGCGGGGAAATTTTCTATGGAAGATTCGGGCAGTACAGATCGTCTGTTCTTTTCCGGCGACGGCGAGGCGTGACGGGGCTCGTCGGCGGGGCTCGATGGAGGGGTTTGACGGCGGGGCTCGACGGCGGGACTTGATGGCGGGGATCGTCGGCGGGGCTCACTGGCGACTGAACTCCGGCGAGGGGGGGTGCCAACTCGGCGAGTTGGGGGGGCAAGTCGCCGACTTGGGGGGGGAGAGGAGGGGGGCTGCGGCCAAAAGGGGGGGTTGGGTTCTATTTATAAGGGGGGGAGAGGGAAGAGTCCTACTCCAATTGGAACTCAATCTTAACAAACTTATCCCCTTTTGATTTGGTGTGGCAGCAATCGGGATTAAATTCTCCAGATGTGGGGAAAATTCCCCTTTTTTGTGGAATTGGGGAATTTGGAGATTTTGGGGAAAATTTTGGAAAAATTGGAAATGACTCTTTTGCGCTATCCTTTTCCCATTCCTCACCATTTCTATGTCACTTGCTCCATTTCTACATTCCCCTCTCCATTTCTATGTCCCATTCTCCATTTCTACATTCCCCTCTCCATTTCTAAGTCCCATTCTCCATTTCTACATTTCCCTCTCCATTTTTATGTCCCATTCTCCATTTCTACATTCCCCTCTCCATTTCTATGTCACATTCTACATTTTTACAATGCCCTTCTCAATTTCTAGGCCGCATTCTCCATTTCTATATGCCCTTCTCCATTTTTGTCGTTTTTCCTTCATTTCTATGGTTCCTTCCTCCATTTCTATGGTTCTTTCTCCATTTCTATGGTTCTTTCTCCATTTCTTGTAAAGGTCCCAAAAGCATGAATACAAAGAAACTTGAGTTTGCACAAATGTTGGTGACATGTCTATGAAAAAGGGGGCTGGTTTAAATTTTTTTCCATATATGATAACACATGTGAGATTCTTCTAAAATCAACTTAGGGTTACTTGCATGTTTGTACCCTAGGTGGATTAAACCAACAGAATTGAAGTACTCAGGTGCAATGGAATGGTTTAAAAATCAGAGTTTAAACTAAATGTTCAACTCAAATTTCAAATGAGGGGAGGACAGAATGGTAATTCAAACTGTTGTGTTTAAACTCTTGTTTGCAGCAGCTAACACAAGAATCAGATTGCATATTTGAATTCTTTAAGTCCAAAATAGTGGGGGGCAAAGTTTCATTAATTTTTAAAAGGGTTTGCTATCCATTTTTTTAAAAAGGACTTAAATGTACAATGAATTCAAATACAAATTTAAATTTAGATGAGACATGCTCAAGTATCCAAATTGGATTCAGATGGTAGCCCCACAAAAACTGAATTTGATCATGTTTCAAATTTGAGAGAATTTGGAGAGGGATAGGAAGGGGCTGGGACCCACATGTCATAGAGGTGGTTAAATGGAAAAATATCCCAGTGATCGGTCTCTGTTTCCCTCCTCCACATGAAGCAACCACGGTTCTCATCGTGTGACACCGAGGGGCACCGAGCGACTGCCTCACCGCTTTTCCTCACGCTGGCGAGCTACTCGTGGGTGGTCTTTACTCCCGGCCGTGCCCCGTCTCGCCACAGTGCCGAAGACACGGTTCTACACCCCTCGCATGCAAGAACGGCACCGAACAGCCGCCGCCGCGTTGCTCGCTCGTGAAGCAACGTTCCTTCGCATGCAAAGCCCGGGCAGTAGCAAAAACAAACCCACGGGCTTCTCCACAGCCTCATCGGACCACAACCGAGAGCATTCGGCCCTCACAACCCTGCGCACACCAAGTTCCCGCGGCGGCCGAACCACAACTGAACGGAGGTCACACGTGGACAGCTTTGCAGAGAGCCTTTCACAGCCATGCAAGAGTGGTTTTGGACGTACGAAGACTCCACACTGCTCACCTCCAAATCTTGGGCCAAATGATTGATCGTCGCCAGAGGATTTCACGGTTTTCTCTCGGCCGGTGCAAAACCACCCTCAGGTACGAAATCTTTGAATTCCTGACTTCTATTTGCTTAGAGACCAACAAACTGCACTCACAGGAGCTAGACTTGGCGGCGCCCAAGTTTGCCTCTCAACCCTAGGTTGATCACGGTTGTAGCCGGCGTATATGACAATTTTCCGACAGCAGCTATGGTGGGGAGAATCGGGCTCACGGTGAAAGCTAGGTTAGAGCCATCTCCGGGCTGTTTCATCACCTGGACGATCTTCCCTAGCATCCACCGGTGCTGTAGCGTCGTTTCACCGAGCTTTTGGCGGGCTAGGATAGCTGGCCGACGCTACCGAAGGTGAGCCGAGCCGCCGCACCGTCGCCGGCTATGTTAGAGCCACCGCCGGTCGGGGGAAGTGGTTCCATCGTGTTCAGCATATGGAATTAGGTCCTAGCGGCGAGGGAGAACATGGGAGCTGGTCGGGCGACGAGGTTAAGTGTTTCTCCGGCTAGCCCGGCGGCGCGCGGGCACGGGAGCGAGAGGTAGGAGACGAAGTGGCCGGGCCCGCACGTCAGCCACTCAGTGAACCGGTGGGGGATCTTCTGTTGCACGGGATCATCTGTGACAGTGCAGGAAATAGCCCTGTGGCCCCGCGTGGTTTAGCCGAGGAGTTGACACGTGTTGGCCGGACCCGCTGTCAGAGATTTGAACTTTTCCCGGTTAATTTGAATTCCATAATTTCCCCAAACTTTAGAACCTCATAACTTTTTCTAGGAAGCTCCAAATTCAGTGATTCAAATTCGGTTGGATTCAGGTTGGAAAACCCTAAAATATACAACCCAATTTGTATGAAAGTCATTATTTAATTCTGGAAAATTCTTTAAAGATTTTCAGCAAAAGAATTTTAGAGGGAGTTTGGTTCATCCAAAAATCCTCAACTTTTGCCAGAATATTCTTTATGATGTTAAGGAACTCCTGTAAAAATTTCAGCTCATTTGTAGTTGATTTGATTAGGGCAATTCAGATTTGAAGTTGCTGTGTTCAATTGAATACAGAAACATTTTCAGAGAATTTCCAAAACTTGGAAATTCAGTTCTGGGTAAGTCTTCGCTCCAAAAATCTTACAAAAATTTATGCATGCTCCCTGAGCAATGTTTGAAATTATAGTTCACTTGAATTTGCATGAAGGTGCAAGTTTATTCAGAATTAATTACCTTTTTCCTAAATGCTTAGGGAATTGTTCTGAGTGATCTACTCATTGAAAATTTCTAAATTTTGGTCCAGATTACTTTCTTGTGACAAGGAACTCACCAGAAAATTTTCAGCTCCATTGGAGCTCTGGATCACCACTGTGCTGTTCAACCTATCTTGATGAGTATCACACAAGTGATGAACAACACATCTCACTTGATCATAGTGCTTAACCCCAAACCCAAACCACTAGCACCAGTGTCATTTTAAATTCTTAAACAGAGTTCCAGATTTTAATCTTGTTATAAGAACTTGTTAGCAAAATCATAACAATTAAATCCCTATGCATATTCATTACGTGTAGCATCTACGTGAAGTACTTGAAGTTATCGGAGTGGAGATCAAGGAAGGAGGAAAGCACTTGATCAAGCCAAGTGATCTTCACTAACTGAACCTCATATATATAAGTCCCCTGCAAAACAAAGGCAAGCCCCGGTTTGCATCAAAACTTACAAGTTTTTATTGGTATTCACTTTATATTGTCTAGCATTTTGTTTATCGCATTAAGTCTAGATGGTATGAAACTCCAAATGCATGACCTAGAAAACCATGGAGTATATTGTAGAGTAGGTTATCAATTGATTACAACTGCTGATCTCAAGTTAACAAAAGTGGATTAAAAGAGGCATAACTCGAGTAGGCAGCTTCCTACTCGTGAACCGGGATTAAGGGGAATCAATCAGAAGAGTTGGTAATTGATCCTCATAGTTGGGAATGGAGACCGGGCAGTGGATGGAAGGCTCAAGGACGTGGTCCTGTGAACGTAGTCTATGTCTGAGTCGATTAAGGCCCGTTCTCGTGTGCGGCCCTGTGAGACAAGTTTGAGATGTGTACCGGATGCATACTGGCAATATGGGACCAGTAAACCGATGTAACATGTTAACCTGGATGTCGAGGCATACCTCACTGTCTGATGCAGATGCTGAAAGGATAGAGAAGTTGGCTCTACGAGGGTTTGCCGTAGTGAGACTTAATCCCAGTCGGTGGGACCGGTTCGACATTTGGGTGTCGTGTGAAAGGTGGCCACGTACGACGTCAGTGATGGTTGCTGTGTGCAATGTCAAGTACGGGCGTACGTGTCATGTAAGTCAGGTGTTTTTTATTGCAATCACTGTCGCTCGCGGTAATGAGCATACTTGTACACTGAGTCATGACGTAGTAATAAACTGGGAAATATTTAATATGCTTCGTGAGTAATCCTCATAATGGAGATGAGGAACGATCAACACTTCACTAAATTTAATTTCCACCTTGGGCTAGTAGCATCGAGGCAAAGCGTTTCTTGTTTGATTGTGGACTCCCGATGTTGATGGCGCAAGGTCTGTATGAGTCTAGGGTAGCTCACTAAAGTTATTTTCACCCCGGACAAGTGACATTGAGATGAAGTGTTTCTTGTTTGATTGTGGAGTCTCGATGTAAATTGCGCGAGGACTACAAAAGTTGCTTAAAAACTGAAAGTAAGGACTCTCCTTTAGCTCAAGTCCATCCTTTGTGCCAACTCCTATATTCAGCCCTCTATTTTTAGCATGTAGAGTTTCATGACTAGGGTGACGGTTAAGCCTTGCTGAGCTTCCTGCTCACGGATACTGCATAAGTTGTTTTGCAGTTAATAACTCTATGCTGATATGTACGGGTGTCCGATGAGTCTCGGAACTCTCCGAGTGGTGAACTCATGGCAACCCTGCCACTGCTATTGTGATAGTGTTGCTAGCGAGAAGGGTCCGCGGGCTGGACACCTTCTCCGTTGCTTAGCATAGGTATGAGACGTGAGAATAGTCTTCTGCTATAGATTATTTTGAGAAGTATTTGTAAAATCTACACTTTGTAAGCTTCTGCTTGATTTATGTAATATGATGCTTTATTATGTGTGCTGTTGGGTGCCACATCGCACGGCACCACCCAATGCAATTCCCGGGCGAGCGGCACGGCCCCGTGATCGGGACCGGGCCCTCACAACGTGGTATCAGAGCCGCATTGGTAATAGCGCATGAAATAAGGATCATATTACGACAAAAACCTAGGTTACGGTGAGGATACGGTATTAGGCCCACATAAGGACTATAGTAGTATAGTTACTTAAAGTGGCATGACTAACATACTTGTTATAATTCTGAATTTTGATTATGTAACGACGCATCTACGCTCAGGTAAGCACGGTAACGAACGCCACAGAAAGCGGTTCAATTTCGGTTAGCTCCCCTGACGAGGGATGTGGTTCAGGGATAGGTCTCACAGCTTGGTGTGAGACATCAATATGAAACTCTTGGACTCATCATGTTCCTGAGTTCATATGAAACGCTGATCCCTAGCATGCATTAGGCAATTGAGTGGAGACCCCATCGTGTGGTCAGTAACGGGATAGTGTGTTCGTCTGGAAATGGCCCAGGGGGACATACGCAGCGCTTGCATCGGCGTGCCCTGCAGGGCAGTAGGTGGTATCCATTGGGTTGATAACATTCCCAACCATGACGACCCGTTCACGCTCTACTCGGATTCCCCGTCGTGTGGTGTAAAAACATGATCACATACCTTGAGACGTGACTTGACTCAAGGACAGCCTGTATGGAAATTATACGGGGCGTATGTTTTTAATATGATATGGAACTGCCTGAAATGAGAAAAAACCGATGTGTGCATCATCATTGAGTGTTCTTCTGCAGGTACTAACCACGTACGTATCCCGAGTAGTGCACGTGTGCGAGTGACCGTTTAGTGCCAAAATTGAGGAGTATATACCCGGTATAATCCGGTTAGGTTTTCTTTTGGTGAGGCTACGTAGTACCGACATTGTTCTTACGGTGCTTCAACACCATACTAAACTTAATAACCTATTCCCTATGACGAAATTATTTCTGAGCTAACTTTCAACTAAAAATGGAAGTTTGTAACAAATATTAGTTACTGAACTCTTATTTTGAGCTAAGATTCAAATAAGGGGAAGACTAGGCTTCAAAGATTTCAAAAACAGAGTGCTCTGTTTTTGGCAGGAATTCTTGCTGGATTTAAAAGAGCATAATTTTGAGTAGCTTTAACAAATTAAGGTGTATGATACCGTTTTGGAAATTTTTTCAAGTGCTCTACAACTTCTTTGTAGACCTCCAGAGCAAAATCAAACATTAACTGGGTGAAAAGTCCAGTTGAAAGCAAACTGTTCAGAACCAGGACAGCAGAAAAACCTCTCGGGACCTTTCTGTTTTTAAGCCATAACTTCCTGTAGAAAAATCTCTAAGGAGTCTGTAATACACCGTTGGAAATATTATGAGATATGCAACATTGTTGTAGTTCAAAGTTGGTTCAGATTCATATTGTATCTGTGTATACTACTGTGATAAAGTCAGCCACATGCAAAGGAGATGCTGGCAAAATTTATCCAGAAATTAAGCCAACTTTGAGCAATCGTAACTTTTGATCCAGAAGTTATATGGAGGCATTTGAATACTCGTTGGAAATATATCGAAGTTAACTTTAACTTTGATATTCAACTTGAGTTATGAAAGTGCTTTTAACTGGATCAAAATCTGGTTTGTTTGAGGATCGATCAATCTGCTTTTAAATTCTTGCTGTTAGTACATCAGTTTGCGCTTAAATCATTTTGCTTACATGTTAATATTTCATTATCAGTGTTTCACTACTTTGTTCATGGAATAAATCAAGTGATAGTGTTGAGTTGATAATGAACTCTTGCAATTTCAGAATGGTGCGAACTCGTTCCATGGGTGAGGTGGGTGGTTCCAGTGGTGGTGGTGATAACTCTCCACAGTGGGAGCAGCGAGCTCCGCAACTGCAACCGCCACCAGGACCTTCACCTACGGTCACAATGGTGGACATTCTGGCTGCCATGATGGGTGCAAGCGATGAGTGAACCGACTTGCTCCGCACCCTGGTAATGAATACATCCTGTCAAGGGGGATGTCAAGATGAAGACTTGCACCAACCTCAAATGAATTCCTATGTTGAGTTCTTGGCGACTCAACCACCGGTTTTCATTGAAGCTGAGGATCCTCTGGTGGTGGATAGCTGGATCCGTACCATTGAGTCTAAGTTCGGGTTCCTCCAATGCACCGAACATCAGAAGGTTCTATACGCGGCGCAACAACTTCACGGGTCCGCCAGTGTATGGTGGGCAAATCAACTCGCCTCCTTACCAGCTGGACATCATTTCACATGGATGGAATTCCGGAAGGCATTTCTTGCTTATCATGTCCCTTCCGGAATAATTCAGTGGAAACTCGAGGAGTTTCTGGTCTTAAAACAAGGAGGGAGGGATGCATACGAGCATTCGCGAGTGTTCAGCAAACTGGCACAGTATGCGCCTGAACATGTCAACACTGAGACACAAAAGTGCGAATGGTTCTTCCACAGCCTCAACCCCAAGTTAAAGGAAAGACTCGTTTTAGCGGATCAAAAGAACTTCAACGAATTGATGAGTGCTACCATCATGGTTGAAGATGCTCAGCGAGAAGTTCAGGCTGAGAAAAGAAAGAACAGTATACCACCGGGTAGTAGCAGTATTGCTCCTCGTAAATACCGGGTGGTAGACAGTACCTTAAACTGTCAAACAATGCAGCCGGCTCGATGACTCCAGCAATATTCGGGTCGTTCATCTCAAAACTCTGAATTCGGACAGCTGCAACAACAGTATATGCAGTCACATTATTCTGTTCCTCAAGCATTCTTGCCGCAGCAGAATACAACTAGTGTCTGTACTCAGAGCAACCTGGAACCGGCTGAGAAACCGTGCTTCACGTGCGGTTATTTGGGTCACATCAGCAGGAAGTGTCCAGAAAGGATACGCCACAGCAGAGATACACCGGAGCAGGGTATAAATCAACCCCGTGCTCAGCTCCAAGGAACAGCACCAAAGTCCGGGTGCACTTATCATACAGCTCTAGAGGATGTGCCGGACAGGGCACCGGTGCTAGCGGGAATGTTCACCCTCAATGAACTACCCGTATTAATTTTATTGGACTCTGGAGCCACACACAATTTCATCATCAGGTTATTTGTGTGCAAAGCTGAGCTCTCCACCTCTACACCGAAAGATCACTACCTTATCCGCTCACCCGGTGGGAATATAGCTGCTAATGAAGTAGTGATCAAAGCATCATTGTGCTTAGGTGGAAAATTATACCCCACAACCCTCATTGTATTAGAGGGGCAGAAGATTGATGTGATCTTAGGAATGGCGTGGATGAACTACCACGAGGCTGTTCTTGACATCGGTCCACGGATTGTTAGCTTGGACTATCCGATCTACGGTCTCCAAACACTCATACTTGAAGCCATGGATTCTAAAAATCCAGTGGTGTACCACAGTGTGACCATGAAACTGGAGGATATTCCAGTGGTCCATGAATACCCAGATGTGTTTCCCGACAATCTTCCACGGATGCCGCCTGAAAGAGACGTGGTATTCAAGATCGAGTTAGCACTGGGAACCACACCGATATCTCGGAGGCCGTACAAAATGTCTCCGAAGGAATTAGCTGAACTGAAAGAGCAGCTAAAGGACTTAATGGACAAAGGGTTCATCCGGCCAAGCTCATCGCCATGGGGCTGTTCAGCCCTCTTTGTGAAGAAAAAGGATGAATCACTTCTGTTATGTGTGGATTATCGGCCGCTGAATGCAGTGACGATAAAAAATAAATATCCACTGCCGCGGATCGATATATTATTTGATCAGTTGGTGGGTGCCAAAGTATTCCCCAAGATGGAATTACGGTCCGGTTATCATCAGATAAAAATCAGAGCGGAGGATATACCGAAGACGGCTTTCTTGACTAGATATGGGCTCTACGAGTATCTAGTCATGTCTTTCGGGCTAACAAATGCACCCGCACACTTCATGTATCTCATGAATTCTGTATCCATGCTAGATTTGGACCAGTTCGTCATGGTTTTCATCAACAACATTCTCGTATACTCCAAATCGGAGGAGGAGCACACCAAACATCTCCATATCGTGCTCCAACGCTTACGAGAACATAAGCTGTATGCCAGATTCAGCAAGTGTGAATTTTGGATCAGCAAGGTACCATTCTTAGGCCACATTATTTCAGCGGAAGGTGTGGCCGTAGATCCAACCAAAATTGAGCAAGTCTTGAAGTGGGAGTCTCCGACATCTGTTCATTAAATCCGCAGTTTTCTAGGACTGGCGGGTTATTACCGGAGATTTATTCCCAGCTTCTCGTAGGTGGCTAAACCAATGACAGAATTATTGAAGAAGAGCAGCAAGTATGTGTGGACAGAGGCCTGTGAATAGGCATTTCAAAATCTAAAGAAACATCTCACAACGGCACTGGTTCTAGCCCAACCGGATACAACAAAGCCATTCGATGTTTATTGTGATGCCTCAGGCATTGGACTTGGCTGCGTCTTAATGCAAGATAGACGCATGATCGCGTATGGGACTCGTCAACTCCACAAACTACGAGCAGCACTACCCCACTCATGACCTGGAACTCGCTGCAGTGGTGCTTGCGTTGAAAATGTGGAGGCACTACTTACTTGGAAATTTAGTGCATCTCTACACCGACCATAAGAGCCTAAAATATATATTCACTCAGAAGGATATTAATATGAGGCAGCGGAGATGGTTAGAATTAATCAAAATTATGAGCTCGAGATCCATTACCATCCGGGCAAAGCTAACATGGTGGCTGATGCACTCAGTCATAAGTCCCACGTAAATAGCTTGTCAGTTATTCTGGATGAGGATGAAGAACCAATCTTGCGGGTTGTTCCGTATGGGGCATTGTATAATCTTGCTCTAGTGCCTACTATTAGAGAGGAGATCGTACGAGCTCAAAAGAAGGATAAAGGAATGCGGAATATCTGAGCAAGAATTAAGGAGGATAAAATGAAATGCTTCCGGGAAGATGATCACAGTGTGTTATGGTTTAACAACCGTATCGTGGTACCCTGGAACATGAAGCTAAGGAAGAAAATCCTAGATGAAGCTCATATGTCCAAGTACTCGATACATCCTGGAAGCAATAAGATGTATCAAGACCTCAAAACAAAATTTTGGTGGACTCGGATGAAGCGAGAAATTGCCAAGTATGTATCCGAGCGTGATACATGTCGGTGAGTCAAAGCTGACCATATAAAGAAAGCGGGAACGCTGCAACCATTAAGCATTCCGGCATGGAAGTGGGAGGACATCAGAATGGACTTTATTGTCGGACTGCCTCTCACATCCAGAAAGCATGACTCCATTTGGGTGATTGTTGATCGCTTAACAAAATCAGCCCACTTCATCCCAGTGAATAATGGATTCCAGACTAAGCAATATGCAGAGTTGTATCTCTCCAGAATTGTGTGCTTACATGGAGTTCCCAAAACCATCATATCTGACTGAGGTTCAATATTTGTTGCTCGTTTCTGGGAGCAACTACATGAATCTCTGGGAACAATGTTAATCAGAAGCTCAGCATACCATCCTCAGACTAACGACCAAACAGAGAGGGTGAATCAAATATTAGAAGATATGCTGAGAGCTTGTGCCATAGATCATGGAAAGAATTGGGATAACCATTTGCCATTAGCGGAGTTCTCCTACAATAATGGTTAATCCAGCATTAAAATGGCACCATACGAAGCACTCTATGGCAGGAAGTGCCGCACGCCACTCAATTGGTGTGAATCCGGCGAGAGGGTGATTTTCGGTGTTGATCTTGTAAAAGATGCCGAAGAGCGGGTCCGTCTTATTCAAGCAAACCTCAAAGCCGCTCAATCTCGCCAGAAGAGTTATGCGGACCAGCGACGCCGGCCCTTGTATTTTGAAGTCGGAGATCACGTCTATCTCTGAGTATCCCCGAAGAAGGGAATTCATCGATTCGGGGTCAAGGGAAAGCTAGCTCCACGCTTTGTCGGTCCGTTCATTATTACAGAACGGTGTGGACCGGTAGCCTACCGTCTGAAGCTGCCACCATCTTTATCGGGCACCCACGACATCTTCCATGTCTCACACTTGAGAAAGTGTTTGAAGAAGCCGACAGAGATTCTTTTGGGAGACATGGAGATATTACAACCGGATCTCACCTACGCCGAGCAGCCCATCAAGATTATCGACGAGAAGACCCGGATCACTCGAAATCGGACTTTGAAACTTTACAAAGTCCTGTGGAGTAATCATACACCAGAAGAAGCGACTTGGGGGAGTGAAGATTACATCCACAAGAACTAGCCGGAACTTTTGTCATAGATTTTGTAATTACCTTCCGCCTCATCTTTCTTTTGTAATCTCGGGACGAGATTCCCTTTTAAGGAGGGAGGAATGTAAAGGTCCCAAAAGCATGAATACAAAGAAACTTGAGTTTGCACAAATGTTGGTGACATGTGTACGAAAAAGGGGGCTGGTTTAAATTTTTTTCACATATGATAACACATGTGAGATTCTTCTAAAACCAACTTAGGGTTACTTGCATGTTTGGACCCTAGGTGGATTAAACCCACAGAATTGAAGTACTCAGGTGCAATGGAAAGGTTTAAAAATCAGAGTTTGAACTAAATGTTGAACTCAAATTTCAAATGAGGGGAGGACACAATGGTAATTCAAACTGTTGTGTTCAAACTCTTGTTTGCAGCAGCTAACACAAGAATCAGATTGCATATTTGAATTCTTTAAGTCCAAAATAGTGGGAGGGCAAAGTTTCATTAATTTTTTAAAGGATTTGCTATCCATTTTTCTAAAAAGGACTTAAATGTACAATGAATTCAAATACAAATTTAAATTTAGATGAGACATGCTCAAGTATCCAAATTGAGTTCAGATGGTAGCCCCACAAAAACTGAATTTTCATGTTTCAAATTTGAGAGAATTTGGAGAGGGATAAGAAGGGGCTGGGACCCACATGTCATAGAGGTGGTCAAATGGAAAAATATCCCAGTGATTGGTCTCTGTTTCCCTCCTCCATACGGAGAAACCGCGGTTCTCATCGTGCGACACCGAGGGGCACCGAGCGACCGCCTCACCGTTTTTCCTCACGCTGGCGAGCTACTCGTGGGTGGTCTTTACTCCGGGCCGTGCCCCGTTTCGCCACAGCGCCGAAGACACGGTTCTACCCCCCTCGCACGCAAGAACGGCACCGAACAGCCGCCGCCGCGTCGCTCGCTCGTGAAGCGACGTTCCTTCGCGTGCAAAGCCTGGGCAGTAGCAAAAACAAACCCACGGTATTCTCCACAGCGTCCTCGGACCACAACCGAGAGCGTTCGGCCCTCACAACCTCGCGCACACCAAGTTCCCGCGGCGGCCGAACCGCAACCAAACGGAGGTCGCACGTGGAGAGCTCTGCAGAGAGCCTTTCACGTCCAAGAAAGAGTGGTTTTGGACACCCGAAGACTCAATGCTGCTCACCTCCAAATCTTGGGCCAGGTTATTGATCGTCGCCGGAGGATTTCACGGTTTTCTCTCGGCCGGTGCAAAACCACCCTCGGGTACGAAATCTTCGAATTCCTGACTTCTATTTTCTTAGAGCCCACCAAACTGCACTCACAGGAGCTGGACTTGACGGCGCCCAAGTTTGCCTCTCAACCCTAGCTTGATCACGGTTGTAGCCGGCGTGTTTGAAAATTTTCCGACGGCGGCTATGGTGGGGAGAATCGGGCTCACGGTGATAGCTAGGTTAGAGCCATCTCCAGGCTGTTTCACCACCTGGACGATCTTCCCTAGCATCCACCGATGCTGTAGCGTCGTTTCACCAAGCTTTTGGCGGGCTAGGATAGCTGACTGACGCTACCGAAGGTGTGCCGAGACGCCACACCGTCGCCGGCTATGTTAGAGCCACCGCCGGTCGGGGGAAGTGGTTCCATCATTTTCAGCGTATGGAATTAGGTCCTAGCGGCAATGGAAAACGCGGGAGCTGGTCGGGCGATGAGGTTCAGTGTTTCTCCGGCAAGCCTGACGGCGCGCGGGCGCGGGAGAGAGAGGTAGGAGACCTAGTGCCCGGGCCCGCATGTCTGCCGCTCAGTGAACCGGTGGGCGATCTTCTGTTGCACGGGATCATCTGTGACAGTGCAGGAAATAGCCCTGTGGCCCCGTGTGGTTTAGCCGAGGAGTTGACACGTGTTGGCCGGACCCGCTGTCAGAGATTTGAACTTTTCCTGGTTAATTCGAATTCCAGAATTTCCCCAAACTTTAGAACCTCATAACTTTTTCAAGGAAGCTCCAAATTCAGTGATTCAAGTTGGGTTGGATTCAGGTTGGAAAACTTATCCAAATATGCAACCCAATTTGTATGAAAGTCATTATTTAATTCTGGAAAATCTTTAAAGCTCTTCAGCAAAAGAATTTTAGAGGGAGTTTGGTTCATCCAAATATCCTCAAATTTTCCAGAATATTCTTTAGGATGTTAGTGAACTCCTGTAAAAGTTTCAGCTTATTTGTAGTTGATTTGCTTAGGGCAATTCAGATTTGAAGTTGCTGTGTTCAATTGAATACAGAAACATTTTCAGAGAATTTCAAAAACTTGGAAATTCAGTTCTGGGTAAGTTTTAGCTCCAAAAATCCTAGAAAAATTTATGCATGCTCCCTGAGCTATGTTTGAAATTGTAGTTCACTTGAATTTGCATGAAGTGCAAGTTTATTCAGAATTGATTCCCATTTTCCTAAATGCTTATGGAATTGTTCTGAGTGATCTACTCATTGAAAATTTCTAAATTTTGGTCCAGATTACTTTCTTGTGACAAGGAACTCACCAGAAAATTTTCAGATCCATTTTAGCTCTGGATCACCACTGTGCTGTTCAACCTATCTAGATGAGTATCACACAAGTGATGAACAACACATCTCACTTGATCATAGTGCTTAACCCCAAACCCAAACCACTAGCACCAGTGTCATTTTAAATTCTTAAACAGAGTTCCAGATTTTAAACATGTCATTAGAACTTGTTAGCAAAATCTTTACAATTAAATCCCTATGCATATTCATTACGTGTAGCATCTACGTGAAGTACTTGAAGTCATCGGAGTGGAGATCAAGGAAGGATGAAAGCACTTGATCAAGCCAAGTGATCTTCACTAACTGAACCTCATATATATAAGTCCCCTGCAAAACAAAGGCAAGCCCCGGTTTGCATCAAAACTTACAGGTTTTTATTTGTATTCACATTATATTGCCTAGCATTTTGTTTATCGCATTAAGTCTAGATGGTATGAAACTCCAAATGCATGACCTAGAAAACCCTGGAGTTTATTGTAGAGTAGGTTATCAATTGATTACAACTGCTGATCTCAAGTTAACAAAAGTGGATTAAAAGAGGCATAACTCAAGTAGGTAGCTTCCTACTCGTGAATCGGGATTAAGGGGGATCAATCGGAAGAGTTGGGAATTGATCCTCATAGTGGGAATGGAGACCGGGCAGTGGATGGAAGGCTCAAGGACGTGGTCCTGTGAACCTAGTCTATATCTGAGTCAATTAAGGCTCGTTCTCATGTGCGGCCCTGTGAGACAAGTTTGAGATGTGTACCGGATGCATACTAGCAATATGGGACCCAGTAAACCGATGTAACATGTTAACCTGGTTGTCGAGGCATACCTCACCTTCTGATGCATATGCTGAAAGGATAGAGAAGTCGGCTCTACGAGGGTTTGCCGTAGTGAGACTTAATCCCAGTCGGTGGGACCGGTTTGACATTTGGGTGTCGTGTGAAAGGTGGCCACGTACGACATCAGTGATGGTTGCTGTGTGCAACGTCAAGTACGGGCGTACGTATCATGTCAGTCTGGTGTTTTTTATTGCAATCACCGTCGCTCGTGGTAGTGAGCATACTTGTACACTGAGTCATGACGTAGTAATAAACTGGGAAACATTTAATATGCTTCGTGAGTAATCCTCATAATGGAGATGAGGAATGATCATCACTTCACTAAATATAATTTCCACCTTGGGCTAGTAGCGTCGAGGCAAAGCTTTTCTTGTTTGATTGTGGAGTCTCAGCGTTGATGGCGCAAAGTCTTTATGAGTCTAGGGTAGCTCACTAAAGTTATTTTCATCTCAGGCAAGTGACATCGAGATGAAGCGTTTCTTGTTTGATTGTGGAGTCTCGATGTAAATTGCGCGAGGACTATAAAAGTTGCTTAAAAACTGAAAGTAAGGACTCTCCTTTAGCTCAAGTTCATCCTTTGTGCCAACTCCTATATTCAGCCCTATATTTTCAGCATGTAGAGTTTCATGACTAGGGTGATGGTTAAGTCTTGCTGAGCTTCCTGCTCACGTATACTGCATAAGTTGTTTTGTAGGTAATAACTGTACGCTTATATATACGGGTGTCTGATGAGTCTCGGAACTCTCCGAGTGGTGAACTCATGGCAACCCCTGCCGCTGCTATTGTGATAGTGTTGCTAGCGAGAAGGGTCCACGGGCTGGACACCTTCTCTGTTGCTTAGCATAGGTATGAGACGTGAGTTGTAATAGTCTTCCGCTGTAGATTATTTTGAGAAGTATTTGTAAAATTTACACTTTGTAAGCTTCTGCTTGATTTATGTAATATGATGCTTTATTATGTGTGCTGTTGGGTGCCGCATCGCACGGCACCACCCAATGCGATTCCCGGGTGAGCGGCACGGCCCCGTGATCGGGACAGGGCCCTCACATTTCTATGGTTCTTTTCTCCATTTGTATGGGTCGTTCTCCATTTCTATAGTTCTTTCTCCCTTTCTATAGTTCTTTCTCCGTTTCTACTTCTTCTATAATGCTTCTCTACATGAAAAATGTATGCAATGCATGGGAATGAATTTTGGGGGTGTTACAAACCTACCCCCCTTAAACTGAATCTCGCCCTCGAGATTCGATAGAGTAGAGAAGAGATGAGGGAATTCTGCCTTGAGGTCTTCCTCACGCTCACATGTAGTTTCGGTTTCCGTGTGATGGCTCCATTGTATCTTGCACCAACGGATCACTTTGTTCCTCGTGACCTTCTCCTTCACGTTAAAAATTTTGATGGGGTGCTCCGCATAGGTCAGATCCTCTTAAAGCTCGAGTTCATCCATCGGTACTTGTTCTTCCGGTACTCTTAAGCACTTCTTGAGTTGGGATACGTGAAACACGGCGTGCACGTCGGAGAGGTGCGTTGGAAGCTCTAGTTGTTACACTACTTCCTCACTTGTCCAAAATCTTGAATGGCCCGATGTAGCGAGGTGCTAACTTGCTCTTGAAGTTGAACCGTTGTTGGCCTTGGATAGGCAATACCTTAATATACATGAAGTCTCTGACTTCAAAGGTCAATTTTCTTCGCCTATTGTCCGCATAACCTTTTTGTCGTGACTGAGCAGCCTTCAAGTTTTCTCGTATCGTCCTTCTCGGTGTCTTGCAGCACTTCGGGTCCAAACACTTGACTCTCTCCGGTCTCATTCCAGAACAGCGGCGTTCTACACCGTCTACCATACAATGCTTCAAAAGGTGACATCTTCAAGCTAGCTTGGTAGCTGTTGTTGTATGAGAATTAAGCATACGGCAAGCTCCTATCCCAATTACGCCCATGTTTCAAGGCGCAAGCTCTCAACATGTCTTCCAAAATTTGATTTGTCCTCTCAGTTTGCCCATCGGTTTGTGGGTGATAAGCGGAGCTGAAATTCAGTCGGGTACCCATGGCTTCATGCAGCTTCTTACAGAACCTAGAGGTAAATTGGGAGATGATGTGGCCTAGGAACGATATCTCCTTTAGCCAAAATTGACACTTGCTGAACTTGGCATACAATTTATGCTATCGCAGTTTCTGCAATGTCAACCTCAAGTGTTCTTCATGTTCTTCCTTATTTTTCGAGTACACCATGATATCGTTGATGAAAACCACGACGAACTTGTCCAATTACTCCATGAAGACCTTATTCATGAGGCACATAAAGTATGCGGGTGCATTTGTTAACCCAAAAGACATAACGTATATTCATACAAACCACACCGTGCTCAAAATGCATTCTTGGGTATGTCGGAGTGCTTAATCTTCATTTCGATGTATCCCGACCGAAGATCAATATTGGAGAAAATTTGGGCACCTTTCATTTAGTCGAACAGGTCCTCTATACAGGGCAGCGGGTATTTATTCTTGATTGTCACCTCATTGAGAGACCTATAATCCACACACATCCTTTGGGTCCCATCCTTCTTGTCTATGAAGAGCACGGGGGCTCCCCATGGTGTCAAGCTTGGGTGTATAAAACCCTTGTCTAGCTGCTCCTGAATTTGCTTCTTGAGCTCCACTAGTTCATTAGTGGGCATCCTATATGGCCTCTTCGCTATAGGTGCAGTTCCGGGTACTAAATCAATGGCAAATTCAATGTCCCGGTCAGGTGGCATACCTGGAAGTTCTTCCGGGAACATATCTGAATATTCTTGAACCACCGGAATGCTTTCCAATGTCGCTTCTTTGATTTGGTTCAGCACTGCTTTCTCTGTTGTAGGTTGGGCTGTCTCGAACTCAATACGAGTACCGTGCTCACTTGTCAACTGCACGATCCTCTCAGCACATTGAATCAATCTGTTGTGTTTGCATAACCAATCCATTCCATGTATTATGTCAATCCCTTGGGAATCCAGGTCAATAAGGTTGGCAAGAAAGTCTACCCCCCTTATTTTAAGGCTTTCTCTCGGAATATAATTTATAATTGAAAGAAGTTATTTCCCAACTATATGCATCAAGGTGTATGAAGTAAACAACTTCTTTTATTAATTTCAGCCTATATGAGGATGTGAACACATGCCAAAGCATCTCACATCTCTCTACTATGTGTGGATATGGACATTCGCCGAAGCGTCCCACAACTCACACCAAGCACATAAACACAAGCAATCATCACAAAAGCTCAGCGCACCACTCTTATTCAAGCTACTACGATCTAAGCGTTCTTATTACAACTTAATTCAATGGAAACCTAAACTTAATCGTGAGAACCGGTGTTGTTCTCGCCGTGTGACGGGGGTGGTCCATACATGGGTGAACACCATGGTGAGTCGGCAGTCCATGTAGGGATAGATTATGCTGGTGCTCCATTTGCTCCCGTGTTGGCACAAGTCTCCTCTTGTTTCTCCAGCAAATATAGCTTCTTGCGGAGGTAACGGATCTCTTCTTGTGCGCTTGCATAGCGGTTTCCTAACTCCACGAGCAACCTCTGAGACTTGTCAGCAGCTTGTGGGTTGGAAAGAGCTCCTCCATGGGGTCCAATGATCTCCCTTGTACCACTTTTCCGGTACGGGTGCAGCTCAAAAGTAGTATTCTCAAGCTGCTCATGGAAAGTGTAGCACAGTCCGGTGTGTGCATCCCATGCAGCATCATCGATAGCTTCTGCCCTTGTAGTTCTCCATGTGGGTGCGAAGTGCCGAGTGACAACCCTACCGTTAGATAGGATGGTTACTTCAGCCTTCCACTCTTCATATCCGAGACGAGGGACTTTATTGAGAAGATATTCTGGGTATAAGCTGCAGCAATCCAGAAATTCTTTCAGCTCCCTAGATATGTGTCCTCCTTCCATTCCGCCGGACCAAAATTCTTGAACTGAATGGTTGGCCCATTCATCATCTTCATTCTCGGTCTCAGCAAGGGGTGGCTCCTCCTCGGGTTCATCTCCACCCGTAATAGCTTCATGAGGCTCCACGGGGTGTAAGCCCGCGTGAAACTCCTCCTGAGGTGCGTACCAATGCCGTTCTTGTGGATCATCCTCCATGTCGTCTTCGAATGGTTCCACCTCTTCCGGGTCCTCTTCCCCATGCATAGAGATATTGAATTCATATTCATCATAAGGTTCCATCTTCACCTCCTCCCAATATGGTTCATCGCACACATCAATGGGGTTAAATGCACTCCCAAGTGGTGGTGGACGAGTTATCATGCGTGATGTGCTCCTAGTGACCGGCATTTCTAAATATAACATGAGAATATTTATAGAAGGAAGGAATAACTCCAAAAATTCAGAAGTTATGGAGCAAGAAATCAAAGGTGTTGCTGTCCAAAAGAAGAAAAAAGGAGGGGCTGAAAATAGCACTTTGCGGTGGCTGAATTGACAAGTACAGCAGCAAGAAATTTTCGAAAATAGCAGTTTAGAGGGGTGTGCCTATGTGTTTTAGAGTGTCCATTCTACCTAGGCTTGTGTCCTACGGTCAACGTGGCTCTGATACCAATCTGTGACACC
The DNA here is from genome assembly GCA_030760725.1 of Neostapfia colusana. NCBI lineage: Eukaryota > Viridiplantae > Streptophyta > Magnoliopsida > Poales > Poaceae > Neostapfia > Neostapfia colusana. The sequence continues at coordinate 77,291,838 of JASWHV010000010.1, read as the reverse complement.
CGGTTCCGAAAATAGAACCAAGTGAATGCATATGTGTGCCGAGGATGTTCATCACACATGCACATGTAATCCGCAAACTGAATTCAGAATATAACCACGAATAAATAGTGTTTAAGTACTTTATTACAATGTCTCAAAGTATCACTTATGAATCTGTAACTTATTCTTACAGCGGAAGTCTCTAAACGACAGCGGAAATAACTAAATTGCAGGATCCAATCTTCAACTCCACATGCATGTTGACGGTAGTTCGCACACCTAGTACTCCACATGGTCCTCGAAGTACTCTTCTCCTGTTGCTGATGTTTATGTGATAATGCAAGGGTGAGTACATGTCGTACTCAGCAAGTGTGGAAAAAGTATGACATGTAGATTACAACAAGGTAGGAAATAAAAAGGCTCATTGCAGCAAGCAAATTTTATTTCACAAACATGATAAAAACAGAAACTAAGTCTAGATGAATTTAATCCCAATATAACCAAGTAAAACAGCAACATTCTTTCATCATAAATCACCTTTTCTCAAGTCTCAACCAGCCATTAATCTTTCTCAAGTTCATCTCATACACATAAACATTCATAACCATCTCATATTCATATAACCGAAATCAAACTCATTTTCATTACTCGGAAAAGCCACAAAACCAATCCCAATGAGCATACCATAACCATACTGAATATACATCCCAAGTTTTCCCTCTAATCATGTGAGTTGGCCAGGTGCTTGTGACCGGAAGCACGGCTATCATGATAGTTTTACACTCTGCAGAGGTGGCACCACTTTACCCACAAGTTTATGATTTCGTCACCCGTCGGCAACTGCAGAACCTCCACTATACCAGTACACAACCATCGGTGTATGACCAAGAGATCACAAAAAAGCCTTTACAAAGTGGCTACTAGATGTATGGACTCACTGAGGTTTCACCGGCAGGCTCGAATCACCATTCTCCCACCCACGGGCCCCCTCTTGTGCCATGGAGTTCCCAGGGCAGTCCTCCTCGACTCCAATTCCCCGCGCCATCCATGGTCCATAACAAGTTAGAAACACACCTAATTAGTAAGCTAAGCCGCACTTATATTTGGCCTTGTGGTGGCACTGTTTCCTGGCATGTGCTGGCATGAACCGGTCCTTAGATCTACGGCAAGTAAACCACCATCTCATTCAGCAACATCCACGAACCAAGCTTGCCTAGATCTCCCCGATTCCATGCTCATTAACACCATCAAGTTCTCGTCATTATTATTCATATGAGTGCAGTAGCTAACCACGTTTTAATTCAGCTTCCCGTATCCTGTAAATTAAGCGAAGCAAAAAGGAAAAAACGATCATACCCGACTCATCAACTTTCCCCGCGACAAGGATGGTTAACAAAACTAGTAAACTCCTATAAAAGGGTGTCCCATCAAGTTCACTCAAGCATGCGAGTTTTCGCAAACAAAACAGTTTCAAAATATGGGATCAATATGGTCAAGGGGCACTTGCCTTCCTCCCGTGGTTCTTGCTGTTCAAGCGTCTCGAGGTCTTGATGCTGCAGTTCCTCGTAGATGGCCTCTTGAGCGTGTTCTTCTACTCATGATCACACACATACAAAACTCACAGCAATCAATCATCATGCACAAACTTTACTCGAGATGCAATGGGGTAGATGAATGCAAATCCTATGGTGCAGTTTTATTAAACCAGTTTGTATGTGTTACTTGCATGTTTTAATGGGCTTTCATGGGGTTTTATTATGAACAAGGGTGTAGGGATCAAGTGTGGACGTGGTTATGATCTTGACTCAAGATCTAGATCAATTCCACAGTAAAAAAATCGATCAAAACGCGATCTGTCCACACGTAAAAGTTTCTGCTCGAAGGGGGCGAAGAAAACGGATGCGTAGAAACAGCGGCGACATCGTAAGATGGGTAATGGGGACCTACCTCACTTCCTTTTGGTGGAAGGGCCTTCCTTCTAGCAATGGCAGCAGCGAGGAATTTTTCTGTGGAATAATCGGGCAGGACAGATCGTCGGTTCTTTTCCAGCGACGGCGAGGCGTGACGGGGCTCGTCGGCGGGTCTCGACGACGGGGCTTGACAACGGGGCTCGACAGCGGGGCTCTACTGCGGGGCTCGACGGCGGGACTCACCGGTGACCGAACTCCGGAGAGGGGTTAATCGGAAGTAAATTTTTATTACATAAACAGGTTTATGAACATTTTTACAACAAAATATGTTCAGTCTACACTCACGGGCGTAGACTAAGCATTGAGTCCACGTTTAGCCCGTGAACGTGTCCCCACTAGCACGCGCACACACTAACACGGCGGCATGCACGACTCCCACTCGACGGGGTTTCCCTCCTGGGGTTCCATCTCTTCCTCGGGAGTCCCTTCCTCATAGAACCCTGCAAAAAGCTTCAAACACAAGCAGTGAGCACGAAGGCTCAGCAAGACTGACCCGTCTCTCCTAAACATGGAACTTCTACATGAGGGGTGATAGGTACAGGAGATAAAACAAGTTGCAAGGACTCGCCTACTTAGTGGAACCTTACTTTCAAGTTTTAGCAGCAGGTTGTGGAGAACCATATGCCAAGGCACATGAGAGAGCCGCAATCAAACAAAAAACGCATTTCTCTCATGTACTTTGCACAATGTTGGAAAGAAATTTAGTTAGCTCTAAACTACAGCAAATCATTAACAATCAAAGTCCATCTTTCAATCAGCAACATTTTAACATGTAACTAGCCTGTTCATTCTACGTCACGATACAATTAACAAGTGGTACTCACTGACCGCGAGGGACGGCGATTATAATCGATTTACACCTGCAGGGTTACCCGAATAACCCGTCACATACGCCCGTACTCGATGTTGCCTACAGCAACCATCATGGACGCTGTACGCAACCACCTTTCACCCGTTAGCCAAATGTTGAACTGGTCCAATCGTCCCGAGCAAGAGGTCTCTGCACGCGCATCTCAGTGCCTCCAGCCGATTTACACCTCGAGCTCTCAACCTACCCTCTGAATGACCAGCTATGCCTCAACACCCAGCTACCTGAGTCACATCGGTTTCCCGGTTCCCAAATAGCCGGTAGGTCCTCGGTACTGTTCTAGCTTGTTCAACAGGCCCGCACACGGCTCGGTCCTCAATCGACACAAGCGGAGCTATAGCACCCAGGCCCCAAAGTCCTGCTGGCCTTACTCTCCGCTCGGTCTCATTTTCTTGCCATGTGTTTCATGTGCTATCTCTACCCGAGTCGAGTGCTTCTAGCCTATCCTCGCGAGTAGTTCCAACTACTCGACTTGTACCAAATCCTACACTATCATAGCATTGCAGTAGTTAACGGGGTTTTCAATCCTAATCCCAACCCATGGTTTTCTTGGCTATGCAATTGGGTTTTCAAACAAGACTCCAATGCAAGAAATAATGATACTTAAGTAAGTGCTCAAAACAATAAAAATTTGTAAAAAGGTTAATGCAAACCGGAGCTTGCCTTACTGCTCTTGGTCGTAGGCTAGCTGCTCTTCCAGAGTAACAAAGTGTAGGACCTCAGGTTCCTCCTCGACCTTAGCGACTACATGAGATACAAGTATATGTATTAATTAAATGCATTTGATTGGAAGTGCAGGTTGCAAGTCGCACTAGACAGACCCAATGACTCTGAAATTTTTATTGTAGCTTGGTTACAACCTAAACAGAGACTTGGTCAAGTTTTAGTTGCAGTAAAGCTCTTTTGAGCTCTCCACAATTAATTATGTCCTTGACCTTAATTGGAACTCTTATGGTGTTTTAGGGATTTTCATGGGGCAAGCCATGACTTTATGAAAACTATATTTTCAGAGGGTTCTAATGGAGTTGGTCTCACTTAATTTGAAGGTCCCTAGTGAAAGATATGAGCTAAACAATTTCAGAGAAAATTCTGAAAATGTTTCTGAACATTTTCTATTTTCTCTGGAACAGTTTCATTAATCACCCCATTAGGTGGATCAAATTAGCTCAAATGGATCTGAAATTTTTATGGTAGTTCAGGGATATTTTTTGTGAACATCCCAGCAAAATTTCAGAATTTTCCGCCAAAGGATTCTCCAGTTAAATTTCTAAACAGTTTAAACTTTGAGGAATTAATTCTGGAGAAATAAGATTTTAAAGAAGTGAAACTTTGCTACTGCAATGCTAAGATAAGTGTAGGATTCAGTACAAGTCGAGTAGTTGGAACTACTCGGGAGAATAGGCTAGAGGCACACTACTCGGGTAAAGGTAGCAAATGAAACACATGGCAAGAAAAAATGAGACCGAGCAGAGAGTAAGGGCAGCAGGACGTTGGGGCCTGGGTGCCATAGCTCCACTTGTGTCGACTGAGGACCGAGCTTGTGCGGGCCTGCTGAACAAGCTAGAACAGTACCAAGACCTAACGGACATATGAGAACCGGGAAACCGATGTAACTCAGGTAGCTGGGTGTTGAGGCATAGCTGGTCGTTAAGAGGGTAGGTTGAGAGCTTGAGGTGTAAATCGGCTGGCGGCACTGCGGATGTGCGCGCAGAGACCTCTTGCTCGGCACGATTGGACCGGTTCAACATTTGGCTGACGGGTGAAAGGTTGTTGCGTACGACATCCGTGATGGTTGCTGTAGGAAACATCGAGTACGGGCGTACGTGACGGGTTATTCGGGTAACCTTGGAGGTGTAAATCGATTATAATCGCCGTCCATCGCGGTCAGTGAGTACCACTTGTTCACTGTACTGTGACGTAGAAAGAACATGCTAGATACATGTTAAAAGTTTACTGATTTGAAAGCTATACATTGATTGTTAATGACTTGTTGTAGTTTAGAGCTAATTAAAGTTCTTTTCAACTTTGTGCAAAGTGCATGAGAGAAATGTGTTTCTTTTTTTATTGCAGCTCTCCCATGTGCCTTAGCGTGAGGTTCTCCGCAACCTGCTGCTAAAACTTGAAAGTAAGGTTCAAATAAATAGGCGAGTCCTTTGCAACTTATTTAGCTCATGTACCCTAAAACACTTCATGTAGAAGTTTCATGTATAGGAGAGACGGGTCAGACTTGCTGAGTCATCATGCCCACTGCTTGTGTTTGAAGCTTTTGCAGGAGTTTATGAGGAAGGGACTCCCGAGAAGGAGACGGAACCCCAAGAGAGAAAACCCATCGAATGGGAGTCGTGTACGCCACTGTGTTAGTGTTCGTATGTGCTAGCGGGGACACGTTCACGGGCTGAACGTGAACTCGATTCGTAGTCTACGCCCGTGAGTGTAGACTGAACTTATTTTGTTGTAAAAATGTTCATAAACTGGTTTATGTAATAAAACTTTGCTTTCGCTTTGTATCTTTGATGTCCGTTATCCGGTGCTGTGCAACGCAGCACCCCTCAGCGTGATCCTTGCTCGACGAGGCCGTGGGGCTGTGTCAGCGTGGTATCAGAGCTCGCTTGAGGTTTAACGCACTACAAAGGTCATCTTTTTCGAAAATTTGGTGAGGAACGAGTTAGTAGCCCATATAAGGGTGTTATTAGTGTATAGAAAGTGGCATACTAACCTATTTGCTTATGTCGGAAAATCGTGCATCTCGGGACGCTTTATGTCTTGGGGGTGCATGTAAGCGCTGTCCACCAGTGTGCACAAGCTGAAGGGTGGAGCCTCACGGGTGGCAGGTAACCCGGCCCGCTTTAGTATCCTCTACGACTCTTCATGTCGTTTGGGGTATTCGAGCAACGCCCTTCCCCAGCGTGCTACGGTCAAGTGTGGGAGACCCCTTCACGTGGTCAGTAACATGAACCCATGGCTCAAGGCGTGTTTGGCTTGAGAACACCCGGGCGAGTGATGACGGACGGGTGTATGAACTGTATGGATACCGGGCTCGTTGTGCAGCCGAGTCTGATGATTGAGTGGTTTATCTGCAGGTAGTCTGACCACGAATCGGTAGACGAGTAGCATCTGTGTGCGAGAGACATTTAGCGACACTGAACTAACGAAGCCGGCTAAGTCCGGTATAGGTTTTTCTTTGTGAGGAACGTAGTACCGACATGAACAGGTGACGCATCGACGTCACACCCCACTAAATGAGCAACTTGATTGTAAAACTGGAAAGTTTTAATCTAGAGCACTAAAACATTGATGTAACTTTTTCCCTTAATTAAGATGTTCAAAGTTAACAAGTTTTCAACTTGTAGGATACTAAGGACAGAGTCCCCTGTTTTCAGCTGAAAGAAGGCTGAAGTTAATCAGAGGTTAGAGGTTGAGTTATTTCGAGGTTTGGGGCAGATGATACATTTCTGGAAAGATTTGGAAGATCTTTACAACTTTTATGTTGATGGCCAGAGGTTTTTCATCCCTTAACCAGTTGAAAATGCAGTAGAGTTGAAACTGTCAAGAAAACAGGGCAGAGCAAATACTCTCTGCAACTCTCTGTAAATTGAGCATACCTTCCCGTGCAAAAATATAAAAATAGAAAATAAGGTAGTTGTGAAAAGTTCATGAGATAGGTTACAACTTTGTAACATAAAGTTTTGACGGATTTGGTGTATAATTAACTGGAATTCTTGGATCAATTCAGTACCTCAAGCAGGAAGGTGCTGTCCAATTTTCTCCAGAAATTCTGTCATTTTGACATCTCATAACTTTTGCACAAGGACAGATCATAGGCCTGGTAAATACTTTATTAAAAGCTATTGAAGTTAACTTTAAATTTGATGTTGAGCTCCAAAATTTGTTTTGCCTTTAGCATGGTCTAAATCAGGTTGAAATGGAAACTGGTCAGGGCTGTCAGTTTGGGCAGCAAGACCAGCAAATCAAATTGTTCAAAGTTTCAGTTGTGTTTCCAAGCTTTATGAGTTTAATGACATGTGTTATGTTAGAACTCAATGATTTACTGTTGAAATAAATATTTGATATTTTTCAAATATGCTTCTACAGATGACAGCGGATAGAAAATTGGAGAACGGGTGGGTGGTATCCCACTGTTCTCACCACATAAGTTATGCGGAAGTGTTGAAGCAAATGCTTCAATATTTCAGATATGTGGAGACGCTGCAGTATCTCACCAAGGAAGAAGGCGAGGAGGGGAACAAGACGTGGACGATCCATGACGAAGTTCCTGCAGGACCCACGCCACCCGGTTGGGCGCCGTTCACCGTCACGGTGAGAGGTAGACAGCCGGAGGGGATGTGGCAAGTGGCAGCTCGGGCCACCATGTCACGTTTCTGCCAACTACACGTGAGAGCTATAGAGGGCACTCCATACGCGCTCGTTCCGGTGGAGGGACGAGCTAGTCATGTATGGGGCGGAAAGGTACATTGAGGCAACAGATCCGGGTTGCCCAAGGTACAACCCCGCGGATGCGAACCTTAGCCTCCAGTTGAGGGCAGGAAAAGCCGTGATGGACAGCCAAGCTGTTCATACGGATTGTCTTGCTGCAAAGCTCAAGGAGAGCACCAGTCGTGGAGACCATTTCGAGAATGCTCACAGTGCACTCCACAATGTGCTCCTTCCGACGATAAAGCGACTGAATGAGAAACACAATCAGTTGCATCGTATGAAGAAGGCGAAAAAGAAAAGCCACGTTGTCATCACGGCTTTACAACAACAAGTGCAGGCCCTGACCCAGCAGAATGAGGTCCTCACTCAAGAATGTGATGACGCGATTGAGGAGGGGCAAGGCTGGGAAGAGGACTACAACCAGGCCATGGACGAGGTGCACGCGTTGCAGGACCTCGTACCTCCAGTAATGGGCCTACCGATGGTAGGTGCCGTACCCGTGGTTTTGGGTATCCCGGCAATGGGGGAACCTGAACCAGAAGAGGAGGTCATGGACCCGGAGCCACCAGCAGAGGTAGCGGAGGAGGACGAACCACATGAGGTCGAGTTCTACTCCGAGTAGTGGGTTACCGTTGCCAAGTAGGGCAGCGAGGGTGGTGTAAGAAAAACTTTTGTAATCGGTGACATGTTGTGTAGATAGTAGTATATGTATATAGTGGCGACATGAGCACGACGTCTCGGAGATACGAGAATAATGTATCTTGTATAAAGTTTATGCTTTATCAATATATGTGAATGTTGTGCAAGTTATTCATGCGTCACTTCAATACCTAATATTTCATATGGAATTTTATATATGACATGTGCTGATCGCTGCTGTTTTGAATTTCAGAATGACTCGCACTCCTGCCAACCCAGACGTTGGGGGTTCCAGTCAGGGGAGAGAGACCTCCCAACAGCCTCCTGAGGATTCCTCGGGACAGCAACGGCAGAAACAGCAACAACAACAACCGCCACCGCCAACGGTTACTTTGGCCGACATCGTTGCAGCGATGGCAGGTTCTCATCAGCAGCACACGGAGTTGCTGCAGACACTTATTGCAAATACGTCTCGGCCGGAGAGACGTCAAGATCACGAGGAGCGCCAACAAAGCTCCTACTCTGACTTTCTGGCTACTCATCCACCGGTATTCTCAAGGGCGGATGAACCCATCGATGCGGACAACTGGCTCCGCACGATGGAGATGAAGTTCGGGCTGCTCCAAGTGAGTGAGCAGCGCAAGACTCATTTTGCGGTCCAACAGCTTCGGGGATCCGCGAGCGCTTGGTGGGCGAATTTCTGCGCCTCGCAACCCACCGAGTGAGTTATGACCTGGGCAGAGTTTCGGACGGCCTTCAGGGCCTATCACATACCGCCGGGTATTATGAAGAGGAAGACGCAGTAGTTCCTTCACCTGCAGCTAGGAAGCAGGAACACGCTGGAGTACTCCAGGGCGTTCAATGATCTTGCACTCTACGCTTCTTATCACACCGATACGGGATGAGAAGCGGTGGGATCATTTTTACCAGGGGCTTAACCCGCTCCTGAAGGACAAGCTGGCGATGTTCAATTGCGGCAGCCTCAATGATATTAGTTATGCTGCAATTGTTCAGGATGATTCCGGCAAGGAGTTAGCGGCGGCGGAGAGGAAGCGAAGCGCGCCGCAAAGCAGTGGAGAAGGAGGTGGTCCTTCTCAAAAATACCGGATGGTGAATCGCTCACCGTCGGGTCCATGCTGGCAGCCACCACAGAGGCCGATGCCATGCCGCAGTCAGCCATATTCTCCACCGGCATTCAGGCTGGCACTACCAGCGCCACCTCCACAACAACAACAGCAGCAGCGGGCGATGGCGCGTGCGTATACACCTCAGCAGAGCATGCCGGGCTTTCATCCCCCAAGCACCGGCCAGGCAGCAGCAACTGTCCTGAGAGACAAGGCGGCGGAGTGGCACCGCAGTTTCCGGGGAGGAATCAGCCCCGGAACCCCAAACAAAGTACACTCAAGACATTCTCAAGAAATTTGGCATGGACAAAGCGAAGCCCATAAAGACCCCCATGGCAACAAATGGACATTTAGACCTTAATGAAGATGGACCTAACGTGGATCAAAAGGTATACCGTTCCATGATTGGATCTCTACTTTATCTTTGTGCATCTAGGCCTGATATCATGTTGAGTGTCTCTATGTGTGCAAGATTTCAAGCCAATCCTAAGGAATGTCATTTGACAGCCGTAAAGAGAATCTTGCGATATTTCCGATGCATATTATGCAGGGTGCAAAGTAGATAGAAAAAGTACCTCCGAGACTTGCCAATTCTTGGGTAGGTCCCTAGTTTTCTGGTCCTCCAAAAAGAAAAACTCCATTGCCTTGTCCACAGCCGAAGCGGATTATGTTGCAGCCGGGAGTTGTTGTGCACAACTCCTTTGGATGCGACAAACTCTAAGGGACTACGGTTACAATATGAACCGTATTCCGCTCCTTTGTGACAATGAGAGTGCGATTAAGATTGCACATAACCCTGTTGAGCACTCTAGGACCAAACACATTGATATTCGACATCACTTTTTGAGAGACCACTCAATCAAAGGAGACATAGCCATTTCCCATGTCAAAACCAAGAAACAACTAGCCGATATCTTCACCAAGCCACTTGATGAAAAACGCTTTTGTGAGCTTAGAAATGAAATAAATATACTTGACTCTCGGAACGTGGCTTGGAACACTGCATACCTGCTTGAATCCTCAAAATCTTACTTACTTTGCGAAAAAACTATCCCTTATCTTATTTTCTCTTGAAAACTATTTAAATTAGTAAAACTTGATGAATAATGAACATTGTCTTATTGTTGATTGCTTACTGGGCATGTTCATCAAGATTATTTGTGAAAATTATGTCCTTAGATCACTATTGGATCAAATTCCAATATTTCCCTAATTTCTACTCTTATCTGTCCAGTTGACCCGTACTAGTCCAGTATCGACACCGGACTAGTCCGCTCCCTCAGACTAGTCTGGACGGATCTAGCATACCGGACTTGTCCGGTCCTTCCACCGTACTAGTCCGTATGTCCGAGTTTAAGAGTCTATACACGTGCCAACCTCAGCTCTCTTCACCTCACAAACACTCCTTTGCCTCTCACTCCTCAAACCCTAGCCCCCAAAGGTGATTTTCGACTTTAACCAATGAAGTCGAAGTCCTCTCCACGGGAAAGCTTCTCCTCGACATGTGGTCTCCTCTCCTCCGGACTAATCCTGATCAGACCTCACGCTTCAACTTAAATTCTCATTTTTCGGTAAAATTGCTCTCAACTCAAGTTCTCATCTTTTCAATACTTTAGCTCAATTTTCCTGACCCCTAGGGCATACACTACCTTTCTAGATGAATTCCTAGTGTATCCCTGCATACTTTGCACCAATTTGCGGTAGATCTGTTGAAAATAAAAAGTTAGGGTTCCTCAGCAGGTCCGGACTAGTCCGGTCTCTAGTGCGGACAAGTCCGCGCTCTAAAAACGGACAAGTCCGGTTACCTGTCAATTGAACATCTAAATTCTTATCTTCACATAATCTACAATCCATCGTGTCAATCAATCCTTGATTTTCCTATCAGGCACGATGTCACACTCCTAGGCCATGAAGAAGAAACATGACAATGTTGCCCAACCGTCTTCTTGTCACACCCGGTTTGTCCCAAAGAACAACCGAGTGAATATCACATGTATGCCAGGATCATTCTCTCATACATGTGATGACAAATAGTGAAGCATCATTTATTACAAGCCAGGTGTCGAATATAAATATGTCTTACATAGCATACGTCTCGATGGACGATAATAAGTTCATAACATGTAAATAAAACAGCAGCGGAATATAAATCTTGTGGGCTCCGTCACAGGCGTTGTCCGGTGTACTCCGTGAATCTAGAATCCTTCCTCGGGACCAAAGTCTTGGTCATTAAACACCACATCATTCTCTTGACCTAAGCAGCAATATAAACCAACAGAAAAGCAAGTTTGAGTACCGTGGGTACTCAGCAAGTGTGGGAAAGTTATGTCATGCATGGCTAGAGCAAGGAGAGGTTGAACTCATGGTTAAAGCACTACGCAATTAATACCTATCACCTTAGCTTATTAAGCACCTACATTACTACACAGGTGAAATGGTCCCAATCCCTCAACCCATCATCAATATGAAATAAACATAGTCTCATCTCCAATGTTAAGCTTCCCGCTTAACATCCACAACTTCCCGATTCATCATCCTCTAATCATGAATAAGTCGAAGCCGCTCTTGACCGTGAGCACAGCTGTCATGACAGTTTTGACTCTGCAGAGTTTGCACCACTGTACCCACATGTAGTGATTTCATCCCCCGTTGCCGGGTGGACTAAAGAACCTCCATTATGCCAGTGGCCACAAACCACATTCACACTTCCCAGGTGTGTAATGCAAGCTACAAGGAAACAAGGTAATGCAATTCTAGGGAAACTTCCTAGCATAGATTTCATATTTCAATTGACAATGCAAATAATTCTATCTACACATCCTAGTATAGGATCAAAGTGATCAAGGACACTTGCCTTCTTCCTGCCGCTCTGGGAATGGAAAGTCCTGGTCTTGGAAGGGGAGAACTTGCTCTGGGGCAGGTTCTACTCATGCCAATACACATAGCAAAAGAAAACAACAATCCATAAGACATAGTTCACACTTTCACTTCACACAAACCACACATACATACCTATGAAAGTCATTCACATTTCTAAGTGTTGTGGTTACTCTACATGTGTTGATTTTTGGCCTACATGCACTTTTAAACATATGTATATGATTTCTAACTTTTGTATTCAGATTTCTGTTTGCACACTATATATGAATTTCCAATTTGAACAAATTCTTTATATTTAATTAATACACTTCTTAGCTACCAAGTTTGCATGAGAGGTAGTTTCCTACTCCAAATATGTTTTCTGATCTTCTACAAAATCCTAAATTGAAGCTTTTGGATTTGGAGAACTCATTTATCCTTTTCTAATTATGCATACTTATTTTCCTATATTTTTCAGATTTGTTTTCTATGCCTAAAAGTGAACTTTATTATGAAAATAGTAAGACACATCATCTAAACAGAATAGGTTCTGATCTAAAATATTAAATAATATATTTTTGAACTTCTCCTCTGATGTGAACTAATTTAAATTTATTTTATCAGTTTTCAGAATTATTTCCTAGCCTAAAATGTGTTTCTAGAACTAATAAATATGAACAACATTTAGACAGATTTCATTTCAGCCTAAAATCTATTTTTAACTCATTCTAAAGTTTTCCAAGTGCTAGGAGAGTTTAAATTTGAATTTGCACATGTGTTTCCTTTTAAATTTAAATCCTAGTCACATATTCAAATTTCTGAATTTAATATCATATAGGGTCAAAAAGGTAAATCCACCATACTGCAGGGTCTAATTTGCTATTTCATAAATTTCCAGGGGTCTAACTACACATAACAGAAGGGTTTTCCTAATTTTTATTAAGTCTAGGGGCTAAAACTGATTTTAAATGAATTTACACGAATTTCTGAAGTTCCAGGGGCTAGATCAGAGGTTTCCAGGGCTAGCTCGTGTTTTCCGAGATCCCCAGGGGGTAGCGCGTAAGAATCCTGGCCTTTATAACGTGGGGCTGACATGGACCGTCCGATTTAAAATAGACGGCTCAGATTAGATCGCCGAACCGGTACGCGTGGGTTTTATTTCTACCGTGCGATTTAAAATAGACGGCCCTCAAGGGGCCACGTCGCTCCTGGCCAGATTCGCCCGTGCGCACGGCGGCGCGCAGCGGCGGGGGTGCGATCTTGACGGCGCAGCTTCAGTTCCTTGCCGCTATACGTTAAAACTTGCAGTTTTTAACATGGGTCGACTGCGGAGGGGTAGGGGAGCTCACCTAGGGGTTTCTCGGGCTTGGGGAGGTCGGAATTCGGCTCTGCGATGACGATGATTGAAGCCGCTCCTCGGTGCTCGTCGGAACCGATGCTAGGGCGCGAAACTTGTCGCTTCCTTCACCTGCAGAGCTCCCTGGAGGCGGTGGAGCACGGCGAGCTCGTTAGTCCAACGAAAAACGAAGAGATCCGAAGGTTTTTCGGTGGTGGATGATCGGTTCTCACCGGAGAGAAGAACGGCCGATGGGGAGGGGGAAACATGGCAATTGTTGGCGTTTAAATAGGCGAGGGGGGCGGCGGTCTGTTGAGATCGAGTTGGGGGTGTCCGGGACCAGAAATCGGGCTGGGGGCGCAGGTTTCCGGAGGTCAGTTGTGATCGGGCATGGGGGAAGAGTCCGGGTCGGTTGGCGCGCGGGAGGAAGGATATGACATGCGGGCCCCACGTGTCAGTGAGAGGAAGAGAGGGGGCGCGCGGTCTTGGGCTGGCGCGGGGATTGGGCCGGCTGGCGGGTTTCGGCCCACTAGCCGGTTGGGGTTTTTCTTTTTCCTTTTCTTTTTTGTTTTGATTTGAATTTGAATTCCAGTTTAAATTTGAATTTCTGCACCACATACAATACGTCCAAAAATTTTTAATTTCCCCTCTTTAGCAGGTTTTGGGGTGTTACAGCTCTAGCCCCCCTCAAAAAAATCTCGTCCTCGAGATTGGTGGTTCTAGGAAAACAATTCCGGAAACTGTGCCTTAAGCTCGTCTTCTCGCTCCCATGTGGCTTCCTCTTCCGATTGATTCTTCCACTGCACCTTACACATCCAGATTCTTTTATTTCTTGTGAGGCGTTCCATTGTCTCCAAAACCTTGACCGGTTGCTCGGCATAAGACAGATCCTCTCGTACGTCAACTTCATTCATGGGTAACATATCTTCAGGTGTTCTTAGACATTTCTTGAGCTGTGACACATGGAATACATCGTGCACATCCGATAGGCGAGCCGATAGTTCGAGTTGATATGCCACTTCGCCTTTCCTCTCCAGAATCTGAAAGGGTCCGATGTATCGAGGTGATAACTTCCCTTTCACCTTGAACCGACGAAGTCCTCGGGTAGGGGACACCTTGAGGTAAACATAGTACCCCACGTTGAAAACGAGCTCTCTTCTCCGTACATCGGCATAGCTCTTTTGTCGTGTCTGTGCTATCCTCAAGTTGTTGCGGATTTACCTCACTTTCGCCTCGGCTTCTTGTAGTACCTCGGGCCCAAACACTTTACTTTCCCCTGTTTGATTCCAAAATAGTGGAGTTCTGCACTTCCTCCCATACAAAGCCTCAAATGGTGACATCTTCATACTAGCCTGATAGCTGTTGTTATAGGAGAACTCCGCATACGGTAGGTTCTTATCCCAACTCCTATTGTTCTTGAGCGCACACACTCTCAGCATATCCTCAAGGATCTGATTGGTTCTTTCCGTCTGCCCGTCAGTCTGGGGGTGATAGGCAGAACTAAAATTTAGATGGGTTCCCATGGTTTCATGTAACTTCTGCCAGAACCTTGAGGTGAACTGTGTCCCTCGATCTGACACTATCTTCTTTGGCACTCCATGGAAACACAAGATCCTGGACATGTACAATTCCGCCAATTTGGATCCGTTGTAGCTTTCTTTCACGGGGATGAAATGAGCTACCTTGGTTAGCCTGTCGATGATGACCCATATCGAATCATATCCCGATTGGGTCCTGGGTAGTCCCACTATGAAGTCCATACCTATTTCTTCCCATTTCCATTCAGGCAATTTGAGTGGTTGCAATAGTCCCGTGGGTCGTTGATGTTCTGCTTTCACCAACTGACATGTGTCACATAGTGCAACATGTTCCGCGACATCTCGCTTCATGCCATACCACCAATATCTACTCTTGAGGTCATGATACATCTTTGTACTTCCAGGATGAATGGAATAGTCGGAATCATGAGCCTCCTTCAAAATCAATTCGCGGATCTCCTTTACCTCAGGCACATAGATTCTTTTTCCATGCCACACCGTACCTTGTTCATCCTCTCTAAACCCAGGAGCTTTATTTTCTTTGATGAGTTCTCTAATCTCTTGTATCTTCTCGTCATTCTTCTGACCGTTGCGTATGTCTTGCTCTAATGTGGAGTCCACTTCCATTGCGATGGCCTCACCACTATTCACCAGACATAGATTGAGTTTTACAACCACTTCCTTCAATTCTGTAGGCATGTCCTTTCTGTAGACATAGATTGACCTGCACCTTTCGGCTTAAAGAATCTGCCACGATGTTTGCTTTCCCAAGATGATAGTTGATGCCCACATCAAAGTCGTTGATCAGCTCTAACCATCTCCTTTGTCTGAGGTTGAGATCTGGCTGTGTGAAAATGTACTTTAAGCTCTTATGGTCCGTATATATCTCTGTCCTTTTCCCCATCAAGTAATGTCGCCAAATCTTCAATGTGTGTACCACTGCGGCTAGCTCTAGGTCATGTGTAGGATAGTTCTTCTCGTGTTTTCGGAGCTGCCAGGATGAATACGCCACGACATGCCCCTCTTGTATGAGAACACATCCCAACCTGTTTCCAGAGGCATCGCAGTACACCGAAAAGTTCTTCTGCATATCTGACATAACTAGCACTGGGGCTGTTGTAAATCTTTTCTTCAGTCTTGAAAACTCGTCTCGCACTGCGGTGTCCATGTGAATGTGATTCCCTTATCTAACAATTTGGTGAGGGATCTCGAAATCTTGGAGAAACCCTCGATAAACTGTCGATAATACCCAGCCAATCCTAAGAAGCTTTGAACTTCCCCGACATTTTTGGGGGTCTTCCACTTCTGCACATCCTCTATCTTAGCGGGATCTACCGAGATTCCTCCCTCCGAGATTATATGTCCTAAGAAGGGAACTCTCTTCAACCAAAATTCACACTTGCTCAGCTTGGCATATAGTTGGTGTTCTCTCAGCTTTTGCAACACCAACCTTAAATGTCCCTCATGTTCTCCTTCATCTTTGGAGAAGATGAGAATGTCATCAATGAAAACCACCACAAACTTGTCCAGATATTCCATGAATACCTTGTTCATGAGGTACATGAAGTACGCAGGGGCATTGGTTAGCCCGAAAGGCATGACGGTGTATTCATACAACCCGTACCGAGATACGAAAGCTGTCTTTGGAATATCGGTTTGTCTTATCTTAAGTTGGTGGTATCCCGACCTGAGATCAATTTTTGAGAACACACAAGCTCCCCTCAACTGATCAAATAAGTCTTTAATGTGGGGTAATGGGTACTTGTTCTTGATGGTTACTTCATTCAAAGCACGGTAGTCTACGCATAACCTTTGGGTTCCGTCCTTTTTGGGCACAAATATCACTGGAGCTCCCCATGGTGAGGAACTAGGATGAATATACCCCTTCTCCGTCAGTTCCCTTATATGCTCCTTGAGATCTTCCAGCTGTTTGGAGTCCATCCGATATGGCCTATTGTATATTGGAGCTGTTCCAGGCACTAGCTCAATCGCGAATTCCACTTCACGATCGGGGGGCATACCTGGCAACTCCTCCGGAAAAACGTCTGGATATTCCCTGATGATCCTGATCTCTTCCACTTCCACCTCAACTTGATTGAGTTTAAGGTCCCTCCTAGGGTTTTGTACAGTTATGAACTTCACTCTTGTGCCACTAGGGTGAGTTAGTTCCACCGTCCTTGTCGAACAATGGATGATTCACTTATGTTTGGTCAACCAATCCATACCCAAAATAATGTCTATCCCTTGTGGGTCTATCACTATGAGGTTTGCAGTAAATACTACCCCATTAATGTCTAGATTCACCTTGGGACACACTTGTCTTGTCCTTATTTCTCCCCTGGAGAGTTTACTGCTAGCATATGGTTCATTTGTGTTGTTGCTAAATCATGCTTCTTAACAAACCCTTGAGCAATGAACGAGTGGGTGGCACCAGAATCGAGCAACAGGGTTGCAATGTGTAGGTTGGCAGGAAACTTACCAATTACCACGTCAGGTGCCTCTTGCGCTTCCTCCATGGTCACGTGGTTCACCCGTCCTCGCGTCACATTCTGCTGTTGTGGCTGCACGGGCTTCTTCTTTGGGCACTTATGGGCGTAGTGCCCCACTTCACCACAGTTGAAGCATTGTACCCCAACCTTAGGTGCCTGGCCTTTGTTATTTTGGGGTTGGTTCGGTGGTCCTTGTCCTGCTGGTCGAGGTTGATACGTGCGGCAAGGCTGCTGTACAAACTGACGATGCGGCTGTGCTGGTGCTGACGGAGGCCTAAATTTCGGGTTGTACCCTCTTGGTGCTGAGTAGGGTACCACAGCACGGCTCGTCTGCCCTGCGGGTTGCTGCATCAGACCCGGGCGTGTGTTGCTACCTGAGGCTTGGTGTGACCATCCCGCCTTCCTCTTGTTTTCATTTTCCAAGGCCTTCAGCTTCCTCTCCACAACAAATGCTCTGTCTACCATCTTTTGGAAGCTTTCATACTCGTTGGAGGACATTGCAAACTGCATTTCCATAGTAAGTCCTTCCACAAAACAGTCCTGTTTTTGCTCATCAGTTTCGATGTCCCGTGGTGCATAACGGGATAGTTGGGTGAACTTAGTGAGGTATTCCCTCACAGTCATGTTTCCTTGCTGCAGTCCCAAGAACTCCTTTCTCTTGTTTTTTTGTTCACCCCTTGGTATGTAATAGTTGCGGAAACTGCACTTGAACTCTTTCCAAGTGATGTTCTCCGGGTCATGATGGGCTGCCATGTAAGCGGTCCACCAATCAGCAGCAGGTCCATGCAATTGGTGAGAGGCAAACAGCACCCTCTCATACCCTTGGCATTGTATGATCCTCATCTTGCTCTCAATGGTATTTAGCCAGTCATCTGCCTCCAGTGGTTCAGCAGCACTTGCAAACTTTGGAGGTTGAGTCCCTAGAAACTCACTCAACCTTTGTTGGCGTGGTGCAGCTTGGGGGAGTGGAGCTTGGTGCAAGTTGGCCACCACTTGAGTAAGGCTCTGGATGAGCTGATTCTGATTTTCAAGCATTTGGTGGATAGGGTCAGCTCCTTCACGCCGACCACCCCTATCTTGTCCTCCAGAAAGATGAGGGTTGCCGGCCTCATCATTGTTGTTGGTGGGGTTGGCACCACGACCCTTTCCTCTTCCAGTCATCTATCATGATCAACCAAATGTTAACTTAAAGCATTACGTATTAACTCCCTAAATTGCTTGTTTAAACATAAACTTTTGAGACCTTAATATATATATTAAACATTTTATGAGGGTTTCTCGTAGATTTTTGGGAGTCACGTCTCACACGAAAACAAATGCACTCTTAATTCATAGGGGTTGACACATCAAAGCAAAGCAACCTAAAGACGAGGTTGTGGACAAATGCCCATGGCTTCCACAACTCACGTCACACACCAACATTAACACACAAATAACTAAGGTATTGACTCAACTACTCGATAACCTGCTGAACTAAGGGAAAGAACTCTAAACGACTCGTATCACTGAGCTGGCTCTTCGGGGTCTTCCTCATTATTGCGGCTGCCCTCTGATTCCACTTTGGGTGGGGAAGCTGCTGGTGGCAAAGTGTGGCGACGCCTGCTCGCCCGACGGTCTGGGGAGTCAGGAGTCCATGTGTCATTCACGGTGACACACAGTTCATTCCCATCTCCTCTTTCTCTCGCCCTCAAGCTGGCTCGAAGTAACGCCTCAGTCTCCTTCAGGGTGTCACGAACATCCTGAAGCTCCTGCTGGCACTCCTGCAGTCGAGTGTTGAGCATAGCAGCATCCTCCAAGCACAGGTCCATGTGCTCATGGGAAGTCCCCTGTTATACTGGCGGGTACTTGTACTCCGCTGTACTACTCTCACACTGGAGGACATATAGGTACTCAGTCCTGTCCAGGTGGCGACGGTTGATGTGACTCTGGCAGGTGATGGCCTCCCAGGTGACATCCTTCTCAGCATCGACCTGTGTCGCCCGACAAGCTGGAGAGCGGTGGATCTTGAGCAGCTGATTTTCATGGATAATCCTCATTTCTGAACTCCATTCTTCCCGCTTCTCACGGATGGTCCGGGTGGAGCTGTAGTGTATGATTAGCTTGCCCGTATAGCTGGCAGCGTGGAGCATACACCGAAGACGGCGCAACAAGCCTCCTACTGCCAACCCGTAGGAGTGGTACGTCACCGGACGGTTCTCCTCTTTCAAGGCTAGGGCAACTACAGGAACTCTCCTCCGGTGGACTTGCAGGCGGTGCGGATCATGCGAACCATCTAAAACATAAAGCATTTAAAATTAAGTTAGATAAGAGTTAAACAAAAATTGTATTTTGAATAAAAGTTGGGGTAAGATGAATAAAGTGACCCCATTAAATAACATCTTCAACCCACACTTTTGTAAAATAGTTTTTAAGAAAATAGGGTCCTTAAATACGTCCACTTCTACCTAGGTCCACGTTCCTACGGGCAACCTTGGCTCTGATACCACTTCTGTCACACCCGGTTTGTCCCAAAGAACAACCGAGTGAATATCACATGTATGCCAGGATCATTCTCTCATACATGTGATGACAAATAGTGAAGCATCATTTATTACAAGCCAGGTGTCGAATATAAATATGTCTTACATAGCATATGTCTCGATGGACGGTAATAAGTTCATAACATATAAATAAAACAGCAGCGGAATATAAATCTTGTGGGCTCCGTCACAGGCGTAGCCCGGGGGACTCCGTGAACCTAGAATCCTTCCTCGGGACCAAAGTCTTGGTCATAAACACCACATCATTCTCTTGACCTGAGCTGCAATATAAATCAATAGAAAAGCAAGTTTGAGTACCATGGGTACTCAGCAAGTGTGGGAAAGTTATGTCATGCATGGCTAGAACAAGGAGTTGTTGAACTCATGGTTAAAGCACTACGCAATTAATACCTATCACCTTAGCTTATTAAGCACCTACATTACTACACAGGTGAAATAGTCTCAACCCCTCAACCCATCATCAATATCAAGTAACCATAACATCATATCCAATGTCAAGCTCCCCGCTTAACATCCTCAACTTCCAAATTCATCATCCTCTAATCATGAATAAGTCCAAGCCGCTCTTGACTGTGAGCACGGTTGTCATGACAGTTTTGACTCTGCAGAGTTTGCACCACTGTACCCACATGTAGTGATTTCATCCCCCGTTGCCGGGTGGACTAAAAGAACCTCCATTATGCCAGTGGCCGCGAACCACATTCACACTTCCTAGGTGTGTAGCCAGGAGATCACTACGAAGCCTTTACAAAGGGATTCACGACGAGCGTGGGCCCACTGAGGTTTCACCCCTAACAGCATACAAGAGGCTCCAACCCCGCTGCAGTGGCCCCCTCTTGAGGCTTGCGGTTCATATGGTAGTCCAGCTGACACCTATTCCCCGCACCATCCAACACACCCATACTACGTCGGGGATATACCTAATTAATTGGCCAAGCTGCCCCATCTCAGCATGTGGTTGGCACGGTAAAGGTAGGTTACATGCTCCATGAACTGGACCTTAGGATCCAGGCAAGTACTAAACACAAACCCGAGTCTCGTGCACCCAGCACCAACCAAATCATCCAACTTGCCTCGATCCCTACCTCTACATAACTCATAATGTCTCATTCAAGAGTAAGATAAATAAATTGATGATCTCATGTCCCAATTATCCCATTCTAAGCATGGCTAAGCATAAGCATATAAATAAGTAACATGATAAAATAAATCCCAACCCAAGCTACAAGGAAACAAGGTAATGCAATTCTAGGGAAACTTCCTAGCATACGTTTCATATTTCAATTGACAATGCAAATAATTCTATCTACACATCCTAGTATAGGATCAAAGTGTTCAAGGACACTTGCCTTCTTCCTGCTGCTCTGGGAATGGAAAGTCCTGGTCTTGGAAGGGGAGAACTTTCTCTGGGGCAGGATCTACTCATGCCAATACACATAGCAAAAAAAAATAACAATCCATAAGACATAGTTCACACTTTCACTTCATACAAACCGCACATACATACCTATGAAATTCATTCACATTTCTAAGTGTTGTGGTTACTCTACATGTGTTGATTTTTGGCCTACATGCACTTTTAAACATATGTATATAATTTCTAACTTTTGTATTCAGATTTCTGTTTGCACACTATATATGAATTTCAAATTTGAACAAATTCTTTATATTTAATTAATACACTTCTTAGCTACCAAGTTTGCATGAAAGGTAGTTTCCTACTCCAAATAGGTTTTCAGATCTTCTATAAAATCCTAAATTGAAGCTTTTGGATTTGGAGAACTCATTTATCCTTTTCTAATTATGCATACTTATTTTCATATATTTTTCAGATTTATTTTCTATGCCTAAAAGTGAACTTTATTATGAAAATAGTAAGACACATCATCTAAACAGAATAGGTTCTGATCTAAAATATTAAATAATATATTTTTGAACTTCTCCTCTGATGTGAACTAATTTAAATTTATTTTATCAGTTTTCAGAATTATTTCCTAGCCTAAAAATGTGTTTCTATTTTTAACTCATTCTAAAGTTTTCCAAGTGCTAGGAGAGTTTAAATTTGAATTTGCACATGTGTTTGTCTTACCTTTTAAATTTAAATCCTAGTCACATATTCAAATTTCTGAATTTAATATCATATAGGGTCAAAAAGGTAAATCCACCCCACTGCAGTGTCTGATTTGCGATTTCATAAATTTCCAGGGGTCTAACCACACATAACAGAGGGGTTTTCCTAATTGTTATTAAGTCCAGGGGCTAAAACTGATTTTTAAATGAATTTACACAAATTTCTGAAGTTCCAGGGGCTAGATCAGAAGTTTCCGGGGCTAGCTCGTGTTTTCCGAGATCCCCAGGGGGTAGCGCGTAAGAATCCCGGCCTTTATAACGCGGGGCTGACGTGGACCGTCCGATTTAAAATAGACGGCTCAAATTAGATCACCGAACCGGTACGTGTGGGTTTTATTTCTACCGTGCGATTTAAAATAGACGGCCCTCAAGGGGCCACGTCGCTCCTGGCCTGACTTCGCCCGTGCGCGCGGTGCCACGCGGCGGCGGGGGTGCGATCTTGCCGGTGCAGCTTCTGTTCCTTGCCGCTATACATTAAAACTTGTAGTTTTTCACATGGATCGACTGCGGAGGGGTAGGGGAGCTCACCTAGGGGTTTCTCGGCTTGGGGAGGTCGGAATTCGGCTCTGCGACGACGATGATTGAAGCCGCTCCTCGGTGCTCGCCGAACCGATGCTAGGGCACGAAACTTGTCGCTTCTTTCACCTGCAGAGCTCCCTGGAGGCGGTGGAGCACGGCGAGCTCGTTAGTGGTGGATGATCCGAAGGTTTTTCGGTGGTGGATGATCGGTTCTCACCGAAGAGAAAAATGACCGATCGGGGGGGGGGGGGGGGGACAGGGCAATTGTTGGCGTTTAAATAGGCGGGGGGCGAGGGGGGCAGTCTGTTGAGATCGAGTTGGGGGCGTCCGGGACCGGAAATCGGGCTAGGGGCGCGGGTTTCCGGAGGTCAGTTGCGATCGGGCACGGGGGAAGAGTCCGGGTCGGTTGGTGCGCGGGAGGAAGGAGATGACACGCGGGCCCCGCGTGTCAGTGAGAGGAAGAGAGGGGGCGCACGGTCTTGGGCTGGCGCCGGGGATTGGGCAGGTTGGCGGGTTTCGGCCCACTGGCCGGTTGGGGTTTTTCTTTTTTCTTTTTCTTTTTCCTTTTCTTTTCTGTTTTGATTTGAATTTGAATTCCAGTTTAAATTTGAATTTCTGCACCACATGCAATACGTCCAAAAATTTTTAAATTCCCCTCTTTAGCAGGTTTTGGGGTGTTGCACTTCTTCCGACGACTCTCTTCCTAAAAGGAGGAGAGTGGTTGGTAAGACGGCACAAAGACATTGTTGGAAGCTTTGCGGCCCCAGAAGAAGTGTCGGGAAGGGCAAAGGACATGCTAGTGGTCCTATTGGTCCCTTGAAGAACAAAGCCCCCATTCACTGCAATAGGCAGCCATCAAGTGATGCCTTTGCTGGAAAGGGGAGTGAACTGGCGGACAACCTCAGGAAAATTCAAGTCTATGGGCAGCCAAAGCAATGTGCAGACCCCAGATTCTGGAGCAACTTCCATGCTGACTACTATGAGCATGTCTACATGAAGATGAAGAATCCTGTGGTTGAGAGTCAGTGGCTCAACATTGACTACTCGAAGTCCAAGAAATGCCAAGCCTATCATGAGGTATTAGAGGCATTAGAGAGGCATGGGTTGAAGGACCTCCTATCTTTTCAGTATGACTAGAACAATGAGGTAATCACCCAGTTCTACTCCACTCTCTACTTTGCCCGCGATGATGGGGATGAGATGATCTGGATGACACATGGATCCAGATACAGTGTCACCTATGAGGAATTTGCAAAGATTCTTCATCTTGAACACGCCCTAGATAATGAGCTTGTCATTCACAACCTGAAGCCCTTGGAAAAGAATGAGCTGGAATTCTTGTATGATACAAGAATGTCATATGTACCCCCTACTACCAAGTACATCAAGCCATTATTTGTCGTGCTCAATAGGATCTTGAGAAAGACCATAGCTCCAAAGGATGGTGATGCAGGGACAATCCAAGGGACTCTAAGGACATTGATGAAAGTGATAAGCAAGAAGAGGACTTTCAATGTATTTGAGTACATCTACAATGACATTGTGAATATCTCCATCACTTCAAACAGGTCCTGTGGCTATGCACATTATGTCATGTATATGATTGAGAAGGTGATAGGACTGGAGTTTGTCAAACATGTATCTCACACTGGTCTCAAGCCCCAGAAGCTTACAGTCTACACTGTGCCCTCTGTTCATGAAGGCTCAAGGGCGTCGGAGCCTACACCTACTCCTATCCCCCCACCTTCTAGATTGTCCTCCAGTGGTATGCTCAAAATGCACTCTTCTATTTTTGGCTGTTGTCGCAAAATTGAAGTTAGGCAACACAAGGAGATTTTGGCCAGAAAAATACATCAAAGATAAATGAAGGCCAACATCAAAGCCATCTATGAGAAGCTAGAGATTGAGCCGGTTGGATCACCACAAATCTCTGAGGACTCTAAAGAAGACTTCACTTTTGATATGATCTTATTGTAAACCTTAAGGATGTGTGATGGACATGGACATGTATTTTGAAGTTTCATGTAATTTTTATTTTGAAGTCTCATGGATGTCTGATGCCTATTCGATATCGATGTTACGACTACCTTTACTTTTGATATGATCTTATCTTCTTGTGGCATGTCACATTCTGTTTCACACACTTTTAGGCATCCCACCATAAAGGTTGCATATATGTGAGAGGTTCTTGTTACTCACTTGTCATTCTCATATATACACATTTTATGAAAATCAAATTTTATCATTAATTATGCAATCTCAGTTGGTTGTCATCAATCACCAAAAAGGGGGAGATTGAAAGTGCATCTAGGCATTCTCTTGCGGGTTTTGAACGATTGATGACAAATGAATTGACATCCTAATGAACTTGTTGAGATGAATGTAGATTAACTCGTGTAAGGTAGAAGTGGTGCACTAAAAAAGGTGAAAAATCAAGTGATGAAGAAAAAGAACAGATTCATGATCCAAGATCAATGTAGACATACTTGTATAGGATGTGTGTGAGAGACACATCTCAAGAGCTCAAAATCCTTGCGTAGGGGTAAGAGATTAAAACATATCTCAATCACTCACAACACGGTGCACCAGACTAGTTCACTCAGAAACCGGACTAGTCAGTTCAACTTTCTGTTGCCTCACAACACGTGCACCGGACTAGTCGGCTCAGAAATCGGACTAGTCCGATCAAATCTTTGGAACCAACATTCACCTTGCACCGGACTAGTCCGCTCAGAAACCGGACTAGTCTGCTCAGAAACCGGACTAGTACGATCAACTCTCTGGAACTAGCATTCACCTTGCACCGGACTAGTCCGCTCAGAAACCAGACTAGTCCGAACAACTCTCTGGAACTAGCATTCACCTTGCACCGGACTAGTCCGCTCAGAAACCGGACTAGCCCGATCAACTCTCTGGAACTAGCATTAACCTTGCACTGGACTAGTCCGCTCAGAAACCGGACTAGTCCGATGTGGGGAACCCCTTGGGGGATCCACACTCCAGGATACACATTGGATGGTGCCGTGCAATGCGGCACCATACAGCATACACAAAAAGAACCATAAAGTACAAATTCTTTTATTTCTCCAGATAATGTCATTTGCAAAATATTGTATCACGAGGGTACATGCAGCGGAATATACATACCCACTTACTCTCGGTCCTAATTATGCAAAAGAGAAGCCGTCCAGCCCGCGGACGCTTCTTAATAGCTTCCACAAAGATGAGTGCAGCGGCAGGGTTTCCGGTGAGTCTCTCATGGCTCACCGAACAACCATCTTCATAGCAAATTTTATAACCTGCAAAACACTAATAATGCAACCGTGAGCACGATGGCTCAGCAAGAATTAACCGACACTCCTAAACATGAAACTCTACATGCAGAGATTACTAACATAGGAAAAGTATGATGCAATAACGACATGCCTAAATGTTAGTCCTTACTTTCAGTTTAATAGCAGCAGATTATTATACCTTAGGCAGCCCTCACATCGGAAGTCCACAATCAAATAAGAAACGCTTTCCTCCGATGTGGTGATGCCCAAAGAGGAAAATAAACTTAGTGAGCTCTACACTATAACATACATGGTTTGCAATACAAATACTTAAGAACTTCACGACAGCAATGATTCCTTTCACTTCATATGGAAATTGTTACTACATCACAACGCAGTGAACAAGTGGTACTCATATAACCGCTAGAGACGGTGATTGCAATCAGGACACATCCGGAAAACACGACACATACACCCGCCTCGAAAGACTCACGCGAGCTCTTTCTTACGTTGTATGCAGCAACCTTTCACCCGTCACTCCAATGCCGAACCAGTTCCTCCGACCCATCAGAAGGGCCACTACACGGAACACGTCGAAGTTTCTCCGCTAGCGGGTTTACACCTCTGACACCTACCCCCAAAGGACGGCCGTATAAGTTTCGACATGAGAGTACCCGAGTTACATCGGTTTATCGGGTCCCATATATCTGACATGCATCCAGTACTGTTCAAACTTGCTCAGCAGGGCCGCATACGCATCGGTCCTTAACCGACACAAACAGAGCTACAGCCATACGGGCCCCAACGTCCCGCTGCTCCTACTCTCTGCTCGGTCTCATTTCTATTCCAGGACTTTCATTCTCTAGAATCATACCCCGCTGAATTCACATCCTAAACTCGCGAGTAGCTTTCAACTACCTGACTTGTACCGGATCCTATACAACGTTAGCCTAGCAGAAACTACACGAAGGTAACCTATTCTACCCTTTAACTCCAAGGGTTTGTGGGTCATGCATTTTGAGTATCAATCACCTTGACCTAATGCACAATATATGCTAGACCAATAGAAGTGATACAAAGTAAAATATAACTAAAAGCTGTTAAATGCAAACCGGGGCTTTCCTTATGTTGCTGCAGGTTTAGTTTTATTCAAAGTCAGTAGCTTTGCGACAAGTAAGGCTTCAACTTGTTGCTCCGAGTTGAGTTCTTCGTCGAACTCCTTCGTCGTATTTCCTACCGACATGAATATGCACAGTTTTATGTTGCAAGTATATGAATTATAAAACAAATGTGTGTTATGACTTAAGAATGATTTAAACCAACTAAGACTCGAGATTTGGGTTCTGGTTATGTGTTGGACAGAGAAAGAATCATCAATGGAGGTCTTTGGAATAAAGTTCAAGGGGATAGCTATTGGACATAAATATGAAGCTGGACATAATTGGCAGAAAACTGGAGAAGATGACCTCAACTTGCTCTGAAATTTTTACAGTGGACCATAGATAATACAGAGGTATGGCTTGCAAAATTTCAGACAAAGTTGATGGAAGATGTGGCCTAGGGAATTTTCTTACTATTTAGCTTCTCTGAAATCCTATGACAATTATATTGTCTTGTCATGCTCCAAATTTGGTTTTTCAGAAACTTGAGAGTCTCAATGTCCATAGGACTTGGTTTCACCATTTTTGGAGCTTCTTACACAGAGATATGAATTTTCCAAACTTGGTTAAAAGACTGAAAATGTCTCTGTTCATTTTCCCATTTTTCAGAGACATAGAGGATTCAAATAACATTTGGCCAAGAAAATAGAGTACAATGCCTCTAAAAATTTTACTGGAGTTCAAGGATTATTGGAAGAATGTCCTGCCCAAATTTGGGAATTTTCCAATTAACAGAACTCCTGTAAAAATTCATAAAATATTTCCATTAAATGAATTAATGAGCCAAATCCAGAAATTTTCATAAATATTGGGCTGCACCCCTTGATAGTACTCTTTGAGTGGAATCCAACAAAATTTGTTTCACAATTTTTGGACACTCCTACACAAAGTTATGGCTCTCCAAAATTTGAACTGAAATGGGAAAATCTAGAAAATGTTTAAATGCTGACAGTGGGTCCCACTCGTCATCCCTAACCTCCAGCCACGCGCCAAAACAGAGCAGTGGCAGCTGCCTCCGGTGAGGTCGCCGGAAATGACCTTCCCGGCCACCTCCGGACCCCCTGTTGGCCGCCCCCCCAATTTTTCCACACTGCTGAACTCATTGGTGAGGTCGCCGGCGGCTAAAACTCGCCGGAAAGCAGTGCGCACCAGCCACAGCTAACCCTAGGACTCCGGCGAGGTCTTGTTCAGTGATTTCTCCACGAAAAGGTCGGTTCTTGGGCTCTATAGCACCGTGGGGGATCCCTCATCACCGGCATGAGCTCAAATCGGCCCAAGAATGGCTGCAAATAGGGACTCATCGGCGACCTAGGGCAAAATTCGGTGCCAGCCCGAAATTCTCGAAGAACAGCCCCAATTCTTGATGATTTTTGATGGTTTTTGATCCTAGAGGGGCATTGGAGAGTCTAGAACATGTTTCCAGCTCGGCGGAAGGGATGATGGACTGAACACGACGAATTTTGAAGATTTGTGCAACTCGGTTCTATGAATACACTTGCAGTAAACAGAGAAATTCTTCCTCTGTAGTGCATGAAAAGAGGAGGGGTTTTCACCTGAGTGTAGAGCAGTCTGGGGCGCCTCTTTTTGCTGTAGAAGGTTGGGCACGATACAGCCTAGAATGTCCGGGCACTGATGATCAGTGAGACGTGACTTGCTCGGACCTGTGGAGGAAGAACGGCGTGGCAGCGACGAGAGGAGGCCGGGCACGAGCTGGTGAGGGTTGGAAGGCGTCGAGGGGAGGCCGGCGTAGCTCCTAGACTCCTCAGCTGGGCGCCAACCCTCTCAGACGCTGATCAGCGATGAGGCCAGAGAAATGGAAGTGGTTCTTCGGTGGTTCGAGCGTGCGAGCAGGAAAGAATGACTTCGCTGCTGCTTCGTGTGGGAGAGATAAGAGCGAAGAAAAACCCAGCTGAGAGCAGGAGGTGGCGCCCGAAAACTTCGCCCCGAAGTCTGCTGCCGCGGTGCTGTCGGGAGCTCGAGCGAGAGAGGAAAACAGAGGCGCTAGAAACCTTGTGTGTATGACATGTGGGGTCCACTTCTCTCCCTTATCCCCAATTCCGTTTAAAATGGCAAAAGAGCTCCAAATTTGCTCAAACTTGGAGGATAGGCCAAAAGAAATATGAGGAACACAATGGTGCACTCAAATTTGAATTTCGGTAAAGTTGGAATTTGAAAATGAGATTTAAATTCAGATTCGAATTTTCTCCCGTTTAAATTCCAACAAATAGGAAATTCTTTTCAAATGCTCTGAAAATTCGGCGGGCTATTATTGGATGTGTGGAGAACCAAATGATAGCTTTAGATCTCCGTGTTCGGGAATTTTTGCAAGTTCAAGTTTAGACTTGGAGCTCACACCTTTAAATTCAAAAGTGTAAATTCCCTCTCCTTTTTCTCGGTGTGACTTGTAGCTCCACTTGCTTGAGTTTTTGGGATTTCACATCCCTCCCTCATTAAAAAGAATCTCGCCCTGAGATTCATAAAGAAGAGACGAAGCGGTAGAGAAGGAATTACCTTATATGAGTGGACAGCAAGTCTGGGTAGTCCGAACAGAGGTATTCTTCACTCTCCCATGTTGCTTCCTCCGCGGTATGATTGCTCCATAATACCTTATAGAATTGGAGCGTCCGATTCCTTGTCGACCGAGACTTTTCATCGATAATCCAGATTGGATGCTCGGCATAAGAGAGATTCGGTTGCAACGTCTCGAGATCTTCATTGCGGACAGCAGTGGTATTTTTGAGACATTTTCGAAGCTGAGAGACGTGAAATATATCATGCACCCCAGCGAGATTCGTCGGTAGCTCAATTTGGTAAGCTGCGGGTCCACATTTCTCCGTGATAGCAAATGGACCAATAAACCGGGGAGCGAGCTTCCCTTTTACACCGAATCGGTGAACTCCCTTCATTGGAGATACGCGGAGATATACGTACTCTCCGACATTGAAGTTCAGCGGTCGACGTCGCTGGTCTGCATAACTCTTCTGTCGAGATTGAGCAGCTTTTAAATTTTCTTGTATGACCCGAACTCATTTTTCGGCATCACTGACAAGGTCAATCCCGGATGTCACTCTTTCACCGGATTCGCACCAATTCAGAGGTGTGCGACATCTCCGGCCGTAGAGAGCCTCATACGGTGCCATCTTGATACTCGTTTGATAGTTGTTGTTGTACGAGAATTCCGCCAACTAGATAAGCATCCCAGTTCTTACCGTGGTGGATGGCACACGCTCTCAACATATCTTCCAAGACTTTATTCACCCTCTTGGTTTGTCCATCGGTTTGAGGGTGATATGCGGAGCTTCTAAGCAATTTGGTTCCCAAAGATGCGTGCAGCTGTTCCCAGAAACGAGAAACAAACAGTGCACCACGATCTGAAACTATTGTTCTTGGAACTCCATGCTGGCATAATATCCGTTCAATGTATAACTCCGCATATTTCTTGGCATTGAATCCCACATTCACTGGTATGAAGTGTGCTGACTTGGTTAATCGGTCAACGATTACCCAAACCAAATCATGCCTTCGAGATGTGAGCGGCAGTCCGACAATGAAATCCATACTCACATATTCCCACTTCCATGCCGGAATATGAAGGGGCTGCAGCAAACCAGGTTTCTTCATGTGATCTGCTTTCACCTTCGACACGTATCGCACTCAGATACGTATTTAGCTATTTCCCGCTTCATCCGTGTCCACCAAAACTTGTTTCTCAAATCTTGGTACATCTTGTTGTTTCCTGGATGAATGGAAAATTTTGATAGATGAGCCTCGTCTAATATCTTCTTACGAAGCTTCATGTCCCTCGGTACGACTATACGGTTCTTGAACCATAGCGTACCATTATCATCTTTCCGGAAGCACATAGCTTCTCCTTTGTCTATTCTCTTCCGGATATGGGCCATGCCCTTATCTTTTCTTTGAGCCTCTACAATTTCATCACAAATTGTAGGAATCAGGGCAAGGTTAAATAATGACCCATAGGGAACCAAGCGCAGGCTCGGTTCTTCCTCTTCCATTGCAGCCATGGTTAGATTATGCACATGTGATTTCCGACTAGGTGCGTCAGCCACCACATTCGCTTTACCAGGATGGTAATGAATCTCCAGTTCATAATCCTTTATTAGCTCTAACCATCTTCGCTGCCTCATATTTAATTCCTTCTGTGTGAAGATGTACTTTAAACTCTTGTGGTCGGTGTAGAGGTGGACTAAGTTTCCAAGCAAATAGTGCCTCCACATCTTTAGAGCAAGAACCACAGCAGCTAGCTCGAGATCATGTGTCGGATAATTCTGCTCATGATTCGGAGGCTGCCTGGATCCATACGCGACCACTCGCCCTTCTTGCATAAGCACGCAGCCAAGGCCGATGCCGGATGCATCGCAATAAACATCAAAAGCCTTAGTTGTATCGGGCTGCGCCAACACGGGGGCTGTTGTGAGGTGCTTTACCAATGCTTTGAACGCCTCCTCACATGCTTCACTCCACACATATTTGTTACCTTTCTTCAAAAGTTCTGTCATCGGTTTAGAGACTTTGGAGAAATTTGGAATGAATCTCAGGTAGTAACCCGCTAAACCGAGAAAACTACGGACTTCGTGGACTGATTTCGGTGAACTCCAATTCAGCACTTGGACGATCTTGCTCGGATCAACTGCGATGCCCTCCGCAGAAATAATGTGCCCAAGAAATGGCACTTGATTGATCCAGAACTCGCACTTGCTGAATTTTGCATATAGTTTGTGATCCCGTAGGCGTTGGAGCACAATATGCAGATGTTCGGTGTGTTCTTCCTCCGACTTAGAATATACTAGAATATCGTCGATGAAGACCACGACGAAATGGGCTGGAGCATTAGTGAGCCTGAATGACATGACAAGATACTCATATAATCCGTATCTCGTTGAGAATGCCGTCTTGGGTCTGTCTTCCGCCCGGATTTTTATCTGGTGACATCCGGACCGAAGATCCATCTTTGAGAAAACCTTAGCACCCACTAGTTGATCGAAAAGCATATCGATACGTGGTAGTGGATACTTGTTCTTGGTAGTTACGGCATTGAGCGGACGATAGTCCACACATAACCTCAGAGTCTCGTCCTTTTTCTTGACGAACAGCGCGGAGCATCCCCATGGTGATGAACTGGGCCGAATGAAGCCTTTGCTTAACAAATCATTCAGCTGCTCCTTCAGCTCCGCGAGTTCCTTCGGTGCCATTTTATACGTCCTCCGAGAGATGGATGTGGTTCACGGTGCTAGTTCAATTTTGAATTCCACTTCACGTTCGGGCGGCATGCCCGGAAGATCATCGGGAAACACGTCCGGATATTCCCGGACCACTGGAATGTCCTCCAGTTTCTTAACTTCAACAGTGTGGACAGCAGTGACTTCCGGTGCAACATTTCTCAGAATCAACGTATGTTGCCCATGCTTCTTTGAATTCCGCTGCACCGTTCGTGAACTAATATCAAAGATAGCTTGGTGATGCGTCAACCAAGCCATTCCCAATATGATGTCAATCCGCAAGCCTTCCAGGATGATAAGAGTAGTAGGATATATTCGCCCATCCAAACATATAGGCGCTCGAGCAACAATTCTGCCCGCTGTCCTACTACCTCCCGGTGAATTAATATGATAAGATGCGACCAAGGTGGTTGATGGTACTTGGTACTTATCCACATAATCTTTGCTGATAAAATCATGTGTAGCACCCGAGTTGAACAACACGAGCGTGGGCTGATCACATAGGCTGAACATGCCCGCCAACACGGGTTCTCCTACGGGAACGTCCTCAACTGCCATATAGTTTACGTTCCCCACTTTCAGTGTTGTCCTCCTTGGCTGACCATGAAATTTGTTTGCAGCTTGAGATGACATGTGACTGCTGCTTTGCTGGGTAAAGTTTGTCAAACTTTCCAACTAACAACAAGGAATGATGAAATATAACTAATGACTATGTCATGGAACATAGAGAAGTATAAAAACCGTCATGTCCACAACAAGTCCTAAGTTACATGGGCAATGAACAAGGCTCTGTTCAGATTGACCATTTGACATAATTCCCAGAATTTGATTATGAAAATGACAGTTTCATGTCTCAAAGTGAATACCAAAGTTATATGTAACTTCAATATATTCCCAACGAGTATTTATTTGCCTTCATATCAATTCTAGATCAGGAGTTGTGATATTTCAAAGTTGACAGAAATCTGGAACAATTTTGACAGCACCTCCTCCGGAAGTAGCTGTTTTGTCCGCAAAATTTCATACACTTAAACTCCAAATTTGGAGAACCTTTGAACTACAAAGTCATAGAACATATCACAAACTTTCCAACGGTGTCTTACATGACCCTTAGAAATTTTTCTACAGGAAGTTATGGTCGAAATACAAAAAATTCCAGAGAGCATTTTTTGTCTGGCCTGTTTTTGGACAGTTAACACTCATCTGACATTTTCAGCCATTTGGAGGGGGATTCTGTTCTTGAGTTCTACAGAAAAGTTGTAGAAGACTTCAAAATATTTCCAGAAATGTACCCCTCACCTCCATTGGTTCAACCAATCAAAAGTTATGCCCTGTTCAATTTCAGCAAAAATTCTGCTGAAAACAGGAGAGGTTGTTACTAAAGATTTGAGATGAAAACTATACTCCCGATTGACTCTTAGTTCAATATAGGAGTTCATTAACCCCTAATGGAATCCTAGACTCCAAAATTACTCTTTTCTTTGAAAACTTTCTTTTCCATGCAGTTAAGAACATTTCACGGTACTACGTTTCCTCACCAAATCAAAAATCCTAACCGGCGTTACACCGGCATATACGTCTAAAGGGGTGGCACTAAAACGATCACTCACACATGTGTTCTAAACGCAATGTTCTACTCGTGGTTAAGTACCTGCAGAAAAACAATCAATAGTGATGCACACAAAGATTTTCTATTCCAGGCAGGTCCATATCATAGTAAAAACATACGCCCCGTATCATTGCCATACGGGCCGTCCTTGAGTCAAGTCACGTCTCAAGGTACATGGTCGTGTTTTAACACCACACGACGGGGAACCCGAGTAGAGCGCAAACGGGTCGTCACGGTTGGGAATTTTATCAACACAACGGATACCACCTACTGCCTCATGACCGTTGAGGCACGCCGATGGCGAGCGCTGCGTATGGCCCTTTGAACATTGAACGTTCAAGAGTTGCATACTATCGTGTTGCTTACCACACGATGGGGTATTCTCACTTTTGCCTAAAGCACGCTGGAGGTCAGCGTTTTCATATGCTCTCAGAACCATAGAGAGGTTCAGAGACTCATATTAACTACCGTGCCAAGCCACGGTATATCATTCCATACTATTACACGTATGGCGAGTTACCGCAATTGATCCGCCTGCGGTGGCGTACCTTACCTCTTACCTCCACGTAGGTGCGTCGTTACTGAATTGAAATACTGAAGGTAACACACTGTTAGCTTGCCACCTTAAGTAACTATGCTACTAATAGTCCTTATGTGGGCATACTACACGTTCCTCACTCGTGTACTTCGAAGTTTTCGAAAATAAGCTCTTTTCATGTGTGCTATTTCCAATGCAGCTCTGATACCACGCCTGTGGGGAACCCCTTCCGGGATCCACACTCCTGGATACACATTGGGTGGTGCCGTGCGATGCGGCACCATACAGCATACACAAAAAGAACCATAAAGTACAAATTCTTTTATTTCTCCAGATAATGTCATTTACAAAATATTGTACCACGAGGGTACATGCAGCGGAATATACATACACACTTACTCTCGGTCCTAATTATGCAAAAGAGAAGCCATCCAGCCCGCGGACGCTTCTTACTAGCTTCCACAAAGATGAGTGCAGCGGCAGGGTTTCCGGTGAGTCTCTCATGGCTCACCGAACAACCATTTTCATAGCAAATTTTATAACCTGCAAAACACTAATAATGCAACCGTGAGCACGATAGCTCAACAAGACTTAACCGACACTCCTAAACATGAAACTCTACATGCAGGGATTACTAACATAGGAAAAGTATGATGCAATAACGACACGCCTAAATGTTAGTCCTTACTTTCAGTTTAATAGCAGCAGATTATTATACCTTAGGCAGCCCTCACATCGGAAATCCACAATCAAACAAGAAACGCTTTCCTCCGATGTGGTGATGCCCAAAGAGGAAAATAAACTTAGTGAGCTCTACACTATAACATACATGGTTTGCAATACAAATACTTAAGAACTTCACGACAGCAATGATTCCTTTCACTTCATATGGAAATTGTTACTACGTCACGACGCAGTGAACAAGTGGTACTCATATAACCGCGAATACACGACACACGGTGATTGCAATCAGGACACACACGGAATACACAACACATACACCCACCTCGAAAGACTCACGCGAGCTCTTTCTTACGTTGTATGCAGCAACCTTTCACCCGTCACTCCAATGCCGAATCAGTTCCGCCGACCCATCAGAAGGGCCACTACACAGAACACGTCGATGTTGCTCCGCTAGCGGGTTTACACCTCTGACATCTACCCCCAAAGGACGGCCGTATAAGTTTTGACATGAGAGTACCCAAGTTACATCGGTCTATCGGGTCCCATATATCTGACATGCATCCGGTACTGTTCAAACTTGCTCAGCAGGGCCGCATACGCATCGGTCCTTAACCGACACAAACAGAGCTACAGCCATACGGGCCCCAACGTCCCGCTGCTCCTACTCTCTGCTCGGTCTCATTTCTATTCCAGGACTTTCATTCTCTAGAATCATACCCCGCTGAATTCACATCCTAAACTCGCGAGTAGCTTTCAACTACCCGACTTGTACCGGATCCTATACAACGTTAGCCTAGCAGAAACTACACGAAGGTAACCTATTCTACCCTTTAACTCCAAGGGATTGTGGGTCATGCATTTGGAGTATCAATCACCTTGACCTAATGCACAATACATGCTAGACCAATAGAAGTGATACAAAGTAAAATATAACTAAAAGCTGTTAAATGCAAACCGGGGCTTGCCTTATGTTGCTGCAGGTTTAGTTCTATTCAAAGTCAGTAGCTTTGCGACGAGTAAGGCTTCAACTTGTTGCTCCGAGTTGAGTTCTTCGTCGAACTCCTTCGTCCTATTTCCTACCGACATGAATATGCACAGTTTTATGTTGCAAGTATATGAATTATAAAACAAATGTGTGTTATGACTTAAGAATGATTTAAACCAACTAAGACTCGAGATTTTGGTTCTGGTTATATGTTGGACAGAGAAAGAATCATTTTGGATCAATGGAGGTCTTTGGAATAAAGTTCAAGGGGATAGCTATTGGACATAAATATGAAGCTGGACATAATTGGCAGAAAACTGGAGAATATGACCTCAACTTGCTCTGAAATTTTTACAGTGGATCATAGATCATACAGAGGTATGGCTTGCAAAATTTCAGACAAAGTTGATGGAAGATGTGGCCTAGGGAATTTTCTTACTATTTAGCTTCTCTGAAATCCTATGACAATTATAGTGTCTTGTCATGCTCCAAATTTGGTTTTTCAGAAACTTGAGAGTCTCATGAGTCCATAGGACTTGGTTTCACCATTTTTGGAGCTTCTTACACAGAGATATGAATTTTCCAAACTTGGTTAAAAGACTGAAAATGTCTCTGTTCATTTTCCCATTTTTCAGAGACATAGAGGATTCAAATAACATTTGGCCAAGCAAATAGAGTACAATGCCTCTGAAAATTTTACTGGAGTTCAAGGATTATTGGAAGAATGTCCTGCCCAAATTTGGGAATTTTCCAATTAACAGAACTCCTGTAATAGTTCATAAAATATATTCCTTAAATTAATTAATGAGCCAAATCCACTTTGAGAGGAATCCAACAAAATTTGTTTCACAATTTTTGGACACTCCTACACAAAGTTATGGCTCTCCAAAGTTTGAACTGAAATGGGAAAATCTGGAAAATGTTTAAATGCTGACAGTGGGTCCCACTCGTCATCCCTAACCTATAACCACGCGCCAAAACAGAGCAGTGGCGGCTGCCTCCGGTGAGGTCGCCGGAAATGACCTTCCCGGCCACCTCCGGACCCCCTGCTCGCCCCCCCCCCCCATTTTCCACCCTGCTGAACTCATTGGTGAGGTCGCCGGCGGCTAAAACTCGCCGGAAAGCAGTGCGCACCAGCCACAGCTAACCCTAGGGCTCCGGCGAGGTCGTGTTCAGTGATTTCTCCACGAAAAGGTCGGTTTTTGGGCTCTATAGCACCGTGGGGGATCCCTCATCACCGGCATGAGCTCAAATCGGCCCAAGAATGGCTGCAAATAGGGACTCATCGGCGACCTAGGGCAAAATTCGGTGCCAGCCCGAAATTCTCGAAGAACAGCCCCAATTCTTGAAGATTTTTGATGGTTTTTGATCCTAGAGGGGCATTGGAGAGTCTAGAACATGTTTCCAGCTCGGCGCAAGGGATGATGGACTGAACACGACGAATTTTGAAGATTTGTGCAACTCGGTTCTATGAATACACTTGCAGTAAACAGAGAAATTCTTCCTCTGTAGTGCATGAAAAGAGGAGGGGTTTTCACCTGAGTGTAGAGCAGTCTGGGGCGCCTCTTTTTGCTGTAGAAGGTTGGGCACGATACAGCCTAGAATGTCCGGGCGCTGATGATCAGTGAGACGTGACTTGCTCGGACCTGTGGAGGAAGAACGACGTGGCAGCGACGGGAGGAGGCCCGGCACGAGCTGGTGAGGGTTGGAAGGCGTCGAGGGGAGGCCGGCGTAGCTCCTAGACTCCTCAGCTGGGCGCCAACCCTCTCAGACGCTGATCAGCGATGAGGCCAGAGAAACGGAAGTGGTTCTTCGGTGGTTCGAGCGTGCGAGCAGGAAAGAATGACTTCGCTGCTGCTTCGTGTGGGAGAGATAAGAGCGAAGAAAAACCCAGCTGAGAGCAGGAGGTGGCGCCCGAAAACTTCGCCCCGAAGTCTGCTGCCACGGTGCTGTCGGGAGCTCGAGCAAGAGAGGAAAACAGAGGCGGTAGAAACCTTGTGTGTATGACATGTGGGGTCCACTTCTCTCCCTGATCCCCAATTCCGTTTAAAATGGCAAACGAGCTCCAAATTTTCTCAAACTTGGAGGATAGGCCAAAAGAAATATGAGGAACACAATGGTGCACTCAAATTTGAATTTCGGTAAAGTTGGAATTTGAAACTTAGATTTAAATTCAGATTCGAATTTTCTCCCGTTTAAATTCAAACAAATAGGAAATCCTTTTCAAATGCTTTGAACATTTGCCGGGCTATTATTGGATGTGTGGAGAACCAAATGATAGCTTTAGATCTCCGTGTTCGGGAATTTTTGCAAGTTCAAGTTTATACTTGGAGCTCACACCTTTAAATTCAAAAGTTTAAATTCCCTCTCCTTTTTCTCGGTGTGACTTGTAGCTCCACTTGCTTGAGTTTTTGGGATTTCACATCCGATCAACTCTCTGGAACTAGCATTCACCTTGCACCGGACTAGTCCGCTCAGAAACTGGACTAGTCTGTTCAACTCTCTGGAACCGGCATTCACCTTACACCGGACTAGTCCGCTCTTGGACCGGACAAGTCCGTTCAACTTTCTGTAAACACATCAAATTAGGATTTCCACAGTGCCGCATGCAACAAGAAAATTGTACACGGCACACCGGACTAGTCCGGTGAACATAGTGGACTAGTCCAACTGCTAGGGTTTTTGGAAACCTTATATAAATAGAAGTGCACGGCCACACATAAATAACTCTCGATTCGCAATGCTGCCGCACGCCCCAAGAGCACAAAAAGTACCTCTCTCCACGCATTCTGAGACCAGAAAGATTAAATCTTTGAGGATCAGAGATTAGATCAAGGAGAGAGTTGTTCTTCTCGATATTGAGCTGTTGGTTTGTCTTCTCTCACACAATAGCTGATCGTTGTTCTTTGTTCTGTGTGTGGGGGGAAGATTAACTCTCTGTAAACTTGTGGGAGCTCTCAAATTGTGAGAACGCCCCATGTACAATTGTTTACCCCTGTGTGTGGATAGTGGAATTGAATCGGCCTTTGTGGCGATTCTACGAGGGAAGGGTTGGTGAAGACCCGGTCCTTGGTGGACTCCTCAACAGGGACGCAGATTCCTGGGTAGAATCAAACCTCGAGATAAAACCTTGTCTTGTGTCTTATTGATCTCCCTTCAATTGCTAATTAAGGGTGTTAGTCATCATTTGATTCACATTCACACCTAGTGTTAAATCTAGATTTATTGTGTCTTACTTCACTATACTTAAATAAGCATTTATTTGCCGCTGCACGAATACCTGAAGTAGGAACAAGTCTTACCTTGATCTGTTAATTATGATCATACCGGACTAGTCCGCACCATACCAGACTAGTCCGACCCACCTAGAATTAATCAGTATGCTAAGTGTTTCAGGAAACCGCCTAAAAAAATTCAAAGAGCCTATTCCCCCCCTCTAGGCTACATTCATTGAAGCATATAGTTGTGGGGGATCAATCTAAATTTCTATTTTCTATTCTACTCCACTCTCTCTCACAGATGGTGATGGAAACGCCAACCGTCAAAGAAGGAACGCTCATGGCAACAATGAACCTCAAGAGGATGGCAATGTTGAAGTTCCTGAAAATGCTAACCCCAGGGCTGATGCAAGCAACCTTGAACGGTTGATGGCCATGCAGAACCAGCTCATGCAAATGATGATACAAACGTTGGGTCAGCTGCAGGCCAACAAAAACAACAATCATAACCCCGTTCCTGCACCCCCACCGTCGCCAGAGCCACCACCGCCGGCTCACAACAGATTGGGAGAGTTCATGAGGACTCGGCCACCTACTTTTGCACAAGATAATGATCCCATGGAGGCTGATGATTGGCTGAAGTTCATGGAAAAGAAGCTTGCTATTGTTCAGTGCAATGATCGGGAGAAAGTTCTCTTTGCATCACACCAACTTATGGGAGCAGCTGCTGACTGGTGGGACGCTCTTTGCAATGCTCATGTCAACCAGTAGACTATCACTTGGGCTGAATTCAAGGAGAGTTTCTGCTCTCATTACGTTCCTGCTGGAGTCATGATGCTTTAAAGGCAAGAGTTTGAAGGTCTCCGCCAAGGAAGGAAGAGCGTGAATGAGTACCTCAACAAGTTCACACAGCTGTCAAGGTATGGTCCAGAAGATGTCAACTCGGATCAAAGAAAGCAATATTTGTTCATGAGAGGATTGAACAATGAGATCCAAGTTCAGCTGCTCAACAACGATTATGCAAACTTCTAGAAGCTCGTTGACAAAGCTATAGTGGTTGAGAGCAAGATCTGTGAGATCGAGCAAGAGGACAAGAGGAAGATGCCATATCAAGGACATCCACAAGGGAGCAATGTACGTCCCTGTTTCATGCCACCAGCTGCACCACATTATGGCTCGTTCGCTTCTACTTTCTGCCCTGCGAATCCACCTCACCCTAATCAGCCACCGCAGCAACGTCCTGCTATGCAAGCACCTCATATGCCCTTGCCTCCTGCGCCCCGTCCCAACATGGGCCCCTATGCTCAAAACTAGCCTCGCCCAACATTCCTGCTGTTATGGGCAACAAAGTATGTTTTTCATGTGGAGAGGAGGGACACTTTGCAAACCAGTGCCCCAAGAAAGGCCTTGGACAGCCGAGCAACGCACCTAAGCAGAACCCGCGGCCGAATGGAGGAGCTAATCAAGGCAACCATGGACAGCAGAACTATGCCTGGGGCAATGTGAATCATGTCTCCGCTGAGGAAGCACAACAAGCTGAGGACATTGTGATTGGTATGTTTCTTGCCAACTCCAACCCAGCCACTGTTTTATTTGATTCCGGAGCATCGCATTCATTCATATCATCCAAGTATGTTGCCAAGTATAATCTTCCCATATCACACATGAAACAAACTATGTTGGTTAATTCTCTCAGTGGAGATATGAGGACTAATATAGTATGTCCGTAAGTAAGCCATAGAATAAGGGGGGTAGACTTTCTTGCCAACCTTATCGTCCTAGATTCCCAAGGGATTGACATAATACTTGGAATTGATTGGCTAAGCAAGCACAACGGAGTGATTCAATGTGCTAAGAGGATCGTGCAGTTGACAAGTGAGCACACTACTCGTATTGAGTTCGAGGCAGCCCAACCGGCAACCGAGAAGGCAGTGCTGAACCACATCGAAGAAGCGACATTGGAAAGCATTCCGGTGGTTCAAGAATATTCAGATGTGTTCCCGGAAGAACTTCCAGGAATGCTACCTGACCGGGACATTGAATTTGCTATTGATTTAGTACCCGGAACTGCACCTATAGCGAAGAGGCTGTATAGGATGCCCGCTAATGAACTAGTGGAGCTCAAGAAGCAAATTCAGGAGCAGCTAGAAAAGGGTTGTATACTCCCAAGCTCGTCACCATGGGGAGCCCCGTGCTCTTCGTAGACAAGAAGGATGGGACCCAAAATATGTGTGTGGATTATAGGTCTCTCAATTAGGTTACGATCAAGAATAAATACCCGCTGCCCCGTATAGCGGACCTGTTCGACCAAATGAAAGGTGCCCGAATTTTCTCCAAGATTGATCTTCGGTCGGGATATTTCCAGCTGAAGATTAAGCCCTCCGACATATCCAAGACTGCATTTCGATCACGGTATGGTTCGTATGAATATACCGTTATGTCTTTTGGGTTAACAAATGCAACCACATACTTTATGTACCTCATGAATAAGGTCTTCATGGAGTACTTGGACAAGTTCGTCGTGGTTTTCATCGACGAATCATGGTGTATTTGAAAAGCGAGGAAGAACACGAAGAACACTTGAGGTTAACATTGCAGAAACTGCGAGAGCATCAATTGTATACTAAGTTCAGCAAGTATCAATTTTGGCTAAAGGATATATCGTTCCTAGGCCACATAATCTCTGAGGGAGGAGTATCGGTTGATCCCGGAAAAGTGGGAGATGTTTTGAAGTGGAATCAACCACAGAATGTGAGAGATATTCGGAGTTTCCTTGGGATGGCTGCATACTACCGCCGGTTCATCAAGGATTTCTCCAAAATAGCGAAGCCTATGACTGAATTGCTAATGAAGGGGAAAGCATTTCAGTGGACACCAGCGTGTCAATAAAGATTTGAGGATCTAAAGAAGAGATTAACCACAGCGCCGGTTTTGGTATTGCCGGACGTGAGCAAGAGCTTCAACATATATTGTGACGCATCAAGACAAGGGCTTGGATGTGTGCTCATGCAAGGAGGACAAGTGGTAGCCTATGCATCGAGACAACTAAAGAAACATGAGCTGAATTACCCCACACATGACTTGGAACTTGCAGCCGTGGTACATGCCTTGAAGATTTGGAGGCATTATATCCTTGGCCACCGATGCGAGATCTATACGGATCAAAAAAACCTCAAGTATATATTCACGCAAACGGATCTGAATTTGAGGCAACGTCGATGGTTGGAACTCATCGAGGATTATGATGTTGGAATCAACTATCACCCCGGAAAGGCCAATGTAGTAGCTGATGCGTTGAGCCGAAAGGGAGCATGTCACCAACTCACAGTTCGGGAGCTGCCACCCGAGCTGTGCAAGGAGTTCGAACGGTTACATCTCTGGTTTTTGAACGAGATGGAAGTGATAGAACTGAACTCCTCACTGGAACAAGAGATACGGGATGGCCAAGCAACGGATGAGGAAATCAAGGAAAGAATCCAACAAGACATAGAAAAGGATTTCAAGGAAGACGAGAAAGGCACGCTTTGGTTAGGGAAGAGGATTTGTGTGCCTAATGTGAAGCACATCCGTGACACGATATTAAAGGAGGCACATGACTCACCTTATTCCATACATCCCGGCTGTACAAAGATGTACAAGGACCTGAAAACTTGCTATTGGTGGGATGGTATGAAAAGGGACATCGCTGAATATGTTTCCCTATGCGACACGTGCCAACGAGTGAAGGCTGAATATGACCCGCTGTACTGTTACAACCATTGAAAGTACCTGAGTGGAAGTGGGAAGATGTCATCATGGATTTCATAGTCAGACTGCCACGTACTAAGTCGGGTTATGACTCTATTTGTGTTATTGTGGACCAGTTGACGAAAACAGCTCATTTCCTTCCTGTTAGAACCAAGTACCACGTCGCACAACTAGCCGAGCTTTATATGGAGCAAATCATGTGTCGCCATGGAGTTCCGAAGAGGATAGTTTCAGATCGGGGTTCTCAATTTACCTCCAGGTTCTGGAAGAAGCTGCACAAAGCCATGGGTACACGGCTGAATTTCAGCTCCGCTTATCACCCGCAAACCGACGGGCAAACGGAGAGGACAAATCAGATTTTGGAAGACATGTTGAGAGCTTTCGCCTTGAAACATGGGCATAGTTGGGATAGGAGCTTGCCATATGCTGAATCCTCGTACAACAACAGCTATCAAGCCAGCTTGAAAATGTCACCTTTCGAAGCATTGTATGGTAGACGGTGTAGAACACCGCTGTTCTGGAATGAGACCGGAGAAAGCCAAGTGTTTGGACCCGAAGTGCTGCAAGACGCTGAAGAACAAGTCCAGACGATACGTGAAAACTTGAAGGCCGCTCATTCACGACAAAAAGGTTATGCGGACAATAGGCGAAGAAGATTGACCTTCATGTATCTTAAGGTATCGCCTATCCGAGGCCAATGACGGTTCATCGTCAAAGGCAAATTAGCACCTCGCTACATAGGGTCATTCAAGATTTTGAGCAAGCGAGGAGAAGTAGCCTATCAACTAGAGCTGCCAACGCACCTCTCCGACGTGCACGATGTGTTTCACGTATCCCAACTCAAGAAGTGCTTGAGAGTACCGGAAGAACAAGTACAGATGGATGAGCTCGAACTTCAAGAGGATCTGACCTACGGAGCAACCCATCAAAATTTTGTACGTGAAGGAAAGGGTTACGAGGAACAAAGTGATCCGTTGGTGCAAGGTACAATCGAGCCATCACACGGAAGCCGACACCACATGGGAGCGTGAGGAAGATCTCAAGGCAGAATTCCCTCATCTATTCTCCACTCTATCGAATCTCGAGGGCGAGATTCAGTTTAAGGGGGGTAGGTTTGTAACACCCTCAAATTCATTACCATGCATTGCATACATTTTTCGTGTAGAGAAGCATTGTAAAAGAACTAGAAATGGAGAAAGAACTATAGAAATGGAAAATGAACCATAGAAATGGAGAAAGAACCATAGAAATGGAGAAAGAACTATAGAAATGGAGAATGAACCATAGAAATGGAGGAAGAACCATAGAAATGGAGAAAGAAATATAGAAATGGAGGAAGAACAATAGAAATGGAGATGGGAATATAGAAATGGAGAATGGGACATATGTAACACCCCAAAACTTGTTAAGAGGGGAATTTAAAAAATTTTGGACGTATTGCATGTGGTGCAGAAATTCAAATTCAA
Organism: Neostapfia colusana; assembly: GCA_030760725.1. NCBI lineage: Eukaryota > Viridiplantae > Streptophyta > Magnoliopsida > Poales > Poaceae > Neostapfia > Neostapfia colusana. The sequence goes on along the minus strand of JASWHV010000010.1, from coordinate 77,247,491 downwards.
AATGGAATTCAAATTAAACTCAAAACAGAAAAGAAAAAGAAAAAGAAAAAGAAAAAAAAACAAACCCCCCGGCCAGTGGGCCGAAACCCACCAGCCGGCCCACCTCACCCCGCGCCAGCCCGCAGCCGCGCGCCCGTTCTCTTTCTCACTGACACGCGGGGCCCGCCATCTTCTTCCTCCTCGCGCGCGCGCTCGGCCGACCGGGACTCCTCTCTCTCCCCCGAATCAAAACCACCCCGGAGACTCGCGTATCCCAGCCGAATTTCGGTTCTGGACGACGCAAACTCGATCACAACCGAATGCCGCCCTCCCCCGGCTATATAAACACCGGCATCGTCCCGACTTTCACCCGCAATCAGCTGTTTTTCCTCCCGGTGAGAACCGAAGCTCCGATCACCGTTTTCTCTCGATCTGTGCTCAGGTTCTTTGATCTAACGCACCGATCGTGTTCCACCACCTCCGGGGAGTCACGCCGGTGCAGAAAACTCGGTAGCTTGCGCTTCAAACACAGCACCGACGAGCATCGCCGTGAATTCACCTCGGACCTCGTCGCCGACGGCCTTCCAGGACCTCCGAGCTCAAGAAAACCCCCGAGGTGAGATCCCCGACCTCCCCTCTACCGATCTATGCCATGAAATCCCAGTTTTAGGAAGAAAAGACGAAGATCCGAAGTTTTCCGGCGAGATCGCCGCCTTCCACCGCCGCGCGCGGCCGGGCAGCGCCGCCCGCGCTCGGTCAGAGCGACGTGGCCGCTTGTGCGCCGTCTATTTTAAATCGCACGGTAGAATTTAAATCCCCGTGTACCGGTTCGACGTTATAATCTCAGCCGTCTTTTTTAAATCGGACGGTCCACGTCAGCCCCGCATTATAAAGGCCGGGATTCTTACGTGCTACCCCCTGGGGACCTCGGAAAATACGAGCTAGCCTCGGAAACTTCAGATCTAGCCCCTGGAACTTCAGAAATTCATGTAAATTCAATTAAAAATCAGTTTTGGCCCCTGGACTTAATAAAAATTAGCAAAATCCCTCTGTTATGCATAGTTAGGCCCCTGGAAATTCTTAAAATAATATAATAGACCATGTAGTGGGGTGAGTTTACCTTTTTAACCCTATGTGATATTAAATTTAGGAAATTGAATATGTAATTAAGATTTAAATTTAAAAGGGTGAGGCACACACATTGTAAATTCAAGTTTAAACTCTACTAACAATTGGAAAGCTTTAGAATGAGCTAAAAATAAATTTTAGGCTGAAATGAAATCTGTTTGGGTGTGTTCATGTTTATTAGATCTAGAAACACATTTTTAGGCTAGGAAATAATTCCGAAAATTGGTAAAATAAATGTAAAATAGTTCACATCAGAGGAGAAGTTCAAAAATATATTATTTAATATTTTAGATCAGAACCTATTCTGTTTAGATGCTGTGTCATACTATTTTCATAATAAAGTTCACAATTAGGTATAGAAAATAAATCTTAAAATATAGGATTGATGGCTTTGGTAGTTGAGGATGTTAAGCGGGGAGCTTAACATTGGAATTTGAGGATTTGGTCATTTGATTATGATGATGGGTTGGGAGATTGGGACCATTTCACCTGTGTAGTAATGTAGGTGCTTAATTAAGCTAAGGTGGTAGGTGTTAATTGCGTAGTGCTTCAACCATGAGTTCAACCTCTCCTTGTTCTAGCCATGCATGACATAACTTTCCCACACTTGCTGAGTACCATCGGTACTCAAACTTGCATATTTGTTGGTTTATATTGCTGCTCAGGTCAAGAGAATGATGTGGTGTTTAATGATCAAGACTTCGGACCCGAAGAAGGTTTCTAGGTTCATGGAGTCCCCGGGCAACACCTGTGACGGAGCCCACGAGAATAATATTCCGCTGCAAGTTTATTTACATGTTATAAACTTATTAATCGTCCATCGAGACGTATGCTTTGTAAGACGTATTTATATTCGACACCTGGCTTGTAATAAATGATGTTTCACTATTTGTCATCACATGTATGAGAAAATGATCCTGGCATACATGTGATATTCACTCGGTTGTTCTTCGGAGAAACCGGGTGTGACAGAAGTGGTATCAGAGCCAAGGTTGCCCGTAGGAACGTAGACCTAGGTAGAAATGGACGTATTTAAGGACCCTATATTCTTAAAAACTATTTTTACAAAGGTGTGGGTTGAAAAGTGTTATTTAATGGGGTCACTTTATTCATCTTACCCAACTTTTATTCAAAATAGGATTTTTGTTTAAAACTTATCTAACTTAAGTTTAAATGCTTTATGTTTTATATGGTTCACATGATCCGCACCGCTCGCAAGTCCACCGGAGGGAGAGTTCCCGTAGTTGACCTTGCCCTGAGAGAGGAGAACCGTCCGGTGACGTATCTCTCCTACGGATTGGAAGTAGGAGGCTTGTTGCGCCATCTTCGACGCATGCTCCAAGCCGCCGGCAACACGGGCAAGCTAATCATACACTATAGCTCCACCAGGACCATCCGTGAGAAGAGGGAAGAATGGAGTTCAGAGATGAGGATTATCCACGAAAATCAGCTGCTCAAGATCCACCGTTCTCCATCTTGTCGAGCGACACAGGTCGATGCGGAGAAGGATGTCACCTGGGAGGCAATCACCTGTCAGAGTCACATCTATCGTCATCATCTGGATAGGACTGAGTAAATGTATGTCCTCCAGCGCGAGAGTGGTACAACGGAGTACTAGTACCCGCCAGTGCAGCAGGGGTCTTCCCATGAGCACATGAACTTGTGCTTGGAGGATGCTGCTATGCTCAGCACTCGACTGCAGGAGTGTCAGCAGGAGCTTCAGGATGCTCGTGACACCCTGAAGGAAACTGAGGCATTGCTTCGAGCCTGCTTGAGGGCGAGAGAAAGAGGAGATGGGAATGAACTGTGTGTCACCGTGAATGACACATGGACTCTTGACTCCCCAGATCGCCGGGCGATCAGGCGTCGTCGCACTTCTCCACCAGCAGCCTCCCCACCCAAAGCGGAGTCAGAAGGCAGCCGCAATAATGAGGAAGATCCCGAGGAGCCAGCTCAGTGATACGAGTAGTGTATAGTCCTTCCCTTAGTTTAGCAGGATGTCGAGTAGTTGAGTCATTACCTTAGTTAATGTTGTGTTAATGCTTGGTGTGTGACGTGAGTTGTGGAAGCCATGGGCGTTTGTCCACAACCTCGTCTTCAGGTTGTTTTGCTTTGGTGTGTGAACCCATATGAATTAAGAGTGCATTTATGTTCACGTAAGACATGAAATCCTCAGAAAATATAAATGAAATAAGTTCTCAAAATCTTAAAGTTTAAACAAGCAAAAACTGGTAAGTTAATATGTAATGCTTTAAATTAACATCTAGTTAATCATGATAGATGGCCGGAAGAGGAAACGGTCGTGGTGCCAACCCCGCCAACTACAACGATGAGGCCGGCAACCCTCATCTTTCTGGAGGCCAAGACAGGGGTGGTCGCCATGAAGGAGTTGATCCCATCCACCAAATGCTTGAGAATCAAAATCAGCTCATCCAGAACCTGACGCAAGTGGTGGCCAACTTGCATCAAGCTCCACCTCCACAAGCTGCACCACACCAACCAAGGTTGAGTGAGTTTCTGGGAACTCAACCTCCGAAGTTTGCAAGTGCTGCTGAACCCCTGGAGGCAGATGACTGGCTAAAGACCATTGAGAGCAAGATGAGGATCATACAGTGCCAAGGGTATGAGAGGGTGCTGTTTGCCTCTCACCATTTGCATGGACCTGCTGCTGATTGGTGGACCGCTTACGTGGCCGCTCATCATGACCCTGAGAACATCACTTGGGAAGAGTTCAAGCGTAGCTTCCGCAACCATTACATACCAAGGGGTGAACTCAAAAACAAGAGAAAGGAGTTCTTGGGATTGCAGCAAGGAAACATGACTGTGAAGGAATACCTCACTAAATTCACTCAACTATCCCGTTATGCCCCACGGGACATAGAGACTGATGAGCAGAAACAGGATTGTTTTGTGGAAGGACTTACCGCAGAAATGCAGTGTGCAATGTCCTCCAACGAGTATGAAAGTTTCCAAAAGATGGTGGACAGAGCATTTGTTGTGGAAAGGAAGCTTAAGGCCTTGGAAAATGAAAACAAGAGGAAGGCCGGATGGTCACACCAAGCCTCGGGTAGCAACACCCGCCCACGTCTGATGCAGCAACCCGCAGGGCAGACGAGCCGTGCTGCGGTACCCTACTCAGCATCGAGAGGGTACAACCCGAACTTCAGGCCTCCGGCAGCACCAGCACCACCACAGCGTCAGTTTGTACAGCAGCCTCGCCCTACATATCAACCTCGACCAGCAGTACAAGGACCCCCAAACCAACCCCAAGACAACAAAGGCCAGCCACCTAAGGTTGGGGTGCAATGCTTTAACTGTGGTGAAGTGGGGCACTACGCCCTTAAGTGCCCAAAGAAGAAGCCCGTGCAGCCACAACAGCAGAATGTGATGCGAGGACGGGTGAACCAAGTGACCATGGAGGAGGCGCAAGAGGCAACCGACGTGGTAGTTGGTAAGTTTCCTGCCAATTTACACATTGCAACCCTGCTGTTTGATTCTGGTGCTACCCACTCGTTCATTGCCCATGGGTTTGTTAAGAAGCATGACCTAGCAACAACACAAATGAACCATATGCTACCAGTAAACTCTCCAGGTGGAGAAATAAGGACAAGACAAGTGTGTCCCAAGGTGAATCTAGACATTAATGGGGTGGTATTTACTGCCAACCTCATAGTGCTAGATTCACAAGGGATAGATATTATTTTGGGCATGGATTGGTTGACCAAATATAAGGGAATCATCCATTGTTCGACCAGAACGGTGGAACTAACTCACCCTAGTGACACAAGAGTAAAGATCATAACAATACAAGAGCCTAGGAGGGACATTAAATTAAATCAAGTTGAGGTGAAAGTGGAGGAGATCAGGATTATCAGGGAATACCCAGATTTTATTCCGGAGGAGTTGCCAGGTATGCCTCCCGATGGTGAAGTGGAATTCGCGATTGAGCTAGTGCCTGGAATAGCTCCGATATACAAGAGACCTTATCGGATGGACTCCAAGCAGCTGGGAGAACTCAAGGATCATTTAAGAGAATTGACGGAGAAGGGGTATATTCATCCTAGTTCCTCACCATGGGGAGCTCCAGTGCTATTTGTGCCCAAGAAGGACGGGACCCAAAGGTTATGCGTAGACTACCGTGCTTTGAATGAAGTAACCATCAAGAACAAGTACCCATTACCCCGCATTGAAGACTTGTTTGATCAGTTGAGGGGAGCTTGTGTGTTCTCAAAAATTGATCTCAGGTCGGGATACCACCAACTTAAGATAAGGAAGACTTATATTCCCAAGACAGCTTTCGTATCTCGGTACGGACTGTATGAATACACCGTCATGCCTTTCGGGCTGACTAATACCCCGGCATACTTCATGTATCTCATGAACAAGGTATTCATGGAATATCTGGACAAATTTGTGGTGGTTTTCATAGATGACATTCTCGTCTTCTCCAAAGATGAAGAGGAACATGAGAAACATCTAAGGTTGGTGTTGCAGAAGCTGAGAGAACACCAACTATATGCCAAGTTGAGCAAGTGTGAGTTTTGGCTGAAGAGAGTTCCCTTCTTAGGACATATAATCTCGGAGGGAGGAATCTCCGTAGATCCCGCAAAGATCGAGGATATACATAAGTGGAAGACCCCTGAGAATGTCGGGGACGTTTGAAGCTTCTTGGGATTGGCTGGATACTATCGACGGTTCATTGAGGGATTCTCCAAGATCTCGAGACCCCTCACCAAACTCTTGGAGAAGGGAATCACATTCACATGGACGCCGCAGTGCGAGACGAGTTTTCAGGAGCTAAAGAAAAGATTGACAACATCCCCAGTGCTAGTTATGCCAGATATGCATAAGAACTTTTCGGTGTACTGCGATGCCCTGGAAACGGGTTGGGATGTGTTCTCATGCAAGAAGGGCATGTCGTGGCTTATGCATCCCGGCAGCTCCGGAAACACGAGAAGAACTATCCTACACATGACCTAGAACTAGCCGCACTGGTACACGCGTTGAAAATTTGGCGGCACTACTTGATGGGGAAGAGGACAGAGATATATACGGATCATAAGAGTTTAAAGTACATTTTCACACAGCCATATCTCAACCTCGGACAAAGGAGATGGTTAGAGCTAATTAATGACTCTGATATGGGCATCAACTATCATCCTGGGAAAGCAAACGTCGTGGCAGATGCTTTAAGCCGGAAAGTGCAGGTCAATAGGTTGAGCTTGAAGGACATGCCTGCAGAATTGAAGGACGATGTTATAAGACTCAATCTATGTCTGGTGAATAGTGGTGAAGCCATCGCCATGGAAGTGGACTCCACACTAGAGCAAGACATACGCGATGGTCAAAAGAATGACGAGAAGATACAAGAAATCAGACAACTCATCAAGGAAAATAAAGCCCCTGGTTTCAGAGAGGATGAACAAGGTACGGTGTGGCACGGGAAAAGAATCTGTGTGCCTGAAGTAAAGGAGATCCGTGAATTGATTTTGAAGGAAGCTCACGATTCCGACTATTCCATTCATCCTGGGAGTACGAAGATGTACCAGGACCTCAAGAGCAGGTATTGGTGGTATGGCATGAAGCGAGATATCGTGGAACATGTTGCCCTATATGACACATGTCAGTTGGTGAAAGCGGAACATCAACGACCCGCGGGATTATTGCAACCACTCAAAGTGCCTGAATGGAAATGGGAAGAAATCGGTATGGATTTCATAGTGGGATTGCCTAGGACCCAATCAGGATATGATTCGATATGGGTCATCATTGACAGGCTAACCAAGGTAGCTCATTTCATTCCCGTGAAAGAAAAGCTACAGCGGATCCAAATTGGCGGAGTTGTACATGTCAAGGGTCATGTGTTACCATGGAGTGCCAAAGAAAATAGTGTCGGATCGAGGGACACAGTTCACCTCAAGGTTCTGGCAGAAGTTGCATGAAACCATGGGAACCCATCTGAATTTTAGTTCTGCCTATCATCCCCAAACCGATGGGCAGACGGAAAGAACCAATCATATCCTTGAGGATATGCTGAGAGCGTGTGCACTTAAAAACAATCGGAGTTGGGATAAGAACTTACCGTATACGGAGTTCTCCTATAAAAACAGCTATCAAGCTAGTATGAAGATGTCACCGTTTGAAGCTTTGTATGGGAGGAAATGCAGAACTCCACTATTTTGGAACCAAACAGGGGAAAGTAAAGTGTTTGGACCCGAGGTACTACAAGAAGCCGAGGCAAAAGTGAGGGAAATCCGCAACAACTTGAGGATACCACAAACACGACAAAAGAGCTATGCCGATGTACGGAGAAGAGAGCTCGTTTTCAACATGGGGGACTATGTCTACCTCATGGTGTCCCCTATCCGAGGACTTCATCGGTTCAAGGTGAAAGGGAAGCTATCGCCTCGATACATCGGACCCTTTCAAGTTCTGGAGAGGAAAGACGATGTGGCATATCAATTAGAACTGCCGGATCGCCTATCGGATGTGCACGACGTATTCCATGTGTCACTGCTCAAGAAATGTCTGAGAACACCTGAAGAGATGTTACCCATGAATGAGGTTGACGTAGCTGAGGATCTGTCTTATGCCGAGCAACCATCCAAGATTTTGAAGACAATGGAGCGCCTCACAAGAAATAAAAGAATCCGGATGTGCAAGGTGCAGTGGAAGCATCATTCGGAAGAGGAAGCCACATGGGAGCGAGAAGACGAACTTAAGGCACAGTTTCCGGAATTGTTTTCCTAAGAACCACCAATCTCGAGGACGAGATTTCTTTTAAGGGGGGTAGAGCTGTAACACCCCAAAACTTGTTAAGAGGGGAATTTAAAAATTTTTGGACGTATTGCATGTGGTGCGGAAATTCAAATTCAAATTGGAATTCAAATTAAAATCAAAACAGAAAAGAAAAAGAAAAAAAACAAACCCCCCGGCCAGTGGGCCGAAACCCACCAGCCGGCCCACCTCACCCCGCGCCAGCCCGCAGCCGCGTGCCCCGTTCTCTATCTCACTGACACGCGGGGCCCGCCATCTTCTTACTCCTCGCGCGCGCGCTCGGCCGACCAGGACTCCTCTCTCTCCCCCGAATCAAAACCACCCCGGGTACTCGCGTATCCCAGCCAAATTTCGGTTCTGGACGACGCAAACTCGATCACAACCGAACGCCGCCCTCCCCTGGCTATATAAACACCGGCATCGTCCCGACTTTCACCCGCGATCAGCTGTTTTTCCTCCTGGTGAGAACCGAAGCTCTCGATCTGTGCTCGGGTTCTTTGATCTAACGCGCCGATCGTGTTCCACCGCCTCCGGGGAGTCACGCAGGTGCAGAAAACTCGGTGGTTTGCGCTTCAAACACAGCGCCGACGAGCATCGCTGTGAATTCACCTCGGACCTCGTCGCCGACCGCCTTCCAGGACCTCCGAGCTCAAGAAAACCCCCGAGGTGAGATCCCCGACCTCCCCTCTACCGATCTATGCCATGAAATCCCAGTTTTAGGAAGAAAAGACGAAGATCCGAAGTTTTCCGGCGAGATCGCCGCCTTCCGCCGCCGGGCAGCGCCGCCCGCGCTCGGTCAGAGCGACGTGGCCGCTTGTGCGCCGTCTATTTTAAATCGCACGGTAGAATTTAAATCCCCGCGTACCGGTTCGACGTTATAATCTCAGCCGTCTGTTTTAAATCGGACGGTCCACGTCAGCCCCGCGTTATAAAGGCCGAGATTCTTACGCGCTACCCCCTGGGGACCTCGGAAAATACGAGCTAGCCCCGGAAACTTCAGATCTAGCCCCTCGAACTTCAGAAATTCATGTAAATTCAATTAAAAATCAGTTTTAGCCCCTTGACTTAATAAAAATTAGCAAAATCCCTGTGTTATGCATAGTTAGGCCCCTGGAAATTCTTAAAATAATATAATAGACCCTGTAGTGGGGTGAGTTTACCTTTTTAACCCTATGTGATATTAAATTTAGGAAATTGAATATGTAATTAAGATTTAAATTTAAAAGGGTGAGGCACACACATTGTAAATTCAAGTTTAAACTCTACTAACAATTGGAAAGCTTTAGAATGGGCTAAAAATAAATTTTATGCTGAAATGAAATCAGTTTGGGTGTGTTCATGTTTATTAGATCTAGAAACACATTTTTAGGCTAGGAAATAATTCTGAAAATTGGTAAAATAAATGTAAAATAGTTCACATCAGAGGAGAAGTTCAAAAATATATTATTTAATATTTTAGATCAGAACCTATTCTATTTAGATGCTGTGTCTTACTATTTTCATAATAAAGTTCACAATTAGGTATAGAAAATAAATCTTAAAATATAGGAAAATAGGTATGCATAACTAGAAAATGATAAATGAAATCTCCAAAATCTAAAGATTTCAGTCTAGGATTTGGTAGAGGATCTGAAAACCCATTTGGAGTAGGAAAATACCTTCCATGCATACTTGGTAGCTAAGATGTGTATCAATTGAATATAAGGAATTTGTTTTAGAAATTCATATATAGTGTGCAAACATAAATCTGAATACAAAAGTTAGAAATCATATGCACATGTTTAAAAGTGCATGTAAGCCCAAAATCAATACACATAGAGTAACCACAACACATAGAAATGTGAATGACTTTCATAAATGTGAATGTGTGGTTTGTATGAAGTGAAAGTGTGAACTATGTCTAATGGATTGTTGTTTTCTTTTGCTATGTGTGATGGTATGAGTAGAACCTGCTCCAGAGCAAGTTCTTCCTTTCCAAGATCAGGACTATCCATTCCCAGAGCAGCAGGAAGAAGGCAAGTGTCCTTGACCATTTTGATCCTATACTAGGATGTGTAGATAGAATTATTTGCATTGTCAATTGAAATATGAAACCCATGCTAGGAAGTTTCCCTAGAATTGCATTACCTTGTTTCCTTGTAGCTTGGGTTGGGATTTATTTTATCATGTCATTTATTCATATGCTTATGCTTAGCCATGCTTAGAATGGGATGATTGGGGTATGAGATCATCAGTTTATTTACCATACTCTTGAATGAGATGTTATGAGTTATGTAGAGGTAGGGATGAAGGCATGTTGGATGATTTGGTTGGTGCTGGGTGCACGAGACTCGGGTTTGTGTTTAGTACTTGCCTGGATCCTAAGGACCGGTTCATGGAGCATGTAACCTGGCTTTACCGTGCCAACCACATGCTGAGATGGGGCAGCTTGGCCAATTAATTAAGTGTATCCCCAGCGTAGTATGGGTGTGTTGGATGGTGCGGGGAGTGGGTGTCAGCTGGACTACCATATGAACCGCAAGGCTCAAGAGGGGGCCACTGCAGCGGGGTTGGAGCCTCTTGTATGCTGTTAGGGGTGAAACCTCAGTGGGCTCACGCTCATCGGGAATCCCTTTGTAAAGGCATTGTAGTGATCTCCTGGCTACACACCTGGGAAGTGTGAATGTGGTTCGTAGCCACTGGCATAATGGAGGTTCTTTTAGTCCACCCGGTAACGGGGGATGAAATCACTACATGTGGGTACAGTGGTGCAAACTCTGCAGAGTCAAAACTGTCATGACAGCCGTGCTCACGGTCAAGAGCGGCTTGGACTTATTCATGATTAGAGGATTTGTGGCTTTGGTAGTTGAGGATGTTAAGCGGGGAGCTTAACATTGGAATTTGAGGATTTGGTCATTTGATTATGATGATGGGTTGGGAGATTGGGACCATTTCACCTGTGTAGTAATGTAGGTGCTTAATTAAGCTAAGGTGGTAGGTGTTAATTGCGTAGTGCTTCAACCATGAGTTCAACCTCTCCTTGTTCTAGCCATGCATGACATAACTTTCCCACACTTGCTGAGTACCATCGGTACTCAAACTTGCATATTTGTTGGTTTATATTGCTGCTCAGGTCATGAGAATGATGTGATGTTTAATGATCAAGACTTCGGACCCGAAGAAGGTTTCTAGGTTCATGGAGTCCTCTGGGCAACACCTGTGACGGAGCCCACGAGAATAATATTCCACTGCTAGTTTATTTACATGTTATAAACTTATTAATCGTCCATCGAGACGTATGCTTTGTAAGACGTATTTATATTCGACACGTGGCTTGTAATAAATGATGCTTCACTATTTGTCATCACATGTATGAGAAAATAATCCTGGCATACATGCGATATTCACTCGGTTGTTCTTCGGAGAAACCGGGTGTGACAACATAGAAATGGGTAATGTACATAGAAATGGAGAGGGGAATGTAGAAATGGAAAAGGGGACATAGAAATGGTGTGAAATGGAGAAAATATAGATGAAATGAGCATTCCCAAATTTCCCCTATATTTCCCCCAAAATTTCCAAATTCCCCAATTCCACAAAAGGGGAATTTTCCCTGCATTTGGGGGAATTTAATCCCCAATGCTGCCGCACCAAATTAAGGGGAAAAGTTGGTTGAGTTCCAAATTGACTAGCACCCTTGGTTGAGTTCCAATTGGAGTAGGACTCCTCCCTTCTCCCCCTTACAAATACAACCCCAGCCCCCCCCCTTGGGCCGCAGCCCCTCCCCCTCCCCAAGTCGCTGACTTGGAGCCCACCCTCCAAGTCGCTGAGTTGGCCACCCCCCCCTGCCGGAGTTCGGTCACCGGTGAGCCCCCGCCAACGAGCCCCGTCACGCCTCGCCGTCGCCGGAAAAGAAGCCGACGATCTGTCCTACCCTAATCTTCCATAGAAAAATTCCCAGCTGCTGCCATTGCTAGGAGGAAGGCCCTGCCACCAAAAGGAAGTGAGGTAGGTCCCCATTACCCATCTTACGACGTCGCCGCTGTTTCTACGCATCTGTTTTCTTCACCTCCTTCGAGCAGAAACTTTTGCGTGTGGACAGACCGTGTTTTGGTCGATTTTTTGACGGTGAAATTGACCTAGATCTTGAGTCAAGATCATCACCACATCCACACTTGATCCCAGCACCCTTGTTCATCATAAAACCCCATGAAATCCCGTTAAAACATGCAAGAACACGTACAAACTGGTTTAATAAAACAGCACCATAGGATTTGCATTCATCTACCCCATTGCATCTGGAGTAAAGTTTGTGCATAATGATTGATTGCTGTAAATTTTGTATGTGCGTGGTCTTGAGTAGAAGGACAAGCTCAAGATGCCATCTACGAGGAACTACAGCACCAAGACATTGAGACGCTTGAGCAACAAGAACCACGGGAGCAAGGCAAGTGCCCCTTGACCATATTGATCCCATGTTTTGAAACTGTTTTGTTTGCGAAAACTAGTATGCTTGAGTAAACTTGATGGGACACCCTTTTATAAGAGTTTACTAGTTTTGTTAACCATCCTTGTCGCCGGGAAAGTTGATGAGTCGGGTATGGTCGTTTTTCCTTTTTGCTTCGCTTAATCTATAGGATACGGGAAGTTTAATTAAAACATGTTTAGCTACTGCACTCATATGAATAATGATGATGAGAACTTGATGATGTTAATGAGCATGGAATCGGGGAGATCTAGGCAAGCTTTGTTCGTGGATGTTGATGAATGAGATGGTGGTTTACTTGCCATAGATCTAAGGACGGGTTCATGCCAGCACATGCCAGGAAAACAGTGGCACCACAAGGGCAAATATGGGTGCGGCTTAGCTGGCTAATTAGGTGTGTTGCTAGCTTGTTATGGACCGTTGGATGGCGCGGGGAATGGGAGTCAAGACGGACTGCCCTGGGAACTTCATGGCACAAGAGGGGGCCCGTGGGTGTGAGAATGGTGATTCGAGCCTGCCGGTGAAACCTCAGTGGGTCCATACATCCTAGTAGCCCCTTTGTAAAGGCTATCTAGCAGCGGAAGTCTTTATTCTTAGTGCGGAAGCAATCTAAGCAGCAGTAGTGGCTCCATCTCTACTCCATCCCCACAGGCAAGGTTGAGGACAGATTACACGCCTAAGACTCCACTTGGTCTTCATAGTAATCTTCTCATGTAGCTGATGATGAAGTAATAATGCAAGTTTGAGTACAATGATGTACTCAGCAAGTGCGGGAAAATATGATATGTAGCTCTCAACAAGGAAGGCATAAAAAGGCTCATTGCAGAAAGCAAAGTTATTTCTCAAAACACGATAAAAACAGTAACTCAGCTTTAAGTGAATGTAATCCCAACATGTATTAAAATATCAACATACCTCCATTATGTTTCATCACAGTCCATGTCTCAACCAGACATTAATTAACTTTATTTTTTCTCACAAATACCTTCTCGTATTCGCTACCATCTCACGAATACCATCTCGTATTCGCTACCATCTCATCTCATAAACAATTTCCGTCTCACACCGAGACCAATCTCGTTGCCACGACTCAACAGTCATGCAACCAATCTTATCACCCGGACTCAACAGTCCCAAAAACCAAACCAAAACAAAACCATAACCAAAACCATAAAATCTCTTGGCCATACACCGACGGTTGTGTACTGGTATAATGGAGGTTCTTTCTAGTCGCCGACAGGTGATAAAATTACAAACTTGTGGGTAAAATGGTGCCACCTCTGCAGAGTGTAAAACTATCATGATAGCCGTGCTTTCGGTTACAAGCACCTCGCCAACTTCCGTGATTAGAGGCAAAACTTGGAATGTTTATTCGGTATGGTTATGGTATGGTCATTGGGATTGGTTTTGGGACTGTTTTGAGTCATAACAATGAGTTTGGTTTCGGTTATATGAATATGAGATGGTTATGAATATTTATGAGCATGAGATGAACTTGAGAAAGATTAATGGCTGGTTGAGACTTGATAAATGTTGAATTTTGGTGAAGGAATATTGCTATTTTACTTGGTTATATTGGGATTTAATTCACCTAGAAATAGTTGCTGTTTTTACCATGTTTATGAAATAAAACTTGCTTGCTGCAATGAGCCTTTTTATTGCCTATCTTGTTGTAAGCTACATGTCATACTTTTCCCCCACTTGCAGAGTACAACATGTACTCACCCTTGCATTACCACATAAAAATCAGATACAAGAGATGAGTACTTCGAGGACCATGTGGAGTACTAGGCGTGCGAACTACCGTCAACATGCCGTGGAGTTGAAGTTGGAGCCTGCTGTTTAGTTATTTCCGCTGTCGTTTAGAGACTTCCGCTGCAAGAATAAGTTAGAGATTCATGAGTGACACATTGAGTCATTGTAATAAAGTACTTAAACACTATTTATTCATGGTTATATTCTGAATTCAGTTTGTGGATTACATGTATATGGGTGATGAACATCCAGGGCACACATATGCATTCACTTGGTTCTATTTTCGGAACCGGGTGTCACAAAACGACAGAGGAAAATGACTAAAACAGCAGGCTTCAACTTCAATTCCACATGCATGTTGACGGTAGCGCGCACGCCTAGTACTCCGCATGTTACTCGAAGTACTCTTCTCCTATAACTGATGTATATGCGGGACTGCAAGGGTGAGTACATGTCGTACTCAGCAAGTGCGGGAAAAGTATGACATGTAGCTTACAACAAGATAGGGAATAAAGAGGTTCATTGCAGCAAGTAAGTTTTATTTAAAAAACATGTTAAAAACAATAACTATCTCTAGGTTAGTTCAATCCCAACATAACCAAGTAATTATCAACATTCCTTCATCATAATTCACCATTTATCAAGCCTCAACCAGCCAATACTCTTTCTCAAGTTCACCTCATACTCATAATTATTCATGATAACACATATTCATATAATCGAATCCAATCTCATGTTCATGACCACAACCAGTCCCAAAACCAATCCCAATGACCATACCATAACCGTACTGAATAACCGTCCCAAGTTTTCCTCTAATCATGGAAGTTGGCCAGGTGCTTGTAACCAGAAGCACGGCTATCATGAAAGTTTTATGCTCTGCAGAGGTGGCACCACTTTACCCACAAGTTCGTGATTTCGTCACCCGTTGGCGACTAGAAAGAACCTCCATTATACCAGTACACAACCGTCGGTGTATGGCCAAGAGATCACAAAATAGCCTTTACAAAGGGGCTACTAGGATGTACAGACCCACTGAGGTTTCACCGGCAGGCTCGAATCTCCATTCTCCCAACCCACGGGCCCCCTCTTATGACATGCAGTTCCCAGGGCAGTCCTTGTAAGGGCCTAAGTTTTTGCACACATCCAAAGTGTTCATCACACCACACACACCTCATTTGAGGAAAACTTATGAATACATTTGAAGAGCAAGTAACCACAATCAATATGATCATTAGAGGATGAACTCACAAAATGCAAAAGTGGTATTTCCCACATGCATCATATAGGTGCTGAGCATATGGAGAACTCCTACACTTTGCTAGGAATGCTCATGCCAAAATTCACCCAAATCCAAAACCTTTTTGAGGTATTTTTGGGTATAACTAGAAAGGGGCTAGTTTGAACTCAAATTCAAATTCAAACTCCTTTTACCCCATGAATTCATAAGTGGGATTCATATTCACACTCAGCACATTTTTGTGAGCTCACACACCAATTTTCACTCCATTTGGAGTTGATCTTGACATGATCTAACTTTAGCAAATTAAAATTCAATTTGAATTTCAAACTGCATATGTGCTGAAAATATATTCAAACACTTCACACTTTGAATTCTATCAAGTTCAAATGGGAATTTGGTAGATAATTCAAATTTCAAAGGGTACTAGTGGAACTACTGTTTAGAGCAGTGGGAGAAAGTTAATTTCAGAGGTTAAAATGGAAGTGGGGCCCACCTGTCAGCCTCACCAGCAATTCAACCGACTGAAGAACAGAACACTTGGTTTCTTGTGCTGTAGCTGAGCGCGCCACCGAGCGGGCGATCAGCGCCAGCTCCTGCTTCGTTGCCCCGCTCTGGAGACCATCTGCCCGGCGTCTTATCCCTCCTCGACGTGCTCTGTTTGTTCACAACCCGAAACCATAGTGCGTTCGTCCTCTCTCACGCCAAGCTCAACCGAAAGCGTGCCGCCCTCTCGGTTCCGCTTGCGAGCAGGCCGATCAATCACGAACAGAGCCTTCCCATTAGCAAAATGGCGTCGTGGGCTTATGAGCAACATCCTCGACGTTTTGTTGTCCCGTGACCGAACGCCCTCGAGCTAACCGAGCGTTTTTCCGGCGACCCGAGCGTTGCCACCATTCGGTGCTCCCGCGGACAGCTCGGCACAGCCATCCTCGCATCCACTTATCTACACAAGAAAGGTGCATCACTGTGTGTATAAGGTGTAGCCGAAAGCCGTTTGGCATATGATCAACCATAGGTCGAGAATTTCCAAATATACCGAAAGCTAGTTCATATGGGCCGAGCTCACCTTAGACTGAAATTCGGATTCCACGCACTCTTGTTAGTTGATCCTGTTGGCCAGTAGGTTCTACACATGCTAGCTCACACGCTCGAGGAAGAATAAAGGGAAACTGTTGAGGATCAGCCGTGATATGGCCGTTTTCCTCACTGCCGATGCAAAGTACCTCGGCTCACCGTCGAGAGTATGGTTGCCGGCGTTTCTAGCTTCCAAAAGGTCTCGTTTCATTTTCCTCGTGCTCCATGGATGCTCTCCGAGCAATTTCCGATCGATTTGGTGCCATGTGGTGCAAGACCGACCTCACCGGAACCCTAGGTTCCGCTGTCACCGGTGCACACATGTTTCCGGTGGTCGCCGGCGGTCGGCGAGCCCACAGATGAGTTCACGAGGTCGGAAAACGGGGAGGCGGTGAGTTTTGGGCCAAGGGGTGGCTGGGAACTCGGTTCCGGCAAGGCTCGCCGGGGGACTCTGTTGGCGCGAGGTTGAAGAATATCCGCGTCGTGAGGCCCACCGGCAGAAGTTTAAACTTTTCCCCGATTCAGATTTAGTTCAACTTCAAACGCACATAACTTTGGCTAGGAAACTCCAAATCGAGTGAATCCAATTTTGTTCGATTCAGCTCCCTGAGTACTTTCCAAAAAATCAAGTTTCACTTTATGAAAATCCTTATTTCTCCAGAATTCATTCTTCAAAATTTAAACTGTTTAGAATTTTAACTGGAGAACCCTTTGGAGAAAAATTTTGAATTTGGCTAGAATGGTCACCAAAATATCCCTGAGCTACCTTAAAAATTTCAGATCCATTTGAGCTCATTTGATCCACCTAATGGTGTGATTAATAAAACTGTCCCAGAGAAAATGGAAAATGTCCAGAAACATTTTCAGAATTTCCCTGAAATTGTTTAGCTCATATCTTTAGCTAGGAACCTTCACATTAAGTGAAACCAATTCCATTAGAACCCTCTGAAATCTAGTTTTCATAAAGTCATCGCTTGCTCCATGAAAATCTCTAGAACACCCAAAGAGCTCCAATTAAGGCCAAGTACACAATTATTTGTGGAGAGTTCAAATGAGATTTGCTGCAAACGAAACTTGGCCAAGTCTCTGTTTAGGTTGCATCCAAACCACAGTAAAAATTTCAGAGTCATTGTGCCTTTCTAGCAAGACTTATAGTCTTCACAAATTCAACTTCAATTCAAATGCATTTAAATAGATACATATATGTATTTATCTCATGTAGTCACTAAGGTTGAGGAGGAGCCCGAAGTCTTAGACTTCATCACTCCAGAGGAACAGCTAGCCTACGACCAACAGCAGCAAGGCAAGCTCCGGTTTGCATTAGCCTTTTATTAAGTTTTACTGTTTTGAGAACTTACTTTGAGCACCCACTTCAATTTTGCATTAGAGTCTTGTTTAAAAACCCAAATGCATAGCCAAGAATACCCTGGGTTGGGCTTAGGTTTGTAAACCTCGATTAGTTACTGCAATTCTAAGATAGTGTAGGATTCGGTACAAGTCGAGTAGTTGGAACTGCTAGTGAGAATAGGCTAGAGGCACACTACTCGGGTAAAGGTAGCAAAGGAAACACATGGCGAGAAAAATGAGAATGAGCGGAGAGTAAGGGCAGCAGGACGTTGGGGCCTGGGTGCCATAGCTCCGCTTGTGTCGATTGAGGACCGAGCCGTGTGCGGGCCTGTTGAACAAGCTAGAACAGTACCGAAGACCTACCGGATATATGGGAATGGGAAACCGATGTAACTCGGGTAGCTGGGTGTTGAGGCATTGCTGGTCGTACAGAGGTTAGGTTGAGAGCTTGAGGTGTAAATCGGCTGGCGGCACTGCGGATGTGCGCACAGAGACCTCTTGCTTGGGACGATTGGACCGGCTCAACATTTGCTGACGGGTGAAAGATGGTAGCGTACGATGTCCGTGATGGTTGCTGTAGGCAACATCTAGTATGAGCGTACGTGACGGGTTATTCGGGTAGCCCTGTAGGTGTAAATCAATTATAATCGCCGTCCCTCGCGGTCAGTGAGTACCACTTGTTCACTGTACCGTGACGTGGAAAGAACAGGCTAGAGTCACATAAAAGTTGCAGTTTGAAAGCTATACCTTGATTGCTAATGACTTGCTGTAGTTTAGAGCTAATTAAAGTTCTTTTCAACCTTGGGCAAAGTACATGAGAGAAATGCGTTTCTTGTTTGATTGCGGCTCTCTCATGTGCCTTAGCGTGAGGTTCTCCACAACTTGCTGCTAAACTTGAAAGTAAGGTTCAAATAATTAGGCGAGTCCTTTGTAACTTATTTGCCTCATGTACCCTGTAATCCCTCATGTAGAAGTTTCATGTATAGGAGAGACGGATCAGACTTGCTGAGCCATCGTGCTCACAACTTGTGTTTGAAGCTTTTGCAAGGTGTTATGAGGAAGGGACTCCCGAGGAGAAGACGGAACCCCAAGAGGGAAACCCCGTCGGGTGGGAGTCGTGCACACAGCCGTGTTATTGTGCGTGTGTGCTAGCGGGGACATGTTCACGGGCTGAACGTGAACTCGATGCGTAGTCTATGCCCGTGAGTGTAGACTGAACATATTTTGTTGTAAAAATGTTCATAAACTTGTTTATGTAATAAAACTTTGCTTCCGCTTTGCACCATTTGATGTGTGTTATCCGGTGCTGTGCAACGTAGCACCCCTCAGCGTGATCCTGGCTCGACGAGGCCGTGGGACCCTCGCAGCGTGGTATCAGAGCTCGCTTGAGGTTTAACGCACTAGAAAGGTCATTTTTTTCAAAAACTCGGTGAGGAACAAGTTAGTAGCACATATAAGGATGTTATTGGTGTATAGAAAGTGGCAAATGTAACCTATGTGTTTATGTCGGAAAATCATGCATCTCGGGACGTCATATGTCTTGGGGGGTGCATGTAAGCGCTGTCCACCAGTGCGCACAAGCTGAAGGCTGGAGCCTCACGGGTGGCAGGTAACACGGGTCCGCTTTAATATCCTCTATGACTCTTCATGTCGTTTGGGGTATTCAAGAAACCCCCTTCGCTGGCATGCTATGGGCAAGTTTGGGAGACCCCGTCACGTGGTTAGTAACATGAACACGTAGCTCAAGGCGTGTTTGGCTTGAGAACAACCGTGCGAGTGATAACGGACGGTTGTATGAACTGTATTGGGACCAAGTTCGGTGTGCAGCCGGGCCTGACGATTGAGTGGTTTATCGGCAGGTAGTCTGACCACGAATCGGTAGACGAGTAGCATCCGTGTGCGAGAGACGTTTAGTGCCACTGAACTAACGAAGCCGGCTAAGTCCGGTATAGGTTTTTCCTTTTGAGGAACGTAGTACCGACATGAGCTGGTGACGCTTTGATGTCACACCCCACTAGATGGTCTACATCATTGTAAAACCTGAAGGTTTTTATCTAGAGCACTAAAACTTTGATGTAACTTTTCTCTTTAACCAGGAAGTTCAAAGTAAATTAATTTTCAACTTATAGGATACTAAGGACAGAGTCTTCTGTTTTCAGCTGAAATAAGGCTGAAGTTAAACAGAGGTTAGAGGTTGAGTTATTTCGAGGTTGGGGTCATATGATACATTTATGGAAAGCTGTAGAAGATCTTTCCAACTTTTCTGTTGATGTCCAGAGGTGTTTCATCCTTTAACCAGTCAAAAAATGCAGTAGAGTTGAAACTGTCCAGAAAACAGGGCAGAATAAACACTCTCTGTAACTCTCTGTATATTGAGCATAACTTCCTGCACAAAAATCTAAAAATAGAAAATGAGGTAGTTAGGAAAATTTTCATGAGATAGGTTACAACTTTGTAACAGAAAGTTTTGTCAAATTTGGTGTAGAATTAACTGGAATTCTTGGATCAAATCAGTACCTCAAGCAGGAAGGTGCTGTCCAATTTTTCCCAGAAATTCTGTCAAATTTGACATCTCATATCTTTTGAACCAGGACAGATCTTAGGCCAAGTAAATACTTTCTAGAAATCTATTGAATTTAACTTTAACTTTGATGTTGAGCTCCAGAATTGGTTTTGCTTTTAGCATGATCTAAATCAGGTTGAAATGGAAACTAGTCAGGGCTGTTAATTTGGGCAGCAGACCAGCAGTCAAATTTGTGTAATTTGAATTGTGTTTCCTGGTTTCATGAGTTCAATGACATGTTTTAATTTTATAACTCAACAACTTACTGTTGAAATGAATATTTGACCTTTTATAAATATGTTTCTACAGATGACAGCGGATAGACAATTGGAGAACGGGTGGGTGGTATCCCACTGTTCTCACCACAGCGGTTATCTGGAAGTGTTGAAGCAAATGCTTCAATATTTTGGGTATGTTGAGACGCCACAGTATCTTTCCAAGGAAGAAGGCGAGGAGGGGAACAAGACGTGGACAATCCATGTCGAAGTTCCGGCAGGAACCACGCCACCCGGTTGGGCACCGTTCACCGTCACGGTGAGAGGTAGACAGCCGGGGGAAATGTGGCAAGTGGCAGCCTGCGACACCATGTCGCGTTTCTGCCAACTACACGTGAGAGCTATGAAGGGTACTCCATACGCGCTGGTCCCGGTGGAGGGGTGAGCTAATCACATGTGGAGAGAAAGGTACTTGGAGGCAACAGATCCAGGTTGCCCAAGGTACAACCTTGTGGAGGCGAACCTCAGCATCCAGTTCAGAGCAGGGAAGACCGTCATGGACAGTCAAGCTGTCCATACAGATTGTCTTGCCGTGAAGCTCAAGGAGAGCACCATCCATGGAGACCATTTCAAGAGTGCTCACAGCGCACTCTGCAATGTTCTCCTTCCGACGATAAAGCGACTGAACGAACAACATAATCAGCTGCATCGTCTGAAGGAGGCAAAGAAGAAAAGCCGCGTCGACATCACGGCTTTACAACAGAAAGTGCAGGTCTTGACCCAGAAAAATGAGGTCCTCACTCAAGAGCGTGATGATGCTATTGAGGAGGGGCAAGGCTGGGAAGAGGACTACAATCAGGCCATGGACGAGGTGCATGCGTTGCAGGATCTCGTACCTCCGGTAATGGGCCTACCGATGGTAGGTGCCGTATCTGTGGTTTTCGGTATCCCAGTGATGGGGGAACCTGAACCAGAAGAGGAGGTCATGGACCCAGAGCCACCAGAAGAGGTAGCGGAGGAGGACGACCGCCAGGAGGTCGAGTTCTACTCCGAGTAGTGAGTTACCGTTGCCAAGTGGGACAGCGAGGGTAGCGTAAAAAAAACTTTTGTAATCGGTGACATGTCGTATAGACAGTAGTATATGTATAGGTAGTGACGACATGAGCACGACTTCTCGGAGACCTGAGAATAATGTATCTTGTATAAAGTTTAATGCTTTATCAATATATGTGAATGTTGTGCAAGTTATTCATGTGTCTCTTCATTACCTACTGTTTCATATGGAATTTTAAGTATGGCATGTGCTGATCGCTTCTGTTTTGAATTTCAGAATGACTCGTACTCATGCCAACCCAGACGTTGGGGGTTCTAGTTAGGGGGAGACGCTTCCCAACAGCCTCCCGAGGATTCCTCGGGACAACAACAGCAGCAACAACAACAACTGCCACCGCCAACGGTTACATTGGCCGACATCGTTGCGGCGATGGCAGGTTCTCATCAGCAGCACACGGAGTTGCTGCAGACGCTTATTGCAAATACGTCTCGACCATAGAGGCGTCAAGATCGCGAGGAACACCAACGAAGCTCCTACTCCGACTTTCTGGCTACTCATCCCCCGGTAGTCTCAAGGGCGGATGAATCCCTCGATGCAGACAACTGGCTCCGCACGATGGAGATGAAGTTCGGGCTGCTCCAAGTGAGTGAGAAGCACAAGACTCAGTTCGCGGTCCAACAACTTCAAGGGTCCGCGATCGCTTGGTGGGTGAACTACTGTGCCTCGCAACCCACCGAGCGAGTTATGACCTGGGCGGAATTCCGGGCGGCCTTCAGGGCCTATCACATACCGCTGGGTCTTATGAAGAGGAAGACACGGGAGTCCCTTCGCCTGCAGCAAGGAAGCAGGAACGCGCTGGAATACTTCAGGGCGTTCAATGATCTTGCACTCTACGCTTCTTATCACGCCGATACCAATGAGAAGCGGCGGGATCATTTTTACCAGGGGATTAATCCGCTCCTGATGGACAAGCTGGCAATGTTCAATTGCGGCAGCCTCAATGATATCATTGATGCTGTGATTGTTCAGGAGGACTCCGGCAAGGAGTTAGCGGCGGCGGAGAGGAAGCGAAGTGTGCCGCAGAGCAGCAGAGAAGGAGGTGGTCCTTCTCAAAAATACCGGATGGTAAATCGCTCACCATCGGGTCAACGCTGGCAGCCACCACAGAGGCCGATGCCGTTTCGCAGTCGGCCATATTCTCCACCAGCGTTCAGGCTGGCACTACCAGCATCACCTCCGCAACAACAACAGCAGCAGCGGGCAATGACGTGTGCATTTGCACCTCAGCAGCGCATGCCGGGATTTTGTCCCCCAAGCACAGGCCAGACAGCCGCCACATGCTTCAAATGCGGTCGTCCAGGACACTTCACCAACAACTGTCCTGAGACGCAAGGCGGTGGAGTGGCACCCAACCTTCCGGGGAGGAATCAGCCCCGGAACCCTACTAATGCGTGGTGGGCAAATCCTAAGCCCCGCACTGTCCACCAACTCGCCATAGAGGACGTGCCGAAGGGAGAGCCAATCCTTGCGGGTATGTTCCAACTCCACCAACATACCTCCATAGTGTTATTTGATTCAGGCGCCACACATAATTTTATTAGACAACCTTTTATTGTACCGAAAGTCCACATTTGATTTGTTCACCGGATGGGAAGATTTCAGCAAGCATGATGGTTTCCAAAGTACCATTATGCTTAACTGGTAGAGTATACCCCACGTCTCTCATAGATTTAGAAAGACAAAAGGTCGATGTCATCTTAGGGATGTCGTGGCTAACCCGCCACGGCGCTGTTTTAGACACCGTCCTTCGAGTCGTGCATCTACACTCAAAAATGCACGAGTCACATTCCTTATTTCTGAACCGTCCAGAAATAAAACTTCCAAGTGTATACCAATCCACCACCATCAGATTGGAAGACATTCCAGTAGTCCGCGAGTTCCCTGACGTGTTCCCGGATGATTTACCAAGGATGCCGCCCGACCGAGAGGTGGAGTTCAAGATTGAACTTTGTCACACCCGGTTTCTCCGAAGAACAACCGAGTGAATATCACATGTATGCCAGGATCATTTTCTCATTCATGTGATGACAAATAGTGAAGCATCATTTATTACAAGCCAGGTATCGAATATAAATAAGTCTTACATAGCATATGTCTCGATGGACGATAATAAGTTCATAACATGTAAATAAAATAGCAGCGGAAATATTATTCTTGTGGGCTCCGTCACAGGCGTTGCCCGGGGGACTCCATGAACCTAGAATCCTTCTTCGGGTCCGAAGTCTTGGTCATTGAACTCCACATCATCCCCTTGACCTGAGCAGCAATTTAAACCACAAATATGCAAGTTTGAGTACCGTTGGTACTCAGCAAGTGTGGGAAAGTTATGTCATGCATGGCTAGAGCAAGGAGAGGTTGAACTCATGGTTAAAGCACTACGCAATTAATATCTATCACCTTAGCTTATTAAGCACCTACATTACTACATAGGTGAAATGGTCCCAATCTCCCAACCCATCATCATAATCAAATGACCATAACCTCAAATTCCAATGTTAAGCTCCCCGCTTAACATCCTCAACTTCCAAAGCCATCAATCCTCTAATCATGAATAAGTCCAAGCTGCTCTTGACCGTGAGCACGGCTGTCATGACAGTTTTGACTCTGCAGAGTTTGCACCACTGTACCCACATGTAGTGATTTCATCCCCCGTTGCCGGGTGGACTAAAAGAACCTCCATTATGCCAGTGGTCGCGAACCGCATTCATGCTTCCCAGGTGTGTAGCCAGGAGATCACTACGAAGCCTTTACAAAGGGATTCCCGACGAGCATGGGCCCACTGAGGTTTCACCCCTAACAGCATACAAGAGGCTCCAACCCCGCTGCAGTGGCCCCCTCTTGAGCCTTGCGGTTCGTATGGTAGTCCAGCTAACACCTATTCCCCACACCATCCAACACACCCATACTACGCCGGGGATACACCTAATTAATTTGCCAAGCTGCCCCATCTCAGCATGTGGTTGGCACTGTAAAGCTAGGTTACATGCTCCATGAACCGGTCCTTAGGATCCAGGCAAGTACTAAACACAAACCCGAGTCTCGTGCACCCAGCACCAACCAAATCATCCAACTTGCCTTGATCCCTACCTCTACATAACTCATAATATCTCATTCAAGAGTAAGGTAAACAAATTGATGATCTCATATCCCACTTATCCCATTCTAAGCATGGCTAAGCATAGGTAATATGAATGAATGACATAATAAAATAAATCCCAACACAAGCTACAAGGAAAAAGGTAATGCAATCCTACGGAAACTTCCTAGCATGGGTGTCATATTTCAATTGACAATGCAAATAATTCTATCTAAACATCCTAGTATAGGATCAAGGTGGTCAAGGACACTTGCCTTCTTCCTGCTGCTCTTGGAATGGAAAGTCTTGTTCTTGGAAGGGAAGAACTTGCTCTGGAGCAGGTTCTACTCATACCATCACACATAGCAAAAGAAAACAACAATCCATAAGACATAGTTCACACTTTCACTTCATACAAACCAAACATTCACACCTATGAAAGTCATTCACACTTCTAAGGATTGTGGTTACTCTATGTGTGGTGATTTTTGACCTACATGCACTTTTAAACATATGTATATTACTTCTAACTTTTGTATTCAGATTTCTGTTTGTACCTTATATATAAATTCCCAATTTAAACAAATTCTTTAATACCCTCTTTAGCTACCAAGAGTGCATGCAAGGTAATTTCCTTCTCCAAATGGTTTTCAGACCTCCTACCAATCCTAAACTGAATTCTTTAGATTTTGGAAACTTCATTTATCATTTTCTAGTTATTCACACTTAGCTTGCTATATTTCCAGATTTATTTCCTATGCCTAAATTTGAACTTTATTAGGAAAATAGTAAGACACCTCATCTAAACAGAATAGGTTCTGATCTAAAATATTAAATAATATATTTTTGAACTTCTCCTCTGATGTGAACTAATTTAAATTTATTTTATCAATTTTCAGAATTATTTCCTAGCCTAAAAATGTGTCCCTATAACTAATAAATGTGAACAATCAATTAGACAGATCCATTTCAGCTAAAAACCTATTTTTATCTTACTCCAAAGTTTTCCAAGTGCTAGGAAAGTTTAAATTTGAATTTACAATGTGTTTGTCCCATCTTTTAAATTTTAAATACTACTTGACATATCCGAACTCCTAAATTTAATATCACATAGGGTTAAAAAGGTAAACTCACCCCACTACAGGGTCTATTATATTATTTTAAGAATTTCCAGGGGCCTAACTGTGCATAACAGAGGGGTTTTGCTAATTTTTATTAAGTCCAGGGGCTAAAACTGATTTTTAATTGAATTTACATGAATTTCTGAAGTTCCAGGGGCTAGATCAGAAGTTTCCGGGGCTAGCTCGTATTTTCCGAGATCCCTAGGGGGTAGCCCGTAAGAATCCCGGCCTTTATAACGCGGGGCTGACGTGGACCGTCTGATTTGAAACAGATGGCTGAGATTATAACGTCGAACCGGTACGCGGGGATTTAAATTCTACCGTGCGATTTAAAATAGACGGCGCACAAGCGGCCACGTCGCTCTGATCGAGCGCAGGCGGCGCTGCCCGGCGGCGCGCGGCGGCGGGAGGCGGCGATCTCGCCGGAGAGCTTCGGATCTTCGTCAATTCTTCCTAAAACTGGGATTTCATGGCATAGATCGGTAGAGGGGAGGTCGGGGATCTCACCTCGGGGGTTTTCTTGAGCTCGGAGGTCCTGGAAGGCGGTCGGCGACGAGGTCCGAGCTGGAACAGCGGCGAGGCTCGTCTGAGCTGTGTATAGGGTGAAATCTACCGAGTTTTCTGCTCCTGCGTGATTCCCCGGAGGCGGTGGATCAAGATCAGCGCGTTAGATCAGAAATCCCGAGCGAACATCGAGCGAAATTGGCCGGAAAAACTCGGGTTCTCACCGGAAGGAAAAACGGCTGATCGTGGGTGAAAATTGGGACGATGCCGGGGTTTATATAGCCGGGGAAGGGCGGCGGGTTTGTTTAGATCGAGTTTGAGTCTTCTGGGAACGAGAGTCGGGCTGAGGGACGCAGAAATCCGGGTCGGTTACGATCGCGCGCGCGCGGAAGAGTCCGGGGTCGGCGTGAGTGGGAGGTCGGGGATGACAGGCGGGCCCCGCATGTCAGTGAGAGGGAAGCGGGCTCGCTGCTTCGGGCTGGCGCGGGGGTGAGGTGGGCCGGCTGGTGGGTTTCGGCCCACTGGCCGGGGAGGTTTGTTTTTTTTCTTTTTCTTTTTCTTTTCTGTTTTGAGTTTAATTTGAATTCCAATTTGAATTTAAATTCTCCTCTTAACAGGTTTTGGGGTGTTACAGCTTACCCCCCTTAAAAGAAATCTCGTCCTCGAGATTGGTGGTTCTAAGAAAACAATTCTGGAAACTGTGCCTTAAGCTCGTCTTCTCGCTCCCATGTGGCTTCCTCTTCCGAGTGATGCTTCCACTGCACCTTGCACATCCGGATTCTTTTATTTCTTGTGAGGCGTTCCGTTGTCTCCAAAATCTTGGATGGTTGCTCGGCATAAGACAGATCCTCAGCTACGTCAACCTCATTCATGGGTAACACCTCTTCAGGTGTTCTCAGACATTTCTTGAGCTGTGACACATGGAATACGTCATGCACATCCGATAGGCGAGCCGGTAATTCTAGTTGATACGCCACTTCGCCATTCCTCTCAAGAACTTGAAAGGGTCTGATGTATCGAGGTGATAACTTCCCTTTCACCTTGAACCGACGAAGTCCTCGGATAGGGGACACCATGAGATAGACATAGTCCCCCACGTTGAAAACGAGCTCTCTTCTTCGTACATCGACATAGCTCTTTTGTCGTGTCTGTGCTATCCTCAAGTTGTTGCGAATTTTCCTCACTTTCGCCTCGGCTTCTTGTAGTACTTCGGGTCCAAACACTTTGCTTTCCCCCGTTTGGTTCCAAAATAGTGGAGTTCTACACTTCCTCCCGTATAAAGTTTCAAACGGTGACATCTTCATACTAGCCTGATAGCTGTTGTTATAGGAGAACTCCACATACGGTAAGTTCTTATCCCAACTCCGATTGTTTTTGAGTGCACACGCTCTCAGCATATCCTCAAGGATCTGATTGGTTCTTTCCGTCTGCCCGTCAGTTTGGGGATGATAGCCAGAGCTAAAATTCAGATGGGTTCCCACGGTTTCATGCAACTTCTGCCAGAACCTTGAGGTGAACGGTGTCCCTCGATCCGACACTATCTTCTTGGGCACTCCATGGTAACACACGATCCTTGACATGTACAACTCCGCCAATTTGGATCCGCTGTAGCTTTCCTTCACGGGGATGAAATGATCTACCTTGGTTAGCCTGTCGATGATGACCCATATCGAATCATATCCTGATTGGGTCCTAGGCAATCCCACTATGAAATCCATACCTATTTCTTCCCATTTCCATTCAGGCACTTTGAGTGGTTGCAATAATCCCGCGGGTCGTTGATGTTCCGCTTTCACCAACTGACATGTGTCACATAGGGCAACATGTTCCGCGACATCTCGCTTCATGCCATACCACCAATACCTGCTCTTGAGGTCCTGGTACATCTTCGTACTCCCAGGATGAATGGAATAGTCAGAATCGTGAGCCTCCTTCAAAATCAATTCACGGATCTCCTTTATTTCAGGCACACAGATTCTTTTCTCGTGCCACACCGTACCTTGTTCATCCTCTCTGAAACCAGGGCCTTTATTTTCCTTGATGAGTTGTCGGATTTCTTGTATCTTCTCGTCATTCTTTTGACCATCGCATATGTCTTGCTCTAGTGTGGAGTCCACTTCCATAGAGATGGCTTCACCACTATTCACCAGGCATAGATTTAGTCTTATAACATCGTCCTTCAATTCTGCAGGCATGTCCTTCAAGCTCAACCTATTGACCTGCACTTTCCGGCTTAAAGCATCCACCATGACTTTCGCTTTCCGAGGATGATAGTTGATTCCCACATCAAAGTCGTTAATTAGCTCTATCCATCTCCTTTGTCTAAGGTTGAGATCTTGCTCTGTGAAAATGTATTTTAAACTCTTATGATCCGTATATATTTCTGTCCTCTTCCCCATCAAGTAGTGCCGCCAAATTTTCAATGCGTGTACCACTGCGGCTAGTTCTAGGTCATGTGTAGGACAGTTCTCGTGTTTCCGGAGCTGCCGGGACGCATAAGCCACGACATGCCCTTCTTGCATGAGAACACATCCCAACCCATTTCCAGAGGCATCGCAGTACACCGAAAAGTTCTTCTGCATATCTGGCATAACTAGCACTGGGGCTGTTTTCAATCTTTTCTTTAGCTCCTGAAAACTCGTCTCGCACTGCGGCTTCCATGTGAATGTGATTCCCTTCTCCAACAATTTGGTGAGGGGTCTCGAGATCTTGGAGAATCTCTCAATGAACCGTCGATAGTATCCAGCCAATCCCAAGAAGCTTCAAACGTCCCCGACATTCTCAGGGGTCTTCCACTTCTGTATATCCTTGATCTTGGCGAGATCTACGGAGATTCCTCCCTCCGAGATTATATGTCCTAAGAAGGGAACTCTCTTCAGCCAAAACTCACACTTGCTCAACTTGGCATATAGTTGGTGTTCTCTCGACTTCTGCAACACCAACCTTAGATGTTTCTCATGTTCCTCTTCATCTTTGGAGAAGACGAGAATGTCATCTATGAAAACCACCACAAATTTGTCCAGATATTCCATGAATACCTTGTTCATGAGATACATGAAGTATGCCGGGGCATTAGTTAGCCCGAAAGGCATGACGGTGTATTCATACAGTCCGTACCGAGATACGAAAGCTGTCTTTGGAATATCGGTTTGCCTTATCTTAAGTTGGTGGTATCCCGACCTGAGATCAATTTTTGAGAACACACAAGCTCCCCTCAACTGATCAAACAAGTCTTCAATGCGGGGTAATGGGTACTTGTTCTTGATGGTTACTTCATTCAAGGCACGGTAGTCTACGAATAACCTTTGGGTTCCGTCCTTCTTCGGCACAAATATCACTGGAGCTCCCCATGGTGAGGAACTAGGATGAATATACCCCTTCTCCGTCAATTCTCTTAAATGATCCTTGAGTTCTCCCAGCTGCTTGGAGTCCATCCGATAAGGTCTCTTGTATATCGGAGCTGTTCTAGGCACTAGCTCAATCGCGAATTCCACTTCACGATCGGGAGGCATACCTGGCAACTCCTCCGGAAAAACGTCGGGGTATTCCCTGATAATCCTGATCTCCTCCACTTTCACCTCAACTTGATTTAATTTAATGTCCCACCTAGGCTCTTGTATTGTTATGAACTTTACTCTTGTGCCACTAGGGTGAGTTAGTTCCACCGTTCTGGTCGAACAATGGATGATTCCCTTATGTTTGGTCAACCGATCCATACCCAAAATAATATCTATCCCTTGTGAATCTATCACTATGAGGTTAGCAGTAAATACTACCCCATTAATGTCTAGGTTCACCTTGGGACACACTTGTCTTGTCCTTATTTCTCCACCTGGAGAGTTTACTGCTAGCACATGGTTCATTTGTGTTGTTGCTAGGTCATGCTTCTTAACAAACCCTTGGGCAATGAACGAGTGGGTAGCACCAGAATCAAACGGCAGGGTTGCAATGTGTAAATTGGCAGGAAACTTACCAACTACCACGTCGGGTGCCTCTTGCACTTCTTCCATGGTCACGTGGTTCACCCGTCCTCGCATCACATTCTTCTGTTGTGGCTGCACGGGCTTCTTCTTTGGGCACTTATGGGCGTAGTGCCCCACTTCACCACAGTTAAAGCATTGCACCCCAACCTTAGGTGCCTGGCCTTTGTTGTCTTGGGGTTGGTTTGGGGGTCCTTGTACTGCTGGTCGAGGTTGATATGTAGGGCGAGGCTGCTGTCCAAACTGACGCTGTGGTGGTGCTGGCGCTGCCGGAGGCCTGAAATTCGGGTTGTACCCTCTCGGTGCTGAGTAGGGTACCGCAGCACGGCTCGTCTGCCCTGCGGGTTGCTGCATCAGACGTGGGCGGGTGTTGCTACCCGAGGCATGGTGTGACCACCCGGCCTTCCTCTTGTTTTCATTTTCCAAGGCCTTCAGCTTCCTTTCTACAACAAATTCTCTGTCCACCATCTTTTGGAAGCTTTCATACTCGTTGGGGGACATTGCACACTGCATTTCTGCGGTAAGTCCTTCCACGAAACAATCCTATTTCTGCTCATCAGTCTCTATGTCCCGTGGGGAATAACGGGAGAGTTGAGTGAATTTAGTGAGGTATTCCCTCACGGTCATGTTTCCTTGCTGCAATCCCAAGAACTCCTTCTTCTTGTTTTTGAGCTCACCCCTGGGTATGTAATGGTTGCGGAAGCTACGCTTGAACTCTTCCCAAGTGATATTCTCAGGGTCATGATGGGCGGCCACGTAAGCGGTCCACCATTCAGCAGCAGGTCCATGCAATTGGTGAGAGGCAAACAGCACCCTCTCATACCCTTGGCATTGTATAATCCTCATCTTGCTCTCAATGGTCTTTAGCGAATCATCTGCCCCCAGGGGTTCAGCAGCACTTGCAAACTTTGGAGGTTGAGTTCCTAGAAACTCACTCAACCTTGGTTGGCGTGGTGCAGCTTGTGGAGGTGGAGCTTGGTGCAAGTTGGCCACCACTTGAGTCAGGTTCTGGATGAGCTGATTTTGATTCTCAAGCATTTGGTGGATGGGATCAACTCCTTCACGGCGACCACCCCTGTCCTGGCCTCCAGAAAGATGAGGGTTGCCTGCCTCATCGTTGTTGTTGGCGGGGTTGGCAGCACGGCCCTTTCCTCTTCCGGCCATCTATCATTGTTAACCAGATGTTAATTTAAAGCATTACGTATTAACTCACCAGTTTTTGCTTGCTTAAACTTTAAGATTTTGAGAAGTTATTTTATTTATATTTTCTGAAGATTTCATGTCTTACGTGAACATAAATGCACTTTTAATTCATATGGGTTCACCCACCAAAGCAAAACAACCTGAAGACGAGGTTGTGGACAAACGCCGATGGCTTCCACAACTCACGTCACACACCAAGCATTAACACACCATTAACTAAGGTAACGACTTGACTACTCGACATCCTGCTAAACTAAGGGAAGGACTCGACACTACTCGTATCACTGAGCTGGCTCCTCGGGATCTTCCTCATTATTGCGGCTGCCTTCTGACTCCGCTTTGGGTGGGGAGGCTGCTGGTGGAGAAGTGCGACGACGCCTGATCGCCCGGCGATCTGGGGAGTCAGGAGTCGATGTGTCATTCACGGTGACACACAATTCATTCCCATCTCCTCTTTCTCTCGCCCTTAAGCAGGCTCGAAGCAACGCCTCGGTTTCCTTCAGGGTGTCACGAACATCATGAAGCTCCTGCTGACACTCCTGCAATCGGGTGCTGAGCATAGCAGCATCCTTCAAGCACAAGTCCATGTGCTCATGGGAAGTCCCCTGCTGCACTGGCGGGTACTTGTACTCCGTGGTACCACTCTCGCGCTGGAGGACATACATGTACTCAGTCCTGTCCAGGTGACGACGATAGATGTGACTCTGACAGGTGATTGCCTCCCAGGTGACATCCTTCTCCGCATCAACCTGTGTCGCTCGACAAGCTGTAGAGCGGTGGATCTTGAGCAGCTGATTTTTGTGGATAATCCTCATCTCTGAACTCCATTCTTCCCTCTTCTCACGGATGGTCCTGGTGGAGCTATAGTGTATGATTAGCTTGCCCGTATTGCCGGCGGCTTGGAGCATGCGTCGAAGACGGCGCAACAAGCCTCCTACTGCCAATCCGTAGGAGAGATACGTCACCGGACGGTTCTCCTCTCTCAGGGCAAGGGTAACTACGAGAACTCTCCCTCCTGTGGACTTACGGGCGGTGCGGATCATGCGAACCATCTAGAACATAAAGCATTTAAAATTAAGTTAGATAAGATTTTAAACAAAAATCCTATTTTGAATAAAAGATGGGGGAAGATGAATAAAGTGGCCCATTAAATAACACTTTTCAACCCACACCTTTATAAAATAGTTTTTAAGAAAATAGTGTCCCTAACTACGCCCATTTCTACCTAGGTCCACGTTCCTACGGGCAAACTTGGCTCTGATACCACTTCTGTCACACCCGGTTTCTCCGAAGAACAACCAAGTGAATATCAAATGTATGCCAGGATCATTTTCTCATTCATGTGATGACAAATAGTGAAGCATCATTTATTATAAGCCAGGTGTCGAATATAAATAAGTCTTACATAGCATATGTATCGATGGACGATAATTAGTTCATAACATGTAAATAAAATAGAAGCGGAAATATTATTCTTGTGGGCTCCGTCACAGGCGTTGCCCAGGGGACTCCATGAACCTAGAATCCTTCTTCGGGTCCGAAGTCTTGGTCATTGAACACCACATCATCCCCTTGACCTGAGCAGCAATTTAAACCAACAAATATGCAAGTTTGAGTACCGTTGGTACTCAGCAAGTGTGGGAAAGTTATGTCATGCATGGCTAGAGCAAGGAGAGGTTGAACTCATGGTTAAAGCACTACGCAATTAATATCTATCACCTTAGCTTATTAAGCACCTACATTACTACATAGGTGAAATGGTCCCAATCTCCCAACCCATCATCATAATCAAATGACCATAACCTCAAATTCCAATGTTAAGCTCCCCGCTTAACATCCTCAACTTCCAAAGCCATCAATCCTCTAATCATGAATAAGTCCAAGCCGCTCTTGACCGTGAGCACGGCTGTCATGACAGTTTTGACTCTGCAGAGTTTGCACCACTGTACCCACATGTAGTGATTTCATCCCCCTTTGCCGGGTGGACTAAAAGAACCTCCATTATGCCAGTGGCCGCGAACCACATTCACACTTCCCAGGTGTGTAGCCAGGAGATCACTACGAAGCCTTTATAAAGGGATTCCCGACGAGCGTGGGCCCACTGAGGTTTCACCCCTAACAGCGTACAAGAGGCTCCAACCCCGCTGCAGTGGCCCCCTCTTGAGCCTTGCGGTTCGTATGGTAGTCCAGCTGACACCTATTCCCCGCACCATCCAACACACCCATACTACGCCGGGGATACACCTAATTAATTGGCCAAGCTGCCCCATCTCAGCATGTGGTTGGCACGGTAAAGCCAGGTTACATGCTCCATGAAACGGTCCTTAGGATCCAGGCAAGTACTAAACACAAACCCGAGTCTCGTGCACCCAGCACCAACCAAATCATCCAACTTGCCTTGATCCCTACCTCTACATAACTCATAATATCTCATTCAAGAGTAAGGTAAACAAATTGATGATCTCATATCCCACTTATCCCATTCTAAGCATGGCTAAGCATAAGTAATATGAATGAATGACATAATAAAATAAATCCCAACCCAAGCTACAAGGAAAAAGGTAATGCAATTCTAGGGAAACTTCCTAGCATGGGTTTCATATTTCAATTGACAATGCAAATAATTCTATCTACACATCCTAGTATAGGATCAAGGTGGTCAAGGACACTTGCCTTCTTCCTGCTGCTCTAGGAATGGAAAGTCTTGTTCTTGAAAGGGAAGAACTAGCTCTGGAGCAGGTTCTACTCATACCATCACACATAGCAAAAGAAAACAACAATCCATAAGACATAGTTCACACTTTCACTTCATACAAACCAAACATTCACACCTATGAAAGTCATTCACACTTCTAAGGGTTGTGGTTACTCTATGTGTGGTGATTTTTGACCTACATGTACTTTTAAACATATGTATATTACTTCTAACTTTTGTATTCAGATTTCTGTTTGTACACTATATATAAATTCCCAATTTAAACAAATTCTTTAATACCCTCTTTAGCTACCAAGAGTGCATGCAAGGTAATTTCCTTCTCCAAATGGTTTTCAGACCACTTACCAATCCTAAACTGAATTCTTTGGATTTTGGAAACTTCATTTATCATTTTCTAGTTATTCACACTTAGCTTGCTATATTTCCAGATTTATTTCCTATGCCTATATGTGAACTTTATTAGGAAAATAGTAAGACACCTTATCTAAACAGAATAGGTTCTGATCTAAAATATAATAATATATTTTTGTACTTTTCCTCTGATGTGAACTAATTTAAATTTATTTTATACTTTTTCAGAATTATTTCCTAGCCTAAAAATGTGTCCCTATAACTAATAAATGTGAACAATCAATTAGACAGATCCATTTCAGCTAAAAACCTATTTTTATCTCACTCCAAAGTTTTCCAAGTGCTAGGAAAGTTTAAATTTGAATTTACAATGTGTTTGTCCCATCTTTTAAATTTTAAATACTAATTCACATATTCAAACTCCTAAATTTAATATCACATAGGGTTAAAAAGGTAAACTCACCCCACTACAGGGTCTATTATATTATTTTAAGAATTTCCAGGGGCCTAACTATGCATAACAGAGGGGTTTTGCTAATTTTTATTAAGTCCAGGGGCTAAAACTGATTTTTAATTGAATTTACATGAATTTCTGAAGTTCCAGGGGCTAGATCAGAAGTTTCCGGGGCTAGCTCGTATTTTCCGAGATCCCCAGGGGGTAGCGCGTAAGAATCTCGGCCTTTATAACGCGAGGCTGACGTGGACTGTCCGATTTAAAACAGACGGTTGAGATTATAACGTCGAACTGGTACGCGGGGATTTAAATTCTACCGTGCGATTTAAAATAGACGGCGCACAAGCGGCCACATCGCTCTGATCGAGCGCGGGCGGCGCTGCCCGGCGGCGCGCGGCGGCGGGAGGCGGCGATCTTGCCGGAGAGCTTCGGATCTTCGTCAATTCATTCTAAAACTGGGATTTCATGGCATAGATCGGTAGAGGGGAGGTCAGGGATCTCACCTCGGGGGTTTCCTTGAGCTCGGAGGTCCTGGAAGGCGGTCGGCGACGAGGTCCGAGCTGGAACAGCGGCGAGGCTCATCGGAGCTGTGTCTAGGGAGAAATCTACCGAGTTTTCTGCTCCTGCGTGATTCCCCGGAGGCGGTGGATCAAGATCAGCGCGTTAGATTAGAAATCTCGAGCGAAGATCGAGCGAAATTGGCCGGAAAAACTCGGGTTCTCACCGGAAGGAAAAACGGCTGATCGTGGGTGAAAATCGGGATGATGCCGGGGTTTATATAGCCGGGGAAGGGCGGCGGGTTTGTTTAGATCGAGTTTGAGTCTTCTGGGAACGAGAGTCGGGCTTAGGGACGCGGAAATCCGGGTCGGTTACGATCGCGCGAGCGCGGAAGAGTCCGGGGTCAGCGTGAGCGGGAGGTCGGGGATGTCAGGCGGGCCCCGCATGTCAGTGAGAGGGAAGCGGGCGCGCGGCTGCGGGCTGGCACGGGGGTGAGGTGGGCCGGCTGGTGGGATTCGGCCCACTGGCCGGGGAGGTTTTTTTTTCTTTTTTTTTCTTTTCTGTTTTGAGTTTAATTCGAATTCCAATTTGAATTTGAATTTCTACACCACATGCAATACGTCCAAAAAATTTTAAATTCTCCTCTTAACAGGTTTTGGGTTGTTACAAACTTGCACCGGGAACCTTGCCAATATCCCGGAGGCCGTACAAGATGGCGCCCAAGGAATACGCTGAACTGAAGACGCAATTAATGGACCTGCTGGAGAAGGGTTTTATTAGGCTGAGCTCCTCGCCATGGGGATGTTCGGCATCATTCGTGAAGAAGAAAGACGAGACATTGCTGCTTTGCGTGGACTATCGTCCAATAAACGCCGTAACCATCAAGAACAAGTACCCGTTGCCACGGATCGACATGTTGTTTGATCAGTTGGTCGAAGCAAAGATCTTTTCCAAGATGGACTTAAGTTTCGGGTACCATCATATTAAGATACGGGCTGAGGATATTCCGAAGACGACTTTCTCGACGAGGTATGGACTTTATGAGTACCCACCCGGTCATGTCCTTCGGCCTCACCAATGCTCCAGCTCACTTCATGTACTTGATGAACTCGGTATTCATGCAGGAGCTGGACAAGTTTGTCGTGGTCTTCATCGACGACATATTGGTATATTCCAAGTCAGAGGAAGAACACATGAAGCATCTGTGTATAGTCTTGCAACGGCTGCGGGATCACAAACTACACGCGAAATTCAGCAAGTGCAAATTCTGGATATCGTAAGTGCCTTTTCTCGGGCATATTATATCAGCAGAGGGCATCACTGTAGACCCAAGTAAAACCACACAAGTGCTGAATTAGAAGTCCCCGAGAACTGTTCATGAGGTACGGAGTTTCCTCGGACTCGCGGGATATTATCGGAGGTTCAATCCGAACTTCTCAAAGATTGCCAAGCCTATGACAGAGCTGCTGAAGAAAGATACCAAATATGTTTGGAGTCCAGCATGTGAAGCAGCGTTCAAGGCATTAGTGAAGCACCTAACATCAGCACCGGTTTTGGCACAGCCAGACACAACAAAACCGTTCGATGTGTACTGCGATGAATCCGGCATTGGGCTCGGATGTGTGCTGATGCAAGACCGAAGGGTGGTCGCGTATGGATCACAGCACCTCAGAAACCATGAGCAGACTTATCCAACTCATGTCTTAGAGCTCGCTGCCGTGGTACTCGCACTCAAAATGTGGAGGCACTACCTACTCGGTAACCTCGTGCATTTATATACCGACCACAAAAGCCTCAAGTACATATTCACTCAGAAAGAGCTTAACATGAGGCAGCGAAGATGGTTAGAATTGATAATGGATTACAAAATAGAGATCCATTATCACCCCGGCAAAGCAAACATGGTGGCGGATGCGCTGAGTCGCAAGTCACACGTCAACAATCTGACCATAACGCCGTTGGAAGAGAGCGAGCCACCATTGCATGTGATTCCACATGGAGCTCTCTACAACTTAGCTTTGATCCCCACATCCGTGAATAAATAGCGGCAGCTCAGAAACATGACAAGGGCATGTCGCATTTGCGGAGACGTGTAGACAGTGGGGATCTGAAATGTTTCTGGAAAGACGGAGACGGCGTCCTATGATTCAAGGACCGGATTGTCGTACCCCGTAAACCAGAGTTACGGAAGAAAATCTTTGATGAGGCTCACTTGTCGAAGTTTTCTATTCACCACGGCAGCAACAAGATATATCAAGAACTAAGAAACAAGTTTTGGTGGACACGGATGAAGCGGGAGATTGCAAAGTACGTGTCCGAGTGTGATACATGTCGAAGGGTGAAGGCAGACCACATGAGAAAACCAGGACTACTACAGCCACTTGGCGTTCCTGCCTGGAAGTTGGAAGATGTGAGTATGGACTTCATCATCGGTTTACCCACCACATTTCAGAAACATGATTCCCTGTGGCTGATCGTCAACCGGCTCACCAAAGTTGCCCATTTTATCCCGGTCAACACCAACTACAATGCCAAGAAGTATGCTGAATTGTACATCTCACGGATCCTATGCTTGTACGGCGTACCCCACACCATCATATCGGATCGGGGCACATTATTTGTGTCCCGTTTTTTGGAGCAGCTACACGCTGCGTTGGGGACGAAGCTGATCCGTAGTTCAGCGTACCACCCGCAGACAGATGGGCAAACCGAGCGAGTAAATCAGATTCTAGAGGATATGCTACGAGCTTGTGCTATCAACCACGGTAAGAATTGGAATGATCACTTACCGTTAGCCGAGATCTCGTACAACAATGGGTATCAAGCCAGCATTAAGATGGCGCCCTATGAGGCGCTATATGGGAAAAAATGCCGCACACCACTGAATTGGCGTGAGTCTGGCGAAAGGGTCACCTTCGGGATTGATCTTGTCAACAACGCGGAGGAAAAGGTTCGGCTGATTCAAGGGAACCTAAAATCCGCCCAATCCCGACAAAAACAGTATGTGGACCGGAGAAGACGTCCCTTACAATTCGAAGTCGGGGATCACGTGTATCTACGTGTGTCTCCGATGAAGGGCGTGAACAGATTCGGGGTGAGAGGAAAGTTGGCAACACGATTCATTGGTCCATTCCTTATTGTGGAAAGATGTGGGTCAGTTGCATACCAGCTAGAATTACCAGCGACACTCTCCGGTGTGCACGACGTCTTTCACATTTCTCAGCTGACGAAGTGTCTTAAGCTATCAACTACCATTCAGCTGGAGGATATTGAAGAACTGAAACCGGATCTCACTTATCGGAAGGAACCGGTTCAGATAATTGATAAAAAGGCCCAAACCAACGCAACCGTACGTTGTGGTTCGACGAAGTTCTATGGAGTAATCACTCCGTAGATGGAGCGACATGGGAGAGCGAAGAATTTCTTTGCGCTAACTACCCCGACTTTTTCATGTCGCACATACGGTAATTTTCCACCGTCCCCTCTCTCATTTTCACCTTATAATCTCGGGACGAGATTCTTTTAAGGGGGGAGGAATGTAAGGGCCTAAGTTTTTGCACACATCCAAAGTGTTCATCACACCACACACACCTCATTTGAGGAAAACTTATGAACACATTTGAAGAGCAAGTAACCACAATCAATATGGTCATTAGAGGATGAACTCACAAAATGCAAAAGTGGTATTTCCCACATGCATCATATAGGTGCTGAGCATATGGAAAACTCCTACACCTTGCTAGGAATGCTCATGCCAAAATTCACCCAAATCCAAAACCTTTTTGAGGTATTTTTGGGTATAACTAGAAAGGGGCTAGTTTGAACTCAAATTCAAATTCAAACTCCTTTTACCCAATGAATTCAAAGGTGGGATTCATATTCACAATAAGTACATTTTTGTGAGCACACACACCAATTTTCACTCCATTTGGAGTTGATCTTGACATGAGCTAATTTTAGCAAATTCAAATTCAATTTGAATTTCAAACTGCATATGTGCTGAAAATATATTC
Source organism: Neostapfia colusana (assembly GCA_030760725.1). Classification (NCBI taxonomy): domain Eukaryota; kingdom Viridiplantae; phylum Streptophyta; class Magnoliopsida; order Poales; family Poaceae; genus Neostapfia; species Neostapfia colusana. The sequence goes on along the minus strand of JASWHV010000010.1, from coordinate 77,207,915 downwards.
AAACACTTCACAATTTGAATTCCATCAAGTTCAAATGGGAATTTGGTAGATAATTCAGATTTCAAAGGATACTAGTGGAACTACTGTTTATAGCAGTGGGAGAAATTTAATTTTCAGATGTTAAAATAGAAGTGGGGCCCACCTGTCAGCCTCACCAGCAATTCAACCGACTGAAGAACAGAACACTCGGTTTCTCGGGCTGCAGCTGAGCGCTCCACCGAGCGGGCGATCGGCGCCAGCTCCTGCTTCGTTGCCCCATGCTGGAGACCAGCTGCCCGGCGTCTTATCCCTCCTTGACGTGCTCTGTTTGTTCACAACCCGAAACCACAGCGCGTTCGTCCTCTCTCACACCGAGCTCAACCGAAACTGTGCCGCCCTCTCGGTTCCGCTTGTGAGCAGGCCGATCAATCGCGAACAGAGCCTTCCCAGTAGCAAAACGGCGTCGTGGGCTTGTGAGACACATCCTCGACGCATTGTTGTCCCGTGACCGAACGCCCTCGAGCTAACCGAGCGTTTTTTCGGCGACCCGAGTGTTGCCGCCATTCGGTGCTTCCGCGGACAGCTCGGCACAGCCATCCTCGCATCCATTTCTCTACACAAGAAAGGTGTGTTACTGTGTGTAGAAGGTGTAGCCGAAAGCCGTTTGGCATATGATCAACCATAGGTCGAGAATTTCCAAATATACCAAAAGCTAGTTCATTTGCGCCGAGCTCACCTTAGACTGAAATTCGGATTCCACGCACTCTTGTTAGTTGAGCCTGTTGGCCAGTAGGTTCAACACATGCTAGCACACACGCTCAAGGAAGAAGCAAGGGAAACCGTTGAGGATCGGCCGTGATATGGCCGTTTTCCTTGCCGCTGATGCAAAGTAACTCGGCACACCGTCGATAGTATGGTTGCCGGCTTTTCTAGCTTCCAAAAGGTCTCATTTCATTTTCCTCGTGCTCCACTGATGCTCTCCGAGCAATTTCTGATTGATTTGGTGTCATGTGGTGCGAGACCGACCTCGCCGGAACTCTAGGTTCCGCTGTCACCGGTGCACACGTGTTTCCGGTGATCGCCGGTGGTCGGCGAGCCCACAGATGAGTTCACGAGGTCGGAAAACGGGGAGGCGGCGAGTTTCGGGCCAAGGGGTGGCTGGGAACTTGGTTCCGGCGAGGCTCGCCGGAGGGCGCCGCCGGGGGACTCTGTTGGCGCGAGGTTGAAGAAGATCCGCATCGTGGGGCCCACTGACAGAAGTTTAAACTTTTCCCTGATTTTCAGATTTAGTTCAAATTCAAACCCACATAACTTTGGCTAGGAAACTCCAAATTGAGTGAACCAAATATGTTGGATTCAGCTCTCTGGTTATTTCCAACAAATCAAGTTTCACTTCATGAAAATCCTTATTTCTCCAGAATTAATTCTTCAAGCTTTAAACTGATTAGAATTTTAACTGGAGAACTCTTTAAAGGAAAATTCTGAAATTTGGCTAGGATGTTCACCAAAATATCCCTTAGCTACCTTAAAATTTTAGATCCATTTGAGCTAATTTGATCCACCTAATGGTGTGATTGATAAAACTGTCCAAGAGAAAATGGAAAATGTCCAGAAACATTTTCAGAATTTCCTTGAAATTGTTTAGCTGATATCTTTAGCTAGGAACCTTCACATTAAGTGAAACCAATTCCATTAGAACCCTCGAAAAATATAGTTTTCATAAAGTCATGGCTTGCTCCATGAAAATCTCTAGAACACCCGAAGAGCTCCAATTAAGGCCAAGTACATAATTATTTGTGGAGAGCTCAAATGAGCTTTGCTGCAAATGAAACTTGGCCAAGTGTGACGCCCTCATTTTTTTATTTCTGCATGTATTCATGTTTCATGTAGAAAAATATTTAAAAATAAGTTGAAACAGAGAAAATATTAAAAAGATAGCCAAAAAAAGCCAAATCCAATTCATAGATAGCGCCGAAGACAACTCCCGCTGCCCGCTGGCCACGTGGCGTGTTCGGAGCTCATCTATGCAAATGGGGAGAGGTCTGCCACTAACTGGCTACGTGGCAGGCTCGGGGCTCATCCCCGCAAAGGGGGAGAGGTCCGACCTCAATGGGACACGTGTTGCCCCCGGAGCTACCTTCCGCGGAGGAGCGAGGCCAGTCCCGTAGGACTCGTGTCGTCACCAGAGCTAGTCACTGCGGAAAAGAGAGGATCAGCCGCACGGGACACGTGTCGCTCTCGAAGCTCACCTCCGACAGGTCCGGCCCCGCCAGACACGTGTCGGTCTCGGAGCTCACCTCCAAGAGGTCCGTGGTCCTATTGGACAGGTGTCACCTCCGGAAGGTCCGACACCATAGGACACATGTCACCTCCGGAGCTCACCTCCGGGAGGTTCGACGCTGATGGATACGTGTCAACCTCGGAGCTTGTCTCCGAGAAGAAAGGAAGTCTGGCGTTGTTAGGACACGTGGCACTACCGGAGCTTACCTCCAAAGAGAGGGAAGGTCCGGAACTGACACATGGTGTTCGCGGAGCTCGCCTCTGTTCAGAGGAGAGCTCCCGACCCACCAGACACGTGGCACGCGCGGAGCTCACCTCTGAGAAGAGGGAGGTCTTGCCCGCCTGACACGCGGCGCAACTGGAGCTTTTCTCTGCGGAAATGGCAGCCCAGGTTTTCACAGGACACGTGGAGCTTCCGGAGCTCACCACCGCGAAGGTAACGAGATTTGAAGCGGTTCTTCTTCTATACGCGTGGGAATACCGGTACGGGAGGAAACCGACACGAATTCCACGTTGCTACCGAACCAAATCAACTAAAGAAGTACAACCGCCGGAGAGACCGGCGACGACCCTGGATCATGATTGCCATCGCCGGAGGAAAGCCGACGATCTGTCTTGCTAGGAGAAGGACCCCGAGGCCAAGAAGAAAGTAAGGTAGGGGTCCAATACCACCTTACGACATCATCGCGTTTTTCTTTGCATCTGTTCTCTTGATCCTTTCGAACAGAAGTTTTTTCGTGGACAGATCACGAGTTGATCTGTTGATCTAGATCTTGAGTCCAGATCATTGCCACGTCCACATTTGATCTATACATCTCTGTTCATCATAAAACCCATGCAAGCCATGAAAGAACATGTACAAACTAAACTGTATTATAGGATTGACATTCATATGCATCATTGCATCTAAAAGTAGAGTTTGTGCATGGTATTGATCGCTATGAATCTTGTATGTGCGTGATTGCGTATAGAAGGACAAGATCAGGGAGCTGTCTACGACGAGCTGCAACAACAAGGTTTCGAGATCCAAGAGCAACAGGAACCGCAAGAACAAGGCAAGTGCTCCTTGACCATATTGATCCCATATTTTTGAAAATTGTTTTGTTTGCGAAAAAGTGTGTGTGTTGAGTCAAATTGATGGGAAACCCTTTCATAGGAGTTTACTAGTTTTGGTCAATCCACCCTTGTCGCCAGGAAAGTTATTGTGTCGGGTATGGTTTTTGCTTTTACGCTTCGCTGAGTCCATGGGATACGGGAAGCGAGATAGATGTGTCTAACTAACAACACTCATATGAATAAGGAGAAACGGATGTTGTTAATGAACGTGAATTGAAGGTAGATCTAGGCAAGCCTGGGTTTGTGAATGAGGTAGAATAAGATGGTGGTTTACTTGCCGTAGATCTAAGGACCGGTTCATGTGAGCACATGCCAGGATAACAATGCCACCACAAGGCCAAGTATGGGTGCGGCTTAGCTGAGTAATTAGGAAAGTTGCTAGATTGTTATTGACCGTGGAAGGCGCAGGGAATGGGAGTCGAGTGAGGACTGTCCTGGGAACTACATGGCACAAGAGGGGGCCTGTGGGTGGGAAAATTGGAGATTCTAGCCTGCCGGTGAAACCTCAGTGAGTACATGCATCTAGTAGCCCCTTTGTAAAGGCTATTTTGTGATCTCTTGGCCACACACCGACGGTTGTGTACTGGTTGTAAGGGCCTCAGTTTTGACACCTACTGGAAGTGTTCATCACCACACCACACACTTCATTTGGAGTAAGTTGATGAACACAAATGAAGAGCAAGTAACCACCATCAACATGCTCATTAGAGAACAAACTCACATATTGCAAAAGTTGTATTTCCCACATGTGATATAGGTGGGCTGGACATATGAAAACTCCTACACATTGCTAAGGATGTCCATGCCAAGTTTCACCCAAATTCAAAACCTTTTTGAGGTCATTTTGGGTATAGTTAGGAAGAGGGCAGTTTGAAACCATATTCAAATTCAAACTGTTTTTATCCCATGAATTTAAAAGTGGGAGGCATATTCTTATTCAGCACATTTTTGTGAGCTCACACACCAATTTTCACTCCATTTGGAGTTGATCTTGACATGAGCTAACTGGGACAAATTCAAACTTTATTTGAATTCAAAACTGCACTTGTGCTGAAATTCATTCAAACCAAACCCAATTTGAATTCTGATCAATTCAAATTGCTCATGGGTGAATAATTTGAATCACCATGGGTATTTTGGGGCTCACTGTTTACAACAGTGATTAGGAGTAAATTTCAGAGGTTAAAATTGGAAGTGGGACCCACATGTCAGCCACTACTCCAACTCAAACCGACTGAAAACCCAGCTCGGGTTCTTGCGCCGGACTGAGCAGCCGCCACGGCGAAGAAGCGACCGGGACACCACCTGCTTGCCGCCCCGACGTGCTGAACTGCCTCACAGCCCCCTTATCTACGCCACCGCCCTGATCGGGGCGATCACCGCACATTCTGCTGCTTCCTCGCATCAGAACCGCACCATCGCTGCCGAGCACTCGGAGCGATCAGGGAAGCTTGATCACCGCCTCTCCGTCCCCTCCAGAGCCACGGCAAGGTACTAGAAACCTTCCTCCGTCTTCCCCGCTGCTAGAATTCAGCTGAAACCGGTCGATCTCGGCTATACCGAGAGTTCAATCCGGTTACCTAACGCCGCCGCACTCCGGGCTCCCGTGGACATCCCAACCGGGGCGTTGTCACGCCCGAGCCAAGGCACCCTTGGACGCGCTAGTGACCAGTGCTGCTCACCCCCGAGCCACAGCCCGAGTGATTGCTCACCGGCGGCGAATTTCCAGTTTTCCCCTTTCTGTGTGCAGAACGACCTTCGGATACGGTTCCGTTGAATTCATACTCTAGAAAGGATTAGAGGGCCTCAATCCACTCTCACACAAACTAGACACGGTAACGCACAAGTTGCCTCCACAACCTTTGGCTGGAGGACCTCTGTACCAGGCGTAATTCGAAGTTTACCGATGGCGGAACAAACGGGAGGCATCGCGCGCACGGTGAGGACCTACTTCGGGCCTCCCCCGAGCTGCCTCAAGCTCATGTCGACCTTCCCTGAGGTCCACTGATGCTTCCCGACAGGTTGCTCGAGTAGTTGAGGTGCTAGGGGAGTCAGCCGACACGGCCGAAGTTTTTCCGAGGTGGCGGCTCGTCGCTGACCATGTACCGGCCGTTGTCATGACGAGCTGACCCCAAAATCCTGTTCCCCGAGTGAAAGTAGGCAGGGGCGGCCAAGATCTTGAAGTTTGGAGCTTTACAGAAGCTGCCGGCGATCTCTCCAGCGAGGTCCCTCGGAGGCGGAGCGTGGGCGGCGAGAGGTTGAAGAAGGGGGTGGACCCCAGCTGTCAGCGATCGATATTTTAAATCAGGATCGGGCTGCGGCCGGGATCGGGTGTGCTGGCACGCAAAAACCTTGTGGGCCGCTGTGTGCTGTCGCCTCGGCGCTCAACACGTGTCCCTGCGGGCCCCGGCAGATTTAAACTTTTCCCCCGATTTTCAGATTCCATTCAAACTTCAAATCATCATAACTTTGGCTAGGAAGCTCCAAATCGAGTGAACCAATTTTGCTGGATTCAGCACTCTGAGAACTTTCCAACAAATCAAGTTTTACTTCATGAAAACCCTTATTTCTCCAGAATTAATTCCTCAAAGTTTAAACTGTTAGGAATTTTAACTGGAGAATCCTTTGGAGGAAAACCTGAAATTTTGCTGGGATATTCACCAAAATATACCTGAACTACCATAAAGATTTCAGACCCATTTGAGCTCATTTGATCCACCTAATGGTGTGATTAGTGAAACTGTTCCAGAGAAAATAGAAAATGTTCAGAAACATTTCCAGAATTTTCTCTGAAATTGTTTAGCTCATATCCTTAGCTAGGAACCTTCAAATTAAGTGAGACCAACTCCATTAGAACCCTCTGAAAATCTAATTTTCAGGAAGTCATAGTTTGTTTTATGAAAATCCTTAGAACACCCTAAAAGCCTTCAATTAAGGTCAAGTACATGATTAATTGTGGAGGGCTCAAATGAGCTTTGCTGCAACTAAAACTTGACCAAGTCTCTGTTTAGGTTGTAACCAAGCCACAGTAAAATTTTCACAGTCATTGGGCTTATCTAGTAATAGTTATAGACTTCACAAGTTAAAAGTTAATACAACTGCATTTGAATTAATACATGTATTGCTTCTATCATGTAGTCGCTAAGGTCGAGGAGGAACCCGAAGTCCTAGACTTCGTTACTCCAGAGGAGCAGCTAGCCTACGACCAAGAGCAGCAAGGCAAGCTCCGGTTTTCATTAACCGTTTTACAAATTTTATTGTTTTGAGCACTTACTTGAGTATTATGATTCTTTGCATTAGAGTCTTGTTTGGAAACCCAATTGCATAGCCAAGAAAACCATGGGTTGGGTTTAGGATTGCAAACCCCGTTAGCTACTGTAATGCTAAGATAGTGTAGGATTCGGTACAAGTCGAGTAGTTGGAACTACTCGCGAGCATAGGCTAGAGGCACTCGACTCGGGTAGAGATAGCACATGAAACACATGGCAAGAAAATGAGACCAAGCGGAGGGTAAGGGCAGCAGGACTTTGGGGCCTGTGTGCTGTAGCTCCGCTTGTGTTGATTGAGGACCGAGCCGTGTGCGGGCCTGTTGAACAAGCTAGAACAGTACCAAAGACCTACCGGCTATATGGGAACCAGGAAACTGATGTAACTCGGGTAGCTGGGTGTTGAGGCATAGCTGGTCGTTCAGAGGGTAGGTTGAGAGCTCGAGGTGTAAATCGGCTGGCGGCACTGAGATGCGCGTGCAGAGACCTCTTGCTCGGGACGATTGGACCGGTTCAACATTTGGCTAACGGGTGAAAGGTAGTCGCGTACGGCGTCCGTGATGGTTGTTGTAGGCAACATCGAGTACGGGCGTAGGTGACGGGTTGTTCGGGTAACCCTGCAGGTGTAAATCGATTATAATCGCTGTCCCTCGCGGTCAGTGAGTACCACTTGTTCACTGTACCGTGACGTAGAAAGAATAGGCTAGTTACATGTTAAAATGTTGCTGATTGAAAAATGGACTTGATTGCTAATGACTTGCTGTAGTTTAGAGCTAACTAAAGTTCATTTCAACTTTGGGCAAAGTACATGAGAGAAATGCGTTTCTTGTTTGATTGCGGCTCTCTCATGTACCTTAGCATAAGGTTCTCCATAACCTGCTGCTAAAACTTGAAAGTAAGGTTCTACTAATTAGGCGAGTCCTTGCAAATGATTTTTACCTCATGTAACCCACCACCCCTCATTTAGATGTTCCATGTTTAGGTGAGACGGGTCAGACTTGCTGAGCCTTCGTGCTCACTGATTGTGTTTGAAGCTTTTGCAGGGTTCTATGAGGAAGGGACTTCCGAAGAGGAGACGGAACCCCAGGAGGGGAACCCCGTCGAGTGGGAGTTGTGCACGCCGCAGAGTTAGTGTGCGTGTGTGCTAGCAAGGACACGTTCAAGGGCTGAACGTGGACTTGATGCATAGTCTATGCCCGTGAGTGTAGACTGGAACTATTTTGATGTAAACATGTTCATAAACTTGTTTATGTAATAAAATTTCGCTTCCGCTTTGTACCTTTGACGTGTGTTATCTGGTGCTGTGCAGCGCAGCGCCCCTCAGCGTGATCCTGGCTCGACAAGACCGTGGGGTCGTGTCAGCTTTGGTATCAGAGCTCGCTTGAGGTTTAACGCACTACAAAGGTCATCTTTTTCAAAAATCCAGTGAGGAACGAGTTAGTAGCCCGTATAGGGATGTTATTAGCATATAGAAAGTGGCATACTAACTATTTGTTTATGTCAGAAAATCGTGTATCTCGGGACGTTTATGTCTTGGGGGGTACACGTAAGCGCTGTCCACCAGTGCGCACAAGCTGAAGGGTGGAGCCCCACGGGTGGCAGGTAACACGACCCGCTTTGATATCCTCTACGACTCTTCATGTCGTTTGGGGTATTCGAGCAACGTCTATCCCTGGCTTGCGTGGTGCAACTTGGGATACCCCATCACGTGGTCTGAAACATGAACACGTAACTCAAGGCGTGTTTGGCTTGAGAACATCCGGGCGAGTGATGACGGCCGGGTGTACGAACTGTATGGATTCCGGGCTCGGTGTGCAGCCGAGTCTGACGATGCTTGAGTTTCAGCAGGTAGCCTGACCACGAAATGGTAGACGTGTAGCATCCGTGTGCGAGTGACGTTTAGTGCCACTGAAATAACGAAGCCGGCTAAGTCCGGTATAGGTTTTTCTTTGCGAGGACATAGTACCGACATAATCTGGTGACGCATCGATGTTACACCCAACTAAATGAACAACTTCATTTAAAACTTGAAGGTTTTGATCTAAAGTAGTAAAACTTGATGTAACTCTTTCCCTTGAACAGGATATTCAAAGTTAACAAGTTTTCAACTTATAGGTTGTTAAGGACAGAGCACTCTGTTTTCAGCTGAATCAAGGCTGAAGTTAATCAGAGGTTAGAAGTTGAGTTATTTCGAGGTTGGGGTCATATGATACATTTCTGGAAAGCTTTGGAAAATCTTTACAACTTTTCTGTTAAGGTCCAGAGGTGTTTCATCCCTTAACCAATGGAAAAATGCAGTAGAGTTGAAACTGTCCAGAAAACAGGACAGAGTAAAGACTCTCTGTAAACTCTCTGTAAATTAAGCATAACTTCCTGCTTAAAAATCCAAAAATAGAAAATGAGGTAGTTCTGGAAAGAGTATGAGATAGGTTACAACTTTGTAACAGAAAGTTTGTTCATATTAGGAACAGAATTAACTGGGATTCTTGGATCAAATCAGTACCTAAAGCAGGGAGGTGCTGTCCAATTTTCTCCAGAAATTCTGTTAACTTTGACATCTCATAACTTTTGAACCAGGACAGATCTTAGGCCAAGCAAATACTTTCTGGAAAGCTATTCAAGTTATCTTTAACTTTTATGTTAAGTCCCAGAACGGGTTTTGCCTTTAGCATGGCCTAAATCAGGTTGATATGGAAACTGGTCAGGGCTGTCATGTTGAACAGCAGATCAGCAGTCAAATTTGCTTAAAAAATTGAACTATGTTTCCAAGCTTTATGGGTTCAATGACATATCTTATGTTATAACTCAGTGGTTTACTGTTTAAATAAATATTTTACATTTCTCAAATATATTTTTACAGATGACAGCAGATAAACAGTTGGAGAACGGGTGGGTGGTGTCCCACTGTTCTCACCGCAACGGCTATCCGGAAGCATTGAGGCATATGCTTCAATATTTCGGATACCACCAGATGCCGCAATACTTTGCCAAGGAAGAAGGCGAAGAGGGGAACAAGACGTGGACAATCCATGTCAAAGTCCCTGCAGGACCTACGCCACCCGGTTGGGTGCCCTTCACCATCACGGTGAGAGGAAGACAACCGGAAGGGATGTGGCAAGTGGCAGCCCGTAACACCATGTCACGTTTCTGCCAACTATACGTTCAGGCTATGGAGGGCACTCCATACGCGCTCATTCCGGTGGAGGGACGGGCTCAGCATGTGTGGGAAGAGAGGTACCTGGAGGCAACGGACCCAAGTTGCCCAAGGTACAACCCCGCGGAGGCAAACCTTAGCCTCCAGATGAGGGCGGGAAACGCCGTGATGGACAGCCAAGCTGTTCATACGGAGCATCTCGCCACAAAGCTCAAGGAGAGCACGAGCCGTGGAGACCATTTCGAGAGTGCTCACATCGCACTCTGCAATGTGCTCCTTCCGACGATCAAGCGACTGAATGAACAGCACAATCAGTTGCATCGTCTGAAGAAGGCGAAGAGGAAAAGCCGTGTCGACATCGCGGCATTGCAAGAACTGGTACAGAATCTGACCCAGAAGAACGAGGAACTTACTCAAGAGAGGGACGACGCTGTTGAGGAAGGGCAAGGCTGGGAAGAGGACTACAACCAAGCCATGGACGAGGTGCATGCATTGCAGGACCTCGTACCTCCGGTGTTAGGCGTATCGGTGGTCTTGGGCCTTCCAGCAATGGGAGAACCCGGGATGGGAGAAGAGGTGGTAGATCCGGAGCCACCAGCAAAGGTACCGGAGGAGGACGACCCGCAGGAGGTTGAGTTCTACTCCGAGTAGGGGGTTACAGTTGCCATGTAGGGCAGCTAGGGTAGTGTAGCCCAAATTTTGTAATCGGTGACATGTCGTGTAGACAGTAGCGTATGTATAGGTAGTGACGACATGAGCACGACTTCTTGGAGACCCAAGAATAATGTATCTTGTATAAAGTTTATGCTTTATCAATATATGTGAATGTTGTGCAAATTAATCATGTGTCACTTCAATGCCTACTGTTGCATATGGAAATTTTAAGTAAGACATGTGCTAATTGCTGCTGTTTTGAATTTCAGAATGACGCGTACTCGTGCCAACCCGGACGTTGGGGGTACTAGTCATGGGGGAGAGACCTCCCAACAGCCTCCTGAGGACTCCTCGGGACCGCAGCAGCAACAACAGCAACAGCAACAGCAAACACTGCCACCGCCACTGCCAACGGTTACATTGGCCGACATCGTCGCGGCAATGGCGGGTTCACATCAGCAGCACACGGAGTTGCTGCAAACGCTTATCGCCAATACGTCTCGCCAAGAGAGACGTCAAGACCGTGAGGAGTGCCAACAGAGCTCCTACTCCGACTTCCTGGCGACTCATCCCCCTGTATTCTCAAGGGCGGATGAACCTCTTGACGCGGACAACTGGCTCCGCGCGATAGAGATGAAGTTCAGGCTGCTCCAGATAAGCGAGCAGCGCAAGACTCAGTTCGCGGTCCAGCAGCTCCAAGGATCCGCGAGCGCGTGGTGGGCCAACTTCTGTGCTTCACAGCCCACCGACCGAGTGATGACCTGGACGGAGTTTCGGACGGCCTTCAGGGCCTATCATATACCGCCAGGTTTGATGAAGAGGAAGATGCAGGAATTCCTACACCTGCAACAAGGGAGCAGGAACGCGCTGGAATACTCCAGAGCGTTCAACGATCTTGCGCTCTACGAGTCGTATCATGCAGATACTGACGAGAAGCGGTGGGACCACTTTTACCAGGGGCTTAACCCGCTCCTGAAGGACAAGTTGGCAATGTTCAATCGCGGCAGCCTCAACGACATCATTGATGCTGCGATTGTTTAGGAGGACTCCGGCAAGGAGTTAGCAGCGGCGGAGAGAAAACAAAGCACGCCGCAGAGCAGCGGAGAAGGAGGCGGTCCTTCTCAGAAGTTTCGGATGGTGAATCGCCCACCATCAGGTCCACGCTGGCAGCCACCACAGTGGTCGATGTCGTTCCGCAGTCGGCCGTACTCTTCACCGGCATTCAGGCCGGCACTGCCAGTACCACCTCCGCAACAACAGCAGCAGCGGGCGATGCCGCGTGCGTATGCACCTCAGCAGCGCATGCCGGGCTTTCGTCCCCCGAGCACTACACCAGCAGCGGCCACATGTTACATGTGTGGTCGTCCAGGACACTTCGCGAGCAGTTGCCCGGAGAGGCAAGGCGGCGGAGTGGCACTGCAGTTTCCGGGGAGGAATCAACCCCGGAACCCTACTAATGCGCGGCGGGCAAACCCTAGGCCCGGCACCGTCCACCAGCTTGCCATAGAGGACGTGCCGGAGGGCGAGCCAATCCTTGCGGGTATGTTCCAACTCCACCAGCATCCCGCTATAGTATTGTTTGATTCAGGCTCCACGCATAGCTTCATTATCCAAGCTTTCATTGATAAATATAGCTTGCAAATACTACCCACCGATAGTCCTTATGTGATCTGTTCACCGGGTGGGAAAATTTCAGCAAGCATGATGGTCCCAAAAGCGCCATTGTGCTTAGAGGGTAGAGTTTACCCTACGTCTCTCATAATCTTAGAGGGACAAAAGGTCGATGTCATCCTAGGGATGTCGTGGTTAACCCTCCACGGCGCTGTTTTAGACAACGTCCTCCGAGTTGTGCACTTGAACTCAGAAGTGCACGAGTCTCACTCTTTATTTCTGGATAGTCCAGAAATAAAACTTCCAAGTGTCTATCAAGCCACAACCATCAGATTGGAAGATATTCCAGTGGTCCGAGAGTTCCCTGATGTATTCCCGGACGATTTGCCGGGGATGCCACCCGATAGAGAGGTGGAATTCAAGATTGAACTTGCATCGGGAACCATGCCAATATCCCGAAGGCCGTACAAGACGGCGCCCAAGGAGTTGGCTGAACTGAAGACTCAGCTCACGGACCTTCTGGAGAAGGGTTTTATTTGGCAGAGCTCCTCGCCATGGGGCTGTTCGGCATTATTTGTCAAGAAGAAGGATGCGACGTTACGGCTTTGCGTGGACTATCGTCCATTAAATGCCGTAACCATCAAGAACAAGTACCCGTTGCCACGGATCGACATGTTGTTTGATCAGTTGGTCGAAGCAAAGATCTTTTCCAAGATGGATTTAAGATCCGGGTACCATCAGATTAAGATAAGGGCTGAGGACATTCCAAAGACAGCTTTCTCAACAAGGTACGGACTTTATGAGTACCTGGTCATGTCCTTCGGCCTCACCAATGCTCCAGCTCACTTCATGTACTTAATGAATTCGGTATTCATGCCGGAGCTGGACAAGTTTGTCGTGGTCTTCATCGACGATATCCTGATATATTCCAAGTCGGAAGAAGATCACAGGAAGCATCTGCGTATAGTCTTGCAACGGCTGTGGGATCACAAGCTATACGCGAAATTCAGCAAATGCGAGTTCTGGATATCGCAAGTGCCTTTTCTCGGGCATATCATCTCAGCGGAGGGTATCGCTTTAGACCCGAGCAAGATAACTCAAGTGCTGAATTGGAAATCCCCGAGAACTGTTCACGAGTTACGGAGTTTCCTCGGACTCGCGGGATATTATCGGAGGTTCATTCCTAACTTCTCGAAGATTGCCAAGCCAATGACAGAGCTGCTGAAGAAGGCTACCAAATATGTTTGGAGTCCAGCGTGTGAAGCAGCATTCAAGGCTTTAGTCAAGCACCTCACATCAGCACTGGTTTTGGCGCAGCTAGACACAACAAAACCGTTCGATGTGTACTGCGATGCATCCGGCATTGGGCTCGGATGTGTGCTGATGCAAGACCGAAGGATGGTCGCGTATGGGTCACGGCAGCTTAGAAACCATGAGCAAAACTATCCAACTCACGATTTGGAGCTCGCTGCCGTGGTACTTGCACTGAAAATGTGGAGGCACTACGTACTTGGTAACCTCGTACATTTATATACCGACCACAAAAGCCTCAAGTACATATTCACTCAGAAGGAGTTGAACATGAGGCAGTGAAGATGGTTAGAATTGATAAAAGATTACGAAATAGAGATCCATTATCATCCGGGCAAGGCAAACGTAGTGGCAGATGCACTGAGCTGCAAGTCACACGTCAATAATCTGACCATCACACCGTTGGAAGAGAGCGAACCACCACTACATGTGATTCCACACGGAGCTCTCTACAACCTAGCTTTGATCCCCACCATCCGTGAAGAGATAGCGGCAGCCCAGAAGAATGACAAGGGCATGTCGCATTTGCAGAGACGTGTAGAAAGTGGGGAATTGAAATGTTTCCGGAAGGACGGAGACGGTGTCCTATGGTTCAAGGACCGGATCGTCGTACCCCGTAACCCGGAATTACGGAAGAAATTTTTTGATGAGGCTCACTTATCAAAATTTTCTATTCACCCCGGCAGCAAAAAGATGTATCAAGAACTCAGAAGCAAGTTTTGGTGGACACGGATGAAGCGTGAGATTGCAAAATACGTGTCCGAGTGTGATACATGTCGAAGGGTGAAGGCAGACCATATGCGGAAACCGGGACTGCTGCAACCACTGGGTATTCCTGCCTGGAAATGGGAGGATGTGAGCATGGACTTCATCGTCGGTTTACCCACCACCTTGCAGAAACATGATTCTGTGTGGGTGATCGTCGATCGGCTCACCAAAGTTGCCCATTTCATCCCAGTCAACACCAACTACAACGCCAAGAAGTACGCTGAACTGTACATCTCACGGATCCTATGCTTGTATGGCATACCCCGTACTATCATATCGGATCGGGGCACTTTATTTGTGTCCCGTTTTTGGGAGCAGCTGCACGCTGCCTTGGGGACGAAGCTGATCCGTAGTTCAGCATACCACCCGCAGACGGATGGACAAACCGAGCGGGTAAATCAGATCCTAGAAGACATGCTACGAGCTTGCGCTATCAACCACGACAAGAATTGGGATGATCACTTGCCGTTAGCCGAGTTCTCGTACAACAATGGGTACCAAGCCAGCATCAAGATGGCGCCTTATGAGGCGCTATACAGGAGAAAATGTCGCACACCATTGAATTGGTGTGAGTCTGGCGAAAGGGTTACTTTCGGGATTGACCTCGTCAACAACGCGGAAGAAAAGGTTCGACTGATTCAAGCGAACCTAAAAGCCGCCCAATCCCGGCAGAAACAGTATGCAGACCGGAGAAGATGCCCACTACAATTTGAAGTTGGAGATCACGTATATGTACGGGTGTCTCCAATGAAGGGCGTAAACATATTCGGGGTGAGGGGAAAGTTAGCACCCCGATTCATCGGTCCATTTCAGATTACCGAAAGATGTGGATCAGTGGCATACCGGCTACAATTACCAGAAGCACTTTCCGGTGTGCATGACGTCTTTCACATTTCCCAGCTGAGGAAGTGTCTCAAGCTATCAACTACCGTTCAGCTGGAAGATATTGAAGAACTGCAACCGGATCTCAGCTATCGAGAGGAACCGGTGCAGATTATTGATGAAAAGGCCCGAACCACACGCCACCGTACGTTGTTGTTCTACAAGGTTCTATGGAGTAATCACTCCATGGACGAAGCGACATGGGAGAGCGAAGGATTCCTTCGCGCTAACTACCCCGACTTTTTCACGTCGCATATCCGGTAATTTTCCACCATCCTCTATCTCATTTTCACCTTATAATCTCGGGACGAGATTCTTTTAAGGGGGGAGGAATGTAAGGGCCTCAATTTTGATACCTACTGGAAGTGTTCATCACCACACCACACACTTCATTTGGAGTAAGTTGATGAACACAAATGAAGAGCAAGTAACCACCATCAACATGCTCATTAGAGAACAAACTCACATATTGCAAAAGTGGTATTTCCCACATGTGATATAGGTGGGCTGGACATATGAAAACTCCTACACATTGCTAAGGATGTCCATGCCAAGTTTCACCCAAATTCAAAACCTTTTTGAGGTCATTTTGGGTATAGTTAGGAAGAGGGCAGTTTGAAACCATATTCAAAATCAAACTGTTTTTATCCCATGAATTTAAAAGTGGGAGGCATATTCTTATTCAGCACATTTTTGTGAGCTCACACACCAATTTTCACTCCATTTGGAGTTGATCTTGACATGAGGAAAGTGGGACAAATTCAAACTTTATTTGAATTCAAAACTGAACTTGTGCTGAAATTCATTCAAACCAAACCCAATTTGAATTCTGATCAATTCAAATGGCTCATGGGTGAATAATTTGAATCACCATGGGTATTTTGGGGCTCACTGTTTACAACAGTGATTAGGAGTAAATTTCAGAGGTTAAAATTGGAAGTGGGACCCACATGTCAGCCACTACTCCAACTCAAACCGACTGAAAACCCAGCTCGGGTTCTTGCGCCGGACTGAGCAGCCGCCACAGCGAAGAAGCGACCGGGACACCACCTGCTTGCCGCCCCGACGTGCTGAACCGCCTCACAGCCCCCTTATCTACGCCACCGCCCTGATCGGAGCGATCACCGCACATTCTGCTGCTTCCTCGCATCAGAACCGCGCCATCGCTGCCGAGCACTCGGAGCTGATCAGGGAAGCATGATCACCGCCTCTCCGTCCCCTCCAGAGCCACGTCAAGGTACTAGAAACCTTCCTCCGTCTTCCCCGCTGCTAGAATTCAGCTGAAACCGGTCGATCTCGGCTATACCGAGAGTTCAATCCGGTTACCTAACGCCGCCGCACTTCGGGCTCCCGTGGACAGCCCAACCGGGGCGTTGTCACGCCTGAGCCAAGGCACCCTTGGACGCGCTAGTGACCGGTGCTGCTCACCCCCGAGCCACAGCCCGAGTGGTTGCTCACCGGCGGCGAATTTCCAGTTTTCTCCTTTCTGTGTGCAGAACGACCTTCGGATACGGTTCCATTGAATTTGTACTCTTGAAAGGATTAGAGGGCCTCAATCCGATCTCACACAAACTAGACACGGTAACGCACAATTTGCCTTCACAACCTTTGGCCGGAGGACCTCTGTACCCGGCGTAATTTGAAGTTTACCGACGGCGGAACAAACGGGAGGCATCGGGCGCACGGTGAGGACCTACTTCGGGCCTCCCCCGAGCTGCCTCAAGCTCATGTCGACCTTCCCTGAGGTCCACTGATGCTTCCCGACCAGTTGCTCGAGTAGTTGAGGTTCTAGGGGAGTCAGCCGACACGGCCGAAGCTTTTCTGAGGCGGCGACTCGTCGCCGACCATGTACCGGCCGTTGTCATGACGAGCTGACCCCAAAATCCTGTTCCCCGAGTGAAAGTAGGCAGGGGCGGCCAAGATCGTGAAGTTTGGAGCTTTACAGAAGCTGCCGGCGAGCTCTCCGGCGAGGTCCCTCGGCGGCGGAGCGCGGGCGGCGAGAGGTTGAAGAGGGGGTGGACCCAAGCTGTCAGCGACCGATATTTTAAATCAGGATCGGGCTGCAGCCGGGATTGGGTGTGCTGGCACGCAAAAACATTGTGGGCCGTGGTGTGCTGTCGCCTCGGCGCTCAACACGTGTCCCTGCGGGCCCCGGCAGATTTAAACTTTTCCCCCGATTTTCAGACTCCATTCAAACTTCAAATACTCATAACTTTGGCTAGGAAGCTCCAAATCGAGTGAACCAAATTTTGCTGGATTCAGCTCTCTGAGCACTTTCCAGCAAATCAAGTTTCACTTCATGAAAACCCTTGTTTCTCCAGAATTAATTCCTCAAACTTTAAACTGTTAGGAATTGTAACTGGAGAATCCTTTGGAAGAAAATCCTGAAATTTTGCTGGGATGTTAACCAAAATATCCCTGAACTACCATAAAAATTTCAGACCCATTTGTGCTCATTTGATCCACCTAATGGTGTGATTAGTGAAACTGTTCCAGAGAAAATAGAAAATGTTCAGAAATATTTCCAGAATTTTCTCTGAAATTGTTTAGCTCATATCCTTAGCTATGAACCTTCAAATTAAGTGAGACCAACTCCATTAGAACCCTCTCAAAATCTAGTTTTCAGGAAGTCATAGTTTGTTTCATGAAAATCCTTAGAACACCCTAAAAGCCTTCAATTAAGGTCAAGTACATGATTAATTGTGGAGGGCTCAAATGAGCTTTGCTGCAACTAAAACTTTACCAAGTCTATGTT
Organism: Neostapfia colusana; assembly: GCA_030760725.1. Taxonomy (NCBI): domain Eukaryota; kingdom Viridiplantae; phylum Streptophyta; class Magnoliopsida; order Poales; family Poaceae; genus Neostapfia; species Neostapfia colusana. The sequence goes on along the minus strand of JASWHV010000010.1, from coordinate 77,190,139 downwards.
TAGGTTGTAACCAAGCCACAGTAAAAATTTCACAGTCATTGGGCTTGTCTAGTAAGAGTTATAGACTTCACAAGTGAAAATTTAATACAACTGCATTTAAATTAATACATGTATTGCTTCTATCATGTAGTTGCTAAGGTCGAGGAGGAACCCGAAGTCCTAGACTTTGTTACTCCAGAGGAGCAGCTAGCCTATGACCAAGAGCAGCAAGGCAAGCTATGGTTTGCATTAACCGTTTTACAAATTTTATTGTTTTGAGCACTTACTTGAGTATTATGATTCTTTGCATTAGAGTCTTGTTTGGAAACCCAATTGCATAGCCAAGAAAACCATGGGTTGGGTTTAGGATTGCAAACCCCGTTAGCTACTGCAATGCTAAGATAGTGTAGGATTCGGTACAAGTCGAGTAGTTGGAACTACTCGCGAGCATAGGCTAGAGGCACTCGACTCGGGTAGAGATAGCACATGAAACACATGGCAAGAAAATGAGACCAAGCGGAGGGTAAGGGCAGCAGGACTTTGGGGTCTGTGTGCTGTAGCTCCGCTTGTGTCGATTGAGGACCGAGCCATGTGCGGGCCTGTTGAACAAGCTAGAACAGTACCGAAGACCTACCGGCTATATGGGAACCGGGAAACTGATGTAACTCGGGTAGCTGGGTGTTGAGGCATAGCTGGTCGTTCAGAGGGTAGGTTGAGAGCTCGAGGTGTAAATCGGCTGGCGGCACTGAGATGCACGTGCAGAGACCTCTTGCTCGGGACGATTGGACCGGTTCAACATTTGGCTAACGGGTGAAAGGTAGTCGCGTACGGCGTTCGTGATGGTTGTTGTAGGTAACATCGAGTACGGGCGTACGTGATGAGTTGTTCGGGTAACCCTGCAGGTGTAAATCGATTATAATCGCCGTCCCTCGCGGTCAGTGAGTACCACTTGTTCACTGTACCGTGACGTAGAAAGAACAGGCTAGTTACATGTTAAAATGTTTCTGATTGAAAGATGGACTTGATTGCTAATGACTTGCTGTAGTTTAGAGCTAACTAAAGTTCATTTCAACTTTGGGCAAAGTACATGAGAGAAATGCGTTTCTTGTTTGATTGTGGCTCTCTCATGTACCTTAGCGTAAGGTTCTCCACAACCTGCTGCTAAAACTTGAAAGTAAGGTTCTACTAATTAGGAGAGTCCTTGCAAATGATTTTTACCTCATGTAAACCACCACCCCTCATTTAGAAGTTCCATGTTTAGGTGAGACGGGTCAGACTTGCTGAGCCTTGGTGCTTACTGCTTGTGTTTGAAGCTTTTGCAGGGTTCTATGAGGAAGAGACTCCCGAAGAGGAGACAGAACCCCAGGAGGGGAACCCCGTCGAGTGGGAGTCGTGCACGCCGCAGAGTTAGTGTGCGTGTGTGCTAGCAAGGACACGTTCAAGGGCTGAACATGGACTTGATGCATAGTCTACGCCCGTGAGTGTGGACTGGAACTATTTTGATGTAAACATGTTCATAAACTTGTTTATGTAATAAAATTTCGCTTCCGCTTTGTACCTTTGACGTGTGTTATCCGGTGCTGTGCAACGCAGCACCCCTCAGCGTGATCCTGGCTCGACAAGACCGTGGGGTCGTGTCACTGGTATAATGGAGGTTCTGGAGTCGCTGACGGGTGACGAAATCACAAACTTGTTGGTAAAGAGGTGCAAACTCTGCAGAGTTCTAAAACTATCATGATAGCGGAGCTTATGGTCACGAGCACCTAGCCAACTTCCATGATTAGTTGGGATGGTTTTGGAGATGGTTTTGGATGGTATTTGGTTTTGGTTGTTGGTTTGGTTATGGTTTGGTTTTCGAGACTGTTGAGTCCGGGTGATAAGATTGGTTGCATGACTGTTGAGTCATGGCAACAAGATTGGTCTCGTTGTGAGACGGAATTGTTTATGAGATGAAATGGTAGCGAATACGAGATGGTATTCGTGAGATGGTTGCGAATACGAGAAGGTATTCGTGAGCAAAGATGAAAAAAATTAATGTCTGGTTGAGACATGGAAGGTGATGAAACATAATGGAGGTATGTTGGTATTTTAATACATGTTGGGATTACATTCACTTCAAGTTAAGTTGCTGTTCTTATCGTGTTTTGAGAAATAAACTTTGCTTTCTACAATGAGCCTTTTTATACCTACCTTGTTGTGAGCTACATATCATATTTTCCCGCACTTGCTGAGTACATTATTGTACTCAAACTTGCATTATTACTTTATCATCAGCTACAGGAGAAGATTACTATGACGACCAAGTAGAGCCTTAGGCGTGTCCTCAACCTTGCCTGTTGGGATAGAGTAGAGATGGAGCTGCTGCTGCTGCTGCTTAGATTGCTTCGGCACTAGCTAGAAGACTTCCGCTGCTAAGATAGACTTCCGCTGCTAGCATGAGTCCAAGACTCATGAGACATTGTAATAAAACTATGTTATTCATGGTAATATATATTCTGAATTCAGTTTGTGGATGATATGTGTATGTGTGAGGAACATCCTGGGCACACATACACATCAGTTCTATGTTCTGTGTTCTACAGAATTGAGGGTGTCACAGATTGGTATTAGAGCCACGGGGACGGTGGGTTGTACGCCTAGATAGAAAACACAAATTGGTATCAACCTGCCACGGGTTGATCGTAGATCACACAGCCTAGATAGGTCACAGATTGATATTAAAGCTGCCATGCCTAGTCACAGATTGGTACAATCCACAGATTGATACCAAGCTACCACGGTTGACTGTAGGTCACAATCCTAGAATGATCATAGATTGGTAGCTGAACCACGTTGATTGTAGGACGCACCCCTAGTAACAGATTGGTATTAGAATCCACGCTGACCATAGGATGCAAGCCTAGGATGCATAGATTGGCATTGGAACAACCTTGACATAGGATGCAAGCCTAGGAGAAGCCATAGTTGGATCACAGATTGGTATCACCCCAAACCACCTTGACTATAGGGTGAAATCTCAGATTGGTATCACCCCAAAACCCTATAGGACCCCCATTGAATAAGCCTTGAATAGGAGTTGTGTGCTGAACCTTGTAATGATTGTTTGTGCTTATGTGCTTAGTGTGAGTTGTGGGACGTCTCAAGCGTTGTCCATGTCCACACATAAGTAGAAAGAGGTGTGAGATGCCTCAGCACTTGTTCACATCCTCATATGGGCTAATATATATAGTCCATCCACCTTGATGCATATAGTTGGGAGGGATCTATCTAAACTTCTATTCTATTCCATTCTCTCTCACAGATGGTCAGAGGAAACGTCGGCCGCCAAGGAAGGAACGTCCTTGGCAACCAAGAGGATGGCCACGAGGAAGTTCCTGATAACCCCGGAGCTGGTGAAAACAACTTGGAACGGTTGATGGCCATGCAGAATCAACTCATGCAAACCATGATCCGAACTTTGGGTCAGCTGCAGGCCAACAACAACAACACCGTCCCTGCACCACCGCCACCACCGCCGCCACCACCACCGGCTCACAACAGGCTGGGAGAGTTCATGAGGACTCAGCCACCTACTTTTTCACAAGCTAATGACCCCATGGAAGCCGACGACTGGTTGAAGTCCATGGAGAAGAAGCTTGCCATAGTCCAGTGCAATGACCGAGAGAAGGTTCTCTTCGCGTCGCACCAACTCATGGGAGCAGCCGCTGACTGGTGGGATGCGCTGTATAATGCTCATGTCGACCCGGAGAAGATCACTTGGACTGAGTTCAAGGAGAGTTTCCGCTCTCATTACATCTCTGCTGGTGTAATGATGCTCAAAAGGTAGGAGTTCGAGGGTCTCCGCCAAGGACAGAAGAGCATGAATGAGTACCTTAACAAGTTCACGCAGCAGTCACTGTATGCCCCTGAAGATGTCAACTCGGACCAACGGAAGCAGTACCTGTTCATGAGAGGGCTGAACAATGAGATTCAGGTTCAACTCCTCAACAGTGACTATGCGAGCTTCCAGAAACTTGTTGACAAAGCCATAGTAGTTGAAAGCAAGATCCAAGAGATCGAGCGAGAAGGCAAGAGGAAGGTGCCATACCAGCCACAAGGGAGCAATGTACGCCCTCGGTACATGCCCCCAGCTGCACCACAGTATGGGTCGACTACTCCTACCTTTCGCCCTAACCAGCCACCACAGCAACATCCTGCCATGCAAACACCTCGTGTGCCTTTGCCTCCTGCGCCCAGACCCAATGTGGGCAACCCTGTTCAAAACCCCCGCCCCAACGTACCTGCTGTCGTGGGCAATAAGGCATGCTTTGCATGCGGAGAAATAGGACACTTCGCGAGCTAGTGCCCGAGGAGAGGTCCTGGACAGCAAGGAAACCGTGGACAGCAGAACTATGCTCGCGGCAACGTGAACCATGTTTCTGCTGAGGAAGCGCAACAGGCTGAGGACGTCGTGATTGGTATGTTCCTTGCCAACTCCAACCCAGCCACCATTCTATTTGATTCTGGAGCATCACATTCCTTCATATCATCCAAATATGTTGCCAAGTATAATCTACCCATATCACACTTGAAATATACTATGTTGGTTAATTCTCCCTGTGGAGAGATGAGGACTAATATAGTATGCCGAAAGAAGGTGCAGTTGACAAACGAGCACGGTACCCGTATCGAGTTTGAGTCAGCCCAACCGGCAACCGAGAAGGCAACGTTGAACCACGTCGAAGAAGCAACCTTGGACAGCATTCCGGTGGTTCAAGAGTTTTCGGACGTGTTCCCGGAAAAACTTCCCGGTATGCCACCTGACCGGGATATCGAGTTTTCCGTTGACCTAGTACCCGGAACCGCACCTATAGCAAAGAGACCATATAGGATGCCCGTCAATGAACTAGTGGAGCTCAAGAAGCAAATCCAGGAGCAGCAACAGAAGGGTTTTATACGTCCAAGCTCGTCACCATGGGGAGCCCCCGTGCTCTTCGTAGACAAGAAGGATGGGACCCAAAGGATGTGCGTGGACTATAGGTCTCTGAATGAGGTGACGATCAAGAACAAGTACCCTCTACCCCGTATAGAGGACCAGTTCGACCAGATGAAGGGAGCCTGAGTCTTCTCCAAGATTGATCTTCAGTCAGGATATTTCCAGCTGAAGATTAAGCCCTCCGATATACCCAAGACTGCCTTTCGGACACGGTATGGTTCGTATGAATATACCGTTATGTCTTTTGGGTTAGCGAATGCACCCGCATACTTCATGTACCTCATGAACAAGGTCTTCATGGAGTACTTGGACAAGTTCGTCGTGGTTTTCATTGACGACATCATGGTGTATTCGAGAAGCGAGGAGCAGCATGAAGAACATTTGAGATTGACATTGCAAAAGCTGCGGGAGCATCAATTATATGCCAAGCTTAGCAAATGTCAATTTTGGCTAAAGTAAATATCGTTCCTAGGCCACATCATCTCCGAGGAAGGAGTATCGGTTGATCCCAGAAAAGTGGGAGATGTTCTGAAGTGGAACCAACCGTAAAACGTGAGGGATATTCGGAGTTTTCTTGGGATGGATGGATACTACCGCCGGTTAATCAAGGACTTCTCTAAGATAGCAAAGCCAATGACGGAGTTGCTAACAAAGGGAAAATCCTTCCAATGGACACCAGCGTGCCAAGAAAGCTTTGAGGAGCTCAAGGAAAGGCTAACCACAGCACCGGTTCTCGTATTGCCAGACGTAAGCAAGAACTTTGACATATATTGTGACGCATCAAGACATGGGCTCAGATGCGTGCTCATGCAAGAAGGACAAGTGGTAGCCTATGCCTCACGACAATTAAAGAAGCACGAGCTTAATTACCCTACACATGACTTGGACTAGCAGCCATGGTGCATGCTTGAAGATTGGAGACATTATATCCTTGGTCATCGATGTGAGATCTATACGGATCATAAAAGCCTCAAGTACATATTCAGCCAAAAGGATTTGAATTTGAGGCAACGTCGATGGTTGGAGCTTATCAAGGACTATGATGTTGGAATCAACTATCACCATGGAAAGGCCAATGTAGTAGCCGATGCATTGAGCCGGAAGGGAGCATGTCACCAACTTACGGTTCGGGAGCTACTGCCCGAGCTACGCAAGGAGTTCGAACGGTTACATCTCGGTTTCTTGAACGAGATGGAAGTGATGGAACTCCACTCATCATTGGAACAAGATATAAAGGATGGCCAAGCTACGGATGAGGAGATCAAGGAGATCAAGGAAAGGATCCAGCAAGGAATAGAGAAGGACTTCAAGGAAGACGAGAAGGGTACGCTTTGGCTAGGAAAAAGGATTTGTGTGCCTAACGTGAAGCACATCCGTGACACGATATTAAAAGAGGCACACGACTCACTTTATTCCATACATCCCAGAAGTACAAAGATGTACAAGGACCTGAAGACTTGTTGTTGGTGGGATGGTATGAAAAGAGACATAGCCGAGTATGTTGCCCTATGCGACACCTGCCAACGGGTGAAGACCGGACATCAAAGACCCGCTGGACTCTTGCAACCCTTGAAGGTGCCCGAGTGGAAGTGGGAAGATATCAGTATGGATTTCATCGTCGGATTGCCACGTACTCGGTCGGGTTATGACTCCATCTAGGTTATCGTGGACCGATTGACGAAAACAGCTCATTTTCTTCCTGTTAAAACCACATACCGTGTGGCAGATCTAGCCGAGCTGTACATGGAGAAAATCGTGTGCCGCCATGGAGTTCCGAAGAGGATAGTCTCAGATCAGGGTTCTTAGTTTACCTCTAGATTTTGGAGGAAGCTGCAGAAAGCTATGGGTACACGACTAGATTTTAGCTCCGCCTACCACCCGCAGACTGATGAACAAACCTAAAGGACAAACCAAATTTTGGAGGACATGTTGAGAGCTTGTGTCTTGAAACATGGGCGTAGTTGGGATAGGAGCTTGTCATATGCTGAATTCTCCTATAACAACAGCTATCAAGCTAGCTTGAAGATGTCGCCTTTCGAAGCATTGTACGGTAGACGGTGTAGAACGCCGCTGTTTTGGAGCGAGACCGTAGAGAATCAAGTATTTAGACCCGAAGTGCTACAAGAGGCTGAGAAGCAAGTCCAACCAATACGGGTGAACATGAAGCCTGCTCAGTCACGCCAAAAGGGCTATGCGGACAATAGGCGAAGAAAGTTGACTTTCAAAGTAGGAGACTTCGTATACCTTAAGGTATCGCCTATCCAAGGCCAACGACGTTTCAACGTCAAAGGAAAGCTAGCACGTCGCTACATCGGACCATTTAAGAGTTTGGACAAGCGAGGAGAAGTAGCCTATCAACTAGAGCTCTCAACGCACCTCTCCGACGTACATGACGTGTTTCATGTATCCCAGCTCAAGAAGTGCTTGAGAGTGCCGGAAGAGCAAGTACCGATGGATGAACTTGAACTTCAAGAGGACCTAACCTATGCAGAGCACCCTGTCCGAATTTTGGACGTAAAGGAAAGGGTCACGAGGAACAAAGTGATCCGATGGTGCAAGGTACAATGGAGCCGTCACACAGAAGCTGAAGCCACATGGGGAGCGTGAAGAAGACATCAAGACAGAATTCCCTCATCTATTCTCTACTAACGAATCTCGAGGGCAAGATTCAATTTAAGGGGGGTAGATTTGTGACACCCTCATTTTTTATTTCTGCATGTATTCATGTTTCATGTAGAAAAATATTTTAAAATTAGTTGAAACAGAGAAATATTAAAAATATAGCCAAAAAGAGCCAAATCCAATTCATAGAGAGCGCCGAAGACAACTCCCGCGGCCCGCTGGCCACGTGGCGTGTTCGGAGCTCATCTCCGCAAATGGGGAGTGGTCCGCCGCTAACTGGCTACGTGGCAGGCTCGGGGCTCATCTTCGCAAAGGGGGAGAGGTCCGACCTCCGTGGGACACGTGTTGCCCCCGGAGCTAGCCTCTGCGGAGGAGCGAGGCCAGTCCCGCAGGACACGTGTTGTCACCGGAGCTAGTCACCGTGGAAAAGAGAGGATCAGTCGTGCGGGACACGTGTCACTCTCGGAGCTCACCTCTGAGAGGTCCGGCCCCGCCAGACACGTGTCGCCCTCGGAGCTCACCTCCGAGAGGTCCGTGGTCCTATTGGACACGTGTCACCTCCGGAGCTCACCTCCGGTAGGTCCGACACTATAGGACACGTGTCACCTCCGGAGCTCACCTCCAGGAGGTCCAAAGCTGATGGACACGTGTCGACCTCGGAGCTTGTCTCCGAGAAGAAAGGAAGTCTGGCGCTGTTAGGACACGTGGCACTACCGGAGCTTACCTCCGAAGAGAGGGGAGGTCCGGAACTGACACGTGGCGTTTGCGGAGCTCGCCTCTATTGAGACGGGAGGTCCCGACCCACCAGACACGTGGCGCACGCGGAGCTCGCCTCTAAGGAGAGGGAGGTCTCACCCGCCTGACACGCGGCACAACCGGAGCTTGTCTCTGCGGAAAAAGGAGCTCAGATTTCCACAGGACACGTGGAGCTTTGAGAGCTCACCGCCGCGAAGGTAACGAGATTTGAAGCGGTTCTTCTTCTGTACGCGTGGGAATACCGGTACGGGAGGAAACCGACATGAATTCCACGTTGCTACCGCACCAAATCAACTAAAGATAAGTTGTTAAGATTCAAAAACCATTTGAATAGGACTCTTATTCAAAATCCAATCAGATTAGGACTCTTCTCTTCCCGATTATAAATAGAACCGAAAACCTTTGGCCGCAACCACATACTTCTTTTCCACCTCCTGAGCCGACAACTTAGAGCCCTAGCCCCCAGCTCGCCGAGTAAACCCCTTTGCCGAAGTACAACCGCCGGAGAGACCACCGACGAGCCTGGATCATGATTGCCATCGCCGGAGGAAAGCCGACGATCTGTCTTGCTAGGAGAAGGACCCCGAGGCCAAGAAGAAAGTAAGGTAGGTCTCCAATACCACCTTACAACATCATCACGTTTTTCTTTGCATCTGTTCTCTCGATCCTTTCAAACAGAAGCTTTTTCGTGGAGACATCACGAGTTGATCGGTTGATCTAGATCTAGAGTCCAGATCATCGCCACATCCACATTTGATCTATACATATCTATTCATCATAAAACCCATGCAAACCATGAAAGAACACGTACAAACTAAACTGCATCATAGGATTAACATGCATATGCATCATTACATCTAAAAGTAGAGTTTGTGCATGGTATTGATTGCTATGAATCTTGTATATGCGTGGTCGTGTATAGAAGAACAAGCTCAGGGAGCTGTCTACGACGAGCTGCAACAACAAGGTTTCGAGATCCAAGAGCAAAACGAACCGCAAGAACAAGGCAAGTGCTCCTTGACCATATTGATCCCATATTTTGGAAAACTGTTTTGTTTGCGAAAAAGTGTGTGTGCTGAGTCAAATTGATGGAAAACTCTTTTATAGGAGTTTACTAGTTTTGGTCAAACCACCCTTGTCGCAGGGAAAGTTATTGAGTCGGGTATGGTTTTTGCTTTTACGCTTCACTGAGTCCATGGGATACGGGAAGAGAGATAGATGTGTCTAACTAACTGCACTCGAATAATGAGAAACGAATGTTTTTAATGAACCTGAATCGGAGGGAGATCTAGGCATACCTGGGTTTGTGAATGAGGTAGAATGAGATGGTGGTTTACTTGTCGTAGATCTAAGGACCGGTTCATGCGAGCACATGCTAGGATAATAGTGCCACCAAAAGGCCAAGTATGGGTGCGGCTTAGCTGAGTAATTAGGTAAGTTGCTAGATTGTTATGGACCCTGAAAGGCGCGGGGAATGGGAGTCGAGTGAGGACTGCCCTGGGAACAGCATGGCACAAAAGGGGGCCCTTGGGTGGGAGAATTGGAGATTCTAGCCTGCCGGTGAAACCTTAGTGAGTCCATACATCTAGTAGCCCCTTTGTAAAGGCTATTTTTTGATCTCTTGGCCATACACCAACGGTTGTGTACTGGTATAATGGAGGTTCTGCAGTCGGCGACGGCTGACGAAATCACAAACTTGTGGGTAAAGAGGTGCAAACTCTGCAGAGTTCTAAAACTATCATGATAGCCGAGCTTACGGTCACAAGCGCCTGGCCAACTTCCATGATTAGTTAGGATGGTTTTTGGGATGGTTTTGGATGGTATTTGGTTTTGGTTATTGGTTTGGTTATGGTTTGGTTTTCGGGACTGTTGAGTCCGGGTGATAAGATTGGTTGCATGAATGTTGAGTCATGGCAACGAGATTGGTCTCGGTGTGAGACGGAATTGTTTATGAGATGAAATGGTAGCGAATACGAGATGATATTCGTGAGATGGTAGCGAATACAATAAGGTATTCGTGAGCAAAGATGAAAAAGATTAATGTCTGGTTGAGACATGGAAAGTGACGAAACATAATGGAGGTATGTTGGTATTTTAATACATGTAGGGATTACATTCACTTAAAGTTAAGTTGCTGTTTTTATCGTGTTTTGAGAAATAAACTTTGCTTTCTGCAATGAGCCTTTTTATACCTACCTTGTTGTGAGCTACATATCATATTTTCCCGCACTTGCTTAGTACATCATTGTACTCAAACTTGCATTATTACTTCATCATCAGCTACAGGAGAAGATTACTATGAAGACCAAGTGGAGCCTTAGGCGTGTAATCTGTCCTCAACATTGCCTGTGGGGATGGAGTAGAGATGGAGCTGCTGCTGCTGCTTAGATTGCTTCCGCACTAGTTAGAAGACTTCCGCTGCTAGATTTAGACTTCCGCTGCTAGCATGAGTTCAAGACTCATGAGACATTGTAATAAAACCCTGTTATTCGTGGTAATATATATTCGGAATTCAGTTTGTGGATGATATGTGTATGTGTGAGGAACACCCTGGGCACACATACGCATCAGTTCTCGGTTCTGTGTTCTACAGAATTGAGGGCGTCACACGAAGTCTCTGTTTAGGTTGTATCCAAACCACAGTAAAAATTTCAGAGTCATTGGGCCTGTCTAGCAAAACTTATAGTCTTCCCAAATTAAACTTCAATTCAAATGCATTTAAATTGATACATATATGTATTTATCTCATGTAGTCGCTAAGGTTGAGGAGGAGCCCGAAGTCTTAGACTTCATCACTCCAGAGGAACAGCTATCCTACGACCGACAGCAGCAAGGCAAGCTCCGGTTTGCATTATCCTTTTATTAAGTTTTACTGTTTTGAGAACTTACTTTGAGCACCCACTTCAATTTTGCATTAGAGTCTTGTATAAAAATCCAAATGCATAGCCAAGAAAACCCTGGGATGGGCTTAGGTTTGTAAACCTCGATTAGCTACTGCAATGCTAACATAGTGTAGGATTCGGTACAAGTCGAGTAGTTGGAACTACTCGCGAGAATAGGCTAGAGGCACACTACTCAGGTAAAGGTAGCAAAGGAAACACATGGCAAGAAAAACGTGTAAAGGCCCAAGAATGTAACTTGCAAAAAAATGTTCATCACCTCACAACACCACAGCTCATGTGGTGGATATCTCATGAACACTTGTGAAGAGCAAGTAAACACCATCAAGAAGATGATTAGAGGAAAAACCCATAACTCAAAAAGTGGGAGCTCACACACATAAACATGAAAGGTTGAGCTCACCCCTAGACCTTAAATAGTCTTGGGAAGGCTCAGGCCAAATTTCATACAAATCCAAGCCTTTTTGAGGCATTTTTGGAGACATTTGAAAAAAAGGGCCAATTTGAATGCAAATTCAAATTGCAGCCACTTTCATAACTTGAATTCAAAAGTTGACTTCATATTCAAACTCAGCACATTTTTCTGAGTTAGTCCACCAATTTTCATCCCCATTGGAGTTCATCTTGTCGGGAGCTAAATTTGCAATAATTCAAACTGAATTTGAATTTCAAATTCAAATGGGCAGCAAATTTAGCCAGACCAATTTCAGTTGAGGAAATCAAATTCAAAGCATAACTTTATGGCTAAGTCTTCCATTCAATTGTAAGTAGCTGGGATTTTTTCGGTGAAAACAGAAATGAAAAACAGAAAAGAAATAAAGGGGAGGGACCCACTTGTCAGTAGCCTTCACACCGATGTATTCTTGCTTGATTTTTTCACTCGACCGAAGCTGCGCGCGCGCCAGCTCTCCAGCGCCGGCGCCCGACCGCCACGGCTGGCTGCCACCTCCTGTTCAAGGGAAGGCTAAGGACGCGGAGAAGGCAAAGTGATCATTACATCCTCGGCCACGTGCAGTTCCTCACACTCTCTTCTCCCTCGCACAACCGAAGAACTCCACCACCGGTCGACCTCTCGGCCCACCGGCGCCCAGGCGACACAGACACTTTCGTGCCCGACGAGCTACACAAAAAAGGTCCGCTCCAAGGTGCTGATCACAACCATGCCGACCTCACTCTCTCTCGCACGATCGGCAGAGAATTTGGTTGATTAGGGCGTCGGTATGCTTAGAACCGAGCAACACAAAATTCAGAAATTCGTAGTAATCAAGACATCATCCATTGTACCAAGCTATTGACATGATCTAGACTCCCCCACGCTCCTCTGGGATCAAGAACCATCAAGTTAATCGAGTTTTGGCGATGTTCTTCGAGATTTTTGCACCGGCGCCGATTTTCACCCTAGGTCGCCGATGAGCTCGTAGTTGCAGCCTCGGTTGAGCTAATTTAAACTCATGCCGGTGCTTAGGATGCCACCACGGTGCTCTAGGAAGAAATACCGAAGGATTTGAGCCCTCCTAGCACGAGTGCGACGTTGCCGAACTCCAACCGCCACTGGCTCCCGTCGCCGAAGGGTTTCCGGTGACTGGGGTCCCCGGCCGACCACGGGGATGAGTTGCCCGTGGTCCAAAAGGGGGAGGCGGCAAGTTTTCAGGCTGGGGGAGATCGGAAAGGCGGGTTCCGAGGGGCTCGCCAGAGAGCACCGCCGCAGCTCAGCCGTTGGCGCGAGAAAGAAGAAAGCACTGTGTGGTGGGCCCCGCACACAGAGTTTAAACATTTCTGGGATTTTTCAGTTTTGGTTCAAACTTCAACTAGCTATAACTTTTGCTAGGAAGTTCCAAATTTAGTGAACTAAATTTTGCTGAATTCGGCTTCTAGAGTACTTTCCAGCAAAACAAATTTCAGCTCATGAAAAACTTAATAGTTTTCCAGAATTAATTCCCTAAAATTTAAACTGTTGGGAATTTTATCTGGAGAATTACTTTATGAAAAATTCCGAAAATTGGCTGGGATTTTCATTGGAGAATCCTTAAGTCACAGGAAAAATTTCAGACCCATCCAAGTTCATTTATTCGCCCCAATGGTGTGATTAAGTGAACTGCCCTGAGAAAATAGAAAAATGTACAGAAACATTTTTCAGATTTTCTCAAATCTTGTTTAGGACATAACTTTATCTAGAATGCTTCAAATGACTTGAAAAAAATTCCATTAGAACCATTTCAAACTCTAGTTTCCAGAAAGTAATGGTTAGAGCCATGAAAATCCCTGGAAATCCTTAGATGCTCTACTAATTACGAAATAGACTTTTATTTGTGCAGAGCTCAAATGAACTTTGTTTCAAATGAAACTTGGTCAAGACTCTGTTTAGGACCCTGCCAAGCCACAAAAAATTTCAGAGCCAAAGGGGAGGGCTAGCTAGAGTTATGGTCTTTACATATTCAATTTAAAACATTGCATTTAAATTGACATATAGTATATCGTTTACGTGTAGTCGCTGAAGGCGAGGAGACCCCGGAGGTGCTTGACTTTCTCCTTCTGGACGAAGCCATAACCACTGACCATCAGAAACAAGGCAAGCCTCGGTTTGTATTAACTAATTTTACAAGTTTTGCTTTGTGCATAATTAGTATGTGGTATGTTTGTGCATTAGGTGTAGGATGGATGAAACCCAAGTGCATAGCCAGATTATTCCCACAAGAGTGAGGGTAGTGTATAAGTCCTCGAGTAGTATACGCTGTGCTTAATGTTCATAGCACTTCGGTACAAGTCGAGTAGTTGGAATCTACTCGCGAGTTTAGGAGTCGGGACATATGGGATTGGTTCAAGTGTTGTGAGATCACTTTAGTAAGAAAATGAAACTAGGCAGGGGCTAGGTCGCAGCAAGAGGAACTCTTGCGGGCGCAGCCTTGTCCGTGTCGATTGTGAACCGATACGTATGCGGCCCTGCTGAGCAAGTTTGAATGTACCAAAGGCATATCGGATATATGGGGTCCGATAAACCGATGTAACCTATACCTCCGAGCGTTGAGGCATAACGCACCGATTTATAGGTGTAGGCTGAGGGCAGCAAGGTGGAAATCTGCTAACGGGCATAGAGAGATGCTCTGTGTAGGGAACCTCCTGCTCGTTTCGGTGAGACCGGTTTGACGTTTGGGCTGTTTGGTAAAAGGTTGTCCCGTACGACATCAGTGGAGCGTGTGGTGCAGCTCCGAGTGTGGGCGTATGTGACGTGCTATTCGGGTATCCCTGCAGGTGTATATCGAGTCGATTCACCATTCCTCGCGGTTATGAGTACCGCTTGTTCACCGTGTCGTGACATAGTTGATATTTGAAATGGTATTAATCAATATTGCTGATATGATTAAATTGTATTGCTACATGTGTGCCACCAAATATTGCTCACTAAATTTCATATTTCATGAACTGTTAACTTGTGGCTAAAATATGAAATAAGGATGAACGTGTAGGCGTGTTTTCTGCTGAAATATGCCATCCTATATTGTTATGACCAGCATATAGAGTTTCATGTGTAGGTGAGTCGGTTAAGTCTTGCGGAGCCATCATGCTCACGGTTGCCGCTATGAGTGTTTTTCAGGTGAAGACTACCCCACGGAGTCGGGTTACGAGTCCACCGGCGAGGGCTACCCTCCGTCGGGGACCACGGCTTAGTGGGAGCCGTACACGCTGCACTGAGCTGAGGAGTGCAGCTAGTGTGGGATGACCCTAGGGCTGGGCAACCAACTATTGCTAGATAGATGGGCGTGAGTTGTATAAACTTAGCTTCCGCTATTGTAATTTCCATACTTAGTTTGTAACTGAATTCTTGTACTACTTTGTACAATTCAGTTGGTTTTCTATGTAATACAGTGTTGTTCTTATGATGTGTGCTGTCGGGTGTCGCATCGTGCGGCACCACCTTCTGAGATCCTGGACGTGCGGATTCCGATCCGCCACAGGCTGGTATGTACCACCCCAAAATTCTGTTAAGAGGGGAATTTAAAAATTTTTGGACGTATTGCATGTGGTGCAGAAATTCAAATTCAAATTGGAATTCAAATTCAAATCAAAACCAGAAAAGAAATGGAAAAAGAAAAACAGAAAACCCCGGCCAGTGGGCCGAAACTCACCAGCCGGCCCACATTTTCCCACGCCAGCCCACAGCCGCACGCTCCTCTCTCCCGCTCACTGACACGCGGGGCCCGCCGTTATCTTCTTCCTCGCGCGCACTCGGCCGACCCCGGACTTCTCTCTCTCTCCCGAATCCAAACTGCATCGGAAAATCGCGTTCCCCAGCCGAATTCTGGTCCCGGACGACTCCAACTCGATCACAATCGACACGCCGCCCTTTCCCGTCTATATAAACGCCGGCATCGCCCCGTTTTCCCCACACGATCGGCTGTTTTTCCTCCCGGTGAGAACCGAAGCTCCGATCACCGTTTTCTCTCGATCTTTGCTCAGGTTTTCTGATCTAACACGCCGATCCTGTTCCACAGCCTCCGGGGAATCACGTAGGGGCAGAAAACTCGGTAGATTGCGCCCTAGACACAGCTCCGACGAGCATCGCCGCGATTCCATCTCGGACCTCGTCGCCGACCGCCTTCCAGGGCCTCCGAGCTCAAGAAAAACCCCGAGGTGAGATCCCCGACCTCTCCTCTACCGATCTATGCCATGAAATCCCAGTTTTAGGAGGAATAGACGAAGATCCGAAGTTTTCTGGCGAGATCGCCGCCTCCCGCCGCCGGGC
Source organism: Neostapfia colusana (assembly GCA_030760725.1). Taxonomy (NCBI): domain Eukaryota; kingdom Viridiplantae; phylum Streptophyta; class Magnoliopsida; order Poales; family Poaceae; genus Neostapfia; species Neostapfia colusana. The sequence continues at coordinate 77,174,166 of JASWHV010000010.1, read as the reverse complement.
AGCACGGGCTGACTCCGGCCAGGGCGACGTGGCCGCTTGTGCGCCGTCTATTTTAAATCGCACGGTAGAAATAAAACCCCCGCGTACAGGTTCGACGTTATAATCTCAGCCGTCTGTTTGAAATCGGACGGTCCATGTCGGCCCTGCATTATAAAAGCCGGGATTCTTACGCGCTACCCCCTGGGGATCTCGGAAAATACGAGCTAGCCCCGGAAACTTCTGATCTAGCCCCTCGAACTTCAGAAATTCATGTAAATTCAATTAAAAATCAGTTTTAGCCCCTGGACTTAATAAAAATTAGCAAAAAACCCCTCTGTTATGCATAGTTAGACCCCTGGAAATTTGTAAAATAATAAATTAGACCATATAGTAGGGTGAACTTACCTTTTTGACCCTATATGGTATTAAGTTTAGAAATTTGAATGTGTGACTAGGATTTAAATTTAAAAGGAAAGACAAACACATGTGCTAATTCAAGTTTAAACTCTACTAACACTTGGAAAACTTTAGAATGAACTGAAAATAAAATTTAGGCTGAAATGAAATCTGTTTGGGTGTTGTTCATATTTATTAGTTCTAGGAACACATTTTTAGGTTAATAAATAATTCTGAAAATTGGTAAAATAAATTTAAATTAGTTCATATCAGAGGAGAAGTTCAAAAACATATTATTTAATATATTAGATCAGAACCTATTCTGTTTAGATGTTATACCCTACTATTTAATATTTAAAACTCACTTTTAGGCATAGAAAATAAATCTGGAAAATAAAGGAAAAATAGGTATGAATAATTAGAAAATGATAAATGAAGTCTCCAAATCCAAAGACTTCAGTTTGGGATTTGGTAGAAGGTTTAAAACCCACTTGGAATAGGAAATTACCTTCCATGCAAACTTGTTAGCTAAAGAGTGTGTTAATTGAATATAAAGAATTTGTTTAGGATTGAAATTCATATATATAGTGTGCAAATAAAAATCTGAATTCAAAAGTTAGAAATCATATACATATGTTTAAAAGTGCATGTAGGCCAAAAATCAACACATGTAGAGTAACCCCAACACTTAGAAATGTGAATGACTTTCATAGGTATGTATGTGTGTTTTGCATGAAGTGAAAGTGTGAACTATGTCTTATGGATTGTGTTTTCTTTTGCTATGTGTATTGGCATGAGTAGAACCTGCCCCAGAGCAAGTTCTCCCCTTCCAAGACCAAGACTTTCCATTCTCAGAGCAGCAACAAGAAGGCAAGTGTCCTTGACCACTTTGATCCTATACTAGGATGTGTAGATAGAATTATTTGCATTGTCAATTAAAATATGAAACCAATGTTAGGAAGTTTCCCTAGAATTGCATTACCTTGTTTCCTTGTGGCTTGGGTTGGGATTTATTTTATCATGTCATTTATTTATATGCTTAGCCATGCTTAAAATGGGATAATTGGGATATGAGATCATAAATTTATTTACCTTACTCTTGAATGAGATCTTATGAGTCATGTAGAGGTAGGGATCGAGGCAAGTTGGATGATTTGGTTGGTGCTGGGTGCACAAGACACGGGTTTGTGTTTAGTACTTGCCTAGATCCTAAGGACCGGTTCATGGAGCATGTAACCGGGCTTTACCGTGCCAACCACATGCTGAGATGGGGCAGCTTGGCCAATTAATTAGGTGTATCCCCGGTGTAGTATGGGTGTTTTGGATGGTGCGGGGAGTAGGTGTCAGCTGGACTACCATATGAACCGCAAGGCTCAAGAGGGGGCCACTGCAGCGGGTTGGAGCCTGTTGTATGCTGTTAGGGGTGAAACCTCAGTGGGCCCACGCTCGTCGAGAATCCCTTTGTAAAGGCTACGTAGTGATCTCCTGGCTACACACCTGGGAAGTGTGAATGTGGTTCGCGGCCACTAGCATAATGGAGATTCTTTTAGTCCAACCGGCAACGGGGGATGAAATCACTACATGTGGATATAGTGGTGCAAACTCTGCAGAGTCAAAACGGTCATGATAGTCGTGCTCACGGTCAAGAGCGGCTTGGACATATTCATGATTAGAGGATGATGACTTTGGAAGTTGTGGATGTTAAGCGGGGAGCTTAACATTGGAAATGATGATATGGTTACTTGATTTTGATGATGGGTTGGGAGATTGGGACCATTTCACCTGTGTAGTTATGTAGGTGCTTAATAAGCTAAGGTGATAGTTGTTAATTGCATAGTGCTTTAACCATGAGTTCAACCTCTCCTTGCTCTGGCCATGCATGACATAACCTTCCCCCACTTGCTGAGTACCAACGGTACTCAAACTTGTTTATATTGCTGCTCAGGTCAAGAGAATGATGTGTTGTTCAATGACCAAGACTTCGGACCCGAAAAAGGATTCTAGGTTCATGGAGTCCCCCGAGCAACTCCTGTGAAGGAGCCCACATAATATTCCGCTGCTATTTTATTTACATGTTATGAACTTATTATCGTCCATCGAGACGCATGCGTTGTAAGACATATTTATATTTGACACCTGGCTTGTAATAAATGATGCCTTACTATTTGTCATCACATGTATGAGAAAATGATCCTGGCATACATGTGATATTCACTCGGTTGTTCTTCGGAGAAACCGGGTGTGACAGAAGTGGTATCAGAGCCAAGGTTGCCCATAGGAACGTGGACCTAGGTAGAAATGGACGTATTTAAGGACCCTATTTTCTTAAAAACTATTTTACAAGGTGTGGGTTAAAAAGTGTTATTTAATGGGGCCACTTTCTTCATCTTACCCCAACTTTTATTCAAAATAGGATTTTTGTTTAAAATCTTATCTAACTTAAGTTTCAATGCTTTATGTTTTAGATGGTTCGCATGATCCGCACCGCTCGCAAGTCCACCGGAGGGAGAGTTCCCGTAGTTGCCCTTGCCCTGAGAGAGGAGAACCGTCTAGTGACGTATCTCTCCTACGGATTGGCAGTAGGAGGCTTGTTGCGCCGTCTTCGACATATGCTCCACGCCGCCGGCAATACGGGCAAGCTAATCATACACTACAGCTCCACCCGGACCATCCGTGAGAAGCGGGAAGAATGGAGTTCAGAAATGAGGATTATCCATGAAAATCAGCTGCTCAAGATGCACCGCTCTCCAGCTTGTCGAGCGACACAGGTCGATGCGGAGAAGGATGTCACCTAGGAGGCTATCACTTGCCAGAGTCACATCTACCGTCGCCACCTGAACAGGACTGAGTACATGTATGTCCTCCAGCGTGAGAGTGGTACAACGGAGTACAGGTACCCGCCAGTGCAGCAAGGGACTTCCCATGAGCACATGGACCTGTGCTTGGAGGATGCTGCTATGCTCAGCACTCGACTGCAGGAGTGCCAGCAGGAGCTTCAGGATGTTCGTGACACCCTGAAGGAGACTGAGGCGTTGCTTCGAGCCAGCTTGAGGGCGAGAGAAAGAGGAGATGGGAATGAACTGTGTGTCACTGTGAATGACACGTGGACTCCTGACTCCCCAGATCGCCGGGCGAGCAGGCGTCGCCGCACTTCTCCACCAGCAGCTTCCCCACCCAAAGCGGAGTCAGAGGGCAGCCGCAATAATGAGGAAGATCCTGAGGAGCTAGCTCAGTGATACAAGTCATGTAGAGTCCTTTCCCATAGTTCAGCAGGTTATCGAGTAGGCGAGTCAATACCTTAGTTAATGGTGTGTTAATGTTTGGTATGTGATGTGAGTTGTGGAAGCCATGGGCAATTGTCCACAACCTCGTCTTCAGGTTGTTTTGCTTTGATGTGTGAACCCCTATGAATTAAGAGTGCATTTATTTTCACGTAAAACGTGAAACCCTCAGAAAATGTTAATATAATAACACCCCATGAATTTTTAGTTTAAACAAGCAAATTGGGAAGTTAACACGTAATGCTTTAAATTGACATTTGGTTGATCATGATAGATGGCCGGAAGAGGAAAGGGTCGTGGTGCCAACCCCGCCAACAATAACAATGAGGCCGGCAACCCTCATCTTTCTGGGGGACAAGACAAGTGTGTCCCAAGGTGAATCTAGACATTAATGGGGTAGTATTTACTGCCAACCTCATAGTGATAGATTCCCAAGGGATAAATATTATTTTGGGTATGGATTGGTTGACCAAACATAAAGGAATCATCCATTGTTCAACAAGAACGGTGGAACTAACTCACCCTAGTGGCACAAGAGTAAAGTTCATAACTATACAAGAGCCTAGGAGGGCCATTAAAATCAATCAAGTTGAGGTGGAAGTGGAGGAGATCAGGATCATCAGGGAATATCCAGATGTTTTTCCGGAGGAGTTGCCAGGTATGCCCCCGGATCGTGAAGTGGAATTCGCGATTGAGCTAGTGCCTGGAACAGCTCCGATATACAAGAGACCTTATCGGATGGACTCTAAACAGCTGGAAGAACTCAAGGAACATTTAAGAGAGTTAACAGAGAAGGGGTACATTCATCCTAGTTCCTCACCATGGGGATCTCCAGTGATATTTGTGCCCAAGAAGGACGGAACCCAAAGGTTATGCGTAGACTACCGTGCGTTGAATGAAGTAACCATCAAGAACAAGTACCCATTACCCCACATTGAAGACTTGTTTGATCAGTTGAGGGGAGCTTGTGTGTTCTCGAAAATTGATCTCAAGTCGGGATACCACCAACTTAAGATAAGGCAAACTAATATTCCAAAGACAGCTTTCGTATCTTGGTACAGACTGTATGAATAAACCGTCATGCCTTTCGGGCTAACTAATGCCCCGGCATACTTCATGTATCTCATGAACAAGGTATTCATGGAATATCTGGACAAATTTGTAGTGGTTTTCATTGATGACATTCTCGTCTTTTCCAAAGATGAAGAAGAACATGTGAGGCATTTAAGGTTGGTGTTGCAAAAACTGAGAGAACACCAACTATATGCCAAGCTGAGCAAGTGTGAATTCTGGTTGAAGAGAGTTCCCTTCTTAGGACATATAATCTCGGAGGGAGGAATCTCCGTAGACCCCGCCAAGATCGAGGATGTACAGAAGTGGAAGACCCTTGAGAACGTTGGGGAAGTTCGAAGCTTCTTGTGATTGGCTGGGTATTATCGACGGTTTATTGAGAGATTCTCCAAGATCTCGAGACCCCTCACCAAACTGTTGGAGAAAGGAATCACATTCACATGGACGCCGCAGTGCGAGACGAGTTTTCAAGAGCTAAAGAAAAGATTGACAACAGCCCCAGTGCTAGTTATGCCAGATATGCAGAAGAACTTTTCGGTGTACTGCGATGCCTCTGGAAACGGGTTGGGATGTGTTCTCATGCAAGAGGGGCATGTCGTGGCTTATGCGTCCCGGCAGCTCCAGAAACACGAGAAGAACTATCCTACACATGACCTAGAACTAGCCGCAGTGGTACACGCATTGAAGATTTGGCGGCACTACTTGATGGGGAAGAGGACAGAGATATATACGGATCATAAGAGCTTAAAGTACATTTTCACACAGCCAGATCTCAACCTCAGACAAAGGAGATGGTTAGAGCTAATCAACGACTTTGATGTGGGCATCAACTATCATCCTAGGAAAGCGAATGTCGTGGCAGATGCTTTAAGCCGGAAAGTGCAGGTCAATAGGTTGAACTTGAAGGACATGCCTGCAGAATTGAAGGACGATGTTATAAGACTCAATCTATGCCTAGTGAATAGTGGTGAAGCCATCGCCATGGAAGTGGACTCCACATTAGAGAAAGACATACGCGATGGTCAAAAGAATGATGAGAAGATACAAGAAATCCGACAACCCATCAAGGATAATAGAGCCCCTGTTTTCAGAGAGGATGAACAAGGTACGGTGTGGCACGGGAAAAGAATCTGTGTGCCTGAAGTGAAGGAGATCCGTGAATTGATTTTGAAGGAGGCTCATGATTCCGACTATTCCATTCATCCTGGGAGTACGAAGATGTACCATGACCTCAAGAGCAGGTATTGGTGGTATGGCATGAAGCGAGATGTCGCGGAACATGTTGCCCTATGTGACACATGTCAGTTGGTGAAAGCAGAACATCAACGACCCGCGGGATTATTGCAACCACTCAAAGTGCCTGAATGGAAATGGGAAGAAATCGGTATGGATTTCATAGTGGGACTACCCAGGACCTAATCAGGATACGATTCGATATGGGTCATCATCGACAGGCTAACCAAGGTAGCTCATTTCATTCCCGTAAAAGAAAGCTACAACGGATCCAAATTGGCGGAGTTGTACATGTCAAGGATCGTGTGTTACCATGGAGTGCCAAAGAAGATAGTGTGAGATCGAGGGACACAGTTCACCTCAAGGTTCTGGCAGAAGTTACATGAAACCATGGGAACTCATCTGAATTTTAGCTCTGCCTATCATCCTCAGACTGACGGACAAACGGAAAGGACCAATCAGATCCTTGAGGACATGCTGAGAGCGTGTGCACTAAAAAACAATTGGAGTTGGGATAAGAACTTACCGTATGCAAAGTTCTCCTATAACAACAGCTATCAGGCTAGTATGAAGATGTCACCGTCTGAGGCTTTGTATGGGAGAAAGTGCAGAACTCCACTATTTTGGAACCAAGCCGGGGAAAGTAAAGTGTTTGGACCCGAGGTACTACAAGAAGCCGAGGCGAAAGTGAGGGAAATTCTCAACAACTCGAGGATAGCACAGACATGACAAAAGAGCTATGCCGATGTACGGAGAAGAGAGCTCGTTTTCAACGTGGGGGACTATGTCTACCTCAAGGTGTCCCCTATCCGAGGACTTCGTCGGTTCAGGGTGAAAGGGAAGTTATCACCTCGATACATCGGACCATTTCAAGTTCTGGAGAGGAAAGGCGAAGTGGCATATCAACTAGAACTACCGGCTCGCCTATCAGATGTGCATGATGTATTCCATGTGTCACAGCTCAAGAAATGTCTAAGGACGCCTGAAGAGATGTTACCCATGAATGAGGTTGACGTACGAGAGGATCTGTCTTATGCCGAGCAACCGGTCAAGATTTTGGAGACAATGGAACGCCACACAAGAAATAAAATAATCCGGATGTGCAAGGTGCAGTGGAAGCATCACTCGGAAGAGGAAGCCACATGGGAGCGAGAAGACGAGCTTAAGATACAGTTTCCAGAATTGTTTTCCTACAACCACCAATCTCGAGGACGAGATTTCTTTTAAGGGGGGTAGAGCTGTAACACCCCAAAATTATGTTAAGAGGGGAATTTAAAAATTTTTGGACGTATTGCATGTGGTGCAGAAATTCAAATTCAAATTCAAATCAAAACCAGAAAAGAAATGGAAAAATAAAAAGAAAAACAGAAAACCCCGGCCAGTGGGCCCAAACCCACCAGCCGGCCCACCTTTTCCTACGCCAGCCCACAGCCGCACGCTCCTCTCTCCCGCTCACTGACACGCGAGGCCCGCCGTTATCTTCTTCCTCGCGCGCGCTCGGCCGACCCCGGACTTCTCTCTCTCTCTCCCGAATCCAAACTGCCCTGGCAAATCGCGTTCCCCAGCCGAATTCTGGTCCCGGACGACTCCAACTCGATCACAACCGGCACGCCACCCTTCCCCTTCTATATAAATGCCGGCATCGCCCCGTTTTCCCCACCCGATCGGCTGTTTTTCCTCCCGGTGAGAACCGAAGCTCCGATCACCGTTTTCTCTCGATCTTTGCTCGGGTTTTCTGATCTAACACGCCGATCCTGTTCCACCGCCTCCGGGGAATCACGCAGGGGCAGAAAACTCAGTAGATTGCGCCCTAGACACAGCTCCGACGAGCATCGCCGCGATTCCATCTAGGACCTCGTCGCCGACCGCCTTCCAGGGCCTCCGAGCTCAAGAAAAACCCCGAGGTGAGATCCCCGACCTCCCCTCTACAGATCTATGCCATGAAATCCCAGTTTAGGAGGAATAGATGAAGATCCGAAGATTTCCGACGAGATCGCCGCCTCCCGCCGCCGCGCGCCGCCGGGCAGCGCGGGCTGACTCCGGCCAGGGCGATGTGGTTGTTTGTGCGCCGTCTATTTTAAATCGCACGGTAGAAATAAACCCCCGCGTACCGGTTCGACGTTATAATCTCACCCATCTATTTGAAATCGGACGGTCCACGTCGGCCCCGCATTATAAAGGCCGAGATTCTTACGCGCTACCCCCTGGGGATCTCTAAAAATACGAGCTAGCCCCGGAAACTTCTGATCTAGCCCCTGGAACTTCAGAAATTCATGTAAATTCAATTAAAAATCAGTTTTAGCCCCTGGACTTAATAAAAATTAGCAAAACCCCTCTGTTATGCATAGTTAGACCCCTGGAAATTTATAAAATAATAAATTAGACCCTATAGTAGGGTGAACTTACCTTTTTGACCCTATATGGTATTAAGTTTAGAAATTTGAATGTGTGACTAGGATTTAAATTTAAAAGGAAAGACAAACACATGTGCTAATTCAAGTTTAAACTCTACTAACACTTGGAAAACTTTAGAATGAACTAAAAATAAATTTTAGGCTGAAATGAAATCTGTTTGGGTGTTGTTCATATTTATTAGTTCTAGGAACACATTTTTAGGTTAATAAATAATTCTGAAAATTGGTAAAATAAATTTAAATTAGTTCACATCAGAGGAGAAGTTCAAAAACATATTATTTAATATATTAGATCAGAACCTATTCTGTTTAGATGTTATGCCCTACTATTTAATATTTAAAACTCACTTTTAGGCATAGAAAATAAATCTGGAAAATAAAGGAAAAATAGGTATGCATAATTAGAAAATGATAAATGAAGTCTCCAAATCCAAAGACTTCAGTTTGGGATTTGGTAGAAGGTTTAAAAACCCACTTGGAATAGGAAATTACCTTCCATACAAACTTGGTAGCTAAAGAGTGTGTTAATTGAATATAAAGAATTTGTTTAGAATTGAAATTCATATATATAGTGTGCAAATAAAAATCTGAATACAAAAGTTAGAAATCATATACATATGTTTAAAAGTGCATGTAGGCCAAAAATCAACACATGTAGAGTAACCCCAACACTTAGAAATGTGAATGACTTTCATAGGTATGTATGTGTGTTTTGCATGAAGAGAAAGTGTGAACTATGTCTTATGGATTGTGTTTTTTTTTGCTATGTGTATTGGCATGAGTAGAACCTGCCCCAGAGCAAGTTCTCCCCTTCCAAGACCAAGACTTTCCATTCTCAGAGCAGCAAGAAGAAGACAAGTGTTCTTGACTACTTTGATCCTATACTAGGATGTGTAGATAGAATTATTTGCATTGTCAATTGAAATATGAAACCAATGTTAGGAAGTTTCCCTAGAATTGCATTACCTTGTTTCCTTGTGGCTTGGGTTGGGATTTATTTTATCATGTCATTTATTTATATGCTTAGCCATGCTTAGAATGGGATAATTGGGATATGAGATCATCAATTTATTTACCTTACTCTTGAATGAGATCTTATGAGTCATGTAGAGGTAGGGATCGAGGCAAGTTGGATGATTTGGTTGGTGCTGGGTGCACGAGACACGGGTTTATGTTTAGTACTTGCCTGGATCCTAAGGACCGGTTCATGGAGCATGTAACCGGACTTTACCGTGCCAACCACATGCTGAGATGGGGCAGCTTGGCCAATTAATTAGGTGTATCCCCGGCGTAGTATGGGTGTTTTGGATGGTGCGGGGAGTAGGTGTCAGCTGGACTACCATATGAACCGCAAGGCTCAAGACAGGGCCACTGCAGCGGGGTTGGAGCCTCTTGTATGCTGTTAGGGGTGAAACCTCAGTGGGCCCATGCTCGTCGGGAATCCCTTTGTAAAGGCTACGTAGTGATCTCCTGGCTACACACCTGGGAAGTGTGAATGTGGTTCGCGGCCACTGGTATAATGGAGGTTCTTTTAGTCCAACCGACAACGAGGGATGAAATCACTACATGTGGGTGTAGTGGTGCAAACTCTACAGAGTCAAAACTGTCATGACAGCCGTGCTCACGGTCAAGAGTGGCTTGGACTTATTCATGATTAGAGGATGATGACTTTGGAAGTTGTGGATGTTAAGCGGGGAGCTTAACATTGGAAATGATGATATGGTTACTTGATTTTGATGATGGGTTGGGAGATTGGGACCATTTCACCTGTGTAGTTATGTAGGTGCTTAATAAGCTAAGGTGACAGGTGTTAATTGCGTAGTGCTTTAACCATGAGTTTGACCTCTCCTTGCTCTGGCCATGCATGACATAACCTTCCCCCACTTGCTGAGTACCAACGGTACTCAAACTTGCATATTTGTTGGTTTATATTGCTGCTCAGGTCAAGAGAATGATGTGTTGTTCAATGACCAAGACTTCGGACCCGAAGAAGGATTCTAGGTTCATGGAGTCCCCCGGGCAACTCCTGTGAAGGAGCCCACAAGAATAATATTCCGCTGCTATTTTATTTACATGTTATGAACTTATTATCGTCCATCGAGACGCATGCGTTGTAAGACATATTTATATTTGACACCTGGCTTGTAATAAATGATGCTTCACTATTTGTCATCACATGTATGAGAAAATGATCCTGGCATACATGTGATATTCACTCTGTTGTTCTTCGGAGAAACCGGGTGTGACATGGTATCAGAGCCGCATTGGGGATAGCACACTAATTAAGGACTGTATTACGGGAAACCTTAGGTTTACTGTGAGGATTCGCTAGTCTGCCCAAGTAAGTACTATATTAGCATAGTTACTTAAAGTGGCAAGACTAACATATGTGTTATAATTCTGAATTTTAATTATGTAATGACGCACCTACGCTCAGGTAGTAAAATGGTAAGGAACGCTATCGAAAGTGGTTCAATTTCGGTTCTCACAGCTTGGTGTGAGACGTGGACTCTTCATGTTCCCGAGTTCATATGAAACGCTGATCCCTAGCGTGCATTAGGCAAGCAAGTGGAGACCCCATCGTGTGGTCAGTAACGCGATAGTGTGTTCTTCTGGAAATAGCCCAGGAGTACATACGCAGCGCTTGCCATCGGTATGCCCTGCAGTGCAGTAGGTGGTATCTGTTGGGGTGATAAAATTCCCAACCGTGACGACCCGTTCGCGCTCTACTCGGGTTCCCCGTCATGTAGTGTAAAAACACTATCACGTACCTTGAGACGTGGCTTAACTCAAGGACAGCCGTATGGCAATGATACGGGCGTTTGTATTTACTTTCAAATATGGACCTACCTAAAATAATAACAACCCTTGAGTGCATCATTATTGTGTGTTCTTCTGCAGGTACTAACCACGTATGTATCCCGTGTAGTATACGTGTGCGAGAGGCCGATCAGTGCCACGATTGAGACGTATACACCGGTATAATCCTATTAGTATTTTCTTTTTGTGAGGAACATAGTACCGACATATAATAGGCATTTGCACGAAAGGTAATGGTAACAAGGAACTAAAATAACCAAGTTTCAATATGTAGGACCCTGGTTGGGTAGAAACACTCAATAATTGATTAGTTGTTCATAGGAATTGAAAAACAGAGTGCTCTGTTTTGGCAGGAAGTTTGATGAACTTTAACAGAGCATAACTCACAGATTATTTAGCCAATGGATGTGTGGGATATAGTTCTGGAAAGTTGTTTAAGTACTCTACAACTTTGTTGTAGACTTCCAGAGCAGAATCACACATTAAGATGGTTTAAATCCCAGAGGAATGTAAACTGTCCAGAACCAGGACAGATTAAAAACACTCTCTTGACTGTTCTGTCTTTCAAGCATAACTTCCTGTAGAAAAATCTAAAATTATCATATGATATATATTTTAAAGGGTACGAGATGTTTTACATCTTTGTAATTCAAAGTTTCTGCAATTGCAGCACGGAATCCAGTGGAAATTAAAGTTGAAAACAGCAACTTCCAAAGAAGATGCTGTTAAAATTCTTCAAGAAATTCTGTTGATTTTGGATTATCATAACTTTTTAACTAGAGCTGATCTGAGGTAAAATAAATACTCGTTGGAAAGATACTGAAAGTTAACTTGAACTCTGGTATTCAGCTTGAGTGATGAAAATGCCCAGCACCAGATCAAAATCTGGGATATGTAGAAACTGGTCATTCTTGCAGAGGGATGACAGTTGAACTCATTTGAAAGATTGTTGTACCCTAAGGGGTTTAAGTACTTCCAATGGGGTAGAACATACTCATGAGTGGTTATCTTCAACTAGTGAAAGATTTGAGTAGGTTTCTTACTCAAGTTTCTTTTGCTAGAGGCCATGTTTGTGTCGTATTGAAGATAAAAGGGTAGTATACGTGATGACAAAGCGATATTAACGTCTTGTAGTGACCAAACCTAGTTGAGATGAACTTCCAAAGAGGAAATCCGTCAAGTTGGATTTAACTAGATTGTATTTGGTCTGATAATGGTGTAGCTTGTGCAAAGTTATTACATTATCTATTAACGAGATGTATCGTATTTTTACTGGCATTATGTTTTACGCCTATTTTATTGGACTGCATGAAGTATGTTGCGGGACTGATTTTCATTGTCGTATGGTTGCAGATGGTTCGCACACGGTCCATGCATGAGGTCGGTGGCTCTAGACAGCAGGGGGGTAATGACTCCAAGCCACCTGCCTACAACAGCACCCCGCAACAACAACCACCACCGCCGCCTCCGCTTACACTAGCGGATGTTATCGCGGCTCTGGTGGGTAATCGTGAGGAGCAGACCGATCTGCTCCGCACGATCATGCAAAATACGTCCTAGGCGGGGGGGGCATCAAGAGGGGGCCTCGTGAGCCCCACGCTGTGACGTACTTGGACTTCATGAGTACGCACCCTCCGGTGTTCACTGAAGCAACAGAACCCCTAGAGGCCGACAACTGGCTCCGGACAATTGAGTCCATGTTCGGGCTGCTCCAATGTACGCAGCGGCAAAAGATTCTGTTCACGGCGCAGCAGATTCACGGTGCCACTGGTGCGTGGTGGGCGAAATATGTCGCCTCAGTGCCGGCTGGCCAGGCCGTGGAGTGGGATGAATTCCAGGAGGCGTTCCGCGCCTACCATATCCCTCCCGGGATAATGAAGAGGAAGTTCCAAGAGTTCTTGGAGCTGAAGCAGGGCGGGAGGAGTGCCCACGACTACTCCCATGCCATCAACCATCTGGCGCAGTATGCGTCGGATTATGTCTCCACTGAGGAAAAGAAGCGAGAGCAATTCTATCAGGGATTAAATCCCGAGATGAAGACGCATCTCGTCCAATGCAATCACGGCACATTCAACGATCTCGTCAATGCCGTGATCATGCAAGAAGACGCTCAGCGTGAATTGGTGGCTGAGCAGCGAAAGCGCAACACTCCACCCAGTAGTGGGGGTGGAGCTCCTCAGAAATACCACATGGTGTATCGGACACCATCCGGTCAGCAGTGGCTTCCACCGGCGCGACCTCAGCAGTTCGGGGGTCGTTCTTTCCAGCGACCCCCGTTCCGATCACCGATGCCACCACCGCGACCGCAATAACAGCAGCATCAGTAGATGGTACCCCGGGCGTTTCCACCGCCACAACGTGCCCTGGGTTTCCGTCCACCGATCAGCGGAGGACCACCTCGCTACACATGCTTTACGTGTGGCCAGGCGGGCCATTCCTCGAAGGATTGTCCCCAGGGGCAGCAGAGCAGCGGACAAGCCAAGCATCAGGGCGGTGCTCAAGTCTGACCTCTGGTCAAGAAGGTTGGTCAGCAAACTCGGGGCGTTTGCAACATCGACAATGAGGATGCCCCAGAGGGAGAAAACGTGCTGGCGGATACGTTCACTCTCAATGATCAAGCAATCATCATATTATTTGATTTTGGTGCAACCCACAACTTCATAAGTGCATCATATGTGGTTAAGCATCAACTGGAAGCCTTTCCAACTGAGTGCTCTTATATGATCTGCTCACCGGGAGGAAAGATTTCAGCAACTATGATGATTCCGAAAGCACCACTGTGCTTAGGTGGGAAGATATATCCCACCACTATGATTATTCTTGAGGGGCAGAAGATTGATGCAATCTTAGGGATGTCATGGATAAGTTACCATGGTGCTGTCCTGAAACATTATCACGGACGGTTCACCTCAACTCCCCACTACACCGTCCGCAGTCCCTCATACTAGACAATCCAGTCCGGGAAGTTTCAGCCGCCTATACTACCGAAGCTTCCAAGCTAGAGGACATCCCTGTAGTCCAAGAGTATCCCGACATGTTTCCGGATGATCTTTCGGGCATGCCACCTGAGCGGGATGTAGAGTTCAAGATTGAGCTTGCACCCGGGACTACTCCTATCTCACAGAGGCGGATATTACCTGAATTGAAAGAACAGCTCAATGATCTGTTGAGAAAAGGTTTCATTAGACCGAGTTCCTCCCCTTGGGGATGCTCGGCGCTGTTCGTAAAGAAGAAGGATGAAACCTTGAGCCTGTGTGTGGATTACCGGCCGCTCAACGCCGTCACCATCAAGAACAAATACCCACTGCCCCGTATTGACATCCTGTTTGATCAGCTTGTGGGTGCAAGTGTGTTCTCCAAGATGGACCTTCGCTCCGGGTATCATCAAATAAAAATCCGGGCGGAGGATATTCCAAAGACGGCATTCTCGATGAGATATGGACTATATGAATATCTCGTCATGTCTTTTGGTCTCACCAATGCTCCAGCACATTTCATGTATCTCATGAACTCGGTGTTCATGCCGGAGCTGGACAAGTTCGTTGTGGTGTTCATTGATGATATCTTTGTTTACTCCAAGACAGAAGCAGAACACCCCAAACACTTGAGAATCATTCTTCAACGATTGCGGGACCATAAGCTCTATGCCAAGTTCAGCAAATGTGAGTTTTGGATCAGTCAAGTGCCATTTTTTGGACATATCATGTCAGCGGAAGGCATTGTGGTTGATCCAAGCAAAATTGAACAAGTGCTGAAATGGAAAGCTCCCACTTCTGTCCATGAAGTCAGCAGCTTCCTCGGTTTAGCGGGATATTACCGGAGATTCATTCCAAGCTTCTCCAAGCTTGCTAAGCCGATGACAGAATTATTAAAGAAGGGAACAAAATATGTTTGGAACGCGGCATCTGAAGGAGCCTTCCAAGCATTGGTGAAGCATCTCACAACAGCCCCGGTCTTAGCTCAACCGGATATGACCAAGCCCTTTGACGTGTATTGTGATGCGTCTGGTATCGGGCTCGGCTGCCTGTTCATGCTGGAAGGACGTGTGGTTGCATATGGCTCACACCAACTTCGAAACCATGAGCAGCACTATCCAACTCATGATCTTGAGCTCGCTGCTGTGGTTTTGGCACTGAAGATGTGGAGGCACTATCTCCTAGGAAATTTGGTGCATCTCTACACCGACCACAAGAGCTTGAAGTATATTTTCGCCCAGAAGGAGCTGAATATGAGGCAATGGAGGTGGTTAGAACTAATCAAAGATTATGAGATTGAGATTCATTACCACCGCGGCAAGGCGAATGTGGTTGCCGACGCGCTGAGTCGGAAATCACATATCCATAACCTCACCATTACACCGGTGGAAGAGGATGAGCCAAGTTTGTACTTGGTTCCTTATGGGTCACTTTACAACCTTGCTCTCATCCATACCATTAGGGAGGATATCATTGCAGCTCAGAAAATTTACAAGGGTATGGCACATCTCTTGGAACGGATAGACAGCGGGGATATCAAATGTTTCCGGAAGGATGATGAGGGGACGCTATGGTTCAATGACCGCATAGTCGTACCCCGGAACATGGAGCCGAAAAAGAAGATCCTTGATGAAGCCCACTTGTCTAAATTCTCCATTCATCCGGGCAGCAACAAAATGTATCAAGAATTGAAGAGTAAATTTTGGTGGACGCGGATGAAGCGGGAGATCGCCAAATACGTATCTGAATGTGATACGTGTAGACGAGTGAAGGCAGATCACTTGAGGTAAACAGGGCTGTTGCAACCCCTGAAAATTCCAGCATGGAAGTGGGAAGATGTGAGCATGGATTTAATTGTGGGATTACCCATGACTGCTAACAAGCATGATTCCGTTTGGGTAATCGTTGACCGGTTAACCAAGTCAGCTCACTTCATTCCGATGCATACCAAGTACCATTCTAGCAAGTATGCGGAGTTGTACATTGCAAGAATCTTGTGCTTGCATGTAGTACCCAAGACCATAATCTCAGATCGAGGGGCACTATTTGTATCTCGATTCTGGGAGCAGTTGCACGCTGCATTGGGTACTAAGCTGATTAGAAGCTCCGCCTATCACCCTCAGACAGATGGACAAACGGAGAGGGTGAACCAAGTACTAGAAGACATGTTGAGAGCGTGTGCCGTCCACCACGGTAGAAACTGGGATGATCATCTACCATTGGCAGAATTCTCGTACAACAATGGCTGTCAAGCGAGTATCAAGATGGCACCATATGAGGCTCTCTACGGTTGAAGATGCCGCACCCTATTGAACTGGTGCGAGTCCGGTGAAAGGGTCACGTTCGGGGTTGATGTGGTGAACGACGCCGAAGAGCGCGTTTGAATTATTCAAGCCAACTTGAAGGCCGCTCAATCCCAGCAGAAAAGCTACGCTAGGCGTAGACCGCTACAATTCGATGTCATGGAACACGTGTACCTCTGTGTATCTCCGATGAAAGGCGTGCACCGATTCGGCGCGAAGGGAAAGCTCGCCCCCAGATATATTGGACCCTATGCTATCACCGAGAAGTGTGGACCAGTGGCGTATAGACTGGAGCTACCGGCATCTCTCACTGGTGTTCACGAAGTTTTCCATGTTTCACAACTGCGAAAATGGCTGAAGTATACAGCTGCTGTTCCCACCGAAGACATTGGCGAGCTGCAACCGGATTTGACGTATGCGGAATATCCGGTGGCAATTATTGATGAGAAGGCTCGGACCACACATAGCCGAACGCTGCGGTTCTACAATATACTGTGGAGCAACCACGCCACCGAAGAAGCGACGTGGGAGAGCGAGGAATTCGTTCGCTCAAACTACCCAGATTTCATGGCGTCTCATCACGGGTAATCTCCTCTTACATCGTCGTCTCTTCTTTTATAATCTCGGGACGATATTCTTTTAAGGGGGAGGGATGTAAAATCCCAAGAAAGTGACTTGCAAAAAAATGTTCATCACCTCACAACACCACAGCTCATGTGGTGGATATCTCATGAACACTTGCGAAGAGCAAGTAAACACCATCAAGAGGATGATTAGAGGAAAAACCCATAACTCCAAAAAGTGGGAGCTCACACACATAAACATGAAAGGTTGAGCTCACCCCTAGAACTTAAATAGTATTGGGAAGGCCAGGCCAAATTTCATACAAATCCAAGCCTTTTTGAGGCATTTTTGGAGACATATGAAAAAAGGGTCAATTTGAATGCAAATTCAAATTGCAGCCACTTTCATAACTTGAATTCAAAAGTTGACTTCATATTCAAACTCATCACATTTTTCTGAGTTAGTCCACCACTTTTCATCCCCATTGGAGTTCATCTTGTCGGGAGCTAAATTTGCAATAGTTCAAACTGAATTTGAATTTCAAACTAGCCAGACCAATTTCAGTTGAGGAAATCAAATTCAAACCATAACTTTATGGCTAAGTCTTCCATTCAATTGTAAGTTGCTGGGATTTTTCAGTGAAAACAGAAATGAAAAAACAGAAAAGAAATAAAGGGGAGGGACCCACTTGTCAGTAGCCTTCACACCGAAGCATTCTTGCTTGATTTTTCACTCGACCGAAGCTGCGCGCGTGCCAGCTCTCCAGCGCCGGCGCCCGACCGCCTCGGCTTGGTGCCACCTCCTGTTCAAGGGAAGGCTAAGGACGCGGAGAAGGCAAAGTGATCATTACATGCTCGGCCACGTGCAGTTCCTCACACTCTCTCTTCTCCCTCGCACAACCGAAGAACTCCACCACCGGTCGACCTCTCGGCTCACCGGCGCCCGGGCGACACAGACACTTTCATGCCCGCGAGCTACACGAAAAATGTCCGCTCAAAGGTGCTGATCACAACCATGCCGACCTCACTCTCTCCCTCTCTCTCTCTCTCTCTCTCTCTCTCTCTCTCTCGCACGATCGGCAGAGAATTTGGTTGATTAGTGCGTCGGTATGCTTAGAACCGAGCCACACAAAATTCAGAAATTCGTAGTAATCAAGCCATCATCCATTGGACCGAGCTATAGACATGATCTAGACCCCCCCCCCACGCTCCTCTAGGATCAAGAACCATCGAGTTTCATCGAGTTTTGGCGATGTTCTTCGAGATTTTTGCACCGGCGCCGATTTTCACCATAGGTCGCCGATAAGATCGTACTTGCAGCCTCGGTTGAGCTAATTTGCACTCATGCCGGTGCTTAGGATGCCACCACGGTGCTCTAGGAAGAAAGCGAAGGATTTGAGCCCTCCTATAATGAGTGCGGCGTTGCCGAACTCCAACCGCCACTGCCGCCCGTCGCCGAAGGGATTCCGGTGACCAGGGTCCCCGGCCGACTACGGGGATGAGTTGCCTGTGGTCCAAAAGGGGGAGGCGGCAAGTTTCCGGGCTGGGGGAGGTCGGAAAGGCGGGTTCCGAGGGGCTCGCCGGAGAGTACCGCCGCAGCTCAGCCGTTGGCGCGAGGAGGAAGAAAGCACTGTGTGGTGGGGCCCGCACGCAGAGTTTAAACATTTCTGGGATTTTCCAGTTTTGGTTCAAACTTCAACTAGCTATAACTTTTGCTAGGAAGTTCCAAATTTAGTGAACTAAATTTTGCTGAATTCAGGTTCTAGAGTACTTTCCACCAAAACAAATTTCAGCTCATGAAAAACTTAATAGTTTTCCAGAATTAATTCCCTAAAATTTAAACTGTTGGGAATTTTATCTGGAGAATTACTTTATGAAAAATTTCGAAATTTGGCTGGGATGTTTATTGGAGAATCCTTAAGTCACAGGAAAAATTTCAGACCCATCCAAGTTCATTTATTCCCCCTAATGGTGTGATTAAGTGAACTGCCCTGAGAAAATAGAAAAATATACAGAAACATTTTTCAGATTTTCTCAAATCTTGTTTAGGACATAACTTTATCTAGAATGCTTCAAATGACTTGAAAAAAGTTCCATTAGAACCATTTCAAACTCTAGTTTCCAGAAAGTAATGGTTAGAGCCATGAAGATCCCTGGAAATCCTTAGATGCTCTACTAATTACGAAAGAGACTTTTATTTGTGCAGAGATCAAATGAACTTTGTTTCAAATGAAACTTGGTCAAGACTCTGGTTAGGACTCTACCAAGCCACAAAAAAATTTCAGAGCCAAAGGGGAGGGCTAGCTAGAGTTATGGTCTTTACATATTCAATTTAAAACATTTCATTTAAATTGACATATAGTATATCGTTTACGTGTAGTCGCTGAAGGCGAGTAGACCCCGGAGGTGCTTGACTTCTCCTTCCGGACGAAGCCCTAACCACTGACCAGCAGCAACAAGGAAAGCCCCGGTTTGCATTAACCAATTTTACAAGTTTTGCTTTATGCATAATTAGTATGTGTTATGTATGTGCATTAGGTGTAGGATGGATGAAACCCAAGTGCATAGCCAGATTATTCCCACAAGAGTGAGGGTAGTGTATAAGTCCTCGAGTAGTATACGCTGTGCTTAATGTTCATACAACTTTGGTACAAGTCGAGTAGTTGGAATCTACTCGCGAGTTTAGGAGTCGGGACATACGGGATTGGTTCGAGTGTTGTGAGATCACTTTAGTAAGAAAATGAGACTAGGCAGGGGCTAGGGCGCAGCAAGAGGAAGTCTTGTGGGCGCAGCCCTGTCCATGTCGATTGAGCACCGATCCGTATGTGGCTCCGCTGAGCAAGTTTGAATGTACCAAAGGCATATCGGATATATGGGGTCCGATAAACCGATGTCACCTATACCTCCGGGCGTCGAGGCATAACGCACCGATTTATAGGTGTAGGCTGAGGGCAGCAAGGTGGAAATCTGCTAACGGGCATAGAGAGATGCTCTGTGTAGGGAACCTCCTGCTCGTTTCGGTGAGACCGGTTTGACGTTTGGGCTGTTTGGTGAAAGGTTGTCCGGTACGACATCAGTGGAGCGTGTGGTGCAGCTCGGAATGTGGGCGTACGTGACGTGCTATTCGGGTATCCCTGCAGGTGTATATCGAGTCGATTCACCGTTCCTCGCAGTTATGAGTACCGCTTGTTCACTGTGTCATGACGTAGTTGATATATGAAATGGTATGAATCAATATTGCTGATATGATTAAATTGTATTGCTACATGTGTGCCACCGAATATTGCTCACAAAATTTCAGATTTCCTGAACTGTTAACTTGTGGCTAAAAGATGAAATAAGGATGAACGTGTAGGCGTGTTTTCTGCTGAAATATGCCATCCTATATTGTCATGACCTGCATATAGAGTGTCATGTGTAGGTGAGTCGGTTAAGCCTTGCGGAGCCATCGTGCTCACGGTTGCCGCTATGAGTGTTTTTCAGGTGAAGACTACCCCATGGACTCGGGTTACGAGTTTACCGGCGAGGGCTACCCTCTGTCGGGGACCATGGCTGAGTGGGAGCCGTACACGCTGCGCTGAGCTGAGGAGTGCAGCTAGTGTGGGATGCCCCTAGGGCTGGGCAACCAACTTTTGCTAGATAGATGGGCGTGAGTTGTATAAACTTAGCTTCCACTATTGTAATTTCCATACTTAGTTTGTAACTGAAGTCTTGTACTACTTTGTACAACTCAGTTGGTTTTCTATGTAATACAATGTTGTTCTTATGATGTGCGCTGTCGAGTGTCGCATCATGCGGCACCACCCTCTGAGATCCTGGACGCGCGGATTCCGGTCCGCCACAAAATGAGACCGAGCGTAGAGTAAGGGCAGCAGGATGTTGAGCCATTTCTGGTCGTTCAGAGGGTAGCTTCAGAGCTTGAGGTGTAAATCTGCTGGCGGCACTGCAGATGCTCGCGCAGAGACCTCTTGCTCGGGACGATTGCACCGGCTCAACATTTGGCTGACGGGTGAAAGGTGGTTGCGTACGACGTCCGTGATGGTTGCTGTAGGCAACATCGAGTACGGGCATACGTGACGGGTTATTCGGGTAACCCTGCAGGTGTAAATCAATTATAATCACCGTCCCTCGCGGTCAGTGAGTACCACTTGTTCACTGTACCGTGACATAGAAAGAACAGGCTAGAGTCATGTAAAAGTTGATGTTTGAAAGCTATACCTTGATTGCTAATGACTTGCTGTAGTTTAGAGCCAATTAAATTTCTTTTCAACCTTGGGCAAAGTACATGAGAGAAACGCGTTTCTTGTTTGATTGCGGCTCTCTCATGTGCCTTAGCGTGAGGTTCTCCACAACTTGCTGCTAAAACTTGAAAGTAAGGTTCAAATAATTAGGCGAGTCCTTTGCAACTTATTTGCCTCATGTACCCTGTAATCCCTCATGTAGAAGTTTCATGTATAGGAGAGACGGGTCAGACATGCTGAGCCATCGTGCTCACTGCTTGTGTTTGAAGCTTTTGCAGGGTGTTATGAGGAAGGGACTCCCGAGGAGGAGACGGAACCCCAAGAGAGAAACCCTATCGAGTGGGAGTCGTGCACACCGTCGTGTTAGTGTGCGTGTGTGATAGCGGGGACACGTTCACGAGCTTAACGTGAACTCGATGCGTAGTCTACGCCCGTGAGTGTAGACTGAACATATGTTGTTGTAAAAATATTCATAAACTCGTTTATGTAATAAAACTTTGCTTCCACGTTGTACCATTTTATGTGTGTTATCCGGTGCTATGCAACGCAGCACCCCTCAGCATGATCCTGGTTCGACGAGGCCATGGGGCCCTCACAGTCCCTCTCGACTCCCATTTCCCACACCATCCAACGGTCCATAACAACCTATCAACTCAACTAATTAGTCAGCTAAGCCACACCCATAATTGGCCTTGTGGTGGCACTGTTTTCCTGGCATGTGCTCGCATGAACCAGTCCTTAGATCTACGGCAAGCAAACCACCATCTCATTCAGCAACATCCACGAACCAAGCTCGCCTAGATCTCCCCAATTCCATGCTCATTGACAACATCAAGTTCTCATTATCTTTATTCTTATGAGTGCAGTAGCTAACGAGTTTAATTTCAGCTTCCCGTATCCCGTAAATTAAGCGAAGCAAAAAAAACAACCATACCCGACTCATCAACTTTTCCGGTGACAAGGATGGTTAACAAAACTGGTAAACTCCTATAAAAGGGTGTCCCATCAAGTTGACACAAGCAACGAGTTTACGCAAGCAAAACAGTTTAGAAAACATAGGATCAATATGGTCAAGGGGCACTTGCCTTGCTCCCGTGGTTCGTGTTGCTCAAGCGTCTCGAAGTCTTGGTGCTGTAGCTTCTCGTAGACGGCCTCTTGAGCTTGTCCTTCTACTCACGACTATGCACATATAAAATTTACAGCAATCAATTGTCATGAACAAACTTTACTCGAGATGCAATGAGGTGAAAGAATGCAATTCCTATGGTGCAGTTTTATAAAATCAGTTTGTACATGTTCTTGCATATTTTAGTAGGCTTCTATGGGGTTTTATGATGAACAAGGTTTCTGGGATCAAGTGTGGACGTGGTGATGATCTTGACCCACTTTGTAGATCAACCCCACTGTCAAAAATCAACCAAAACATGGTCTGTCCACACGCAGAATGTTCTGCTCGCAGGGGGTGAAGAAAATGGGTGCGTAGAAACGGCGGCGACATTGTAAGAGGGGTACCGAAGACCTACCTCACTTCTTCCTTATGGAGGACCTCCCTCCTTGCAATGGCCGCAGCGGGATATTTTGGAGGGAGAATTATGAGGCTGCGGTTAGGGCAGAACGTCGGGGCTTCTTCTCCGGCGACGGCGAGGAGTGACGGATCTTGACGGCGGACAAATTCCGGCAGGGGGGTCGCGACTTGGCAGCAAGGGGTGGTGTGACTTAGCAGCAGGGGGGTGGTGGCCAAAAAAAGAGAGAGGGGTGGGCGACTAGGGGGAGAGTTATATTTATCAGGGGGAAAAGAGCTAGGGTGGCTAGGATTTTAGCAAATCAAATATCAAATGGCTGAGATCTAATTTTAAAAGAGGTGGGAGCTAGGGGCTGGGATTTTTTTATTTATTTTCCATCAATGGCTAGGATTTAATTAGAAAATAAAAGACCACAAGAGTCCAAAGGGGGACGGCTAGGGTTTCCCCCCCTAATGGGCTGCGGCCAAGGGGGTGGGGCCCAATTAGGGTTCCCCCCTGACAGGGACCACGCCGCCCGTTCAATCACAGGGCCGTGCCACTCGCCCGAGAATCGCATTGGGTGGTGCCGTGTTGTGCGGCACCCAACAGAACACATATAAGGAACAATGTGTACATAAAACAATAGCAGAAGCTTACAAGTCTTCCTTTGCAAATAGTTTACATCAAGTAGCTACAGCAAAAGTCTATAAACAGCTCACGTCAAATAACTAAAGAGCACTCGAGAAGAAGTCCAGCCTGCGGACTCCTCTCGCTAGCAACACGAAGACAACAGCAGCGGCTGGTTTCTCCATGTGTTAAACGACTCGGAAGTCTCCGAGTCTCACCGGACAACCTTCTTCTTAGCATTGATGTTAACCTGCAAAATCATGCATATAGCAAGCGTGAGCACATAGGCTCAGCAAGACTGATCCGTCTCTCCTAAAAAAGAAACTCTACATGCACGACGGTTGCAATTAGGTTAGCTAGATTTGCATAAAGGACTCGCCTAATGTTGATCCTTAACTTTCAGATTTTAAGCCTCATTGTACAGACCTTGAGCCGAACAGCATCGCAACTCCACAATCAAATAGGAAACGCTTTGTTGCGATGCTCCTTGCACAAAGTGAAAGTAAAGTTTACAGACCCTATATCTAATTCAATCATGGTTGCAATACAAGTTACATCACAGCCTTATCAAGTTCAAAAGAAAGACATTTCAGTTGTTATTACGTCAAGACACAGTAGGCAAGTATGCTCATATGACCGCGAGCGATGGTGATTCAAATCAGTACACGCCCGGACTACACGACATGTACACCCGTACTCCGAGTTGCCGGCAGCAACCTCGACTGACGTTGTACATGGCCACCTTTCCCAAGATCTTCCACACAGGACGCGGTCTAACTGCCCTGAGTCCGCAAGCTCCCTCAAGGTACATACCCGCAGTGGTTTGTTCTTGAGCGAGTTACCTCCTGCTACCCTGACGCCGAAAGCCTAAGACAGTTAGAAAAGTTCCAATGTGGATCTCCCGAGGTACATCGGTTTCCTGGGTCCCATATAGCCAGTATGCGCCCGGTACACAACTCATACTTGTCAAACAGGGCCAAGCACAGACGGGCCTTAAATGACACAGGAAGGGCTATGCACGCACGGTCCGTAGCCTGCTGCATCTAAACCCCCCTGTCCGGTCTTCATTTCTTAAGTATGAACTTTTCTCATTGTTTCTATTCTTGACCCGCTCCGAATAAACCAGCCCTAAACTCGCGAGTAGATTCCAACTACTCGTCTTCTACCGGACCTTTCCTACTAACATTTAGCGTAGCCAAATTCACTCGAGAAGGTGCTATTCTACCCTTTCTCTCTTAGGGAATTCTGGTCATGCAACTAGGGTTTTCAATATCAACTAGACTTAATGCAATCAAACAATTCAAAGCTATGATCTCTAGAAATGGAAATACTTTATAAACTGTTCAAATGCAAACAGGGGCTTGCCTGTTTTGCAGGTGACTAATATGAACAGTTAGTGAAGATCACTTGAGGCTTGATCACTCGCTTTCCTCCCTCCTTGATCTTCACTTCAATCCCTTCACACGTTCTCACATAGATGCTACACGATATGAATATGCATATGTATTTCATTCTAAAGATTTTGCTAATAAGCTCTAGTGACAAGTTTAAAAAACTGGAACTCTATTTAAGAATTTAAAATGACACTGGTGCTAGTGTTTTGGGTTTGGTTTAAGCAATATGATCAATTGTTGAGTGCTTTTCAACACTTGTGTGTTGATCACCTAAAGAAGTTGAACAGCACAGTGGTGATCCAAAGCTCCAATGGAGCTGCAAATTTTCATGTGAGTTACTTGTCACAAGGAAGTTATCTGGATAAAAAATTAGCACTTTGCACTGGGTGGTTTATTCAGAAAAATTCTCTAAGCAATTAAGCAAAGAGAAATTACTTCTGAGGTAACGCCCATTTTCATGTCAACCTTAGTGAATACAATTTCAATTATAGTTCATAGAGCCTGCATGAATTTTTCTAGGATTTTTGGAGCTAAGAATTGCCCAAAACTGAATTTCCAAGTTTTGGAAATTCTCTGAAAATGTTTCTGTATTCATTTGAATTCAGCAACTTAAAATCTGAATTCTCCTGATCAAATCAACTCCAAATGAGCTGAAATTTTTACATGAGTTCAATAACACCATAAAGAATATTCTGGCAAAATTTGAGATTTTTTGTTGAACCAAACTCCCTCTAAAATTCTTTTTCTGAAAAGCTTTAAAGAATTTTCCAGAATTAAATAGTGACTTTCATACAAATTGGTTGCATATTTGGATAGAGTTTGTTAATCTGAATCTAAACCAATTTGAATCACTAAATTTGGATTTTCCTAGCAACAGTTATGCTCTTCTAAAGTTTGGGGGAAAATCTGGGATTTGAATTAAATCGTGGAAATGTTTAAATCTGACTGTGGGTCCGGGGACACACGTATCACTCACTGGAACAAGCCACATGGGGCTACAGAGCTATTTCCCGCGTTGCCACAGTTAATCCGGCGCCACAGAAGATCTGGCCTCTTCTTCCCGAGTGACTGACACACGGGCCCGGCAGTTTTCTTCAACCTCCAGCCACCCGCGCGCCCTCGCTGCTGGAGCTCGCCGGAGCACCTCGGCTACCGCTTCTCCGGCCATCTCCCATGCCCAAACTCGCCACCAGGCCCTAATTCAACATGAGGAACCCTATGGTGTGGTCTACCCGAGCCGGCAGAGCCTCCCACTTAGCTCGCGACGTGCGGCGGCACTCTACCGACTCCGGCAACGTCGCCCCGCGGTATTAGCCCTCCAAACTCGACGAACATCGGCCCTACAGCACCAGTGGATGCTAAAGAAGCTCGACATGATCGCACAAGGGCTCGGGAAAGGTCCTAACATAGCTTTCATCGTGCGCCCGATTGTGAAATTGTGTGCGGCCGTCGGAAAACCTCCAAATAGAGCTTCCACCGGCGGTCTTAAGCTATGGCATGGAGACTAAAGGTATGCTAACAAGTCTAGATCATGTGTGTGCAATTTGCAGAGCTCTAAACAAATATGGCGTGAGAATTTGAAGGATTCTTACCCGGACCTCAATTTGAACCGGCCGGAGGAAAATCCTGAAATTCGTCGGTGATGAGCAAAGGCTAGAGCTGAGCTTCGGATGTGAGCAACGCGTGGTCCTAACACTCCTCTGGGAGTCCTCGCTTTGGCATGAGAAGCTCCCAGTCGAGCTGTCCACGTGAGCGCTTGGCCTCCGTTTGCTTTCGGCCGCCACGGAAGGAGTTGTTTCTCGGTGTAATGGGGCAGAGCTTACTCAGTGAAGGTGTGAGGAGGTCGTGGAAGGGACTGTGGTGTTGTTTGGATGCTTAGCCGAAGTTTGCACGCGAGCTATGGTGTGGCCGAGCGATCGACAGTGCGCGGCAGCGGCTCTGTTCTCGTGTGCGCAAGGAATAGAAGACGGCCTCGGTCTCGGTTCTGTGGGCAACAAGAGCAAGGCAGAGGGTACAAAAATCTCAGCTGAGGCAGTTCGAGTGATATGTGGTCGACCGAGCGGTGAGCGCTGGCGTCGGCTACCCTCTCTGTCGATCTCCCGAGAGAAGCAAAACAGAGACTCACCTCCACTGTTGATCTTTTGAGTACTACTGCTAATGACATGTGGGTCCCACAAGTCAGCTCCCTCTTATCCTCTAAAATATCTCCCAAAATTTGCAAATGATGAAATTAAATTGTGGGAGTTCAAATCTGAGGTGCATTTGGATAAATTGGCAAGTTCCATCCAAATTCAAATAGGTATTTGAATTCTTTGCAATTTAAAGTCTATTTTGGAAAATGAGTTGCAAAACATTTCAACAAATCATAAAACTTTGCGTACCCACTAATTTGGACCTAAGGAATTAAAATATGAAATCTGATCATTGGTTTGGCTGCTGCAAATGAGATTTTTGACACAACAGTTTGAATTACATTTTGCCCTCATTTGAAATTTGAGTTGAACAAATTTGTTCCCAATATGACTTTATCTTTCTCACACATATGGGAACTTCCCACCTTGGTTTCAAATCCCTTTTGGGTTCCATGTATTCAAATAAATATTTGAACTTGTGTGAAGAGAGCTCTCATGTGTGTTATCACATGTGGAAAAGGTTTTAACAAGTCCCATTTTTTATAAATACGAAACCAACTTTATGCAAACATGAGTTTCTTTGTATTCATATTTGGGACCTTTACACCCCCCTAATTTGGTGTGGCCGAATTTGGGATAAAATCCCCCCAAATGTGGGGGGAAATCTCCCTAGAGGAATTTTGGGGAATTTGGGGAAAATTAGGAAAATTGGGAAAATTTTGGAAAATTAGGGGAGAGAGGAGTTTGGGCGAAAATTGGGATGGCCCAATTTGGCTATTTTATTTATTTTTTTCTTTTTTTTCTTCTTATTTTTTCTTTTCCTTTTCTATTTATTTTCATTATTTTTCATTTTCATTTCCTTTTTTTATTTTATTTGCTTCTATATTCCTCTCTTTATTTCTTCTTCTTTTTAAATGCTTCTTTATATGAAAAATGTATGCAATGCATGGTAGTGAAATTCAGGGTGTTACAACTCCTCACCTGCAAACACTCAATGCTGCAACCGTGAGCACGATGGCTCAGCAAGTCTTAACCGACTCTCCTACACAAGAAACTCTACATGCAAGTCATACCAAATGTAGGATGGTAGTTTGTAGCAAAGGACGCCTACAAGTTCATCCTTAATTCATATTTTAGCCACAAGTTAACGGTTCACAAATCTGAAATTTAGTGAGCAATATTTGGTGGCAACCACATGTAGCAATACCAGTTATTCATAACAGCACTAATGCATCACAATCATTCCATAGATTTACTACGTCATGACACAGTGAACAAGCGGTACTCATAACCGTGAGGGACGGCAAATCGACTCGATGTACACCTGCAGGGATACTCGAATAGCACGTCACATACGCCCATCCTCGGAGCTGCAAAGGCATGCTCAACAGATGTCGTACGGGACAACCTTTCACCAAACAGCCCAAACGTTGAACCGGTCGCACCCAAACGAGCAGGAGGTTCCCAACACAAAGCATCTCTCTACGCCTGACTTGCTGCTCTTGGTTGTAGGCTAGCTGCTCTTCCGGAGTGACGAAGTCTAAGACTTCGGGTTCCTCCTTGACCTTAGCGACTACATGATATAACAAGTATATGTGTTAATTAAATGCATTTGAGTGGAATTTAAACTTGTGAAGATTATAAGTCTCACTAGACAGACCCAATGACTCTGAAATTTTTACTGTGGTTTGGTTACAACCTAAACAGAGACTCGGCCAAGTTTTATTTGCAGTAAAGTTCAATTGAGCTCTCCACAAATGATTATGTACTTGAACATAATTGGAGCTCTTAGGGTTTTCTAGGAATTTTCACGGAGCAAGCCATGACTTTCTGAAAACTATATTTTCATAGGGTTCTAATGGAGTTGGTCTTACTAAATTTGAAGGTTCCTAGCTAAAGATATGAGCTAAACTATTTCAGGAAAATTCTGAAAAATGTTTTTGGACATTTTCTATTTTCTCAGGAACAGTTTTATTAATCACACCATTAGGTGGATCAAATGAGATCAAATGGATCTGAAATTTTTATGGTGGCTCAGGGATATTTTGGTGAACATCCCAACAGAATTTCAGAATTTTCCTCCAAAGGGTTCTCCAGCTAAAAGTCTAACCAGTTTGAATTTTGAAGAATTAATTCTGGAGAAATAGTGGTTTTCATGAAGGGAAACTTGATTTTCTGGAAAGTACTCAGATAGCTGAATCCAACAAAATTTGGTTCACTCGATTTGGAGTTTCCTAGCCAAAGTTATGAGGATTTGAAGTTTGAACAAAATCTTAAAATCGGGAAATATTCAAACTGCTGCGCGTGGGACCCGGGGTTACGTGTCAGCTCCTCATCGGACGACACACGCGGCTACTGAGTCCTCTGCACGCAGCCACACCCGATCCGTGCCACAGCAGATCCCAGTTTTAAATTTCCACCGCTGACAGCCGGGACCCACAGGCTTCTTCTTCCTCCGGCTTGTTTTCGCGCGCCCGCGCACTCAGCTCCCCGGAGCTAACTGCTGCTCGCCGGTTCCGGCCACTGATCGAGCTGAATTTCGCTGCAAGGGGGTTTGCAACATGAAGGAACATGGTGGTGGGGTTATCTGGGGCTCCGGTGACCGAAAGATGGCCGGCGCCGTGTGGCGGCTTCGGCTGGGCTTCGGCAGTGTCGGCCGGGGTTCTCAGCTCATCAAAAGCTCGACCGACTAGCTCTACAGCACCAGGGCACGACCAGGAAGCTCGGCTCAACCTCAAACTAGCTCGGGAGTAGCCGCAAATATGGTCTCACCGTGCGACCGAATGAGTCCGCGAAGAACACCCTCGGAAAAGCTTGGATTACGTCGCCCCGAGGGGTTTTCATGCAACGGATGCAAAAAGGATTTTGATCGCCGGCTAGTCTAGCTGCTATATGCAGGATTGGAGGACCTATGGAGAATTAGAGAGGGAGAATTTGCAGAAATCATACCGGCTGCTCGGGTTGAACTCGCCAGAGCCAAATCTTCAAATTCGTCGTCGATGCTGCTCGGTCTGCTCCAAGACTTGGAGGAGAGTAGCACCACAGTAGCACGCTCCCATAGCTGTGATCACTCGGCCGTGAAAACCCCTGTGGAGGGCTGTCCACATCGCCCGATCGTCGGCTGAAGCTTGGTCACGGCGGAGTGGACTGTGGAAGGATGAGGGAGGCCGAAGCTCATCGGCTTCCGGGTTGGGGAGGTGGAGGCTGAGCTCAGGGTAGTGTTTAGCAGCTCGGAAAGGGATGGCGCGGTGATTTCTGCTGATTTCCTGAGCAGGCCGAGGCAGCAGAGGAAAATGAGCTCCGCTCGGTGTTCGCACGCGAGGAGGAGAAGGCAACCGGGGTTTGCTTCGGCAGAGGGCGTGGAGCACGTTAAGAAGGGGATCAGAACCGACCTGGCGCTCGCGCGTGGGGCAAGCAGCTGGTGGCGCGGTGGTTCCCCTTGGTGGCATACGAGCAGCACTCGGTGGCCTCGAACAGAGGCAAAGTCCTTTGCTTCAGGTGCAAGTGTTGAACTGCCACTATATGACATGTGGGTCCCACCCCCTTTTAACCTCTGAAATTGAATTTTCTCCACTGCTCTAAACAGTAGAGCCCAAATTAACCCCAGGCATTTGAATTATCTACCCCTGGACCATTTGAATGGGATAGAACTCAAATTGGTTTGTGTTTGACTAAATTTCGGCACATGTGCAGTTTGAAATTCAAATAAAGTTTGAATTTGCTAAACTTAGCTCATGTCAAGATCAACTCCAAATGGAGTGAAAATTGGTGTGTGAGCTCACAAAAATGTGATGAGTAAGAATATGCCTCCCATTTTTAAATTCATGGGATGGGAGTAGTTTTTGAATTTTAGTTTAAACCACCCTCTTTCTAGTTATACCCAAAAAGACCTCAAAAGGTTTTGGACTTAGGTGAATTTTGGCATGATCATTCCTAGCAAGGTGTTGGAGTTTTTCATATGCTCAGCCCCTAGATGATGCATTGGGGAAATGCCACTTTTGCATTTGGGGAGTTTATTCTCTAATGAGCATGTTGATGGTGGTTACTTGCTCTTCAAATGTGTTCATCAAGTTTCTTCAAATGAAGGTTGTGTGTGGTGATGAACACTTTGAATATGTGCCAAAAACTTAGGTCCTTACATTCCTCCCCCCTTAAAAGAATCTCGTCCCGAGATTATAAGGTGAAAATGAGAGAGAGGACGGTGGAAAATTACCGTATATGTGACGTGAAAAAGTCGGGGTAGTTAGCGCGAAGAAATCCTTCGCTCTCCCATGTCGCTTCGTCCATGGAGTGATTATTCCATAGAACCTTGTAGAACCACAACGTACGGTTGCATGTGGTTCGGGCCTTTTCATCAATAATCTGAACCGGTTCCTCCCGATACGTGAGCTCCGGTTTAAGTTCTTCGATGTCTTCCAGCTGAATGGTAGTTGATAGCTTAAGACACTTCCTCAGCTGGGAAATGTGAAAGACGTCGTGCACACCGGAAAGTGCTTCTGGTAATTTCAGCCGGTATGCTACCGATCCACATCTTTCGGTAATCTGAAATGGACCGATGAATCAGGGTGCCAACTTTCCCCTCACCCCGAATCTGTTTACGCCCTTCATTGGAGACACATGTAGATATACGTGATCCCCGACTTCGAATTGTAGTGGGCGTCTTCTCCAATCCGCATATTGTTGACAAGATCAATCCGCGTTGTTGACAAGATCAATCCCGAAGGTAACCCTTTCGCCAGACTCACACCAATTCAGTGGTGTGCGGCATTTTCTCCCGTATAGCGCCTCGTAAGGTGCCATCTTGATGCTGGCCTGGTACCCATTGTTGTACGAGAACTCGGCCAACGGCAAGTGATCATCCCAGTTCATGCCATGGTTGATAGCGCAAGCTCGTAGCATATCTTCTAAGATTTGGTTTACCCGCTCGGTCTGTCCATCCGTCTGCGGGTGGTATGCTGATCTACGGATCAGCTTCGTCCCCAACGCAGCATGTAGCTGCTCCCAAAAACGGGACACAAATAAAGTGCCCCGATCCGATATGATGGTACGGGGTACGCCGTACAAGCATAGGATCCGTGAGATGTACAGTTCAGCATACTTCTTGGCGTTGTAGTTGGTGTTGACCGGGATGAAATCGGCAACTTTGGTGAGCCGGTCGATGATCACCCACACAGAATCATGTTTCTGAAGGTGGTGGGTAAACCGACAATGAAGTCCATGCTCACATCTTCCCACTTCCAAGCAGGAACACCCAATGGTTGCAGCAGTCCCGGTTTCCGCATATGATCTGCCTTCACCCTTCGACATGTATCACATTCGGACACGTACTTCGCGATCTCCCGCTTCATCCATGTCCACCAAAAATTGCTTCTGAGTTCTTTATACATTTTGTTGCTGCCGGGGTGAATAGAAAACTTTGACAAGTGAGCCTCATCAAAGATTTTCTTCCATAATTCCGAGTTACGGGGTATGATGATCCGGTCCTTGAGCCATAGGACGCCGTCTCTGTCTTTCTGGAAACATTTCAGCTCCCCATTGTCTATACGTCTCCACAAATGCGACATGCCCTTGTCATGTTTCTGAGCTGCCGCTACCTCTTCATGGATGGTGGGGATCAAAGCTAAGTTGTAGAGAGCTCCATGTGGAATCACATGCAGTGGTGGTTCGCTCTCTTCCAACGGTGTGATGGTTAGGTTGTTGACGTGAGACTTGCGGCTCAGCGCATCCGCCAGTACGTTTGCCTTGCCAGGGTGATAATGGATCTCTATTTCGTAATCCTTTATCAACTCTAACCATCTTTGCTGCCTCATGTTCAACTCCTTCTGAGTGAATATGTACTTGAGGCTTTTGTGGTCGGTATATAAATGTACGAGGTTACCGAGTAGGTAGTGCCTCCACATTTTAAGTGCATGTACCACGGCAGCGAGCTCCAAGTCGTGAGTTGGATAATTCTGCTCATGGTTTCTAAGCTGCCGTGATCCATACGCGACCCCCCTTCGCTCTTGCATCAGCACACATCCGAGCCCAGTGCCGGATGCATCGCAGTACACATTGAACGGTTTTGTTGTGTCTGGCTGCGCCAAAACCGGTGCTGATGTTAAGTGCTTGACTAAAGCCTTGAATGCTGCTTCACATGCTGGACTCCAAACATATTTGGTAGCCTTCTTCAGCAGCTCCGTTATAGGCTTGGCAATCTTCGAGAAGTTCGGAATGAACCTCCGATAATATCCCGCGAGCCCGAGGAAACTCCATACCTCGTGAACAGTTCTCGGGGATTTCCAATTCAGCACTTGTGTGGTTTTACTCGGGTCTACAGCGATGCCCTCCGCTGAGATGATATGCCCGAGAAAAGGCACTTGTGATATCCAGAACTCGCACTTGCTGAATTTCACGTATAGCTTGTGATCCTGCAGCCTTTGCAAGACTATACGCAGATGCTTCTTGTGTTCTTCCTCCGACTTGGAATATACCAATATGTCGTCGATGAAGACCACGACAAACTTATCCAGCTCCAGCATGAATACCGAGTTCATCAAATACATGAAGTGAGCTGGAGCATTGGTGAGGCCGAAGGACATGACTAGGTACTCGTAAAGCCCGTACCTCATTGAGAAAGCCGTCTTCGGAATGTCCTCAGCCTGTATTTTAATCTGGCGGTACCCGGATCTTAAGTCCATTTTGGAAAAGATCTTTGCTTCGACCAACTGATCAAACAACATGTCGATCCGTGGCAACGGGTACTTGTTCTTGATGGTCACGGCGTTTAACGGACAATAGTCCATGCAAAGCCGCAACATCTCATCCTTCTTTTTCACAAATAATGCCGAACAGCCCCATGGCGAGGAGCTCGGCCTAATAAAACCCTTCTCCAGCAGGTCTGTTAGCTGGGTCTTCAGTTCAGCCAACTCCTTGGGCGCCATCTTGTATGGCCTTCGGGATATTGGCATGGTTCCCGGTGCAAGTTCAATCTTGAACTCCACCTCTCTGTCGGGCGGCATCCCTGGTAAATCATCCGGGAACATGTCAGGGAACTCTCGGACCACTGGAATGTCTTCCAATCTGATGGTTGTGGATTGATAGACACTTTGAAGTTTTATTTCTGGACTGTCCAGAAAAAAGGAGTGAGATCCGTGCACTTCTGAGTTCAAGTGCACAATCCGGAGAACGGTGTCTAAAACAGCGCCATGGCGGGTTAACCACGACATCCCTAGGATGACATCGACCTTCCGCCCCTCTAATATTATGAGAGATGTAGGGTACACTCTACCCGCTAAGCATAACGGTGCTTTGGAAACCATTATGCTTGCTGAAATCTTCCCACCCGGTGAACAAATCAAATATGGACTATCGGTCGGTAGTATTTGCAAGCTGTGTTTAGCAATGAAAGCTTGGCTAATAAAATTATGCGTGGCACCTGAATCAAACAATATGATGGTGGGATGCTGGTGGAGTTGGAACATACCCGCAAGGATTGCTTCACCCTCCGGCACGTCCTCTATGGCAAGTTGGTGGACGGTGCCGGGCCTAGGGTTTGCCCTCCGTGCATTAGTAGGGTTCCGGGGATGATTCCTCCCCGGAATTTGCGGTGCAGCTCCGCCGCCTTGCCTCTCCGGGCAACTGCTTGAAAAGTGTCCTGGATGACCACATTCGTAACATGTGGCTGCCGCTTGGCCGGTGCTCGGGGGACGAAAGCCCGGCATGCACTGCTGAGGTGCATACGCACGCGGCATCGCCCGCTGCTGCTGTTGTTGTTGCGGAGGTGGTGCTGGCAGTGCCGGCCTGAATGCCTGTGAAGATATGGCCGACTGCGGAATGGCATCGGCCTCTGTGGTGGCTGCCAGCGTGGGTCCGATGGTGGGCGATTCACCATCCGGTATTATTGAGAAGGACCACCTCCTTCTCCGCTGCTTTGCGGTGCACTTCGCTTCCTTTCTGCCGCTGCTAACTCCTTGCCGGAGTCTTCTTGAACAATCGCGGAATCAATTATATCGTTGAGGCTGCCGCGATTGAACATCGCCAACTTGTCTTTCAGGAGCGGGTTAAGCCCCTGGTAGAAGTGATCCTGCCGCTTCTCGTCAGTATCGGCATGATACGACGCGTAGAGCGCAAGATCATTGAACGCCCTGGAATATTCCAGCGCGTTTCGGCTCCCTTATTGCAGGCGTAAGAATTCCTGTGTCTTCCTCTTCATGAGACCCGGCGGTATGTGATAGGCCCTGAAGGCCGTCCGGAATTCTGCCCAGGTCGTAATTCGGTCGGTGGGCTGTGAAGCACTGTAGTTCGCCCACCACGCGCTCGCGGATCCCTGGAGCTGTTGGACCAAGAACCGAGTCTTACGCTGCTCACTCACTTGGAGCAGCCCAAACTTCATCTCCATCGTGCGGAGCCAGTTGTCCGCATCGATGGGTTCATCCGCCCTTGAGACTACCGGGGGATGAGTTGCCAGAAAATCAGAGTAGGAGCTCTGTTGACGCTCCTCACGATTTTGACGTCTCTCTGGTTGAGATGTATTTGCAATGAGAGTTTGCAGCAACTCCGTGTGCTTCTGATGAGAACCCGCCATTGCTGCCACAATATCAGCCAAAGTAACCGTTGGCGGTGGTGGTGGCGGTTGTTGCTGTTGCTGTTGCTGCTGTTGCTGTCCCGAGGAGTCCTCGGGAGGCTGTTGGGAGGTCTCTCCCCCCTGACTGGAACCCCCAACGTCCGGGTTGGCACGAGTACGAGTCATTCTGAAATTCAAAACAGCAGCGATCAGCACATGTCATACTTAAAATTCCATATGAAACAGTAGGTATTGATGTGACGCATGAATAATTTGCACAACATTCACATATATTGATAAAGCATAAACTTTATACAAGATACATTAGTCTCGGGTATCCGAGAAGTCTTGCTCATGTCGTCACTATCTATACATATGCTACTGTCTACCCGACATGTCAATGATTACAAAAGTTTGGGTCACATCACTCTAGCTGCCCAACTTGGCAAAGGTAACCCCCTACTCGGAGTAGAACTCGACCTCCTACGGGTTGTCCTCCTCCAGTACCTCTACTGGTGGCTCTGGGTCTACAACCTCCTCTTCTGGCTCAGGTTCTCCCATTGCCGGAAGACCCAAGACCACGGGTACGGCACCTACCACCGGCATGCCCATTACCGGGGGTACGAGGTCCTGCAACGCGTGCACCTCATCCATGGCCTGGTTGTAGTCCTCTTCCCAGCCTTGCCCCTCCTCAAAAGCATCGTCCCGCTCTTGAGTAAGGACCTCGTTCTGCTGGGTCAAATCCTGCACCTGCTGTTGCAAAGCCGTGATGTCGACACGGCTTTTCCTCTTCGCCTTCTTCAGACAATGCAACTGATTATGTTGTTCGTTCAGTCGCTTAATCATCAGAAGGAGAACATTGCGGAGGGCGCTGTGAGCACTCTCGAAATGATCTCCACGGCTGTTGCTCTCCTCGAGCTTCACGGCGAGACACTCCGCATGAACAGCTTGGCTGTCCATCACGGCCTTTCCCGCCTTATATGGAGACTGAGGTTCGCCTCCACGCGGTTGTACCTTGGGCAACCCGGATCTGTTGCCTCCATGTACCTTCCTTCCCACACGTGATTAGCCCGTCCCTCCACTGGAACGAGCGCGTATGGAGTGCCTGTAACAGCTCTCTAGGATCATAGACTGGCCCCACATACCACCACTCGTCTTTTCTGCGCACTTTGTCCTCACTCGTGCGCACCCGGGAAAACTTCCCGGTCGGTCACCCATCCCCAAATTCCTCCGGGCCAAGCACGCTTAGCCCCGGAGTCCTTTGCAGGTGAGCTTCCGGAAAAGAAGGTATACCTTGGTGGTATGAGCACTCTATCAATCTTATTAAGACGGGAGTCAGAATATCACACAATCCACCCCCCTTAGAAGACCGATGTCCTCGTCGGTCAATGCCAAGACAGGAACGTCCCCTCTTAGCCACGTTCGTACGTTCAGTGCTGGCATACGCATACCGTACGTCCAGTTAGCTGCATACGTACCATACCGTGTCCCACACAGAGGACCCACGCGTCATGCATACGTACCCATGTCCCTGACCTGTACGCTACCGTATCCTTCTCACTGACCTGTACGCACCCGTGAAACTGTGAGGGTCGGCTCTGATACCATTTGTAACAGCTCTCTAGGACCATAGACTGGCCCCACATATCACCACTCGTCTTTTCTGCGCACTTTGTCCTCACTCGTGCGCACCCGGGAAAACTTCCCGG
Source organism: Neostapfia colusana (assembly GCA_030760725.1). Taxonomy (NCBI): domain Eukaryota; kingdom Viridiplantae; phylum Streptophyta; class Magnoliopsida; order Poales; family Poaceae; genus Neostapfia; species Neostapfia colusana. Next base: position 77,136,984 of record JASWHV010000010.1, on the reverse strand, counting down.
TCGGTCACCCATTCCCAAATTCCTCGGGCCAAGCACGCTTAACTCCGGAGTCCTTTGCAGGTGAGCTTCCGGAAAAGAAGGTATACCTTGGTGGTATGAGTACTCTATCAATTCTATTAAGCCGGGAGTCAGAATACCACACAACAAACGTACAATACTCAGTTACAAATTATTGTCTTTATTACACAGCGGAAGTCTATTTTTCTACAACTCACGCCCGCCTATCTAGCAAAAGTCGGTTGCCCAGCCCTATTGCAACCCACACTAGCTGCACTCCTCAGTTCAGCGCAGCGTGTACAGCTCCCACTCAGCCGTGGTCCCCGACGGAGGGTAACCCTCGCCGGTGGACTCATACTCCGAGTCCGTGGGTGGCTCCTCACTTAAAAAACACTTAAGCAGCAACCATGAGCACGAAGGCTCAACAAGACTTAACCGACTCACCTAAGCATGAAACTCTATATGAGGTGTACAAAGCACATAGGATAGTAACATTGCAGCAAATGGACACGCCTACAAGTTCATCCTTAATTCATCTTTTAGCCACAAGTTAACAGTTGAGGAATCTGAAATTTAGTAAGCAGTATTTGGTGGCACACATGTAGCAATACAATTATATCAATCAGCAATATTGAATCATCATATTTCATACATTAGCCTATGTCACGACTCAGTGACCAAGTGGTACTCTTCACCGCGAGGGACGGCGAATCGACTCGATATATACCTGCAGGGAAACCCAAAGAGCACGTCACGTACGCCCACCCGTGGAGCTGCACAGCACGCTCACTCGATGTCGTACGGGACAACCTTTCACCCAACAGCCCAAACGTCAAACCGGTCGCACCGAAACGACCAGAAGGTTCCCCACACGGAGCATCTCTCTATGCCTGTTGGCAGATTTCCACCTTGCTGCCCTCAACCTACACCTATAAATCGGTGTGCTATGCCTCGACGCCCGGAGGTTTAGGCTACATCGGTTTATCGGGGCCCATATATCCGATATGCCTTCGGTACGTTCAAATTTGATCAGCGTGGGCCGCACACGGATCGGTCCTCAATCGACACAGACAGGGCCGCGCACAGAAGAATTCCTCTTGTTGCTTCCTAGCCCCTGCCTAGTCTCATTTTCATTACTAAAGTGATCTCACATCACTCAACCGAACCCGTGGGTCCCAAGCCTATCTTGCGAGTAGATTCCAACTACTCGACTTGTACCGAAGTCCTATGAAACATTAAGCATAGCCTGTCTACTCGAGGTCTTAGACACTACCCTCACTCTTATGGAAAAATTCTGGTTATGCAAGTGGGGTTCCATTCATCCTACACCTAATGCACATCTATACTTCATACTAAGTGTTCATAAAGCAAAACTTGAAAAATAATTTAATGCAAACCGGGGCTTGCATTGTTGCTGCTTGTCAGGGGTTAAGTCTTCGTCCGGAAGAAGGAAGTCCAGCACTTCCGGAGTCTCTTTGCCTTCAGTGACTACACGTTAATGTAATACTACATGTCAATTTAAATGCAATGTGTAACTTGAATACTTAATTACTAATAACTCTAGCTAGCCCTCCCCTTTGGTTCTGAAATTTTTATGGTTGCTTGGTAGGGTCCTAACCATAGTCTTCACCAAGTTTCATTTGAAACAAAGTTCATTTGAACCTTGTACAAATAGAAGCCCATTTGGTCAACATTTGAGTCTCTAAGTAATTCCAGGGGTTTTCATGGCTCCAACCATTACTTTCTGGAAATTAGAATTTAAGATGGTTCTAATGGAATTGGTTTCATGTCATTCGAAGAATTTTACTGAAAGTTATGCCCTAATTAAGATTTGAGAAAATCTGAAAAATGTTTCTGTACATTTTTCTATTTTCTCAGGGCAGTTCACTTAATCACCCCATTAGGGTAACTAAATGAACTTGGATGAGTCTGAAAATTTTACTGTGACTCAGGTATTTTCCAATGAACCTCTCAGCCAAATTTCAGCATTTTTCATAAAGTAATTCTCCAGATAAAATTCCCAACAGTTTAAATTTTAGGGATTTATTCGGGAAAACTCTTTACTTTCATGAGCTGAATTTGGTATTGCTGGAAAGTACTCAGAATTCTGAGTTCAGCAAAATTTGGTTCATCGAATTTGGAGTTTTCTAGCCAAAGTTCTATTCATCTGAAGTTTGAACTAAAACTGGAAATTCCAAAAATGTTTAAATCCTGCGGGTGGGTCCTCCGGCCATGTGTCAGCCTCCCAGCTAACCCACACCGGAGCCCGTAGAATCACCCGCGCAGCCGCACGGGATCCCGGTGCCGCAGCAAATCCCGAGTGCTCTCAGTAGAGACTGACACGCGGGGCCCGCAAGGCTTCTTCAACCTTGCGCTCCCGCGGCTCCCTGCCGACCACCTCGCCGGAATACTCGCCGCCGGACGTTCTGCTGCCCGACCTCCGACGAAACTCGCTGCCTGTGCCTATCTCGGCTTGGGGAACACGGTGATGCCCTCACCAGAGCTTGACAACGACCGGAACAGTGCTCCCGCCGGAAACAGCGGCCGGGAGCTCACCGGCGACGTCGAACTCGGCATCCCCTGCACCTTTTTCGATGCGGTTTGCTCGGGGAGCTCCGCTGACACGTGCTGGTCACGAACATGGACACCGATCCCCGTGAAAACGGCTGCAACTACAACCTCACCGGCGACCTAGGCCGGATATCGGCTGTGCTCAGACAACTTCGAAGACCTGTAACCCTAGCCCACGGTTCTTACTGGTTTTTTGTCCTAGGTGGTCGTGGCGGGGTGTAGAGCGTGTGTGTGGCTTGGTATGCCTGGTGATGAGCTAGTACCCGTGAATTTCCGGATTTGGTATAGCTCGGCCTTAAGAATACCGAAACGTTCCCGGGAGAAATTCTCCCCCGACGGTGCATGAAATGCTGAACGGTAGGGTCGAGCAGAACCAGCCCCTTATGACGGTCATTTCTTGTGTTAAGCGTCGGGCACGAGCACGCCTGTGTTGCTCAGACGCCGGCCATCAATGGAGGTCGGCGTTTCTGTTCTTGCGCGGAACCGAGGAGGAAGCTCGGGTGGTGGTCTTTCTCGTTCGGAAAACGGGATAAGGGACGGCGTGGTGTGTGCGCTGGCCTTTGAGCCGCGACTTTGGCACCGTGAGGTGGCCGTTCGACGGCTCGGTGGCTCGCCGCCTCTCCCGTGCCTTGCGCGCGAAGCAGAGGCCGGCTGCAGCAACCGACTGAACCCTCGTATGTGCAACTGACATGTGGGCCTCCCCTTTACTCCTTTTCTCCAATATTTCTTTTCTGTTTTTGCTGAATATCCCACCAGCTACTCACAATTTAATGTGAGACTTAGGCCCCCAAGGTTTGGTTCAAATTTGAGTTCTCCATTTTGAAATTTGGTTGGTCCAATTTGCTTCATATTTAAACTGAAATTCAAATTCAGTTTTGAATTATTGCAAATCTAGCTCCCTACAAGATGAACTCTAATGGGGGTGAAAATTGGTGGGCTAACTCAGAAAAATGTGCTGAGTTTGAATATGAAGCTAACTTTTGAATTTGAGTGATGAAAGTTGCTTCCATTTGAATTTACATTCAAATTGGCCTCTTTTTAAAATACCCCCAAATGTGCCTCAAAAAGTGTTGGATTTACATGAAACTTGGACTGAACCTTCCCAAGACTTTTTAAGTTCTAGGGGTGGGCTCAACCTCTCATGTTCATGTGTAGAAACCCTACTTTCTGAAAGTGTAGGCTTTCCCCTCTAATCACTCTTTTGATGGAGGTTACTTGCTCTTCACAATTCTTCACAAGATATTCACCACAAAACTGTGGTGTTGTCAGGTGATGAAAAGTTTTTGCAAGTCCCTTTTCTTGAGATTTTACATCCCTCCTCCCTTAAAAGAATCTCGTCCCGAGAATATAAAAGGAAAGAGAGCGATGTAGCAGGGACTTACCCATGTTGAGAAGCCATGAACTCCGGGTAATTTGAGCAAAGGAATTCCTCGCTCTTCCACGTCGCTTCTTCGGTGGTGTGGTTGCTCCAGAGTATCTTGTAGAACCACAACGTTCTGCTACGCGTGGTTCGGGCTTTCTCATCAAGAATTTCCACCGGATACTCATCATATGTCAAATTCGGTTGCAACTCGCCGATGTCTTCGGTAGTAACAGCAGCGGTATGTTTCAGACATTTCCTCAGCTGGGAGACATGGAAAATGTCATGGACACCAGCAAGAGATACCGGTAGCTCCAGTCTATACGCCGCTGGTCCACTTTTCTCGGTGATAGCATAGGGTCCCATGAAGCGGGGAGCGAGCTTCCCCTTGACGCCAAACCGGTGCACGCCCTTCATCGGAGACACGCGGAGGTACACGTGTTCACCGGCGTCAAAGTGCAATGGTCTACGCCTCTTATCAGTGTAGCTCTTCTGCCGGGATTGAGCGGCCTTCAAATTAGCTTGAATCATCCAAACGCGCTCTTCGGTGTCGTTCACCACATCAACCCCGAATGTGACCCTTTCACCGGACTCGCACCAATTTAATGGGGTGTGGCATTTGCGACCGTAGAGAGCTTCATAGGGTGCCATCTTGATACTCGCCTGATAGCCGTTGTTGTACGAGAATTCCGCCAATGGTAGGTGATCATCTCAGTTCCTACCATGGTGGATGGCACATGCTCTCAACATGTCTTCCAGAAGTTGATTCACCCTCTCTGTCTGGCCATCTGTCTGAGGGTGGTAAGCGGAGCTTCTAATCAGTTTAGTACCCAAAGCAGTATGCAACTGCTCCCAAAAGCGAGATACAAATAATGCACCTCGGTCTGAGACTATAGTCTTGGGTACACCGTGCAAGCATAGAATCCTGGCAATATATAACTCCGCATATCTGTTGGCATGGAAATGTGTATGCACGGGGATGAAGTGAGCTGACTTGGTTAGTCGGTCAATGATCACCCAAATGGAATCATGTTTGTTGGATGTTAAGGGTAATCCCACAATGAAATCCATGCTCACATCTTCCCATTTCCATGTCGGAATCTTCAGGGGTTGCAACAGCCCTGATTTCCTCATATGATCCGCCTTCACTCGTCTACACGTATCACACTCGGATACGTACTTCGCTACCTCCCGCTTCATCCGTGTCCACCAAAATTTCTCCTTCAAATCTTGGTACATTTTGTTGCTGCCCGGATGAATGGAGTATTTGGACAAGTGAGTTTCATCAAGGATTTTCTTCCTCAACTCCATATCCCAGCGTACGACTATGCGGTCATTGAACCACAGCGTCCCCTCATCATCTTTCCGGAAACATTTGATCTCTCCATTGTCTATCCGTCTCCAGAGATGTGCCATGCCTTTGTCAGTCTTCTGAGCTGCAATGATGTCCTCCCTAATAGTAGGGATGAGGGCAAGATTGTACAACGAGCCATAAGGAACCAAGTATAAACTCGGCTCTTCCTCCTCCACCGGTGTAATGGTGAGGTGATGGACATGTGATTTCTGACTCAGCGCATCGGCAACCACATTCGCCTTGGGGGGGTGGTAATGGATCTCAATCTCATAATCTTTGATCAGTTCTAACCACCTCCGTTGCCTCATATTCAGCTCCTTCTGGGTGAAAATATATTTCAAGCTCTTGTGGTCGGTGTAGAGGTGCACCAGATTCCCCAGGAGATAGTGCCTCCACATTTTCAGCGCCAAAACCACTGCAGCAAGCTCAAGATCATGAGTCGGATAGTGCTGCTCAAGGTTCCGAAGTTGGCGTGAGCCATAGGCGACCACACGTCCTTCCTGCATCAACACGCAGCCGAGCCCAATACCGGACGCGTCGCAATACACGTCGAAGGGTTTTGTTGTATCCGGCTGAGCTAAGACCGGGGCTGTTGTGAGATGCTTCACCAATGCTTGGAATGCTCCTTCACACGCCGTGTTCCAAACATATTTCGTTCCCTTCTTCAGCAACTCTGTCATTGGCTTAGCGAGCTTGGAGAAACTTGGAATAAATCTCCGATAGTATCCCGCTAACCCGAGGAAACTTCTGACTTCATGGACTGAAGTGGGAGCTTTCCATTTCAGCACTTGCTCTATTTTGCTTGGGTCAACCGCAATGCCTTCTGCGGAGATGATATGTCCCAAGAATGGCAATTGGCTGATCCAAAACTCGCATTTACTGAACTTGGCGTTGAGCTTGTGGTCTCGTAATCGTTGAAGAACGGTCCTCAAGTGTTCGGCATGTTCGGCTTCTGTCTTGGAGCCAACAAAGATATCGTCGATGAACACTACCACGAACTTGTCCAGCTCCGGCATGAACACCGAGTTCATGAGATACATGAAATGGGCTGGAGAGTTTGTGAGACCAAAAGACATGACGAGATATTCATATAATCCATATCTCGTTGAGAAGGCCGTCTTCGGAATATCCTCCGCCCGGATCTTTATCTGATGATATCCAGAGCGAAGGTCCATCTTTGAGAACACACTTGCACCCACAAGTTGATCAAACAATATGTCGATGCGGGGCAGTGGGTACTTATTCTTGATGGTGACGGCGTTGAGCGGCCGGTAGTCCACACACAGCCTCAAGGTTTCATCCTTCTTCTTTATGAACAGCGCCGAGCATCCCCAAGGCGAGGAACTCGGCCTAATGAAACCTTTGCTCAACAGATCATTGAGCTGTTCTTTCAGTTTAGCCAGATCATTTGGAGCCATTTTGTATGGCCTCCGTGATATGGGCATAGTCCCGGGTGCAAGTTCAATCTTGAACTCAACATCCCGCTCAGGTGGCATACCCGGAAGATCATCCGGGAACACGTCAGAATACTCCCGGACTACGGGGATGTCTTCTAACTTGAGAGCTTCAGCATTATTAATTGCTAAAACTTCCCGGACTGGAGTGTCTAATACCATAGAATGCGGACGGTGGAATGGAGAGTTTAAATGAACCGTCTGTGTCCGGGTCTCCAGGACAGCGCCATGGTATTGTAGCCATGGCATCCCTAAGATTGCATCAATCTTTTGCCCCATAAGGATTATCAAGGTGGTGGGATATAGTTTCCCACCTAAGCATAGAGGTACCTTTGGGATCATCATATTTGCTGAGATCTTCCCTCCCGGTGAGCAGATCATATAGGTGCAGTCGGTTGGGAAGACTTGCATTTGATGCTTAGCCACATAGGATGCACTTATAAAGTTGTGGTTTGCACCAGAATCAAAAAGTATGATGATGGCTTGATTGTTGAGAGTAAACGTACCCGCCAGCACGTTGTCTCCCTCTGGGGCGTCCTCATTGTCGAGGTTGCGGACGCCCTGTAACACCCCAAAATCCTGTTAAGAGGGGAATTTAAAAAATTTTGGACGTATTGCATGTGTTGCAAAAATTCAAAATTCAAACTGGAATTCAAATTAAACTCAAAACAGGAATGAAAAAGAAAAAGAAAAAGGAAAAAAATAAACCTCCCCGGCCAGTGGGCCGAAACCCACCAGCCGGCCCACCTCACCCCCGCGCCAGCCCGCAGCCGCGCGCCGTTTCCCTCTCACAGACAGGCGGGACCCACCTGTCATCCCTAACCCCCGATCGCGCCGACCCCGGACTCTTCCCCGCGCGCGCGCGATTGTAACCGACTGGATTTCCGCGTCCCTCAGCCCGACTCCCGGTCCCAGAAGGCTCCAACTCGATCTAAACAAACCCGCCGCCCTTCCCCGGCTATATAAACCCCGGCATCTCCCCGTTTTCCCCACGATCCGCCGTTTTTCCTTCCGGTGAGAACCCGAGTTACTCCGGCCAATTTCGCTCGATCTTCGCTCGAGATTTCTGATCTAACACGCTGATCTTGATCCACCGCCTCCGGGGAACCGCGCAGGTGCAGAAAACTCGGTGGTTTGCGCTTCAAACACAGCGCCGACGAGCCTCGCCGTGAATTAACCTCGGACCTCGTCGCCGACCGCTTTCCAAGACCTCCGAGCTCAAGAAAACCCCTGAGGTGAGATCCCCGACCTCCCCTCTACCGATCTATACCATGAAATCCCAGTTTTAGGAAGAATAGACGAAGATCCGAAGTTTTCTGGCGAGATCGCCGCCTCCCGCCGCCGTGCGCCGCCGGGCAGCGCCGCCCGCGCTCGATCGGAGCCTTGTGCGCCGTCTATTTTAAATCGCACGGTAGAATTTAAATACCCGCGTACCGGTTCGACGTTATAATCTCAGCCGTCTGTTTTAAATCGGGCGGTCCACGTCAGCCCCGTGTTATAAAGGCCGGAATTCTTACGCGCTAACCCCTGGGGTTCTCGGAAAATACGAGCTAGGCCCGGAAACTTCTGATCTAGGCCCTGGAACTTCAGAAAATCATGTAAATTCATTTAAAAATCAGTTTTAGCCCCTGGACTTAATAAAAATTAGGAAATCCCCTCTGTTATGTGTAGTTAGACCCCTGGAAATTCTTAAAATAATATAATAGACCCTGTAGTGGGGTGAGTTTACCTTTTTAACCCTATGTGATATTAAATTTAGGAATTTGAATATGTGTTTAGTATTTAAAATTTAAAAGATGGGACAAACACATTTTAAATTCAAATTAAAAACTTTCCTAGTACTTGGAAAACTTTGGAGTGAGATAAAATAGATTTTTGGCTGAAATGAATCTGTCTAATTGATTATTCACATTTATTAGTTATAGGGACACATTTTTAAGTAGAGAATAATTCTGAAAATTAGTAAAATAAATGTAAAATAGTTCACATCAGAGGAGAAGTTCAAAAATATATTAATTAATATTTTAGACCCAAAACCTATTCTGTTTAGATGAGGTGTCTTACTATTTTCATAATAAAGTTCACATTTAGGCATAGGAAATAAATCTAAAAATATAGCAAGCTAGGTATGAATAACTAGAAAATGATAAATGAAGTTTCCAAAATCCAAAGAATTCAGTTTAGGGTTGGTAGAAGGTCTGAAGACACATTTGGAGTAGGAAAATACCCTCCATGCACACTTGATAGCTAAAAGGTGTATAAATTGAATATAAGGAATTTATTTAAATTGGAAACTCATATATAATATGCAAACATAAATATGAATACAAAAGTAGAAATCATATGCACATGTTTAAAAGTGCATGTAAGCCAAAATCAACACACATAGAGTAACCACAACACATAGAAATGTGAATGGCTTTCATAAATGTGAATGTGTGGAAGTGTGAACTCTGTCTTATGGATTGTTGTTTTCTTTTGCTATGTGTGATGGTATGATGTAGAACCTGCTCCAGAGCAAGTTCTTCCTTTCCAAGATCAGGACTACCCATTCCTAGAGCAGTAGGAAGAAGGCAAGTGTCCTTGACCACTTTGATCCTATACTAGGATGTGTAGATAGAATTATTTCCATTGTCAATTGGAAATATGAAACCAATGCTAGGATGTTTCCCTAGAATTGCATTACCTTGTTTCCTTGTAGCTTGGGTTGGGATTTATTTTATCATGTCATTATGCATATGCTTAGCCATGCTTAGAATGGGATATTTGGGATATGAGATCATCAGTTTATTTTACCATACTCTTGAATGAGATATTGTGAGTAATGTAGAGGAAGGGATCAAGGCAAGTTGGATGTTTTGGTTGGTGCTGGGTGCACGAGACTCGGGTTTGTGTTTAGTACTTGCCTAGATCCTAAGGACCGGTTCATGGAGCATGTAACCTGGCTTTACCGTGCCAACCACATGCTGAGATGGGGCAGCTTGGCCAATTAATTAGGTGTATCCCCGGCTTAGGTGTCAGCTGGACTACCATATGAACCGCAAGGCTGAAGAGGGGGCCACTGCAGCGGGGTTGGAGCCTCTTGTATGCTGTTAGGGGTGAAACCTCAGTGGGCCCACGCTCGTCGGGAATCCCATTGTAAAGGCTTCGTAGTGATTTCCTGGCTACACACCTGGGAAGTGTCAATGTGGTTCGTAGCCACTGGCATAATGGAGGTTCTTTTAGTCCACCCGGCAACGGGGCATGAAATCACTACATGTGGGTACATTGGTGCAAACTCTGCAGAGTCAAAACTATCATGACAATCGTGCTCACGGTCAAGAGCAGCTTGGACTTATTCATGATTAGAGGAGTGATGGTTTTGGAAGTTAAGGATGTTAAGCGGGGAGCTTAACATTGAAAATGATGTTATGGTTATTTGATTATGATGATGGGATGGGAGATTGGGACCATTTCACCTGTGTAGTAATGTAGGTGCTTAATAAGCTAAGGTGATAGGTATTAATTGCGTAGTGCTTTAACCAGGAGTTCAAGCTCTCCTTGCTCTAGCCATGCATGACATAGCTTTCCCACACTTGCTGAGTACCATCGGTACTCAACCTTGCATATTTGTTGGTTTATATTGCTTCTCAGGTCAAGATAATGAAGTGGTGTTTAATAATCAAGACTTTGGACCCGAAGAAGGTTTCTAGGTTCATGGAGTCCCCCGGGCAACGCCTGTAACGGAGCCCACAAGAATAATATTCCGCTGCTATTTTATTTACTTGTTATGAACTTATTATCGTCCATCGAGACATATGCTATGTAAGACTTATTTATATTCAACACCTGGCTTGTAATAAATGATGCTTCACTATTTGTCATCACATGTATGAGAAAATGATCCTAGCATACATGTGATATTCACTCGGTTGTTCTTCGGAGAAATCGGGTGTGACAGAAGTGGTATCAGAGCCAAGGTTGCCCGTAGGAACATGGACCTATGTAGAAATGGACGTATTTAAGGGGCCTATTTTCTTAAAAACTATTTTACAAGGTGTGTGTTGAAAAGTGTTATTTAATGGAGTCACTTTCTTCATCTTACCCCAACTTTCATTCAAAATAGGATTTTTGTTTAAAAGTTTGTCTAACCTAAGTTTAAATGCTTTCTGTTTAAGATGGTTCGCATGATTCGCACCGCTCGCAAGTCCACGGGAGGGAGAGTTCCCGTAGTTTCCCTTGCCCAAAGAGAGGAGAGCCGTCCGGTGACGTACCTTTCCTACGGATTGGCAGTAGGAGGCTTGTTGCGCCGTCTTCGACGTATGCTCCAAGCCGCCGGCAATACGGGCAATCTAATCATACACTATAGCTCCACCAGGACCATCCGTGAGAAGAGGGAAGAATAGAGTTCAGAGATGAGGATTATCTGTCACACCCGGTTTTTCCGAAGAACAACCAAGTGAATATCACATGTATGCCAGGATCATTTTCTCATACATGTGATGACAAATAGTGAAGCATCATTTATTACAAGCCAGGTGTCGAATATAAATAAGTCTTACATCGCAAATGTCTCAATGGACACTAATGCTTCATCACAAGTAAATAAACTAGCAGCGGAATATTATTCTTTTAGGGCTCCATCACAGGCGTTGCCCGGGGGTCTTCATGAACCTAAAAACCTTCCTCGGGTCCAAAATCTTGGTCATTATACACCACCTCATTATCTTGACCTGAGCAGCATTATAAACCAACAAATATGCAAGGTTGAGTACCAATGGTACTCAGCAAGTGGTGGAAAAAAATTATGTCATGCATGGCTAGAACAAGGAGAGGTTGAACTCATGGTTAAAGCACTACGCAATTAATACCTATCACCTTAGCTTATTAAGCACCTACATTACTACACAGGTGAAATGGTCCCAATCTCCCAACCCATTATCATAATCCAATAACCATAACATCATTTCCAATGTTAAGCTCCCCGCTTAACTTCCAAAACCATCAATCCTCTAATCATGAATAAGTCCAGGCCGCTCTTAACCGTGAGCACGGCTGTCAAGACAGTTTTGACTCTGCAGAGTTTGTACCACTGTACCCACATGTAGTGATTTCATCCCCCGTTGCCGGGTGGACTAAAAGAACCTCCATTATGCCAGTGGCTACGATCCACATTCACACTTCCCAGGTGTGTAGCCAGGAGATCACTACGAAGCCTTTACAAAGGGATTCCCGACGAGCGTGGGCCCACTGAGGTTTCACCCCTAACAGCATACAAGAGGCTCCAACCCCGCTGCAGTGGCCCCCTCTTGAGCCTTGCGGTTCATATGGTAGTCCAGCTGACACCTACTCCCCGCACCATCCAACACACCCATACTACGCCGGGGATACACCTAATTAATTGGCCAAGCTGCCCCATCTCAGCATGTGGTTGGCACTATAAATCCGGGTTACATGCTCCATGAACCGGTCCTTAGGATCCAGGCAAGTACTAAACACAAACCCAAGTCTCGTGCACCCAGCACACAACCAAAACATCCAACTTGCCTTGATCCCTACCTCTACATAACTCACAATAGCTCATTCAAGAGTATGGTACAATAAACTGATGATCTCATATCCCAAATATCCCATTCTAAGCATGGCTAAGCATATGCATGTAAATAAATGACATGACAAAATAAATCCCAACCCAAGCTACAAGGAAACAAGGTAATGCAATTCTAGGGAAACTTTCCTAGCATGGGTTTCATATTTCATTTGACAATGCAAATAATTCTATCTACACATCCTAGCATAGGATCAAAGTGGTCAAGGACACTTGCCTCCTGCTTGCTGCTCTTGAAATGGGTAGTCCTGATCTTGGAAAGGAATAACTTGCTCTTGAACAGGTTCTACTTCATACCATCACACATAGCAAAAGAAAAACAACAATCATAAGACATAGTTCACACTTCTACTTCATACAAACCACACATTTCATATTTATGAAATTCATTCACCATTATATGTGTTGTGGTTACTTTGTGTGTTGATCTGTGGCTTGCACACACTTTTATTTATATGTGTATGATTCCTAATTTGGTGTTCATATTTATACTTACATACTATATATATATATGTGTGTGTGTGTGTGTTTCAGTTTTAAATAAATTCCCTTTATTAAACTACTAAGTATGTAAGAAAAGTATTTTTCTTCTCCATATGTGCCTTCATAATTTCTATCAACCCTAAACTGAACTCTTTGAATTTTAAAAACTCCATTTATCTTTTATTAGTTGCTATATTTTCAGATTTATATTCCTATGCATAATTGTGTATTTTATTATGAAATTAGTAATACACATCATCTAAACAGTATAGATTCTGGTCTTAAATAATTTAATAACATATTTTAACCTTGGCCTCTGATGTAAACTATTTCATAATTATTTTCCCTATTTTTCTATAACTATTCTTTACTCAACAATGTGTCCCTATACTATTAAATGTGAATAATAGTTGAAACAGATTCATTTCAGCCCAAAAATATATTTTTATCTCACTCCAAAGTTTTCTAAGTACTGAGAAAGTTTTAATTAATTTTTACAATTATGTTTGTCCCCCTTTTTAATTTTTAAACACTAGTTACATATTCAATTTTCTAAATCAAATACTAAACAGGACTAAAATAATGAATTCACCCCATTACAGGGTCTATAATATTATTTTCATGATTTCCAGAGGTCTAGCTACACTTATCAGAGGTGTTTTTCCTAATTTTTATTAAGTCCAGGGCTAAAACTGATTTTTAAATGAATTTACATGATTTTCTGGAGTTCCAGGGGCTAGATCTGAAGTTTCCGGGGCTAGCTCTCAATTCCAGAGAACCCCAGGGGGTAGCACGTAAGAATTCCAGTCTTTATAACGCGGGGCTGACGTGGATCGTCCGATTTTAAACCGACGGCTGAGATTATAACATCGAACCGGTACGCGGGGATTTAAAGTCTACCGTGCGATTTAAAATAAACGGCGCACAAGCGGCCACGTCGCTCTGATCGAGCGCGGGCGGCGCTGCCGGCGGCGCACGGCGGCGGGAAGCGGCGATCTCGCCGGAAAGTTTCGGATCCTCGAGAATTCTGCCTAAAACTGTGATCTTATGGCATAGATCGGTAGAGGGTTTTCTCGAGCTCGGGGGTCCTGGAAAGTGATCGGCGGCGAGGTCCGAGGCAAAACCACGGCGAAGCTCGTCGGCGCTGTGTTTACACCGTAAGTCTCCGAGTTTTCTGCACCTGCAGAGCTCCCCGGAGGCGGTGGATCAAGACCAGCGAGTTAGATCAGAGTTTCCGAGCTTAGATCAGCCAGAATTCACCGGCGAAGTCTCGGTGCTCACCGGAGTAAAAATCGGCGATCGCGTGAGAAAAACCGATCGGGGCTGGGGTTTTTATAGCCGGGGGAGGGCGGTGGGTCAGTTGTGATCGAGTTGGATTCTTCTGGGACCGGAATTCGGCTGAGGAACGCGGTTTTTCGATCGGTTAAGATCGCGCGCGCGGGAGAGAGTCCGGGGTCGCGGGGTTAGGGAAGACAGGTGGGTCCCACCCGTTTGTGAGAGACAGCGCGGGCGCGCGGGGGCGGGCTGGCGCAGGGGAACTGGGCCGGCTGGCGGGTTTCGGCCCACTGGCCGGTTTTTTTCCCGTTTCTCTTTTTCTTTTTCCATTTCTTTTCTGTTTTGAGTATAATTTGAATTCCAGTTTGAATTTGAATTTTTGCAAAACATGCAACACGTCCAAAAAATTTTAAATTCCCCCCTGAACATGGTTTAGAGTTTTGAATCAAAATTTGGGGTGTTACAGCTCTACACCCCTTAAAAGAAATCTCGTCCTCGAGATTGGTGTTTCTAAGAAAACAATTCCGGAAATTGTGCCTTGAGCTCATCTTCCCGTTCCCAGGTAGCTTCCTCTTCTGAGTGATGCTTCCACTGCACCTTGCACATCCGGATTCTCTTGTTTCTGGTGAGGCGTTCCATCGTCTCCAAAATCTTGTATGGTTGCTCGGCATAAGACAAATCCTCAGCTACATCCACTTCATTCATGGGTAACACCTCTTCAGGCGTCCTCAGACATTTCTTGAGTTGTGACACATGAAATACATCGTGCACATCTGATAGATGAACCGGTAACTCTAGTTGGTACGCCACTTCGCCTTTTCTTTCCAAAACTTGAAAGGGTCTGATGTATCGAGGTGACAACTTCCCTTTCACCTTGAACCGACGAAGTCCTCTGATAGGGGACACCTTGAGATAAACATAGTCTCCCACGTTGAAAATGAGTTCTCTTCTTCGTACATCAGCATAACTCTTCTGGCGTGTTTGTGCTATCCTCAAGTTGTTGCGAATCTACCTCACCTTCGCTTCGTCTTCTTGTAGCACTTCTGGACCAAACACTTTACTTTCTCCTGTTTGGTTCCAAAATAGAGGAGTTCTGCACTTCCTTCCATACAAAGCTTCAAACGGTGACATTTTCATACTAGCTTGATAGCTGTTGTTATAGGAAAACTCCGCATACGGTAAGTTCTTGTCCCAACTCCTATTGTTTTTGAGTGCACATGCCTTTAACATATCTTCAAGGATCTGATTGGTTCTCTCCGTCTGCCCGTCAGTTTGGGGATGATAGGCAGAGCTGAAATTCAGATGGGTTCCCATGGTTTCATGCAACTTTTGCCAAAACCTCGAGGTGAATTGTGTCCCTCGGTCCGACACTATCTTCTTTGGCACTCCATGGTAACAGACAATCCTTGACATGTACAATTCTGCCAATTTGGATCCGCTGTAGCTTTCTTTCACAGGAATGAAATGAGCTACCTTGGTTAGCCGATCAATAATGACCCATTGAATCATACCCGGATTGGGTCCTAGGCAATCCCACGACAAAATCCATGCTGATTTCTTCCCACTTCCATTCAGGCACTTTGAGTGGTTGCAGCAATCCCGCGGGTCGTTGATGTTCTGCTTTCACCAACTGACATGTGTCACATAGGGCAACATGTTCCGCGACATCTCGCTTCATGCCATACCACCAATACCTGCTTTTGAGGTCCTGGTACATCTTCGTACTCCCAGGATGAATGGAATAGTCGGAATCGTGAGCCTCCATCAAAATTAATTCACGGATCTCCTTTACTTCTGGCACACAGATCCTTTTCCCATGCCACACCGTTCCCTGTTCATCCTCTCTAAAACCAGGAGCTTTATTTTCCTTAATGAGCTGTCTGATCTCTTGTAACTTCTCATCATTCTTTTGGCCCTCGCGTATGTCTTGCTCGAGTGTGGAGTCCACTTCCATGGCGATGGCTTCACCACTATTTACTAGACATAGATTGTGTCTTATAACCTCGTCCTTCAATTCTGCGGGCATGTCCTTCAAGCTCAACTTATTGACCTGCACTTTCCGACTCAAAGCATCGGCCACGACGTTTGCTTTCCCGGGATGATAGTTGATGCCCACATCAAAGTCATTGATTAGCTCTAACCATCTCCTTTGTCTGAGGTTGAGATCTGGTTGTGTGAATATGTACTTCAAACTCTTATGATCCGTATATATCTCTGTCCTCTTCCCCATCAAATAGTGCCGCCAAATTTTCAACGCGTGTACCACTGCGGCTAGTTCAAGGTCATGTGTAGGATAGTTCTTCTCGTGCTTCCGAAGCTGCCGGGATGCATATGCCACGACATGTCCTTCTTGCATGAGAACACATCCCAACCCATTTCCAGAGGCATCGCAGTACACTGTGAAATTCTTCTGCATATCTGGCATAACCAACACTGGGGCTGTTGTCAATCTCTTCTTTAACTCCTGAAAGCTCGTCTCGCACTGTGGCGTCCAGTTGAATGTGATCCCCTTTTCCAACAATTTGGTGAGAGGTCTCGAGATCTTGGAGAATCCCTCAATAAACTGTCGATAGTATCCAGCCAATCCCAAAAAGCTTCGAACTTCCCCGACATTTTCAGGGGTTTTCCACTTCTGGATATCCTCGATTTTGGCAGGATCTACGGAGATTCCTCCCTCCGAGATTATATGTCCTAAAAAGGGAACTCTCTTCAGCCAAAACTCACACTTGCTCAACTTGGCATATAGTTGGTGTTCTCTCAGCCTCTGTAACACCAACCTTAGATGTTTCTCATGTTCTTCTTCATTTTTGGAGAAGACGAGATTATCATCTATGAAAACCACCACAAATTTGTCCAGATATTCCATGAATACCTTGTTCATGAGGTACATGAAATATGCCGGGGCATTGGTTAGCCCAAAAGGCATGACAGTGTATTCATACAGTCCGTACCGAGATACGAAAGCTGTCTTGGGAATATCTGATTGCCTTATCTTGAGTTGGTGGTACCCCGACCTGAGATCAATTTTCGAGAACACACAAGCTCCCCTCAACTGATCAAACAAGTCTTCAATGCGGGGTAATGGGTACTTGTTTTTTATGGTTACCTCATTCAAGGCACGGTAATCCACGCATAACCTTTGGGTTCCGTTTCTTGGGCACAAATATCACTGGAGCTCCTCATGGTGAGGAACTAGGGCGAATATACCCCTTCTCCGTCAATTCTCTCAAATGATCCTTGAGCTCTTCTAGCTGCTTGGAGTCCATTCGATAAGGTCTCTTGTATATCGGGGCTGTTCCCTGTACTAGCTCAATTGCGAATTCCACGTCACGGTCGGGAGGCATACCTGTCAATTCCTCCTGAAAAACATCTGGATATTCCCTGATAGTCCTGATTTCCTCAACTTTCACCTCCACTTGATTTAATTTAATGTCCCTCCTAGGCTCGTGTATCGTTATGAACTTCACTCGGGTGCCACTGGGGTGAGTTAGTTCCACCGTTCTGGTCGAACAATGGATGATTCCTTTATGTTTGGTCAACCAGTCCATACCCAAAATAATATCTATCCCTTGTGAATCTATCACTATGAGGTTAGCAGTAAATACTACCCCATTAATGTCTAGGTTCACTTTGGGACACACTTGTCTTGTCCTTATTTCTCCACCTGGAGAATTTACAGCTAGCATATGGTTCATTTGTGTGGTTGCTAGGTCATGCTTCTTAACAAACCCTTGAGCAATGAACGAGTGGGTAGCACCAGAATCAAACAGCAGAGTTGCAAGGTGTAAATTGGCAGGAAACTTACCAACTACCACGTCGGGTGCCTCTTGTGCTTCCTCCATAGTGACATGGTTCACCCGTCCTCTCAATACATTCTGCTGTTGTGGCGGCGCAGGCTTCTTCTTTGGGCATTTATGGGCGTAGTGCCCCACTTCACCACAGCTAAAACATTGCACCCCAATCTTAGTTGCTTGGCCCTTGTTGTCTTGGGGTTGTTTGGGGGTCCTTGTACTGCTGGTCGAGGTGGATATGCGGGGCGAGGCTGCTGTACAAACTGACGTTGTGGCTGTGCTGATGCTGCGGGAGGCCTATAGTTTGGGTTGTACCCTCTTGGTGCTGAATAGGGTACCGCAGAACCCCTCGTCTGCCCCGTAGGTTGCTGCATCAAACGTGGGCGGGTGTTGCTCCCTGAGGCTTGATGTGACCACCCAGCCTTCCTCTTCTTTTTGAGTTCACCTCTTGGGATGTAGTGGTTGCGGAAGCTACGCTTGAACTCGTCCCAAGTGATGTTCTCAGGGTCATGATGGGCGGCCACGTAGGCGGTCCACCAATCAGCAGCAGGTCCATGCAAATGATGAGAGGCAAACAGCACCCTCTAATACCCTTGGCATTGTATTATCCTCATCTTACTTTCAATGGTCTTCAGCCAATCGTCTGCCTCCAGAGGTTCAGCAGCACTTGCAAACTTTGGAGGTTGAGTTCCTAGAAACTCACTCAACCTTGGTTGGCGTGGTGCAGCTTGTGGAGGTGGAACTTGATGCAAGTTGGCCACCACTTGAGTCAAGTTCTGGATGAGTTGATTTTGATTCTCCAGCATTTGGTGGAGAGGATCAACTTCTTCACGGCGACCACCCCTGTCCTGGCCTCCCGAAAGATGAGGGTTGCATGCCTCATCATTGTTGTTGGCGGGGTTGGCAGCACGTCCTTTTCCTCTTCCGGCCATCTGGCAGAATCAACAAATGTTAACTTGATACCATTTAGTATCATCTTACTACTTCCATTTGTTTGTACTTTGAAGTGTTGGGGCTTTGTTATACTTTTACGAGGGTTCATATCTCACACCAAATGAATGCACTATTATTTCCTGTGGGTTCACACACCAAAGCAAAACAATCTGAAGACGAGGCTGTGGACAATTGCTCATGGCTTCCACAACTCACGTCACACACCAAGCATCATCACACCATTAACTACGTAACGACTCGACTACTCGACCTCTTGCTAGCTAGGGGAAAGACTCTACACTACTCGTCCTCTTGAGCTGGCTCCTCGGGATCTTCCTCCTCATTTCGGCTACCTTCTGACTCTGCTTTGGGTGGGGAGGCTGCTGGTGGAGAAGTGCGACGACGCCTGATTGCTCGGCGATCCGGGGAGTCAGGAGTCCATGTATCATTCACGGTGACACACAGTTCATTCCCATCTCCTCTTTCTCTCGCCTTTAAGCAGGCTCGCAGCAACGCCTCCGTTTCCTTCAGGGTGTCTCGGACATCCTGAAGCTCTTGTTGACACTCCTGCAGTCGAGTGCTGAGCATAGCAGCATCCTCCAAGCACAAGTCCATGTGCTCATGGGAAGTCCCTTGCTGCACCAGTGGGTACTTGTACTCCGTGGTACCACTCTCACGTTGGAGGACATACATGTACTCAGTTTTGTCCAAGTGGCGACGATAGATGTGACTCTGGCAGGTGATGGCCTCCCAGGTGACATCTTTCTCCGCGTCAACTTGTGTTGCTCGACAAGCTGGAGAGTGGTGAATCTTAAGCAGCTGATTCTCGTGTATAATCCTCATCTCCGAACTCCATTCTTCCCTCTTCTCACGGATGGTCCTGGTGGAGTTATAGTGGATGATTAGCTTGCCCGTATTGTCGGCGGCTTCGAGCATACGTCGAAGACGGCGCGACAAATCTCCTACTGCCAATCCGTAGGAAAGGTACGTCACTGGACGACTCTCCTCTCTTTCGGCAAGGGCAACTACGGGAACTCTCCCTCCTGTGGACTTACGAGCGGTGCGAATCATGCGAACCATCTAAAAACAAAAGAATTTAAAATTAGGTTAGATAAATTCCCAAACAAAAATCCTATTTTGAATGAAAGTTGGGGTAAGATGAAGAAAATGACTCCTTTAATAACACTTTTACACCCACACCTTGGAAAATAGTTTTTAAGAAAATAGGGCCCTTAAATACGTCCATTTCTACCTAGGTCCACGTTCCTACGGGCAACCTTGGCTCTGATACCACCTCTGTCACACCCGGTTTTTCCGAAGAACAACCAAGTGAATATCACATGTATGCTAGGATCATTTTCTCATACATGTGATGACAAATAGTGAAGCATCATTTATTACAAGCCAGGTGTCGAATATAAATAAGTCTTACATCGCAAATGTCTCAATGGACACTAATGCTTCATCACAAGTAAATAAACTAGCAGCGGAATATTATTCTTTTAGGGCTCCATCACAGGCGTTGCCCGGGGGTCTTCATGAACCTAAAAACCTTCCTCGGGTCCAAAATCTTGGTCATTATACACCACCTCATTATCTTGACCTGAGCAGCATTATAAACCAACAAATATGCAAGGTTGAGTACCAATGGTACTCAGCAAGTGGTGGAAAAAAATTATGTCATGCATGGCTAGAACAAGGAGAGGTTGAACTCATGGTTAAAGCACTACGCAATTAATACCTATCACCTTAGCTTATTAAGCACCTACATTACTACACAGGTGAAATGGTCCCAATCTCCCAACCCATTATCATAATCCAATAACCATAACATCATTTCCAATGTTAAGCTCCCCGCTTAACTTCCAAAACCATCAATCCTCTAATCATGAATAAGTCCAGGCCGCTCTTAACCGTGAGCACGGCTGTCAAGACAGTTTTGACTCTGCAGAGTTTGTACCACTGTACCCACATGTAGTGATTTCATCCCCCGTTGCCGGGTGGACTAAAAGAACCTCCATTATGCCAGTGGCTATGATCCACATTCACACTTCCCAGGTGTGTAGCCAGGAGATCACTACGAAGCCTTTACAAAGGGATTCCCGACGAGCGTGGGCCCACTGAGGTTTCACCCCTAACAGCATACAAGAGGCTCCAACCCCGCTGCAGTGGCCCCCTCTTGAGCCTTGCGGTTCATATGGTAGTCCAGCTGACACCTACTCCCCGCACCATCCAACACACCCATACTACGCAGGGGATACACCTAATTAATTGGCCAAGCTGCCCCATCTCAGCATGTGGTTGGCACTGTAAAGCCGGGTTACATGCTCCATGAACCGGTCCTTAGGATCCAGGCAAGTACTAAACACAAACCCAAGTCTCGTGCACCCAGCACACAACCAAAACATCCAACTTGCCTTGATCCCTACCTCTACATAACTCACAATAGCTCATTCAAGAGTATGGTACAATAAACTGATGATCTCATATCCCAAATATCCCATTCTAAGCATGGCTAAGCATATGCATGTAAATAAATGACATGACAAAATAAATCCCAACCCAAGCTACAAGGAAACAAGGTAATGCAATTCTAGGGAAACTTTCCTAGCATGGGTTTCATATTTCATTTGACAATGCAAATAATTCTATCTACACATCCTAGCATAGGATCAAAGTGGTCAAGGACACTTGCCTCCAGCTTGCTTCTCTTGAAATGGGTAGTCCTGATCTTGGAAAGGAATAACTTGCTCTTGAACAGGTTCTACATCATACCATCACACATAGCAAAAGAAAAACAACAATCATAAGACATAGTTCACACTTCTACTTCATACAAACCACACATTTCATATTTATGAAATTCATTCACCATTATATGTGTTGTGGTTACTTTGTGTGTTGATCTGTGGCTTGCACACACTTTTATTTATATGTGTATGATTCCTACTTTGGTGTTCATATTTATACTTACATACTATATATATATATATATGTGTGTGTGTGTTTCAGTTTTAAATAAATTCCCTTTATTAAACTACTAAGTATGTAAGAAAAGTATTTTTCTTCTCCATATGTGCCTTCATAGTTTCTATCAACCCTAAACTGAACTCTTTGAATTTTAAAAACTCCATTTATCTTTTATTAGTTGCTATATTTTCAGATTTATATTCCTATGCATAATTGTGTATTTTATTATGAAATTAGTAATACACATCATCTAAACAGTATAGATTCTGGTCTTAAATAATTTAATAACATATTTTAACCTTGGCCTCTGATGTAAACTATTTCATAATTATTTTCCCTATTTTTCTATAACTATTCTTTACTCAAAAATGTGTCCCTATACTATTAAATGTGAATAATAGTTGAAACAGATTCATTTCAGCCCAAAAATATATTTTTATCTCACTCCAAAGTTTTCTAAGTACTGAGAAAGTTTTTAATTAATTTTTACAATTATGTTTGTCCCCCTTTTTAATTTTTAAACACTAGTTACATATTCAATTTTCTAAATCAAATACTAAACAGGGCTAAAATAATGAATTCACCCCATTACAGGGTCTATAATATTATTTTCATGATTTCCAGAGGTCTAGCTACACTTATCAGAGGTGTTTTTCCTAATTTTTATTAAGTCCAGGGCTAAAACTAATTTTTAAATGAATTTACATGATTTTCTGGAGTTCCAGGGGCTAGATCTGAAGTTTTCGGGGCTAGCTCTCAATTCCAGAGAACCCCAGGGGGTAGCACGTAAGAATTCCAGTCTTTATAACGCGGGGCTGACGTGGACCGTCCGATTTTAAACCGACGGCTGAGATTATAACATCGAACCGGTACGCGGGGATTTAAAGTCTACCGTGCGATTTAAAATAAACGGCGCACAAGCGGCCACGTCGCTCTGATCGAGCGCGGGCGGCGCTGCCGGCAGCGCACGGCGGCGGGAAGCGGCGATCTCGCCGGAAAGTTTCGGATCCTCGAGAATTCTGCCTAAAACTTTGATCTTATGGCATAGATCGGTAGAGGGGAGGTCGGGGATCTCACCTCGGGGGTTTTCTCGAGCTCGGGGGTCCTGGAAAGTGATCGGCGGCGAGGTCCGAGGCAAAACCACGGCGAAGCTCGTCGGCGCTGTGTTTACACCGTAAGTCTCCGAGTTTTCTGCACCTGCAGAGCTCCCCGGAGGCGGTGGATCAAGACCAGCAAGATAGATCAGAGTTTCCGAGCTTAGATCAGCCAGAATTCACCGGCGAAGTCTCGGTGCTCACCGGAGTAAAAATCGGCGATCGCGTGAGAAAAACCGATCGGGGCTGGGGTTTTTATAGCCGGGGGAGGGCGGTGGGTCAGTTGTGATCGAGTTGGATTCTTCTGGGACCGGAATTCGGCTGAGGAACGCGGTTTTTCGATCGGTTAAGATCGCGCGCGCGGGAGAGAGTCCGGGGTCGCGGGGTTAGGGATGACAGGTGGGTCCCACCCGTCTGTGAGAGACAGCGCGGGCGCGCGGGGGCGGGCTGGCGCGGGGGAACTGGGCCGGCTGGCGGGTTTCGGCCCACTGGCCGGTTTTTTTTCCCGTTTCTCTTTTTCTTTTTCCATTTCTTTTCTGTTTTGAGTATAATTTGAATTCCAGTTTGAATTTGAATTTTTGCAAAACATGCAACACGTCCAAAATTTTTTAAATTCCCCCTGAACATGGTTTAGAGTTTTGAATCAAAATTTGGGGTGTTACATTATCCACGAAAATCAGCTGCTCAAGATCCACCGCTCTCCAGCTTGTCGAGCGACACAGGTCGATGCGGAGAAGGATGTCACCTGGGAGGCCATCACCTGCCAGAGTCACATCTATCGTCGACACCTGGACAGGACTGAGTACAATTATGTCCTCCAGCGCGAGAGTGGTACAACGGAGTACAAGTACCCGCCAGTGCAGCAAGTGACTTCCCATGAGCACATGGACCTGTGCTTGGAGGATGCTGCTATGCTCAGCACTCGACTGCAGGAGTGTCAGCAAGAGCTTCAGGATGTTCATGACACCCTGAAGGAAACTGAGGCGTTGCTTCGAGCCTGCTTGAGGGCGAGAGAAAGAGGAGATGGGAATGAACTGTGTATCACCGTGAATGACACATGGACTCCTAACTCCCCAGATCGCCGGGCGATCAGGCGTCGTCGCACTTCTCCACCAGCAGCCTCCCCACCCAAAGCCGAGTCAGATAGCAGTCGCAATGATGAGGAAGATCCCGAGGAGCCAGCTCAGTGATACGAGTAGTGTAGAGTCCTTCCTTTCGTTTAGCAGGATGCCGAGTAGTCGAGTCGTTACCTTAGTTAATGGTGTGTTAATGCTTGGTATGTGACGTGAGTTGTGGAAGCCATGAGCAATTGTCCACAGCCTCATCTTCAGGTTGTTTTGCTTTGGTGTGTGAACCCACATGAAATAATAGTGCATTTATTTTTTTGTGAGACAGGAACCCTCAGAAAGTATAAATACAACAAAGCTTCAACACTTCAAAGTAAAAACAAGTGAAAGTAGTAAGATAATACGTAATGCTTTAAATTAACATTGGGTTGATCATGCTAGATGGCCGGAAGAGGAAAGGGTCGTGCTGCCAACCCTACCAACAACAACGATGAGGCCTGCAACCCTCATCTTTCTGGGAGCCAAGACAGGGGTGGACGCTGTGAGGAAGTTGATCCCATCCACCAAATGCTTGAAAATCTAAATCAGCTCATCCAGAACCTGACTCAAGTGGTGGCCAACTTGCATCAAGTTCCACCCCCACAAGCTGCACCACGCCAACCAAGGTTGAGTGAGTTTCTAGGAACTCAACCTCTGAAGTTTGCAAGTGTTGCTGAACCTCTGGAGGCAGATGACTGGCTAAAGACCGTTGAGAGCAAGATGAGGATCATACAGTGCCAAGGGTATGAGAGGGTGCTGTTTGCCTCTCATCAATTGCATGGACCTGCTGCTGATTGGTGGACCACCTACGTGGCCGCCCATCATGACCCTGAGAACATCACTTCGGAAGAGTTCAAGCGTAGCTTCCGCAACCATTACATACCAAGGGGTGAACTCAAAAACAAGAGGAAGGAGTTCTTGGGGTTGCAGCAAGGAAACATGACTGTGAGGGAATACCTCACTAAATTTACTCAACTCTCCCGTTATGCCCCACGGGACATAGAGACTGATGAGCAGAAACAGGATTATTTCGTGGAAGGACTTACCGCAGAAATGCAGTGTGCAATGTCCTCCAACGAGTATAAAAGCTTCCAAAAGATGGTGGACAGAGCATTTGTGGTAGAAAGGAAGCTGAAGGCCTTGGAAAATGAAAACAAGAGGAAGGCCGGGTGGTCACACCAAGCCTCCAGGAGCAACACCCGCCCACGTCTGATGCAGCAACCCGCAGGGCAGACGAACTGTGCTGCGGTACCCTACTCAGCACCAAGAGGGTACAACCCGAACTACAGGCCTCTGGCAGCACCAATACAGACACAACGTCAGTTCGTACAGCAGCCTCGCCCTACATATCAACCTCGACCAGCAGTGCAAGGACCCCCAAACCAACCCAAAGACAACAAAGGCCAGGCACCTAAGGTTGGGGTGCAATGTTTTAACTGTGGTGAAGTGGGGCACTACGCCCATAAGTGCCCAAAGAAGAAGCCCGTGCAGCCGCAACAGCAGAATGTAATGAGAGGACGGGTGAACCACGTCACCATGGAGGAGGCGCAAGAGGCACCCGACGTGGTAGTTGGTAAGTTTCCTGCCAATTTACACATTGCAACCCTGTTGTTTGATTCTGGTGCTACCCACTCGTTCATTGCCCAAGGGTTTGTTAAGAAGCATGACCTAGCAACAACACAAATGAACCATATGCTAGCAGTAAACTCTCCAGGTGGAGAAATAAGGACAAGACAAGTGTCCCAAAGTGAACCTAGACATTAATGGGGTAGTATTTACTGCTAACCTCATAGTGATAGATTCACAATGGATAGATATTATCTTGGGTATGGATTGGTTGACCAAACATAAAGGAATCATCCATTGTTCGACCAGAACGGTGGAACTAACTCACCCTAGTGGCACAAGAGTAAAGTTTATAACAATACAAGGGCCTAGGAGGGACATTAAATTAAATCAAGTAGAGGTGAAAGTGGAGGAGATCAGGACCATCAGGGAATATCCAGATGTTTTTCCGGAGGAGTTGCCAGGTATGCCTCCAGATCGTGAAGTGGAATTCGCAATTGAGCTAGTGTCTGGAACAGCCCCGATATACAAGAGACCTTATTGGATGGACTCCAAGCAGCTGGGAGAACTCAAGGATCATTTGAGAGAATCGACGGAGAAGGGGTATATTCATCCTAGTTTCTCACCTTGGGGAGCTCCAGTGATATTTGTGCCAAGAAGGACGGAACCCAAAGGTTATGCATGGACTACCGTGCCTTGAATGAGGTAACCATCAAGAACAAGTACCCATTACCCCGCATTGAAGACTTGTTTGATCAGTTGAGGGGAGCTTGTGTGTTCTCGAAAATTGATCTCAGGTCGGGATACCACCAACTTAAGATAAGGCAAGCCGATATTCCAAAGACAGCTTTCGTATCTCGGTACGGATTGTATGAATACACCGTCATGCCTTTCGGGCTAACGAATGCCCCGGCATACTTCATGTATCTCATGAACAAGGTATTCATGGAATATTTGGACAAATTTGTGGTGGTTTCCATAGATGGCATTCTCGTTTTCTCCAAAGATGAAGAGGAACATGAGAAACATCTAAGGTTGGTGTTGCAGAAGCTGAGAGAACACCAACTATATGCCAAGTTGAGCAAGTGTGAGTTTTGGCTGAAGAGAGTTCCCTTCTTAGGACATATAATCTCGGAGGGAGGAATCTCCGTAGATCCCGCCAAAATCGAGGATATACAGAAGTGGAAGACCCCTGAGAATGTCAGGGAAGTTCGAAGCTTCTTGGGATTGGCTGGATACTATCGACATTTTATTGAGGGATTCTCTAAGATCTCGAGACCCCTCACCAAACTGTTGGAGAAGGGAGTCACATTCACATGGACGCCGTAGTGCGAGACGAGTTTTCCGGAGTTAAAGAAAAGATTGACAACAGCCCCAGTGCTAGTTATGCCAGATATGTAGAAGAACTTTACGGTGTACTTCGATGCCTCTAGAAACGGGTTAGGATGTGTTCTCATGCAAGAAGGGCATGTCGTGGCTTATGCATCCCGGCAGCTCCGAAAGCACGAGAAGAACTATCCTACACATGACCTAGAACTAGCCGCAGTGGTACACCGTTGAAAATTTGGCGGCACTACTTGATGGGGAAGAGGACAGAGATATATACGGATCATAAGAGTTTAAAGTACATTTTCACACAGCCAGATCTCAACCTCAGACAAAGGAGATGGTTAGAGCTAATCAATGACTTTGATGTGGGCATCAACTATCATCCTGGGAAAGCAAACGTCGTGGCAGATGCTTTAAGTCGGAAAGTGCAGGTCAATAAGTTGAGCTTGAAGGACATGCCTGCAGAATTGAAGGACGAGGTTATAAGGCTCAATCTATGCCTTGTGAATAGTGGTGAAGCCATCGCCATGGAAGTGGACTCCACACTAGAGCGAGAAATACGCGAGGGTCAAAAGAATGACGAGAAGATACAAGAAATCAGGCAACTCATCAAGGAAAATAAAGCCCCTGGTTTCAGAGAGGATGAATAGGGAACGGTGTGGCACGGGAAAAGAATCTGTGTGCCTGAAGTAAAGAAGATCCGTGAATTGAGTTTGAAGGAGGCTCACGATTCTGACTATTCCATTCATCCTGGGAGTACGAATATGTACCATGACCTCAAGAGCAGGTATTGGTGGTATGGCATGAAGCGAGATGTCACGGAACATGTTGCCCTATGTGACACATGCCAGTTGGTGAAAGCAGAACATCAACGACCCGCGGGATTATTGCAACCACTCAAAGTGCCTGAATGGAAATGGGAAGAAATCGGTATGGATTTCATAGTGGGATTGCCTAGAACCCAATCAGGATATGATTCAATATGGGTCATCATCGACAGGCTAACCAAGGTAGCTCATTTCATCCCCGTGAAAGAAAGCTACAGCGGATCCAAATTGGCAGAATTGTACATGTCAAAGATCGTGTGTTACCATGGAGTGCCGAAGAAGATAGTGTCGGATCGAGGGACACAGTTCACCTCGAGGTTCTGGCAGAAGTTGCACGAAACCATGGGAACCTATCTGAACTTTAGTTCTGCCTATCATCCCCAAACTGACTGGCAGACGGAAAGAACCAATCAGATTCTTGAGGATATGCTGAGGGCGTGTGCACTCAAAAACAATCGAAGTTGGGACAAGAACTTACCGTATGTAGAATTCTCCTATAACAACAGCTATCAAGCTAATATGAAGATGTCACCGTTCGAAGCTTTGTATGGGAGGAAGTGCAGAACTCCCCTATTTTGGAACCAAACGGGGGAAAGTAAAGTGTTTGGTCCCGATGTACTACAAGAAGCCAAGGCAAAAGTGAGGGAAATTCGCAACAACTTGAGGATAGCAAAGACACGACAAAAGAGCTATGCCGATGTACGGAGAAGAGAGCTCGTTTTCAACGTGGGAGACTATGTCTATCTCAAGGTGTCCCCTATCCGAGGACTTCGTCGGTTCAAGGTGAAAGGGAAGTTGTCACCTCGATACATCGGACCCTTTCAAGTTCTGGAGAGGAAAGGTGAAGTGACGTATCAACTAGAATTACCGGCTCGCCTATCGGATGTGCACGATGTATTCCATGTGTCACAGCTCAAGAAATGTCTGAGAACGCCTGAAGAGGTGTTACCCATGAATGAGGTTGACGTAGCTGAGGATTTGTCTTATGCCGAGCAACCATCCAATATTTTGGAAACAATGGAACGCCTCACAAGAAATAAAAGAATTCGGATGTGCAAGGTGCAGTGAAAGCATCACTCGGAAGAGGAAGCCACCTGGGAGCGAGAAGATGAGCTTAAGACACAATTTCCGGAATTGTTTTCTTAGAACCACCAATCTCGAGGACGAGATTTCTTTTAAGGGGGGTAGAGCTGTAACACCCCAAAATCCTGTTAAGAGGGGAATTTAAAAATTTTTGGACGTATTGCATGTGTTGCAAAAATTCAAATTCAAACTGGAATTCAAATTAAACTCAAAACAGAAATGAAAAAGAAAAAGAAAAAGGAAAAAATAAACCTCCCCGGCCAGTGGGCCGAAACCCACCAGCCGGCCCACCTCACCCCGCGCCAGCCCGCAGCCGCGCGCCGTTTCCCTCTCACAGACAGGTGGGACCCACCTGTCATCCCTAACCCCCGCTCGCGCCAACCCCGGACTCTTCCCCGCGCGCGCGATCGTAACCGACCGGATTTCCGCGTCCCTCAGCCCGACTCCCGGTCCCAGAAGGCTCCAACTCGATCTAAACAAACCCGCCGCCCTTCTCCGGCTATATAAACCCCGGCATCTCCCTGTTTTTCCCCATGATCCGCCGTTTTTCCTTCCGGTGAGAACCCGAGTTACTCCGGCCAATTTCGCTCGATCTTTGCTCGGGATTTCTGATCTAACGCGCTGATCTTGATCCACCGCCTCCGGGGAACCGCGCAGGTGCAGAAAACTCGGTGGTTTGCGCTTTTCAAACACAGCGCCGACGAGCCTCGCCGTGAATTCACCTCGGGCCTCGTCGCCGACCGCTTTCCAAGACCTCCGAGCTCAAGAAAACCCCCGAGGTGAGATCTCCGACCTCCCCTCTACCGATCTATGCCATGAAATCCCAGTTTTAGGAAGAATAGACGAAGATCCGAAGTTTTCTGGCGAGATCGCCGCCTCCCACCACCGTGCGCCGCCGGGCAGCGCCACCCGCGCTCGATCGAAGCGACGTGGCCGCTTGTGCGCCGTCTATTTTAAATCGCACGGTAGGATTTAAATCCCCGCGTACCGGTTCGACGTTATAATCTCAGCCGTCTGTTTTAAATCGGACGGTCCACGTCAGCCCCGCGTTATAAAGGCCGGAATTCTTACGCGCTACCCCCTAGGGTTCTCGGAAAATACGAGCTAGCCCCGGAAACTTCTGATCTAGCCCCTGGAACTTCAGAAAATCATGTAAATTCATTTCAAAATAAGTTTTAGCCCCTGGACTTAATAAAAATTAGGAAAACCCCTCTGTTATGTGTAGTTAGACTCCTGGAAATTCTTAAAATAATATAATAGACCCTGTAGTGGGGTGAGTTAACCTTTTTAACCCTATGTGATATTAAATTTAGGAATTTGAATATGTGTTTAGTATTTAAAATTTAAAAGATGGGACAAACACATTGTAAATTCAAATTAAAAACTTTCCTAGTACTTGGAAAACTTTGGAGTGAGATAAAATAGATTTTTGGCTGAAATGAATCTGTCTAATTGATTATTCACATTTATTAGTTATAGGGACACATTTTTAAGTAGAGAATAATTCTGAAAATTAGTAAAATAAATGTAAAATAGTTCACATCAGAGGAGAAGTTCAAAAATATATTAATTAATATTTTAGACCCAAAACCTATTCTGTTTAGATGAGGTGTCTTACTATTTTCATAATAAAGTTCACATTTAGGCATAGGAAATAAATCTGAAAATATAGCAAGCTAGGTATGAATAACTAGAAAATGATAAATGAAGTTTCCAAAATCCAAAGAATTCAGTTTAGGGTTGGTAGAAGGTCTGAAGACACATTTGGAGTAGGAAAATACCCTCCATGCACACTTGATAACTAAAAGGTGTATAAATTGAATATAAGGAATTTATTTAAATTGGACACTGATATATAGTATGCAAACATAAATATGAATACAAAAGTAGAAATCATATGCACATGTTTAAAAGTGCATGTAAGCCAAAATCAACACACATAGAGTAACCACAACACATAGAAATGTGAATGGCTTTCATAAATGTGAATGTGTGGAAGTGTGAACTATGTCTTATGGATTGTTGTTTTCTTTTGCTATGTGTGATGGTATGATGTAGAAACTGCTCCAGAGCAAGTTCTTCCTTTCCAAGATCAGGACTACCCATTCCCAGAGCAGCAGCAAGAAGACAAGTGTCCTTGACCACTTTGATCCTATACTAGGATGTGTAGATAGAATTATTTGCATTGTCAATTGAAAATATGAAACCCATGCTAGGATGTTTCCCTAGAATTGCATTACCTTGTTTCCTTGTAGCTTGGGTTGGGATTTGTTTTATCATGTCATTATGCATATGCTTAGCCATGCTTAGAATGGGATATTTGGGATATGAGATCATCAGTTTATTTTACCATACTCTTGAATGAGATATTTTGAGTTATGTAGAGGTAGGGATCAAGGCAAGTTGGATGTTTTGGTTGGTGCTGGGTGCACGAGACTCGGGTTTGTGTTTAGTACTTGCCTAGATCCTAAGGACCGGTTCATGGAGCATGTAACCTGGCTTTACCGTGCCAACCACATGCTGAGATGGAGCAGCTTGGCCAATTAATTAGGTGTATCCCCGGCGTAGTATGGGTGTGTTGGATGGTGCGGGGAATAGGTGTCAGCTGGACTACCATATGAACCGCAAGGCTCAAGAAGGGGCCACTGCAGCGGGGTTGGAGCCTCTTGTATGCTGTTAGGGGTGAAACCTCAGTGGGCCCACGCTCGTCAGGAATCCCTTTGTAAAGGCTTCGTAGTGATCTCTGGCTACACACCTGGGAAGTGTGAATGTGGTTCGTAGCCACTGGCATAATGGAGGTTCTTTTAGTCCACCCGGCAACGGGGGATGAAATCACTACATGTGGGTACAGTGGTGCAAACTCTGCAGAGTCAAAACTGTCATGACAGTCGTGCTCACGGTCAAGAGCGGCTTGGACTTATTCATGATTAGAGGAGTGATGGTTTTGGAAGTTAAGGATGTTAAGCGGGGAGCTTAACATTGAAAATGATTTTATGGTTATTTGATTATGATGATGGGATGGGAGATTGGGACCATTTCACCTGTGTAGTAATGTAGGTGCTTATTAAGCTAAGGTGATAGGTATTAATTGCGTAGTGCTTTAACCATGAGTTCAACCTCTCCTTGCTCTAGCCATGCATGACATAACTTTCCCACACTTGCTGAGTATCATCGGTACTCAACCTTGCATATTTGTTGGTTTATATTGCTGCTCAGGTCAAGATAATGAAGTGGTGTTTAATAATCAAAACTTTGGACCCGAAGAAGGTTCCTAGGTTCATGGAGTCCCCCAGGCAACGCCTGTAACGGAGCCCACAAGAATAATATTCCGCTGCTATTTTATTTACTTGTTATGAACTTATTATCGTCCATCGAGACATATGCTATGTAAGACTTATTTATATTCGACACCTGGCTTGTAATAAATGATGCTTCACTATTTGTCATCACATGTATGAGAAAATGATCCTGGCATACATGTGATATTCACTCGGTTGTTCTTCGGAGAAACCGGGTGTGACACGCCCCCAGTCCGCTGACCAACCTTCTTCACCGGAGGTCGGCCTCGAGCACCGCCCTGGAACTGGGCTTGCCCGCTGCTCTGCTGCCCCTGGGGACAGTCCTTCACGAAGTGGCCCGCCTGGCTACACGTGAAGCAGATGAAACGGGGCGGTCCCCCGCTGATCGGTGGACGGAAACCCGGGGCGCGTTGTGGCGGTGGAAACGCCGGGGGTGCCGTCTGCTGCTGCTGCTGCTGTCTTGGTGGTGGCATCTGCGGACGGAACGGAGGTAACTGAAACGAACGTCCCCCAAACCGCTGAGGTCACGCCGGTGGATGCCACTGCTGCCCGGATGGTGTCCGATACACCATGCGGTACTTCTGGGGAGCGCCACCCCCACTGCTAGGTGGAGCGCTGCACTTCCTCTGCTCAGCTGCCAACTCCCGCTGAGCATCCTCTTGCATAATCGCGGCATTGACTAGGTCGTTGAAGGTGCCGCGATTCCACTGAATGAGATGTGTCTTCATTCCGGGTGTAACCCCCGATAGAAGTGTTCTCGCCTTTTCTCCTCAGTGGAGATGTAGTCCGATGCATATTGCGCCAGATGGTTGAAGGCACGGGAGTAGTCATGGGCACTTCTCCTGCGCTGCTTCAGTTCCAAAAATTCTTGGAACTTCCTCTTCATGATCCCGGGAGGAATGTGATAGGCGCGGAACGCCTCCCGGAACTCTTCCCATTCCACGGCATGGCCGGCCGGACGTGAGGCGACATAGTTCGCCCACCACGCACCAGCGGCACCGTGGAGTTGCTGCGCTGCGAACAGAGTCTTCTGCCGCTCCGTACATTGGAGCAGCCCGAACTTGGACTCGATGGTCCGCAGCCAATTGTCAGCCTCCAGTGGTTCTTCAGCTTCGGTGAACACTGGAGGGTGCGTACTCATGAAATCCGAGTACGACACTTCACGGGGCTCACGAGGCCCTCTGTCTTGACGCACCCCCGCCTGGGACGTATTCTGCACGATCGTGCGGAGCAGGTCGGTCTGCTCCTCACGACCACCCACCAGTGCCACAATCACATCCGCTAGAGTAAGCGGAGGCGGCGGTGGTGGCTGCTGCTGCGGGGTGCTGTCGTGGGCCGGTGGCTGAGAGTCCTCACCTCCCTGTTGGCTAGAGCCACCAACCTCGTGTGCGGTCCTAGTGCGAACCATCTGCAACCATACGACAATAAACATCAGTCCCACAACATAGTGCATGCAGTCCAAATGAAATAGGCGTAAAAACATAATGACAATAGAACATGCGATACATCTCGTATGTAGATAATGTAATAACTTTGCACAAGCTACACCATTACCAGACCAAACACAAGCTAGTTTAATCCAACTTGATGAACCTCCCCTTTGGAAGCTCACCCCAACTAGGTTTGGTCACCACGAGACGTCACTATCGCTTTGTCATCACGTATACTACCCTTTTATCTTCAATACGACACAAACATGGTCTCTAGTAAAAGAAACTTGAGTGAGACCTATACTCAAATCTTTCACTAGTTGAAGATAACCTCTCATGAGTATGTTCCACCCCATTGGGAGTACTCAAACCCCCTCTAGGGTACAACAATTTCTCAAATGAGTTCAACTGTCATTCCTGTGCCAGAATGACCAGTTTCTACATATCCAAGATTTTGATCTGGTTCTGGGCATTTTCATGACTCAATCTGAATACCAAAGTTAAAGTTAATTCAGTATATTTCCAATGAGTACTCATTTGCCCTCAGATCAGCTTTGGTTAAAAAGTTATATTCAAATCAGCAGAATTTCTGGAAGAATTTTAACAGCACCTCCCTTGGGAAGTTGCTGTTTTCAACTCTGGTTTCCACTGAAACCTGTGCTGAAATTTCAGAAACTTTGAATTTCCAAGATGTAACACATCTTCTACCCTTTCTAAGGATGTATCATATGAAAATTTTATATTTTCCTGCTGGGAGTTAGGTTTGAAAAACAGAATAGTACAGAGAATGTTTTACTCTGTCCTGGTTCTGGCTAGTTTACATTTCTCTGAGATTTAAGCCATCTTAAGGTGAGTTTCAGCTCTGGAAGTCTACAAAAAAGTTGTAGAGTACTCAAATACCTTACCATAACTATATGCCACACCTCTCTGGGCTAAAAGACCTGTGAGTTATGCCCTGTTCAAGATCAGCATACTTGCTGCCCAAAAAAGAGCACTCTGTTTTTCAATCTTTTTGGACCTACACTCATCACTATCTAATTTGTCTACCCAACCAGGGTCCTAATTGTTGAACCTAATGATTTTAATTCCTTGTTATCATTATTTTCATGCATATGCCTATGATATCTCGGTACTACGTTCCTCACAAAAGAAAATCCTAACCGGATTATACCGGCATATACGTCTCAAGTGTGGCACTAAACGGTCTCTCGCACATGTTTACTACACGGATATACGTGATTAGTACCTGCAGAAGACCACACAATAATGGTGCACTCAATGGTTGTTCATTTCAGGAAGGACCATATTTAAAAGTAAATACAAACACCCGTATCATTGACATACGGCCGTCCTTGAGTTAGGTCACGTCTCAAGGTACGTGATCGTGTTTCAACACCACACGACGGGGAACCCGAGTATGTCATGAACGGGTCGTCACGGATGGGAATGTTATCAACCCAACAGATACCACCTACTGCTCTGCAGGGCACGCCGATGGGAAGCACTGTGTATGTCCCCTTGGGCTACTTCCAGACGAACACACACTCGCGTTACTGACCACGCGATGGGGTCTCCACTTACTTGCCTAATGCACGCTAGGGATCAGCATTTCATATGAACTCAGGAACATGAATAGTCCAAGAGTTTCATACTGACGTCTCACACCAAGCTGTGAGACTTATCCCTGAACCACTTTCCTCGTCAGGGGAGCTAACCGAAATTGAACCGCTTTCGGTGGCGTTCCTTACCATTCTTACCAGAGCGTAGGTGCGTCGTTACATAATTGAAATTCAGAATTATAACTCATAAGTTAGTCTTTGCCACTTTAAGTAACTATGCTAATATAGTCCTTACTTGGGCGAACTACCGATTCCTCACCGAAAACCTAAATTTTCCCATAATACAGTCCTTAAGTACTGTGCTATCCCCAATGCTGCTTTGATACCAGGCTGTGGCGGACCGGGATCCGCTCTTCCAGGATGGCAGAGGATGGTGCCGCGCGATGCGACACCTGATAGCACACGTCATAAGAACACATTATATTACATGGGAAAACAACTGAACTGTACAAACGGTACAATACTCAGTTACAAACTATTGTCTTTATTACACAGCGGAAGTCTACTTTTCTACAACTCACGCCCGCCTATCTAGCAAAAGTCGGTTGCCCAGCCCTAGGGCAACCCACACTAGCTGCACTCCTCAGCTCAACGCGGCGTGTACGGCTCCCACTCAGCTGTGGTCCCCGACGGAGGGTAACCCTCGCCGTGGGTGGCTCCTACCTGAAAAACACTTAAGCAGCAACCGTGAGCACGAAGGCTCAACAAGACTTAACCGGCTCACCTAAGCATGAAACTCTATATGAGGTGTACAAAGCACATAGGATAGTAACATTGCAGCAAATGGACACGCCTACAAGTTCATCCTTAATTCATCTTTTAGCAACAAGTTAACAGTTCAGGAATCTGAAATTTAGTAAGCAGTATTTGGTGGCACACATGTAGCAATACAATTATATCAATCAGCAATATTGAATCATCATATTTCATGCATTAGCCTACGTCACGACTCAGTGACCAAGTGGTACTCTTCACCGCGTGGGACGGCGAATCGACTCGATATACACCTGCAGGGAAACCCAAAGAGCACGTCACGTACGCCCACCCGTGGAGCTGCAAGCACGCTCACTCGATGTCGTACGGGACAACCTTTCACCCAACAGCCCAAACGTCGAACTGGTCGCACCGAAACGAGCAGGAGGTTCCCCACACGGAGCATCTCTCTATGCCCGTTGGCAGATTTCCACCTTGCTGCCCTCAACCTACACCTATAAATCAGTGTGCTATGCCTCGACGCCCGGAGGTTTAGGCTACATCGGTTTATCGGGGCCCATATATCCGATATGGCTTCGGTACGTTTAAACTTGATCAGCGTGGGCTGCACACGGATCGGTCCTTAATCGACACGGACAGGGCCGTGCACACAAGACTTCCTCTTGTTGCGCCCTAGCCCCTGCCTAGTCTCATTTTCATTACTAAAGTGATCTCACATCACTCAACCGAACCCGTGGGTCCCAAGCCTATCTCGCGAGTAGATTCCAACTACTCGACTTGTACCGAAGTCCTATGAAACATTAAGCATAGCCTGTCTACTCGAGGTCTTAGACACTACCCTCACTCTTATGGAAAAATTCTGGTTATGCAAGTGGGGTTCCATTCATCCTACACCTAATGCACATCCATACTTCATACTAAGTGTTCATAAAGAAAAACTTGAAAAATAGTTTAATGCAAACCGGGGCTTGCCTTGTTGCTGCTGGTCAGGGGTTAAGTCCTCGTCCGGAAGAAGGAAGTCCAGCACTTCCGGAGTCTCTTCGCCTTCAGCGACGACACGTTAATGTAATACTACATGTCAATTTAAATGCAATGTGTAACTTGAATACTTAATTACTAATAACTCTAGCTAGCCCTCCCCTTTGGTTCTGAAATTTTTATGGTTGCTTGGTAGGGTCCTAACCAGAGTCTTGACCATGTTTCATTTGAAACAAAGTTCATTTGAACCTTGTACAAATAGAAGCCCATTTGGTCAACATTTGAGTCTCTAAGTAATTCCAGGGGTTTTCATGGCTCCAACCATTACTTTCTGGAAACTAGAATTTAAGATGGTTCTAATGGAATTGGTTTCATGTCATTCGAAGAATTCTACTGAAAGTTATGCCCTAATTAAGATTTGAGAAAATCTGAAAAATGTTTCTGTACATTTTTCTATTTTCTCAGGGCAGTTCACTTAATCACCCCATTAGGGTAAATAAATTAACATGGATGAGTCTGAAAATATTACTGTGACTCAGGGATTTTCCAATGAACCTCTCAGCCAAATTTCAGGATTTTTCATAAAGTAATTCTCCAGATAAAATTCCCAATATTTTAAAATTTAGGGATTTAATTCGGGAAAACTATTTACTTTCATGAGCCGAATTTGGTATTGCTGGAAAGTACTCAGAATTCTGAGTTCAGCAAAATTTGGTTCATCGAATTTGGAGTTTTCTAGCCAAAGTTCTATTCATCTGAAGCTTGAACTAAAACTGGAAATTCCAAAAAATGTTTAAATCCTGCGGGTGGGTCCTCCGGCCACGTGTCAGTCTCCCAGCTAACCCACACCGGAGCCCGCAGAATCACCCGCGCAACCGCACGGGATCCCGGTGCTGCAGCAAATCCCGAGTGCTCTCAGTAGAGACTGACACGCGGGGCCCGCAAGGCTTCTTCAACCTTGCGCTCCGGCGGCTCCCCGCCGCCCACCTCGCCGGAATACTCGCCGCCGGGCATTCTGCTGCCTGACCTCCGACGAAACTCGCCGCCTGTGCCTATCTCGGCCTGGGGAACATGGTGGTGCCCTCACCAGAGCTTGACAACGGCCGGAACAGTGCTCCCGCCGGCAACAGCGTCCGGGAGCTCACCGGCGACGTCGAACTCGGCATCCCCTGCACCTTTTTCGATGCGGTTTGCTCGGGGAGCTCCGCTGACACCTGCTGGTCACGGACATGGACACCGATCCCCGTGAAAACGGCTGCAACTGCGACCTCACTGGTGACCTAGGCCGGATATTGGTTGTGCTCAGAAAACTTCGAAGAACCATAACCCTAGCCCACGGTTCTTACTGGTTTTTGATCCTAGGTGGTCGTGGCGGGGTGTAGAGTGTGTGTGTGGCATGGTATGCCCGGTGATGAGCTAGTACCTGCGAATTTCCGGATTTGGTATAGTTCGGCCTCAAGAATACCAAAACGTTCCCGGGAGAAATTCTCCCCCGACGGTGCATGAAATGCTGAACGGTAGGGTCGAGAAGAAGCAGCACCTTATGGCGGTCGTTTCTTGTGTTGAGCGTCGGGCACGGGCATGCCTGTGTTGCTCAGATGCCGGCGATCAATGGAGGTCGGCGTTTCTGTTCTTGCGCGGAACCGAGGAGGAAGCTCGGGTGGTGGTCTTTCTCGTTCGGAAAACGGGATAAGGGATGGCGTGGTGTGTGCGCTGGCCTTTGAGCCGCGACTTTGGCACTGTGAGGTGGCCATTTGACGCCTCGGTGGCTCGCCGCCTCTCCCGTGCCTTGCGCGCGAAGCAGAGGCCGGCTGCAGCAACCGACTGAACCCTCGTATGTGCAACTGACATGTTGGCCTCCCCTTTACTCCTTTTGTCCAATATTTCTTTTCTGTTTTTGCTGAATATCCCACCAGCTACTCACAATTTAATGTGAGACTTAGCCCCCAAGTTTTGGTTCAAATTTGAGTTCTCCATTTTGAAATTTGGTTGGTCCAATTTGCTTCATATTTAAACTGAAATTCAAATTCAGTTTTGAATTATTGCAAATCTAGCTCCCTACAAGATGAACTCTAATGGGGGTGAAAATTGGTGGGCAAACTCAGAAAAATGTGCTGAGTTTGAATATGAAGCTAACTTTTGAATTTGAGTGATGAAAGTTGCTGCCATTTGAATTTACATTCAAATTGGCCTCTTTTTCAAATACCCCCAAAAGTGCCTCAAAAAGTGTTGGATTTACATGAAACTTGGACTGAACCTTCCCAAGACTTTTTAAGTTCTAGGGGTGGGTTCAACCTCTCATGTTCATGTGTAGAAATCCTACTTTGTGAAAGTGTAGGCTTTCCCCTCCAATCACTCTTTTGATGGAGGTTACTTGCTCTTCACAATTCTTCACAAGATATTCACCACAAAACTGTGGTGTTGTGAGGTGATGAAAAGTTTTTGCAAGTCCATTTTCTTGGGCTTTTACAGTGCCCTCCATAGCTCTCACGTGTAGTTGGCAGAAACGCGATATTGTGTCGCGGGCTGCCACTTGCCACATTCCCTCCGGTTGTCTACCTCTCACCGTGACGGTGAACGGCGCCCAACCGGGTGGCGTAAGTCCAGCAGGAACTTCGACATGGATCGTCCACGTCTTGTTCCCCTCCTCGCCTTCTTCCTTGGTGAAGTACTGCGGCATCTTGCTGTACCCGCAAAAATGAAGCATTTGCCTCAAAGCTTCCGGATAGCCGCTGTGGTGAGAACAGTGGGACACCATCCACCCGTTCTCTAACTGTCTGTCCGCTGTCATCTGTAGAAACATATTTGAGAAATGTCAAATATTTATTTAAACAGTAAACCATTGATTTATAACATAGAACATGTAATTGAACCCATAAAACTTGGAAACATAGTTCAAACTTAAACAAATTTGACTGTTGATCTGCTGTCCAATATGACAGCCCTGACCAGTTTCCATTTCAACCTGATTTAGACCATGCTAAAGGCAAAACCAATTCTGGAGCTCAACATTAAAGTTAAAGCTAACTTCAATAGATTTCCCCAAAGTATTTGCTTGGCCTAAGATCTGTCCTGGTTCAAAAGTTATGAGATGTCAAAGTTAACAGAATTTCTGGAGAAAATTGGACAGCACCTCCCTGCTTCAGGTACTGAGTTGATCCAAGAATTCCAGTTAATTCTACTCCCAATCTGACAAAACTTTATGTTACAAAGTTGTAACCCATCTCATGAAATTTTCCGAACTACCTCATTTTCTATTTTTTGATTTTTATGCAGGAAGTTATGCTCAATTTACAGAGAGTTACATAGAGTGTTTACTCTGCCCTGTTTTCTGGACAGTTTCAACTCTACTGCATTTTTCGATTGGTTAGAAGATGAAACACCTCTGGACCTCAACAGAAAAGTTGTAAAGCTCTGCCAAGGCTTTCCAGAAATGTATCATATGACACCAACCTCGAAAGAACTAAACCTCTAACCTCTGATTAACTTCAGCCTTAATTTAGCTAAAAACAGGGGACTCTGTCCTTAGTATCCTATAAGTTGAAAACTTGTTAACTTTGAATATCCTGATTAAGGGAAGGATTTACATCAAGTTTTAGTGCTCCTGGATTAAAACTTTCAAGTTCTACAATGAAGTTGCTCATTTAATAGGGTGTGACGTCGATGCATTACCAGATCATGTCGGTACTACGTCCTCACAAAGAGAAACCTATACCGGACTTAGCCGGCTTCGTTAGTTTAGTGGCACTAAGCGTCTCTCGCACACGGATACTACACGTCTACCATTTCGTGGTTAGACTACCTGCAGATAACTCACACAATCGTCAGACTTGGCTGCACAACGAGCTCGGTATCCATACAGTTCGTACACCCGGCCGTCATCACTCACCCGGATGTTCTCAAGCCAAACACGCCCTGAGCTACGTGTTCACGTTACGGACCACGTGACGGGGTCTCCCAAATTGCACCACGCACGCCAGGGACAGACGTTGCTCGATTACCCCAAACGACAGGAAGAGTCGTAGAGGATATTAAAGCGGGTCGAGTTACCTGCCACCCGTGGGGCTCCACCCTTCAGCTTGTGTGCACCAGTGGACAGCGCTTACGTGCACCCCCCAAGACATAAAGCGTCCCGAGATGCACGATTTTCTGACATAAGCAAATAGGTTAGTATGCCACTTTCTGTACACTAATAACATCCTTATATGGGCTACTAACTCGTTCCTCACTGGATTTTTGAAAAAGATGACCTTTGTAGTGCGTTAAACCTCAAGCGAGCTCTGATACCACGCTGACACGACCCCACGGTCTTGTCGAGCCAGGATTACGCTGAGGGGTGCTGCGTTGCACAGCACCGGATAACACACATCAAAGGTACGAAGCGGAAGCAAAGTTTTATTACATAAACCAGTTTATGAACATTTTTACAACAAAATAGTCCAGTCCACACTCACAGGCGTAGACTAAGCATTGAGTTCACGTTCAGCCCGTGAACGTGTCCCCACTAGCACGCACACCCTCTAACACGGTGACGTGCACGACTCCCACTCGACGGGGTTCCCCTCCTGGGGTTCCGTCTCCTCCTCGGGAGTCCCTTCCTCATAGAGCCCTGCAGAAGCTTCAAACACAAGCAGGGAGCACGAGGCTCAGCAAGACTGACCCGTCTCTCCTGTACATGGAACTTCTACATGATGGTTGATAGGTTACATGAGGTAAAATAAGTTGCAAAGGACTCGCCTAATTAGTGGAACCTTACTTCCATGTTTTAGCAGCAGGTTGTGAAGACTTTACGCTAAGGCACATGAGAGAGCCGCAAATCAAACAAGAAACACATTTCTCTCATGTACTTTGCCCAAAGTTGAAAAGAACTTTAGTTAGCTCTAGACTACAGCAAACCATTAACAATCAAAGTCCATCTTTCAATCAGCAACATTTTAACATGTATCTAGCCTGTTCTTTCTACGTCACGGTACAGTGAACAAGTGGTACTCACTGACCGCGAGGGACGGCGATTATAATCGATTTACACCTGCAGGGTTACCCCAATAACCCGTCACGTACGCCCATACTCGATGTTGCCTACAGCAACCATCACAGACGTCGTACGCAACCACCTTTTGCCCGTTAGCCAATTATTGAACCGGTCCTATCGTCCCGAACAAGAGGTCTCTGCACGCGCATCTCAGTGCCGCCAGCCGATTTACACCTCAAGCTCTCAACCTACCCTCTGAACGATAGGCAATGCCTCAATACCCAGCTACCCGAGTTACATCGGTTTCCCGCCGGTAGGTCTTCGGTACTGTTCTATCTTGTTCAACAGGCCCGCACACGGCTCGGTCCTCAATCGACACAAGGGGAGCTATAGCACACATGCCCCAAAGTCCTGCTGCCCTTATTCTCCGCTCGGTCTCATTTTTCTTGCCATGTGTTTCATTTGCTACCTTTACCCGAGTCGAGTGCCTCTAGCCTATCCTCGCGAATAGTTCCGACTACTCGACTTGTACCGAATCCTACATTACCCTAGCATTGCAGTAGCTACACGGGGTGTTCAATCCCAATCCCAACCCATGGTTTTCTTGGCTATGCATTTGGGTTTCAAACAAGACTCTAATGCAAGAGATAAATGGTACTCAAAGGAAGTGCGCAAAACAATAAAAATTTGTAAAGAGGTTAATCCAAACCGGAGCTTGCCTTGCTGCTCTTGGTCGTAGGCTAGCTGCTCTTCCGGAGTGACGAATTCTAAGACTTCGGGTTCCTTCTAGACCTTAGCGACTATATGATATAACAAGTATATGTGTTAATAAAATGCATTTGAGTTGAATTTAAAATTGTGAAGATTATAAGTCTCCCTAGACAGA
The DNA here is from genome assembly GCA_030760725.1 of Neostapfia colusana. Taxonomy (NCBI): domain Eukaryota; kingdom Viridiplantae; phylum Streptophyta; class Magnoliopsida; order Poales; family Poaceae; genus Neostapfia; species Neostapfia colusana. Next base: position 77,094,306 of record JASWHV010000010.1, on the reverse strand, counting down.
CCCAATGACTCTGAAATTTTTACTGTGGTTTGGTTACAACCTAAACAGAGAGTCGGCCAAGTTTTATTTGTAGAAAAGTTCAATTGAGCTCTCCACAAATAATTATGTACTTGACCTTAATTGGAGCTCTTAGGGTTTTCTAGGAATTTTCATGGAGCAAGCCATGACTTTCTGAAAACTAGATTTTTTAGAGGGTTCTAATGGAGTTGGTCTTACTTAATTTGAAGGTTCCTAGCTAAAGATATGAGCTAAACTATTTCAGGGAAATTCTGAAAAATGTTTTTGGACATTTTCTATTTTCTCTGGAACAGTTTTATTAATCACACCATTAGGTGGATCAAATGAGCTCAAATGGATCTGAAATTTTTATAGTAGCTCAGGGATATTTTTTTGAACCTCCCAGCGAAAGTTCAGAATTTTCCTCCAAATGGTTCTCCAGTTAAAATTCTAACCAGTTTGAAATTTGAAGAATTAATTCTGGAGAAAAAGGGGTTTTCATGAGTGAAGCTTGATTTGCTGGAAAGTACTCAGAGAGCTGAATCCAACAAAATTTGGTTCACTCGATTTGGAGTTTCCTAGCCAAAGTTATGAGGATTTGAAGTTTGAACAAAATTGGAAAATTGGAAATAATTCAAACTGCTGCGCGTGGGACCCAGGGTTACGTGTCAGCTCCTCATCGGACGACACACGTGGCTACTGAGTCCTCTGCACGCAGCCGCACCCGATCCGTGCCACAGCAGATCCCAGTTTTAAATTTCCACCGCTGACAGCCGGGACCCACTGGCTTCTTCTTCCTCCGGCTGGTTTTCGCGTGCCCGCTCGCTCAGCTCGCCGGAGCTAACTGCTGCTCGCCGGTTCGCTGGTTCCGGCCACCGATCGAGCTGAAGTTCGCCGCAAGGGGGTTTGCAACATCAAGGAACACGGTGGTGGGGTTATCTGTGTCACACCCGGTTTTTCCGAAGAACAACCAAGTGAATATCACATGTATGCCAGGATCATTTTCTCATACATGTGATGACAAATAGTGAAGCATCATTTATTACAAGCCAGGTGTCGAATATAAATAAGTCTTACATCGCAAATGTCTCAATGGACACTAATGCTTCATCACAAGTAAATAAACTAGCAGCGGAATATTATTCTTTTAGGGCTCCATCACAGGCGTTGCCCGGGGGTCTCCATGAACCTAGAAACCTTCTTCGGGTCCAAAGTCTTGGTCATTATACATCACCTCATTATCTTGACCTGAGCAGCAATATAAACCAACAAATATGCAAGGTTGAGTACCAATGGTACTCAGCAAGTGTGGGAAAAGTATACCATGCAGGGCTAGAACAAGGAGAGATTGAACTCATGGTTAAAGCACTACGCAATTAATACCTATCACCTTAGCTTATTAAGCACCTACATTACTACACAGGTGAAATGGTCCCAATCTCCCATCCCATCATCATAATCCAATAACCATAATCATCATTTCTAATGTTAAGCTCCCCGCTTAACTTCCAAAACCATCAATCCTCTAATCATGAATAAGTCCAGGCCGCTCTTGACCGTGAGCACGGCTGTCAAGACAGTTTTGACTCTGCAGAGTTTGCACCACTGTACCCACAAGTAGTGATTTCATCCCCCGTTGCCGGGTGGACTAAAAGAACCTCCATTATGCCAGTGGCTACGATCCACATTCACACTTCCCAGGTGTGTAGCCAGGAGATCACTACGAAGCCTTTACAAAGGGATTCCCGACGAGCGTGGGCCCACTGAGGTTTCACCCCTAACAGCATACAAGAGGCTCCAACCCCGCTGCAGTGGCCCCCTCTTGAGCCTTGCGGTTCATATGGTAGTCCAGCTGACACCTACTCCCCGCACCATCCAACACACCCATACTACGCCGGGGATACACCTAATTAATTGGCCAAGCTGCCCCATCTCAGCATGTGGTTGGCACTGTAAAGCCGGGTTACATGCTCCATGAACCGGTCCTTAGGATCTAGGCAAGTACTAAACACAAACCCAAGTCTCGTGCACCTAGCACACAACCAAAACATCCAACTTGCCTTGATCCCTACCTCTACATAACTCACAATGTCTCATTCAAGAGTATGGTAACATAAACTGATGATCTCATTTCCCAAATATCCCATTCTAAGCATGGCTAAGCAAATGCATGTAAATAAATGACATGACAAAATAAATCCCAACCCAAGCTACAAGGAAACAAGGTAATGCAGTTCTAGGGAAACTTTCCTAGCATGGGTTTCATATTTCATTTGACAATGCAAATAATTCTATCTACACATCCTAGCATAGGATCAAAGTGGTCAAGGACACTTGCCTCCTTCTTGCTGCTCTTGAAATTGGTAGTCCTGGTCTTAGAAAGGAATAACTTGCTCTTGAGCAGGTTCTACATCACACCATCACACATAGCAAAAGAAAAACAACAATCCATAAGACATAGTTCACACTTACACTTCATACAAACCACACATTCATATTTATGAAATTCATTCACCATTATATGTGTTGTGGTCACTCTGTGTGTGTTGATCTGTGGCTTGCATACACTTTTATTTATATGTATATGATTCCTACTTTGGTGTTCATATTTATACTTACATACTATATATATATATATATATATATATATATATATATATATATATATACACATGTGTGTTTCAGTTTTAAATAAATTCCTTATATTAAATTACTACACCTTTTCACTACCAAGTATGTATGAAAAGTATTTTTCTTCTCCATATGTGCCTTCAGAATTTCTACCAACACTAAACTGAATTCTTTGGATTTTTTTAGAAACTCCATTTATCTTTTACTAGTTGCTATATTTTCAGATTTATTCCTATGCATAATTGTGTATTTTATTATGAAATTAGTAATACACATCATCTAAACAGTATAGGTTCTGGTCCTAAATAATTTAATAACATGTTTTGACCTTGGCTTCTGATGTAGGCTATTTCATAATTATTTTCCCTATTTTTCTATAACTATTCTTTACTTAAAAATGTGTCACTATACTAATAAATGTGAATAATAAATGAAACAGATTCATTTCAGCCCAAAAATATATTTTTATCTCACTCCAAAGTTTTCTAAGTACTGAGAAAGTTTTTAATTAATTTTGACAATTATGTTTGTCTCCCTTTTTAATTTTTAAACACTAGTTACATATTCAATGTTTTAAATTAAATACTAAACAGGGCTAAAATAATGAACTCACCCCTTTACAGGGTCTATAATATTATTTTCATAATTTCCAGGGTTCTAGCTACACTTATCAGAGGTGTTTTTCCTAATTTTTATTAAGTCCAGGGGCTAAAACTGATTTTTAAATGAATTTACATGATTTTCTGGAGTTCCAGGGGCTAGATCTGAAGTTTCCGGGGCTAGCTCTCAATTCCAGAGAACCCCAGGGGGTAGCACGTAAGAATTCCAGTCTTTATAATGCGGGGCTGACGTGGACCGTCCGATTTTAAACCGACGGCTGAGATTATAACATCGAACCGGTACGCGGGGTTTTAAAGTCTACCGTGTGATTTAAAATAAACGGCGCACAAGCGGCCACGTCGCTCTGATCGAGCGCGGGCGGCGCTGCCGGCGGCGCACGGCGGCGGGAAGCGGCGATCTCGCCGGAAAGTTTCGGATCCTCGAGAATTCTGCCTAAAACTGTGATCTTATGGCATAGATCGGTAGAGGGGAGGTCAGGGATCTCACCTCGGGGGTTTTCTCGAGCTCGGGGGTCCTGGAAAGTGATCGGCGGCGAGGTCCGAGGCAAAACCACGGCGAAGCTCGTCGGCGCTGTGTTTACACCGTAACTCTCCGAGTTTTCTACACCTGCAAAGCTCCCCGGAGGCGGTGGATCAAGACCAGCGAGTTAGATCAGAGTTTCCGAGCTTAGATCGGCCAGAAATCACCGGCGAAGTCTCGGTGCTCACCGGAGTAAAAATCGGCGATCGCGTGGGAAAAACCGATCGGGGCTGGGGTTTTTATAGCCGGGGAAGGGCGGTGGGTCAGTTGTGATCGAGTTTGATTCTTCTGGGACCGGAATTCGGGCTGAGGGATGCGGTATTCCGATCGGTTAAGATCGCGCGCGCGCGCGGGAGAGTCCGGGGTCGCGGGGTTAGGGATGACAGGTGGGTCCCACCTGTCTGTGAGGGATAGCGCGGGCGCGCGGCTGCGGGCTGGCGCGGGGAAACTGGGCCGGCTGGCGGGTTTCGGCCCACTGGCCGGTTTTTCCCGTTTTCTCTTTTTTTTCTTTTTCCATTTCTTTTCTGTTTTGAGTCTAATTTGAATTCTAGTTTGAATTTGAATTTTTGCAAAACATGCAACACGTCCAAAAAATTTTAAATTCCCCTCTGAACATGGTTTAGGGTTTTGAATCAAAATTTGGGGTGTTACAGCTCTACCCCCCTTAAAAGAAATCTCGTCCTCGAGATTGGTGTTTCTAAGAAAACAATTCCGGAAATTGTGCCTTGAGCTCATCTTCCCGTTCCCAGGTGGCTTCCTCTTCTGAGTGATGCTTCCACTGCACCTTGCACATCCGGATTCTCTTGTTTCTGGTGAGGCGTTCCATCGTCTCCAAAATCTTGTATGGTTGCTCGGCATAAGACAAATCCTCAGCTACATCCACTTCATTCATGGGTAACACCTCTTCAGGCGTCCTCAGGCATTTCTTGAGTTGTGACACATGGAATACATCGTGTACATCCGATAGATGAACCGGTAACTCTAGTTGGTACGCCACTTCGCCTTTTCTTTCCAAAACTTGAAAGGGTCCGATGTATCGAGGTGACAACTTCCCTTTCACCTTGAACCGACGAAGTCCTCGGATAGGGGACACCTTGAGATAAACATAGTCTCCCACGTTGAAAACGAGTTCTCTTCTTCGTACATCAGCATAACTCTTCTGGCGTGTTTGTGCTATCCCCAAGTTGTTGCGAATCTCCCTCACCTTCGCCTCGGCTTCCTGTAGCACTTCTGGACCAAACACTTTACTTTCTCCTGTTTGGTTCCAAAATAGGGGAGTTCTGCACTTCCTTCCATACAAAGCTTCAAACGGTGACATCTTCATACTAGCTCGATAGCTGTTGTTATAGGAAAACTCCGCATACGGTAAGTTCTTGTCCCAACTCCTATTGTTTTTGAGTGCACATGCCCTTAACATATCTTCAAGGATCTGATTGGTTCTCTCCGTCTGCCCGTCAGTTTGGGGATGATAGGCAGAGCTGAAGTTCAGATGGGTTCCCATGGTTTCATGCAACTTCTACCAAAACCTCGAGGTGAACTGTGTCCCTCGGTCCGACACTATCTTCTTTGGCACTCCATGGTAACACACAATCCTTGACATGTACAATTCTGCCAATTTGGATCCGCTGTAGCTTTCTTTCACAGGGATGAAATGATCTATCTTGGTTAGCCTATCAATAATGACCCATATTGAATCATACCCGGATTGGGTCCTAGGCAATCCCACGACAAAATCCATGCTGATTTCTTCCCACTTCCATTCAGGCACTTTGAGTGGTTGCAATAATCCCGCGGGTCGTTGATGTTCTGCTTTCACCGACTGACATGTGTCACATAGGGCCACATGTTCCGCGACATCTCGCTTCATGCCATACCACCAATACCTGCTTTTGAGGTCCTGGTACATCTTCGTACTCCCAGGATGAATGGAATAGTCAGAATCATGAGCCTCCTTTAAAATCAATTCACGGATCTCCATTACTTCTGGCACACAGATTCTTTTCCCGTGCCACACCGTTCCTTGTTCATCCTCTCTAAAACGAGGAGCTTTATTTTCCTTGATAAGCTGTCTGATCTCTTGTATATTCTCATCATTCTTTTGGCCCTCGCGTATGTCTCGCTCGAGTGTGGAGTCCAATTCCATGGCGATGGCTTCACCACTATTTACTAGACATAGATTGAGCCTTATAACCTCATCCTTCAATTCTGCGGGCATGTCCTTCAAGCTCAACTTATTGACCTTCACTTTCCGACTCAAAGCATCGGCCACGACGTTTGCTTTCCCGGGATGATAGTTGATGCCCACATCAAAGTCATTGATTAGCTCTAACCGTCTCCTTTGTCGGAGGTTGAGATCTGGCTGTGTGAATATGTACCTCAAACTCTTATGATCAGTATATATCTCTGTCCTCTTCCCCACCAAATAGTGCCGCCAAAGTTTCAACGCGTGTACCACTGCAGCTAGTTCTAGGTCATGTGTAGGATAGTTCTTCTCGTGCTTCCGAAGCTGCCGGGATGCATATGCCACGACATGTCCTTCTTGCATGAGAACACATCCCAACCCATTTCCAGAGGCATCGCAGTACACTGTGAAATTCTTCTGCATATCTGGCATAACCAACACTGGGGCTGTTGTCAATCTCTTCTTTAGCTCCTGAAAGCTCGTCTCGCACTGTGGCGTCCAGGTGAATGTGATTCCCTTCTCCAACAGTTTGGTGAGAGGTCTCGAGATCTTGGAGAATCCCTCAATAAACCGTCGATAGTATCCAGCCAATCCCAAAAAGCTTCGAACTTCCCCGACATTTTCAGGGGTTTTCCACTTCTGGATATCTTCGATTTTGGCGGGATCTACGGAGATTCCTCCCTCCGAGATTATATGTCCTAAAAAGGGAACTCTCTTCAGCCAAAACTCACACTTGCTCAACTTGGCATATAGTTGGTGTTCTCTCAGCCTCTGTAACACCAACCTTAGATGTTTCTCATGTTCTTCTTCATCTTTGGAGAAGACGAGAATATCATCTATGAAAACCACCACAAATTTGTCCAGATATTCCATGAATACCTTGTTCATGAGATACATGAAATATGCCGGGGCATTGGTTAGCCCGAAAGGCATGACAGTGTATTCATACAGTCCGTACCGAGATACGAAAGCTGTTTTGGGAATATCAGATTGCCTTATCTTGAGTTGGTGGTACCCCGACCTGAGATCAATTTTCGAGAACACACAAGCTCCCCTCAACTGATCAAACAAGTCTTCAATGCGGGGTAATGGGTACTTGTTCTTGATGGTTACCTCATTCAAGGCACGGTAATCCACGCATAACCTTTGGGTTCCGTCTTTCTTGGGCACAAATATCACCGGAGCTCCCCATGGTGAGGAACTAGGGCGAATATACCCCTTCTCCATCAATTCTCTCAAATGGTCCTTGAGCTCTTCTAGCTGCTTGGAGTCCATTCGGTAAGGTCTCTTGTATATCGGGGCTGTTCCCGGTACTAGCTCAATTGCGAATTCCACGTCACGGTCGGGAGGCATTCCTGGCAATTCTTCCGGAAAAACATCTGGATATTCCCTGATAGTCCTGATTTCCTCAACTTTCACCTCCACTTGATTTAATTTAATGTCCTTCCTAGGCTCGTGTATCGTTATGAACTTTACTCTTGTTCCACTGGGGTGAGTTAGTTCCACCGTTCTGGTCGAACAATGGATGATTCCTTTATGTTTGGTCAACCAATCCATACCCAAAATAATATCTATCCCTTGTGAATCTATCACTATGAGGTTAGCCGTAAATACTACCCCATTAATGTCTAGGTTCACTTTGGGACACACTTGTCTTGTCCTTATTTCTCCACCTGGAGAGTTTACCGCTAGCATATGGTTCATTTGTGTGGTTGCTAGGTCATGCTTCTTAACAAACCCTTGAGCAATGAACGAGTGGGTAGCACCAGAATCAAACAGCAGAGTTGCAAGGTGTAAATTGGCAGGAAACTTACCAACTACCACGTCGGGTGCCTCTTGTGCTTCCTCCATGGTGACATGGTTCACCCGTCCTCTCATTACATTCTGCTGTTGTGGCGGCGCAGGCTCCTTCTTCGGGCATTTATGGGCGTAGTGCCCCACTTCACCACAGCTGAAACATTGCACCCTAATCTTAGATGCCTGGCCTTTGTTGTCTTGGGGCTGGTTTGGGGGTCCTTGCACTGCTGGTCGAGGTGGATATGCGGGGCGAGGCTGCTGCACAAACTGACGTTGCGGCTGCACTGGTGTTGCGGGAGGTCTGTAGTTTGGGTTGTACCCTCTTGGTGTTGAATAGGGTACCGCAGCACGGTTCGTCTGCCCCGTAGGTTGCTGCATCATACGTGGGCGGGTGTTGCTCCCTGAGGCTTGATGTGACCACCCGGCCTTCCTCTTATTCTCATTTTCTAGGGCCTTTAGCTTCCTTTCTACCACAAATGCTCTGTCCACCATCTTTTGGAAGCTTTCATACTCATTTGAGGACATTGCACACTGCATCTCTGCGGTAAGTCCTTCCACGAAACAATCTTGTTTCTGCTCATCAGTCTCTATGTCTCGTGGAGCATAACGGGATAGTTGAGTAAATTTAGTGAGGTATTCCCTCACCGTCATGTTTCCCTGCTGCAGTCCCAGAAACTCTTTCCTCTTGTTTTTGAGTTCACCTCTTGGGATGTAGTGGTTGCGGAAGCTACGCTTGAACTCTTCCCAAGTGATGTTCTCAGGGTCATGATGGGCGGCCACGTAGGCGGTCCACCAATCAGCAGCAGGTCCATGCAATTGATGAGAGGCAAACAGCACCCTCTCATACCCTTGGCATTGGATTATCCTCATCTTATTTTCAATGGTCTTCAGCCAATCATCTGCCTCCAGAGGTTCAGCAGCACTTGCAAACTTTGGAGGTTGAGTTCCTAGAAACTCACTCAACCTTGGTTGGCGTGGTGCAGCTTGTGTAGGTGGAACTTGATGCAAGTTGGCCACCACTTGAGTCAAGTTCTGGATGAGCTGATTTTGATTCTCCAGCATTTGGTGGAGAGGATCAACTTCTTCACGGCGACCACCCCTGTCCTGGCCTCCAGAAAGATGAGGGTTGCATGCCTCATCGTTGTTGTTGGCGGGGTTGGCAGCACGTCCTTTTCCTCTTCCGGCCATCTGGCAGAATCAACCATTGTCAATTTGAAATCATTTAGTATCATCTTACTACTTTCATTTGTTTGTACTTTGAAGTGTTGAGGCTTGGTTATACTTTTCTGAGGGTTCATTTCTTACACAAAAACGAATGCAATATTATTTCATGCGGGTTCACACATCAAAGCAAAACAATCTAAAGACGAGGCTGTGGACAATTGCTCATGGCTTCCACAACTCACGTCACACACCAAGCATTATCACACCATTAACTACGTAACGACTCGACTACTCGACCTCTTGCTAGCTAGGGTAAAGACTCTACATTACTCGTCCTCTTGGGCTGGCTCCTCGGGATCTTCCTCCTCATTTCGGCTTCCTTCTGACTCTGCTTTGGGTGGGGAGGCTGCTGGTGGAGAAGTGCGACGACGCCTGATTGCTCGGCGATCCGGGGAGTCAGGAGTCCATGTATCATTCACGGTGACACACAGTTCATTCCCATCTCCTCTTTCTCTCGCCTTTAAGCAAGCTCGCAGCAACGCCTCCGTTTCCTTCAGGGTGTCTCGGACATCCTGAAGCTCTTGTTGACACTCCTGCAGTCGAGTGCTGAGCATAGCAGCATCCTCCAAGCACAAGTCCATGTGCTCATGGGAAGTCCCTTGCTGCACCGGTGGGTACTTGTACTCCGTGGTACCACTCTCACGTTGGAGGACATACATGTACTCAGTTTTGTCCAAGTGGCGACGATAGATGTGACTCTGGCAGGTGATGGCCTCCCAGGTGACATCTTTCTCCGCGTCAACTTGTGTTGCTCGACAAGCTGGAGAGTGGTGAATCTTAAGCAGCTGATTCTCGTGTATAATCCTCATCTCCGAACTCCATTCTTCCCTCTTCTCACGGATGGTCCTGGTGGAGTTATAGTGGATGATTAGCTTGCCCGTATTGCCGGCGGCTTCGAGCATACGTCGAAGACGGCGCAACAAATCTCCTACTGCCAATCCGTAGGAAAGGTACGTCACTGGACGACTCTCCGCTCTTTCGGCAAGGGCAACTACGGGAACTCTCCCTCCTGTGGACTTACGAGCGGTGCGAATCATGCGAACCATCTAAAACAAAAGAATTTAAAATTAGGTTAGATAAATTCTCAAACAAAAATCCTATTTTGAATGAAAGTTGGGGTAAGATGAAGAAAATGACTCCTTTAATAACACTTTTCCACCCACACCTTGGAAAATAGTTTTTAAGAAAATAGGGCCCTTAAATACGTCCATTTCTACCTAGGTCCACGTTCCTACGGGCAACCTTGTCTATGATACCACCTCTGTCACACCCGGTTTTTCCGAAGAACAACCAAGTGAATATCACATGTATGCCAGGATCATTTTCTCATACATGTGATGACAAATAGTGAAGCATCATTTATTACAAGCCAGGTGTCGAATATAAATAAGTCTTACATCGCAAATGTCTCAATGGACACTAATGCTTCATCACAAGTAAATAAACTAGCAGCGGAATATTATTCTTTTAGGGCTCCATCACAGGCGTTGCCCGGGGGTCTCCATGAACCTAGAAACCTTCTTCGGGTCCAAAGTCTTGGTCATTATACACCACCTCATTATCTTGACCTGAGCAGCAATATAAACCAACAAATATGCAAGGTTGAGTACCAATGGTACTCAGCAAGTGTGGGAAAAGTATACCATGCAGGGCTAGAACAAGGAGAGATTGAACTCATGGTTAAAGCACTACGCAATTAATACCTATCACCTTAGCTTATTAAGCACCTACATTACTACACAGGTGAAATGGTCCCAATCTCCCATCCCATCATCATAATCCAATAACCATAATCATCATTTCCAATGTTAAGCTCCCCGCTTAACTTCCAAAACCATCAATCCTCTAATCATGAATAAGTCCAGGCCGCTCTTGACCGTGAGCACGGCTGTCAAGACAGTTTTGACTCTGCAGAGTTTGCACCACTGTACCCACAAGTAGTGATTTCATCCCCCGTTGCCGGGTGGACTAAAAGAACCTCCATTATGCCAGTGGCTACGATCCACATTCACACTTCCCAGGTGTGTAGCCAGGAGATCACTACGAAGCCTTTACAAAGGGATTCCCGACGAGCGTGGGTCCACTGAGGTTTCACCCCTAACAGCATACAAGAGGCTCCAACCCCGCTGCAGTGGCCCCCTCTTGAGCCTTGCGGTTCATATGGTAGTCCAGCTGACACCTACTCCCCGCACCATCCAACACACCCATACTACGCCGGGGATACACCTAATTAATTGGCCAAGCTGCCCCATCTCAGCATGTGGTTGGCACTGTAAAGCCGGGTTACATGCTCCATGAACCGGTCCTTAGGATCTAGGCAAGTACTAAACACAAACCCAAGTCTCGTGCACCTAGCACACAACCAAAACATCCAACTTGCCTTGATCCCTACCTCTACATAACTCACAATGTCTCATTCAAGAGTATGGTAACATAAACTGATGATCTCATTTCCCAAATATCCCATTCTAAGCATGGCTAAGCAAATGCATGTAAATAAATGACATGACAAAATAAATCCCAACCCAAGCTACAAGGAAACAAGGTAATGCAGTTCTAGGGAAACTTTCCTAGCATGGGTTTCATATTTCATTTGACAATGCAAATAATTCTATCTACACATCCTAGCATAGGATCAAAGTGGTCAAGGACACTTGCCTCCTTCTTGCTGCTCTTGAAATTGGTAGTCCTGGTCTTAGAAAGGAATAACTTGCTCTTGAGCAGGTTCTACATCACACCATCACACATAGCAAAAGAAAAACAACAATCCATAAGACATAGTTCACACTTACACTTCATACAAACCACACATTCATATTTATGAAATTCATTCACCATTATATGTGTTGTGGTCACTCTGTGTGTGTTGATCTGTGGCTTGCATACACTTTTATTTATATGTATATGATTCCTACTTTGGTGTTCATATTTATACTTACATACTATATATATATATATACATGTGTGTTTCAGTTTTAAATAAATTCCTTATATTAAATTACTACACCTTTTCACTACCAAGTATGTATGAAAAGTATTTTTCTTCTCCATATGTGCCTTCAGAATTTCTACCAACACTAAACTGAATTCTTTGGATTTTTTTAGAAACTCCATTTATCTTTTACTAGTTGCTATATTTTCAGATTTATATTCCTATGCATAATTGTGTATTTTATTATGAAATTAGTAATACACATCATCTAAACAGTATAGGTTCTGGTCCTAAATAATTTAATAACATGTTTTGACCTTGGCTTCTGATGTAGACTATTTCATAATTATTTTCCCTATTTTTCTATAACTATTCTTTACTTAAAAATGTGTCACTATACTAATAAATGTGAATAATAAATGAAACAGATTCATTTCAGCCCAAAAATATATTTTTATCTCACTCCAAAGTTTTCTAAGTACTGAGAAAGTTTTTAATTAATTTTGACAATTATGTTTGTCTCCCTTTTTAATTTTTAAACACTAGTTACATATTCAATGTTTTAAATTAAATACTAAACAGGGCTAAAATAATGAACTCACCCCATTACAGGGTCTATAATATTATTTTCATAATTTCCAGGGGTCTAGCTACACTTATCAGAGGTGTTTTTCCTAATTTTTATTAAGTCCAGGGGCTAAAACTGATTTTTAAATGAATTTACATGATTTTCTGGAGTTCCAGGGGCTAGATCTGAAGTTTCCGGGGCTAGCTCTCAATTCCAGAGAACCCCAGGGGGTAGCACGTAAGAATTCCAGTCTTTATAATGCGGGGCTGACGTGGACCGTCCGATTTTAAACCGACGGCTGAGATTATAACATCGAACCGGTACGCGGGGTTTTAAAGTCTACTGTGCGATTTAAAATAAACGGCGCACAAGCGGCCACGTCGCTCTGATCGAGCGCGGGCGGCGCTGCCGGCGGCGCACGGCGGCGGAAGCGGCGATCTCGCCGGAAAGTTTCGGATCCTCGAGAATTCTGCCTAAAACTGTGATCTTATGGCATAGATCGGTAGAGGGGAGGTCAGGGATCTCACCTCGGGGGTTTTCTCGAGCTCGGGGGTCCTGGAAAGTGATCGGCGGCGAGGTCCGAGGCAAAACCACGGCGAAGCTCGTCGGCGCTGTGTTTACACCGTAACTCTCCGAGTTTTCTGCACCTGCAAAGCTCCCCGGAGGCGGTGGATCAAGACCAGCGAGTTAGATCAGAGTTTCCGAGCTTAGATCGGCCAGAAATCACCGGCGAAGTCTTGGTGCTCACCGGAGTAAAAATCGGCGATCGCGTGGGAAAAACCGATCGGGGCTGGGGTTTTTATAGCCGGGGAAGGGCAGTGGGTCAGTTGTGATCGAGTTTGATTCTTCTGGGACCGGAATTCGGGCTGAGGGACGCGGTATTCCGGTCGGTTAAGATCGCGCGCGCGCGGGGGAGAGTCCGGGGTCGCGGGGTTAGGGATGACAGGTGGGTCCCACCTGTCTGTGAGGGATAGCGCGGGCGCGCGGCTGCGGGCTGGCGCGGGGAAACTGGGCCGGCTGGCGGGTTTCGGCCCACTGGCCGGTTTTTCCCGTTTTCTCTTTTTTTCTTTTTCCATTTCTTTTCTGTTTTGAGTCTAATGTGAATTCCAGTTTGAATTTGAATTTTTGCAAAACATGCAACACGTCCAAAAAATTTTAAATTCCCCTCTGAACATGGTTTAGGGTTTTGAATCAAAATTTGGGGTGTTACAATCTGGGGCTGCCGGTGACCGAAAGATGGCCGGCGCCGTGTGGCGGCTTCGGTTGGGCTTCGGCAGTGTCGGCCGGGGTTCTCAGCTCATCAAAAGCTCAACCGACTAGTTCTACAGCACCAGGGCATGACCAGGAAGCTCGGCGCAACCTCAAACTAGCTCGGGAGTAGCCGCAAATACGGTCTCACCGTACGAACGAATGAGTCCGCAAAGAACACCCTCGGAAAAGCTTGGATTACGTCGCCCTGAGGGGTTTCATGCAACGGATGCAAAAAGGATTTTGATCGCCGGCTAGTCTAGCTTCTATATGCAAGATTTGAGGACCTATGGAGAATCAGAGAGGGAGAATTTGCGGAAATCGTACCGGCTGCTCGGGTTGAACTCGCCGGAGCCAAATCTTCAAATTCGTCGTCGATGCTGCTCGGTCTGCTCCAAGACTTGGAGGAGAGTAGCACCACCGTAGCACGCTCCCGTAGCTGTGATCGCTCGGCCGTGAAAATCCCTGTGGAGGGCTGTCCACGAGCGCCCGATCGTCGGCTGAAGCTTGGTCGCGGCGGAGTGAACTGTGGAAGGATGAGGGAGGCCAAAGCTCGTCGGCTTCCGGGTCGGGGAGGTGGAGGCTGAGATCAGGGTAGTGTTTAGCAGCTCGGAAAAGGATGGCGCGGTGATTTCTGCTGATTTCCCGAGCAGGCCGAGGCAGCGGAGGAAAATGAGCTCCGCTCAGTGTTCGCACGCGAGGAGGAGAAGGCAACCGGGGTTTGCTTCGGCAGAGGGCATGGAGCACGTTAAGAAGGGGATCAGAACCGACCTGGCGCTCGCGTGTGGGGCAAGCAGCTGGTGGCGCGGTGGTTCCCCTCGGTGGCATACGACCAGCACTCGGTGGCCTCGAACAGAGGCAAAGTCCTTTGCTTCAGGTGCAAGTGTTGAACTGCCACTCTATGACATGTGGGTCCCACCCCCTTTTAACCTCTGAAATTAACTTTTCTCCACTGCTCTAAACAGTAGAGCCCAAATTAACCCCAGGCATTTGAATTATCTACCCCTGGACCATTTGAATGGGATAGAATTCAAATTGGTTTGTGTTTGACTAAATTTCAGCACATATGCAGTTTCAAATTCAAATAAAGTTTGAATTTGCTAAACTTAGCTCATGTCAAGATCAACTCCAAATGGAGTGAAAATTGGTGTGTGAGCTCACAAAAATGTGCTGAGTAAGAATATGCCTCCCATTTTTGAATTCATGGGATGGGAGTAGTTTGAATTTGAATTTGAGTTCAAACCACCCTCTTTCTAGTTATACCCAAAAAGACCTCAAAAGGTTTTGGACTTGGGTGAATTTTGGCATGTGCCTTCCTAGCAAGGTGTTGGAGTTTTTCATTTGCTCAGCCCCTAGATGATGCATGTGGGAAATGCCACTTTTGCATTTTGTGAGTTTATTCTCTAATGAGCATGTTGATGGTGGTTACATGCTCTTCAAATGTGTTCATCAAGTTTCTTCAAATGAAGGTTGTGTCTGGTGATGAACACTTTGAATATGTGCCAAAAACTTAGGCCCTTACAGTTCGGCAGCATCGCACTCGTGTTAGGAGGGCTCAAATCCTTCGGTCTTTCTTCCTAGAGCACCGTGGTGTCATCCTAAGCACCGCCATGAGCTCAAATTGGCTCAACCGAGGCTGCAACTACGAGCTCATCGGTGACCTAGGGTGAAAATCGGCGCCGATGCTAAAATTTCGAGGAACATCGCCAAAACTCGATGAAACTCGATGGTTCTTGATCCTAGAGAAGCGTGGGGGAGTCTAGATCATGTCTATAGCTCGGTCCAATGGATGGTGGCTTGATTACTACGAATTTCCGAATTTCGTGTGGCTCGGTTCTAAGCATACCGATGCACTAATCAACCAAATTCTTTTGTCGATCGTGCGAGAGAGAGAGTGAGGTCGGCATGGTTGTGATCAGCACCTTGGTGCGGAGCTTTTTTGTGTAGCTCATCAGGCACGAAAGTGCCTGTGCCGCCGGGGCGCCGGTGAGCCGAGAGGTCGACCGGTGGTGCTTTGCTTCGGTGAGTGAAGGAGACGGGAGCGAGGCGACGAGTTCATGTGGCCTGAGCGTGTATTGATCACAGCAGCCGGTGCTTCCATGGCACAGCACAGGGATGGGTGTCCTCCTTGTTCGGGCGCGGGAGCAGGAGGTGGCGCGCGGGTGAGCGTCGGCTGCCGAGTGAACTCGCGCGAATTGACTTCGGGTCTAAGTCTTCTGACCAGTGGCCCCCTTTCCCTCTTCTTTTTCTTTCCATTTTTGTTTGAGCTAGCAAATAAACTCCAAATTTGATCAAACTTGGAGAACAAGCCAATAGGAATATGAGGAACACAATGGTGCTCTCAAATTTTAATTTCAGTGAAGTCGAAATTTGAAACTGGAGTTTGAATTCAAATTCAAATTGTCTCCCATTTAAATTCCAACAAATAGGAAATCTTTCCCAAATGAGCAGAAAATTTTCCGGGCTACCCGTGGATGTGTGAAGAACCATGTGGCACGTTTAGGTCTTCGTGTTTGGACATTGTGACACGTTACTATAGCACATGGAGCTCACACCTTCCAATTCAAAAGTTTAAATTCTCTCTCATTTCCTTGGTGCAAATTCCAGCTCCATTTACTAAACTTTTTGGGATTTCACATCCCTCCCATGAAATCGGGGTAGTTTGAGCGAAGGAATTCCTTGCTCTCCCACGTCGCTTCTTCAGCGGTGTGGTTGCACCACAGTATATTGTAGAACCACAGCGTTCGGCTACGTGTGGTCCGAGCCTTATCATCAAGAATTGCCACCGGATATTCAGCATACATCAAATCCGGTTGCAGCTCGCCGATGTCTTTGTAGGAACAGCAGCCGTATACTTCAGACATTTCCGTAGTTGTGAAACATGGAAAACGTCGTGAACACCAGCGAGAGATGTCGGTAGCTCCAGTCTATACACCACTGGTCCACACTTCTCCGTGATAGCATAGGGTCCAATAAATCTGGGAGCGAGCTTGCCTTCACGCCGAATCGGTGCACGCCTTTCATCGGAGATACACGAAGATACACATGTTCCCCGACGTCAAAGTGCAGCGGCTTACGCCTCTTATCAGCGTAGCTTTTCTGCAGGGATTGAGCGGCCTTCAAGTTGGCATGAATCATCCGGACGCGCTCTTCGGTGTCGTTCACCACATCAACCCCGAATGTGATCCTTTCACCGGACTCGCACCAGTTTAAGGAGGTGCGGCATTTACGACCGTAGAGAGCCTCATATGGTGCCATCTTGATACTCGCCTGATAGCCATTGTTGTATGAGAATTCCACCAACGGTAGATGATCATCCCAGTTTCTACCGTGGTGGATGGCACACGCTCTCAACATGTCTTCTAGTACTTGGTTCACCCTCTCAGTTTGTCCATCTGTCTGAGGGTGATAGGCGGAGCTTCTAAACAGCTTAGTACCCAATGCAGCGTGCAACTGCTCCCAGAAACGAGATACGAATAGCGCATCTCGATCTGAGACTATGGCCTTGGGTACCCCATGTAATCATAGAATTCTCACAATGTACAGCTGCGCATATTTGCTGGCATTGTAACGTGTATGCACAGGAATGAAGTGAGCCGACTTGGTTAATCGGTCAACGATTACCCGAATGGAATCATGCTTGTTGAAAGTCAGGGGTAATCCCACAATGAAATCCATGCTCACATCTTCCCATTTCTATGCCGGGATTTTCAGGGGTTGCAGCAGCCCTGATTTTCTCATGTGATCCACTTTCACTCGTCTGCACGTATCACACTCGGATACGTATTTAGCCACTTCCCGCTTCATCCGTGTCCACCAAAATCTCCTCTTAAAATCTTGGTACATTTTGTTGCTGCCCGGATGAATGGAGACAGGTGAGCTTCATCAAGAATCTTTCCTCAGCTCCATATTCTGGGGTACGACTATACGGTCATTGAACCACAGCGTCCCCTCATCATCTTTCCGGAAACATTTGATTTCTCCATTGTCTATCCGTCTCCGGAGATGTGCCATGCCCTTGTCCACTTTCTGAGCTGCAATGATCTCCTCCCTAATGGTAGGGATGAGGGCAAGGTTGTAGAGTGATCCATAAGGAACCAAGTATAAACTCGGCTCTTCCTCCTCCACCGGTGTAATGGTGAGGTTATGGACATGCGATTTCCGATTCAGCGCGTCGGCAACGACATTCGCCTTGCCGGGATGGTAATGAATCTCAATCTCATAATCTTTGATTAGTTCTAACCACCTCATTTGCTTCATATTCAGCTCCTTCTGGGTGAAAATATACTTCAAGCTCTTGTGGTCGGTGTAGAGGTGCACCAAATTCCCCATGAGATAGTGCCTCCACATTTTCAACGTCAAAACCACCGCAGAGAGCTCAAGATCATTAGTCGGATAGTACTGCTCATGGTTTCGAAGTTGGCATGAGCCATATGTGACCACACGTCCTTCCTGCATCATCATGCAGCCGAGCCCAATGCCGGACGCATCACAATACACGTCGAAGGGCTTGGCCGTATCCGGTTGAGCTAAGACCGGGGCTGTTGTGAGATGCTTCACCAATGCTTGGAACGCTCCTTCACATGCCGAGTTCCAAACATATTCCGTCCCCTTCTTTAATAGTTCAGTCATCGGCTTAGCAAGCTTGGAGAAGCTTGGAATGAATCTCCGGTAATATCCCGCTAAACCGAGGAAGCTTCTCACTTCATGGACAGAAGTGGGGGCTTTCCATTTCAGCACTTGCTCAATTTTGCTTGGGTCAACCGCAATGCCTTCCGCTGAGACGATATGTCCCAAAAATGGCACTTGGCTGATCCAAAACTCACATTTGCTAAACTTGCCGTAGATCTTGTGGTCCCGCAATCGTTGAAGAACAATTCTCAAGTGTTCGGTGTGTTCTGCTTCTGTCTTGGAGTAAACCAAGATATCATTGATGAACATCACACCGAACTTGTCCAGCTCCGGCATGAACACCGAGTTCATGAGATACATGAAATGTGTTGGAGCATTAGTGAGACCAAAAGACATGACGAGATATTCGTATAAGCCATATCTCGTCGAGAAGGTCGTATTCGGGATATCCTCCGGCCGTATTTTTATTTGATGATACCCTGAGCGAAGGTCCATCTTGGAGAACACACTTGCACCCACAAGCTGATCAAACAGTATGTCAATGCGGGGTAGTGGGTATTTGTTCTTGATGGTGACAGCGTTGAGCGGTCGGTAATCCACACACAGCCTCAAGGTTTCATCCTTCTTCTTGACGAACAGCGCCAAGCATCCCCAAGGCGAGGAACTCGGTCTAATGAAACCATTACTCAACAGATCATTGAGCTGCTCTTTCAATTCAGCCAGCTCGTTCGGAGCCATTTTGTATGGTCTATGTGAGATGGGAGTAGTCCCGGCTGCAAGCTCAATCTTGAACTCTATATCCCGCTCCGGTGGCATGCCGGGAAGATCATCCGGAAACATGTCGGGATACTCTCGGACTATCGGGATGTCCTCTAGCTTGGAAGCTTCAGTAGTATAGGCGGCTGAAACTTCCTGGACCGGATTGTCTAATATGAGGGACTGCAGACGGTGTAGTGGGGAGTTGAGGTGAACCTTCCGTGATAATGTTTCTAGGACAGCACCATGGTAACTTAGCCATGACGTCCCTAAGATTGCATCAATCTTTTGCCTCTCAAGGATAATCATAGTAGTGGGATATATCTTCCCACCTAAGCACAGTGGTGCCTTTGGAATCATCATAGTTGCTGAAATCTTTCCTCCCGATGAGCAAATCATATAAGAGAACTCGGTTGGAAAGGCTTCCAGTTGATCTTAACCACATACGATGCACTTATGAAGTTGTGGGTTGCACCCGAATCAAATAATATGATGATTGCTTGATCGTCGAGAGTGAACATACCCGCCAGCACGTTTTCTCCCTCTGGGGAGTCCTCATTGTCGAGGTTGCGAACGCCTCCAGTTCGCTGACCAATCTTCTTGACCGGAGGTCGGCCTCGAGCACCGCATTGATACTGGGCTTGCCCGCTGCTCTGCTGCCCCTGGGGACAGTCCTTTGAGAAATGGCCCGCCTGGCCACACGTAAAGCAAGTGTAGCGAGGCGGTCCTCCGCTGATCGGCGGACGGAAACCCGGAGCGCGTTGTGGCGTTGGGAACACCCAGGGTACCATCTGCTGCTACTGCTGTTGTTGCGGTCACGGTGGTGGCATCGGCGGTCGGAACAGGGGTGGCTGAAAAGAACGACCCCCGAACTGCTGAGGTCACGCTGGTGGATGCCACTGCTCACCGGATGGTGTCCGATACACCATGCGGTATTTCTGAGGAGCTCCACCCCCACTGCTGGGTGGAGTGCTGCGCTTCCGCTGCTCAGCCGCCAACTCCCGCTGAGCATCTTCTTGCATGATCATGGCGTTGACTAGATCATTGAATGTGCCGCGATTGCATTGGACGAGATGCATCTTCATCTCGGGATGTAATCCCCAATAGAAGTGCTCTCGCTTCTTCTCCTTGGTGGAGACATAATCGACACATATTGCGCCAGATGGTTGAAGGCACGGGAGTATTCGTGGGCACTCCTCCCGCCCTGTTTCAGCTCCAAGAACTCTTGGAACTTCCGCTTCATTATCCCGGGAGGGATATGGTAGGAGTGGAACGCCTCCCCGAATTCTTCCCACTCCACGGCGTGGCCAGTCGGCAGTGAGGCGACATAGTCTGCCAACCACGCACCAGCGGCACCGTGAAGCTGCTGCGCCACGAACAAAGTCTTCTGCTGCTCCGTACACTGGAGTAGCCCAAACTTGGACTCAATTATCCGCAGCCAGTTGTCGGCCTCTAGGGGTTCTGCTGCTTCAGTGAACACCAGAGGGTGCGTACTCATGAAGTCCGAGTACGTCACAACGTGGGGCTCACGGGGCCCCCTCTCTTGACGTCCCCCCGCTTGGGACGTATTTTGCACGATCGTGTGGAGCAGGTCGGTCTGCTCCTCACGATTACCCACCAGTGCCGCGATCACATCCGCTAATGTAAGCGGAGGTGGCGGTGGTGGTTGTTGCTGCGGGGTGCTGTCGTAGGCAGGTGGCTGGGAGTCATCACCCCCCTGCTGGCTAGAGCCACCGACCTCATGCGTGTCCTGAGTGCGAACCATCTGCAACCATACGACAATAAAAATCAGTCCCACAACATACTTCATGCAGTCCAATGAAATAGGCGTAAACATAATGACAGTAAAACATACGATACATCTCGTATATAGATAACGTAATAACTTTGCACAAGCTACACCATTACCAGACCAAATACACGCTAGTTCAATCCAAATTGACGGACTTCCTCTTTGGAAGTTCATCTCAACTAGGTTTGGTCACTACGAGATGTTAATATCGCCTTGTCATCACGTATACTACCCTTTTATCTTCAATACGACACAAACATGGTCTCTAGCAAACGAAACTTGAGTAGGACATATACTCAAATCTTTCACTAGTTGAAGATAACCACTCATGAGTATGTTCCACCTCCTTGGAAGTACTTAAACCCCCTAGGATACAACAATCTCTCAAATGAGTTCAACTGTCATCCCTCTGCCAGAATGACCAGTTTCTACATATTCCAGATTTTGATCTGGTGCTGGGAATTTTAATGACTCAAGCTGAATACCAAAGTTAAAGTTAACTTCAGTATATTTCCAACGAGTACTTATTTGCCCTCATATCAGCTCTTGTTAAAAAGTTATGATAATTCAAAGTCAACAGAATTTCTGGAAGAATTTCAACAGAACCTCCTTTGGAAGTTTCTGTTTTCAACTCTAATTTCCACTGAATTCCGTGCTTCCGTTGCAGAAACTTTGAATTACAAAGATGTAACACATCTCCTACCCTTTTCAAAGATGTATCATATGATAATTTTAGATTTTTCTACTGGAAGTTATGCTTGAAAAACAGAACAGTCCAGAGAGTGTTTTGAATCTGTCCTGGTACTGGACAGTTTACAATCATCTGGAATTTTAGACAGTTTAAGTTGTAATTCAGCTCTGGAAGTCTACAACAAAGTTGTAGAGTACTTAAACACCTTTCCATAACTATATCCCACACCTCGATTGGCTAAATAAGCTGTGAGTATGCTCTGTTAAAGTTCAGCAGATTTGCTGCCAAAACAGAGCACTCTGTTTTTCAATCCCTTTGAGCTAAACTGATTAACTATTGAATTTTTATACCCAACTAGGGTCCTACATGTTGAAACTTGGTGATTTTAGTTCCTGGTTACCATTATATTTCATGCACATGCTTATGATATATCGGTACTATGTTCCTCACAAAAAGAAAATCCTAACCGGATTATACCGGCATATACATCTCAATTGTGGCACTAACCGGTCTCTCACACACGTATAATACACGGGATACATACGTGGTTAGTACCTGCAGAAGAACACACAATAATGATGCACTCAAGGGTTATTTTATTTCAGGCAGGACCATATTTGAAAGTAAATACAAACACTCGTATCATTGCCATACGGCCGTCCTTGAGTTAAGCCACGTCTTAAGGTACGTGATCATGTTTTTACACCACACGACGAGAAACCCGAGTAGAGAGCGAACGGGTCGTCACGGTTGGGAATTTTATCAACACAACAGATACCACCTACTGCCCTGCAGGGCACGCCGATGGCAAGCGCTGCGTATGTCCTCCTAGGATATTTCCAGAAGAACACACTGTCGTGTTACTGACCACACGATATACTTTCTTGCCTAATGCCCGCTAGTGATCAGCGTTTCATATGAACTCAGGGACATGAAGAGTCCAAGAGTTTCATATTAACGTCTCACACCAAGCTGTGAGACCTATCCCTGAACCACGTCACTCGTCAGGGGAGCTAACCGAAATTGAACCGCTTTCGGTGGCGTTCCTTACCATTCTTACCTGAGCGTAGGTGCATCGTTACATAATTAAAATTCAGAATTATAACACATATGGTGTTAGTCTTGCCACTTTAAGTAACTATGCTAACATAGTCCTTACTTGGGCAAACTAGTGAATCCTCACCGTAAACCTAAGTTTTCCCGTAATACAGGCCTTAATTAGTGTGCTATCCCCAATGCGGCTCTGATACCAGCCTGTGGCGGACCGGAATCTGCTCATCCAGGATCACAGAGGGTGGTGCCGCACGATGCGACACCCGACAGCACACATCATAAGAACGACATTGTATTACATAGAAAACCAACTGAATTGTACAATGTAGTACAAGACTTAAGTTACAAACTAAGTATGGAAAATTACAACAGCGGAAGCTAAGTTTATACAACTCACACCCGTCTATCTAGCGAAAGTTGGTTGCCCAGCCCTATGGGCAAGCCACACTAGCTGCACTCTTCAGCTCAGCACGGCGTGTACGGCTCCCACTCAGCCGTGGTCCCCAACGGAGGATAGCCTTCGCCAATGGACTCGTAACCCGAGTCCGTGGGGTAGTCCTCACCTGAAAAACACTCATAGCAGCAACCGTGAGCTCGATGGATCAACAAGACTTACCCGACTCACCTAGCCACGAAACTCTACATGCAGTTTACAACAAACATGGGATGGTAAATTTCAGCAAATGCACACGCCTACAAGTTCATCCTTAGTTCATATTTTAGACACAAGTTAACAGTTCATGAATATGATATTTAGTAAGCAATATTTGGTGGCACACATGTAGCAATACAATTATCCATATCAGCAGAATTGAATCATAACATTCCATAATTTATCTATGTCACGACGCAGTGAACAAGCGGTACTCATCACCACGAGGTACGGTGAATCGACTCGATATATACCTACAGAGATACCCGAATAGCACGTCACGTACGCCCACACTCGGAGCTGCACAGCACGCTCCACTGATGTCGTACAGGACAACCTTTCCCCAAACAGCCCAACCGTCGAACCGGTCGCACCGAAACGAGCAGGAGGTTCCCTACACGGAGCATCTCTCTATGCCCGTTAGCAGATTTCCACCTTGCTGCCCTCAGCCTACACCTATAAATCGGTGCGTTATGCCTCGACGCCCGGAGGTATAGGTTACATCGGTTTATCGGGGCCCATATATCTGATATGCCTTCGGTACGTTCAATACTTGTTCAGCAGGGCCGCACACGGATCGGTCCTCAATCGACATGGACAGGGCTGAGCCCACAAGACTTCCTCTTGCTGCGCCCTAGCCCCTGCCTAGTCTCATTTTCTTACTAAAGTGATCTCACATTACTCGAACCAATCCCGTGTGTCCCGACTCCTATACTCGCGAGTATATTCCAACTACTCGACTTGTACCGAAATTCTATGAACATTAAGCACAGCGTATACTACTCGAGGACTTAAACGCTACCCTCACTCTTGTGGAAATAATCTGGCTATGCATTTGGGTTTCATCTATCCTACACCTAATGCACATACATACCACATGCTAAGTATTCATAAAGCAAAACTTTGTAAAATTGGTTAATGCAAACCGGGGAGTGCCTTGTTGCTTCTGGTCAGATGTTAGGGCTTCACCCGGAAGAAGAAAGTCCAGCACTTCCGGAGTTTCTTCGCCTTCAGCGACTACACGTAAGCAATATACTACATGTCAATTTAAATGCAATGTTTAGAAATGACTATGTAAAGACCATAACTCTAGATAGCCCTCCCCTTTGGCTCTGAAATTTTTATGGCGGCTTGGTAGGGTCCTAACCAGATTCTTGACCAAGTTTTATCTGGAACAAAGTTCATTTGAGCTTTGTACAAATAAAAGTCTATTTGGTCATTAGTAGAGTCTCTGAAGATTTCCATGGATTTTCATGGCTCCAACCATTACTTTATGGAAAATAGAGTTTGAGATGGTTCTAATGGAATTGGTTTCATGTCATTTGAAGCATTCTAGATGAAGTTATTCCCTAAACGAGATTTGAGAAAATCTGAAAAATGTTTCTGTACATTTTTCTATTTTCTCAGGGCAGCTCACTTAATCACACCATTAGGGGGACTAAATGAACTTGGATGGGTCTGAAATTTTTCCTGTGACTCAAGGATTTTCAAATGAACTTCCCAGCCAAATTTAGATTTTTCACAAAGTAATTCTCTAGATAAAATCCCTAACAGTTTAAATTTTAGGGAATTTATTCTGGACAACTATTAAGTTTCATGAGCTGAAATTTGTTGTGATGGAAAGTACTCAAAATGCTGAATTCAGCAAAATTTAGTTCACTAAATTTGGAGCTTCCTAGCAAAAGTTATATGCATTTGAAGTTTGAACTAAAACTGGAAAATCCCAGAAAAGTTTAAACTCTGCATGCGGGCCCCACAACACAGTGCTTTCTTCCTCCTCGCGCCAAAGGCTGAGCTGCAGCGGTGCTCTCCGGCAAGCCCCTCGGAACCCGCCTTTCCAACCTCCTCCAGACAGGAAACTTGCCGCCTCCCCCTTTTGGACCACGGGCAACTCATCCCTGTGGTCGGCCGGGGATCCCGGTCACAGGAAACCCATCGGCGACGGGCGGCAGTAGCGGTTCAAGTTCGGCAGCATCACACTCGTGTTAGGAGGGCTCAAATCCTTCGGTCTTTCTTCATAGAGCACCGTGGTGGCATCCTAAGCACCGGCATGAGCTCAAATTAGCTAAACCGAGGCTGCAACTACGAGCTCATAGGCGACCTAGGGTGAAAATCGGGGCCGATGCAAAAATCTCGAAGAACATCGCCAAAACTCGATGAAACTCGATGGTTCTTGATCCTAGAGAAGCGTGGGGGAGTCTAGATCTTGTATATAGCTCGGTCCAATGGATGGTGGCTTGATTACTACGAATTTATGAATTTCGTGTGGCTCGGTTCTAAGCATACCGATGTACTAATCAACCAAATTCTCTGCCGGTCGTGCGAGAGAGAGAGAGAGAGAGAGAGAGAGAGAGAGAGATAGAGAGAGAGTTGGGTTGGCATGGTTGTGATAAGCACCTTGGAGCGGACCTTTTTCGTGTAGCACGTCGGGCACGAAAGTGCCTGTGCCGCCTGGGCGCCGGTGAGCCGAGAGGTCGACCGGTGGTGCTTTTCTTTGGTGAGTGAAGCAGACGGGAGCGAGGGGACGAGTTCACGTGGCCGGAGCGTGTATTGATCACAGCAGCCGGTGCTTCCACGGCACAGCACAGGGGTGCGGTGTCCTCCTCGCTCGGGCGCAGGAGCAGGAGGTGGCGCGCGGGTGAGTGTCGGCTGCCGAGTGAACTCGCGCGAATTGACTTCGGGTCTAAGTCTTCTGACCAGTGGGCCCCCTTTCCCTCTTCTTTTTCTTTCCATTTTTGTTTGAGGTAGCAAATAAACTCCAAATTTGATCAAACTTGGAGAACAAGCGAATAGTAACATGAGGAACACAATGGTGCTCTCAAATTTGAATTTCAGTGAAGTCGAAATTTGAAACTGAAGTTTGAATTCAAGTTCGAATTATCTCCGGTTTAAATTCCAACAAATATGAAATCTTTCCCAAATGAGCTGAAAATTTTCCGGGCTACCCTTGGATGTGTGAAGAACCATGTGGTACGTTTAGGTCTTCGTGTTTGGACATTGCGACACGTTGCTATAGCACATGGATCTCACACCTTCCAATTCAAAAGTTTAAATTCTCTCTCATTTCCTTGGTGTAAATTCCAGCTCCATTTACTAAACTTTTTGGGATTTCACAGTCTCATTTTTCTTACTGGAGTTATCTCATATCTTGCACCAATCCCGTATGTGGCGAATCCTATTCTCGCGAGTAGATTCAAACTACTCGACTTGTACCGAAGTCTATAAACATTAAGCAAATCATGTTCTACTCGAGGACATAGACCCTACCCTCACTCACTTTGGAATAATCTGGTTATGCAATTAGAGTTTCATCCATCCTAAACTTAATGCACATACATACCTCAAGCTAAGTGAATATAAAGCAAAACTTGATAAAATTTGTTAAATGCGAACTGGGGCTTGCCTTGTTGCTACTGATCAGTAGTTAGAGTCTCCTCCGGAGGTATGAAATCCAAGATCTCCGGGGTTTCCTCGCTTTCAGTGACTACACGTAATCAAATTAATGATATGTGTCAATTTAATGCGTATATGTTGAATTGACAATTATAAAGACCATAACTCTAGCTAGACATCCCTTTCGGCTCTGAAATTTTTACTTGGGCTTGGTGAGAACCTAACCAGAGACTTGGTCAAACTTCATTTGAAACAAAGCTCAGTTGAGCCCTGCACAAATAAATGCCTCAATGGATATTACTATAGCTTCTAAGGGATTCCAGAGATTTTCATGGATCAAACCATTACTTTATGGAAACTGTAGTTTAATATGGTTCTAAGGGAGTTGGTTTCATGTAATTTAGATAATCCTAGAGAAAGTTATGCCCTAATAAGGTTTGAGAAAATTCTGAAAAATGGTTCTGTACATTTTTCTATTTTCTCCGGGCAGTTCACTTGATCACACAATTTAGTTGACTTAATTAACTCTGATGGATCTGAAATTTGGCATGAGACTCAAAGATACTAAAATGAACATCCTGGAAAAATTTGAGAATTTTCCAGAAAGTGGATCTCCAGTTAAAATTCCCAACAGTTTAAATTTTTGGAGAATTAATTCTGCAAAAATAATGGGTTTCACGGACCGAAACTAGTTTTGCTGGAATGTACTCGAAGAGATGAATCCAACGAAATTCGGTTCACTAAACTTGGACAATTATACACAAAGTTATGGGTTTATAATGTTTGAGCCGAATTCAGATTTATTTTCCCACGAAAAATCTTCCCGCGCCTAATCAGACACTAACAGTAGGCCCCGTGTGTTTAGTTTAAACTAACCCACAGCGCGCTGCGCTCTTTTACTGACACGTGGGACCCAGGTTGTCTTCAACCTCGCGACGCCGCCGCCCTGATCCATCGGAGCTCCGACGAGGTCGGCGTTCCCAGCGATCTAGCTCGCCGGCGACGGTGAAACTCGCCGCCCCCACCAAGTTTCGGATGCTGAACATGATGGACACCTCCCTGTCGACGGCTAACCGCCATATCTTACCGGTGACGAGTGCTATGCCACTGCACCTCATTGGCACCGTGTTCCCGTCGCTCCAGCCACCCTCTTCGTACACTAATCATGTCACCACGTACAGGGCAGCCCCGGGAAGCTCGGCATGGTATCGGTTTGGACCCGAAAGGCCAGCAAACCGGACCTCACCGGCGACCCCCTCTTCCACCGAACTGCTCCTCGATGAACCTATGGTTCCGGTGGGTTTTTTGCTGGTTTTTGATCGAGGAGGGGAGCAAGGATCCCTGGAACTTGTACGGTGTGTAGCTCGAGCGGTTGTTGCCTCTGTGCAACGAATTTTGCCGTCGACCGATCGCTAACCCTAATACACACCGTGGAAAGAACGGAGTAATACTCGCTCTACACCACATGAAACAGCAAACGGTTTTCTCCTACAGACCCCGTATGACCAGACAGACCTTTTCTTCTCTGGTGGCGGTGCGTGCAGCAGCCGGGATCGGCCGGTCCCCGGGGAGCAGAGGAAGCGGTGAAGAGTTGGCGAGCGGAAAACAAAGAACAGCTCGTGGGAGGCTCTGTTCAGCTCGGAAACGGTAAGAGCAGAGGAAACAGCTCGGTGTGCTGTCTTTTTAGCCAATGTTTTCACCGTGAGGTGGATTTCACCGGTCGAGATGGAATTCTACGTGGCATAGCCATGCTCATCCACGAGCCCGAGCTGAAATGAGTCGGTTCAGTGAGGCTTGAGTCTCTGCCATGTGGGTCCCCCTCCCCTCTAATTCTCTTCAATTTTTTGCTCACTGATATTTTCTCATCTACTCAAAATTAAATGGTAAACTTCACCACCAAGTCATGATCTGAATTTGAATTCCTCAAATTTGAGCTGGATAAGCTGAATTTGATTCACACTTGAATTTGAATTTCAAACTTAGTTTTGAATTTATTTAAATATAGCTCCCGATAAGATCAACTCCAATGGAGATGAAAATTGGTGGAGTAACTCAGAAAAATGTGCTGAGTATGAATATGAATCCACCTTTTGAATTCAGATGATGAAAGTAGCTTAAGTTTGAATTTGTATTAAATTGGCCCTTTTTACAATTGTATCCAAAAATGCCTCAAAATAGTTTGGATTGGCATGAGCATTCCTAAGAATGTTTAGGGCCTAATTGTGAGCTCAGCCCCTCATGTTTACGTGTGGGAAATACCACTTTTGGATTTGTAAGATTTTCCTTTAATCATCCTATTGATGGTGGTTACTTGCTCTCCACATATGTTCTTGACATCTCCACAAAATGAGCTGTGGTGTATGTGATGTGATAAACAATTTAGCAAGTGAAATCTTGGGCCTTTACATCTCTCCCCCCTTAAAAGAATCTCATCCCGAGATTAGAAAAGAAAATACAAATATGTGAGAGGAATTACCCGCGACGAGATGCCAAGGAATCCAGATAATTTGAGCGAAGGAAATCTTCGCTCCCCCATGTAGCTTCCTCAGCGGTGTGGTTACTCCATAAGATCTTGTAGAACCACAGCGTTCGGTTACACATGGTCCTAGTCTTCTCATCAATAATTTCAACTGGATATTCAGTGTAGGTCAGATCCGGTTGCAACTCGTCGATGTCCTCAGTGAGAACAACAGCTGTATACTTTAGACATTTTCAGAGTTGTGGGGCATGGAAAACTCCATGAACACTAGTGAGAGATGCTGATAGTTCCAGTCTATAAGCCACCTGGTCCATATTTCTCAGTGACGGCATAGGGTCAGATAAATCAGGGTGCAAGTTTCCCCTTCACGCTGAATCGGTGTACGCCCTTCATCGTAGACACACGGAGATAAACGTGTTCTCTGATGTCAAAGTGTAGCGGCCTACGCCTCTAATCAGCGTAACTTTTCTGTCGGAATGGGGCGGCTTTCAAGTTCGCTTGAATCACCCGAACTCGCACTTCGGCGTTGTTCACTAGATCAATCCTGAATGTGACCCTTTCACCGGATTCGCACCAATTCAATGGGGTGTGGCATCTGCGACCATAGAGAGCCTCATAGGGTGCCATCTTGATACTCGCTTGATAGCCATTGTTATAAAAGAATTTCGCCAACGGTAGATGATCATCGCAATTGTTACAGTGGTGGATGGCATACGCTCTCAGCATGTCTTCTAACACTTGACTCACCATCTCAATTTGCGCATCTTTCTGAGGGTGATATGCGGAGCTTCTAATCAGTTTGGTACTCAAAGAAGTGTGCAATTGCTCCCAGAAACGAGGCACAAACAGTGCAAGCATAAGATTTTTGCAATGTACAACTCCGCATACTTGCTAGCATGGTAATTTGTATGCACGGGAATAAAGTGAGTCGACTTGGTTAAACGGTCAATAATTACCCAAATGGAATCATGCTTGTGAAAAGTCATGACCAATCTCACAATGAATTTCATGCTCACATCTTCCCGTTTTCATGCTAATTTTCAAGGGTTGCAGCAGCCCTGATTTCCTTATGTGATCTGCGTTCACTCGTCAACACGTATCACATTCGGATACGTACTTTGCAATTTCCCATTTCATCCATGTCCACCAAAATTTACTCTTCAAATCTTGGTACATTTTGTTGCTGCCCGGATGAATGGAAAACTTAGACAAGTGAGCTTCATCTAGGATCTTCTTTCTCAACTCCATATCCCAGGGTACGACTATGCGGTTGTTGAACCATAGCGTCCCCTCTTCATCTGTAACACCCTCAAAATTACTACCATGCATTGCATACATTTTCATGTAGAGAAGCATTTAAAATAAAGAAGAAAATAAAGAGAGTAATATAGAAGTAAATAAAATAATAAAGGAAATAAAAATAGAAAATAATGAAAATAAGTAGAAAATAAAAAATAAAACAAAAAAAGAAAAAATAAAAATAAATAAAATAGCCAAATCTGGCCGCCCCTTATTTTTCCCAAAAATTCCCCAGACTTCCCCCAAATTCCCCTCTTTCCTAATTTCCCTAATTTTCCCCCAGATTCCCCAAAATTCCCCTAGGGAATTTTTCCCATATTTGGGGGGGGGGGGGATTTCCCCCCCAATTTGGCCGCACCACTAGGGGTGGGGGAACCCTAGTGGGCTCCCTTCCCCCTTGGCCGCAGCCCATAAGGGGGCGGGAACCCTAGCTGCTCCCCTATTGTTTGTTTTGTGGGCTTTTATTTTCCCAAATAATCTCAGCCATTGGTGGAAAATAAATAACAAAATCACAGCCCCTAGCTCCCACCTCTTTTAAAATTAAATCTCAGCCCTTGGATAATTGAGCTGCTAAAATCCTAGCCTCCCTAGCTATTTTCCCCTCTTATAAATAAAACTCTCCCCCTTATCTGCCACCCCAGCCACAAAAAACCCTGTCTGCCGCCCTGCCCTGCTGCCAAGCTCAGGTCACCGCCCCTTGCTGAAGTTTGGCTGCCGTCGAAGCTCCGCCACGCCTCGCCGTCGCCGGAGAAGAAGCCGCCGACGTCCTGCCCTAGCCGCAGCTGCATAATTCTCCAAGAAAATCTCCAGCTGCTGCCATTGCAAGGAGAAGGCCCTGCCGCAAGGAAGAGAGGAGGAAGAAGTGAGGTAGGTTTTCGTTACCCCTCATACCACAACGCTGCTGTTTCTACGCACCCGTTGTAACACCCCAAAACATGCCAAAGAGGGGAATTTAAAATTTTTTGGACGTATTGCATGTGGTGCAGAAATTCAAATTCAAACTGGAATTTAGATTTGAATCAAACCAGAAAAAGGAAAAGGAAAAAGGAATAGAAAAAGGAAAAAAACCGGCCAGTGGGCCGAAACCCGCCAGTTGGCCCAGATCCCACGCGCGCCCCTCTCCCTTTCTCCCTCTCTCTGACGCGCGGGGCCCGCCTGTCATCTTCTTCCCCCGCGCGCCCCAACCGACCCCGGCCCTCTCTCGCGCCCGATCACAACCGACCCTCCGGAACCCGCGCTTCCAGCCCCGATTCTCGGTCCCGGGCACCCCAGCGCGATCTCAACAGACCCGCCGCCCTCCCTCGCCATTTAAACGCTGAAAATCCGCCCCTCCGCCACACCCGACGTGAGGTGAGAACCACCGCCGCTGCTGCCCTTTTTCCAGCTCCCTCTTCCGTTTTTCGCTGGACCAACGAGCTTGTCGTGCTCCACCGCCTCCACGGAGCCCTGCAGGTGAAGGAAGCGACAAGTTTCGCGCCCTAGCATCGGTTCCAACGAGCACCGAGGAGCAGCTTCAGCCATCGTCGTTGCAGAGCCGAATTCCGACCTGCCCAAGCCGAAAAAACCGATAGGTGAGCTTCCCCTACCCCTCCGCAGTCGATCAGGGTGAAAAACTGCAAGTTTTAGCGTGTAGCGGCAAGGAACCGAAGCTGCGCCGGTGAGATCACCGCACCCGCCGCCGCGCGCCGCCGCGCGCGCGGGCTGACTCCGGCCAGGGTGATGTGGCCCCCTGAGGCCCATCCATTTTAAATCGTGCGGTTCCTATTAGATCTACCCGTACCGCTTCGGCAATCTAATCTGAGCCGTCTGTTTTAAATCCAACGGCCCACGTCAGCCCCGCATTGTAAAGGCCAGGATTCTTACGCACTACACCCTGGGGATCTCAACAAACACGAGCTAGCCCCGGAAACTTCTGATCTAGCCCCTGGACCTTCAGAAATTCATGTAAATTCATTTAAAAATCAGTTTTAGCCCCTAGACTTAATTAAAATTAGGAAAACCCTCTGTTATGTGTAATTAGGCACCTGAAAATTTAGGAAATAGTAAATTAAACCCTGCAGTAGGGTGGATTTGCCTTTTAGACCATATAGGATATTAAATTCAGAAATTTGAACATGTGACTAGGATTTAAATTTAAATGGTGATGCAAACACATGTGCAATATAAATTAAAACTCTCCTAGCACTTGGAAAACCTTTAGAATGAGTTAAAAATGGATTTTAGGCTGAAATGAAATCTGCCTAAGTGTTGCTCATTTTTATTATCTTTAGAGACACATTTTAGGCTAGGAAATAAATCTAAAAACTGGTAAAATAAATTTAAATTGTTTCACATCAGAGAGGAAGTTTAAAAATATTTTATTGAATATTTTAGATCAGAACCTATTCTGTTTAGATGATATGTCTTACTATTTTAATATTGAAATTTACTTTTAGGCATAGAAAATAAATCTGAAAATATAGAAAAATAAGTATGCAAAAATTTGAAAATATTAAATGATGTCTTTATTTTCAAAAACTTCAAATTAAGATTTTGAAGAAGATCTGAAAACCTATTTGAAGTAGGAAACTTTCTTTCATGCAAATTTGGTGGCTAAGGAGTGTATTTATTAAATATAGAGAATTTGTTCAAATGGGAAATTGATATATAGTGTGCAACTAGAAATCTGAATACAAAAGTTAGAAATAATATATATAGGTTTAAAAGTGTATGTAGGCATAAAATAAACACATCTAGGGTAACCACAACACCTTAACATGTGAATGACTTTAGTATGTATGTATGTGTGGTTTGCATGAGTGAAAGTGTGAACTATGGCTTATGGATTGTTGTTTTCTTTTGCTATGTGTATTGGCATGAGTAGAACCTGCCACAGAGCAAGTTCTCCCCTTCCAAGACCAAGACTTTCCATTCCCAGAGCAGCAGGAAGAAGGCAAGTGTCCTTGACCACTTTGATCCTATACTAGGATGTGTAGTTAGAATTTAATTGCATTGTCAATTTGAAATATGATACCCAAGATAGGATGTTTCCCTAGATTTTCATTATCTTATTTCCTTGTAGCCTGGGTTGGGATTTATTTTATATAATATCATTTATTTACATACTTATGCTTAGCCATGCTTAGAATGGGATAAGTGGGATAAGATATCATTAACTTATTTACCTTACTCTTGAATGAGATGTTATGAGTTATGTAGAGGTAGGGATCGAGGCAAGTTGGATGATTTGGTTGGTGCTGTGTGCACGAGACTCGGGTTTGTGTTTAGTACTTGCCTGGATCCTAAGGACCGGTTCATGGAGCATGTAACCTGGCTTTACCGTGCCAACCACATGCTGAGATGGGGTAGTTTGGCCAATTAATTAGGTGTATCCCCGGCGTAGTATGGGTGTTTTGGATGGTACGGGGAATAGGTGTTAGCTGGACTACCATATGAACTGCAAGGCTCAAGAGGGGGCCATTGCAGCGGGGTTGGAGCCTCTTGTATGCTGTTAGGGGTGAAACCTCAGTGGGCCCACGCTCGTCGGGAATCCATTTGTAAAGGCCTCGTAGTGATCTCCTGGCTACACACCTGTGAAGTGTGAACATGGTTCGTGGCCACTGGCATAATGGAGGTTCTTTTAGTCCACCCGGCAACAGGGGATGAAATCACTACATCTGGGTATAGTGGTGCAAACTCTGCAGAGTCAAAACTGTCATGACAGCCGTGCTCACGGTCAAGAGCGGCTTGGACTTATTCATGATTAGAGGATGAAGAATTGGGAAGTTGAGGATGTTAAGCGGGAAGCTTAACATTGGGGATGAGATTATGGTTACTTGATATTGATGATGGGTTGAGGGATTGGGACAATTTCACCTGTGTAGTAATGTAGGTGCTTAATAAGCTAAGGTGATAGGTATTAATAGCGTAGTGCTTTAACCAAGAGTTCAACCTCTCCTTGCTCTAGCCATGCATAACATAACTTTCCCACACTTGTTGAGCACCAACGGTACTCAAGCTTGCTTTTCTGTTCGTTTAAATTGCTGCTCAGGTCAAGGGGATGATGTGGCATTCAATGACCAAGACTTCGGACCCGAAGAACGATTCTAGGTTCACGGAGTCCCCCGGGCAACGCCTGTGACAGAGCCCACAAGATTTATATTCCGCTGCTGTTTTATTTACATGTTATGAACTTATTATCGTCCATCGAGACATTATGCTATGTAAGACTTATTTATATTCGAACACTTGGCTTGTAATATAGTGATGCTTCACTATTTGTCATCACATGTATGAGAAAATGATCCTGGCATACATGTGATATTCACTCGGTTGTTCTTCGGAGAAACCGGGTGTGACAGAAGTGGTATCAGAGCCAAGGTTGCCCGTAGGAACGTGGACCTAGGTAAAAATGGACGTATTTAAGGACCCTATTTTCTTAAAAACTATTTTACAAAGGTGTGGGTTGAAAGTGTTATTTAATGGGGTCATTTATTCACCTTGTCCCAACTTTTATTCAAAATACAAATTTTATTTAATTCTTTTCTAACTTAATTTTAAATGTTTTATGTTTTAGGTGGTTTGCATGATCTGCACCGCCCGCAAGTCCACCGGAGGGAGAGTTCCTGTAGTTGCCCTTGCCTTGAGAGAGGAGAACCTCCGGTGACGTACCACTTCTACGGGTTGGCAGTAGGAGGCTTGTTGCGCCGTCTTCGGCGTATGCTCCACGCCGCCGGCAATGTGGGCAAGCTGATCATACACTACAGCTCCACCAGGACCATCCGTGAGAAGCAGGAAGAATGGAGCTCAGAGATGAGGATTATCCATGAAAATCAGCTGCTCAAGATCCACCGCTCTCCAGCTTGTCGAGCGACTCAGGCCGATGCTGAGAAGGATGTCACCTGGGAGGCCATCACCTGCCAGAGGTACGTCAACCGTCGTCACCTGGACAGGACTGAGTACATGTATGTCCTCCAGCGTGAGAGTGGCACCACGGAGTACAGGTACCCGCCAGTGCAGCAGGGGACTTCCCATGAGCACATGGACTTGTGCTTGGAGGATGCTGCTATGCTCAGCACTCGACTGCAAGAGTGCCAACAGGAGCTCCAGGATGTTCGTGACACCCTGAAGGAGACTGAGGCGTTGCTTCGCGCCAGCTTGAGGGCGAGAGAAAGAGGAGATGAGAATGAACTGTGTGTCACCGTGAATGACACGTGGACTCCTGACTCCCCAGACCGCTAGGCGAGCAAGCGTCACCGCACTCCTACACCAGCAACTTCCCCACCTAAAGCGGAATCAGAGGGCAGCCGTAATAATGAGGAAGACCCCGAAGATCCAGCTCAGTGATACGAGTTGTTTAGAGTCATTTCCCTTATTTCAGCAGCTTATCGAGTAGTTGAGTCAGTACCCTATTTATTTGTGTGTTAATGTTTGGTGTGTGACGTGAGTTGTGGAAGCCATGAGCATTGGTCCACAACCTCATCTTTAGGTTGCTTTGCTTTGATGTGTGAACCCCTATGAATCAAGAGTGCATTTATTTTCGCGTGAGACGTGACTCCCAAAAATCTACGTGAAACCTTCAGAAAATGTTTAAATATTAAGGCCTCAAAATTTTAAGTTTAAACAAGCAAATTGGGAAGTTAATACATAATGCTTTAAGTTAACATTTGGTTAATCATGATAGATGGCTGGAAGAGGAAAGTGTCGTCTTTCTGGAGGACAAGACAGTGGTGGTCGCCGTGAAGGAGCTGATCCTATCTCTCAAATGATCAAAAATCAGAATCAGCTCATCCAGAGTCTAACTCAAGTGGTGGCCAACTTGCAGCAAGCTCCACCCCCACAAGCTGCACCACGCCAACCAAGGTTGAGTGAGTTTCTGGGGACTCAACCCCCAAAATTTGCAAGTGCTGCTGAAACTCTGGAGGCAGATGACTGGCTAAAGACCATAGAGAGCAAGATGAGGATCATACAATGCCAAGGGTATGAGAGGGTGCTGTTTGCCTCTCACCAATTGCATGGACCTGCTGCTGATTGGTGGACCGCTTACGTGGCAGCCCATCACGACCCCGAGAACATCACTTGGGAACAGTTCAAACGCAGTTTCCGCAACCACTACATACCAAGGGGTGAACTCAAGAACAAGAGAAAGGAGTTCTTGGGACTGCAGCAAGGCAACATGACTGTGAGGGAATACCTCACCAAATTCGCCCAACTATCCCGTTACGCACCATGGGACATCGAAACTGATGAGCAGAAACAGGACTGTTTTGTGGAAGGACTTACCATGGAGATGCAATGTGCAATGTCCTCCAACGAGTATGAAAGATTCCAAACGATGGTAGACAGAGCATTTGTCGTGGAGAGGAAGCTGAAGGCCTTGGAGAATGAAAACAAGAGGAAGGCGGGATTGTCACACCAAGCCTCAAGTAGCAACACACGTCCACGTCTGATGCAGCAACCCGCAGGGCAGGCGAGCCGTGCTGTGGTACCGTACTCAGCACCGAGAGGGTACAACCCGAACTTCAGGCCTCCATCAGCACCAGCACAGCCGCAGCGTCAGTTTTTGCAGCAGCCTCGCCCCACATATCAACATCGACCAGCAGGACAAGGGCCACCGAACCAACCCCAAGAGAACAACGGCCAGGCACACAAAGTTGGGGTGCAATGCTTCAACTGTGGTGAAGTGGGGCACTACGCCCATAAGTGCCCAAAGAAGAAGCCCATGCAGCCACAGCAGCAGAATGTGATGCGAGGACGGGTGAACCACGTGACCATGGAGGAAGCGCAAGAGGCACCTGACGTGGTAATTGGTAAGTTTCCTGCCAATTTACACATTGCAACCCTATTGTTCGATTCTAGTGCTACCCATTCGTTCATTGCTTAAGGGTTTGTTAAGAAGCATGATCTAGCAACAACACAAATGAACCATATGTTAGCAGTGAACTCTCCAGGGGGAGAAATAAGGACAAGACAAGTGTGTCCCAAGGTAAATCTAGACATTAATGGGGTAGTATTTACTGCAAACCTCATAGTGATGGACTCACAAGGGATAGATATTATTTTGGGTATGGACTGGTTGACCAAACATAAAGGAATCATCCATTGTTCGACAAGGACGGTGGAACTAACTCACCCTAGTGGCACAAAAGTGAATTTCATAGCCGTACAAGAACCTAGGAGGGACCTTAAACTCAATCAAGTTGAGGTGGAAGTGGAAGAGATCAGGATTATCAGGGAATATCCAGACGTTTTTCCGGAGGAGTTGCCAGGTATGCCTCCCGATCGTGAAGTGGAATTCGCGATTGAACTAGTGCCTGGAACAGCCCCAATATACAAGAGGCCTTATCGGATGGACTCCAAACAGCTGGAAGAGCTCAAGGAGCATATAAGAGAATCGACAGAGAAGGGGTATATTCGTCCTAGTTCCTCACCATGGGGAGCTCCAGTGATATTTGTGCCCAAGAAGGACGGAACCCAAAGGTTATGCATAGACTATCGTGCGTTGAACGAAGTAACCATCAAGAACAAGTACCCATTACCCCGCATTGAAGACTTATTTGATCAGTTGAGGGGAGCGTGTCTCAAAAATTGATCGCAGGTCGGGATACCACCAACTGAAGATAAGGCAAACCGACATTCCAAAGACAGCTTTCGTATCTCGGTACGGGCTGTATGAATACACCGTCATGCCGTTCAGGCTAACTAATGCCCCGACATATTTCATGTATCTCATGAACAAGGTATTCATGGAATATCTGGACAAATTTGTGGTGGTTTTCATTGATGACATTCTCGTATTCTCCAAAGATGAAGAAGAACATGAGGGACATTTAAGATTGGTGTTGCAAAAGCTGAGAGAACACCAACTATATGCCAAGTTGAGCAAGTGTGAGTTTTGGCTGAAGAGAGTTCCCTTATTAGGACATATAATCTCGGAGGGAGGAATCTCCGTAGATCCCGCCAAGATCGAGGATGTGCAGAAGTGGAAGACCCCTAAAAATGTCGGGGAAGTTCAAAGCTTCTTAGGATTGGCTGCGTATTATCGACGGTTTATTGAGGGTTTCTCCAAGATCTTGAGACCCCTCACCAAATTGTTAGAGAAGGGAATCACATTCACATGGACACCAGAGTGTGAGACAAGTTTTCAGGAATTGAAGAAAAGATTGACAACAGCCCCAATGCTAGTTATGCCGGATATGCAGAAGAATTTTTCGGTGTATTGCGATGCATTTGGACACGGGTTGGGATGTGTTCTCATGCAAGAGGGGCATGTCGTGGCCTACGCATCCCGGCAGCTCCAAAAACACGAGAAGAACTATCCTACACATGACCTACAGCTAGCCGCCGTGGTACACGCATTGTAGATTTGGCGGCATTACTTGATGGGAAAGAGGACAGAGATATATACGGATCATAAGAGCTTAAAGTACATTTTCACACAGACAGATCTCAACCTCAGACAAAGGAGATGGTTAGAGCTAATCAACGACTTTGATGTAGGCATCAACTATCATCCTGGGAAAGCGAACGTCGTGGCTGATGCTTTAAGCCGGAAGGTGCAGGTCAATATGTTGAGTTCAAAGGACATG
Organism: Neostapfia colusana; assembly: GCA_030760725.1. NCBI lineage: Eukaryota > Viridiplantae > Streptophyta > Magnoliopsida > Poales > Poaceae > Neostapfia > Neostapfia colusana. The sequence goes on along the minus strand of JASWHV010000010.1, from coordinate 77,055,273 downwards.
CCTACAGAATTGAAGGAAGAGATTGCAAAACTCAATCTGTCTGGTGAATAGTGGTGAGGCCATCGCCATGGAAGTGGACTCCACATTAGAGCAAGACATACGCAACAGTCAGAAGAATGACGAGAAGATACAAGAAACTAGAGAACTCATCAAAGAAAATAAAGCCCCTGGGTTCAGAGAGGATGAACAAGGTACGGTGTGGCATGGGAAAAGAATCTGTGTGCCTGAGGTGAAGGAGATCCGTGAATTAATTTTGAAGGAGGCTCATGATTCCGACTATTCCATTCATCCTGGGAGTACGAAGATGTATCATGACCTCAAGAGCAGATATTGGTGGTATGGCATGAAGCGAGATGCCGCGGAACATGTTGCCTTATGTGACACATGTCAGTTGGTGAAAGCAGAACATCAACGACCCGCGGGACTATTGCAACCACTCAAAGTGCCTGAATGGAAATGGGAAGAAATCGGTATGGATTTCATAGTGGGACTACCTAGGACCCAATCGGGATACGATTCGATATGGGTCATCATCGACAGGTTAACTAAGGTAGCTCATTTCATCCCCGTGAAAGAAAGCTACAGCGGATCCAAATTGGCAGAGTTGTACATGTCAAGGATCGTGTGTTTTCATGGAGTGCCAAAGAAGATAGTGTCAGATCGAGGGACACAGTTCACCTCAAGGTTCTGGCAGAAGTTACATGAAACCATGGGAACTCATCTGAAGTTTAGTTCTGCCTATCACCCCCAGACTGACGGGCAGACGGAAAGAACCAATCAAATCCTTGAGGATATGCTGAGAGCTTGTGCACTCAAGAACAATAGGAGCTGGGATAAGAACTTACCGTATGCGGAGTTCTCCTATAACAACAGCTATCAGGCTAGTTTGAAGATGTCACCATCTGAGGCTTTGTATGGGAGGAAGTGCAGAACTCCACTATTTTGGAACCAAACAGGGGAAAGTAAAGTTTTTGGGCCCGAGGTACTACAAGAAGCCGAGGCGAAAGTGAGGGAAATTCACAACAATTTGAGGATAGCACAGACCCGACAAAAGAGTTATGCCGATGTACGGAGAAGAGAGCTTATTTTCAACGTGGGGGACTATGTCTATCTCAAGGTGTCCCCTATCTGAGGACTTTGTCGGTTCAAGGTGAAAGGGAAATTATCACCTCGATACATCGGACCCTTTCAGATTCTGGAGAGGAAAGGCGAAGTGGCATATCAACTAGAACTACCGGCTCGCCTATCGGATGTGCACGATGTATTCCATGTGTCACAGCTCAAGAAATGTCTAAGGACGCCCGAAGAAATGTTACCCATGAATGAGGTGGACGTACGAGAGGATCTTTCTTATGCCGAGCAACCGGTCAAGATTTTGGAGACAATGGAACGCCTCACAAGAAATAAAAGAATCCGAATGTGCAAAGTGCAGTGGAAGCATCACTCGGAAGCAGAAGCCACATGGGAGCGAGAAGACGAGCTAAAGGCACAGTTTCCGGATTTGTTTTCCAAGAATCACCAATCTCGAGGACGAGATTTCTTTTAAGGGGGGTAGAGCTGTAACACCCCAAAACATGCCAAAGAGGGGAATTGCTAATGAGGGGAATTTAAAAAATTTTGGATGTATTGCATATGATGCAGAAATTCAAATTCAAACTGAAATTTAGATTTGAATCAAACCAGAAAAAGGAAAAGGAAAAAGGAAAAAAAGGAAAAAAAACCGGCCAGTGGGCCGAAACCCACCAGTCGGCCCAGATCCCGCGCGCGCCCCTCTCCCTCTCTCTCCCTCTCTCTAACGGGGCCCGCTCGTCATCTTCTTCCCCCGTGCGCCCCAGCCGACCCCGGCCCTTGCTTCCAGCCCCGATTCTCGGTCCCGGGAACCACAGCGCGATCTCAACAGACCCGCCGCCCTTCTTCGCCATTTAAACGGCGAAAATCCACCCCTTCCTCCCCGATCGGCCACACCTGACGTGAGGTGAGAACCGCCGCCGCTGCTGCCCTTTTTCCAGCTCCCTCTTCCGTTTTTCGCTGGACCAACGAGCTTGCCATGCTCCACCGCCTCCAGGGAGCCCTGCAGGTGAAGAAAGCGACAAGTTTCGCGCCCTAGCATCGGTTCCGACGAGCACCAAGGAGCAGCTTCAACCATCGTCGTTGCAAAGCCGAATTCCGACCTCCCCAAGCCGGAAAAACCCCTAGGTGAGCTTCCCCTACCCCTCCGCAGTCAATCAAGGTGAAAAACTGCAAGTTTTAGCGTGTAGCGGCAAGGAACCGAAGCTGCGCCGGCGAGATCACCGCCCCCGCCGGCGTGCGCGCGGGCTGGCTCCGGCCAGAGCGACGTGGCCCCCTGAGGCCCGTCCATTTTAAATTGTGCGGTTCCTATTAGATCTACCCGTACCGCTTCGGCAATCTAATCTGAGCCGTCTGTTTTAAATCCAACGGCCCACGTCAGCCCCGCATTGTAAAAGTCGGGATTCTTACGCGCTACCCCTTGGGGATCTCGGAAAACACGAGCTAGCCCCGGAAACTTCTGATCTAGCCCCTGGACCTTCAGAAATTCATGTAAATTCATTTAAAAATTAGTTTTAGCCCCTGGATTTAATTAAAATTAGGAAAACCCCTCTGTTATGTGTAATTAGGCCCCTGAAAATTTAGGAAATAGTAAATTAAACCCTGCAGTAGGGTGGATTTGCCTTTTAGACCCTATAGGATATTAAATTCGGAATTTTGAACATGTGACTAGGATTTAAATTTAAATGATGATGCAAACACATGTGCAAATATAAATTTTAACTCTCCTAGCACTTGGAAAACCTTTAGAATGAGTTAAAAATGGATTTTAGGCTGAAATGAAATCTGCCTAAGTGTTGGTCATTTTTATTATCTTTAGAGACACATTTTAGGCTAGGAAATAATTCTAAAAACTGGTAAAATAAATTTAAATTGTTTCACATCAGAGAGGAAGTTCAAGAATATTTTATTGAATATTTTAGATCAGAACCTATTCTGTTTAGATGATATGTCTTACTATTTTAATATTGAAATTTACTTTTAGGCATAGAAAATAAATCTGAAAATATAGGAAAATAAGTATGCAAAAATTTGAAAATATTAAATGATGTCTTTATTTTTAAAAACTTCAAATTAAGATTTTGAAGAAGATCTGAAAACCTATTTGAAGTAGGAAATTTTCTTTCATGCAAATTTGGTGGCTAAGGAGTGTATTAAATAAATATAGAGAATTTGTTCAAATGGGAAATTGATATATAGTGTGCAACTAGAAATCTGAATACAAAAGTTAGAAATAATATATATAGGTTTAAAAGTGTATGTAGGCATAAAATCAACACATCTAGGGTAACCACAACACCTAAACATGTGAATGACTTTAGTATGTATTTATGTGTGGTTTGCATGAGTGAAAGTGTAAACTATGGCTTATGGATTGTTGTTTTCTTTTGCTATGTGTATTGGCATGAGTAGAACCTGCCCCAGAGCAAGTTCTCCCCTTCCAAGACCACGACTTTCCATTCCCAGAGCAGCAGGAAGAAGGCAAGTGTCCTTGACCACTTTGATCCTATACTAGGATGTGTAGTTAGAATTTAATTGCATTGTCAATTTGAAATATGACACCCAAGATAGGAATTTTCCCTAGATTTTCATTATCTTATTTCCTTGTAGCCTGGGTTGGGATTTATTTTATTATATCATTTATTTACATACTTATGCTTAGCCATGCTTAGAATGGGATAAGTGGGATAAGATATCATCAACTTATTTACCTTACTCTTGAATGAGATGTTATGAGTTATGTAGAGGTAGGGATCGAGGCAAGTTGGATGATTTGGTTGGTGCTGTGTGCACGAGACTCGGGTTTGTGTTTAGTACTTGCCTGGATCGTAAGGACCGGTTCATGGAGCATGTAACCTGGCTTTACTGTGCCAACCACATGCTGAGATGGGGCAGTTTGTCCAATTAATTAGGTGTATTCCCGGCATAGTATGGGTGTTTTGGATGGTGCGGGGAATAGGTGTCAGCTGGACTACCATATGAACCGCAAGGCTCAAGAGGGGGCCACTGTAGCGGGGTTGGAGCCTCTTGTATGCTGTTAGGGGTGAAACCTCAGTGGGCCCACGCTCGTCGGGAATCCCTTTGTAAAGGCCTCGTAGTGATCTCCTGGCTACACACCTGGAAGTGTGAACGTGGTTCGCGGCCACTGGCATAATGGAGGTTCTTTTAGTCCACCCGGCAACGGGGGATGAAATCACTACATGTGGGTACAGTGGTGCAAACTCTGCAGAGTCAAAACTGTCATGACAGCCGTGCTCACGGTCAAGAGCGGCTTGGACTTATTCATGATTAGTGGATGAAGAATTGGGAAGTTGAGGATGTTAAGTGGGAAGCTTAACATTGGAGATGAGATTATGATTACTTGATATGATGATGGGTTGAGGAATTGCGACCATTTCACCTGTGTAGTAATGTAGGCGCTTAATAAGCTAAGGTGATAGGTATTAATTGTGTAGTTCTTTAACCAAGAGTTCAACCTCTCCTTGCTCTAGCCATGCATAACATAACTTTCCCACACTTGCTGAGTACCAACGGTACTCAAGCTTGCTTTTCTGTTGGTTTAAATTGCTGCTCAAGTCAAGGGGATGATGTGGTGTTCAATGACCAAGACTTCGGACCCGAAGAAGGATTCTAGGTTCATGGAGTCCCCCAGGCAACGCCTGTGACGGAGCCCACAAGATTTATATTCCGCTGCTGTTTTATGTACATGTTATGAACTTATTATTGTCCATCGAGACATTATGCTATGTAATACTTATTTATATTCGAACACTTGGCTTGTAATATAATGATGCTTCACTATTTGTCATCACATGTATGAGAAAATGATCCTGGCATACATGTGATATTCACTCGGTTGTTCTTCGGAGAAACCGGGTGTGACACCCGTTTTCTCCACCCCCTGCGAGCAGAAATTTCTGCGTGTGGACAGATCATGTTTTGGTCCAGTTTTGACGTTGGAATTGATCTATAAATTGTGTCAACATTATAACCACGTACACACTTGATCCCACCAGCCTTGTTCATCCTAAAACCCCGTAGAAGCCTACTAAAACTTCCAAGAACACATGGAAACTAATTTTTATAAACTGCACCATAGGAATTGAATTCATCCACCTAATTGCATCTTGAGTAAAGTTTGTGCATGATAATTGTTTGCTGTAAATTTTGTATGTGCGTGGTCGTGAGTAGAAGAACACACTCAAGAGGCCGTCTACGAGGAACTACAGCACCAAGACTTCGAGACGCTTGAGCAACACGAACCGCGGGAGCAAGGCAAGTGCCCCTAGACCATATTGAACCTGAGTTTTTGAAACAGTTTTTCTTGCGAAAACTTGTATGCTTGTGTCAACTTGATGGGACACCCTTTTATAGGAGTTTACTAGTTTTGTTAACCATCCTTGTCACCGGGAATGTTGATGAGTCAGGTATGGTCGTTTTTCCTTTTTGTTTCGCTTAACTTACGGGATACAGGAAGCTGAAATAAAACTTGTCTAGCTACTGCACTCATGAGAATAAAGATAATGAGAACTTGATGATGTTAATGAGCATGGAATCGGGGAGATCTAGGCGAGTTTGGTTCGTGGATGTTGCTAAATGAGATGGTGGTTTGCTTGCCATAGATCTAAGGACCGGTTCATGTAAGCACATGCCAGGAAAACAGTGCCACCACACTGTCAAATATGGGTGCGGCTTAGCTGACTAATTAGGTGTGTTGCTTGCTTGTTATGGACCATTGGATGGCGCGGGGAATGGGAGTTGAGGAGGACTGCCCTGGGAACTGCATGGCACACGAGGGGCTCGTGGGTGGGAGAATGGAGATTCGAGCCTGCTGGCGAAACCTCAGTGGGTCCGTACATTCTAGTAGCTCCTTTGTAACAGCTATTTTGTGATCTTTTGGTCATTCACTGATGGTTGTGTAGTGGCAGAATGGAGGTTCTTTCTAGTCGCCGACGGGTGGCGAAATCACGAACTTGTGGATAAAGTGGTGCCACCTCTGCAGAGTGTAAAACTATCATGATAGCGTGCTTCCGGTTACAAGCACCTCGCCATCTTCCATGATTAGAGGCAAAACTTTGGATGTTTACTAGGGTATGGTCATTGGAATTGGTTTTGGGTCATGACAATGAGTTTGGTTTCGGTTCTATGAAAATGAGATGGTTATGAATATTTATGAGTATGATATGAACTTGAGAAAGAGTATTGGCTGGTTGAGACTTGATAAATGATGAATTATGATGGAGGGATGATGATTTACTTGGATATTTTGGGATTTAACTCACCTAGAAATAGTTGTTGTTTTTACCATGTTTGTGAACTAAAATTTGCTTGCTGCAATGAACCCCTTTATTCCCTACCTTGTTGTAAGCTACATGTCAAACTTTTCCCGCACTTGAGTACGACATGTACTCACCCTTGCATTCCCACATATAAATCAGCTACAGGAGAAGAATACTTCGAGGAACAGGTGGAGTACTAGGCGTGCGCACTACCGTCAACATGCCTGTGGAGTTTAAGTTGGAGCCTGCTGTCTAAGTAATTTTCCGCTGTTGTTTAGAGTCTTCCACTGCAAGAATTTGTTAGATATTTATGAGTGAGACAATCAGTCAATGTAATAAAGTACTTAAACATTATTTGTACGTGTTTATATTCTGAATTCAGTTTGTGATAAAGCTGTGTATGTGTGAGGAACATCCTGGGCACACATATGCATTCACTTGGTTCATTTTCGGAACCGGGTGTCACAAATTGGTATCACAGCCACGTTGACCATAGGACACAAGACTAGGTAGAATGGACACTCTAAAACACATAGGAACACCCCTCTAAACTTCTATCTACGAAAATTGCTTTCTGCTGCACTTTACTTGTCCACTCAGCCACCGCAAAGTGCTATATTCAGCCCCTCTTTTTCTCTTCTTTTGGGCAGCAACACTTTTGTTTTCTTGCTTCATATCTTATGAATTTTTGGAGTTATTTCCTTCTTCTCTAAAAGTTTGTCATGTCTTATTTATAGATGCCGGTGACTAGGAGCACAGCACGCATAAGGACTCGTCCACCACCACTTGGGAGTGCACTTAACCCCATTGAGGTGTCCGATGGATCATATTGGGAGGAGGTGAAGATGGAACCCCATGAGTAAGATGAAGTCAGTAGCTCTATGCATGAGGAAGAGGATCCGGAAGAGGTAGAACCAATCAAAGATGACATGGAATATGATCCACAAGAACCGGAGCATTGGTATGCACCTCAGGAGGAATTTCACGCGGGCTTACACCCAGCGGAGCCTCATGAAGCTATGTCGGAAGGAGATGAATACAAAGAGGAGCCACCCCATGCTGAGGCCGCGAATGAAGGTGATGAACGGGCCATCCCTTCTGTTCAGGAATTCCGGTCCGACGGAATGGAGGGAGGACACATATCCAAGGAGCTTAGAGAGTTCCAGGATTGCTGCAGTATACCCGGAGTATTTCCTCAAGAAAGTCCTTCTTCTCGGACATGAAGAGTAGAAGGCTGAAGTAACCATCCTATCTAACGGTAGGGTTGTCACACGGCACTTCACACCCACATGGAGAGCTACAAGGGCAGAAGCTATTGATTATGTTGCATGGGATGCAATCACCGGACTGTGCTACGCCTTCCGTTTGCAGCTTGAGAACACTACCTTTGAGCTGCACCCGTATCAGAAGAGTGGTACAAGGGAGATCATTGGACCCCATGGAGGAGCTCTTTCCTACCCACAAGCTGCTGAAAAGTCTCAGAGGTTGCTTGTGGAGTTTGGAAACCGCTACGCAAGCGCACAAGAAGACATCCGTTACCTCCGCAGGAAGCTGTACTTGCTGGAAAAACAAGAGGAGACTCGTGCCAACGCGGGAACAAATGGAACACAAACGTCATCTATCCCTGCATGAACTGCCGACTCACCATCACGTGCGCCCATGTATGGATCACCCCCGTCACACGGTGAGAACAGCACCGGTTCTCACGATTAAGTTTAGGTTTCCCATTTAATAAAGCTATAATAGGAACGCTTAGATGTAGTAGGCTGAAATAAGTGGTGTGCTAAATTTTCTGTTGATTGCTTGAATTGTGTGCTTGGTCTGAGTTGTGGGACGCTTCGGCGAATGTCCACATCCACACATAGTGGAGAGATGTGAGATGTTTCGGCACTTGTTCACATCCTCATATATGCTGAAATTAATTAAAGAAGTTGCTTAGTTCATACACCTTGATGCATATAGTTGGGGGATCAATCTAAATTTCTATTTCCTACTCTACTCTCTCACAGATGGCGAGGGAAAATTACAACCGCCAACGAAGGAATGCTCGTGGTAACAACGAACCACATGAGGATGGCAATGTGGAAGTTCCTGAAGAGGCCAACGTCAGGGCTGATGCAAGCAACCTTGAACGGTTGATGGCTATGCAGAACCAGCTCATGCAAACTATGATACAAACGTTGGGTCAGCTGCAGGCCAACAACAACAACCTAACACCGTTCCTGCATCCCCACCACTGCCGGCTCACAACAGATTGGGAGAGTTCATGAGGAATAGACTGCCTACTTTTGCACAAGCCAATGATCCTATGGAGGCTGATGATTGGCTGAAATCTATGAAAAAGAAACTTGCTATTGTTCAATGTAGTGATCAGGAGAAGGTTCTCTTCGCATCACACCAGCTCATGGGAGCAGCAACTGATTTGTGGGACGCTCTTTGCAATGCTCATATCAATCAGGAGACAATACTTGGGCTGAATTCAAGGAGAGTTTCCGCTCTCACTATGTTCCCGATGGAGTCACGATGCTAAAAGGGCAGGAGTTTGAAGGTCTCCGGCAATGGAGGAAGAGCGTGAATGAGTACCTCAACAAGTTCATGCAGCTGTCAAGGTATGCTCCAGAAGATGTCAACTCGGATCATAGAAAGCAATACTTGTTCATGAGAGGACTGAATAATGAAATTCAAGTCCAGCTGCTCAACAACGACTATGCCAACATCCAAAAGCTTGTTGACAAAGATATAGTGGTGGAGAGCAAAACCTGTGAGATTGAACAAGAGGGCAAGAGAAAGATGCCATACCAAGGACAGCCACAAGGAAGCAATGTACGTCCCGCTTCATGCCACCAGCTGCACCACACTATATCTCGTCCGCTTCCACTTTCCACCCTGCAAATCCACCTCGCTCTAATCAGCCACCGCAGCAACGTCCTGTTACGCAAGCACCCCGTTTGCCTATGCCTCCTGCACCCCATCCCAACATGGGCGCCTATGCTCAAAACAAGCCTTGCTCCAACATTCCTGCTGTTATGGGCAAGGCATATTTTTCATGCGGAGAGGCGGGATATTTTGCAAATCAGTGCCCCAAGAAAGGCCATGGACAGCCGAGCAATGCACCTAAGCAAAACCCATGGCCAAATGGAGGAGCAATGCAAGGTAACCGTAAACAGCAGAACTATGCTCGTGGCAATGTGAATCATGTCTCCGCTGAGGAAGCACAACAAGCTGAGGACATCGTGATTGGTATGTTTCTCGCCAACTCCAACCCAGCCACTGTTTTATTTGATTCCGGAGCATCACATTCGTTCATCTCATCCAAGTATGTTGCCAAGTATAACCTGCCCATATCCCATATGAAACAAACTATGTTGGTTAATTCTCCCGGTGGAGAGATGAGGACTAATATAGTATGTAAGATTTAAAATAAGAGGGGTAGACTTTCTTGCCAAACTTATCGCCTTGCATTCCCAAGGAATTGACATAATACATGGAATGGACTGGTTAAGCAAGTACAATGGAGTAATTCAATGCGCTCAAAGGATCGTGCAGTTGACGATTGAGCACGATATTCGTATTGAGTTTGAGGCAGCCCAACCTGCAACCGAGAAGGCAGTGCTGAACCACATCGAAGAAGCGACATTGGAAAACATTCCGGTGGTTCGAGAATATTCAGATGTGTTCCCAGATGAACTTCCAGGTATGCCACCTGACCGGGACATTGAATTTTCCATTGATTTAGTACCTGGAACTGCACCTATAGCGAAGAGACCATATAGGATGCCTGCTAATGAATTAGTGGAGCTCAAGAAGCAAATTCAGGAGCAGCTAGATAAGGGTTTTATACGCCCAAACTTGTCACCGTGGGGAGCCCCCGTGCTCTTCGTAGACAAGAAAGATGGGACCCAAAGGATGTGTGTGGACTATAGGTCTCTTAACGAAGTGACGATCAAGAATAAATACCCGCTACCCCGCATAGAGGACCTATTCGATCAAATGAAAAGCGCACAGATTTTCTCCAAGATTGATCTTCGGTCGGAATACTTCCAGCTAAAGATTAAGCCCTCCGACATACCCAAGACTGCATTTCGAACACGGTATGATTCGTATGAATATACCGTTATGTCATTTGGGTTGACAAATGCACCTGCATACTTTATGTACCTCATGAATAAGGTCTTCATGGAGTGCTTGGACAAGTTTGTCATGGTTTTCATTGACGACATCATGGTGTATTCAAAAAGTGAGGAAGAACATGAAGAACACTTGAGATTCACATTACAGAAACTGTGAGAGCATCAATTGTATGCTAAGTTCAGCAAGTGTCAATTTTGTCTAAAGAAGATATCGTTCTTAGGCCACATCATCTCCGAAGGAAGAGTATCGTTGATACCGGAAAAGTGAGAGATGTTTTGAAGTGGAACCAACCGTAGAATGTGAGGGACATTCGTAGTTTCCTTGGGATGGCTGGATACTACCGCCGGTTCATCAAGAATTTCTCCAAAATAGCGAAGCCTATGACTGAATTGCTGATGAAAGGGAATGCATTTCAGTGGACACGAGTGCGTCAAGAGAGCTTTGAGGAGTTAAAGAAGACATTAACAACAGCACCGGTTTTGGTATTGCCGGACGTGAGAAAGATCTTTGATATATATTGTGACGCCTCAACACAAGGGCTTGGATGTGTCCAGATGCAAGAAGGCTAAGCGGTAGCCTATGCATCAAGACAATTAGAGAAACATGAGCTGAACTACCCTACACACAACCTGGAACTTGCAGCCGTGGTACATGCCTTGAATATTTGGAGGCATTACATCCTCGGTCATCGATGTGAGATCTATACCGATCACAAAAATCTCAAGTATATATTCACGCAAACGGATCTGAATTTGAGGCAACGTCGATGGTTGGAACTCATCAAGGATTATGATATTGGAATCAACTATCACCCCGGAAAGGCCAATGTATTAGCTGATGCCTTGAGCCGAAAGGGAGCATGTCACCAACTCACGGTTCAGGAGTTGCCACCCGAGCTGCGTAAGGAGTTCGAATGATTACATCTCTAGTTCTTGAACGAGATGGAGGTGGTACAACTGAACTAAACGCTGGAAGAAGAGATACGAGATGGCAAAGCAATGGATGAGGAAACAACAGAAATCAAGGAAAGAATCCAACAAGGGATAGAGAAGGATTTCAAGAAAGACGAGAATGGCACGCTTTGGTTAGGGAAAAGGATTTCTGTGCCTAAGTGAAGCACATCCACGACAAGATACTAAAGGAGGCACATGACTCGCCTTATTCCATACACCCCGGCTGTACAAACATGCACAAGGACCTGAAAACTTGCTATTGGTGGGATGGCATGAAAAGGTATATCGCTGAAAATGTTGCCTTATGCGTCATGTGCCAACGAGTGAAGCCCGAACATCAAATACCCGCTGGATTATTGCAGCCATTAAAAGTACCCCGAGTGGAAGTGGGAAGAAATCGGTATGGATTTCATAGTCATATTGCCACGTACTCAGTCCGGCTACAACTCTACGTGGGTTATCGTGGACCAATTGACGAAATCAGCCCACTTTATCCCTGTTAGGACCAAGTACACCGTGGTGCAGTTAGCCGAGCTGTATATGGAGCAAATAGTATGTCGTCATGGAGTTCCAAAGAGGATAGATTCAGATCGAGGTTCTCAATTTACCTCTAGGTTCTGGAAGAAGCTGCATGAAGCTTTGGGTACACGGTTGAATTTCAGCTCCGCATATCACCCGCAAACCGACGGGCAAACTGAGAGGACAAATTAAATTTGGAAGACATGTTGAGAGCTTGCGCCTTGAAATATGGGCATAGTTGGGACAAAAGCTTGCCGTACGCTGAATTCTCATACAACAATAGTTACCAAGCCAGCTTGAAAATGTCACCCTTCGAGGCACTATACTGTAGACGGTGTAGAACACCGCTGTTCTGTAATGAGACCGGAGAAAGCCAAGTATTTGGACCCGAATTACTGCAAGACGCTGAAAAGCAAGTCCAAACAATATGTGAAAACATTAAGGCTGCTCAGTCACGACAAAAAGGATATGCGGACAATAGGCGAAGGAGTTTGGCATTCGAAGTTGGAGACTTCGTGTATCTTAAGGTGTCGCCTATCCGAGGCCAACGACGGTTCAACATCAAAGGCAAGTTAGCACCTCGCTACATCGGCCATTCAAGATTTTGGGAAAGCGAGGAGAGGTAGCCTATCAACTAGAGCTGCCAACGCACCTCTCCGACGTGCACGACATATTTCAAGTATCCCCGCTCAAGAAATGCCTAAGACTGCTGGAAGAACATGTACCGATGGATGAGCTAGAACTTCAGGAGGATCTGACCTATGCGGAACACCCCATAAAAAATCTTGGACGTAAAGGAAAAGTGTCACGAGGAACAAAGTAATCCGTTGGTGCAAAGTACAATGCAGCCATCATACGGAAGCCGAAGCTACATGGGAGCATGAGGAAGACCTCAAGACGGAATTCCCTCATATTTTCTCCGCTCTATCGAATCTCGATGGCAAGATTCATTTTAAGGGGGTAGGTTTATAACACCCTCAAAATTACTACCATGCATTGCATACATTTTTCATGTAGAGAAGCATTTAAAATGAAGAAGAAAATAAAGAGAGGAATATAGAAGCAAATAAAATAATAAAAGGAAAAAATAGAAAATGAACATAAATATAAAAGAAAAAGAAATTAAAAGAAAAAGGAAAAATAAATAAAATAGCCAAATCTGGTCGCCCCTAATTTTTCCCCAAATTCCGCCCTTCCCTGAGTTCCCTAATTTTCCTGATTTTCCTCAAATTCCCCAAAATTACCCTAGGGATTTTTCCCCACATTTGGGGGGGATTCCCCCAATTTGGCCGCACCACTTAGGGGGGCACCCTAGTGAGCCCCCTACCCCCTTGGCCGCAGCCCATAAGGGGGGGGGGAACACTAGCCGCCCCCCTTTTGTGTTTTTTATGGGATTTTATTTTCCCAAATAATCTCATCCATTGGTGGAAAATGAATAATAAAATAACATCTCTTAGCTCCCACCTGTTTTATAATTAAATCTCAGCCCTTGGATAATTGAGTTGCTAAAATCCTAGCCCCCTTGCTATTTTCCCATCTTATAAATAAAACCCTCCCCCCTTAGCCGCAACCCCAGCCCCAAAAACCCCTGGCCCCCACCCTGCCCTGCTGCCAAGCTCAGTTCGCGGCCCCTTGCTAAAGTTTGGCCACCGTCGAAGCTCCACCACGCCTCGCTGTCGCCAGAGAAGAAGCCCCCGACGTTCTTCCCTAGCCGCAGCTGCATAATTCTCCAAGAAAATCTCCAGCTGCTGCCATTGCAAGGAGGAGGCCCTGCCGCAAGGAAGAGAGGAGGAAGAAGTGAGTTAGTTTTTCGTTACCCCTCTTACCACGTCGCCGCTGTTTTTACGCACCCATTTTCTCCACCCACTGCGAGCAGAAATTTCTGCGTGTGGACAGATCATGTTTTGGTCCAGTTTTGATGGTGGAATTGATCTACAAATTGTGTCAAGATTATAACCACGTCCACACTTGATCCCAGCAGCCTTGTTCATCCTAAAACACCGTGGAAGCCTAATAAACTTGCAAGAACATGTGAAAACTGATTTTTATAAACTGCACCATAGGAATTGCATTCATCCACCTCATTGCATCTTGAGTAAAGTTTGTGCATGATAATTGAGTGCTATAAATTTTGTATGTGGGTGGTCGTGAGTATAAGGATACGCTCAAGAGGCCGTCTACGAGGAACTACAGCACCAAGACATCGAGACGCTTGAGCAACATGAACCGCGGGAGCAATGCAAGTGCCCCTTCACCATATTGAACCTTAGTTTTTGAAACCGTTTTGCTTGTAAAAACTTGTATGCTTGTGTCAACTTGATGGGACACCCTTTTATAGGACTTCACTAGTTTTTTAACCATCCGTGTTGCCGGAAAAGTTGATGAGTCGGGTATGGTTGTTTTTTTCCTTCGCTTAACTTACGGGATACGGGAAGCTGAAATAAAACTTGTTTAGCTACTGCACTCATGAGAATAAACATAATGAGAACATGATGATATTAATGAGCATGGAATCAGGGATATCTAGGCGAGCTTGGTTTGTCTATGTTTTTCAATGAGATGGTGGTTTGCTAGCCGTAGATCAAAGTACCGGTTCATGCGATAACATGCAAGGAAAACAGTGCCACCACAACGCCAAATATGGGTGTGGCTTAGCTTACTAATTAGGTGTGTTGCTAGATTTTTATGGACTATTGGATGGCACGGGGAATTTGAGTCGAGGAGGACTGCCCTGGGAACTGCATGGCACACGAGGGGGCCCGTGAGTGGGAGAATGGAGATTCGAGCCTGCCGACGAAACCTCAGTGGGTCCGTACATTTTAGTAGCCCCTTTGTAAAGGCTGTTTTGTGATCTCTTGGCCATACACCGACGGTTGTGTAGTGGCAGAATGAAGGTTCTTTCAAGTCGCCGACGGGTGACGAAATCACAAACTTGTGGGTAAAGTGGTGCCACCTCTGCAGAGTGTAAAACTATCATGATAGTCGTGCTTCCGGTTACAAGCACCTGGCCAACATCCATGATTAGAGCTTGGGATGGTTACTCCGGTATGGTCATTGGGATTGGTTTTGGGACTGTTAACTCGGGTCATGACAATGGGTTTGGTTTTGGTTCTACGAAAATGAGATGGTTATGAATATTTATGAGTATGATATGAACTTGAGAAAGAGTATTGGTTGGTTGAGACTTGATGGAGGGATGATGATTTACTTGGATATGTTGGGATTTAACTCACAGCAGTGAGCTCAAGATCATGATTCGGATAGCGCTGCTCGTGGTTTCGAAGTTGGCGTGAGCCATATGCGACCACCGGTCCTTCTTGCATCAACACACAGCCAAGCCCGATACAGGACGCATCGCAATATACGTCGAAAGGCTTGGTCGTATCTGGTTGAGCTAAGACTGGGGCTGTTGTGAGATGCTTCACCAACATTTGGAACGCTCCTTCACATGCTAAGTTCCAAAAATATTTTGTCCCCTTCTTCAATAATTCAGTGATTGGTTTAGCGAGCTTGGACAAACTCAGGATGAACCTCCGGTAATATCCCGCCAAACAGAGGAAGCTTTTGACTTCATGGACAGAAGTGGGGGCTTTTCATTTCAGCGGTTGTTCAATCTTGCTTGGGTCAACCGCAGTGCCTTGCGCTGAGATGATATGTCCCAAAAATGGCACTTGGCTGATCCAAAACTCGCATTTGCTGAACTTGGCATAGATCTTATGGTCCCGCAATCGTTGGAGGACAATACGCAAGTGTTGGGCGTGTTCTTCTTCCGACCTGGAGTAAACCAAGATGTCATCTATGAACACCATCACAAACTTGTCCAACTCTGGCATGAACACTGAGTTCATGAGGTACATGAAAAGTGCCAGGGCGTTGGTGAGACCAAAAGACATGACGAGATATTCATATAGTTTATATCTCGTCGAGAATGTCATCTTCGGGATATCCTCCACCCGGATGTTTATTTTATGATGCCCAGAGCGAAGGTCCATCTTTGAAAACACACTTGCACCCACAAGTTGATCGAATAGGATATCAATGCGGGCAGTGGATATTTGTTCTTGATGGTGACGGCGTTGAGCGGTCGGTAATCCACACACAACCTCAAGGTTTCATCTTTCTTCTTGACGAACAACGCCGAGCATCCCCATGGCGAGGAACTCGGTCGAATGAAACCTTTGCTCAACAAGTCATTGAGTCGTTCCTTCAATTCAGACAGCTCATTCAGAGCCATCTTATACGGTCTCCGCGATATTGGTGTTGTCCCGGATGCAAGTTCAATCTTGAACTCAACATCCCGTTCAGGTGGCATGCCTGGAAGATCATCCGGGAACACATCTGGGTATTTTTCGGACTACGTGGATGTCCTCCAACTTGGGAGCTTCAGTATAATAGGCCGCTGAAACTTTCGGGACAGGGCTGTCTAATACGAGCGAATGCGGATGGTAGAGAGGGAAGTTGAGGTGAACCGTCCGTGATAAAGTTTCCAGGACAGCATCATGGTAGCTTAGCCATGACATTACTAAGATTGCATCAATCTTCTGTCCCTTAAGGATAATCATAGTAGTGGGATATATTCTCCCACCTAAGCACGGTGGTGCTTTTGGAATCATCACATTTGCTGAAATCTTCCCTCCTGGTGAGCAAATCATATATGAGCACTCGGTTGGAAAACTTGCAGTTGTGGGTTGCACCAGAATCAAATAGAATGATGATTGCGCAATCACTGAGAGTGAACGTACCCGCCAGTACATTCTCACCTTCCGGGATGTCCTCATTGTCGAGGTAACGAACGCCCCCGGGTCGCTGACCTCCCTTCTTAACCGATGGTCGGCCTCGAGCACCGCCCTGATATTGGGCTTGTCCACTTCTTTGCTGCCCCTGTGGGCAGTCCTTAGAGAAATGGCCGATGGTCGGCCTCGAGCACATCCCTGATATTGGGCTTACCTGCTGCTTTGCTGCCCCTGTGGGCAGTCCTTAGAGAAATGGCCGGCCTGGCCACACGTGAATCATGTGTAGCGAGGTGGTCCTACGCTGACCAGTGGACGGAATCCTGGAGCGCGTTGTTGCTGTGAAAACGCCCGGGGTACCATCTGCTGCTGTTGCTGCTGTTGCGGTCACGGTGGTGGCATCGGTGGTCAGAATAGGGAGGGTTGATAAGGACGACCCCCAAACAGTTGGGGTCGTGCCGGTGGATGCCAGTGATGTCCGGATGGTGTCCGATACACCATTTGGTATTTTTGGGGCACTCCACCCCCGCTGCTTGTAAAAGTCCAAAAAACGTGAATGTAAAGAAACGATGTTTGAACGTCATTGTGTTTCGGGTTCGTGGAAAATGGGACATACAAAAACTTTCTTACACGGGATGGTATACGTGGGGTTCAACAACACGAGATCAAGCATTCATTTGAATGAGTTGGACCAAGGTGGAGCTAAACCCATGTGTAAATCATACATGTGCATAAGAAAGAATTAAAAGAAGATCTTTAGACTCAAATTATTACCTCAAAGTGCCGCCAAATTTTTTAATACACAAGAAACCTCATACATTTGAAATTGAGGAGATTTATGGTGGCAACTTTATGCTTTTAGGGTGAGCTAAAAAGGAGTAAATTATGCTCATGATTGAGTTTGTGCTGAATTCAAATTGAGGGGCAAATTCAAACTGAAATTGTGAGGTTTAGATTGGGACCAAGAGTGATCAAGCATGGGCTAGGAGCAAATGAAAGTTTTTCATCCAAATTAAAATGGGTCATCACAAAAGAGGCTTTCAAACTGTTGGTTCAAAGTTTATGTTTGCAGCAACCAAATGTAAAAGTTGATTCCATATTTGAAATCCTCAGCTCCAAATTATGAGGAAGGCAAATTTTGAGAAAATTTGGAGTTATTTTGATATGTATATAAAAGAGGCTTGTGAATTCCATTGAAATTTGAATTCAAATTTGAAACTGAAGTACACCTTGTCAAATTTTCCAAATGGCTTTCAAACTGCAGCTCTTCGTGACTGAAATTTGCAATGTGCCAAATTAGAGATATTTTGGGGGGAGAAAAGCAGTGGGACCCACTTGTCATTGAGAGGGGAAGACTTACAACTGAAGGAAATCTTCTCTGTCTCTGGGTTTCCACTCGAAGTCGCTGTGCAACAGAGGAGTGCCAATTAGAAGGTCACTGCCGCCACCTCCCAGCTGCTTGAGCAGCGCTGGAGAGCTGCTCGTGGGTCTTCTGCACCCCCAGCGTGATCAGCTTGCCTCCTACCCCGAAGCCTCGGTGCCTTGTCGTCTCCTCGCGCAGAAACAGAACCGAGCACCCCGCAAGCATCAGTTGGTTCGGGAGCAGGCGAGTTCATGCGCGCGAGGCCTCAGCCAGCTGTAAAACAGCACCACGGAGTCTTCTTATACCTCCTCAGTGCAAAAACCAGCGCGTGGCGGCCTTCCCAACCCGAGAACAGCTCGTTCTCGCGGCAACCCACCCTCACCACCGTTCAGCCTCCCGTGGACGGCCACACACGAAGGTTTTCACGCTCAATCAAGGGTACCTAGAGGAGTGCTGGATCGCCACGCTGCTCCTCCCCAAGTTTCAGCTCAATCCGTGCAGCGTAGCTCGGGAATTTCGAGTTTTCCTCTCGGACGGGGAAAACCTAACCGCGGGTTAGATTCTTGGAAATTGACGCTCAATTCTCGGTTATAGCTGTTCATGTTGTGCACACAGAAGCTAGAGTGGATAGGGAACATTTTTCCTTCACAGACCTAGCTTAAAACCGGGTAGAGACACCCCATTTTGAGGTTTCCGATCGGCGGCCATGGCGGGGACGCTCCGGTGCACGATGAAACCCTACTTTCCGCCTTTTCCGACGGAATTTGCTTGCCTGTCGATCTTCCTCAAGGTCTACTTATGCTTTAGAGCAAATTCTCCGAACCTTTGGCGGGCTAGGGTGATCGGACCACGGCGCCGAAGCTTCACCGAAGCCGCCGCCTGCCGTCGACCTAGTTCCGAGCCTCGATAGCTTGTGCCGACCCTAAAGATGACTTTCCCGTCCCCGAAAATCCCGGGCGGAGAGTATCGGGCCGTGAGGTGGCCAGGAAGTCGAGTCCAGCGAGGTCGCGGCCGGCGAGGGGGGCGAAGCGCGCGGGAAAAAGGGGTCGGGAGGAAGAAGACGCCTCCGGTCCCACCGGTCAGTGGCTGTTAGTTGAACTCGGGATCTGCTGTGGCTATTTGAATTTCTGTGGCTACAGCCGAAATACCTGTGAACCCCGGTGTGGTTGCACAGAGGAGCTGACACGTCACCCCGGGCCCGCTGTCAGAATTTAAATGTTTCCCGGGTTATTTGAATTCCTCAAAATTAGTTCAAACCTTAGAACCTCATAACGTTTGCTAGGGAACTCTAAATTTAGTGATTAAAATTGGGTTGGATTCAGATTGAACAACTGCATCCAAATATGCAACCCAATTTGTACGAAAATCATTATTAAATTCTGAAAAATTCTTTAAAACTTTTGAGCAAAAGAATTTTAGAGGGAGTATGATTCATCCAAAAATCCTCAAAATTTTCCAGAATATTATTTAGGATGTTAGTTAACGTCTGTAAAATTTTTAGCTCTTTTAGGGTTGATTTAGTTAGGATAATTTTGATTTCAAATTTCTGTGTTCAAATGAATACAGAAACAATTCCAGATAATTTCCAAAATTTGGAAATTCAGTTCTGGGAAATTCCTAGCTCCACAAATCCTAGGAAAAATTCATGCATGCTCCCTGAGCTATGTTTGAGATTGTAGTTCACTTGAATTTGCATGAAAATGAAAATTTATTCAGAATTGATTCCTGTTGCCTAAATGCTTAGGGAATTGTTCAGAGTGATCTACTCATTGAAAAATTCTAAATTTTGGTCCAGATTACTTTATTGTGACAAGGAACTCACAAGAAAATTTCCAGCTCCATTGGAGCTCTGGATCATCACTGTCTTGTTTAACCTCTTAGATGAGTAATTAATAGACAAGTGATGAAATGCACTTATCACTTGATCATGTTGCTTAACCCAAACCCAAACCCTTAGCACCAGTGTCATTTTAAATTCTTAAACAGAGTTCCAGTTTTAAACTTATCATTAGAAATCTATAGCAAAAGCTTTACAATTAAATACATATGCATGTTCACAACGTGTAGTTATTAAACGTGGAAAAGTGGAGGAGAAGTGAAGCTTGGATCAAGGAGCAAGAAGGGCAGTGATTAAGCTTCAAGTCATCAGCAACTACCTTCATAATTATCTGACTTTAGTCACCTGCAAAACCAAGGCAAGCTCCGGTTTCCATTTAATTTGTTTTATAAAGTTTTTACTTTGTTCACAATTATGGTTTAGAGTTTGTATGTGCATTAGGTCAGGAATGTTTTATACTCCAAATGCATGACCAAAGAAACCCTCGAGTCAAGGGTAGAAGACGTTCATCCACTGTAGAATAATACGGTGCTAAATAGCTTAGGACATCCGGTAGAAGTCGAGTAGTTGGAATCTACTCGCGATCTATTGTTCAGGATCACATGGTATAGTGGAAAGAGGCAAAGTAAAGTTTATATTTCCAAATACGAGACTGGGCTGGAGGGTTAGGCAGCGACAAGACGAGGTCTTGGTCGAGTAGCTCTGCCTGTGTCGGTTAAGGAACGAAGCGTGTGCAGCCCCGCTGAGCAAGTATTGAGTTGTGTACCGGATGCTTACTGCTATATGGGACCCAGGAAACCGATGTACCAGGTTAACTGGATTGTAGAGGCATACCACATCGTCTCGTTAGACCTATGAGCTCGAGACGGCGCAACCGGTTCTACAGTCGGGTGTCCTGCAAAAGGTTGCCACATACAACGTAATGAAGGACGCCAGATTTGGGTCTTCAGAGGCGGACGTATGTGTTAAGTTATCCGGGCAGTGTTTGATTCGAATCACCGTCCCTCGCAGTTATGAGTACCGCTTGCTCACTGTGTTTTGACGTAGTAAGCAAGTTATGTGAGAACAGTTTGCATGTTTTTGCTGCTATGACTATTGGAATTGCATGAAAACCATGTTTGAAGTAGAGATAGAGCAAACTAAATTTAATTTCCACCTTGAGACAAGTAACATTGGAATGAAGCATTTCTTGTTTGATTGTGGAGTTCCAATGTTGCTGGGCGTGAGGGCACTACTATGATGGATAAAATATGAAAGTTAAGGACGAACTCATAGTCGAGTCTTTTTGCAAATTACATGTTTGAGTCTTAAGATACTTTCATGTAGAGTTGCATGCTTAGGAGAGATGGCTAAGTTTTGCTGAGCCTTTGTGCTCACTCTTGCTATATGAGTGGTTTTGCAGGTTAACATAGACGCTTATGAAGAAGGTTGTCCGGTGAGACTCGGAGACTTCCGAGTCATGTAGAACCCAGCCGCTGCAATGTCTTCGTGTTGCTAGCGAGAGGAGTCCGCGGGCTGGACCTCTTCTCGAGTGCTCATTAGCTATTCGACGTGAGCTGTTTATAGACTTCTGCTGTAGCTATTTGATGTAAATTACTTACAAAGAACATTTGTAAGCTTCCGCTTTTGATTTATGTAATACAGTTTACCTTATATGTGTGCTGTTGGGTGCCGCATAACACGGCACCACCCAATGCGATTCCAGGGCGAGCGGCACGGCCCGTGACACGGGTCGAGGTCCCTCACACTGCTCTGCGGAGCACTGTGTTTCCTCTGCTCAGCAGCGAACTCTCGCTGAGCAACCTCTTGAAGAATTGTGGCATTGATGAGGTCGTTGAAGGTGCCGTGATTGCATTGCGCGAGGTGAGTCTTCATCTTGGGATTCAGACCCCTATAGAACTGCTCGCGCTTTCTCTCCTCGGTGGAGATGTAGTCCAACGTGTACTGCGCCAAATGGTTAAAGACGCGGGAGTAGTCATGGGCACTCCTCCCGCCTTGTTTCAGCTCCAAGAATTCTTGGAACTTTCTCTTCATCATACCGGGAGGTATGTGATAGGCGCGGAACGCCTCCCGGAACTCTTGCCATTCCACAGCGTGGCCAGCAGGTAGTGAGGCATGATAATTTGCGCACCATGCACCGGCGACACCATGAAGCTGCTGCGCCACGAGGAGAGTCTTCTGCCGCTCCGTGCATTGGAGCAGCCCGAACTTGGACTCAATATTCTGCAGCCAGTTGTCGGCCTCCACTGGTTCCGCCGCTTCAGTGAACAGCGGAGGATGCATACTCATGAAATCTGAGTACGTATTGAGATGGGGCTCACAAGGCCCCCTTTCTTGACGCGTCCTTGCCTGGGACGTATTCTGGACAATCGTGCGGAGCAGGCCGGTCTGCTCCTCACGAGAGCCAACCAGCGCCGATATCACATCCACTAGCGTAAGCGGAGGTGGAGGCGGTGGTTGTTGCTGCGGGGTGTTGTCGTAGGCAGGTGGCTGGGAGTCTTCACCAACTTGTTTACTTGAGCCCCGGACCTCGTGCATGGCCTGGGTACGAACCACCCCTCAACCATGACGACAATCAAATCAGTCACACAGCATACTCCATGCAGTCCATAAATTGGCGGTAAAGCATAATGACGGTAAAATTGTGATACATCTCGTACGTGGATAATGTAATAACTTTGCACAAGATACACCATTATCAGATCAAATTCATAATAGTGAAATCCAAATTGATGGACTTCCTCTTTGGAAGTTCATCTCAACTAGATTTGGTCACTACGAGACGGTAATATTGCTTTGTCATAACATATACTACCCTTTTATCTCCAATACGATACAAACATGGCCTCTAGGAAAAAGAACTTGAGAAGCTAATATACTCAAATCTTTCACTAGTTTAAGATAATAACTCACGAGTATGTCCTACTCCATTTGGTCTAATAAAACCCCAATAGGTACAACAATTCCCTCACATGAGTTCAACTGTTCATCCCTCTGCCCAGAATGAACAGCTTCTGCTTATCCCAGATTTTGATCTGGTACTTGGCATTTTTATAACTCAAGTTGAATACCAAGGTTGAAGTTAACTTCAGTATATTTCCAACGAGTATTTATTTGCCTCCATATCAGGCTTGGGTAAAAAGTTATGATAGTTCAAAGTTGACAGAATTCCTGGAAGAATTTCAACAGCACCTCCTTCGAAAGTTGCTGTTTTCAACTCAGATTTCCATTGAATTCGGTACTGCAGCTGTACAAACTTTGAATTACAAAGATGTAAAACATCTCATAAATTTTCTAAAAATGTATCCTATGACTATTTTTATTTTTGTACAAGAAGTTATGATTGAAAAACAGAACAGTCCAGAGAGAGTTTTGAGTCTATCCTGGTTCTGAACAGTTTACACTCATCTGGAATTTCACCCAGTTTGATGTGTGATTCTGTTCTGGAAGTCTACAACAAAGTTGTATAGAACTTAAACCCTTTTCCAGAACTATATCCCACACCCCCATTGGGGAAATAACTTGTGAGTTATGCTCTGTCAAAGTCTAGCAAAGTTCCTGCCAGAAACAGAGTCCTAAGAACTAAGTTTGGTTACATTAGTTCCTTTTAAAAGTTGTTTTAATGCAATAATGATTCTTATATGTCGGTACCACGTTCCTCACAAAATGGAAAATCCTAACCTTATTATACCGGCATATACGACTCAACCGTGGCACTAAAACGGTCTCTCGCAAACGTGTGCTACACGAGATACGTACGTGGTTAGCACCTGCAGAAGAACAATCAATTACTACTCACTCAGATGGTTTTTCGTTTCAGGCAGGTCCATATTTGAAAGTAAATACATAAGCCCGTATCATTGTCATACAGCCGTCCTTGAGTGAAGCCACGTCTCAAGGTACATGGCCATGTTATTCACCACCCGACAGAGGGCTCCACACCTTTGCAATTAAGCACACTGGTGGACCAGTGTTTTCGTATACCCCATAGAAGATAAAAAGTCCTAGAGCACATACTTCATATTACAAACCACACGATAGGGTCTCCTCCTCTTGCCCCTAGGTTTGTGCCCTGGAGGCTAGTGCCGTTCATATGTCTCTAAGACATGAAGAATCTTAGAAAACATATTCACTTTCCGTCCGCTGCCGAACGGAACATCTCATGTTACATTCCTCGCATGAGGGAGCTAACCAAAATTAACCGCTTTCGGTGGCGTACCTTACCGCTTTCCTGAGCATAGGTGCGTCGTTACATAATTCAAACACAGAATTATAACAAGTAAGTTAGTCATGCCATTTTAAGTAACTATACTACTATAGTCCTTATTTGGGCATACTATCTATTCCTCACCGTAATCCTAAGTTTTCCCGTAATACCGTCCTTATTTAGTGTGATATCCCCTAAGCAGCTCTGATGCCAGAATGTGACGGACCAAAATCCGTATATTCTAGGATCACAGAGGGTGATGCCGCGCGATGCGACACCTGACAGCACACACGATAAGGAAACATAGTATTACATTCAAACTTACTGAATTTGTAGAAAAGTAGTACAAACCTTCATTTTACATCTACTTTACAGAGTTTACTGCAGCGGAAATTAATTATACAACTCACGCCTACACCTAACTAGCAAAAGTTGGTTGCCCAGCCCTATGGACAACCCACAGTAGCTACAACCAGCTTCACTGCAGCATGGACGGCTCCCACACAGCCGTAGTCCCCAGCAGAGGATAGCCCTCGCAGGTGGACCCGTACTTCGAGTCCATGGGGTACTCCTCACCTGCAAACACTCATAGCAGGAACCGTGAGCACGATGGCTCAACAAGTCTTAACCGACTCTCCTACACAACAAACTCTACATGCAAGTCATAGCAAAAGTAGGATGGTAGTTTGTAGCAATGGACACACCTATAAGTTCATCCTTAATTCATATTTTAGCCACAAGTTAACGGTTCACAAATCTGAAACTTAGTGAGCAATATTTGGTGGCACACATGTAGCAATACCAGTTATTCATAACAGCAGTAATGCATCACAATCATTCCATAGATTTACTACGTCAGGACACAGTGAACAAGTGGTACTCATAACCGTGAGAGACGGTGAATTGACTCGATATACACCTGCAGGGATACCCAAATAGCACGCCACGTACGCCCATCCTAGGAGCCGCAACGGCACACTCAACCGACGTCGTACAGGACAACCTTTCACCAAACAGCCCAAACGTCGAACCGGCGCACCCAAACAAGCAGGAGGTTCCCTACATGGAGCACCTCTCTATGCCCGTTAGCGGATTTCCACCTTGCTGCCCTCATCCTACACCTATAAATCGGTGTGTTATGCCTCGACGCCTGGGGGTATAGGTTACATCAGTTTATCGGATCCCATATATCCAATACGCCTTCAGTACATTCAAACTAGTTCAGCAAGGCCGCACACAGATCGGTCCTCAATCGACATGGGCAGGTCCACGCGCACAAGACTTCCTCTTTCTGCGTCCTACGCCCCTGCCTAGTATCATTTTTTCTTAGTAGTGTTATCTCACTCTCGAACCAATTCTGTATGTGGCAAATCCTATACTCGACCGAAGTCTATAGACATTAAGCAAAGCATGTTCTACTCGGGGACTTAGACCCTACCCTCACTCAATTTGGAATAATCTGGTTATGCAATTAGAGTTTCATCCATCCTAAACTTAATGCACATACATACCTCAAGCTAAGTGAATATAAAGAAAAACTTGAAAAAATTTGTTAAATGCGAACTGGGGCTTGCCTTGTTGCTGCTGGTCAGTGGTTAGAGTCTCCTCCGAAGGTATGAAATCCAAGATCTCCGGGGTTTTCTCGCTTTCAGTGACTACACGTAGTCAAATTAACGATATGGGTCAATTTAATGCAAATATGTTGAATTGACAATTATAAAGACCCTAACTCTAGATAGACATCCCTTCGGCTCTGAAATTTTTACTGGGTCTTGGTGAGAACCTAACCAGAGACTTGGCCAAATTTCATTTGAAACAAAGCTCAGTTGAGGCCTGCACAAATAAATGCGTAAATGGCCATTATTATAGCTTCCAAGGAATTCCAGTGATTTTCATGGATCAAACTGTTACTCTCTGGAAACTAGAGTTTAAGATGGTTCTAAGGGAGTTGGTTTCATGTAATTTGGAGAATTCTAGAGAAAGTTATGCCCTAATCAAGTTTGAGAAAATTCTGAAAAATGTTTCTGTAAATTTTCTATTTTTTCAGGGCAGTTCAATTGATCACACAATTAAGTGAACTTAACAAACTCGGATGGATCTAAAATTTGGCATGAGACTCAAAGATACTAAAATGAACATCCTGGCCAAACTTGAGAATTTTCCATAAAGTGGATCTCCTGTTAAATTTCTCAACAGTTTAAATTTTGGGGAATTAATTCTGCAAAAATGATGAGTTTCATGGACTGAATATTGTTTTTCTGGAAAGTAGTCGAAGAGCTGAATCCAATAAAATTTTGTTCACTAAATTTGGACAATTCTACACAAAGTTATGGATTTCTAAAATTTGAGCCGAATTCGGATTTATTTTCCCACGAAAAATCTTTACGGCGCCTAATCAAACAATGACAGCAGGCCCCGCACGTTTCGTTTAAACTAACCCACCGCTGCGCGCTCCGCTCTGTGACTGACACGTGGGACCCAGGTTGTCTTCAACCTCATGACGTCGCCGCCCCGAGCTGCCAGAGCTCCGACGAGGTCGGCGTAACCGGCGATCTAGCTCGCCGGCAACGGTGAAACTCGCCGCCCCTACCTAGTTTTGGGCGCTGAACATGATGGAAAGCTCGCTGCCGATGGCTAACCACCGTATCTCGTCGGCTATGTGCGCTATGCCACTGCACCTCATCAGCACCGTGTTCCCGTCACTCTGGCCACCCTCTTCGTGCGCTAATCGCGTCACCACGTTCAGGGCAGCCTTGGGAAGCTCAGAATGGCATCGGTTTGGACCTGAAAGGCTGGCAAACCGGATCTCACCGGTGACCCCTTCTTCCGCCGAACTACTCCTCGGTGAACCTTGGGTTCGGTGGGTTCTTCTTGCCGGTTTTCGATCAAGGAGGGGCGCAAGGATCTCTAGAACGTGTACGGTGTGCAGCTTGAGTGGTGGTTGCCTCTGTGCAATGAATTTCGCTGTTGACCGATCGCTAACCCTAATACACACCATGGAAAGAATGGAGTAATACTCGCTCTACACCACATGAAATGGAAAACGATTTTCTCCTACAGCTCCGGTATGACCAGGCACACCTTTTCTTCACAGATGGCGGTGCGTGAAGCAGCCGGGATCAGCCGGTCGCCGGGGAGCAGAGGAAGCGGTGAAGAGTTGGCGAGCGGAAAACGAAGAACAGCTCATAGGAGGCTCTGTTCAGCTCGGAAACGGTAAGAGCGGAGGAAGCAGCTCGGTGTGCTGTCTTTTTAGCCGATGTTTTCACCGTGAGGTCGGTCGAGATGGAATTCCTCGTGGCGCAGCCATGCTCACCGGCGAACCCGAGCTCAAATGAGTCGGTTCAGTGAGGCTTGAGTCTCTGCCAAGTGGGCCCCCTCCCCCTCTAATTCTCTTAAATTTTTGCTCACTGATATTTTCTCATCTACTCAAAATTAAATGGTAAACTTCATCACCAAGTCATGAGCTGAATTTGGATTCCTCAAATTTGAGCTGGTTAAGCTAAATTTGATTCACACTTGAATTTGAATTTCAAACTCAGTTTTGAATTTGTTCAAATATAGCTTCCGACAAGATCAACTCCAATCGAGATGAAAATTGGTGGAGTAACTCAAAATGTGCTGAGTATGAATATGAATCCACCTTTTAAATTCAGATGATGAAAGTAGCTTTAGTTTGAATTTGCATTCAAATTAGCCCTTTTTACAATTGTATCCAAAAATGCCTCAAAAAGGTTTGGATTGGCATGAAACTTGGCATGAGCATTCCTAAGAATGTTTAGGGCCTAATTGTGAGCTCAGCCCCTCATGTTTACCTGTGGTAAATCTCACTTTTGGATTTGTAAGATTTTCCTTTAATCATCCTATTGATGGTGGTTACATGCTCTCCACATATGTTCATGAGATCTCCACTAAATGAGATGTGGTGTCTGTGATGAACATTTTAGCAAGTGAAATCTTGGGCCTTTACACCCAACCCGTGCTCCCCGAGCCTCTTGGGAAGGATGTTTCCTTTGGAAATCATTGGCTTCTCGGTGTGCCAATGACTCCCAAACTGAGTGCTCCCAAGAATTGGTTGGAGCTGATCAAGAACTTGTTGCCATTGCAATCTCTCAATCTATGGAAGACACTCTTCCCTAGCTTCCTCCTGAGGTACTTGGTGATCAAATACTCCGAGGTCGGCTTGAATTGGGTTGTCTTCCTTGGTTCATTGAGCTTCCATATGCTGACTTCAGGGTTCTGAGGCTTGATCATCTTCTTTCGTAGATCATCAGACACGATCACATTCTTTCCTTTGGTTGTGGATGCCTGATCGGTCCTCACAAGGATCTTCTTCCCTTCGAGGTTCACCATGTTGACAGGGAAGGGATCCGTGTCAAGCTTCATCCGGTGGCTATCACCGAGTGTCAACTGGCCACCGTTGAGAGCCGATTGTACCTGTCGACGAAAGAAGATGCACTCGTTATTGGAATGGGAGTAAGAGTCGTGCCACTTACAATAGCATTTGTTGGCTAGCTTCTCAGGTGGTTGGATAACATGGCCGTTCTTGTGCTTGATCACCCGGTTTTCCAAGAGCACGTCGAAGAGCTTGTCACACTTTGTTACATCGAAGGTGAACTTCATCTCCTCCTTCCCGGGGTTGGGCTTCAAGAATGTGCAAGCCAGGGGCTTGTTATTGTTGTTTTCAACCCACTCAGCCACACAAACCTCCATATCATCGTCGCAGGCTGTGTCTTCCCTTAGCTAACATGTTGCTTCTCTCGGTCCCTGTGGTTGATCTCCTTGAACCGGCCTTGTGCCATGGCTTCTCTGACTCGGTTCTCTAGCCTGGTTGACATCTTCAAACTCGACGCCATCCATCTTCTCTCTAAAATCCCACATGTTCTCTGTTGTGGTAAACTGAACTTGTGCTACTCAGATCATTACCACGAGTGATCAATCATGATCTTTAATCAAATCAAATTGTTCACTATTATGCAAATGTGATTATCACAAAAAGGAGAATGCAAACTGTTGGTTCAAATTTCTCATTTGCAGCAGCCAATTTAAAATTTTGATTCCATATTTGAATTACTCAGGTCCAAATTAGTGGGAATACAAAATTTAATAATTTTTGGAGATGCTTTACAAAGTATTTCAAAGAGGATATTGAATTGCATTGGAATTCAAATTCAAATTTGAATTTGGATGAAACTTTGTCGAATGTCGAAATGAATTCCCGAATTGAACTCTACAAATTTGATTTGGATTGCCTGCCAACTTTGAGAGCTTTTTGGAGGATGAGAAGTGTGGGACCCACCGGTCAGCTACACACTAAAAATCTTCAGTTCAGTCGGTTCTCTGTTCTCTCTCGAAAGCCACCGCGATGAACACCGTGTCCTCAGAGCGCCACCAAGGGGCAGCACTGCTGCCACCTCCCAGCTGCTCAAGCAGCACTGGAGAGCAGCTTCACCGCCTCCTATATGTCCATCCCTTCGATCGGCGGTTGCACAACCCTAACACCCCTTTTGCATATTCCCCGCGGCGGCCAAGAACTCCACGAAGAACTCGGCTCCCGTGTGCATCCCGATCCTAAGCGTGTCAAGCCCAAACAAACCCACCCAGAGTTGCTCCTCCCCAAACCACAGCCCTAGCCATGGATCATCGAGCTCCAATTCAGAGTTTTTCTCCTGGCCCGTGCAAACCGACCTGTCGATGTGAAATTGGGAACTTCGTTCTCAATTCTTGTTTCTAATCCAACAAATTGCATACACTCGATCTCCACTAGCTAGTGATCCCTCCCCCCTCGGAACCCTACCTTAAAACCGGATGTAGGTGACCAATTTTAAGCTTTTCCTAACACAAACATGACGGAGACCACCGGTCGCACGGTGACAACTTGTTTTGCAACCTCCCCGAGCTCTTTGGCCAAAAATCCATGCTGAGCTTCTCCACGCTCCACGATGCTGTAGGGCCGAAAATCCCCAATTTTAGGGGTCTAGGGAAGACGGCCGACATCGCCGGAGTGGAGGATTAGCCGCCGCCCAACGCGCGATGTGTTGGAGCCGTCGCTGACCTCCGGTGAGGGCATGGGGGTCTTCCTCACCTTGGTTTAGGGGCTAGCAGCGACTTCTAGGGCGGGAGGTGACCAGGAAGCAAAGAACCGAGGTAGCGCCACCGCTGCCAGTGAGGGGGGGCGCAGGGAAAAAGGTCGGGAGGAAGAAGAAGAGGGGGCTGGGCCCACCCGTCGCTGAGAGGGGAAATTTCCCCAGGATTGTCTCGGCTGCGGATAAGGTGTGAATACACGGGTTAAAACCCTGTGGCCCCATGTGTTTCGCACCTGAGTGGTTGATTTTAAAACCCGTGAGCCTAGTTATTGTGCAATTGATTTCCAATAGAAAGAAAATTCCAGTTTCAGTTCCAACTTTAGAAATTCATAACTTCTGCAAGGAAACTCCAATTTTAGTGATTCAAATTGGGTTAGATTAAGGTTGGAAAGGTCTATCCAATTTTGCAATACAATTGGTATGAAACTAAATAATATATTTTGTATAATTCTTTGGAGTTTTTGGTAAAAGAATTATTCAGTGAGTTTGGTTCATCCAAAAATCCCCAAAATTTACCAGAATACTCTTTAGGATATTATTGAACTCCTGTCAAAGGTTCAGCTCATTTGGAGTTGAGTTGTGTAGGAAAATTCAGAGTACAAACTGCTAGACTCAAAAATGTCCAGAGACATTTTCAGAAAAAGTCTAATCTTTATAAAATCAATTCTTGGCAATCCATAGCTCTAAAAATCCTAGGAAAATTCATGCAGACACTGAGATATGCTTGAAATTTTAGTTCAATTTATTTTGCATGGAAATGTAAATTACTTCAGAATTAATTCTTATAAGCATAAGTGCTTAGTGAGTTAATCTGGGAGAACTAATCACTGAACAAGCCTGAATTTTGGTCCAAAATTATTTCTTGTGACAAGAAACTCACATGAAAATTTTCAGCTCAATTGGAGCTCTGGATCATTTCTTTTTCTGTATACCTCTCTTAGGTGAATAAAAACAATTAAGAAACACTTAAGACCTCTATCCCACTTTGCTAAATCCATCTTCTTCAACTAGGATCATCTCAAATCCAGCTTCTAAATTGAGTTCCTGTTTTCACACTTGTATCTATGCCTGGATAACAAAGTAATTATAATTAAGTACATATGCATTTACATAACGTGTAGTGTTGACGTGGAGCTTCGTTGAGCCACTGAAGCTTGGATCAAGAATCAAGAAGATCAAGTGATTAAGCGTCAAGTGACAAGCAAGCTAACTGATATATATAATGTTAGTCACCTGCAAAACAAAGCAAGCCCCGGTTTGCATTTAATAGCTATTAAGTTTTTGCTTTGTATACACTATGTTGGTTAGGATTGATATGTGCATTATGTCTAGATGATTGGATACACCACATGCATTACTAGAGAATCCTATGGAGTAATTGGGTAGTGGTCATTTCCTCGCGTAGAAACTCTATGCTTAAATAGGATTTTGGTAGAAGTCGAGTGGTTGGACTCTACTCGCATGAATAGGAAATTTGGGCACACGGGATTGGTTTGAGAAATGGTTTAGTAATCTAAAGATGAGACCGGGCAGGTTGTAGGGGCAGAAGGACATAGGGGCCGGGGTGCATTAGCCCTGCCCGTGTCGGTTGAGGACCGATCCGTGTGCGGCCCTGTTGGACAAGTTTGAGTTGTGTACCTGAAGCATGCTGGCTATATGGGACCAGTAAACCAATGTACCTTGGGAAGGTTGCGTTGATACTTTTTCAATTGCCTCAGGCGTTCGGCCGTAGCACAGTAGTGGGTAACTCGCTCATGACATCTTCACGACGGAGGGCGCACCATGAGGTGGGACTACTGTCCTAGACGATCGAATCGATTTGGCGTAGGTGGAACTTGGGAAAGGTTGCCACGTACGACGTCCATGGAGTGCACATAGGTGAATTCCAGCACGGGTGTATGTGTCGTGTAGTCCGGGCATCTTTTGATTCGAATCACCGCCGCTCGTGGATATTCGAGCATACTTGTTCTCATGGTCATGATGTAGTAATTACTTGCATTTGAGATAGGAACTAATCACTGCTGTTATGGAATTCATACTACCATTGTATTGTGATCTTGTATGGATTATACTAGTGCAAACAAAATTCAGTTTCCACCTTGAGGAACTAGCATCGAGAGGAAGTGTTTATTGTTTGATTGTGGACTCCGATGTTGAGGTGCCAAGGTTAATAACCTGCTGCTAATAAAATCTGAAATTAAGCATCAAAATTTAGGCGAGTCCATCATGCAACTTGCTATCCTCTGTTTATGTCATCACCTTCTTGTATAGTTCCATGTTTAGGAAATGGTTAAGTCTTTCTTAGCCTTTGTGCTCACAGTTGCTACACCAGTTGTTTTGCAGGTATTAACCACTACGTTTATGTTGATTGCTGTCCGATGAGACTCGAAACCCTCCGAGTGGTACACTCATAGAAAACCCTGCCACCGCTGGTTGTCTCCGTGTTGCTAGTGAGGAGCGTTCACGGGCTGGAGGGCTTCTCCTTTGCTTAGTATAGATCTGAGACGTGAGTTGTATTTAGTGTTCCTCTATAGTTTACTTTGATGTAAATTATTTGTAAATTGAATACTTTGTAAAGATTCTGCAATGATTTATGTAATATAGTTCCTTTACTATGTGTGCTGTTGGGTGCCGCATCGCACGGCACCACCCAATGCGATTCCCGGGAAGTGAGGACCTAGGGGTCCCCACATTCTCCTTGAGGTATGGTAGGAGTCCTGCAAACGCTAGATCAGCCAAATATTTTTCCCCTATGGTTAGGCCAATCTATTTGTTCCTAGTCTCCCTAAACCTTTTGATGTATTCGGTCGCGAGTTCATTGTGTTTTTGCCTTACTTCTGTTAGGTGGAACAATCTTAGTTCGATCTCACCAGAGAAAAAGTACTTGTGAGACTTTTGTTATAAACACAGCCATGTTAAGACGGGATTGAGAGTTAGCGAAGTAAACCAGCTAAAGGCTGTCCCGGTTAGAGACAAGGGGGACAATCTGATCCGGTATACATCCGTGATTCCTATGTCATTGCACTTGATCAGGAATTGGCCTACGTGTTCTTGAGTAGTTTTTGAATCCTCCCCACTAAACTTAGAGAAACCCGGCACCCTAAAGCCCCTATGATATGGGACATTGTCATAGTGATCGGGGTAGAGGTTTTGGTAGTTTCTAATGCTTGCCCTGGTTGCTACCACGAGCTCTGTAAGTGTCCTGGTCACTTGATCCCTAAGTTCATCATGTGGTGCATTGTTCTGTGGCATGGGAGGTTCAAGTAAGTTGCAAGGTGCAACCATTGGAGGTGGTGGAGGGAAGTACATGTCGGGTACTGGCCCGAGTGGTACACCACTCCCTGTGGGTGGGATAGAAGGTCCATATGCAACCGTTTGGTAGTATGGCTGCTGCATGTTCACGATTGGCTGCCTAGCTTGTGTGTACGTCAGTGGCATGCAAGGCGACAAAGTGCTGGCTACGTTCCCTGCTGCACTACTCGTGTTGATGTCTACACGTTTGCCCCCCACCTCATCTTGCACCTGTTGCATGGTAGATCGGATCTGCCGATGAAGGTTTCAATCTATAGTGTGTTCTACATCTGCTTTGAACGTGTTGAAAGAATTCTTAAGCCTATCCTCTAACGAAGAGGCCATCTGCTCTAGATCAGCGTTGTACTTGGTAGCAACCGATACATCTATATGTTGAACAAGCTCTTCGAGGGATATTGGTGTGTTTACCTTGCGTGCCATTGCCTCGCGCGTGTCAGCCTTCGGGACGATGCCTCCTCATGTTTTCTAGAAGCACGCAAGCTTGGTTTGCAGACATGCCATCTTCTCTTCCTGGATCTCTCGCTCCAACTCCTCTTGGATGCGTTCACGGTTCTCCGGTGAGAGATCTTCGAGCTGGACGTCGATGATGTTGCTCATGTCGATGGCTTTGCCGTAGGCCTTCCTCTTAGATGCATCTTCCATCATGTTCCCGGTTTTGATCGGTACAAGATTGTGCCGATCGTCGAGTATATATGTTTGTTTGATACAGCTGATGTCTCTCCACAGCGGAGTCGCAAATTCTGTTGGTGAACAGATCAAATGAGTCGCCTATTTCGTGATAAATCTCGGTGTTAGTCACCGAAACTTAAATGGGTACAAAGGTTCCTGAGGCAGGAACATGGCAAATCCCACTGGCATGGAGAGAACCGGATGCTTTACTCGGCAAAGCAACAAAGGCTACGAACTAAGCCTAAGGACTACGAAGAACAAGTAGAGGAACAAGTAAAAATGAAAGTAGTTGATCGAAATTGGATTATATTAATTGTCTCTGACTTATCGGCAGAAGGCTACCCTTATATAAACTCGGTACAAACTCGATGACTCTATCAAGCTAAGACTATCTTATCTCTAAGTTTAAACTAAGACTCTATCTTATCTCTAAGGCACGGATGACATTGTGCAGACTCTATCTAACACCTTGACATGATGAAAACACATGTTTCCACATGGTTGGAATTCACTTGAGAGCCTCCAGGTCTTGCTCCGGCCTTGATGAAAACTTGTTGTTCCTGAGCTGGATTCTTCCCTGTAAAACACACGACCACTTTTTACTCC
Source organism: Neostapfia colusana (assembly GCA_030760725.1). Lineage (NCBI taxonomy): Eukaryota > Viridiplantae > Streptophyta > Magnoliopsida > Poales > Poaceae > Neostapfia > Neostapfia colusana. The sequence continues at coordinate 77,020,516 of JASWHV010000010.1, read as the reverse complement.
CAACAGAGAGTATCAACACCAAGATAGAAGGATTATCCTCAGCCTTCAAGAACCAATTGAGCTTCAACAAGATGTTAGAAACTGAACTTGCTCAACTGGCAGCTGCAGTTCCACCATTGGATAATGGGAAGATTTTGGGGCAATCCAAAGCTTCACCTAGAAAAAGTCAATGCGGTGACCACGAGAGAAGGAAAAACCACTCGTGACCCACCGTACCCTCAGCAAGAGAAGGAAGAAGCTATACAAGACAAGGAAGAGGTACCTTCTAGCAAAGGAGAAAAGCTAAGTGAGGGAATGGCAAGGCAATTTGAGAGAATGGCAAGGCAATTTGAAGACAAAACTTTCATGCCATTCCCTCACCGTAGCAGAAAGGCAACAATGGATGAGCAATTTAACTGCCTCATTGAAGTAATACAGAAGATTCACATCAATGTGCCCTTGTTAGATGCGATGCAAGTACCCAATTATGCTCGCTATATCATGGACATATTGAACAACAAGCTACTATTGTGCACCACAAAGATTGTGAATTTGATGGCAGACTGCAGTGCCGCCATACTCAATAGCCTTTCCAGAAAAGAAGAAAGATCCAGGGTGTCCCACAATTTCATGTTCAATTGGGACTCAACACTTTGACAGAGCTTTTTGTGACCTTGAAGCAAGTGTAAGTGTCATGCCAAAGGTGGTTTTTGACAAGCTCAACTTCATGGCCTTATCACCAACATCGATGCAGCTCTAGCTGGCTGATTCTTTAGTTCGCTATCCCGTGGGGATTGCTGAATACGTCCTGGTGAAACTCCAGAACTACTTCATCCCCATGGATTTCGTGATGCTTGACATGGAGGTCGAGAAGGAAATGTCGATCATTCTCGGGCAACTGTTCCTTAGCACCGCGGATGCTGGAATCGATGTGGGAGCCAGCGAAATCTGCTTCCATATCAAAGGCAAGGAAGAAAAGTTTGACTTTCGGCAAGGAAGAAACAATGCTCCATGATCAAGTTCAACCGTGGCCCGAATGTTAAACACATCAAGGAAGTTGAAATGACACCCCCACCAGTGCACAGCCTCATTACTTTCATGAGAAAATTACTATGTGAAGGAGTAAAGATTTCTTGCACGTATTATCTTTAGAAATAGCGTAGTTCCACTTGTACATGAAAAGAATTTTTCATGCAGAGAATATATACAGAATTGAGGAGGATTTAGGGGAGCAATCCTAAATTATACACTTCCATCCAATCAGAGGATGACATGTGGCAGTCCATAGATCCAATGTCCTATTTACAGGAGTATCTGAGGGAATCCAATGTCGTATCACTCGGTAAACACCTGAGGGTCCACCAGGCAGCCACCCGTAGGAAACGCACCGAGTTCGGCCGACCTTGTCCTGCCCCCAAACATGGTCATCTTTCACGTGTTGACTTCCTGTGGCCCCCCTAAAGGTGGTTCTAACTGCTTCGCGTGAATATCCTGGCGGGAACCGACCTCAACTCGTGTATAAATAGGACCCCATACCCCTCACTTCAAAACACACCGCTTGAGTAATCACTCTCTTCTCTACACACTCTATCCAAGTCCTTAGTGGAGTATAGGTTGTAGGAAGGAGCCTTTAGTTCCCAAGTCAAATTTGGGAAAGGTATGACTCTTGTATCTTTCTTTTATTTATTACTTTATTCTTAATTATAATATTAGTCTTCTTTTATTCATATGCTTGGATGAAGCATTTTTTGTTTGAATGTGGAATCCATGCATGTGGTAGGTTTAGTTGTTATTATGATAGTATAGTAACTATGTTATTATATTATCATAAACACCATAGGTATTACATGAATGTGTTAGTATGAAAAATATAGTGATTGGTCCCAGCATTGGTTCAACGATGTTTATATTAGTCATTGCCTTAGGATGGTAATTGTACTACAGCTCCTAAGGTATTTATTTAGCATGCAAGCTTGGTGCTTGGATAGATAAGTAGTGTTGATGTCTCGTAGACCCACAGATTGTAGGGGTAGGCAGCAGCTGGTGACAGCCATGTCCGTCTTTGATAATCCCTTGTGTTTGGCTATGCCACAAAATCATAGCGAGAGTCGCTCTTGTATTACTAGGGGTAAGCCCGTGGCCATTATGTTGAATAAGTAAGCCCTAGTATTCACTACTAGCAATACCCATGTGTATACTATTAGGTTATTCATATGTATACTAGAAGCACATTAGGAACAACCCTTTACCTTAGCTTAACTCTGACAGGGACTATCTTACCTTTAGAGTAGATTGCTTCAGTGTGTGTCAAACTACCCCTTGATATCTCTTTATCCATCCTACTTAGCTTCCTACTAGAACACCCTATCCTATCCATCATCTTGCCACACTTCACCTTCCTTTGGGAAAATACGACACCCTAGTGAATACTCTTGGGTGAAATGCTACAGCGGTATTTTCATTGCGCTTGTGGAACTCATCTTGCCTTGGACCTTGGTCAGTCTAGTGTAAACTGTAAAATCCCCAAAAATGCTAGAAGTAATTCAGCAAATTCCCACCTAGGAAAAATGAGGGGAATTAAAATTTTGAATTATGACGGTGTGAGTTTAAAGTGCTGAGTCAAATTTGCAAAAACTTCCAAACATGGGGAGCTAAACAAAAATTTTAGTTCTCCATAATTCAAATTAAGCCTACCAAATTTCAGCTCATTTGAGAGGGGGTTTATTATTTGTTTGGAATTAAGAGGGGAAGCACTCAAATCTGAATTCAAATTTCAGTCCCAAATTCAAACGTATCCAAAATGGCAAATTGGGTTCACAAATGTGTTATTTACATTTGAAATAGTATCCATGCCAATATTCAGATTATTTGGGATCAGTTTGCTAGGGTTTTGAATCAATAAAAGGGGAGGAATTCAAATGTTGATTCAAATTCAAAAACCCAATTGCAATTCAAACTTTCCAACTGAAATAGAATTCAGTGGAATTCAAATTCAAACCCATTACTTTGTGAGGAAGCAAAGCTTTTAATTTGGAGGAAGTTAGAAAAATATCAGTAGCTTTATTAGGTGTGGTGGGGTCTACATGTCAGCCACACACCTCTACACAGTCGGTGCTCTGTTTTTCACCGCTGACACCGAGCTGCTGCGCACGAGAGGTTCCTGTCACACCCGGTTTTTCCGAAGAAACAACCAAGTGAATATCACATGTATGCCAGGATCATTTTCTCATACATGTGATGACAAATAGTGAAGCATCATTTATTACAAGCCAGGTGTCGAATATAAATAAGTCTTACATCGCAAATGTCTCAATGGACACTAATGCTTCATCACAAGTAAATAAACTAGCAGCGGAATATTATTCTTTAGGGCTCCATCACAGGCGTTGCCCGGGGGTCTTCATGAACCTAAAATCCTTCCTCGGGTCCAAAGTCTTGGTCATTATACACCACCACATTATCTTGACCTGAGCAGCAATATAAACCAACAAATATGCAAGGTTGAGTACCAATGGTACTCAGCAAGTGTGGGAAAATTATATCATGCATGGCTAGAACAAGGAGAGGTTGAACTCATGGTTAAAGCACTACGCAATTAATACCTATCACCTTAGCTTATTAAGCACCTACATTACTACACAGGTGAAATGGTCCCAATCTCCCATCCCATCATCATAATCCAATAACCATAACATCATTTCCAATGTTAAGCTCCCCGCTTAACTTCCACAATTTCCAAAAACCTTCACTCCTCTAATCATGAATAAGTCCAGGCCGCTCTTAACCGTGAGCACGGCTGTCAAGACAGTTTTGACTCTGCAGAGTTTGTACCACTGTACCCACAAGTAGTGATTTCATCCCCCGTTGCCGGGTGGACTAAAAGAACCTCCATTATGCCAGTGGCTACGATCCACATTCACATTTCCCAGGTGTGCGGCCAAGAGATCACTACGAAGCCTTTACAAAGGGATTCCCGACGAGCGTGGGCCCACTGAGGTTTCACCCCTAACAGCATACAAGAGGCTCCAACCCCGCTGCAGTGGCCCCCTCTTGAGCCTTGTGGTTCATATGGTAGTCCAGCTGACACCTACTCCCCGCACCATCCAACACACCCATACTACGCCGGGGATACACCTAATTAATTGGCCAAGCTGCCCCATCTCAGCATGTGGTTGGCACTGTAAAGCCGGGTTACATGCTCCATGAACCGGTCCTTAGGATCCAGGCAAGTACTAAACACAAGCCCAAGTCTCGTGCACCCAGCACACAACCAAAACATCCAACTTGCCTTGATCCCTACCTCTACATAACTCACAATGTCTCATTCAAGAGTATGGTAATATAAACTGATGATCTCATGTCCCAAATATCCCATTCTAAGCATGGCTAAGCATATGCATGTAAATAAATGACATGGTAAAATAAATCCCAACCCAAGCTACAAGGAAACAAGGTAATGCAAATCTAGGGAAACTTTCCTAGCATGGGTTTCATATTTCATTTGACAATGCAAATAATTCTATCTACATATCCTAGCATAGGATCAAAGTGGTCAAGGACACTTGCCTCCTTCTTGCTGCTCTTGAAATGGGTAGTCCTGGTCTTGGAAATGAATAACTTGTTCTTGAACAGGTTCTACTTCATACCATCACACATAGCAAAAGAAAAACAACAATCCATAAGACATAGTCCACACTTCTTACTTCATTCAAACCACACATTCATATTTATAAAAGTTCTTTACCATTATATGTGTTGTGGTTACTTTATGTGTGTTGAGTTGTGGCTTGCATGCACTTTTAACCATGTGTATATGATTCCTACTTTTGTGTCCACCTTTATACTTTCATACTATTTATATGGGTTTCCAATAAATTTCTTATATTCAACTACTTCACCTTTTTACTACCAAGTGTGTATGAAAAGTATTATTCTTCCCCATATGTGCTTTCATAATTTCTATCAACCCTAAACTGAATTCTTTGTATTTTAGAAACTCTATTTATCATTTACTAGTTGCTATATTTTCAGATTTATATTCCTATGCATAATTGTGTATTTTATTATTAAATTAGTAATACACATCACCTAAACAGATTAGGTTCTGGTCCTAAATAATTTAACATTATATTTTGACCTTGGCTTCTGATGTATACTATTTCATAATTATTTTCCCTATTTTTCTATGGCTATTCTTTACTTAAAAATGTGTCCCTATATTAATAAATGTGAATAATGGATGAAACAGATTTATTTCAGCCCAAAAATACATTTTTATCTCACTCCAAAGTTTTCTAAGTACTGAGAAAGTTTTTAATAAATTTTGACAATTATGTTTATCCCCCTTTTAATTTTTAACCACTAGTTACATATTCAATTTTCTAAATTAAATACTAAACAGGGTTAAAAAGTAAACTCACCCCATTACAGGGTCTATAATATTATTTTCATAATTTCCAGGGGTCTAGCTACACTTATCAGAGGTGTTTTTCCTAATTTTTATTAAGTCCAGGGGCTAAAACTGATTTTTAAATGAATATACATGATTTTCTGGAGTTCCAGGGGCTAGATCTGAAGTTTCCGGGGCTAGCTCTCAATTCCAGAGAACCCCAGGGGGTAGCACGTAAGAATTCCTGTCTTTATAACGCGGGGTTGACGTGGACCGTCCGATTTTAAACCGACGGCTGAGATTATAACATCAAACCGGTACGCGGGGATTTAAACCCTACCGTGCGATTTAAAATAAACGGCGCACAAGCGGCCACGTCGCTCTGATCGAGCGCGGGCGGCGCTGCCGGCGGCGCACGGCGGCGGGAAGCGGCGATCTCGCCGGAAAGTTTCGGATCTTCGAGAATTCTGCCTAGAACTGTGATCTTATGGCCTAGATCGGTAGAGGGGAGGTCAGGGATCTCACCTCGGGGGTTTTCTCGAGCTCGGGGTTCCTGGAAAGTGATCGGCGGCGAGGTCCGAGGCAAAACCACGGCGAAGCTCGTCGGCGCTGGATTTACACCGTAAGTCTTCGGGTTTTCGGCACCTACAAAGTTCCCTGGAGGCGGTGGATCAAGACCAGCGAGTTAGATCAGAGTTTCCGAGCTTAGATCGGCCAGAATTCACCGGCGAAGTCTCGGTGCTCACCGGAGTGAAAATCGGCGATCGCGTGAGAAAAACTGATCGGATCGGAGGTTTTTATAGCCGGGGGAGGGCGGTGGGTCTGTTGTGATCGAGTTGGAGTCCTCTGGGACCAGAATTCGGCTGCGGGACGGGCTTTCCCGGTCGGTTGCGATTTCGCGCGCTCGGGAGAAAAGTCCGGGATCGCGGGGGCTCGGGGTTAGGGATGACAGGTGGGTCCCACCCGTCGGTGAGAGGCAGCGCGGCGCGCGCGGGGGCGGGCTGCGCGGGAGTAGCTGGGCCGGCTGGCGGTTTCGGCCCACTGGCCAGTTTTTTCCCGTTTTTGTTTTTCTTTTTCCATTTCTTTTCTGTTTTGAGTATAATTTGAATTCCAGTTTGAATTTGAATTTTTACAAAACATGCAATACGTCCAAAAATTTTTAAATTCTCCTCTGAACATGGTTTAGGGTTTTGAATCAAAATTTGGGGTGTTACAGCTCTACCCCCCTTAAAAGAAATCTCGTCCTCGAGATTGGTGTTTCTAAGAAAACAATTCCGGAAATTGTGCCTTGAGTTCATCTTCCCGTTCCCAGGTAGCTTCCTCTTCTGAGTGATGCTTCCACTGCACCTTGCACATCCGGATTCTCTTGTTTCTGGTGAGGCGTTCCATCGTCTCCAAAATCTTGTATGGTTGCTCGGCATAAGACAAATCCTCAGCTACATCCACTTCATTCATGGGTAACACCTCTTCAGGCGTCCTCAAGCATTTCTTGAGTTGTGACACATGGAATACATCGTGCACGTCCGATTGATGAACCGGTAACTATAGTTGGTACGCCACTTCGCCTTTTCTTTCCAAAACTTGAAAGGGTCCGATGTATCGAGGTGACAACTTCCCTTTCACCTTGAACCGACGAAGTCCTCTGATAGGGGACACCTTGAGATAAACATAGTCTCCCACGTTGAAAACGAGTTCTCTTCTTCGTACATCAGCATAACTCTTCTGACGTGTTTGTGCTATCCTCAAGTTGTTGCGAATCTCCCTCACCTTCGCCTCGGCTTCTTGTAGCACTTCTGGACCAAACACTTTACTTTCACCTGTTTGGTTCCAAAATAGGGGAGTTCTGCACTTCCTTCCATACAAAGCTTCAAACGGTGACATTTTCATACTAGCTTCATAGCTGTTGTTATAGGAAAACTCCGCATACGGTAAGTTCTTGTCCCAACTCCTATTGTTTTTGAGTGCACATGCCCTTAACATATCTTCAAGGATCTGATTGGTTCTCTCCGTCTGCCCGTCAGTTTGGGGATGATAGGCAGAGCTGAAATTCAGATGGGTTCCCATGGTTTCATGCAACTTTTGCCAAAACCTCGAGGTGAACTGTGTCCCTCGGTCCGACACTATCTTCTTTGGCACTCCATGGTAACACACAATCCTCGACATGTACAATTCTGCCAATTTGGATCCGCTGTAGCTTTCTTTCACAGGAATGAAATGAGCTACCTTGGTTAGCCGATCAATAATGACCCATATTGAATCATACCCGGATTGGGTCCTAGGCAATCCCACGACAAAATCCATGCTGATTTCTTCCCACTTCCATTCAGGCACTTTGAGTGGTTGCAGCAATCCCGCGGGTCGTTGATGTTCTGCTTTCACCAACTGACATGTGTCACATAGGGCAACATGTTCCGCGACATCTCGCTTCATGCCATACCACCAATACCTGCTCTTGAGGTCCTGGTACATCTTCGTACTCCCAGGATGAATGGAATAGTCAGAATCGTGAGCCTCCTTTAAAATCAATTCACGGATCTCCTTTACTTCTGGCACACATATCCTTTTCCCGTGCCACACCATTCCCTGTTCATCCTCTCTAAAACCAGGAGCTTTATTTTCCTTAATGAGCTGTCTGATCTCTTGTATCTTCTCATCATTCTTTTGGCCCTCGCGTATGTCTCGCTCGAGTGTGGAGTCCACTTCCATGGCGATGGCTTCACCACTATTTACTAGACATAGATTGAGTCTTATAACCTCGTCCTTCAATTCTGCAGGCATGTCCTTCAAACTCAACTTATTGACCTGCACTTTCCGACTCAAAGCATCGGCCACGACGTTTGCTTTCCCAGGATGATAGTTGATGCCCACATCAAAGTCATTGATTAGCTCTAACCATCTCCTTTGTCTGAGGTTGAGATCTGGCTGTGTGAATATGTACTTCAAACTCTTATGATCCGTATATATCTCTGTCCTCTTCCCCATCAAATAGTGCCGCCAAATTTTCAACGCGTGTACCACTGCCGCTAGTTCTAGGTCATGTGTAGGATAGTTCTTCTCGTGCTTCCGAAGCTGCCGGGATGCATATGCCACGACATGTCCTTCTTGCATGAGAACACATCCCAACCCATTTCCAGAGGCATCGCAGTACACTGTAAAATTCTTCTGCATATCTGGCATAACCAACATTGGGGCTGTTGTCAATCTCTTCTTTAGCTCCTGAAAGCTCGTATCGCACTGTGGCGTCCAGGTGAATGTGATTCCCTTTTCCAACAGTTTGGTGAGAGGTCTCGAGATCTTGGAGAATCCCTCAATAAACCGTCGATAGTATCCAGCCAATCCCAAAAAGCTTCGAACTTCCCCGACATTTTCAGGGGTTTTCTACTTCCGGATATCCTCGATTTTGGCGGGATCTACGGAGATTCCTCCCTCCGAGATTATATGTCCTAAAAAGGGAACTCTCTTCAGCCAAAACTCACACTTGCTCAACTTGGCATATAGTTGGTGTTCTCTCAACCTCTGCAACACCAACCTTAGATGTTTCTCATGTTCTTCTTCATCTTTGGAGAAGACGAGAATATCATCTATGAAAACCACCACAAATTTGTCCAGATATTCCATGAATACCTTGTTCATGAGATACATGAAATATGTCGGGGCATTGGTTAGCCCGAAAGGCATGACAGTGTATTCATACAGTCCGTACCGAGATACGAAAGCTGTCTTGGGAATATCAGATTGCCTTATCATGAGCTGGTGGTATCCCGACCTGAGATCAATTTTCGAGAACACACAAGCTCCCCTCAACTGATCAAACAAGTCTTCAATGCGAGGCAATGGGTACTTGTTCTTGATGGTTACCTCATTCAAGGCACGGTAATCCACGCATAACCTTTGGGTTCCATCTTTCTTGGGCACAAATATCACCGGAGCTCCCCATGGTGAGGAACTAGGGCGAATATACCCCTTCTCCGTCAATTCTCTCAAATGGTCCTTGAGCTCTTCTAGCTGCTTGGAGTCCATCCGATAAGGTCTCTTGTATATCGGGGCTGTTCCAGGCACTAGCTCAATTGCAAATTCCACTTCACGGTCGGGAGGCATACCTGGCAATTCCTCCGGAAAAACATCTGGATATTCCCTGATAGTCCTGATTTCCTCAACTTTCACCTCCACTTGATTTAATTTAATGTCCCTCCTAGGCTCGTGTATCGTTATGAACTTTACTCTTGTGCCATTGGGGTGAGTTAGTTCCACCGTTCTGGTCGAACAATGGATGATTCCTTTATGTTTGGTCAACCAATCCATACCCAAAATAATATCTATCCCTTGTGAATCTATCACTATGAGGTTAGCAGTAAATACTACCCCATTAATGTCTAGACTCACTTTGGGACACACTTGTCTTGTCCTTATTTCTCCACCTGGAGAGTTTACGGCTAGCATATGGTTCATTTGTGTGGTTGCTAGGTCATACTTCTTAACAAACCCTTGAGCAATGAACGAGTGGGTAGCACCAGAATCAAACAGCAGAGTTGCAAGGTGTAAATTGGCAGGAAACTTACCAACTACCACGTCGGGTGCCTCTTGTGCTTCCTCCATAGTGACATGGTTCACCCGTCCTCTCACTACATTCTGCTGTTGTGGCGGTGCAGGCTTCTTCTTCGGGCATTTATGGGCGTAGTGCCCCACTTCACCACAGCTGAAACATTGCACCCCAATCTTAGATGCTTGGCCCTTGTTGTCTTGAGGTTGGTTTGCGGGTCCTTGCACTGCTGGTCGAGGTGGATATGCGGGGCGAGGCTGCTGCACAAACTGACGTTGCGGCTGTGCTGATGCTGCGGGAGGCCTGTAGTTTGGGTTGTACCCTCTTGGTGCTGAATAGGGTACCGCAGCACGGCTCGTCTGCCCCGTAGGTTGCTGCATCAAACGTGGGCGGGTGTTGCTCCCTGAGGCTTGATGTGACCACCCGGCCTTCCTCTTATTCTCATTTTCTAGGGCCTTTAGCTTTCTTTCCACCACAAACGCTTTGTCCACCATCTTTTGGAAGCTTTCATACTCATTTGAGGACATTGCACACTGCATCTCGGCGGTAAGTCCTTCCACGAAACAATCTTGTTTCTGCTCATCAGTCTCTATGTCTCGTGGAGCATAACGGGATAGTTGAGTAAATTTAGTGAGGTATTCCCTAACCGTCATGTTTCCCTGCTGCAGTCCCAGAAACTCTTTCCTCTTGTTTTTGAGTTCACCTCTTGGGATATAGTGGTTGCGGAAGCTATGCTTGAACTCTTCCCAAGTGATGTTCTCAGGGTCATGATGGGCGGCCACGTAGGCGGTCCACCAATCAGCAGCAGGTCCCTGCAATTGATGAGAGGCAAACAGCACCCTCTCATACCCTTGGCATTGTATGATCCTCATCTTGCTTTCAATAGTCTTCAGCCAATCATCTGCCTCCAGAGGTTCAGCAGCACTTGCAAACTTTGGAGGTTGAGTTCCTAGAAACTCACTCAACCTTGGTTGGCGTGGTGCAGCTTGTGGAGGTGGAACTTGATGCAAGTTGGCCACCACTTGAGTCAAGTTCTGGATGAGCTGATTTTGATTCTCCAGCATTTGGTGGAGAGGATCAACTTCTTCATGGCGACCACCCCGGTCCTGGCCTCCAGAAAGATGAGGGTTGCATGCCTCATCATTGTTGTTGGCGGGGTTGGCAGCACGTCCCTCTCCTCTTACGGCCATCTGGCAGAATCAACAAATGTTAATTTGATACCATTTAGTATCATCTTACTATTTTCATTTGTTGGTACTTTAAGGTGTTGAGGCTTTGTTGAAATTTTACGAGGGTTTATATCTCACACCAAATAAATGCACTATTATCTCCTGTGGGTTTACACACCAAAGCAAAACAATCTGAAGACGAGGCTGTGGACAATTGCTCATGGCTTCCACAACTCACGTCACACACCAAGCATTATCACACCATTAACTACGTCACAACTCGACTACTCGACCTCCTGCTAGCTAGGGGAAAGACTCTACACTACTCGTCCTCTTGAGCTGGCTCCTCGGGATCTTCCTCCTCATTTCGGCTACCTTCTGACTCTGCTTTGGGTGGGGAGGCTGCTGGTGGAGAAGTGCGACGACGCCTGATTGCTCGGCGATCCGGGGAGTCAGGAGTCCATGGATCACTCACGGTGACACACAGTTCATTCCCACCTCCTCTTTCTCTCGCCTTTAAACAAGCTCGCAGCAACGCCTCCGTTTCCTTCAGGGTGTCTCGGACATCCTGAAGCTCTTGTTGACACTCCTGCAGTCGAGTGCTGAGCATAGCAGCATCCTCTAAGCACAAGTCCATGTGCTCATGGGAAGTCCCTTGCTGCACCGGTGGGTACTTGTACTCCGTGGTACCACTCTCACGTTGGAGGACATACATGTACTCAGTTTTGTCCAAGTGGCGACGATAGATGTGACTCTGGCAGGTGATGGCCTCCCAAGTGACATCTCTCTCCGCGTCAACTTGTGTTGCTCGACAAGCTGGAGAGTGGTGAATCTTAAGCAGCTGATTCTCGTGTATAATCCTCATCTCCGAACTCCATTCTTCCCTCTTCTCACGGATGGTCCTGGTGGAGTTATAGTGGATGATTAGCTTGCCTGTATTGCCGGCGGCTTCGAGCATACGTCGAAGACGGCGCAACAAATCTCCAACTGCCAATCCGTAGGAAAGGTACGTCACTGGACGACTCTCCTCTCTTTCGGCAAGGGCAACTACGGGAACTCTCCATCCTGTGGACTTGCGAGCGGTGCGAATCATGCGAACCATCTAAAACAAAAAGAATTAAAACTTAGGTTAGATAAACTTTTTAAACAAAAATCCCATTTTGAATGAAAATTTGGGGTAAGATGAAGAAAATGACTCCTTAAATAACACTCTTCAACCCACACCTTGGAAAATAGTTTTTAAGAAAATAGGGCCCTTAAATACGTCCATTTCTACCTAGGTCCACGTTCCTACGGGCAACCTTGGCTCTGATACCACCTCTGTCACACCCGGTTTTTCCGAAGAAACAACCAAGTGAATATCACATGTATGCCAGGATCATTTTCTCATACATGTGATGACAAATAGTGAAGCATCATTTATTACAAGCCAGGTGTCGAATATAAATAAGTCTTACATCGCAAATGTCTCAATGGACACTAATGCTTCATCACAAGTAAATAAACTAGCAGCGGAATATTATTCTTTAGGGCTCCATCACAGGCGTTGCCCGGGGGTCTTCATGAACCTAAAATCCTTCCTCGGGTCCAAAGTCTTGGTCATTATACACCACCACATTATCTTGACCTGAGCAGCAATATAAACCAACAAATATGCAAGGTTGAGTACCAATGGTACTCAGCAAGTGTGGGAAAATTATATCATGCATGGCTAGAACAAGGAGAGGTTGAACTCATGGTTAAAGCACTACGCAATTAATACCTATCACCTTAGCTTATTAAGCACCTACATTACTACACAGGTGAAATGGTCCCAATCTCCCATCCCATCATCATAATCCAATAACCATAACATCATTTCCAATGTTAAGCTCCCCGCTTAACTTCCACAATTTCCAAAAACCTTCACTCCTCTAATCATGAATAAGTCCAGGCCGCTCTTAATCGTGAGCACGGCTGTCAAGACAGTTTTGACTCTGCAGAGTTTGTACCACTGTACCCACAAGTAGTGATTTCATCCCCCGTTGCCGGGTGGACTAAAAGAACCTCCATTATGCCAGTGGCTACGATCCACATTCACACTTCCCAGGTGTGCGGCCAAGAGATCACTACGAAGCCTTTACAAAGGGATTCCCGATGACCGTGGGCCCACTGAGGTTTCACCCCTAACAGCATACAAGAGGCTCCAACCCCGCTGCAGTGGCCCCCTCTTGAGCCTTGCGGTTCATATGGTAGTCCAGCTGACACCTACTCCCCGCACCATCCAACACACCCATACTACGCCGGGGATACACCTAATTAATTGGCCAAGCTGCCCCATCTCAGCATGTGGTTGGCACTGTAAAGCCGGGTTACATGCTCCATGAACCGGTCCTTAGGATCCAGGCAAGTACTAAACACAAACCCAAGTCTCGTGCACCCAGCACACAACCAAAACATCCAACTTGCCTTGATCCCTACCTCTACATAACTCACAATGTCTCATTCAAGAGTATGGTAATATAAACTGATGATCTCATGTCCCAAATATCCCATTCTAAGCATGGCTAAGCATATGCATGTAAATAAATGACATGGTAAAATAAATCCCAACCCAAGCTACAAGGAAACAAGGTAATGCAAATCTAGGGAAACTTTCCTAGCATGGGTTTCATATTTCATTTGACAATGCAAATAATTCTATCTACATATCCTAGCATAGGATCAAAGTGGTCAAGGACACTTGCCTCCTTCTTGCTGCTCTTGAAATGGGTAGTCCTGGTCTTGGAAATGAATAACTTATTCTTGAACAGGTTCTACTTCATACCATCACACATAGCAAAAGAAAAACAACAATCCATAAGACATAGTCCACACTTCTTACTTCATTCAAACCACACATTCATATTTATAAAAGTTCTTTACCATTATATGTGTTGTGGTTACTTTATGTGTGTTGAGTTGTGGCTTGCATGCACTTTTAACCATGTGTATATGATTCCTACTTTTGTGTCCACCTTTATACTTTCATACTATTTATATGGGTTTCCAATAAATTTCTTATATTCAACTACTTCACCTTTTTACTACCAAGTGTGTATGAAAAGTATTATTCTTCCCCATATGTGCTTTCATAATTTCTATCAACCCTAAACTGAATTCTTTGTATTTTAGAAACTCTATTTATCATTTACTAGTTGCTATATTTTCAGATTTTTATTCCTATGCATAATTGTGTATTTTATTATTAAATTAGTAATACACATCACCTAAACAGATTAGGTTCTGGTCCTAAATAATTTAACATTATATTTTGACCTTGGCTTCTGATGTATACTATTTCATAATTATTTTCCCTATTTTTCTATGGCTATTCTTTACTTAAAAATGTGTCCCTATATTAATAAATGTGAATAATGGATGAAACAGATTTATTTCAGCCCAAAAATACATTTTTATCTCACTCCAAAGTTTTCTAAGTACTGAGAAAGTTTTTAATAAATTTTGACAATTATGTTTATCCCCCTTTTTAATTTTTAACCACTAGTTACATATTCAATTTTCTAAATTAAATACTAAACAGGGTTAAAAAGTAAACTCACCCCATTACAGGGTCTATAATATTATTTTCAAAATTTCCAGTGGTCTAGCTACACTTATCAGAGGTGTTTTTCCTAATTTTTATTAAGTCCAGGGGCTAAAACTGATTTTTAAATGAATATACATGATTTTCTGGAGTTCCAGGGGCTAGATCTGAAGTTTCCGGGGCTAGCTCTCAATTCCAGAGAACCCCAGGGGGTAGCACGTAAGAATTCCTGTCTTTATAACGCGGGGTTGACGTGGACCGTCCGATTTTAAACCGACGGCTGAGATTATAACATCGAACCGGTACGCGGGGATTTAAACCCTACCGTGCGATTTAAAATAAACGGCGCACAAGCGGCCACGTCGCTCTGATCGAGCGCGGGCGGCGCTGCCGGCGGCGCACGGCGGCGGGAAGCGGCGATCTCGCCGGAAAGTTTCGGATCTTCAAGAATTCTGCCTAGAACTGTGATCTTATGGCCTAGATCGGTAGAGGGGAGGTCAGGGATCTCACCTCGGGGGTTTTCTCGAGCTCGGGGGTCCTGGAAAGTGATCGGCGGCGAGGTCCGAGGCAAAACCACGGCGAAGCTCGTCGGCGCTGGATTTACACCGTAAGTCTTCGGGTTTTCTGCACCTACAAAGTTCCCTGGAGGCGGTGGATCAAGGCCAGCGAGTTAGATCAGAGTTTCCGAGCTTAGATCGGCCAGAATTCACCGGCGAAGTCTCGGTGCTCACCGGAGTGAAAATCGGCGATCGCGTGAGAAAAACTGATCGGATCGGAGGTTTTTATAGCCGGGGGAGGGCGGTGGGTCTGTTGTGATCGAGTTGGAGTCCTCTGGGACCAGAATTCGGCTGCGGGACGGGCTTTCCCGGTCGGTTGCGATTTCGCGCGCTCGGGAGAAAAGTCCGGGATCGCGGGGGCTCGGGGTTAGGGATGACAGGTGGGTCCCACCCGTCGGTGAGAGGCAGCGCAGCGCGCGCGGGGGCGGGCTGCGCGGGAGTAGCTGGGCCGGCTGGCGGTTTCGGCCCACTGGCCAGTTTTTTCCCGTTTTTGTTTTTCTTTTTCCATTTCTTTTCTGTTTTGAGTATAATTTGAATTCCAGTTTGAATTTGAATTTTTACAAAACATGCAATACGTCCAAAAATTTTTAAATTCTCCTCTGAACATGGTTTAGGGTTTTGAATCAAAATTTGGGGTGTTACAGTTCCTCGACGTTCCATTTTACCGAGAGCGAGTTCATAGAGCCGAGTTGATCGAATCTCCAAAATTGTTGATGCTTAGTCTATAACAGCTCGTGTCCATTGAACCATACGTCCTAGATCCTCCTACGATCATCTAGGATCAACAAGCATCGAAAATCATTGAATCTATGAACTGCTCTTTGAGTTTTTCAGGTCGCCGCCGATTTTCGCCCTAGGTTGACGGTCAACTCATACGTCGGGCCGTTTTCACGGCAAACCGGCTCCATATTCGTGCTTAGCATGTCACCACGGACCTTAAGGGGATTAAATATGTTTGGATCTCAGCATGTGAAAGAGCTTTCCAAGCATTGGTGAAGCATCTCACAACATCCTTGGTCTTAGATCAACCGGATACGACCAAGCCCTTTGACGTGTATTGTGATGCGTCCGGCATCGGGCTAGGCTGTGTATTGATATAGGAAGGAAGAGTGGTCGCCTATGGCTCACGTAAACTTCGTAACCACGAGTAGCACTATCCAACTCATGATCTTGAGCTTGCTGCTGTAGTGTTGGCATTAAAAATGTGGAGGCACTATCTACATGGAAACTTAGTGCATCTCTACACCGACGACAAGAGATTAAAATATATATTCACTCAAAAGGATTTGAATATGCGGCAACGGAGATGGTTATAGCTGATCAAAGATTATGAGATTGAGATCCACTACCATCCCGGCAAGGCAAATGTGGTTGCCGATGCACTAAGCCGCAAATCTCACATCAACAATCTGTCCATCAATCCGATGGAAGAGGAGGAGCCGAGTTTATACTTGGTTCCATATGGAGCATTATATAACCTTGCTCTCGTTCCTACCATACGAGAGGAGATTATGGAAGCTCAGAAGAAAGACGTGGGAATGTTGCACATTCAGAGAATAATAAAGAATGGCGAAATGAAATGCTTCCGAGAAGATGAACATGGTACTCTATGGTTCAAAGACCGTATAGTGGTACCCCGTGATATGGAACTGTAAAATCCCCAAAAAGTGGTAGCAAGAAAAATTCAGCTCATGTACACTTAGGAAAAATGAGGGGAATTAAAACTTTAAGTTATAACGGTGTAAGTTCAAAGTGAAGGTCTAGACTTCCCAAAAACTTCCCAACATGGAGATATAAATTCAAAGCTTGGGTATTCATATTTCAAATATTCAACCTTCCAAATTTCAGCTCATTTGGAGGGGTTTTAGTATTTGTTTGGGATTAAAAGAGGAAGCCCTCTAATCTGAATTTCAAATTCAGTTTCAAATTCCAAATTCCTCAATTTGCAAATTTGGTTCCACAAATGTGTTCTCCACATTTGAATTAGCAGCCATGCCAAAATGAGAAACTTTGGAGTTGGTTTCCTATGCTTTTGGAACAATGAAAAAGGGATAATTCAAATTTAAATTCAAATTCAAATGACCATACCCAATTCAAACCCCACACCAGAATTCAAACTATTTGAATTCAGCAAATTTAAACCATGACTTGGTGTGGAAGTATAGCCTTAATTATTGAGTAGCTGGGGGAGAAATATCAGTGGAAATTGGATAGCAATTGGAGGTTGTGGGACCCAATTATCAGCCACACAGAAGAGTTAACCGACCTGTTTTTCACCTCGGTTGATCACAGCGCGCCAGCGCTCGGCTGAAACCACGCCCGAAGCTCCACCGAGCTGGTTCTCGCTGCCCCAGACGTCGGCGCGTGCGTGGGCGATCAGAGCAGCCGCCCGAGTGCCCCAGCCCTACTTCTCTTTCCCCCCTTAGCTCGTGTTGCACCTCGGCTGTTTCTTCGCACCGAACACCGCCTCCATTTCTTCCCCGATCATCCACAGCCACCGAGCTCGATTGCTCGAGCTCCCAACAGCAAAGAACTGCACTCACCAGTGCTCTAGCCGGCTACCCACTCCTCCCCACAGTCCTGAGCTTGTTTGCACCGGGAAACAGCAAAGTTGCTGTGGTTCTCAGGTGAACACTGAAAAACCGAGCAAGGTCACCGTGGACAGCTCACACCGAGCAAGATCACGCCAAAGCAAGCCAGCCCCCCTGTGTATCCTCGACCCTAGCTGCTCAAGCCCAAAACTCAGCCCTAACCGTTGATCACAGAAGGAGAATTTTGAGTTTTTCCCCCGGGCAGCGCAACTCGACCCCGAGGTAAGGAGTTGCTAAATTCAGCTTCAATTCGTGTTGTGAGTAGCTCAAATCTTGCATACAGGTTCTAGACTAGCTAGCGCCCTTCCTCCCTCGATTCTAGGTCGGGAAATAATGTGTAGAGCAAGGATTTCACGTTCTTGTCGTGGGGACATCTTCGGACCGCTTCGGGCGCACGGTGCCGAACGGTTTGGAGGACTCTCCGGTGGTTTTGGCTGTCGTGCCTAGCTTCTACACCTCCCACTGGTGCGCTAGGGCCCAAGAACCCATCGCTTAGTGGAGAATTCACCATGCACGACCTCACCAGAGCTCGAGTTCTCACTGTTGCTGGTGCGCGGTGGTTTCCGGGGAGATCCGGCCGCCGGCGACCCCACCAGGGTGTTCAGCGTGCCTGAAAACAGGGGGGGCGGCCAGTATGGGGCCGGGAGACGGCCGGGGAGGCCTTTCCCGCCACCCTTGCCAGAGCAACGCCGCGAGTTCCTCTGTTTGATGCGAGGTAGAAGAGGGAGCTGACGGGTGGGGCCCACAGCCAGGATTTAAACATTTCTTCAATTTCCAGATTTAGTACAAACTCCAAAGGACCATAACTCTCAGTAGGAATGTCCAAAATTTGTGAAACAAATTTTGCTGGATTCCTCTCAGTCATTACTCTGCCGAAATGCAAAGAAATTGATCTGAGGAGCTCTGAAAATTTCTCCAAAATTCATCAAATTTAAATTTTTGGGAATTAATTCCAGAAGATCCCTGTTATGGAATTTCTTCAAATTTAGCTAGGAGGTTCCTTATGATATTACTGATCTCCAGTAAAAATTTGAGCTTCATTGGAATCCATTTCCTAGGCTGAATTGCCTTCCAAAGTTCAGCCTTTATTTGAAAATTCAAATTTAAACAGAAACTTTTCAGAACTCCTATCCAACTTCAAAAATTCATATCTCTCTGTTGGTAGCTCCAAAAATGGTGAAACAAATTTTGTTAGAACCATGGAGAGTTACCCTAATCAGATCTTCCGCTTTTAGCCATGTCAAAGCTCCTGATTTGGGCTCAAATTCAAAGAAGCCATGTCCTTGTGGGAATTTTGGAGACCACAATGTGCAATAACATTTCTCCAAATTTTGCTCAGATCATCCTTAGAGAGTCTAGTCTCCACTGTAAAAATCCCATAGCCAATTAAGGATCCTAAATAGCAGTAGCTATGAATAGAAGTTACTTCTCATAATCCCTTAAATACTTATACATATATTTTGCTACATTTCATTTAGTGGCCGAAGTTGAGGACGCACCGGAGCCCTTGGACGTCCTCTCACCTGAATCTAACTTCCCGTTTGACTCGCAACTAGGCAAGCCCCGGTTTGCATTTAAGTACTTTTTGCAAATTCTTTATTTGTATCACTTATGTCTACGGTGAATGCTTGCATTAGAGTTAGGGTGATTGAAACTCCACCTGCATAGCCTTTTAAATCCTATGAAGGGTTGGGTAGTTTACAAACTCGACGAGTAGAGAATGCCGTGCTAATGTTCTTAGGATCTCGGTAGAAGTCGAGTGGTTGGAAGCTACTCGCGAGAGAGAATTTATCACACGAGATGAGAAGAGGTAGAAAATGGCTTAAATTATGAAAATGAGACCCAGCAGGGGGGATAGGATGCAGTGAGCGGAGATCTCACGTGCGTAGCCCTGTTGGTGTCGATTGAGGACCGAGCCGTGTGCGGCTCTGCTGGACAAGTATCGAACAGTACCGGATGCATAGTGGCATATGGGAACCAGGAAACCGATGTAATTGGTTAACCTGGGTGCCGAGTCTTACCCAACCGTTTTATAGGAGTGGGTTGAGGGTAGCAAGGTGTAAATCTGCCGGTGGGCACAGTCACGCTCCATGCGGGGACCTCCTGCCCGTTACGGATGGACTGGTTCGGCATTTGTGTTGCCTTTGAAAGGTTGTTGCATACAATAGAGTAAGAAGGGGTGTAGAATCACGCTTCTGAAAGTGGGTGTATGTGATGTGTTATCCGGGTGTGTCCTGATTGCAATCATCGTCCCTCGCGGTTATTTGAGTACCCGCTTGTTCACTGCGCTATGACGTAGTAAGAAATGAAATAAGCCAACTGAATATGCTGTATTTAACTATTAATGTCTTGAAACCTTGTATGCTGTAGTTATAGAGCTAATTAAGTTTATATTCCACTTTGGGTATCACCACATCGGAGGAAAGCGTTTCTTGTTTGATTGTGGACTTCCGATGTGAGGGCGGCCTAAGGCTCCATAAACTGTTGCAATAAAACTGAAAGTAAGGATCAACATGTAGGCGTGTCTTTATTGCAAAGTCATTTTTCCTATCTTACACATCCTTGCATGTAGAGTTCCATGTCTAGGGTTGTCGGTTAAGCCTTGCTGAGCCATCGTGCTCACGGTTGCAATATTTTGAGCTGTGTGCAGGTGAGAGTTATGAGGAAGGTTCCGAGGATGAGGCGATGCCCCCGTCGGGGTACACGGCCGAGCTGGAGCCCTGTACATCGCCGTGATCTCCGGTTACTTGCTGCTAGTGTGTAGCATCCCCGGGCTGGACGGCTGCACTTTTGCATAGTTAGGATGAGAGGCCATCTATGTATAATACTTCCGCTATTAATTAAATTTTGTAAAAGACTTCCGCTGTTTTATATCAAATAAAAGTTTGTATGTTGTTCTTAAATTTTTTTCGTGTGTGCTGTTGGGTGCCGCATCGCACGGCACCACCCTATGCGATCCTGGAGTGGGTGAACCACGGGGTGGTCCCCACAGGCGTGGTATCAGAGCCGCATTGGGAATAGCACGCTCGAAAAGAGCCTATTTTGAAAATTTAGAAGTAGTCAAGTGAGGATTAGTCATTATGCCCATATAAGGTCTATTATAGTTGTAGTTAATGAGGTGGAAATGCTAACATACTTGTTATTAATTTTGCAATGACGCTCCGATGTCAGGTAATAGGTAAGGTACGCCACCGCAAGCGGATCAATTGCGGTAACTCGCCATACGAGTAAAAGTATGGAATGGTTTACCGTGGCTTGGCACTGTAGTTAATATGAGTCTCTGAACCTTCTCATGGTTCTGAGAGCATATGAAAACGCTGATCTCTAGCGTGCTTTAGGCAAAAGTGAGAATACCCCATCGTGTGGTAAGCAACACGATAGTATGCAACTCTTGAACGTTCAATGTTCAAAGGGCCATACGCAGCGCTCGCCATCAGCGTGCCTTAACGGTCATGAGGCAGTAGGTGGTATCCGTTGGGTTGATAAAATTCCCAACCGTGACGACCCATTCGTGCTCTATTCAGTTTCCCCGTCGTGTGGTGTGAAAACACGACCATATACCTTGAGACGTGGCTTGACTAAAGGATGATCCGTATGGCAATGATACGGACTGTATGTTTTTACTATGATATGGAACTGCCTGAAATGTCAAAAACCTTTGTGTGCACAATTATTGTGTGGTTTTCTGCAGGTACATTAACCACGTTAGTGCATGATTTTAGCAACCGTTTGTGAGTGACGTTCATAGTTCCACCATTTGACACGTATATGCAGGAATACCCGCTTAGGATTTTTCTTTGGTGAGGAAACGTAGTAACGAGACTGCATAAAAGGATATTTTTAAAGAAAAGAGTTAAAATGAAGTTTAGGGTTCCATTTAGGGGTTATTGAACTCCCATATTGAACTAAGAGTCAATTGGGAGTATAGATTCAATCTCTAAGACTTAGGAACAACCTTCCCTGTTTCGGAAGAAACTTTGCTGAAATTAAACAGGGTATAAATTAGGATTGGTTCAACCAATGGAGGTGTGGGATACCATTTCGGAAAGGTTTTGAAGTTCTCTATAACTTTTCTGTAGAGCTCCAGAACAAAATCTCCCTCCAAATGGATTAAAATCTCATATGAGAATGCACTGTCCAGAAACAGGCCAGTCTAAGAATGCTCTCTGGAATTTTCTGTAATTCAACCACAACTTCCTGTAGAAAAATTTCTAAGGGTCAAGTAAGACATCGTTGGAAAGTATAGGAAATCTAATACAACTTTGTAGTTCAGTGTTTTCCTAGATTGTGGGCAGAAATAGATGGAAGTTTGCCAACAAGACAGCAACTTGCAAAGGAGGTGCTATCAAAATTCCTGAGAAAATTCAGTCAAATTGTAGAAGTCATAACTCAGAAACTAGGAAGACCATGGAGGCAAATAAATACAATCTGGATTTCTTTTTGAGTCTACTACAACTTTTTGTTGAACTCTAGTCCAGATTTTGCCTCCAAGGTGATCAAAACAGTTGAATTATCCAGACTGGTCAGCTGGAACAGAAACTGGACAGAACACCATGTTGAAGTTTTTCAATCAAAACATTTAGTTTCACCTTTTGATATCCAGCGGCTGTTGTAAAACAGCGAGTGGAGTCGAAAAGTTTATGCATTTGACATATCATTTTAAGCGGGTACATGTTTGGGTCCAGTACAATAGTGAGGAATTACGCATGCTAACACACTTAACATCCCGTGGCGACCCACGATGGTCGAAATGAACTTTTAACCCATAAAGTTCAATACTTTGGAACTCGATCGTGTGACACGGTCCAGGGATGTATATGTTGTATAAAGTTTATACTTTATCCATATGTGTGATTGTTATGCTCATTATTTTTTCCATTCTCGCAACTATTGTATAGACTGGATGAGCTAAACCAGCATGTGCTGA
Organism: Neostapfia colusana; assembly: GCA_030760725.1. NCBI lineage: Eukaryota > Viridiplantae > Streptophyta > Magnoliopsida > Poales > Poaceae > Neostapfia > Neostapfia colusana. The sequence goes on along the minus strand of JASWHV010000010.1, from coordinate 76,997,799 downwards.
TCATTTGAATGGTATGAATGCAGAATGGTGCGTACGCGTTCAACGCAAGAGGAGGGAGGTCCGAGTCAGGTTCGTGGTGATGAGTCTCCACCTCCGGAGCAAACCACGACGCAGCAGCAACCACCTCCTCCGCCGCCAGAACTTCCAAGAAACCTTGCGGAGGTTCTCGCTGCAGTGCTCGGCTTCGCGCGACTAGCAAACCGAGTTGCTGCGAATGCTAGTTCAGCAGAATGCGTCCCGTCCAGGAGGACGCCAAGACAATGGGCAATGCCAGCCCCAACCAAGTTCTTATTCAGAATTCCTGGTGACCCAACCACCGGTCTTTACGGAGGCCGAAGAGCCTTTAGAGGCGGACAGCTTTATCCGCATTCTGGAGGCGAAGTTCGGGCTGCTACAGTGCACCAAACACCAGAAGGCGCTGTACGCAGCACAACAGCTTCAAGGCGAAGCCGGTACATGGTGGACGAACTACATCGCCTCATTACCGGCTGGCCATGCCGTCACATGGACGGAGTTCCGGGAGGCGTTCCGCGCTTATCACATACCTCCCGGTTTTCTAGAAAGGAAGCTCCAGGAGTGCCTGGCGCCGAAGCAAGGCGAGAGGAGTGCTCATGAGTACTCCAGGTCATTCAACCGGCTGGCGCAGTATGCGCCAGGATTTGTGAGAACGGAAGACGACAAGTGCGACGCGTTCTTCCAGGGTCTGAATTCAAAAATGAAGGTCCATCTCGCCCAAAGTAATCGCGGCACCTTCAACGACCTCGTTAATGCCGTGATTTTACAAGTGAATGCTCAGCACGAGCGCGGTTCTGATAAGAGGAAACGCAGCGCGCCGACGAGCAGCAGTGGTGGGGCGCCACAAAAATACTGCGTGGTGTATCGCTCACCATCCAGTCAGAGATGGCAGCCACCGGCGCGACCGCCTCAGTTCCGTGGTCGACAATATAATGCGCCAGGCTTCCGACCAACGTATCCACCACAGCAACAGCAGCAGCAAAGGATGGTCCCGCGTGCGCCTCAGTTTCAACAGCGTGCACCGGGATTCTGTCCTCAAGTCGGCGGGACCCCGACACCTTACACGTGCTTCACGTGTGGCCGTGTCGGGCATATTTTGAGGGACTTCCCCGAGCCGCGACAGGGCAGGGGTGCAGCACCGTATCAGGGTGCTAATCAGCCCCGTAATCAGCCCAAGAAACCAGCACCAAAACCCGGCAACGTCCACCACTTAGCCATCGAAGACGTGCCGGAAGGCGAACTCGTCCTCGCGGGTACGTTTTCTTACCTAGATCATCCCGTAGTCATACTTTTTGACTCCGGTGCCACCCATAATTTCATAAGTCAGTCGTATGTTATTAAATATCAATTGCCTATCATTCCCGCAAATAATTCATACTTGATATATTCTCCGGGTGGGAAAATAACAGCTGACAGAATGGTCTATAGAGCACCATTACAATTGGGTGCGAATCTATATCCGACTTCTCTAATCATGTTAGAGAGTCAGAAACTTGATGTCATTTTAGGAATGTCATGGCTACATCGCCATGGTGCTGTTCTTGACATCATCTTGACCGTTCGGTTAAAGAAACTCCAGCCATATATAACATGGAAGCCACAAAACTTGAGGATATTCATGTGGTCCCTGAATACCCTGATGTCTTTCCGGATGATCTTCCGGGCATGCCAACCGAAAGAGATGTCGAGTTCAAGATTGAACTTGTACCTGGGACAACGCTGATATCACGGAGACCGTACAAGATGGCTCCGAATGAGCTGGCTGAACTGAAGGAGCAGCTCAACGATTTAATGAAGAAGGGTTTCATTCAACCGAGTTCCTCGCCATGGGGATGCTCGGCGCTGTTTGTGAAGAAGAAGGATGAAACCTTGAGGTTGTGTGTGGACTACCGACCTCTCAACGCCGTCACCATCAAGAATAAATATCCACTGCCCCGCATTGATATATTATTCGATCAACTTAAGGGTGCAAGTGTATTTTCAAAGATGGATCTTCGCTCCGGATATCATCAAATCAAGATCCGAGCAGAGGATATTCCAGAGACGGCCTTCTTGACGAGATATGGGTTCTATGAATACCTCGTCACTGTGGCGGACCGGAATCCGCTCATCCAGGATCGTAGAGGGTGGTGCCGCGCGATGCGACACCCGACAGCACACATCATAAGGATACATTGTATTACATAGGAAAAACCAACTGAAACTGTACAAACTGGTACAATACTCAGCTACAAACTAGTGTCTTTATTACACAGCAGAAGTCTAATTTGTACAACTCATGCCCGCCTATCTAGCAAAAGTCGGTTGCCCCGCCCTAGGGCAACCCACACTAGCTGCACTCAACTCAGCGCGGCGTGTACGGCTCCCACTCAGCCGTGGTCCCCAATGGAGGGTAACCCTCGCCGGTGGACTCGCAACCCGAGTCCGTGGGTGGCTCCTCACCAGAAAAATACTTAAGCAGCAACCGTGAGCACGACGGCTCGACAAGACTTAACCGACTCACCTAGGCATGAAACTCTACATGTAGGGTACAATGAACATGGGATGGTGAAATTTCAGCAAACGGACACGCCTATAGTTGATCCTTAGTTCATCTTTTAGCCACAAGTTAACAGTTTATGAATCTGAAATTTAGTAAGCAATATTTGGTGGCACACATGTATCAATACAATTATATCATACAGCAGAATTGAATCATAACATTGCATAAATTATCTACGTTACGACGCAGTGAACAAGCGGTACTCATCACCGCGAGGGACGGCGAATCGACTCGATATACACCTGCAGGGAGACCCAAAGAGCACGTCACGTACGCCCACCCGTGGAGCTGCACAGCACGCTCACTCGATGTCGTACGGACCAACCTTTCACCCAACAGCCCAAACGTCAAACCGGTCGCACCGAAATGAGAAGGAGGTTCCCTACACGGAGCATCTCTCTATGCCCGTTAGCAGATTTCCACCTTGCTTCCCTCAGCCTACACCTATAAATCGGTGCGTTACGCCTCGACGACTGGAGGTTTAGGTTACATCGGTTTATCGGGGCCCATATATCCGATATGCATTCGGTACTTCAATACTTGTTCAGCAGGGCCGCACACGGATCGGTCCCCAATCGACATGGACAGGGCTACGCACACAAGATTTCCTCTTGCTGCGCCCTAGCCCCTGCCTAGTCTCATTTTCATTACTAAAGTGATCTCACATCACTCGAACCAATCCCATGTGTCCCAAACCTAACTCGCGAGTAGATTCCAACTACTCGACTTGTACCGAAGTCCTACGAATCATTAAACATAGCCTGTCTACTCGAGGTCTTAGACACTACCCTCACTCTTATAGGAAAAATTCTGGTTATGCAAGTGGGGTTCCATCCATTCTACACATAATGCACATTCATACTTCACACTAGACATGTGAACAAAGCAAAACTTTATAAAGGAGGTTAATGCAAACCGGGGCTTGCCTTATTGCTGCTTGTCAGTGGTTAGGTCTTCGTCCGGAAGGAGGAAGTCGAGCACTTCCGAAGTCTCCTTGCCTTCAGCGACTACACGTTAATGAGATACTACATGTCAATTCAAATGCAATGTGTAAACTTGAATGAGTAATTACTAATAACTCTAGCTAGCCCTCCCCTTTGGTTCTGAAATTTTTATGGCGGCTTGGTAGGGTCCTAACCAGAGTCTTGACCAAGTTTCATTTGAAACAAATTTCATTTGAGCCTTGTACAAATAAAAGCCTATTTGGTCAATATTTGAGACTCTATGTAATTCCAGGGGTTTTCATGGATCCAACCATTACTTTCTGGAAACTAGAATTTAATATGGTTCTAATGGAATTGGTTTCATGTAATTTGAAGAATCCTAGAGGAAGTTATGCCCTAAACACGTTTTTGAGAAAATCCGAAAAATGTTTCTGTTCATTTTTCTATTTTCTCAGAGCAGTCCTCTCAATCACCCCATTAGGTGGACTAAATAAGCTTGGATGAGTCTGAAAATTTTACTGTGACTCAAGGATTTTCTATTGAACCTCTCAGCCAAATTTCAGAATTTTTCATTAAGTAATTCTCCAGACAAAATTCCCAACAGTTTAAATTTTAGGGATTTAATTCTGGAAAATTATTAAGTTTCATGAGCCGAAATTGGTATTGCTGCAAAGTACACAAAATTCTGAGTTCAGAAAAATTTGGTTCACTGAATTTGGAGCTTCCTACACAAAGTTATGAATTTCTAAAGTTTGGGCTGATCCCTGAATTATTTTCCCACAGAAAATCCTCTCCCACGCTAAACCAGAGGCTGACAGCGGGGCCCGCCCATTTAATTTGAGCTAACCGCGCGCTCACGCGTGATTAGCAGAGCGGCTGACATGTGGGACCCTGCCCTTCGTCTACCTCCCGACGCCGCCACCCTAGCTGCCGGAGCTCCGGCGAGGTCGGCGTTCCCGGCGGTCTAGCTCGCCGGTGACGGTGAAACTCGCCGCCCCCACATGATCTTAGATGCTGAACACGCTGGACACCCTGCTGCCACCGGCTAACCGGCATAGCTCGCCGGCGACGAGCGCTATGTCTCTGTGCCACCTCGGCAACGTGTTCCCACCCTCCTGACCATCTCCTTCGCGCGCTAATTGTGTCACCACGTTCAGGGGGACCTCGGTAATCTCGGCATGACCTCTGTTGGGACCTAAACGGCCAGCAACTCGGACCTCACCGGCGACCCCCTCTTCCGCCAAACTGTTTTATGGTGAACCTAGGGTTCTGGCGGTGGTTTCCTTCCGGGTATTGATTGAGAAAGGTCGCAAGAACCTCTAGATGCTATCTCACAGCTCCGTTCGACCTCCCACCCGACGATCTTCCCGAATTTCTCCTAAACCTAATCGGGTCCCGAAACAAGCTCCCCGCCCTAAACTGGAAAATTCTTCGCGCACAAAGGTCGAACCTTAGAACGGTTTGCGCGGTGGTCTCGAAGACGAGCTAGCGCTTCACTTTCCTATGGACGTCGAGGGCGGAGGATGATCACAGCTCGGGTGGCGAGCGATCAGAACTCGGGTGTAACACCCCAAAACATGCCAAAGAGGGGAATTGCTAAAGAGGGGAATTTCAAAATTTTTGGATGTATTGCATGTGGTGCAGAAATTCAAATTCAAACTGGAATTTAGATTTGAATCAAACCAGAAAAAGGAAAAGAAAAAGGAAAAAACTGGCCAGTGGGCCAAAAACCCGCCAGTCGACCTAGATCCCGCGCGCGCCCCTCTCCCTCTGTCCCTCTCTCTGAAGCGCGGGGCCCGCCCATCATCTTCTTCCCCCGTGCGCCCCAACCGACCCCGGCCCTCTCTCGCGCCCGATCACAACCGACCCTCCAGAACCCGCGCTTCCAGCCCCGATTCTCGGTCCTGGGCACCCCAGCGCGATCTCAACAGACCCGCCACCCTCCTTAGCCCATTTAAACGCCGAGATCCGCCCTTGTTTCCTCCCTGATCGACTCGCTTCAGTGCCGGTGAGACCAAGACCCTCTCTGCTGTTTTCTCCCTATCTTCGCCTGATTTCTCTGATCTAACGGGCTTGTCACGTTCCACCGCCGCCGGGGAGCCCTGCAGGTGAAGGAAACGACGAGTCTTGCGCTCCAACAGTTGCTCCGACGAGCACCGAGTGACATTGCCGGACTTCGATGCCGCCGACCGACTTCCAGGGCCTCCGAGTGCAGGAAAATCCCTAGGTGAGCATCCCCTACCCCTCCGCAGCCGATCCGTGCAAAAAGATGTGAGTTCTAGCGTGTAGTGGCAAAAACCGAGGCTGCGCCGGCGAGATCGCCGCCCCCGCCGCCGCACGCCGCCGCCGCGCGCAGGCTGGCTCCGGCCAGGGCGACGTGGCCCCCTAAGGCCCGTCCATTTTAAATCGTGCGGTTCCTATTAGATCTACCCGTACCACTTCGGCAATCTAATCTGAGCCGTCTGTTTTAAATCCAACGGCCCACGTCAGCTCCGCATTTTAAAGGCCAGGATTCTTACGTGCTACCCCCTGGGGATCTCGGAAAACATGAGCTAGCCCCGGAAACTTCTGATCTAGCCCCTGGACCATCAGAAATTCATGTAAATTCATTTAAAAATCAGTTTTAGCCCCTGGACTTAATAAAAATTAGAAAAACCCCTCTGTTATTTGTAATTAGGCCCCTGAAAATTTAGGAAATAGTAAATTAAACCCTGCAGTAGGGTGGATTTTCCTTTTAGACCCTATAGGATATTGAATTCAGAAATTTGAACATGTGACTAGGATTTAAATTTAAATGGTGATGCAAACACATGTGCAAATATAAATTTAAACTCTCCTAGCACTTGGAAAACCTTTAGAATGAGTTAAAAATAGATTTTAGGCTGAAATGAAATCTGCCTAAGTGTTGCTCATTTTTATTATCTTTAGAGACACATTTTAGACTAGGAAATAATTCTAAAAACTGGTAAAGTAAATTTAAATTGTTTCACATCAGAGAGGAAGTTCAAAAATATTTTATTGAATATTTTAGATCAGAACCTATTCTGTTTAGATTATATGTCTTACTATTTTAATATTGAAATTTACTTTTGGGCATAGAAAATAAATCTGAAAATATAGGAAAATAAGTATGCAAAAATTTGAAAATATTAAATAGTGTCTTTATTTTCAAAAACTTCAAATTAAGATTTTGAAGAAGATCTGAAAACCTATTTGAAGTAGGAAACTTTCTTTTATGCAAATTTGGTGGCTAAGGAGTGTATTAATTAAATATAGAGAATTTGTTCAAATGGGAAATTGATATATAGTGTGCAACTAGAAATCTGAATACAAAAGTTAGAAATAATATATATAGGTTTAAAAGTGTATGTATGCATAAAATCAACACATCTAGGGTAACCACAACACCTAAACATGTGAATGACTTTAGTATGTATGTATGTGTGGTTTGCATGAGTGAAAGTGTGAACTATGGCATATGGATTGTTGTTTTCTTTTGCTATGTGTATTGGCATGAGTAGAACCTGCCCCGGAGCAAGTTCTCCCCTTCCAAGACCAAGACTTTCCATTCCCAGAGCAGCAGGAAGAAGGCAAGTGCCCTTGACCACTTTGAACCTATACTAGGATGTGTAGTTAGAATTTAATTGCATTGTCAATTTGAAATATGATACCCAAGCTAGGAAGTTTCCCTAGATTTTCATTATCTTATTTCCTTGTAGCCTGGGTTGGGATTTATTTTATTATATCATTTATTTACATACTTATGCTTAGCCATGCGTAGAATGGGATAAGTGGGGTAAGATATCATCAACTTATTTACCTTACTCTTGAATGAGATATTATGAGTTATGTAGAGGTAGAGATCGAGGCAAGTTGGATGATTTGGTTGGTGTTGTGTGCATGAGACTCGGGTTTGTGTTTAGTACTTGCCTGGATCCTAAGGACCGGTTCATGGAGCATGTAACCTGGCTTTACCGTGCCAACCACATGCTGAGATGGGGCAGCTTGGCCAATTAATTAGGTGTATCCCCGGCGTAATATGGGTGTTTTGGATGGTGCGGGGAATAGGTGTCAGCTGGACTACCATATGAACCGCAAGGCTCAAGAGGGGGCCACTGCAGCGGGGTTGGAGCCTCTTGTATGCTGTTAGGGGTGAAACCTCAGTGGGCCCATGCTCGTCGGGAATCCCTTTGTAAAGTCCTCGTAGTGATCTCCTGGCTACACACCTGGGAAGTGTGAACGTGGTTCGTGGCCACTGGCATAATGGAGGTTCTTTTAGTCCACCCGGCAACGGGGGATGAAATCACTACATGTGGGTATAGTGGTGCAAACTCTGCAGAGTCAAAACTGTCATGACAGCCGTGCTCACAGTCAAGAGCGGCTTGGACTTATTCATGATTAGAGGATGATGAATTGGGAAGTTGAGGATGTTAAGCGGGAAGCTTAACATTGGAGATGAGATTATGGTTACTTGATATTGATGATGGGTTGAGGGATTGGGACCATTTCACCTGTGTAGTAATGTAGGTGCTTAATAAGCTAAGGTGATAGGTATTAATTGCGTAGTGCTTTAACCAAGAGTTCAACCTCTCCTTGCTCTAGCCATGCATAACATAACTTTCCCACACTTGTTGAGTACCAACGATACTCAAACTTGTTTTTCCATTGGTTTAAATTGCTGCTCAGGTCAAGGGGATGATGTGGTGTTCAATGACCAAGACTTTGGACCCGAAGAAGGATTCTAGGTTCACGTAGTCCCCCGGGCAACGCCTGTGACGGAGCCCACAAGATTTATATTCCGCTGCTGTTTTATTTACATGTTATGAACTTATTATCGTCTATCGAGACATTATGCTATGTAAGACTTATTTATATTCGAACACTTGGCTTGTAATATAATGATGCTTCACTATTTATCATCACATGTATGAGAAAATGATCCTGGCATACATGTGATATTCACTAGGTTGTTCTTCGGAGAAACCGGGTGTGACATCGGGCGATTAGGCGGCTGGTTGCTCAAGTTCGCGAAAACAGGAGCTCGCCGGCGGTTTTGTGCCTTTTTATAGGCCACTGAGGATGGTGGAGGGCGCGACACCTGCTGTGCCACCTTCCCCGCCGAAGCAGGAGCTGGACGGCTGAGGCGGTCGGACGTCGGCGCCGTGGCTGGCTGGCGCGCGTCCTGGTCGAGAGCAAATCAACTGAGGGTGCTTCTCTGTTAAGTCTGCTGACCAGTGGGTCCTCTTCTCCCCCCTAATTCTCTCCCCTTTCTGCTGCAAATATCCCAGCTACTCACAATTAACTGTGAGACTTAAGCACCAAGTCATAGCTTGAATTTGGTTTCCAAAATTTGAATTTGGTTTGGCTAAATTTGCTTCACATTTCAACTGAAATTCAAATTCAGTTTGAATTCTTGCAAATTTGGCTCCCGACAAGATGAATTCCAATGGGGTTGAAAATTGGTGGACTAACCCAGAAAAATGTGCTGAGTTTGAATATGAAGCCAACTTTTGAATTTAAGTGATGAAAGTTGCTGCAATTTGAATTTACATTCAAATTGGCCTCTTTTTCAAATGCCTCCAAAAGTGCCTCAAAAAGTGTGGGATTTGCATGAAATTTGCCCTGAACCTTCCCAAGACTTGTTAAGTGCTAGGGGTGAGCTTAACCTCTCATGTTCAGGTGTATAAATCCTACTTTGTGAAAGTTAGGGCTTTCCCCCCTAATCACCCTTTTGATGGAGGTTACTTGCTCTTCACAAATCTTCACAACATATCCACAACAAAAACTGTGGTGTTGTGAGGTGATGAAAAGTTTTTGTAAGTCTTTTTCTTGGGCTTTTACATCCCTCCCCCCCTTAAAAGAATCTTGTCCCGAGATTACAAAGAAGAGACAGCGATGTAATAGGAACTCACCCGTGTTGAGATGCCATGAACTCTGGGTAATTTGAGCGAAGGAATTCCCCGTTCTCCCACGTCGCTTCTTCGGCGGTGTGGTTGCTCCAGAGTATCTTGTAGAACCACAACGTTCGGCTACGCGTGGTGCGTACCTTCTCATCAATAATTGCCACCGGATACTCATCATACGTCAAATCCGGTTACAACTCGCCGATGTCTTCGGTAGGAACAGCGGCTGTATGCTTCAGACGTTTTCGCAGTTGTGAAACATGGAAAACGTCGTGAACACCAGCAAGAGATGTCGGTAGCTCCAGCCTATACGCCGCTGGTCCACACTTCTCGGTGATAGCATAGGGTCCAATGAAACATGGAGCGAGTTTCCCCTTCACACCGAACCGGTGCACGCCTTTCATCGGAGACACACTGAGATACACGTGTTCCCCGACGTCAAAGTGCAGCGCTACGCCTCTTATCAGCGTAGCTTTTCTGCCGGGATTGAGCGGCCTTCAAGTTGGCTTGAATCATCCGGACGCGCTCTTCGGCGTCGTTCACCACATCAACCCCGAATGTGACCCTTTCACCGGACTCGCACCAGTTTAATGGGATGCGGCATTTGCACCCGTAGAGAGCTTCATAGGGTGCCATCTTGATACTCGCTTGATAGCCGTTATTGTACGAGAATTCCGCCAACGGTAGGTGATTATCCCAGTTCCTACCGTGGTGGATGGCACATTCTCTCAACATGTCCTCCAGTACTTGGTTCACCCTCTCTGTTTGCCCGTCTGTCTGAGGGTGATAGGCGGAGCTTCTAATCAGCTTAGTACCCAGAGCAGCGTGCAACTGCTCCCAAAAGCAATATACAAATAATGCACCTCGGTCGGATATCATGGTATTGGGTACTCCATATAAACATAGAATATTCGCTATGTACAGCTCCGCATATTTGCCGGCATTGTAACGTGTATGCATTGGGATGAAGTGAGCAGTCTTGGTTAACCGATCAACGATTACCCAAATGGAATAATGGTTGTTGGAAGTCAAGGGTAATTCCACAATGAAATCCATGCTCACATCTTCCCATTTCCATGCTGGTATTTTCAGGGGTTGCAGCAGCCCTGATTTCTTCATATGATCAGCTTTCACTCGTCTACACGTATCACACTCTGATACATACTTCGCCACTTCCCGCTTCATCCGTGTCCACCAAAATTTCTTTTTCAAATCTTGGTACATTTTGTTGCTGCCCGTATGAATGGAATATTTAGACAAGTGAGCTTCATTGAGGATCTTTCTCCTCAGCTCCATAACCCGGGGTACAACTATACGGTCATTGAACCATAGTGTCCCCTCATCATCTTTCCGGAAACACTTGATCTCCCCGTTGTCTATCCGTCTCCGAAGATGTGCCATGCCCTTATCAATATTCTGAGCTGCAATGATGTCCTCCCTAATAGTAGGGATGAGGGCATGGTTGTAGAGCGATCCATAAGGGACCAAGTACAAACTCGGCTCTTCCTCTCCCACCGGGGTAATGGTGAGGTTATGGACATGTGATTTCTGACTCAGCGCGTCGGCAACCACATTCGCCTTGCCGGGGTGGTAATGAATCTCAATCTCATAGTCTTTGATTAGTTCTAACCACCTCCTTTGCCTCATATTCAGCTCCTTCTAGGTGAAAATATACTTCAGGCTCTTGTGGTCGGTGTAGAGATGCACCAAATTCCCCAGGAGATAGTGCCTCCACATTTTTAGCGCCAAAACCACAGCAGCAAGCTCAAGATCATGAGTTGGATAATGCTGCTCATGGTTCCGAAGTTGGCGTGAGCCATATGCGACCACACGTCCTTCCTGCATCAACACGCAGCCGAGCCCAATACCGGACGCGTCACAATACACGTCGAAGGGCTTGGTTGTATCCGGTTGAGCTAAGACCGGGGCTGTTGTGAGATGCTTCACTAATGCTTGGAACGCTCCTTCACACACCGTGTTCCAAACATATTTTGTTCCCTTCTTCAGCAATTCTGTCATCGGCTTAGCAAGCTTGGAATGAATCTCCGATAGTATCCCGCTAAACCGAGGAAACTTCTGACTTCATGGACTGAAGTGGGAGCTTTCCATTTCAGCACTTGCTCTATTTTTCTTGGATCAACCGCAATACCCTCCGCCGAGATGATATGTCCCAGAAATGGCACTTGGTTAATCCAAAACTCACATTTGCTGAACTTAGCGTAGAGTTTGTGGTCTCTTAGGCGTTGAAGAACAATCCTCAAGTGTTCGGCGTGTTCTGCTTCTGTCTTAGAATAAACCAAGATATCATCAATGAACACCACCACGAACTTGTCCAGCTCCGGCATGAACACCGAGTTCATGAGATGCATAAAATGTGCTGGAGCATTTGTGAGACCAAAAGACATGACGAGATATTCATATAAGCCATATCTCGTCGAAAAGGCCGTCTTCGGGATATCCTCCGCTCGGATTTTTATCCGATGATACCCAGAGCGAAGTTCCATCTTGGAGAACACACTTGCACCCACAAGTTGATCAAACAAAATGTCAATGCGAGGCAGTGGGTACTTATTCTTTATGATGACGGCGTTGAGCGGCCGGTAGTCCACACACAGCCTCAAGGTTTCATCCTTCTTCTTCACGAACAGCGCCGAGCATCCCCAAGGCGAGGAACTCGGCCTAATGAAACCCTTGCTCAACAGATCATTGAGCTGCTCTTTCAGTTCAGCCAGCTCGTTTGGAGCCATTTTGTATGGTCTCCATGATATGGGCGTAGTGCCGGGTGCAAGTTCAATCTTGAACTCGACATCCCGCTCAGTTGGCATGCCCAGAAGATCATCTGGAAACACGTCGGGGTACTCCCGGACTACGGGGATATCCTCTAACTTGAGAGCTTCAGCATTATTAATTTCTGAAACTTCCCGGACTGGATTATCTAATATGAGGGACTGCGGACGGTGTAGTGGGGAGTTGAGGTGAACCGTCCGTGATAAAGTTTCCAGGACAGCGCCATGGTAGCTTAGCCATGACATTCCTAAGATTGCATCAATCTTCTGTCCCCCAAGGATAATCATAGTGGTGGGATATATTTCCCCACCTAAGCACAGTGGTGCTTTCGGAATCATCATAGTTGCTGAAATCTTTCCTTCCGGTGAGCAGATCATATAAGAACACTCGGTTGGAAAGGCTTCCAGCTTATGCTTAACCACATATGATGCAATTATGAAGTTGTGGGTTGCACCAGAATCAAATAATATGATGATAGCTTGGTCGTTGAGAGTAAACGTACCCGCCAGCACGTTGTCTCCTTCTGGGGCGTCCTCATTGTCGAGGTGGCGAACGCCCCCTGTCCGCTGACCAACCTTCTTGACCAGAGGTCGGCCTCGAGCAACACCCTGGAACTGGGCTTGCCCGCTGCTCTGCTGCCCCTGGGAACAGTCCTTCGTGAAATGACCACACGTGAAGCAAGTGAAGCGAGGCGGTCCTCCGCTGATCGGTGTACTGAAACCCGGGACGCGTTGTGGCGGTAGGAACGCCCGGGGTGTCGTCTGCTGCTGCTGCTTCTGCTGCTGCTGCTTCTGCTGTTGTTGCGGTCGTGGTGGTGGCATCGGCGGTTGGAACGGGGGTGCCTAGAAAGAACGACCCCCGAACTGTTGAGGTCGCGCCGGTGGATGCCACTGCTGTCCGAATGGTGTCCGATACACCATGCGGTACTTCTGGGGAGCGCCACCCCCACTGCTGGGTGGAGTTCTGTGCTTCCGCTGCTCAGCTGCCAACTCCCGCTGAGCGTCCTCTTGCATTATGTCGGCATTGACGAGGTCGTTGAAGGTGCCGCGATTCCATTGAATGAGATGCGTCCTCATCTCGGGGTGTAACCTCCGATAGAAATGCTCCCGTTTCTTCTCCTCGGTGGAGACGTAGTCCGACGCATAATGCGCCAGATGGTTGAAGGCACGGGAGTAGTCATGGGCACTCCTCCCGCCCTGCTTCAGCTCCAAGAATTCTTGGAACTTCCTCTTTATTATCCCGGGAGGGATATGATAGGCGCGGAACGCCTCCCGGAACTCTTCCCACTCCACGGCATGGCCAGCCGGACGTGAGGCGACATAGTTCGCCCACCACACACCAGAGGCACCGCGAAGCTGCTGCGCCGCGAACAGAGTCTTTTGCCGCTCCGTACATTGGAACAGCCCAAATTTGGACTCGATTGTCCGCAGCCAGTTGTCGGCCTCCAGTGGTTCTGCGGCTTATGTGAACACCGGAGGGTGCGTACTCATGAAGTCCGAGTACGTCACCTCACGGGGCTCACGAGGCCCCCTCTCTTGACGCCCCCCCCCCCCCCCCCCGCCTGGGACGTATTCTGCACAATCATGCGGATCAGGTCGGTCGGCTCCTCACGATTCCCCACCAGTGCCGCTATCACATCCACCAGGGTAAGCGGAGGCGGCAGTGGTGGTTGCTGCTGCGGGGTGCTGTCGTAGGCAGGTGGCTGGGAGTCATCGCCTCCCTGCTGGCTAGAGCCACCAATCTCGTGCGTGGTCCGAGTGCGAACCATCTGCAACCATACCGCATTAAACATCAGTCTCGCAACATATTTCATGCAGTCCAATAAAATAGGCATAAAACATAATGACATTAAAATATGCGATACATCTCGTATACGGATAATGTAATAACTTTTGTACAAGCTACACCATTACCAGAAAAAATACAAGCTAGTTAAATCCAACTTGATGAACCTCCACTTTGGAAGCTCACCCCAACTAGGTTTGGTCACTACGAGACGTTACTATCGCTTTGTCATCACGTATACCACCCTTTTATCTTCAATACGACACAAACATGGCCTCTAGCAAAAGAACTTGAGTAAGGCATATACTCAAATCTTTAACTAGTTGAAGATATCATCTCATGAGTATGTTCTACCCCATTGGACGTACTTAAACCCCCTAGGGTACAACAATCTCCCAAATGAGTTCAACTGTCATTCCTCTGTCAGAATGGACCAGTTTCTGCAAATCCCAGATTTTGATCTGGTTCTGGGCATCTTCATGACTCAATTGAATACCAAAGTTAAAGTTAACTTCAGTATCTTTACAACGAGTACTTATTTGCCCTCATATCAGCTCTGGTTTAAAAGTTGTGGTAATTCAAAGTCAACAGCATTTCTGGAAGAATTTCAACAGCACCTCCTTTGGGAAGTTGCCGTTTTCAACTCATATTTCCACTGCATTCCGTGCTGCAAATACAGAAACTTTGAATTACAAAGATGTAACATATCTCCTAACCTTTCCAAAGATGTGTCATACAAAAATTTTAATTTTTTTTACAGGAAGTTATGCTTGAAAAACAGAACAGTCCAGAGAGTGTTTAACTCTGTCCTGGTTCTGGACAGTTTACATTCCTCTGGAATTTAGGCCATCTTAAGATGTGTTTAAGCTCTGGAAGTCTACAACAAGGTTGTAGAGTACTTAAATACCTTTCCAGAACTATATACCACACCTCACTGGACTAAAAGACCTGTGAGGCATGCTCTGTTAAAATTCAGCAAACTTGCTGCCAAAACAGAGCACTCTGTTTTTCAATCCTTTAGAACTACACTGATCAACTATCAAATTTTTCTACCCAACCAGGGTCCTAAATGTTGCAACTTAATGATTTTAGTTCCTTTTTATTATTACCTTTCATGCACATGCCTATGATATGTCGGTACTACGTTCCTCACAAAAGAAAATCCTAACCGGATTATACCGGCATATACGTCTCAAGTGTGGCACTAAACGGCCTCTCGTACACGTTTACTACATGGATACATACGTGGTTAGTACCTGCAGAAGACCACACAATAGTGATGCACTCAAAGGTTGTGTTTCCATTTCAGGCAGAACCATATTTGAAATTAAATACAAACACCCGTATCATTGTCATACGGCTGTCCTTGAGTTAAGCCATGTCTCAAGGTACGTGATCATGTTTCAACACCACACGACGGGGAACCCGAGTATATCATGAATGGGTCGTCACGGTTGGGAATGTTATCAACCCAACGGATACCACCTACTGCCCTGCAGGGCACGCCGATGGCAAGTGCTGCGTATGTCCGCCTTTGCTACTTCTAGACGAACACACTCTTGCGTTACTGAACACGCGATGGGGTCTCCACTTACTTGCCTAATGCACGCTAGGTATCAGCGTTTCATATGAACTCAGGAACATGAAGAGTCCAAGAATTTCATATTGACGGCTCACACCAAGCTGTGAGACCTATCCCTGAACCACGTTCCTCGTCAGGGGAGCTAACCGAAATTGAACCGCTTTCGGTGGCGTTCCTTACATTCTTACCAGAGCGTAGGTGCATCGTTGCATAATTAAAATTCAGAATTATAACACATAGGTTAGTCTTTGCCACTTTAAGTAACTATGCTAATATAGTCCTTACTTGGGCAACTACCGAATCCTCACCGTAAACCTAAGTTTTCCCGTAATACCGTCCTTAAGTACTGTGCTATCCCCAATGCGGCTCTGATACCAGGCTGTGGCGAACCGGAATCCGCTCATCCAGGATCGCAGAGGGTGGTGCCACGCGATGCGACACCCGACAGCACACATCATAAGGATACATTGTATTACATAGGAAAAACCAACTGAAACTGTACAAACTGGTACAATACTCAGCTACAAACTAGTGTCTTTATTACACAGCGGAAGTCTAATTTGTACAACTCACGCCCGCCTATCTAGCAAAAGTCGGTTGTCCCGCCCTAGGGCAACCCACACTAGCTGCACTCCTCAGCTCAGCGCGGCGTGTAAGGCTCCCACTCAGCTGTGGTCCCCGACGGAGGGTAACCCTCGCCAGTGGACTCGCAACCCAAGTCCATGGGTGGCTCCTCACCTGAAAAACACTTAAGCAGCAAGCACAACGGCTCAACAAGACTTAACCGACTCACCTAGGCATGAAACTCTACATGTAGGATACAATGAACATGGGATGGAGAAATTTCAGCAAACGGACACGCCTATAGTTGATCCTTAGTTCATCTTTTAGCCACAAGTTAACAGTTTATGAATCTGAAATTTAGTAAGCAATATTTGGTGGCACACATGTATCAATACAATTATATCATACAGCAGAATTCAATCATAACATTGCATAAATTATCTACGTTACGACGCAGTGAACTAGCGGTACTCGTCACCACGAGGGACGGCAAATCGACTCGATATACACCTGTAGGGAGACCCAAAGAGCACATCACATATGCCCACCCGTGGAGCTGCACAACACGCTCACTCGATGTCATACGGAACAACCTTTCACCCAACAGCCCAAACGTCGAACCGGTCGCACCGAAACGAGCAGGAGGTTCCCTACACGGAGCATCTCTCTATGCCCGTTAGCAGATTTCCACCTTGCTGCCCTCAGCCTACACCTATAAATCAGTGCGTTATGCCTCGACGCCTGGAGGTTTAGGTTACATCGGTTTATCGGGGCCCATATATCCGATATGCCTTTGGTACGTTCAATACTTGTTCAGCAGGGCCGCACACGGATCGGTCATCAATCGACACGGACAGGGCTGCGCACACAAGACTTCCTCTTGCTGCGCCCTAGCCCCTGCCTAGTCTCATTTTCATTACTAAAGTGATCTCACATCACTCGAACCAATCCCGTGTGTCCCAAACCTAACTCGCGAGTAGATTCCAACTACTCGACTTGTACCGAAGTCCTATGAATCATTAAGCATAGCCTGTCTACTCGAGGTCTTAGACACTACCCTCACTCTTATAGGAAAAATTCTGGTTATGCAAGTGGGGTTCCATCCATCCTACACCTAATGCACATTCATACTTCACACTAGACATGTGAACAAAGCAAAACTTTATAAAGGAGGTTAATGCAAACCGGGGCTTGCCTTGTTGCTGCTGGTCAGTGGTTAGGTCTTCGTCCGGAAGGAGGAAGCCGAGCACTTCCGGAGTCTCCTCGCCTTCAGAGACTACACGTTAATGAGATACTACATGTCAATTCAAATGCAATGTGTAAACTTGAATGAGTAATTACTGATAACTCTAGCTAGCCCTCCCTTTTGGTTCTGAAATTTTTATGGTGGCTTGGTAGGGTCCTTACCAGAGTCTTGGCCATGTTTCATTTGAAACAAATTTCATTTGAGCCTTGTACAAATAAAAGCCTATTTGGTCAATATTTGAGCCTCTAAGTAATTCCAGGGGTTTTCATGGCTCCAACCATTACTTTCTGGAAACTAGAATTTAAGATGGTTCTAATGGAATTGGTTTCATGTAATTTGAAGAATCCTAGAGGAAGTTATGCCCTAAACACGTTTTTGAGAAAATCCAAAAAATGTTTTTGTTCATTTTTCTATTTTCTCAGAGCAGTCCTCTTAATCAACCCATTAGGGGGACTAAATGTACTTAGATTAGTCTCAAAGTTTTACTGTTACTCAAGGGTTTTCCAATGAACCTCTCAGCCAAATTTCAGAATTTTTCATGAAGTAATTCTCCAGATAAAATTCCCAACATTTTAAATTTTAGGGATTTAATTCTGGAAAATTATTAAGTTTCATGAGCCGAAATTGGTATTACTGGAAAGTACTCAAAATTATGAGTTCAGCAAAATTTGGTTCACTGAATTTGGAGCTTCCTACGCAAAGTTATAAATTTCTAAAGTTTGGACTGATCCCTGAATTATTTTCCCACAGAAAATCCTCTCCCGCGCTAAACCAGAGGCTGACAGCTGGGCCCGCCCGTTTAATTTGAACTAACCGCGCGCTCGCGCGCGATTAGCACAGTGGCTGACATGTGAGACCCCGCCCTTCGTCTACCTCCCGACGCCGCCGCCCTAGCTGCCGGAGCTCCGGCGAGGTCGGCGTTCCCGGCGGTCTAGCTCGCCGGTGACGGTGAGACTCGCCGCCCCCACATGATCTCGGACGCTGAACACGCTGGACACCCTGCCGCCACCGGCTAACTGGCGTAGCTCGCCGGCGACGAGCGCTATGTCTCTGTGCCACCTCGGCAACGTGTTCCCGCCCTCCTGACCATCTCCTTCGCACGCTAATTGCGTCACCACGTTCAGGGGGGCCTCGGTAACCTCGGCATGACCTCGGTTGGGACATAAACGGCCGGCAACCCGGACCTCACCGGCGACCCCCTCTTCCGCCAAACTGTTCTACGGTGAACCTAGGGTTCTGGCGGTGGTTTCCTTTCGGGTTTTGATCGAGAAAGGTCGCAAGAACCTGTAGATGCTACCTCACAGGTCCGTTTGACCTCCCACCCGACGATCTTCCCGAATTTCTCCTAAACCTAATCGGGTCCTGAAACAAGCTCCCCACCCTAAACTGGAAAATTCTTCGCGCACAAAGATCGAACCTTAGAACGGTTTGCGTGGTGGTCTCGAGGCCGAGCTAGCGCTTCACTTTCCTATGAACGTCGAGGGTGGAGGATAATCACAGCTCGGGTGGCGAGCGATCAGAACTCGGGCGATTAGGCAGCTGGTTGCTGAAGTTCGCGAAAACAGGAGCTCGCCGGCGGTTTTGTGCCTTTTTATGGGCCACTGAGGGTGGTGGAGGGCGCGACACCTGCTGTGCCACCTTCCCCGCCGAAGCAGGAGCTGGCCGGCTGAGGCGGTCGGACGTCGGCGCCGTGGCTGGCTGGCGCGCGTCCTGGTCGAGAGCAAATCAACTGAGGGTGCTTCTCTGTTAAGTTTGCTGACCAGTGGGCCCTCTTCTCCCCCCTAATTCTTTCTCCCCTTTCTGCTGCAAATATCCCAGCTACTCACAATTAACTGTGAGACTTAAGCACCAAGTCATAGCTTGAATTTGGTTTCCAAAATTTGAATTTGGTTTGGCTAAATTTGCTTCACATTTGAACTGAAATTCAAATTCAGTTTGAATTCTTGCAAATTTGGCTCCCGACAAGATGAATTCCAATGGGGTTGAAAATTGGTGGACTAACTCAGAAAAATGTGCTGAGTTTGAATATGAAGCCAACTTTTGAATTTAAGTGATGAAAGTTGCTGCAATTTGAATCTACATTCAAATTGACCTCTTTTTTAAATGCCTCCAAAAGTGTCTCAAAAAGTGTGGGATTTGCATGAAATTTGGCCTGAACCTTCCCAAGACTTGTTAAGTGCTAGGGGTGAGATCAACCTCTCATGTTCAGGTGTACAAATCCTACTTTGTGAAAGTTAGGGCTTTCCCCCTATCACCCTTTTGATGGAGGTTACTTGCTCTTCACAAATCTTCACAACATATCCACAACAAACACTGTGGTGTTGTGAGGTGATGAAAAGTTTTTGTATGTCCTTTTTCTTGGGCTTTTACAGTCATGTCTTTTGGTCTCACCAATGCCCTGGCACACTTCATGTATCTTATGAACTCAGTGTTCATGCCGGAGTTGGACAAGTTCGTGGTGGTGTTCATAGATGACATCTTGGTTTATTCCAAGACTGAAGAAGAACACAATGAACACCTGCATATCGTTCTTCAACGATTGCGAGACCATAAGACTTATGCCAAGTTCAGAAAGTCCGAATTTTGGATCAGCCAAGTGCAATTTCTTGGTCATATTATTTCTGCAGAAGGCATTGCAGTTGATCCAAGCAAAATCGAACAAGTGCTGAAATGGAAATCCCCCACATCAGTCCACGAAGTCAGGAGTTTCCTCGGGTTAGCAGGATACTATTGGAGATTCATACCAAACTTCTCCAAGCTTGCTAAGCCGATAACTGAACTATTGAAGACGGGGATCAAATATGTTTGGAGCTCAGCTTGTGAAGAAGCTTTCCAAGCATTAGTGAAACATCTTACAACAGCCCTGGTGTTAGCTCAACCGGATACAACCAAGCCCTTCGACGTATATTATGATGCGTCTGGTATCGGGCTCGGCTGTGTATTGATGCAAGGAGGAAGAGTGGTCGCTTATGGCTCACGTCAACTTCGTAACCACGAGCAGCACTATCCAACTCATGATCTTGAGCTTGCTGCTGTGGTATTGGCCTTGAAAATGTGGAGGCACTATTTACTTGGGAACTTAGTGTACCTCTAGACGGACCACAAGAGTTTGAAGTATATATTCACTCAAAAGGAGTTGAATATGCGGCAACGGAGATGGTTAGAGATGATCAAAGACTATGAGATCAAGATTCACTACCATCCCGGGAAGGCAAACGTGGTTGCCGATGCCTTAAGCTGCAAATCCCATGTCAACAGTCCATCCATCAACCCACCTGAAGAGGAGGAGCCGAGTCTATACTTGGTTCCATATGGGGCATTGTTTAATCTTGCTCTCGTCCCTACGATACGAGAGGAGATTATGGAAGCTCAAAAGAAAGACGTGGGGATGTCACACATTCGGAGAAGAATAAAGAATGGTGAAATGACATTCTTCCGAAGGGATGAACACGACACTCTATGGTTTAAAGACCATATAGTGGTACCCCTTGATATGAAGCTTCGAAAGAAAATCTTGGACGAGGCTCATTTGTCCAAGTATTCTATTCATCCGGGCAGTAACATGATGTACCAGGATCTGAAAACCAGGTTTTGGTGGACATGGATGAAAAGAGAAATCGCAAAGTACGTATCCGAATGCGATACGTGTCGGCGTGTGAAAGCCGACCATATGCGTAAAGCCGGACAGCTGCAACCGTTGAACATTCCAGCGTGGAAGTGGGAGGATATCAGCATGGACTTCATAGTAAGGTTACCTCTCACATCTCACAAGCATGATTCGATTTGGGTGATAGTCGATCGACTAACCAAGTCGGCTCATTTTACCCCCGTACATACAAAGTATGTGGCCAAGCAATATGCGGAGTTGTATATCGCAAGGATCTTGTGCTTGCATGGTGTTCCCCGCTACATTATTTCAGATCGTGATGCGCTGTTTGTCGCTCGGTTCTGGGAACAGCTGCACGCGTCATTGGGGACCAAACTGATCTGAAGCTCCGCGTATCACCAGCAGACGGATGGTCAAACTGAACGGGTGAATCTAGTGCTTGAAGACATGCTACGCGCTTGTGCCATCCACCATGGCAAGAATTGGGACGATCATTTGCCATTGGCGGAGTTTTCTTACAACAATGGCTATCAAGCTAGCATCAAGATGGTGCCGTATGAAGCTCTCTACGTCCGGAAATGTCGCACACCCCTCGACTGGTGTGTGTCCGGCGAGCGAGTTATCTACGGCATTGAACTTTTGAATGAGGCTGAAGAACGAGTGCGAGTAATACAAGCCAATCTCAAGGCTGCTCAATCTTGTCAGAACAGCTATGCGGATAAAAGACGCCGCCCTCTCCACTTCGACATCGGGGACCATGTTTATGTCCGTGTGTCTCCGATAAAGGAAGTTCATCGTTTCGGAGTGAAGGGTAAAC
The DNA here is from genome assembly GCA_030760725.1 of Neostapfia colusana. NCBI lineage: Eukaryota > Viridiplantae > Streptophyta > Magnoliopsida > Poales > Poaceae > Neostapfia > Neostapfia colusana. The sequence continues at coordinate 76,976,007 of JASWHV010000010.1, read as the reverse complement.
TTGCGCCGCGATTCATCGGTCCATTCGCCGTCATTGAAAAATGCGGACCCGTGGCCTATCGCTTGGATTTACCGGCGTCGCTCGCAGAAATTCACAACGTCTTTCATATCTCTCAGCTGAGGAAGTGCCTCAATCCCTCGGCTTAAATCCGCACTGAAGACATAGAAATTCTTCAACCGGATCTCTCGTACATGTAGTATCCAATCTGGATTATCGATGAAAAGACTCGCGCCACAAGAAACCGGACCTTATGGTTCTACAAGGTCTTGTGGAGTAACCATACCGCTGATGAGGCGACATGGGAAAGCGAGGAATATCTACGAACTAATTATCCGGACTTGCTATCATCATATACCCGGTAAAGTTTTCCCCACTTTGCTATTCTTTTGGAATCTCGGGACGAGATTCTTTTTAAGGGGGGGGGATGTAAAATCCCCAAAAAGTGGTAGCAAGAAAAATTCAGCTCATGTACACTTAGGAAAAATGAGGGGAATTAAAACTTTGAATTATAACGGTGTAAGTTCAAAGTGAGGGTCTAGACTTCCCAAAAACTTCCCAACATGGAGATCTAAATTCATAAATTGGCTCTTCATATTTCAAATATTCAACCTTCCAAATTTCAGCACATTTGGAGGGGTTTTAGTATTTGTTTGGGATTAAAAGAGGAAGCCCTCTAATCTGAATTTGGTTCCACAAATGTGTTCTCCACATTTGAATTAGAAGCCATGCCAAAAATGAGAAACTTTGGAGTTGGTTTGCTATGCTTTTGGAACAATGAAAAAGGGATAATTCAAATTTCAATTCAAATTCAAATTACCATACCCAGTTCAAACCCCACACCAGAATTCAAACTATTTGAATTCAGCAAATTTAAACCATGAGTTGGTGTGGAAGTATAGCCTTAATTATTGGGTAGCTGGGGGAGAAATATCAGTGGAAATTGGATAGAAATTGGAGGTTGTGGGACCCAATTGTCAGCCACACAGAAGAGTTAACCGACCTGTTTTTCACCTCGGTTGATCACAGCACGCCAGCGCTCGGCTGAAACCACGCCCGAAGCTCCACCGAGCTTGTTCTCGCTGCCCCGACGTTGGCGCACGCGTGGGTGATCAGAGCAGCCGCCCGAGTGCCCCAGCCCTACTTCTCTTTCCCCCCTCAGCTCGTGTTGCGCCTAAGCTGTTTCTTCGCACCGAACACCGCCTCCGTTTCTTCCACGATCATCCACACCCACCGAGCTCGATTGCTCCAGCTCCCAACAGCAAAGAACTGCGCCCACCAGTGCTCTAGCCGGCTAGCCACTCCTCCCCACAGTCCCGAGCTTGTTTGCACCGGGAAACAGCAAAGTTGCTGCGGTTCTCGGGTGAACACTGAAAAACCGAGCGAGGTCACCGTCGACAGCTCACACCGAGCAAGATCATGCCAAAGCAATCCAGCCCCTCGGTGTATCCTCGACTCTAGCTGCTCAAGCCCAAAACTCAGCCCTAACCATTGATCACAGAAGGAGAATTTTGAGTTTTTCCCCGGGCAGCGCAACTCGACCCCAAGGTAAAGAGTTGCTAAATTCAGCTTCAATTCATGTTGTGAGTAGCTCAAATCTTGCACACAGGTTCTAGACTAGCTAGCGCCCTTCCTCCCTCGATTCTAGGTCGGGAAATTAGGTGTAGAGCGAGGATTTCACGTTCTTGTCGCGGGGACATCTTCGGACCTCTTCGGGTGCACGGTGCCGAACGGTTTGGAGGGCTCTCTGGCGGTTTTGACTGTCGTGCCTAGCTTCTACACCTCCCACTGGTGCTCTAGGACCCAAGAACCCATCATTTAGTGGAGAATTCACCATGCACGACCTCGCTAGAGCTAGAGTTCTCACTGTTGCCGGTGCGCAGTGGTTTCCAGGTAGATCCGGCCGCCGGCGACCCCACCAGGGTGTTCAGCGTGCCTGAAAATAGGGGGATGGCCAGTATGGGGCCGGGAAGGCCTTTCCCACCACCCTCACTGGAGCAACGCCGCGGGTTCCTATGTTTGGCACGAGGTAGAAGAGGAAGCTGACGGGTGGGGCCCACAGCCAGGATTTAAAAATTTCTTCAATTTCCAGATTTAGTGCAAACTTCAATGGACCATAACTCTCAGTAGGAACGTCAAAAATTTGTGAAACAAATTTTCTGGATTCCTCTCAGCCAGTAATTTGCAGAAATGCAAATAAATTGATCTGAGGATATCTGGAAATTTCTCGAAAATCCATCAAATTTAAATTGTTGGGAATTAATTCCAGAAGATACCTGTTATGGAATTTCTTCAAATTTGGCTAGGAGGTTCCTTATGATATTACTGATCTCCAGTAAAAAATTTAGCTTCATTGGAGTTCATTTGCTAGGCTGAATTGCCTTCCAAAGTTCAGCCTTTATTTGAAAATTCAAATTTAAACAGAAACTTTTCAGAACTCCTATCCAACTTCAAAAATTCATATCTCTCTGTTGGTAGCTCCAAAAATGGTTAAACAAATTTTGTTAGAACAATGGAGACTTACCCTAATAAGATCTTCCACTGTTATCCATGTCAAAGCTCCTGATTTGGGCTCAAAATTCAGAGAAGTCTTGTCCTTGTGGGAATTTTGGAGACCACAATGTGCAATAACATTTCTCCAATTTATTCTCAGATAATCCTTAGAGAGTCTAGTCTCCACTGTAAAAATCCCAAAGCCAATTAAGGATCCTAAATAGCAGTAGCTATGAATAGAAGTTACTTCTCATAATCCCTTAAATACTTATACATATATTTTGCTACATTTCATTTAGTGACCGAAGTTGAGGACGCACCGGAGCCCTTGGACGTCCTCCCACCTGAAGCTAGCTTCCCGTTTGACTCGCAACCAGGCAAGCCCCGGTTTGCATTTAAGTACTTTTTGCAAATTCTTTATTTGTATCACTTATGTCTATGGTGAATGCTTGCATTAGAGTTAGGGTGATTGAAACCCCACTTGCATAGCCTTTTAAATACTATGAAGGGTTGGGTAGTTTACAAACTCGAGAGTAGAGAATGCTGTGCTAATGTTCTTAGGATCTCGGTAGAAGTCGAGTGGTTGGAAGCTACTCGCGAGATAGAATTTATCACACGGGATGAGGAGAGGTAGAAAATGGATTAAGTTGTGAAAATGAGACCCAACAGGGGGGATAGGATGCAGTGAGCGGAGGTCTCACGTGCGTAGCTCTGTTGGCGTCCATTGAGGACCGAGCCGTGTGCCGCCCTGCTGGACAAGTATCGAACAGTACCGGATGCATACTGGCATATGGGAACCAGGAAACCGATGTAATTGGTTAACCTGGGCGCCGAGGCTTACCCAACCGTTTTATAGGAGTGGGTTGAGGGTAGCAAGGTGTAAATCTGCCGGTGGGCACAGTCACGCTCCACAACGGGACCTCCTGCCCGTTACGTATGGACCGGTTCGGCATTTGGGTTACCTTTGAAAGGTTGTTGCATACAACAGAGTAAGAAGGGGTGTGGAATCACGCTTCTGAAAGTGGGTGTATGTGACGTGTTATCCGGGTGTGTCCTGATTGCAATCACCGTCCCCCACGGTTATTTGAGTACCCGCTTGTTCACTGCATTGTGACGTAGTAAGAAGTGAAATAAGCCAACTGAATATGCTGTATTGAACTATTAATGTCTTGAAACCTTGTATGCTGTAGTTATAGAGCTAATTAAGTTTATATTCCACTTTGGGCATCACCACATCGTAGTAAAGCGTTTCTTGTTTGATTGTGGACTTCTGATGTGAGGGCTGCCTAAGGCTCCATAACTGTTGCTATAAAACTAAAAGTAAGGATCAACATGTAGGCGTGTCTTTATTGCAAAGTCATTTTTCCTATCATACCCATCCTTGCATGCAGAGTTCCATGCCTAGGGTTGTCGGTTAAGCCTTGCTGAGCCATTGTGCTCACAGTTGCAATATTTTGAGCTGTGTGCAGGTGAGAGTTATGAGGAAGGTTCCGAGGATGAGGCAATGCCCCCGTCGGGGTACACGTAGGGGTGCAAGCGGGGCGGGAGGCGGCTGCCTGCCCCGCGTCCCGCACGCGCCACAATTTTTTGCGGGCTTTATATGGCTGTCCCGCATACGCCGCTGCTGATGGCGTCTGTCCCGTATAAGCCGCATAAGCTGCTTGTTTGTCCACAGTGTGCAGATCGGTAGCTGCCTACCCGTGCCCGTGCTCGTGGCTGCACAGGATGCTGCAGGTGCTGGCGCCGCGTGCGTGCGGGATGCGCTACGCCGCCGCCATCTGCGGCGGACGCAGCAGTGGCGCCGCCGGGTCGACGTTCTCGCTGCTGCTCCCCATGTCCGGCGGACAGCTCAGCTACGGAGACGGAAGCACGTCGTCATACGGCGGCGGCGGGTCCATCGACTGCACGCTGTCGCTCGGCACGCCGTCCACGCGGCGAGCCAACACGCGCAGGTGGCGGTGCAGTGGCGTCCTGCAAGGAGTCCTCCCGCCGCGGGTCGCCGGCCCGGTGGTGCGCGAACTGCGACACCACGTCCACGCCGCTCTGGCGGAACAGGCCACGGGGTCCCAAGGTCTGCGTGGCCTGGCCACCTGGAGTCTGGAAAGCGCTGGCAACTGGCGGAGTTGTGGGCCTAGCGGCGCCGCGGGGGCCGTGGACAGACCACGTTAAATCCACTTTGACGAAACGGGTCATCCTTTGGGTCTTCAGTGGGCCTATGGTGCGGATCAGCCCAGCGGCCTAGCGGGCAGGCCCGCGCCACTTACACCCCTAGGTACACGGCTGAGCTGGAGCCCTGCACATCGCCGTGATCTCCGGTTACTTGCTGCTAGTGTGTAGCGTCCCTGGGCTGGACGGCTGCACTTTTGCATAGTTAGGATGAGAGGCCATCTATATATAATACTTCCGCTGTTAATTAAGTTTTGTAAAAGACTTCTGCTGTCTTATATCAAATAAAAGTTTATATGTTGTTCTTAAATTCTTTTTGTGTGTGCTGTTGGGTGCCGCATCGCACGGCACCACCCTATGCGATCCTGGAGTGGGTGAACCACAGGGTGGTCCCCACAGGAACTTCGGAAGAAAATCTTGGACGAAGCTCACTTGCCCAAGTATTCTATTCATCCGGGCAGCGACAAAATGTACCAAGATCTGAAAACCAGATTTTGGTGGACACGGATGAAAAGAGAAATCGCAAAGTACGTATCCGAATGTGATATATGTCGGTGTGTGAATGACGACCATATGCGCAAAGCCGTACAACTGCAACCATTGAATATTCCGGCGTCGAAGTGGAAGGATATCAGAATGGATTTTATAGTTGGGTTACCTCTCACATCCCACAAGCATGATTCAATTTGGATGATAGTTGATCGACCAACCAAATCAGCTCATTTATCCCCGTATACACAAAGCACGTTGCCAAGCAATATGCGGAGTTGTATATTGCAAGGATCTTGTGTTTGCACGGTGTTCCCAGCACAATTAATTCAGATCACAGTGCGCTGTTTGTTGCTCGATTTTGGGAGCAGCTGCACGTGTCATTGGGGACTAAACTGATCCGAAGCTCCGCATATCACCCGCAAACGGATGGTCAAACTGAGCGGGTGAATCATGTGCTTGAAGATATGCTACGTGCTTGTGCCATCCACCACGGTAAAACTGGGACAATCATTTACCGTTGGCGGAATTTTCATATAACAATGGTCATCAAGGTAGCATCAAAATGGCGTCGTATGAAGCTCTCTACGGCCAGAAATGTTGCACACCACTCAGTTGGTGTGAGTCCGGCGGGCGAGTCATATACGGTATTGAGCTTGTGAATAAGGCCGAGGAACGAGTACGAGTAATACAAGCCAATCTCAAGGCTGCTCAATCTCGTCAAAAGAGCTATGCGGATAAAAGACGCCATCCTCTCCACTTCGACATTGGAGACCATGTGTATGTTCGTGTGTCTCCGGTGAAAGGAGTTCATCATTTTGGAGTGAAAGGAAAACTTGCTCCGCAATTCATCAATCCATTCACCGTCATTGAAAAATGCAGACATGTGGCCTATCGCTTGGAGTTACTGGCGTCACTCATGGGAATTCACAATGTATTTCACATTTCTCAACTGAGGAAATGCCTTAAGCCCTCAGCTGAAATCCGCACGGAAGACATTGAAGCTCTCCAACAGGACCTCACATATTCGGAATATCCGATCTGAATTATCTATGAAAAGACTCGCACCACAAGAAACCAGACTTTATGGTTTTATAAAGTCTTGTGGAGTAACCATACCGCTGATGAGGCGACATGGGAATCCGAGGAGTATCTACAAGCAAATTATCCGGACATGCTATCATCGTATACCCGGTAAATTTTTCCTCACTTGCTTTTCTTTTGGAATTTTGGGATGATATTCTCCTTAAGGGGGAGGGATGTAAAATCCCCAATAATGCTAGCAAGTAATTCAGCAAATTCCCACCTAGGAAAATGAGGGAAAATAAAACTTTGAATTATGACGTTGTGAGTTCAAAGTGCTGAGTCAAATTTGCAAAAACTACCAAACATGGGGAGCTAAACTAAAAATTTAGTTCTTCATAATTCAAATATTAAGCCTACCAAATTTCAGTTCATTTGGAGGGGGTTTATTATTTGTTTGGAATAAAGAGGGGAAGCACTCAAATCTGAATTCAAATTTCAGTTCCAAATTCAAAATTCTCCAAAATGGCAAATTGGGTTCACAAATGTGTTCTTCACATTTGAAATAGTATCCATGCCAAAATTCCGATTATTTGGGCTTAGTTTGCTAGGGTTTTGAATCAATAAAAGGGGAGGAATTCAAATGTTGATTCAAATTTAAAACCCAATTGCAATTCAAACTTTCCAACTAAAATAGAATTCAGTGGAATTCAAATTCAAACCATTACATTGTGAGGAAGCAAAGCTTTTAATTTGGAGGAAGTTAGAAAAATATCAGTAGCTTTATTATGTGTGGTGGGGTCCACATGTCAGCCACACACCTCTACACAGTCGGTGCTCTGTTTTTTACCGCTCCCACCGAGCAGCTGCGCGTGCGCGGCCGGCCGGGGAGCGCTGCCGCTGTGCCTCTGCATCAAACGGTCCTCTCCATGTCTTAAGCCACGGAGAATCTTCCCAGGGATGTGTCAGCCACGTTACACCGGTGTCACAACGAGCCGTAGCCTTTTCACGAGCTGTCGCCCCCCCCTGCCCCGATCACTTCTCAGTTCCTCGACGTCCTGGCGATACAGTCCATATCACGGCCAACTTTCCACAGCAAAGAGAAGTGGCCATCCTCTGCTCGAACCTACAGTGAAAGCCCCATACCATTTCATACACCGTAGGGTGAGAATTTTCCATTTTACCTAGAGCGAGTTCATAGAGCCGAGTTGATTGAACTTCCGAAATTCTTCAGGCTTTGTCTATAACAGCTAGTGTCCATTGAACCATACGTCCTAGATCCTCCTATGATCATCAAGGATCAACAAGCATAGAAAACCATTGAATCTATGAACTGCTCTTCGAGTTTTTTGAGTCGCCACCGATTTTCGCCCTAGGTCGACGGTGAGCTCATACGTCCAGCCGTTTTCACGGAAAACCGGCTCCATATTCGTGCTTAGCGTGTCACCACGGCGCTGTTGGAGGAAACCGTTTCCAAAATAAGGATTGGTAGATCTCAGGCGACCTCGCCGGAGTTACAGCCGTCGCCGACTAGGTTCCAGCCACCAAGAGCCCTAGCTGACCCCACCAACGTGTTCCCCGAGGTCTAAACCTAGGGGCGGCGAGTATCCGCCCCGGAGATGGCCGGGAACGCCGTTCCGGTGGACCTCGAGTGCGCTGGCACGAGGTAGAAGAAGGCTGAGTCTCGCAGCTTTGCCAGAAGCGACTAGTTGCCTCCTTTCCTCCGCCGAAAGCCACAATCTGCATACTTCTTGCACTTACTTAATCTTCTAATAGGCAAAAGCCTGCATTTGTTTGCTTATTCCTTAGCTCAGTCAGCAGCTATACCTTTTGAGGAAACCAGATGCAGATAACGAAAGGAAGCTATTAGTTTTATTTGTACTCGACTCAGCTTTTCTTTACTGACCGCTTTTGTAAGGAAAGAAGGCAATAGAAAAACCAGGTGAGAAGTTTTAGAGCAACCGATTGTAAAATTCCTCAAAAGTGCTAGCAAGAAATTCAGCACACTTACACTTTGGAAAAATGAGGGGAATTAAAAACTTTGAGTTATAACGGGGTAAGTGAAAGTGATGATTCAAATCTCTAAAAAAGTTCCAAACATGAGGAGCTAAACTGTAAAGGTAGTTCTCCATAATTCAAATATTCAACCTCCCAAATTTCAGCTCATTTGGAGGGGTTTTACTATTTGTTTGGAAATAAAAGAGAGAGCCCTCAAAGATGATTTCAAATTTCAGTTTTAAATATCAATTCCCCCAAATTGTGAATTTGGTTCTACAAATGTGTTCCCCACATCTTAGTTGGCATCCATGCCGAAATTCAGATTATTTCGGTTTAGTTCCCTAAGGTTTTGAATCAATAAAAAGAGGGATATTCAAATGTTGATTCAAATTCAAAAACCCAATTGCCATTCAAATTTCTTGACCTAAATGAGTTCAGTTGAATTCAACACTTCAAATCCATGAATTTGAGGTGAAGCAAGGTTTTTAATTTGGAGACCAAAAGGAAAATATCAGTGGAGAATTAGGTGGGGCGGGACCCCACATGGCAGTGAGACCTAAACAGCAGTAACGATTTCTTCTCTGTGAGCTTGCCACCGAGGGTGCAGCCTCCACCGAGCTGCTTGAGGATTCTTCCCGATGTCAGCAACTTCGTGCGTGGGTGATCGATCGATAAAGCAGCTGCACAACTCAATTTCTCCTCTCTTCCTACACGTTCCATCGAAGTTTCTCTCCTTGCTCGAGCGTGCGACCGAGAAAACAGAGCCCGCTCCGCTCCTCTCGGCCCTCCTCGCCGATCACGTTCCGGTGACGTGAGCGCCCAGCCGAGCCTTCCAAAAGCTACACCGACGACTCCTTGACGTCCTCGACCCCTCACAAGCCGGTGACCAGGTTCCATTCGACGTTGCCGAGCCCTTCTTCATCCGTGAGTTGAGCAAAGCCGCCCCTCTCGGTTCCCCGGTGTCCGGATGATCCAAGCCCTCTCGTGGCCGATGGTCTACAGCAAAACGACCGCCATAAGGTCTTGACATGCCGGTGCAAATCTCCCCTCCTCTCGTGCACGAACAAGGAAGAATTTTGCTTTATGCCGCATGCTTGTTCATATAACCGAGATGATCAAAATTCCAAAATTCATGAAGTCTAGTCTCTCACAGCTCATGCCGAGCTACCCACATGTTCTTGACTGTCCCACGTTCATCTACGATCAAGAATCATTGCAAACCATGCGGTAGAGGCTCGGTTCTTCGAAACAATTCGGGCCGCCGATGAATTCCACCCTAGGTCATCGATGAACTCGTGTTTGCAGCCCGTTTGGAGCTGATTTGAACACATGTCGATGATTATGAGTACACCATGGTGCTGTAGGAAGAAAAACTAAAGTGCTTGCTTGTAGTGTGAGTCCAACCTTGCCGAAGTTGTGCCGCCGCCTCCTCCCGTCGCCGGCGGGTTTCCTGTAGCCGGTGACCGCTGCCGACCCCACAGATGGTCTTCCGTGCTCCAACATGCAGTAGCGGCAAGTTTCAGCCTTGGACATGGCCGGGATCCTCGGTCCGACGACTCCCGCCGGAGAGCACCGCAGCTTGGGCTCTGCCGCGCTCGAGGTGAAAGAAGACTATGGGCCCCACTGTCAGCAATTTGAATTTTTTCATCCAACTTTGCAAGCTGATAACTTTCTGTAGGAACCTCCATAAGTTGTCAAGTAAATTTCATTGGATTCCTCTCAGTGAGTACTATCTAAAGTGCATCACAATATTTATGAAAATCCCTGGAATTAGCTCATTAATTCAATTAAGGAAAATTTTAGGGAATTAATTACAGGAGTTCTATTTATTGGAAAATTCCCAATTTTGGACCGAACCTTCTCCTAAATATGCTTGAACTCCAGTGACAATTTCAGAGGCATTGGACCTAATTTTATTGGCCAAATGTTGTTTCCCTCCTCTATGTCTCTGAAAAATAGCAAAAATAACAGGGACTTTTTCAGAGATTTTTCCAATCTTGAAAATTCCATTTCTCCCTGTAGGTAGCTCCAAAAATTGTGAATTTTTTTTTGCTAGAACCAGGGAGACCTGCTTTAATTATATCCTCCACTGTTAGACATGTCAAGTCTTCAGATTTGGGATCAAAATTCAGAGAAGCCTTGTACTTGTGGGAATTTTGGAGCCCACAAGGTTCTATGAAATTGCTCCAAATTTTGCTCAGATCATCCTTAGAGAGTCTAGTATCCCCTGGAAAAATCGCAAGGCAAATTATGGAACCTAAACAGCAGTAGCTAATAATAGGAGTTCATCTCTTATATAACACTAGCACTTATACATATATGTTGTTGCATTTCATATAGTGACCAAAGTTGAGGACACGCCGGAGCCGTTGGAAGTCCTCCCACCAGACGCTAATTTTCCCTTTGACTCGCAACCAGGCAAGCCCCGGTTTGCATTTAATTACCTTTTGCAAAGTTTTCATTTGTATCACTTATGTCTAGGTTCAAATGCTTGCACTAGAGTTAAGGTGATTGAAACCCCACTTGCATGACTTTTAAATCCTATGGAGGGTAGGATAGTTTACAACTCGATGAGTAGAGAATGCCATGCTAATGTTCTTAGGAACTTGGTAGAAGATGAGTAGTTGGAATCTACTCGCGAGATAAGATTAGATCACACGGGATGGAAAGAGGTAGAGAATGGCTTAAGAATGTAAAACTGGGACCTAACAGGGGGGATAGGATGCAGTGAGCGGAGGTCTCACGTGCGTAGCCCTGTTGGTGTCGATTGAGGACCGAGCCGTGTGCGGACCTGCAGGACAAGTTTGAACAGTACTGGATGCATACTTGCATATGGGAACCAGGAAATCGATGTAATTGGTTAACCTGGGTGCCGAGGCTTACCCAACCATTTTATAGGAGTGGGTTGAGTGGTAGCAAGGTGTAAATCTGCCGGTGGGCACAGACACGCTCCACGCGGGGACCTCCTGCCCATTACGGATGGACCGGTTTGGCATTTAGGTTTCCTTTGGAAGGTTGTTGCATACAACAGAGTAGGAAGGTGTTAAGCACCACACTTCTGAAAGTGGGTGTATGTGACTTGTTATCCGGGTGTCTATTGATTGCAATCATCGTCCCTCGGGGTTATTTGAGTACCGCTTGTTCAATGTGTTGTGACGTATTAAGAATTTAAAGAAGCCAGATGAATATGATGCATTGAACTATTAATGTCTTGAAACCATGTATGCTGTAGATGTAGAGGTCATTAAGTTTATTTTCCACTTTGGGCATAACCACATCGGAGGAAAGCTTTCATGTTTGATTGTGGACTTCCGATGTGAGGGCTGCCTAAGGCATACTAATCTGCTGCTATAAAACTGAAAGTAAGGATTAACATGTAGGCGTGTCTTTATTGCAATGTCCTTTTCCTATATTACTAATCCATGCATGTAGAGTTTCAGATTAGGAGTGTCGGTTAAGCCTTGCTGAGCCATCGTGCTCACGGTTGCAATATTTGAGCTGTTTGCAGGTGAGAGTTATGAGGAAGGGTCTGAGGACGAGGCGATGCCCCCGTCGGGCTACACGGCCGAGCTGGAGCCCTGCAAGCCGCCGTAATCATGGTGTGAGTGTTGCTAGTGTGTAGCGTCCCCGGGCTGGACGGCTGCACTTTTGCTTAGTTAGGATGAGAGAATAGTTATAAATAATACTTCTGTTGTATAATTAAGTTTGGTAAAAGACTTCCGCTGTTTTATATAAAATAAAAGTGTGTATGTTGTTCTTAATCTTTTCTTGTGTGCTGTTGGCTGCAGCATCGCACGGCAGCACCCTTTGCGATCCCGGAGTGAGAGGACCATGTGGTGGTCCCCACAGGCATGGTATCAGAGCCGGGTTGGGAATAGCACGCTCGAAAAGAGCCTATTTTGAAAACTTAGAAGTAGTCGAGTGAGAAATAGTCACTGTGCCCACATAAGGTCTATTATAGTAGTAGCTACTTAAGGTGGAAAAGCTAACTTATGTGTCATACATTCTGTAACGACGCTGCGACGTCAGGTAAGAGGTAACGTACGCCACCGCAGGCGGATCAATTGCGATAAGCTCGCCATACGAGCAATAGTATGGAATGGTTTACCGTGGCTTGGCACGGTAGTGAATATGAGTCTCTGAACCTTCTCATGGTTCTGAGAGCATATGAAAACGCTGATCTCTAGCGTGCTTTAGAAAAAAGTGAGAATACCCCATCGTGTGGTAAGCAACACGATAGTATGCAACTCTTGAACGTTCAATGTTCAAAGGGCCATACGCAGCGCTCGCCATCGGCATGCCTCAACGGTCATAACGCAGTAGGTTGTATCCGTTGGGTTGATAAAATTCCCAACCGTGACAACCCATTCATGCTCTACTCGGGTTACCTGTCGTGTGGTGTGAAAACACGACCATGTACCTTGAGACGTGGCTTGACTCAAGTACGATCTGTATGGCAATGATACGGACCGTATGTTTTTACTATGATATGGACCTGCCTGAAATGTCAAAACCCTTGTGTGCACCATTATTGTGTGGTCTTCAGCAGGTACATTAACCATGTTAGAGCATGACGTTTAGAAATCGTTTTGTGAGTGACGTTCTTAGTTCCACCATTTTGCACGTGTATGCCGGAATACCGGCTTAGGATTTTTCTTTGGTGAGGAAACGTAGTACCGAAATGAGTTCCAAATTGCATAAAAAGGATATTTTCAAGAAAAGAGTTAATTTGGAGTTTATGATTCAATTTAGGGGTTATTGAAATCTCGTATTGAACTGAGTCAATTGGGAGTGTAGATTCATTTCCAAAGACTTAGGAACAACTTCCCCTGTTCTCGGAAGAATTTTTGCTGAATTTAAACAGGGTATAATTTTTTACTGGTTGAACCAATGGAGGTGTGTGATACTATTCTGGAAAGGTTTTGAAGTCTTCTACAATTTTTATGTAGAACTATAGAACAAAATCTCCTTCCAAATGGATGAAAATCTCAGATGAGTATGCACTGTTCAGAAACAGGGCAGACCAAAAATGCTCTCTGGAATTTTCTGTATTTCGACCATAACTTCTTGTAGAAAAATTTCTAAGGGTCAAGTAAGACATCGTTGGAAAGTGTAGTAAATGTGCTACAACTTTGTAGTTCAGTGTTTTTCTAGATTGGGGGCAGAAATAGTTGGAATTTTGTGAACAAAACAACCACTTGCAAAGGAGGGGCTGTCAAAATTCCTGAGAAAAATTTGTCAACTTGTAAAAATCATAACTCATAAACTAGAAAGGATGTGGAGGCAAATAAATACAATATGGATTCCTTTTTGAGTCTACTGCAACTTTGTTGTTGAACTCTAGTCCAGGTTTTGCCTCCAAGGTGGCCAAAACAGTTAAATTCTTTAAACTGGTCTGCTGGACCAGGAGCTAGACAGAGAAAACCATGTTTGAAGTTTTTAATCAAAACACGTGGTTTCAAATTTCGATATCCAGCGGCTGTTGTAAAACAGTAAGTTGGAGTCGAAAAATTTTATGCATTCAACATATCACTTCGAGCGAGGACATGTTTGGGTCCATTACAATAGCGAGGGTTTACGCATGCTAATGCACTTAACATCCCGTGGTGACACACGATGGTCGAAATGAACTTTTAATCCATAAAGTTCATTACCTTGGAACTCGATTGTGGTGACATGGTCCAGGGATGTATATGTTGTATAAAGTTTATACATTATCCATATGTGTGAATGTTATGCGTATCATTTATTCCATTCTCGCACTACTATTGTATAAACTGGATGAAGTAAACAAACATGTGCTGATCGTTTGAACGGTATGAATGCAGAATGGTGCGTACATGGTCTACGCAAGAGGAGGGAGATCCTAGTCAGGTTCGTGGTAATGAGTCTCTACCCCCGGAGCAAACCACAATGCAGAAACAACCACCTCCTCCACCACCAGAACTCTCAAGAAATCCTGCGGAGGTTCTCGCCGCAGTACTCGGCTCGCGCGACGAGCAAACCGAGTTGCTGCGGATGCTGGTGCAGCAGAATGCGTCCCGTCCAGGAGGACGACAAGATAATGGGCAACGCCATCCCCAACAGAGTTCATATTCGGACTTCCTGGCGACCCATCCACCGGTCTTTACGAAGGCCGAAAAGCCTTTGGAGGCGGAAAGCTTCATTCGCACTGTCGAGGCGAAGTTCGGTTTACTTCGATGTACCGAACACTAGAAGGCGTTGTATGCAGCGCAACAGCTTCAAGGGGAAGCCAGTACATGGTGGGCGAACTGCAATGCCTCATTACCGGCTGGTCATGCCGTCACTTGGTCAGAGTTCCGGGAGGCATTCCGCGCCTATCATATACCTACTGGAGTTATAGAGAGGAAGCTCCAGGAGTTTCTGGAGCTGAAACAAGGCGAGAGGAGTGCTCATGAGTACTCCAGAGCATTCAACTGGCTAGCGCAATATGAGCCAGAATATGTGAGAACAGAAGAGCAGAAGCAAAACACGTTTTTCCGGGGCCTGAATTCAAAAATGAAGGTCCATCTCACCCAAAGCAACCGTGGCACATTCAACGACCTTGTCAATGCCGCGATTGTACAAGAAAATGCTCAGCGCGAGCGCGGTTCTGATAAGAGGAAACGCAGCACGCTGGCAGGCAGCCGTGGTGGGGCACCACAAAAGTACCGCGTGGTGTATCGCTCACCATATGGTCAAAGATGGCAGCCACCAACGCGACCGCCTCAGTTTCACGGTCGTCAATTTAATGTGCCAAGCTTTCGACCTTCGTATCCACCACAGCAGCAGCAGCAACAAAGGATGGTCCCGCGTGCGCCTCCATTTTAACCGCGTGCACCGGAATTCCATACTCAATTCGGAGGGACCCCGACACCATACATGTGCTTCACGTGTGGCCGTGCCGGGCATATTGCCAAGGACTGCCTCGAGCAGCGACAGGGCAGGGGTGCAGCACCGTATCAGGGTGCAAATCAGCCCCGCAACCAGCCCAAGAAACCAGCATAAAAACCCGGCAACGTACACCACTTAGCAATCGAAGACGTGCCGGAAGGCGAACCCGTCCTCGCGGGTACGTTTTCTTATTTAGATCATCCTGTAGTCATACTTTTTGACTCCGGTGCCACCCATAATTTCATAAGTCAATCTTACGTTATTAAACATCAATTGCATATCATTCCCACAAATAGTTCATACTAGATTTGCTATCCGGGTGGGAAAATAACAGCTGATAGGATGGTCTATAGAGCACCATTGCAATTGGGTGGGAATCTATACCTGACTTCTCTAATTATGTTAGAGAATCAAAAACTCGATGTCATTTTAGGAATGGCATGGCTACATTGCCATGGTGCTATTCTTGACATCATTCCACATGTGGTTTGTCTAAACTCTCCACTTCATGAACCACATACTCTCATTCTTGACCATTCAGTTCAAGAAGTTCCAGCCATATATAACACGGAAGCCACAAAACTTGAAGATATTTGAGTGGTCAGTGAATATCCGGACGTATTTCCGGATGATCTCCAGGGCATGCCACCCGAAAGGGATGTCGAGTTCAAGATCAAACTGGTACCCGGGACGACACCGATATCACGGAGACCGTACAAGATGGCTCCGAATGAGATAGCTGAACTGAAGGAGCAGCTCGATGATCTGATGAATAAGGATTTTATTCGACCAGGTTCCTCGCCATGGGGATGCTCGGTGCTGTTTGTGGAAAAGAAGGATGAAACCTTGAGGTTGTGTGTGGATTACCGATCTCTCAACGTCGTCACCATCAAAAATAAATATCCACTGCCCCGCATTGATATCTTATTCGATCAACTTGTGGGTGTGAGTGTATTTTCGAAGATGGATCTTCGCTCCGGATATCACTAAATCAAGATCCGAGCGGAGGATATTCCAAAGACGGCCTTCTCGACGAGATATGGGTTGTACGAATATATCGTCATATCTTTTGGTCTCACCAATGCCCTGGCACACTTCATTTACCTCATGAACTCAGTGTCCATGCCGGAGTTGGACAAGTTCGTGGTGGTGTTTATCGACGACATCTTGGTTTATTCCAAGTCTGAAGAAGAACACGCCGAACACTTGCATATCGTGCTTCAATGATTGCGAGATCATAAGCTTTATGCCAAGTTTAGCAAGTGAGATTTTTGGATCAGCATGTGCCATTTCTTGGTCATATTATTTCTGCGGAAGGCATTGCAGTTGATCCAAGCAAAATTGAGCAAGTGCTTAAATGGAAGTCGCCCACATGTCGATGAAGTCAGGAGTTTCCTCAGTTTATCAGGATATTATCGGAGATTCATCCCAAGCTTCTCCAAGCTTGCTAAGCCGATGACTGAATTGTTGAAGAAGGGGACAAAATATGTTTGGAGCTCAGCATGTGAAGGGGCTTTCCAAGCATTGGTGAAGCATCTTACAACAGCCCCGGTGTTAGCTCAACAGGATACGACCAAGCCCTTCGACGTATATTGTGATGCGTCGGGTATCGGACTTGGTTGTGTATTGACGCAAGGAGGAAGAGTGGCCTCCTATGGCTCACGTCAACTTCGTAACCATGAGCAGCACTATCCGACTCATGATCTTGAGCTCGCTGCTGTGGTGTTGGCATTGAAAATGTGGAGGCACTATTTACTTTGGAACTTAGTGCACCTCTACACCGACCACAAGAGTCTAAAATATATATTCACTCAAAAGGAGTTGAATATGCGGCAACGGAGATGGCTAGAGCTGATTAAAGACTATGAGATCGAGATTCACTACCATCCGGTAAGGCAAACGTGGTTGCCAACGCCTTAAGCTGCAAATCTCACATCAACCATCTGTCCATCACTCCACTTGAAGAGAAAGTGTCGATTTTATACTTGGTTCCATATGGGACATTATATAATCTTGCTCTCGTCCCTACTCTTTGAGAGGAGATTATGGAAGCTCAAGAGAAATACGTGGGAATGTCGCACATTCGGAGAAGAATGAAGAATGGCGAAATGAAATGCTTCCGAAGGGATGAACATGGTACTCTATAGTTTAAAGACTGTATAGTGGTACCCCGTGACATGAAGCTTCGGAAGAAAATC
Organism: Neostapfia colusana; assembly: GCA_030760725.1. Taxonomy (NCBI): domain Eukaryota; kingdom Viridiplantae; phylum Streptophyta; class Magnoliopsida; order Poales; family Poaceae; genus Neostapfia; species Neostapfia colusana. The sequence goes on along the minus strand of JASWHV010000010.1, from coordinate 76,958,749 downwards.
TTGGACGAAGCTCATTTGTCCAAGTATTCTATTCATCCGGGCAGCAACAAGATGTACCAAGATCTCAGAAAACCAGGTTTTGGTGGACGCGGATGAAAAGAGAAATCGCAAAGTACGTATCCGAATGCGATACGTGTCGGCGTGTGAAAGCCGACCATATGCGTAAAGCCGGGCAGCTGCAACCATTGAACATTCCGGCATGGAAGTGGGAGGATATCAGCATGGACTTCATAGTTGGGTTACCTCTCACAAACATCAAATCTATTTGGGTAATAGTCGATTGACTAACCAAGTCAGCCCATTTTATTCCCGTACATACAAATTACGTGGCCAAGCAATATGCGGAGCTGTATATTGCAAGGATCTTATGCTTGCACGGTGTTTCCCGCTCCATTATTTCAGATCACGGTGCGCTGTTTGTCGCTCGGTTTTGGGAACAGCTGCACGCGTCATTGGGGACCAAACTGATCCGAAGCTCCACGTATCATCCGCAGACATATGGTCAAACAGAACGGGTGAATCAAGTGCTTGAAGACATGCTACGCGCTTGTGCCATCCACCACGGTAAAAACTGGGACGATCATTTGACGTTGGCGGAGTTTTCATATAACAATGGCTATCAAGCTAGCATCAAGATGGCGTCGTATGAAGCTCTCTATTGCCGGAAATGTCGCACACCACTCCACTGGTGTGAGTCCGGCGAATGAGTTATCTATGACATTGAACTTGTGAATGAGGCTAATGAACGAGTGCGAGTAATACAAGCCAACCTCAAGGATGCTCAATCTCGTCAGAAGAGCTATGCGGATAAAAGACACCGTCCTCTCCACTTCAGCATCGGGGACCATGTTTATGTCTGTGTGTCTCCGGTGAAGGGGGTTCATCATTTCGGAGTGAAGGGCAAACTTGCTCCGGAATTTATTGGTCCGTTCACCGTCATTGAAAAATGCGGACACGTGGCCTATCGCTTGGAGTTACCGGCGTCACTCGCGGGAATTCACAATGTATTCCACATCACTCAGCTGAGGAAATGCCTCAAACACTCGGCTGAAATCCGCACCGAAGACATAGAAGTTCTCCAACCGGACCTCACATACTCGGAGTATCCGATCCGGATTATCGATGAAAAGACTCATGCCACGAGAAACCGTACCTTATGGGTTTGCAAGGTCTTGTGCAGTAACCATACCGCTGATGAGGCGACATGGGAAAGCGAGGATTATCTACAAGCAAATTATCCGGACTTGCTATTATCGTATACCAGGTAAAGTCTTCCCCACTTTGCTTTTCTTTTGGATCTCGGGACGAGATTCTTTTCAAGGGCGGAGGGATGTAAAATCCCCAAAAGTGCTAACAAGAAATTCAGCACACTTACACTTAGGAAAAATGAGGGGAATTAAAAACATTGAGTTATAACGGGGTAAGTGCAAAGTGATGATTCAAATCTCTCAAAAAGTTCCAAACATGAGGAGCTAAACTGAAAAGGTAGTTCTCCATAATTCAAATATTCAACCTCCCAAATTTCAGCTCATTTGGAGGGGTTTTACTATTTGTTTGGAAATAAAATAGAAAGCCCTCAAAGATGAATTCAAATTTCAGTTTTAAATATCAATTTCCCCAAACTGTGAATTTGGTTCTACAAATGTGTTCCCCACATCTGAATTGGCATCCATGCCAAAATTTGGATTATTTCGGTTTAGTTTGCTAGGGTTTTGAATCAGTAAAAAGGGGGATATTCAAATGTTGATTCAAATTCAAAAACCCAATTGCCATTCAAATTTCTTGACCTAAATGAATTTAGTTGAATTCAACACTTCAAGTCCATGACTTTGAGGTGAAGCAAGGTTTTTAATTTGGAGACCAAAAGAAAAATATCAGTGGAGAATTAGGTTGGGCGGGACCCACATGGCAGTGAGACTTAAACAGCAGTAAGGATTTCTTCTCTGTGAGCTTGCCACCGAGGATGCAGCCTCCACCGAGCGGCTTGAGGATTTTTTCCGATGTCGGCAACTTCGTGCGTGGTGATCGATCGATAAAGCAGCTGCACAACTCAAATTCTCCTCTCTGCCTACACATTCCACTGAAGTTTCTCTCCTTGCTCGAGCGTGTGACCGAGAAAACAGAGTCCGCGCCGCTCCTCTCGGCCCTCCTCGCCGATCACGCTCCGGCGACGTGAGCGCCCAGCCGAGCTGCCCAAAAGCAACACCGACGAGTCCTTGACGTCCTCGACCCCTCACAAGCCGGTGACCGGGTTCCCTTCGACGTTGCCAAGCCGTTCTTTATCTGCGAGTTGAGCAAAGACGCCCCTCTTGGTTCCTCGTCGTCCGGACGATCCAAGCCATCTCGTGGCCGACGGTCTACAGCAAAAACCCTCAATTTCACTACCATGCATTGCATATGTCTTTCATATAGAAAGGCATTTAAAAAGAAGAAGAAATAAAGAGAGGAATATAGAAGCAAATAAAATAATAAAAAAATAGAAATTGAAAATAATGAAAATAAATAGAAAAGGGAAAGAAATAAAAAGAAAAAGAAAATAGCCAAATCGGGCCACCCCAATTTTTCCCCGAAATTCCCCAATTTTCCCCCAAATGCCCCTCTCCCCTAATTTCCCAAATTTTTCCCAATTTTCCTGATTTTCCCCAAATTCCCCAAAATTCCCCTAGTGGGATTTTCCCCCACATTTGGGGGGATTTTTCCTCCAATGTGGCCGCACCAAATTAGGGGCGACCCTAATGGGCCCCACCCCCTTGGCCGTAGCACATTAGGGGGGGAAACACTAGCCCCCCCCCCTTGGACTCTTGTGGGCTTTTATTTTCCAATTAAATCCGAGCCATTACTGAAAAATAAATAATAGAATCCCAGCCCCTAGCTTCCAACTCTTTAAAAATTAAATATCAGCCCTTGGATAATTAGGTTGCTAAAATCCTAGCCACCCTAGCTTTTTCCCCTCTTATAAATATAACTCCCCCTTAGCCGCTACCACCCCCTATCTTTTTTTGGCTGACACCCCCTCCCCTTGCTGCCAAGTCGCTGCCCCCTTCTGGAATTTGGCCACCGTCAAGCTCCGTCACGCCCCGCCATCGCCGGAGAAGAAGCCCCCAACGTTCTGCCCTAGCCGCAATCTTATAGTTCTCCGTAGAAAATCCCCCGATGCTGCCATTGCAAGGGTGGAGGTCCTGCCTCAAGGAAGAGAGGAGGAACAAGTGAAGTATGTTTCCGTTACCCCTCTTACAACGTCGCCGCTGTTTCTATGCACCCGTTTTCTTCACCCCCTGCGAGCAGAAATTTCTGCGTGTGGACAGACCATGTTTTGTTCAACTTTTGACTGTGGAATTGATCTACACATTGTGTCAAGATCGTAACCACGTCCACACTTGATCCCAGCAGCTTTGTTCATCATAAAATCCCATGGAAGCCTACTAAAACATGCAAGAACACGTGCAAATGATTTTATAAAACTGCACCATAGGAATTGCATTCATCCACCTCATTGCATCTTGAGTAAAGTTTGTGCATGATAATTGATTGCTGTAAATTTTGTATGTGCGTGGTCGTGAGTAGAAGGACATGCCCAAGAGGCTGTCTATGAGGAACTACAACACCAAGACTTCGAGACGCTTGAGCAACACGAACCGCGGGAGCAAGGCAAGTGCCCCTTGACCATATTGATCCCATGATTTTGAAACTGTTTTGCATGCAAAACTTGTATGCTTGTGTCAACTTGATGGGACACCCTTTTTGTAGGAGTTTACTAGTTTTGTTAACCATCCTTGTCGCCGGGAAAGTTGAAGAGTCGGGTATGGTCATTTTTTCTTTTTGCTTCGCTCAACTTACGGGATACGATAAGCTGAAATAAAACTTGTTAGCGACTGCACTCATATGAATAAAGATGATGATAACTTGATGATGTTAATGAGCATGGAATCGGGGAGATCTTGGCGAGCTTGGTTCGTGGATGTTGCTGAATGAGATGGTGGCTTGTTTGCCGTAGAACTAAGGACCGGTTCATGCGAGCACATGCTAGGAAAACAGTGCCACCACAAGGCCAAATATGGGTGCGGCATAGCTGACTAATTATGTGTGTTGCTAGATTGTTATGGACCATTGGATGGCGTGAGGAATGGGAGTCAATAAGGACTGCCCTGGGAACTGCATGGCACAAGAGGGGGCCCGTGGGTGGGAGAATGAAGATTTGAGTCTGCCGGTGAAACCTCAGTGGGTCCGTACATCCTAATATCCCCTTTGTAAAATCTATTTTGTGATCTCTTGGCCATACACCGACGGTTGTGTACTGGTATAATGGAGGTTCTCTCTAGTCGCCGACGGGTGACGAAATCACAAATTTGTGGGTAAAGTGGTGCCACCTCTACAGAGTGTAAAACTATCATGATAGTTGTGCTTCCGGTCACAAGCACCTGGCCAACTTCCATGATTAGAGGCAAAACTTGGGATGGTTATTTGAGTATGGTCATTGGGATTGGTTTTGGGACTGATTGTGGTCATGAACATGAGATTCAATTCGATTATAAGAATATGTGTTGATCATGAATAATTATGAGTATGAGATGAACTTGAGAAAGAGTAATGGCTGGTTAAGACTTGATAAATGGTGAATTATGATGAGAGAATGTTGCTGAATTACTTGGTTATGATGGGATTAAACTCACCTAGAAATAGTTGCTGTTTTTACCATGTTTGTGAAATAAAGTTTGCTTGCTGCAATCAACATTTTTATCTCCCTACCTTGTTGTAAGCTACATGTCATACTTTTCCCGCACTTGCTGAGTATGGCATGTACTCACCCTTGCATTCCCACAAACAATTCAGCTACAGGAGAAGAGTACTTCAAGGAACAAGTGGAGAACTAGGTGTGCGCACTACCGTCAACATGCCTGTGGAGTTGAAGTTGGAGCCTGTTGTCTTAGCCATTTTCCGCTGTCATTTAGAATCTTCCGCTGCATGAATAAGTTAGATATTAATGAGTGAGACATTGAGTCAATGTAATAAAGTACTTAAACATTATTCGTACGTGGTTATATCCTGAATTCAGTTTGTGGAATACATTTGTATGTGTGATGAACATCCTGGGCACACATATGCATTAACTTGGTTCATTTTCGGAGCAGGGTGTCACATGCCATAAGGTGCTTGACACGCCGGTGAAAACCTCCCCTCCTCTCGTGCACGAACAAGGAAGAATTTTGCTTTATACCGCATGCTTGTTCATAGAACCGAGATGATCAAAACTCCAAAATTCATGAAGTATAGTCTCTCACAGCTCATGCCGAGCTATCCACACGTTCTTGAATGTCCCACGTTCGTCTAGGATCAAGAATCATCGCAAACCATGGGGTAGAGGCTCGGTATTTGAAAAGATTCTGGCCGCCGACGAATTCCATCCTAGGTCATCGATGAACTCGTGTTTGCAGCCCGTTTGGAGCTGATTTGAACACATGTCGATGATTAGGAGTACACCGTGGTGCTGTAGGAAGAAAAACTGAAGTGTTTGAGCCCTTGTAGTGTGTGTCTGACCTTGCCAAAGTTGTGCTGCCGCCTCCGCCCATCACCGGCGGGTTTCCGGTAGCTGGTGACCGCTGCCGACCTCACTGATGGTCTTCCCGTGCTCCAACAAGCAGTAGCGGAGTGTTTCAGCCCTAGACATTGCTGGGATCCTCGGTCTGATGACTCTTGCTAGAGAGCGCCGCCGCTCGGGCTCTGCCACGCACGAGGTGGAAGAAGACCGTGGGCCCCACTGTCAGCAATTTGAATTTTTCCATTTTTTGGCTCATATTTTTCATCCAACTTTGCAAGCTCATAACTTTCTGTAGGAACATCCAAAAAATGTCAAGTAAATTTCATTGGATTCCCTTCAGTGAGTACTATCCAGAGGTGCATCACAATATTTATGAAAATCCCTGGAATTAGCGCATTAATTCAATTAATGAAAACTTTAGGGAATTAATTACAGTTCTGTTTATTGGAAAATTCCCAATTTTGGGCAGAACCTTCGTCTAAATACACTTGAACTCCAGTAAAAGTTTCAGAGGCATTGGACCTCATTTGTATGGCCAAATGTTGTTTCCCTCCTCTATGTCTCTGAAAAATAGCAAAAATACCAGAGACTTTTTCAGAGATTTTCCCAATCTTGTCAATTCCATTTCTCCCTGTAGGTAGCTCCAAAAATTGTGAAACAAATTTTGCTAGGACCAGGGAGACCTGATTTAATTAGATATTCCACTGTTAGACATGTCAAAATTTCAGATTTGGGATAAAAGTTCAAAGAAGCTTTTTACTTGTGGCAATTTTGGAGACCACAAGGTTCAATGAAATTTCTCCAAATTTTGCTCAGATCATCCTTACAGAGTCTATATCCACTGGAAAAATCCCAAGGCAAATTAAGGAACCTAAACAGCAGTAGCTAGTAATAGGAGTTCATCTCTTATATAACACTAGCACTTATACATATATGTTGTTGCATTTCATATAGTGACCGAAGTTGAGGACACACCGGAGCCGTTGGAAGTCTTCCCACCAGACACTAACTTTCCCTTTGAAGCGCAACCAGGCAAGCCTCGGTTTGCATTTAATTACTTTCACAAAGTTTTCATTTTGTATCGCTTATGTCTAGGTTGAAATGCTTGCATTAGAGTTAAGGTGATTGAAACCCCACTTGCATGACTTTTAAATCCTATGGAGGGTTAGGTAGTTTACAACTCGACGAGTAGAGGATGTCATGCTAATGTTCTTAGGAACTTGGTAGAAGTCGAGTAGTTGGAATCTACTCGCGAGATAAGATTTGATCATACGGGATGGAAAGAAGTGGAGAATGGCTTAAGAATGTGAAACTGAGAACCAGCAGGGGGGATAGGATGCAGTGAGCGGAGGTCTCACGTGCATAGCCCTGTTGGTGTCGATTGAGAACCGAGCCGTGTGTGAACCTGCTGGACAAGTTTGAATAGTACCGGATGCATATTGGCATATGGGAACTAGGAAACCGATGTAATTGGTTAACCTGGGTGCCGAGGCTTACCCAACCATTTTATAGGAGTGGGTTGAGGGTAGCAAGGTGTAAATCTGCCGGTGGGCACAGTCACGCTCCACGCGGGGACCTCCTGCCCATTACGGATGGACCGGTTCGGCATTTGGGTTTCCTTTGAAAGGTTGTTGCATACGACAGAGTAGGAAGGTGTGAAGCACCACAGTTCTGAAAGTGGGTGTATGTGACGTGTTATGTGGGTGTCTATTGATTGCAATCACCGTCCCTCGCGGTTATTTGGGTACCACTTGTTAACTTTGCTATGACATAGTAAGAATTGAAAGAAGCCAGATGAATATGATGCATTGAGTATTAATGTCCTGAAACCATGTATGCTGTAAAGTAGAGCTCATTAAGTTTATTTTCCACTTTGGGCATAACCACATCAGAGGAAAGTGTTTCTTGTTTGATTGTGGACTTCCGATGTGAGGGCTGCCTAAGGCATACTAATCTGCTGCTATAAAACTGAAAGTAAGGATTAACATGTAGGTGTGTCTTTATTGCAATGTCCTTTTTCCTATATTACTAATCCCTGCATGTAGAGTTTCATGATTAGGAGTGTCGATTAAGGTTTGCTGAGCCATCATGCTCACGGTTGCAATATTTGAGTTGTGTGCAGGTGAGAGTTATGAGGAAGGGTCTGAGGACGAGGTGATGCCCCTGTCGGGGTACACGGCCGAGCTGGAGCCCTGCACGCCGCCGTGATCATGGTGTGAGTATTGCTAGTGTGTAGCGTCCCCAGGCTGGACGGCTGCACTTTTGCTTAGTTTGGATGAGAGAATAGTTATAAATAATACTTCCGCTGTATAATTAAGTTTGGTAAAAGACTTCCGCTGTTTTTATGTAAAATAAAAGTTTGTATGTTGTTCTTAATCTTTTCTTGTGTGTTGTCGGGTGCCGCATCGCACGGCACCACCCTTTGCGATCCTGGAGTGGGAGAACCACGAGGTGGTCCTCACACCGATGCCTACCATCCAGCAATGTCCCTAGGTCCCTTCGTCAATTTTTGAATAACGAAATTATAAACTCTTGTAAAAGGTACAGGGACTATTTCGGCTTATTATGGAGCAACATTGACTATTTGATACATTGGCAATTTGCTACTTCAACCATATCGGCATTCTAGCGTTTGGTATAGGTACATGCAGGTTTTTCTCTAGAGAAACCCATATGTTTTAGCTACATTCTGCCTTCTCATCTAGTTTGGTTTGCTCTGCCCGGATCTGGTAACTGCTTCTTCTTTTTAAATAAAGTGAAGGATGAAATGGAAGAGATTCAATGGAATACAAGTATGTTTGCCTTCTTCGCTTATTCAATTTGTGGGTGGGGCCTGCTGTCATGGTTTTAAACATTTCAGTTTAATTTCAGAATTCCATTCAAACTTTGAAACCCCATAACTTTCAGTAGGAATGTCCAAAATTTGCGAAACAAATTTTATTGAATTCCCTTAAGCAGTACTTTGCATAAATGCAAAAAAATTGGTATGAATATCCCTGGAATTTTCTCAAAAATTCCTCAATATTAAATCTTTGGAAATTATTTCCAGGAGATTCCTGTTATGGAATTTTCTCAAATTTTCCAGAAGATCATTTAACTCTTGTGATCTGCTGTAAAAAATTGAGCCTCATTGGACTTCATTTGTTAGGACAAATTGTCTTCCCCATTTCAGCCTTCATTGGAAATTCTAAATTTCAAACAGAAACTTTTTCAGCAATGTGCCCCAACTTCAAAAATTCATTTCTTCCTGTAGGTAGCTCGAAAAATTATGAAACAAATTTTGCTAGAACCAGGGAGACCTCCGTTATTTAGATATTCCACTGTTAGCTATGTCAAAACTTCAGATTGGGATCAAAATTCAGAAAAGCCATGTAATTGTGGGAATTTTGGAGACCACAAGCTTACATGAGACTTCCTCAAATTTTGCTCAGATCATCCTCATAGAATATAGTCTTCCCTAGAAAAATTCCAATACCAATTAAGAACTCTTAATAGCAGTAACTATTAGTAGAAGCTTGCTTCTTATAAATCATTATCATTTATACGTAAATTTTGTTGCATCTCATATAGTAACCGAAGTAGAAGACGCTACGGAGGCCTTGGAGATCCTCCCTCCAGATGCTAACTTCCCGTTTGACTCGCAACCAGGCAAACCCCAGTTTGCATTTAATCACTTTTGCAAAGTTTTGCTTTGTATCACTTATGTCTAGGATGAAATTCTTGCATTAGAGTTAAGGTTATTGAAACCCCACTTGCATAACCGTTAAAGCCTATGGAGGGTTGGGTAGTTTACAGCTCGATGAGTAGAGAATGTCATGCTAATGTTTTAGGATCTCGGTAGAAGTCGAGTAGTTGGAATCTACTCGTGAGATAGGATTTTATCACACAGGATAGAAAGAAATACGGAATGGCTTAAGAATGTGAAATTGAGACCCAGCAGGGGGGGGGGGGGGGGGGGGTAGGATGCAGTGAGCGGAGGTCTCACATGCGTAGCCCTGTTGGTGTCGGTTGAGGACCAAGCCTTGTGTGGCCCTGCTGGACAAGTTTGAACAGTAGCAGATGCATACTGGCTATATGAGAACTAGGAAACCGATGTAATTGTTTAACCTGGGTGCCGAGGCTTACCCAACCATTTTATAGAAGTGGGTTGAGGGTAGCAAGGTGTAAATCTGCCAGCGGGCACAGACACGCTCATAACCACATCGAAAGGAAGCGTTTCTTGTTTGATTATGGAATTCCGATGTGAGGGCTGCTCAAGGCACATTATATTGCTGCTGAAAACTGAAAGTAAGGATTTACCTGTAGGCGAGTATTTATCGCAAGATCATTTTCCTATATTAAGAATCCCTGCATGTAGAGTCTCTTGTTTAGGAGTGATGGATAAGTCTTGTTGAGCCATCGTGCTCATGGTTGCTATAATTGAGTTGTTGCAGGTGAGATCTATGAGGAAGGCTCCGAGGATGAGGCGATGCCCCCATCGGGGTACACGGCCGAGTTGGAGCCCTGCACGCCGCCCTGATACCCAGATAAGTCCTGCTAGTGTGTAGCGTCCCCGGGCTGGACGGATAACTTTTGCATAGCTAGGCTATGAGTTTAGCTATAAATAATACATCTGCTGTTTTTTGTAAATAAGTTTGTAAAAGGCTTCTGCTGTTTATGTAAATAAAAGTTTGTATGTTTTCCTATTCTTTTCGTGTGTGATGTTGGGTGCCGCATCGCACGGCACCACCCTCTGCGATCCCAGAGTGGGAGGACCACGGGGTGGCCCCCACAAAAATCCACATGTTCTCTTGCTGTAACACGGAGTATGTTCTCTAGGACTCTTCATGTCCTATGGGGCATATGAAAAATGCTGGTCTACCGGTGTGCTTAATTGCAAAGGTGTGAAGCCCTCTGTTGGGTGGTAAATAACCCGATCATGTACCCCGAGACATTGATTAACTCAAGGACGGCCCGTATGGAATGATACGGGGCGTATGTACTAACTTTCCAATATATATATTATTGTGACGGTTTAGATAGGGGCCCGTGTGGGCAGTGCCGTACGGCACCATAATGATTGCTTTACAATTGTGTGTCTTCTGCAGGTACACTAACCGTGATAACCGTATTACGAGTAGAATACATTTGTGAGTGACCATTCCTAGTGCCACCTATGGATACTATATGCCGGTGTAATCCGGTCAGGATTTTCTTTTTGTGAGGCAACATAGTACCAACATATGTCTTATGGTGCATCGACATCGTACTACACTTGATAACCTTCTTTCCTATGAGAAATGACTCATGAACTAACTTTCAACTAAAAATGGAAGTCCTGAGACAATATTAGTTATTGAGCTCTTAAATTTGAACTAAGATTCAAATAAGAGAATTGATAGGCTTCAAATGTTCCAAAAGCAGAGTGCTCTGTTTCTGGCAGGAAATCATGCTGGATTTTGACAGAGCATAACACCGAGTAGATTTACCCAATGGAGGTGTATGATACAGTTCTGGAAAGTTTTTGAAGTGATCTACAACTTCTCTCTAGACCTCCAGAGTAAAATCACATGCCAGACTGATCCAGTTGAATCCAAATTGTCCAGAAACAGGACAGACTCAAACCCTGTCTGGACCTTTCTGTATATCATCCATAACTTTCTATAGAAAAATCTCTAAGGCTCCTATGATACACTGTTGTAAAGATTATGATACGTGTAACAGTTTTGTAATTCAAAGTTTGTTCAGAATTGTATTGTATTTTTATGTACAACTGTGATAAAAACAGCCACATTCAGAGGATATGCTGGCAAATTTTATCCAGAAATTCTGTCAACTTTGAGTAATCATAACTTTTGATCCAGAACTGATCTGTAGGCATATACATACTCGTTGGAAATATATTGAAGTTAACTGTAACTTTGGTATTCAACTTGAGTTATGAGAATACTGTTAACTGAATCAAAATCTGGGTTAAGTGCAGACTGGTCTGTTCTGTCCAGAAAAGCTGACTGGTTATGCCTACTTTAAGGATATGTGTAAACATGGATTTTGTTGTGCTTTCATAAAGTTTTTAACATGTCCAAGTTTTACATATCTTCACATACTGCTGAGATCAAGTTTTGACTCTGCTCAAAATATATTTTGCCGTATGGTTCGTACTCGCTCTTCGAGTAAGGCCGGAGGTTCTCGCCGAGACGATGATGATTCGACTCCACCGCGGACACCGCCATCAACGGGATGGGTGGAATTCATGGCTCAGGTGGTCGAGAAAAATCAAGAGAACACCAGATTACTCCAAGCCTTGGTACAGAAATGCATATTTCATCGAACGCAATAAGTCATTCCACCTCGAAACGCCTATTTAAACTTCTTGGCGACTCAACCACCAATCTTCACGGAAGCTACCGAACCAGTGGAAGCAGATAAGTGGATTCATATAATGGAGTCCAAATTTGGAGTGTTCGAGTGTTATGAATATCAGGAGACATTGTCTCAACAACTCTATGGAGCTGCCGAAACTTGGTAGGTTGAGTATCTAGCACCATCCCGGAAGGCCATCAGGTGGCATGGACTGAATTCCGTGAAGCTTTCCGTGCTCTTCACATACCTATGGGGATTATCTAGACCAAATATGAGGAATTTGTGGAACTAAAGCAAGGGAATATGATTGTCCTTGAGTATCTCAAGAAGTTCAACCATTTGGCACAATACGTTCCTGATTATGTGACGACAGAAGCTTTGAGGTGTGATTGTTTCTTCCGAGGCCTGAGTGTCACACTACGGGAGAAAATTGTATTGTTCAATAAAGGCAATTACACCGAGTTGATCAGTGCGGCCATCATGCAAGAAAAGGCAACACTCGAGTGTCAAGCAGAGAAGAGGGATAGGAGTGATGTGCAAGACAAGTAATATCCCGTAAATACCGTTTGATGTACCGAACACCATCCGGTCAAGTATGGTGGCCACCTGTACAATCAGCTCATCAAAAAATTTCTGGTCAAGTATCAAGTCTTTAAGCAAACCTACAACAGCAGCAACGAGTGATTTCTGGTGCCTCATTGCTGCAGCCAAGTACATCAACTTCTCACCCACAAGTCAACAAGGAACCATAAGAACATTCATGTTTTACTTGTGGCCGTGTTGGGCATTTTACTTAGGAATGCTGGGAGAAGTTTCTGAACAGCGGACAACCATCATCATCAGTTGGTATGCAACCACGTGTTCAATTAGAGAAGACAGCACTGCAAACCGGAAGTGTTCAACATCTAGCTATCGAGGATGTTCTGGAGGGAGAACCGGTGTTAGTGGGCATGTTTACTATCAAAGACATACCCGTCCTCATACTCTTTGATTCTGGTGCTACCCACAATTTAATCAGTAAATTATGTGTGGATCAGCACCAACTATCCATCGATACTCCAAAAATAGTTATCTTGTACGTTGACTGGGAGGAAGTATCTCTGCCAGTCAAATTGTTCCGAGAGCAGCTCTATGTTTGGGAGGAAAAATATATCTAACATCGCTGATTATTTTGGATGTGCAGAAGATCGATAGAATATTGGGGATGTCATGGTTAAACCATCATGGTGCCATTCTTAATATCGGTATCCGGACTGTTCAAATTGACTCTCCGATTCACGGACAGCACACGCTGTTTTTAGACAGCAAGGAGCAGAAAAGTGCAGTTGCATACAGCACAGAAGTAATTAAGCTTGAAGACATTCCGGTGGTTCGTGAATACCCCTATGTGTTTCCCAATGATCTACCTGGCATATCGCCCGAACGGGAGGTCGAGTCCAAGATAGAACTTGCGTCGGGAACAACAATGATTTCACAGAGGCCATACAAGATGGCACCCAATTAGTTAGCAGAGTTAAAGGAGCAGCTAAATGAACTATTGAGCAAAGGTTTCATACGACCGAGCTCGTCACCGTGGGGTTGCTCCATGCTGTTCGTAAAGAAGAAGGACGAAACACTGAGACTATGTGTTGATTATCATCCGCTGAATGCCGTCACTATAAAGAGCAAGTACCCGCTGCCCCGCATTGACGTTTTATTCGATCAACTAGTTGGTGCGAGGGTATTCTCGAAAATGGATCTTAGCTTCGGATATCATCAAATGAAAATCCGACCGGAGGACCTACCGAAGACGGCATTCTCGACGAGATACGGACTATATGAGTACCTCGTCATGTCATTTGGATTATCCAATGCTCCGGCACACTATAGGTACTTGATGAATTTAGTGTTCATGCCAGAGCTGGACAAGTTCGTCGTGGTATTCATCGGTGACATATTGGTTTATTCCAAAACAGAGTAAGAGCATGCTGAATATTTGCATATCGTTCTGCAACAATTGAGGGATCACAAGTTATATGCACAATTCAGTAAGTGTGAGTTGTGGATCAATCAAGTGCCATTTCTGGGGCATATTATTTCATCAGAGGGCATCTCTGTGGACCCGAACAAAATCGCAAGTGCTGAAATGGGAGCCTCCCAAATCTGTCCATGAGGTCTGAAGTTTCCTCGTTTTAGCGGGATATTATCGGGGGTTCATCCCGAGCTTCTCTAAAATTGCTAAATCGATGACGGAGCTGCTGAAAAATGGCACTAAATATATGTGGAGTACAGCATGTGAAGACGCATTCAAGACTTTGGTGAAGCATATGACAACATCCCAAGTTCTTGCTCAGCCGGACACGACAAAACCATTTTATGTTTATTGTGATGCATCAGGCATCGGGCATGGCTGCGTGCTTATGCAAGAAGGGCATGTGGTCACATATGGATCTCGTCAACTACGAAATCACGAGCAGCACTATCTGACTCACGACCTCGAGCTTGCTGCTGTGGTGTTGACGTTAAAGATGTGGAGGCATTACTTGCTTGGAAATCTTGTACACCTCTACACCGACCATAAATGTTTGAAGTATATCTTCACGCAGAAGAAGCTGAATATGATACAACGAAGATGGTTAGAGCTCATCAAAGATTATGAAATCAAGATTTACTATCATCCGGGAAAATCCAACGTGGTTGCTGACGCGCTTAGTCGGAAAGCCCACGTCCACAACTTGACTATTGCTGAATTGGAGGAAGAGGAACTGAGTCTCCCTGTGATTTCATATGGAGCATTATATAATCTTGCTCTCATTCCTACAATCCGAGAGGTGATTATTGAGGTTCAAAGGAAAGACAAGGGTATGTCTCACGTACGGAGAAGAATGGACAGCGGTTAGATGAAATGTTTCCAGAAGGATAATGATGGTACTCTATGGTTCAACGACCATTTAGATGTACCCCGTAATATGAAGCTCCGGAAAAAATATTGGATGAAGCGCACATGTCAAAATTTTCCATTCATCCCGGCAGCAACAAAATGTACCAAGATTTGAAGAATAAATTTTTGTGGACGTGGATGAAGCGGGAAATTGCAAAGTATGTATCCGAGTGTTATACGTGTAGACGGGTCAAGGCTGATCATATGCGGAAGGCGGGACTGCTGCAACCATTGAAGATTCCGGCATGGAAATGGGAAGATGTGAGTATGGGCTTCATCGTCGGATTACATCTCACATTCCGGAAGCATGACTCGATTTGGATGATCTTAGACCAGTTGACAAAATAATCTCATTTCATTTCGGTGCGCACTCATTATCGAGCCAAGCATATGCGAAGTTGTACATATCAAGAATTGTATGCTTACATGGTTTTACGAAGACCATAATGTCATATCAGGGTGCATTGTTCATTGCTCGTTTCTGGGAGCAGCTGCACACCTCATTGGGAACTAAACTGATTAGAAGCTTGTGAGGGACCCCGGCCCGTATCACGGGGCCGTGCCACTCGCCCGGGAATCGCATTGGGTGGTGCCGTGTTATGCGGCACCCAACAGCACACATATAAAGAAAACTGTATTACGTAAATCAAAAGCGGAAGCTTATAAATGTTCTTTGAAATAAGTTACATCGAATAGCTACAGCGGAAGACTATAAACAACTCACATCGAATAACTAATGAGCACTCAAGAGGAGGTCCAGCCTGCGGACTCCTCTCGCTAGCAACACGAAGACTCAAACATGTAATTTGCAAAAAGACTCGTCTACGAGTTCGTCCTTAACTTTCATATTTTAGCCATCATAGTAGTGCCCTCGTGCCCAGCAACATTGGAACTCCACAATCAAACAAGAAACGCTTCATTCCAATGTTACTTGTCCCAAGGTGGAAATTAACTTTAGTTTGCTCTATCTCTACTTCAAACAAGGTTTTCATGCAATTCCAATAATCATAGCAGCAATTAACACTTTGCAAACTGTTCTCACACACCTTGCTTACTACGTCACAACACAGTGAGCAAGCGGTACTCATAACCGCGAGGGACGGTGATTCGAATCAAACACTGCCCGGATAACTCGACACATACGCCCGTGTCTGAAGACCCAAATCTGGCATCCTTCATTACGTCGTATATGGCAACCTTTCACAGGACACTCGACTGTAGAACCGGTCGCACCGTCTCGGGCTCATAGGTCTAACGAGATGATGTGGTATGCCTCTACAATCCAGTTAACCTGGTACATCGGTTTCCTGGTCCCATATAGCAGTAAGCATCCGGTACACAACTCAATACTTGCTCATGGGTGCCGCACACGCATCGGTCCTTAACCAACACAGGCAGAGCTACTCGACCAAGACCTCGTCTTGTCGCTGCCTAACCCTCCTGCCCGGTCTCATCTTTAGAAATATAAACTTTGGTTTGCCTCTTTTTCAACCACACCCATGTAATCCTGAAGTATAGCTCGCGGGTAGATTCCAGCTACTTGACTTCTACCGGATTTCATAGCCTATTTAGCACGGCATTATTCTAGAGTGGTGACACTTTTCTACCCTTGACTCTAGGGTTCATTTGGTCATGCATTTGGAGTATAAAGCACACTTGACCTAATGCACATACAAAATCTACCCATAGTAGTGAACAAAATAAAAACTTTATAAACAACTTAAATGCAAACCGGAGCTTGCCTTGATTTTGCAGGTGACTAAAGTCAGATAATTATGAAGTTAGTTTCTGATGACTTGAAGCTTAATCACTGCCCACCTTGCTCCTTGATTCAAGCTTCACTTCTCCTCCACTTTTCCACGTTTAATCACTACACGTTGTGAATATGAATATATGTTTAATTGTAAAACTTGAAATCAGAATTATCCTAGATAAATCAACTCCAAATTAGCTGAAACTTTTACAGGAGTTAACTAATATCCTAAAGAATATTCTGGCGAAATTTAAGGATTTTTGGATGAACCAAAATCCCTCTAAATTTCTTTTGCTGAAAAGATTTAAAGAATTTTCCAGAATTTAATATTGATTTTTATACAGATTGGGTTGCATATTTGGATATAGTTTTTCAATATGAATCCAACCCAATTTGAATCACTAAATTTGGAGCTTCCTAGCAAAAGTTATGAGGTTCTAAAGTTTGAATTAAATTTGGGGATTCAAATAAACCGGGAAATGTTTAAATCCTGCCTGTCCAGGGCACACGTGTCATTCGCTGGAGTCAAGCCCACGGAGCCACTGAACTCTTCCCGCGCAGCCACAGCCTCATCTGGTGCCGCAGAGGATCCCACACGTTTTAACCCAGACGCTGACGAGTGGGGCCGACCCCCCTTCGTCTACCTTCCTCTCCCGCACGACCCCGCCGCCGGAGCTCGCCGGAATACATCGGAACTCGGTTGTACGGCCATATTCCGTGCTCAAACTCGCCGCCAGTGCCTAAAATCGGGCGAGGAACACGGTGTGAGGGTTTGCTAGGGCTGCCGGCGCTCGGAAAACGGTCGGCGACGTGCGGCGGCATTCTGTAAAGCTCGGCGCCGTCGCCCGGCACTTCTAGCCCACCAAACGCTCGATCAAACTGCTCTAAAGCACCAGTGGGGGATGGGCTTGCTCGACATGGCCTCAACATGGCTCGGAAACGGCGGAAAGTTGGTGTTCACCGTGTGCCCGAGCGTCCCCGCCATAGCCGCCGCTCGCAAAACTTGAAACGGGCCGTTAACACCGGGTTTCAAGCTAGGATTGTGAAGGAGATTGGGTCGCCATCGAGTCTAGATTATTTGTGCACAGTTTAGTGAACTAAGGACTAGAATTCAGTGAGAATTTCTAGGTGTCATACCGAGAGGTCCCTGGAGGTGCACTGGAAGAAAAATGCTGAATTCTCGCACGGCGATTCACGGCTGGAGCTGAGGTTTAGGGAGGAGCAACGTGATGTCCCAGCACGTCTCAGAGTGTGCTCGCTCGGCCGTGAAACTGTCCGGTGCGAGCTGTCCACGAGAAGCCGAGCTATATTTGCTTTAGATCGCCACACGAGGAACTCGGACTCGGGTGAGGAAACGCCGGAAACTGCAATTTTGTGCTGAGGAGTTTAGAGGACGGTCGAGCCTTGCCGTTTTGCAGCTCAGGGCGACGTCACACGCGCGGTTTCGTGGGTTTCCGGTAGCAACCGAGGCGGCAGGCGCACTCGGTTCCATTTCTGCGTGAGGAGGAGACAGGGTCCGAGGCTTCGGGTAGTAGCCGAGCCGATCACGCTGAGGGTGCAGAAGACCCACGAGTAGCTCTCCAGCGCTGCTCAAGCAGCTGAGAGGTGGTGGCAGTGACCTGCTCAGTGACGCTCGGGTGGGCTTCGGTGGCTTCGAGTGAAAACCAGAGTCTTTGT
This sequence comes from Neostapfia colusana, assembly GCA_030760725.1. Taxonomy (NCBI): domain Eukaryota; kingdom Viridiplantae; phylum Streptophyta; class Magnoliopsida; order Poales; family Poaceae; genus Neostapfia; species Neostapfia colusana. The sequence goes on along the minus strand of JASWHV010000010.1, from coordinate 76,940,521 downwards.
GTTTACTTCTTGTGTAAGTCTAATCCTTATGACAGGTGGGTCCCACTGCTCTTCTCCCTCAAATATCTCCACAATTTTGGCACAGTGCAAACTTCAACCACGAGGAACTCAAATTCAAAAGCCATTTGGCAATTTGACAAATTTTACCCCAGTTTCAAATTTGAATTCAAATTTCAAGGAAATTCATAAGCCCCTCTGATATTCATGTCAAAGCAACTCCAAACTTTCTCAAAATTTGCATTCTCACTCATTCAAACCTGAAGAATTTGAATATGCTCTCTGATTTTTGAGTTGGCCACTGCAAATCAGAATTTTTAACCAACAGTTTGAATTTCCTTTTTGGAAATGGCCTCCTTTTCCTTGAAGTGAACCATTTAGTTCGAACTGAATTTAAAGTCATCTTGCACGTGACAACAATTACATGTTTTGAAAAGTTTTTGCAAGTCCCATTTCTTGAATTTAAACTCAACTTTATTCATTATTCGAGTCTTGCCTTTACAAGTTTTAGGGACTTTTACATTCCTCCCCACTTAAAAAGAATCTCGTCCCGAGATTCACAATTAAGAATAATGTGGGGAGGACAACTATCAAACATAAGCCTCTAATAACTCCAGATGATTGCGTTTTAAATACTCCCCGCTTTCCCATGTAGCTTCGTTGGACGTGTGATTTTTCCATAGCACCTTGAAAAATCGCAGCGTCCGGTTTCTGGTCTCGCAAGTCTTTTCATCAATTATCTGGGTTGGATGTTCAACATAAGTAAGGTCCGGCTTCAAATCTGCTATGCACTCCGTGAGAATCTCCGTTGGAACTTTCAAACACTTCCGCAACTGAGATATGTGGAAGACGTTATGAACTCCGGTTAATGATGCCGGTAATTCCACACGCTATGCCGCGGGTCCACATCTTTCAATGATGACGAAGGGACCGATAAAACGCGGGGCTAATTTTCCTTTCACTCTGAATCGGTGAATGCCCTTCATAGGAGATACCCGGAGATATACTTAGTCTCCAACTTGAAATTCCAGAGGACGACGTCTCTTATCCGCATAGCTCTTTTGTCTGGACTGAGCGGCTTTAGGATTTGCTTGAATAAGCCTTACCAGCTCTTCTGCTTCATTTACGAGATCAATACCGTAAACAACTCTCTCGCCGGATTCACACCAGTTCAGGGGTGTGCGGCACTTCCGGCCGTAGAGAGCTTCATAAGGTGCCATTTTTATACTCGATTGATAACCGTTGTTATACGAGAACTCTGCCAATGGTAAGTGATCATCCCAGCTCTTAATGTGGTAGATGGCACATGCTCTTAGCATATCTTCAAGTATTTGATTCACCCTCTCAGTTTGCCCATCAGTTTGAGGGTGAAACGTGGAGCTTCAAATCAATTTGGTTCCCAAGGATGCGTGTAGCTGCTCCCAGAAACGAGCAACGAACAACACACCACGATCGGAGATGATCGTCCGGGGAACTCCATGTAAGCACAAGATCCGTGCTATGTACAACTCCGCATACTGCTTGGCGGTGTATCTGGTATGCATGGGGATGAAGCGTCCTGATTTGGTTAACCGGTCCACGATTACCCAAATCGAATCATGGTGGTGGGAGGTCATCGGCAATCCAATGATGAAATCCATACTTAAGTCTTCCCACTTCCATGCTGGTATTTGTAGTGGTTGCAGCAGGCCCGACTTCTTCACATGGTCGGCCTTAACTCTACGGCGCGTATCACATTGTGAAACGTACTTTGCAACTTCACATTTCATACGTGTCCACCAAAACTTTTTCCGTAGGTCTTGGTACATTTTATTGCTCCCCGGATGAATAGAAAATTTGGATAAGTGAGCCCCATCCAAAATTTTCTTCTGCAGCCTCATATCACGGGGTATGACTATCCGGTCTTTGAACCATAAGGTATCTTCATCATCTAACCGGAAACATTTCATCTCCCCGTTCTTCAACCTCCTTTTAATATGAGCCATGCCCTTGTCTCGCTTTTGAGCTTTCATAACCTCCTCTTTTAATGTGGGTATGAGAGCTAGATTATGTAGAGCTCCATATGGAACCAAGTAGAGACTCGGTTCTTCCTCTACTATCGGTGAAATGGTCAGATTATGAATATGAGACTTCCGGCTGAGTGCATCGGCAACACATTTGCCTTGCCCCGATGATAATGAATTTCAATCTCAAAATCTTTGATCAGCTCCAACCATCGCCATTGTCGCATATTCAACTCCTTTTGAGTAAATATGTACTTTGAGCTTTTGTGGTCGGTGTAGAGATGAACCAGATTTCCCAATAGGTAATGTCTCCACATCATCAAAGCTAGCACCACGGCAGCAAGCTCGAGATCATGAGTTGGATAATGTTGTTAATGATTCCGTAATTGCCGTGATCCATATTTAAGGGCCTAAGTTTTGGGCACATATTCAAAGTGTTCATCACCACACACACACATCATTTGAAGTAACTTGATGAATACATTTGAAGAGCAAGTAAACACCATCAACATGCTCATTAGAGAATAAACTCACATAATGCAAAAGTGGTATTTCCCACATGCATCATGTAGGGGCTGGACATATGAAAAAGTCCTACACCTTGCTAGGAATGTCCATGCCAAATTTTACCCAAATTCAAGACTTTTTTGAAGTCCTTCTGGGTATAGCTAGAAAGAGGGTGGTTTGAACTCAAATTCAAATTCAAACTATTTCCATCCCATGAATTCAAAAGTTGGAGGCATATTTTTACTCAGCACATTTTTATGAGCTCACACACCAATTTTCACTCCATTTGTAGTTGATCTTGACATGAGCTAGGTTTAGCAAATTCAAACTTTATTTAAATTTCAAACTGCATATGTGCTGAAAATATAATCAAACAAAACCCAATTTGAATTCTATCCAATTCAAATGGCCCAGGGGTAGATAATTCAAATGACCAAGGTTAATTGGGTCTCTACTGTTTAGAGCAGTGGGGAAAATTTAATTTCAGAGGTTAAACCCCGGGTGGCACCCACATGTCAGCCTCTATAGCAAATTCAACCGACTGAAGACACAACACTCGGTTCTCGGGTTGCAGCCGAGCGCGCCACTGAGGAGCCGACCAGCGCCAGCTCCTGCTGTGCTTCCCCGCACGGTAGCCCAGCTGCCCGGCTCCTTATCCCTCCCCGGCGTGATCCTGTTGCATATTAACCGAGCCCACGGCGAGTTCGATCATTTCACACCGAGCTCCACCGAAAACCAGTCGCCTCTCGGTTCCGCCCGTGAGCAGGCCGATCACACGCGAACACAAGCCCCCCAGTAGAAAGACAGGATCACGAGCTCGTGAGAAACATCCTCAACATTGTGTTGTCCAGTGATCAGGCGCCCTCGAGCTCAGCCGGGCGTTTTTCCCAGCGAACCGAACGTTGCCGCCATTCGGGCTCTCATGGACAGCTCGGCACAGCCGTCGTCGCATCTACTTCTCTACACAAGAAAGGTGTGTCACTGCATGTAGATGGTGTAGCTGAAAGCCGTTTGGCATATGATCAACCATCGGTTAAGAATTTCCATGTTTACCGAAAGCCAGTTCATATGAGCCGAGCTCACCTCCGATTGAAATTCGGACTCCACACACTATTGTTGGTCAAGCCGGTTGTCCAGTAGGTTCTATACATGCTAGCACACACGCTCGAGAAGGAAGCAAGGAAAACCATTGAGGATCGGCTGTGATATGGCTGTTTTCCTCGCCGCCGTTGCAAAGTACCTCGGCTCACCATCGAGGGTATGGTTGCCGGCGTTTCTAGCTTCCACAAAGCCTTGGTTCATGTTCCTCGTACTACACTGATGCTCTCCGAGCAATTTCCAATCGATTTGGTGCACGGTGGTGCAAAACCGACCTCGCTGAAACCCTAGCGGGTGCTGTCACCGGTGCGCGCGGGTTTCCGGCCATCGCCGGTGTTCGGCGAGCTCACAGCTGAGTTCAGGAGGTCGAAAAGGGGGGGGGGGGGCGAGTTTCGGGCTGGGAGGTGGCCGGGAACTCGGTTCCGGCGAGTCTCGCCAGAGACCGCCACCGTCGGGTATTTTGCGCGAGGAGGAAGACGAAGCACTGTGTGTGGGACCCACAGGCAGAAGTTTAAACTTTTCTTCGATTTTCAGTTTTAGTTCAAACTTCAGACCCACACAACTTTGGCTAGGAACCTCCAAATCGAGAGTGAACCAAATTTTGTTGGATTCATCTCTCTGATTACTTTCCAGCAAATCAAGTGTCACCCTATGAAAATCCTTATTTCGCCAGAATTAATTCTTCAAAGTTTAAACTGTTTAGAATTTTAACTGGAGAACCCTTTGGAGGAAAATTCTGAAATTTTGCCAGGATGTTCACCAAAATGCCCCTGAGATACCATAGAAATTTCAGATCCATTTGAGCTCATTTGATCCACCTAATGGTGTGATTAATAAAACTATTCCACAGAAAATAGAAAATGTCCAGAAACATTGTCAGAATTTCTCTGAACTTGTTTAGCTCATATCTTTAGCTAGGAACCTTCAAATTAAGTGAGACCAACTCCATTAGAAACCTCTGAAAATATAGTTTTCAGAAAGTCATGTCTTGCTCCATGAAAATCCCTAGAACACCCTAGGAGCTCCAATTAAGATCAAGTACATAATTATTTGTGGAGAGCTCAAATGAGCTTTGCTGCAAATGAAACTTGGCCAAGTCTCATTTTAGGTAGTAACCAAACCACAGTAAAAATTTCAGAGTCATTGGGTCTGTCTAGTAAGACTTATACTCTTCACAAGTTTAAATTCAATTCAAATGCATTTAAATTGATACATATACTTGTTATCTCATGTAGTCGCTAAGGTTGAGGAGGAACCCGAAGTCTTAGACTTTGTCACTCTGGAAGAGCAGCTAGCGTACGACCAAGAGCAGCAAAGCAAGCTCCAGTTTGCATTAACCCTTGTTATAAATTTTTATTGTTTTGAGAACTTACTTTGAGCACCACTTACTTCTTGCATTAGAGTCTTGTTTGAAACCCAATTGCATAGCCAAGAAAACCATGGGTTGGTATTAGGATTGAAAACTCTATTTAGCTACTGCAATGCTAAAATAGTGTAGGATTCGGTACAAGTCGAGTAGTTGGAACTACTCGCAAGGATAGGCTAGAGGCACTCGACTCAGGTAAAGATAGCAAATGAAACACATGGCAAGAAAAATGAGACCGAGCGGAGAGTAAGGGCAGCAGGACTTTGGGGCCTGGGTGCTATAGCTCCGCTTGTTTCGATTGAGGACCGAGCCATGTGCGGGCCTGTTGAACAAGCTAGAACAGTACCGAAGACCAACCGGCTATATGGGAACCGGGAAACCGATGTAACTCGGGTAGCTGGGTGTTAAGGCATAGCTGGTCGTTCAGAGGGTAGGTTGAGAGCTCGAGGTGTAAATCAGCTGGCGGTACTGTGAATGCGTGCGCAGAGACCTCTTGCTCGGGACGATTGGACCGGTTCAACATTTGGCTGACGGGTGAAAGGTGGTTGCGTACGAAGTCCGTGATGGTTGTTGTAGGCAACATCGAGTACGGGCATACGTGACGGGTTATTCGGGTAACCCTGCAGGTGTAAATTGATCGCCGTCCCTCGCGGTCATTGAGTACAACTTGTTCACTGTACCGTGATGTAGAAAGAACAGGCTAGATACATGTTAAAATTTTGCTGATTTGAAAGATATACTTTGCTTGTTAATGTCTTGTTGTAGTTTAGAGCTAATTAAATTTCTTTTCAACTTTGGGCAAAGTACATGAGGGAAATGTGTTTCTTGTTTGATTGCGGCTCTCTCATGTGCCTTAGCGTAAGGTTCTCCACAACCCGCTGCTAAAACTTGAAAGTAAGGTTCCACTAATTAGGTGAGTCCTTTACAACTTATTTTACCTCATCTAACCTATCACCCTTCATGTAGAAGTTTCATGTATAGGAGAGACGGGTCAGTCTTGCTGAGCCATCGTGCTCACTGCTTGTGTTTGAAGCTTTTGCAGGGTTTTATGAGGAAGGGACTCCAGAGGAGGAGACGGAACCCAAGAGGGGAACCCCGTCGAGTGGGAGCCGTGCACGTCGCCGTGTTAGTGTGTGTGCGTGCTAGCGGGGACACGTTCACGGGCTGAACGTTGACTCGATGCATAGTCTACTCCCGTGAGTGTAGACTGAACATATTTTGTTGTACAAATGTTCATAAACCTGTTTGTAATAAAATTTTGCTTCCGCTTTGTATCTTTGATGTGCGTTATCCGGGGCTGTGCAATGCAGCACCCCTCAGCGTGATCCTGGCGACAAGACCGTGGGGTCGCGTCAGCATGGTATCAGATCTCGCTTGAGGTTTAACGCACTACAAAGGTCATCTTTTCAAAATCCAGTGAGGAACGAGTTAGTAGCCCATATAAGGATGTTATTAGTGTATAGAAAGTGGCATACTAACCTATTTGCTTATGTCGGAAAATCGTGCATCTCGGGACGCTTTATGTCTTGGGGGTGCACGTAAGCGCTGTCCACCAGTGCGCACAAGCTGAAGGGTGGAGCCCCACGGGTGGCAGGTAATCCGACCCGCTTTAATATCCTCTACGACTCTTCATGTCATTTGGGGTATTCGAGCAACGTCTGTCCCTGGCGTGCTTTGGGCAATTTGGGAGACCCCGTCACGTGGTCAGTAACGTGAACACGTAGCTCAAGGCATGTTTGGCTTGAGAACATCCGGGCAATGTGGCGGACCGGGATCTGCTCATCCAGGATCGCAGAGGGTGGCGCCGCACGATGCGACACCTGACAGCACACGTCATAAGGACACAATATATTACATGCGAAAAACAACTGGAACTGTACAAAGTAGTACGCTACTCAGTTACAAACTAGTGTCTTTATACACAGCGGAAGTCTACTATTCTACACTCACGCCCGCCTACCTAGCAAAAGTCGGTTGCCCAGCCCTAGGGCAATCCACACTAGCTGCACTTCTCAGCTCAGGGCGGCGTGTACGGCTCCCACTCAGCCGTGGTCCCGACGGAGGGTAACCCTCGCCGGTGGACTCGTACTCCGAGTCTGTGGGTGGCTCCTCACCTGAAAAACACTTAAGCAGCAACCGTGAGCACGAAGGCTTAACAAGACTTAACATACTCACCTAAGCATGGAACTCTATATGAGGGATACGATGAACATAGGAGAGTAATAATGCAGCAAATGGACACGCCTACAAGTTCATCCTTAGTTTATCTTTTAGCCGCAAGTTAACAGTTCATGCATCTGAAATTTAGTAAGCAATATTTGGTGGCACACATGTAGCCATACAATTATATCATAACAGCAATATTGATTCATAACATCCCATAAATTATCTACGTTACTACGCAGTGAACAAGCGGTACTCGTCACCGCGAGGGACGGCGAATCGACTCGATATACACCTGCAGGGAAACCCAAAGAGCACGTCACGTATGCCCACCCGTGGAGCTGCACAGCACGCTCACTCGATGTCGTACGGGTCAACCTATCACCCAACAGCCCAAACGTCGAACCGGTCGCACCGAAACGAGCAGGAGGTTCCCCACACGGAGCATCTCTCTATGCCCGTTGCAGATTTCCACCTTGCTGCCCTCAACCTACACCTATAAATAGGTGTGCTATGCCTCGACGCCCTGAGGTTTAGGCTATGTCGGTTTATCGGGGGCCATATATCCGATATGCTTCAGTACATTCAATACTTGTTCAGCAGGTCCACACACGGATCGGTGCTCAATCGACACGGGCAGGGCTGCGCACACAAGACTTCCTCTTGCTGCGCCCTAGCCCCTGCCTAGTCTCATTTTCATTACTAAAGTGATCTCACATCACTCAACCGAACCCGTGTGTCCCAAGCCTATCTCACGAGTAGATTCCAACTACTCGACTTGTACCGAAGCCTTATGACTCATTAAGCATAGCCTGTCTACTCGAGGTCTTAGACACTACCCTCACTCTTTTAGGAACCTTTGGTTATGCAAGTGGGGTTTCATTCATCCTATATCTAATGCACATACATACTTCACCCTACGTATGTAAACAAAGTAAAAACTTTATAAGAGGCTTAATGCAAACCGGGGCTTGCCTTGTTGCTGCTGGTCAGTAGTTAGCTCTTCTTCCGGAAGGAGGAAGTCAAGTACTTCCGGAGCCTCCTCGCCTTCAGTGACTACACGTTAATAAAATACTACATGTTAATGAATATGCACATGAGTTTATTGTAATGCTTCTGCTATTAGCTCTAATAACCAGTTTATAACAACTGGAACTCTGTTCAAGAATTTAAAATGAAACTGGGGCTAGTGGTTTGGGTTTGGACCTAAGCACATGGTTAAGTGCTAAGTAGGTATCCCCCTCTTCCCTATTGATCACCTCAAGTGGTTAAACGGAGCAGGGGTGATCCAGAGCTCCAATGGAGCTGAGAATTTTTTGTGTGAGTTCCTTGTCGCAAGACAACTCTCTGGATCAAAATTTAGTACTTTTCATTGAGTGGTTTGTTCAGAATAATTCTTTTAGCAAATAAGCAAAGAAGAATTAATTCTGAGGTAACACCCCTGTTCATGCCCAACTTAGTGAACTACAATTTCAATTATAGCTCATAGAGTTTGCATGAATTTTCCTAGCATTTTTGGAGCTAAGATTTGCCCAGAACTAAATTTCCAAGTTTTGGGAATTCTCTGAAAATGTTTCTGTATTCAAATGAACACAGCACCTTCAAATTTGAATTGCTCTGATCAAATCAACTCCAAATGGTCTGAAAATTTTACAGAAGTTAACTAACATCCTAAAGAATATTCTGGCAAAATTTGGGGATTTTTGGATGAACCAAACTCCCTCTAAAATTCTTTTGCTGAAAAGCTTTAAAGAATTTTCCAGAATTAAATAATAGGTTTCATACAAATTGGGTGGCATATTTGGATAGATCCATGCAAGATGAATCCAACCCAACTTGTTCAGCAGGTACGCACACGGATCGGTGCTCAATCGACACGGGCAGGGCTGCGCACACAAGACTTCCTCTTGCTGCGCCCTAGCCCCTGCCTAGTCTCATTTTCATTACTAAAGTGATCTCACATCACTCAACCGAACCCGTGTGTCCCAAGCCTATCTCACGAGTAGATTCCAACTACTCGACTTGTACCGAAGCCCTATGACTCATTAAGCATAGCCTGTCTACTCGAGGTCTTAGACACTACCCTCACTCTTTTAGGAACCTTTGGTTATGCAAGTGGGGTTTCATTCATCCTATATCTAATGCACATACATACTTCACCCTACGTATGTAAACAAAGTAAAAACTTTATAAGAGGCTTAATGCAAACCGGGGCTTGCCTTGTTGCTGCTGGTCAGTAGTTAGCTCTTCTTCCGGAAGGAGGAAGTCAAGTACTTCCGGAGCCTCCTCGCCTTCAGCGACTACACGTTAATAAAATACTACATGTTAATGAATATGCACATGAGTTTATTGTAATGCTTCTGCTATTAGCTCTAATAACCAGTTTATAACAACTGGAACTCTGTTCAAGAATTTAAAATGAAACTGGGACTAGTGGTTTGGGTTTGGACCTAAGCACATGGTTAAGTGCTAAGTAGTTATCCCCCTCTTCCCTATTGATCACCTCACAGAGCAGGGGTGATCCAGAGCTCCAATGGAGCTGAGAATTTTTTGTGTGAGTTCCTTGTCACAAGACAACTCTCTGGATCAAAATTTATCACTTTTCATTGAGTGGTTTGTTCAGATAATTCTTTTAGCAAATAAGCAAAGAAGAATTAATTCTGAGGTAACACGCCTGTTCATGCCCAACTTAGTGAACTACAATTTCAATTATAGCTCATAGAGTTTGCATGAATTTTCCTAGCATTTTTGGAGCTAAGATTTGCCCAGAACTAAATTTCCAAGTTTTGGGAATTCTCTGAAAATGTTTCTGTATTCAAATGAACACAGCACCTTCAAATTTGAATTGCTCTGACCAAATCAACTCCAAATGGTCTGAAAATTTTACAGGGGTTCACTAACATCCTAAAGAATATTCTGGCAAAATTTGGGGATTTTTGTATGAACCAAACTCCCTCTAAAATTATTTTGCTGAAAAGCTTTAAAGAATTTTCCAGAATTAAATAATAGGTTTCATACAAATTGGGTGGCATATTTGGATAGATCCATGCAAGATGAATCCAACCCAACTTGTTCAGCAGGTCCGCACACGGATCGGTGCTCAATCGACATGGGCAGGGCTGTGCACACAAGACTTCCTCTTGCTGCGCCCTAGCCCCTGCCTAGTCTCATTTTCATTACTAAAGTGATCTCACATCACTCAACCGAACCCGTGTGTCCCAAGCCTATCTCACGAGTAGATTCCAACTACTCGACTTGTACCGAAGTCCTATGACTCATTAAGCATAGCCTGTCTACTCGAGGTCTTAGACACTACCCTCACTCTTTTAGGAACCTTTTGTTATGCAAGTGGGGTTTCATTCATCCTATATCTAATGCACATACATACTTCACCCTACGTATGTAAACAAAGTAAAAATTTATAAGAGGCTTAATGCAAACCGGGGCTTGCCTTGTTGCTGCTGGTCAGTAGTTAGCTCTTCTTCCGGAAGGAGGAAGTCAAGTACTTCCGGAGCCTCCTCTCCTTCAGCGACTACACGTTAATAAAATACTACATGTTAATGAATATGCACATGAGTTTATTGTAATGTTTCTGCTATTAGCTATAATAACCAGTTTATAACAACTGGAACTCTGTTCAAGAATTTAAAATGAAACTGGGGCTAGTGGTTTGGGTTTGGACCTAAGCACATGGTTAAGTGCTAAGTGGTTATCCCCCTCTTCCCTATTGATCACCTTAAGTGGTTAAACAGAGCAGGGGTGATCCAGAGCTCCAATGGAACTGAGAATTTTTGTGCGAGTTCCTTGTCACAGTACAACTCTCTGGATCAAAATTTAGCACTTTTCATTGAGTGGTTTGTTCAGAATAATTCTTTTAGCAAATAAGCAAAGAAGAATTAATTCTGGGGTAACACCCCTGTTCATGCCCAACTTAGTGAACTACAATTTCAATTATAGATCATAGAGTTTGCATGAATTTTACTAGCATTTTTGGAGCTAAGATTTGCCCAGAACTGAATTTCCAAGTTTTGGGAATTCTCTGAAAATGTTTCTGTATTCAAATGAACACAGCACCTTCAAATTTGAATTGCTCTGATCACATAGACTCCAAATGGTCTGAAAATTTTACAGGGGTTCACTAACATCAAAAAGAATATTCTGGTAAAATTTGGGGATTTTTGGATGAACCAAACTCCCTCCAAAATTCTTTTGCTGAAAAGCTTTAAAGAATTTTCCAGAATTAAATAATAGGTTTCATACAAATTGGGTGGCACATATGGATAGATCCATGCAACATGAATCCAACCGAATTTGAATCACTAAATTTGGAGCTTCCTAGCAAAAGTTATGGGGTTCTAAAGTTTGGGGAAATTCTGGAATTTGAATTAACCGGGGAAAAGTTCAAATCCCTGACAGCGGGCCCGGCCCCCACGTGTCACCACCTCGGATACACCACACGGGGCCACAGGACTGTTCTCCGCGTTGTCACAGATGATCCGGTGCAACAGAAAATCCCCACCCTGTATGTTGAGCGACTGATGAGCGGGCCCGGCCGGGTCGTCTTCTTCCTCGCGCCAGCCCCTTTTCCCGCGCCGCCCCCTCACCGGCACCGCACTGAAGCTCGCCAGTCCTGGTTTCCCGGCCACCTCTCGGCCGGAAACTTGCCGCCTGTGCCTAACTCGACTCGGAGAACACGCTGGTGCCCTCACCGGAGCTCGGCAATGGCCGGAACTATGCCCGCGGCGGTGGCAGAGCCTCTCTCTACTCCGGCGACGTCGCGCGGGCTACTCAGGGCCTTATTTCTCAAGCGGTTTGCTTCTATAGCTCCGCCGTAACATGCTGAGCACAAATATGAGCTCGGTTGGCCATGAAAATGGCCGGAGCTAGGACCTCACCGTTGACCTAGGCCCGATATCGGCTGTGCTCAGAAAACTTCGAAGAACCGTAACCCTAGCCCATGGTTCTTGCTGGTTTTTGATCCTAGGTGGTCTTGGCAGGGTGTAGAGCGTGTGTGTGGCTCGGTATGCCCGGTGATGAGCTAACACCCGCAAATTTCCGGATTTGGTATAGCTCGGCCTTAAGAACACCGACACGTTCCCGGGAGAAATTCTCCCCCGACGGTACATGAAATGCTGAACGGTAGGGACGAGCAGAACCAGCACCTTATGGCGGTCGTTTCTTGTGTTGAGCGTCGGGCACGAGAGCGCCTGGGTTGCTCGGACGCCGGCGATCAGTGGGTGGCGAAACACCGAGTGTGTCGCCATGTTCGTATGCAGTGGAACAGAGAGGATACGGGGAGGTTTACGCAGCCCAGCGGTGCAACCGAATGCTCTGTAGCCGGCGCCCTCATCCCCCGAGCAGGAGGTGGCGCGGTGGTCGCGTTGGGACGGGGTCGACCCGTGCGCTGGCACCCGCAGAAGTGTTCGACCGCGTGACTGAGTCCGTTTAACTCCTGTGTGGCTGACCAGTGGGCCCCCTTCTCCCCTCTAATTCTTTCTCCCCCTTCTGCTGTAAATATCCCCAGCTACTAAACATTGAATGAGACTTAGCCCCCAAGTATTGGTTTGAATTTGAGTTCTCAAATTTAAACTTTGTTGGGTTAAATTTGTTTCATGTTTAAACTGAAATTCAAATTCAGTTTTGAATTATTGCAAATTTAGCTCCCGACAAGATGAACTCCAATGGGGATGAGAATTGGTGGGCTAACTCAGAAAAATGTGCTATATTGTATATGAAGCTAACTTTTGAATTTGAGTGATGAAAGTTGCTGCAATTTGAATTTATACTCAAATTGGCCTCCTTTTCAAATACCTCCAAAAGTGCCTCAAAAAGTGTTGGATTTACATGAAATTTGGCATGAACCTTCCCAAGACTTTTTAAGTTCTAGGGGTGAGCTCAACCTCTCATGTTCATGGGTAGAAATCCTACTTTGTGAAAGTGAAGGCTTTCCCCTCTAATCACTCTTTTGATGGAGGTTACATGCTCTTCATAAACTTTCACAAGCTATCCACAACAAAAACTGTGGTGTTGTGAGGTGATGAAAAGTTTTTTGCATGTCCCTTTTCTTGGGCTTTTACAGGCGAGTGATGACGGCCGGGTGTACGAACTGTATGGATACCGGGCTCGGTGTGCAGCCGAGTCTGACGATTGTTTGAGTTATCTGCAGGTAGTATCACCACGAATCGGTAGACGTGTAGCATCCGTGTGCGAGTGACGCTTAGTGCCACTGAACTAATGAAGCCGGCTAAGTCCGGTATAGGTTTTTCTTTGTGAGGACGTAGTACCGACATGATCTGGTGACGCATCGACGTCACACCCTACTAAATGAGCAACTTCATTGTAAAACTGAAAAGTTTCAATCTAGAGCACTAAAATTGTGATGTAACTCCTTCCCTTAATCAGGATATTCAAAGTTAACAAGTTTTCAACTTGTAGGATACTAAGGACAGAGGCCCCTGTTTTCAGCTGAATTAAGGCTGAAATTAATCAGAGGTTAGAGGTTGAGTTATTTCGAGGTTGGGGTCATATGATACATTTATAGAAAGCTTTGGAACATCTTTATAAATTTTCTATTGAGGTCCAGAGGTGTTTCATCCGTTAACCAATCGAAAAATGCAGTAGAGTTGAAACTGTCCAGAAAACAGGGCAGAGCAAACACTCTCTGTAACTCTCTGTAAATTGAGCATAACTTCCTGCATAAAAATCCAAAAATAGAAAATGAGATAGTTCTGAAAATTTTAATAGATGGGTTACAACTTTGTAACAGAAAGTTTTGTCAGATTGGGAGTAGAATTAACTGGAATTCTTGGATCCAATCAGTACCTAAAGCAGGGAGGTGCTGTCCAATTTTCTCCAGAAATTCTATCAACTTCGACATCTCATAACTTTTGAACCAGGACAGATCTTAGGCCAAGAAAATACTTTCTGGAAATCTATTGAAGTTATCTTTAACTTTTATTTTGAGCTCTATAATTGGTTCTGCTTTAGCATGGTCTAAATCAGGTTGAAATGGAAACTGGTGAGGGTTGTCATATTGGACAGCAGATCAGCAGTCAAATTTGTTTAAGTTTGAACTATGTTTCCAAGTTTTATGAGTTCAATGACATGTTTTATGTTATAACTCAAGGGTTTACCGTTCAAATAAATATTTGACATTTCTTAAATATGTTTTTACAGATGACAGCGGATAGACAGTTAGAAAACGGGTGGGTGGTGTCCCACTGTTCTCACTGCAGCGGCTATCCGGAAGCATTGAGGCAAATGCTTCAATATTTTGGGTACAGCAAGATGCCGCAGTACTTTGCCAAAGAAGAAGGCGAGGAGGGGAACAAGACGTGAGCGCCACCCCGACAGGAAAACGGACCGGTAACCATCCAGCCAACAATCCGTCCCATACCCGGGGGACGCCACAGCCACGTTTATCTGGCACCAGGATGATGTATCCACCCAAAAAGGGTGGCACAATGTGTCCCGAAGCCAAAATCCGTGTTGCACCGTCGCATCTGTGTTCATCTCAGTGAAGGTCCCCAAGGCCGGTAGGATGTTGGCAGCCTTGGATCATCCCAACACCGAGATCCGGTGGATGTAGTACACCGCGAGGGGAGGTAATCAAGGTTCCTTTCAGTATCCGACATTATCCTACTTTGCCCCGAGCTGACAGACCACCTCCCCCTAATATACCTTAGGAGCGCCCCCCCTCCCAGGAGTATGGGGGATTTTTGGGACTGCTGAGCGCACTATTTGGGAGAAGCCCAAAAAGTGGTATTTTTCTGGTTTTGCCGCGCCAAGCCTCCAAAACGGGTGGGTTATCTAGTTTCAACTTGGGTTCCCAGACTTCCCGTATTCTTTCCGGAGGCCTCCTGCTGTGTTAAAATACATCAAATGGCAATGTCCGAACATGTATTCCAACAAGGTACAGTATGGCATCCCGGTTTCCTGTCGAAGTTCCTGCAGGGCCTACGCCACCCGGTTGGGCGCCGTTCACCGTTACGGTGAGAGGCAGACAGACAGAAGAAATGTGGCAAGTGGCAGCCCACGACACTATGTCACGTTTCTTCCAACTACACGTGAGAGCTATGGAGGGCACTCCATACGCGCTCATTCCGGTGAAGGGACGGGCTAATCACGTGTGGGAAGAGAGGTACATGGAGGCAACAGATCCGGGTTGCCCAAGGTACAGTCCCGCGGAGGCAAACCTCAGTCTCCAATTGAGGGCAGGAAAAGCCGTGATGGACAGCCAAGCTGTTCATACAGATTGTCTTGCTGCAAAGCTCAAGGAGAGCACAAGCCGTGGAGACCATTTTGAGAGTGCTCACAGCCCACTCCGCAATGTGCTCCTTCCGACGATAAAGCGACTGAACGAGCAACACAATCGGTTGCATCGTCTGAAGAAGGCGAAGAGAAAAAGTCATGTCGACATCACTGCTTTGCAACAACAGGTGCAGGCTCTGACCCAGCAGAACGAGGTCCTTACTCAAGAGCGGTATGACGCTATTGAGGAGGGGCAAGGCTGGGTAGAGGACTACAACCAAGCCATGGACGAGGTGCACGCGTTGCAGGACCTCGTACCTCCGGTAATGGGTATACTGGTGGTAGGTGCTGTACCTGTGGTTTTGGGTCTTCCGGCAATGGGGGAACCCGAGCCGGAAGAGGAGGTTGTGGACCCAGAGCCATCAGCAGAGGTACCGGAGGAGGACGACCCGCAGGAGGTGGAATTCTACTCCGAGTAGGAGGTTACCATTGCCAAGTAGGGCAGCTGGGTGATGTAACCAAAACTTTTGTAATCAGTGACATGTTGTGTAGACAGTAGCATATGTATAGGTAGTGACGACATGAGCACGACTTCTCTGAGACCGAGAATAATGTATCTTGTATAAAGTTATGCTTTATCAATATATGCGAATGTTGTGCAAATTATACATGCGTCACTTCAAATACTTACTGTTTCATATGGAATTTTAAGCATGACATGTGTTGATCGCTGCTGTTTTGAATTTCAGAATGACTCGTATTCGTGCCAACCCGGAAGTCGGCAGCAAGCTCCCGGTTCAGCACCGCCTGGCAGTCCTGGGCGACCTGCTCCTCCCTTTCGGCCAAGGCTGCCTCCCGGAGTTCCAGCTCTCCGGCCCTGGCCTTCAGGTCATCTTCTCCCGCCTCCAGCTGCTCGGCGACCTCCTTCTCCTTGTCCGCCACGGCGCGCTCCCGCACCGCGACGGCACACTCGTGCCGCACCAGCCGCAACCGCATTTTCTCATTGGCGGCGGAGCGGGCCTGGACACCGTTATAGGCCTCGGGGGCCTCCTGCATGATTCTCCGGATCTCGGTGTCCAGGCGGTCGGCGGCGCTCTTCTGCACATTGAGAAGCTCCTCCTCAGCATCGAGCCTTGCCCTCTTGGCGTCGAGCTCCTCCTCGACCTCTCTGGTCTACAGCTTCAAGAGCCGCCCCCAGCCGCGGAGGCGGTCCCTCTCGTACGCCAAGACCTCTCGCTCGCGCTCGAGCGCAGCCTGAACCTGCCAGACGCTGGACTGGGCCAGTTCCATGGCATCCGAAAGGCACAGTGGAGCAGCAGAAGCCGAAGCTGCGCCACGAACCTCCTCCATGGCGTCGTCATCCGACGGAAAGGACGCCGGCACCGCAACATCCGAGGGAGCCACGACGATGCGCCGATTAGGAGAAGACGGCGCTGAGGCAGGGCTGGTCCCAAAGCGCTCCTGTTCACCGCCCACCTGAGGACCCGCGTCAGCTCCTCCAGCATCAACACCCGAAGGCTGGTCGCCGCCTGCCTGCTCCGCCGGGTCTTCACCAGCAGCCAGCTCCCGAGCTGGCGAAGGAGAAGCCGCCGCTGTCGCAGAAGCCAGTCCTGCCAGGCAAGAAGAAGAAGCGGCCTGGACTTGCACGGGGCCGATGAAGCTGCCGTGGCATCAGGACGCTGCGGCACTGGGCTGCTACCAGCCAAAGTTTGCTGGGAAACAGACGCATCCCCGACAGCCGACAAGTCCCTACAAGCACAGGGAACACTCAAGACAAGAATAGAAGAAGAGCTAGAGTATGCAAGTACTTAGTCCCGGTAAGTACAACTTACCGAGGGACACGGACGTTCCAGCGGGCATGAAGCCCTGGCTTCCGAGCCGGGGCAGGGCCGCCAGAGCCTGCCGCCACCGCCGAGGCCTGCGCCGAAGGCACCTGGACTGGCGGAACAAGGGGTGCACCCGGAGCCCTACTGGGAGATGGAGCAGTGGAGCTCTCGCCGGCAGCACCTCTGGCGCCGCTCGCCGTGCCAGCCCCTGAAGCACCTGAAGGCCGGGGCGCCTGCGCCCCTGGTTGAGTCCCGGCTGCGCTCCCTCTAGCACCACCGCCTGTCAAGCCTGCAGCGGGGACGCTCGACGACCGGGGCACCTGAGCCCCTTGCTGAGTCCCAGACACCGCGGCTCCGGTGTCCCTCCTCGGAGCTCCAGCTGTGGAAGGAGTGTGGGACGCCCGGGGCTCCTCCGACCGCCGCTGTTCAACGGCAGTTCCGTCGGCATGAAAGACCCAAGGCCTCTTTGGGTCGCTGCCTGACGGACCGACGCCCCTTGATGAAGAGCGCGGGGGGTACTCCGGTCCCCTGGCTCGGCGCGAATGACACCCTCGACGGAGACCGGGAGCACTTCCTCTTTGGCGGGCTGGAGGCCGGCACCTTGCCCTTCCCCTTGTCGACAGTCTGAGCTCTGTCGCTCCTCGGCGCGGGTTGGGCATCAGCCGACGTCTCGTGCTGCGCTCTGGAGCGGTCAACCTCGGTGATCGAGATCCCCCGGGAAGCATCACCAATTTAGCGCACGGTGATTCCGATATCGTCCAAGGTTGGCATCTCCCGCAGCAGCTTTGACCTCCGCGTCAGCTCCACGAAGAGGGGGAGGCAGGAAACAGGAACTGTTAGGGAGCGGTCATCGAGGATGTCACTGCTTACCCTCATCACCATCTCCCTCAGCATCTTGACGGACAGGTCAGAGTCTAAGCCCTTCTCCAGCCTGGTGTAGCCATGCATGCCGGTGGAGTACCACGCTGGGCGATTGCGCTGCTGCAGCGGCGCGACAGGAAGTCCGCCAACACCATCAGGGACGTCAACCCCTGCTCCGCCAGGAACTGGATCCGCTCCAGGACTGGCGTGTACTCCGGCTCCAGCTCCAGGCACTCCTCCCAGAAGCGGCGCCTGGTGGTTGGGGCCTCGGTCGGCAGCTGGAGACGATCGTGCTCATCAGTCTTCAGGATCACCCAGTCATCCCTCCAGCTCTCCCACCTCGAGGCACTGAAGGGCAGAAGGTACTTGGATACCTTTGGATCCTTATAGCGGTGCTGGAAGTAGTAGGCTCCCAGCTGGTTCTTCGAGCCGCGACCGGTCGTCCGCAGCAAGAAGAAGTGACGAAAGAGCGTCACTGAAGCACGGACCCCCATGAACATCTCGCAGAAGTGCACAAAGACAGCAGCCAAAGCGAAAGAGTTTGGGGAGAGGTGGTGAAGCTGAAGACCATAAGTCTCCAGAAGAGTCACGAAGAAGGAAGAAATCGACGGGACAAACCCAGCCAAGGCATAGGCAACGAAGAGGACAGTCTCCTTTCTCTCCAGTCGCAGGGGAAGATATCCCCGCTGAAGGCAAATCCTCTGCTCCTCGGAGTGCCATCCCAGGAACCTGCGCACCGGCCCAAGGTACTTTGTCCGGGCGATGCGTGGTGAGGGCAGGCTGGAAGCCATCGAAGCGAAGGGGCAGGAACTTGGAAGGCAGAGAAGGCTTGGGCGCACGAAAGAATCCGGAAGGCTCAGGCGCAGGGGTATGTGCGAAGGGAAGCCCATGATGCGGAAGGGGCTCCCTTTAAACCTCCCAGAAGCAATTCGAAACGCTTCGTATGCGCCGCTCGAGGCAGACGCCCCAGGTCCAAGCCCCAGCGACAATGACAAGAGGGCCCAAGCCATCCTGCAGAAGCGATGGACCAAGAAGTCAGTCCCTCAAGCGGACAACCCGGAGGGTCCCGACAAGGTGCTGCGATGTGCAGAAGTGGCAGTATTGGGAACCGTCGCGGTTAAAAGCAACTTTCAAAGCAGGAGTCACGTCCCCACGACCCTCCGTTGCTCTTGCAACGGTCCAAAGGAGTTCCGAAGAAAGTGCGCGGGGTAGAAAAGGTGAAGGCCCCACCCCAGGATAGTTATCTCCCCCGAGGTGGGCCCGAGGGCCACTGTCGGTACCCTCAATACCGGGTACCCCTGCACACAGGAGAAAACCGCCTAAGGACCTCGCCCCCTCCGCAGGGGTGAGCTCCGAGAGCGCCATGTGTACAGCAGGGCCGGGCCTCCCCTCTCCTCAGAGGAGAGCTCCGGACCTGCCACGTGTCCAGAAAGGCCGGACCTCGCCCCCTCCGTAGGGGTGAGCTCCGAGAGCGCCACATGTCCAGCAGGGCCGGGCCCCCTATCCTCAGAGGAGAGCTCCGGGCCTGCCACGTGGCAGAAGGGCCGGACCTCGCCCCCTCTGCAGGGGTGAGCTCCGAGGGCGCCACGTGTCCAATGGGGTCGGGCCTCCCCTCTCCTCAGATGTGAGCTCCGGGCCGACCATGTGGCCGGCAGAGCCGGACCTCGCCCCCTCCGCAAAGGTGAGCTCCGAAGGCGCCACGTGTCCAGCGGGGCCGGGCATCCCCTCTCCTCAGAGGTGAGCTCCGAGCCCACCACGTGGCCGGCAGAGCCGGACCTTGCCCCCTCTGCAGGGGTGAGCTCCGAAGGTGCCACGTGTCCAGCGGAGCCGGGCCTCCCCTCTCCTCAGAGGTGAGCTCCGGGCCCGCCACGTGGCCAGCAGAGCCGGACCTCGCCCCTCTGCAGGGGTGAGCTCCGAAGGCGCCACGTGTCCAGCGGGGCTGGGCCTCCCCTCTCCTCAAGAGGTGAGCTCCGGGCCCGCCACGTGGCGGCAGAGCCGGACCTCGCCCCCTCCGTAGGGGTGAGCTCCGAAGGCGCCATGTGTCCAGCGGGTCCGGGCCTCCCCTCTCCTCAGAGGTAAGCTCCGGGCCCGCCACATGGCCGGCGGAGCCGGATCTCGCCCTCCGCAGGGGTGAGCTCCGAAGGCGCCACGTGTCCAGCGGGGCCAGGCCTCCCCTGTCCTCAAAGGCGAGCCCCGGGCCTGCCACGTGGCCAGCAGTGCCCCGCTGCCCACCCCGACTCGGTAGGCAGCAGGAGTAAAGGCACGTCATGCCTTGTCCGATCAAGACATTCAAGACCCGCGCCTTCATAAGACGCGGAGACGCAGCACGCGCCCCTGTCAGTGGCGATGTGGCCAGTCGCGCACAATGAAGACAGGCACGCCGTGTCTGAGACTGTAGACCAATAAACACAGCGACAAGACATGCCCTGTCGTCCCTGTCTTCATCAACCACTATGCCTAGCTTGCGGCACGAGCAGGACGGCAGGACGACGACTAAGAAGCCTTCGCCAGAGACAACTACCAACATTCACTGCAAGATATGGTAGATGGCAGGAAAACACCCCAGGGCCACATGTTGGGCTCCGGAGCCCACCTTGTAAGCCGCCCGAGCCTTGAGGTATAAAAGGTTCGGGTAGGCAACATTGCAAGGGGTTCTCCACCTTGCGAGTTTGGCATTTTAGCAACTCAGCTCATACACGAGCAAGCAATACACAGAGCAACACAGCTCCCGTGGACGTAGGGTTTTATGCTTCGGCGGCCCGAACCACGTAAAAATCCTGGTGTCAATCCTCTCACAACCAACGCGACCTTCCGAGAGAACTAGCCCCTCCGAAAGAGAACCTCCGCGGGCTGGCCCTGAAGCAGGCCCGGGGAAACTGTCGACGGAACACTTTGACAGCTGAGTTCAGCAAAATTTGGTTCACTGAATTTGGAGCTTCCTAGCAGAAGTTATATGCATTTGAAGTTTGCACTAAACTAGAAAATCCCAAAATGTTTAAACTCTGCGGGTGGGCCCCACTCTTTAAACTGGCCCACTGAGATCACGGCCACACCGCAGCCCACGGGGTTTCACCCACGCTACCGCACCGGATCCCGGCCGCAAAGTGGATCCCCGCGAGAGAACAGGGACTGACCGTTGGACCCGCCCGCCCCCCCCCCTCGTCTACCTCACGACGCCCGTGACTCCCGCGGCGGCGCTTCGCCGGAGATCTCGCCGCCGGCCATTTCGCTGCCCGACCTCCGATGGATTTCGCCGCCTGTGCCTAACTTGTCTCGGGGAACACGCTGGTGCCCTCACCGAAGTTCAGGGATGGCCGGAACCACGCCCGCGACGGTGACAGCGGCGATCCCCACTCCGGCGCTGTCGCCCGAGCTACTCAGAGCCTAATTTTTGGAACGGTTTGCTCCTACAGCTCCGCTGTGGCATGCTTAGCACGAAAATGAGCTCGGTTTGCCATGTAAACGGCCGGAGCTAGGACCTCACCGTCAACCTAGGGCTAAAACGGTGGATGCTCGAAAAACTCGAATAGCAGCGCCAAAACTCGATGGCTTTTTATGGTCTTTGGTCCTAGGTGGCCGTGGGGATGTGTAGAACATGTGCTTAGATTGGTTTACGCGGTGGTGGACTGATCATCACGAATTTTGGATTCTTGGCTAGCTCGGTACTTTGAACACCGCGGACCAAACATGCAAATACTCTCCCTACAGGGCATGAAAGGAGGTAAGGTTTTCACCGTGAGTTCGAGCAGCCTCCGGCGCGTCTCTTTGCTGTTGATCGTCGGTCGCAAGAGTGCCTGGATCAGCGGCGCACCGAGGGCCCGAGGAGAGCGGCCGGCGAGGTGTTTTGTTTCGGTTGTGTGCGGGGCAGAACGGAGAGGATGAGGGAGGAATCACGTGGCCTGGCGTGTTACTCGAGTGCTGCACCCGGTGCCCTCAGCCCCCGAAGAATGCTTGTGTGTCAAGGCTACTGACAAGTGGGACCCTCCCCTCTAATTCTTTTTCTGATTTTTATTTCTGTTTTCAAGGAAAATATCCCAGCTACTCACAATTGAATGAAAGACTTGGCCCAAAAGTCATGGTTTGAATTTGATTTCCTCAATTTGGAACTGGTTTGGCTAAATTTTCTGGCCATTTGAATTTGAAATTCAAATTCAGTTTTGAATTAATGCAAATTTAGCTCCCGGCAAGATGAAGTCCAATGGGGATGAAAATTGGTGGACTAAATCAGAAAAATATGTTGAGTTTGAATATGAAGTTAACTTTCGAATTCAAGTGATGAAAGTTGCTGCAATTTGAATTTGTATTCAAATTGGCCCATTTACCAATGTCTCCAAAAGTGCCTCAAAAAGTATTGGATCTGCATGAAATTTGGCCTGAGCCTTCCCAAGACTATTTAAGGTCTATGGGTGAGCTAACCTTCCATGCTTATGTGTAGAAATCCTAATTTTTTAGAAGTTAGGGCTTTCCCCTATAATCACCCTTTTGATGGTGGTTACTTACTCTTCACAAGTGTTCATGAGATATCCATCACAAGAGCTGTGGTGTTGTGAGGTGATGAACAATTTTTTTTTGCAAGTCACTTTCTTGGGCTTTTACACGGCCGAGCGCCGCCGGTTGGAGGTAGGGGATGACCAGGTGGGGCCCAGGCGTCAGTGGCACAAATCGGTCTCCATTCTATGGCTGTGGGATCTATGTGGCTACAGGCGATTTTGGTGTGAACCGCGTTGTTGCTGCTGGGAATTCACCACGTCATCAGTAGGCCCCGCAGTCAGAGAATTGAACTTTTCCAAATTCTATTTGAATTTCACAAATTTATTCAAACTTTGGAAGCCCATAACTTCTTGTAGAAGTGTCCAAAAAATTGTGAAATAAATTTCGTTAGATTCCTCTCAACCAGTACTTTGCATTGGCGCAAATTAATTTGTAAGAAAATCCTCAGATTTTCCTCCATACTTCCTCCAATTTAAATATTTGGGAATTAATTGCAGATGATGTCCTTCATGAAAAATTCCAAATATTGGCCATAATGTCCTTCATAAATTTCTTGATCTATTGTAAAAATTTCAGCTTCATTGGAATTCAATGGATATGCCTAATGGTGTTTCAATTGCTTATGTCTCTGAAAATTGAGAAAAGTACAGTAAGCCTTTTCAGGAAATTTCAAACTTGTGAATTCCATATCTCTCTGTAGGAAGCTCCAAAAATCATGAAACCAAATCCTATAGACTCAGAAAGTTAAGTAGTTAATAAAAAGTCCAATTTTCAGCTTGTAAAAGTTCCAGGTTTTGCTCATTTAACCAGAGAAGCCAAATCCATTAGAGAATTAATTAGGATACATTTTGGCAAGCTGAGTCTCTGTGTAATATAAGAATTTCTGTAAAAATTTTGGAGTCATTGGAGTTCATGTTCTTCAGATTCTGCCAAATATTTTCAGCTCATCTCATATGTCCAGTATGAAACATAGAACACTTTATAACTGAAATTCCAATGTGCAGATTGATTTTTCCATCTATTCTCTCTGCACAACAGAGGAAACAAATTCCTTCTTAGTACTCCAAAACATTCCTCTGTTCTTAACAAATCAATTATTCAATTACCTAACTTGCATTATTAAACTGTGCATTTTCATAGTGATCGTACTTACGACAACGGAGTTCGATGGAGGGATCCATTTGGAGCAGCAGAAGGTTGATTAGATTTTGGACAAGGGGATCGGCAACCTACTAACATTTTCTATATAGCAAAGGCAAGCCCCGGTTTGCATTTAGCAGCTATCAAGTTTTTGCTTTGTATACACTATGTTGGTTAGGATGGAGATGTGCATTATCTCTAGATGATTTGATACTCCACTTGCATGACCATAGAATCCAATGGAGTAATTGGGTAGATGTCATTTCCTCGGGTAGAAATTGCTATGCATAATGTTGTATAGGATTCGTAGAAGTCAAGTAGTTGGAAGCTACTTGCATGACTAGGAATTGGTGCACACAGGATTAGCTCGAGAATTGGTTTAGAAATCTGAAGTCGATACCGGGCAGGTTGTAGTGGCAGCAGGACTTAGGGGCTTTTGAGCATTAGCCCTGCCCGTGTCGGTTAAGGACCGACCCGTGTGCAGACCTGTTGGACAAGTTTGAGTTGTGTACCGGAAGCATGCTGGATATATGGGACCCAGTAAAGTGATGTACCTAGGGAAGGCTGCGTTGAGACTTTTTCAATCACCACAGGCGTTCGGCCTTAGCACAGTAGTGGGTAACTCGCTCATGACATCTTCACGTCGGAGGGTGCACCATGACGTGGGGCTACTGTCCTAGATGATTGAATCGATTCGGCAAAGGTGGAACTTGGGAAAGGTTGCCACGTACGACATCCGTGGAGTGCACCGATGTGACTTCCAGGCGAGCGTACATATCGTATAGTCCTGGTGTCTTTTGATTCAAATCACCGTTGCTCATGGATATTTGAGCATACTTGTTCTCACAGTCGTGACATAGTAAATACCTGCATTTGAGATTAGAACTAATCACTGTTGTTATGAACTGTATACTATAAATTTATTATTATCTTGTATGGATTATATTAGTGCAAAGTAAATTCATTTTCCACTTTGAGCAATTAACATCGGGATGAAGCGTTTCTCGTTTGATTGTGAACTTCCGATGTTGAGGTGCCCAAGGTTATTAATCTGCTGCTAATAAAATCTGAAAATAAGGATCCACATTTAGACGAGTCCATTTTGAAAATTGCTATCCTAGGTTTATGTGAGTCCATGTTTAGGTGAAACGGTTAAGCCTTGCTGAGCCTTCGTGCTCACGATTGCTATATTAGTTGTTTTGCAGGTACTAACCACTATGCTTATGATTATGGTTGTCCGATGAGACTAGAAACCCTGCTGCTGTGTTATGTCTTCATGTTGCTAGTGAGGAGCGTCCGCGGGCTAGACGACTTCGCTCTAGTTAAACAGAGTACGAGAGTTGTAGTCTTACCTTCTGCTGTAGTTTGTTTTGAGGTAAATTATGTGTAAACTGAATACTTTGTAAATTTCAGCAATGATTTATGTAATATGGTTCCTTTACTATGTGTGTTGTTAGGTGCCGCATCGAACGACACCACCCAATGTGATTCCTGGAAGGTGTAGACCCCCAGGTCCCAACACCTAGTTGTCACAAACATTGTTGGCATCCTTTGCTGGGATGTACTATAGACGTTAAGAAATACAAACAATCCTCAACTCGCTGGCACTGTTGTGCAACAATGATTTATCCGTACGTGTGGATGATGACATGTCACACCCGGTTTCTCCGAAGAACAACCGAGTGAATACCACATATATGCCAGGATCATTCTATCATACATGTGATGACAAATAGTGAAGCATCATTTATTACAAGCCAGGTGTTGAATATAAATAAGTCTTACATAGCATACGTCTCGATGGACGATAATAAATTTATGACATGTAAATAAAACAGCAGCGGAATATAAATCTTGTGGGCTCCATCACAGGCGTTGCCCGGGGGACTCCGTGAACCTAGAATCCTTCCTCGGGACCAAAGTCTTGGTCATTAAACACCACATCATTCTCTTGACCTGAGCAGCAATATAAACCAATAGAAAAGCAAGTTCGAGTACCGTGGGTACTCAGCAAGTGTGGGAAAGTTATGTCATGCATGGCTAGAGCAAGGAGAGGTTGAACTCATGGTTAAAGCATTACGCAATTAATACCTATCACCTTAGCTTATTAAGCACCTACATTACTACACAGGTGAAATGGTCCCAATCCCTCAACCCATCATCAATATCAAGTACACATAGTCTCAACTCAAATGTTAAGCTTCCCGCTTAACATCCTCAACTTCCCAATCCATCATCCTCTAATCATGAATAAGTCCAAGCCGCTCTTGACCGTGAGCACGGCTGTCATGACTGTTTTGACTCTGCAGAGTTTGCACCATTGTACCCACATGTAGTGATTTTATCCCCCATTGCCGGGTGGACTAAAAGAACCTCCATTATGCCAGTGGCCGCGAACCACATTCACACTTCCCAGGTGTGTAGCTAGGAGATCACTACGAAGCCTTTACAAAGTGATTCCTGACGAGCGTGGGCCCACTGAGGTTTCACCCCTAACAGCATACAAGAGGCTCCAACCCCGCTGCAGTGGCCCCCTCTTGAGCCTTGCAGTTCATATGGTAGTCCAGCTGACACCTATTCCCCGCACCATCCAAAACACCCATACTACGCCGGGGATACACCTAATTAATTGGCCAAGCTGCTTCATCTCAGCATGTGGTTGGCACGGTAAAGCCAGGTTACATGCTCCATGAACCGGTCCTTAGGATCCAGGCAAGTACTAAACACAAACCCGAGTCTGGTGCACCCAGCACCAACCAAATCATCCAACTTGCTTCGATCCCTATCTCTACATAATCTCATAATGTCTCATTCAAGAGCAAGGTAAATAAGTTGATGATCTCATATCCCACTTATCGCATTCTAAGCATGGCTAAGCATAAGCATATAAATAAATAAATGACATGATAAAATAAATCCCAACCCAAGCTACAAGGAAACAAGGTAATGCCATTCTAGGGAAACTTCCTAGCATGGGTTTCATAGTTCAATTGACAAATGCAAATAATTCTATCTACACATCCTAGTATAGAATCAAAGTGGTCAAGGACACTTGCCTTCTTCGTGTTGCTCTGAGAATGGAAAGTCTTGGTCTTGGAAGGGGAGAACTTGCTCTGGGGCAGGTTCTACTCATGCCAATACACATAGCAAAAGAAAACAACAATCCATAAGACATAGTTCACACTTTCACTTCATACAAACCACACATACATACCTATGAAAGTCATTCACATTTCTAAGTGTTGTGGTTACTCTACATGTGTTGATTTTTTGGCCTACATGCACTTTTAAACATATGTATATGATTTCTAACTTTTGTATTCAGATTTCTGTTTGCACACTATATATGAATTTCCAATTTGAACAAATTCTTAATACACTTCTTAGCTACCAAGTTTGCATAAAAAGTAATTTCCTACTCCAAATAGGTTTTCAGATCTTCTACCAAATCCTAAACTGGAGTTTTTTGGATTTGGAGACTTCATTTATCATTTTCTAATTATGCATACCTATTTTCCTATATTTTTCAGATTTATTTTCTATGTCTAAAAGTCAGTTTTAATATTAAATAGTAGGACATATCATCTAAACAGAATAGGTTCTGATCTAAAATATTAAACAATATACTTTTTGAACTTCTGATGTAAACTATTTTAAATTTATTTTACCAATTTTCACAATTATTTCCTAACCTAAAAATGTGTTCCTAGAACTAATAAATGTGAACAATCAATTAGACAGATTCATTTCAGCCTAAAAATCTATTTTTTAACTCATTCTAAAGTTTTCCAAGTGCTAGGAGAGTTTAAATTTTGAAATTGTACATGTGTTTGCCTTACCTTTTAAATTTAAATCCTAGTCACATATTCAAATTTCTGTATTTAATATCATATAGGGTCAAAAAGGTAAATCCACACTACTGCAGGGTCTAATTTACTATTTCATAAATTTCCAGGGGTCTAACTACACATAACAGAGGGGTTTTCCTAATTTTTATTAAGTCCAGGGGCTAAAACTGATTTTTAAATGAATTTATACGAATTTCTGAAGTTCCAGGGGCTGGATCAGAAGTTTCCGGAGCTAGCTCGTGCTTTCTGAGATCCCCAGGGGGTAGCGCGTAAGAATCTCGGCCTTTATAACGCGGGGCTGATGTGGACCGTTCGATTTAAAATAGATGGCCTCAGATTAGATCGCCGAACCGGTGCGCGCGGGTTTTGATTCTACCGTGCGATTTAAAATAGACGGCCCTCAAGGGGCCACGTCGCCCTGGCCGGAGCCAGCCCGCACTGCCCGGCGGCACGCGGCGGCGGGAGGCGGCGATCTCGCCGGAGATCTTCGGGTTTTCGTCTATACTTCCTAAAACTTGGATTTCATGGCATAGAACGGTAGAGGGGAGGTCGGGGATCTCATCTCGGGGTTTTTCTTGAGCTCGGAAGCCCTGGAAGGTGGTCGGCGGCGAGGTCCAGGGTGAAAACGCGGCGGTGCTCGTCGGAGCTGTGTCTAGAGTGCAAAACACCGGATTTCCTTCACCTGCGAGATTCCCCGGAGGCGGTGGAACATGATCAGCACGTTAGATCAGGAAATCCGAGCTAGGATCGAAGGAAAACGGCGGTAGAAGCTTCGGTTCTCACCGGGAGGAAAAACAGACGATCGGGGGAAAAACAGGGCGATGTCGACGTTTATATAGGCGAGGGGGGCGGCGGTATGTTGGGATCGAGTTGGAGTCGTCCGGGACCAGGAGTCGGGCTGGGGCGCGGGTTTCCGGAGTTGGTTGCGATCGGGCGTGAGGAAGAGTCCGGCCGTTGGGAGCGCCGGAGGTAGGAGATGACACGCGGGCTCCGCATGTCAGCGAGAGGGAGAGAGGGCGCTCGGTCGTGGGCTGGCGCGAAGGGGGAGAATAGTGGGCCGGCTGGCGGGTTTCGGCCCACTGGCCGGTTGGGTTTTCTTTTTCTTTTTCCTTTTCTTTTCTGTTTTTATTTGAATTTGAATTCCAATTTGAATTTGAATTTCTCCACCACATGCAGTACGTCCAAAAATTTTTAAATTCCCCTCTTAACAGATTTCGGGGTGTTACATGACATGAATGTTGCAATGACATTTATAAATGATACATATTTTAAGACTTTATTATATGTTATACTGTGACAAAAATAATATAGTACATCCAAGGGTAAATAGGTCATTTCAATCCTACTCCCTATATTGAAACTAGAATAAAAAATAACCAAAAGGTTTCTAAAGTGATTCTGTTTCTGGTTGAGAACCATTTCTCGGTTGAAACTGATATGTTTCTGATTCTCAAAGAATCTGGAACCATACCATACGGGGCCTTAACCAATAGAGAAATAGATTCTCATTTCAGGAGCAGTAGCAGTAGCAGTAGCAGTAGCAGTAGCAGTAGGAGTAGCAGTAGCAGTAGCAGTAGCAGTAGCAGTAGCAGTAGGGGTTCTAGTCTTAGCTTTGATTAGAGTTGTGATTTATAACGTAAGCGAGGTGCTTAGGTTAGAAACCGTCAGTGAATATCTCCTGGACCCACGGATTGAAGAGGTAGGCGGTAGGTGGTGATAACCGTATCTGTCCTTTGTAGTCATCCACGTTCGGCTACACCATAGGCTCTTAGCAGAAGTCACTCTGGCAGACCAAAGGTAAGCCCATGCCTGAAACAAACAACAACCGTAGATTGCTTTAGATTAAAGACAATCCTTAGGAATTCCTCTCTATTCCTTGCATACCAAACAAACCGTGTGTCCTTGGGTGAGCTAGTTAGAAGTTTATTATACACGTTCCTTGGATTCGATACCCTTGGAATACTCTTAAGGGGAAGTGATACGATGGTATTCCGTGGGCTTGCAGATATTTAATCTATTTCGTAAGAAATACCAACATATACACACTCTCTCCAAGTCCTTATTTGAGTTTAGGATGTAGGAAGGAGCATCTAGTTCCCAAGTCCATTTTAGGAAAGGTATGAGTATGTATCTTTTCCGTTATTAGTGACTTTAAGCTTATTAATAATATTATCCTTCTCATATTTATATGCTTGGATGAAGCGTTTCTTGTTTGATTGTGGAGTCCATGCATGTGGTAGGTTTAGTTGTTATCATAGTACTATAGTAATTATGTTATCATAAACACCATAGGCCTCCACTGTAGTCTAATTAGGTATGGTATGAATATGTTAGTATGAATAACAAAGTGCTTGGTCCCAACATTAGACACAAAAAACTCACAATCTGACCCTAACTTGGATTCTCTAGCCCAAAACCGCAACCAACTCAAAATCAGATGTTTTCCAGGTGAAACAGTCTGATTTCCTACCAACCAGGACTCAACTCAAAACTTATTTAAAAAACTTTTTCACGTCCGAACATGCTAGAATCATGTCACAAACTTTTGCCAACCTCCACACGCATTTATAGACTTTCACCGCGCCTTGTAACCATTTTGCCACATATATGCACGCCTTGCACACGTGCGCTCCTTCCAAACACATTAAACCTTTCCTTTTTATTGTCCAAAAATGTTGGATCACATTACAACCTTGTGTTATCCTTTCACTTTTGCCCATGAATTTCACACACATCAACAACCCTACTTGACACGTCTCAAAACCCTTCATATGCATCGTTCTTGATCCAAACATGTTGTGTGACACCTTTCATCACCTCAACCACAATTCCTCCAGGATTTGGTTGTTGAACCTCAACTTCTCCCTAAGGCGGTTTCCTCCGACCTTGCCTCGTTCCCTTTTGCCCAGGGTTTCCTCCGGGTGGCTTCTCCCTTGACTAGGATTTTCTCTTTTTACTGACTTTATTCTTATTTATAATATTAGCCATCTCTTATTCATATGCTTGGGTGAAGCGTTTCTTGTTTGACTATGGAATCCATGCATATGGTAGATTTAGTTGTTATTATGATAGTATAGTAACCTTGTTATTATATTATCATAAACATCGTAGGACTCCACTATAGTCTAATTTGGTATGATATGAATATGTTAGTATAAATAACATAGTGCTTGGTCCCAACATAGGCTCAACGATGTTAAGGTTAGTCATTGCCTTAGGATGATATTTGTATCACAAATCCTAAGGTATTTACTTAGCATGCAAGTGTGATGCTTGGAGAGTTAAGTAGCGTTGGATGTCTTTTAGGCCCACGGATTGAAGAGGTAGGCGACAAGTTGTGACAGCCCTGTCCGTCCATTGTAATCCGCCATGTTCGTCTATGCCACAGGATCTTGGCGGGAGACGCTCTGGTATTACCAGGGGTAAGCCCGTGCCCGATATGTTTAGACCACTAAGCCCTAGTTTTCATTACTATCGTACCCATATGTACGATTTTAGGCTATGCATATGTATACTAGAAGCACATTAAGAATGACCCCTTACCTTAGCCTAACTATCACTAGGACTATCTTAACTTGAGGAGTAGATTTCTTAAGTGTGTGTCCCACTACCTTGCTATCCTTTTTATCCATCCTAATTAGCTTCCTACTAGAACACCCTATCCTATCCATCATCTTTCCACACTTTACCTTCCTTTGGAAAAATGCGATACCCTAGGGAATACTCTTGGGTGAAATGTTATACCCTAGTTTTCATATGCCCCACGTTCTTTCGCTGCATGGCTAGCTAACAAAGGCAAGGATTTGTCCTGGTTTGGACAATATGTCCTATTGCTTGCCGCACTCGGAGACTGGCCTTTCATTCCCGACCGTTGTGGTCGGCCGCTTTCTCCCGACCCCGAGGTCGGGCGTCATCGCCTGTTCCCGCACCCCGACTCCGAGTCGGGTCCTGGTGCGGATCTTTCTTTGGGCGGCTTGATCGGTGTACCGAGCCCACGTGGCTTTATTGTTTTCGTCGTTCCTTAGGTACTCGGGATCCATCACCCCGTCAGTAGCCCTTGGGCCCTCGATCGATCTATTTTTTAGTCGGTCGGGGGCTTATCGTTCATTTAGCTGGGACTTGTTATGAACCTAAAGACGGAATAAGAGAGTTAGCATTTTGTTTCGTTCGGAGCCACATTAGGTTCGGTATCTCGGATATTGAATCCTTCATGGTGGGGCTCATTTTGCCGATCGTCGAGCCCTTTATTCGTCGGCCAGTCTTGGCTCGGGCCGCACTCCCGCTTTCTCTAATTTTGAGCCGCATTCCGGGTTCATATTTTGGGTGTTGTTCTCTTGATGGCGGGGGGGCTTCGATAGCCTCCGAGCCATTTCTTTGTTGGCCGGTCTCGGCACGCGCCATGATTTTGTTTTGCTTGGTTTGGAGCCGCATCCAGGCTCGGTATCCCGGGCGCCGAGCCCTTTATCGTGTGAGGGTGCTTTGTTAGCCACTAGGCCTTTCCTTCGGTGGCCGGGTTTGATTCAGGCTGAAATTTTGTATCGCTCCCCGTCCGCAAACCGCCCGTGGTTTGT